>CM060702.1:100162221-101544953 GCA_030686995.1 Artemisia argyi
TTGGGGAATTGATTTTATGGGACCTTTCCCTAAATCACACAAATACGAATATATCCTCGTTGCAACCGATTATGTTTCCAAATGGGTAGAAGCTGAAGCTCTTCCTACTAACGATGCACGAGTTGTTGTCAACTTTCTCAAAAAGCTTTTTGCTCGCTATGGAATTCCTAAAGCTTTAATAAGTGATAGAGGATCCCATTTCTGTAATAAACAAATGGAGAAAGTAATGAAATGATATGGAGTTCATCATTGTTTTGCTACAGCTTATCATCCACAAACTAGTGGTCAAGTCGAAAATACCAATAGAGCTATAAAAAGAATACTTGAAAAACGGTTAAAGACAATCCTTCCGTTTGGTCAAGGAAATTAGACGACGCTCTATGGGCATTTCGTACGGCATATAAGACACCAATTGGTACAACACCATACAGACTCTTGTATGGGAAAACATGTCATGAACCGTTCGAACTTGAACACCGTGCTTACTGGGCGTTAAGAAGCTGTAATCCTGATCTAAAAATAGCTGGAGAAAAGAGATTTTTGCAATTGCATGAACTCGATGAGTTAAGAATTCAAGATTATGAGAACTCTAAGCTATACAAAGCAAGAACCAAAGCATACCACGATAGAAAGCTGAGAATTCGAAAACAATTCAAAGCGGGAGATAAAGTTCTGCTCTTCAATATGAAATACAAGTTTAAAGCTCCGAAACTCAAGCCAAAATGGTTTGGACCATATATAGTGAAACATGGATTTCCACCAGGTTATGTTGAGCTTTATGACAAACATGGTGGAAGTTTCATTGTAAATGGGCACCGAATTAAACTCTATTATGATAAAGAGCAATTAAACGTGATTTCTGATGATGAAATTTCATCCGAATTTGAATATGAAGCTATCACATTCATGGATCCACACAAGGGAATGGTACCTTGGGCACACAGTAATGGTTTTATCTATGATGCTCTTCCTAGAGCATGGGAAAATGTTACATTGGAAAACATAGATGAAATAGGAGAGGGAATTATGTTAGGAAATGTGTTGTATATCCCTAAAAGGAAACATAACACCACAACTACATAATCTATTCGAAGTTTGAGTCCAGCTAAGGACTCGTTAATAAAACAAGCGCTTCTCGGGAGGCAACCCGTGTGTTTATTTTTGATTTATTTTATTTTTCAGTGTCTATACCCCAAAGTTTTACCACTTGGTCGAACTTAAGTGTGGGGGTATACCACTAATTTGAATAAAACTGCAATGCTTTTTGTTTGTTTGTTTTCATTTCTAATAATGCAGGTATTGATTGCAAGAAACAGAAGATTGGATAGAAACATAACACTGGATATCATGGTTTATTTTCTCATTTTCCCTACTTTCATACTTTTAAGTTCGTTTATCACATTGAGGACAATGCTTAACTTAAGTGTGGGGGGGGTGAGTAGGTAAAATAAGAAATTAATTCTAATATCGATTTAATTTTTAAATTTTGTTTGTCCTTATAATCTAGTTGTTTTTCACACATAATTTATTAGAATAAATGGATCTATCCACTGGAAAAATTAGTAATTTTGAAAAATTTGAGATGTGTCCCGATTAATATTGCAATCCATTCTGGGATCGAAAACATTTGCTAGCACACATTATAACCCTTTCCACTAAATTGTGAGGATTTTAGCCTGTTCATATCTAGCATACATTTTTTATGCTTGAATCTTTTGTTATGAGTGTGCCGGTGATTTTATTTATTCTAGAACTTGTACTTGTAAATCATTACGAGACCATTGTGAGATTACATTTTTGTAATATAAGTATACATACGTGATAAGAGGCAACCTTAGGATTTTAACCAAATACCCTTCCTTATTGATTTTTAGCTAGTCACATTGATTAGTTAATTTCAAATTTTTAACCCTTTTGTTAGCGTTCATTTTTAACGCTAGATACCCTAGTTACACCCTCCGAGCCATCCTTTTCGTTTTTGTTACATCCAGAAAAATACAAAAAGATTTTACACTTTAAACCTTAGCCTAACCCATGTTGAAGTCTAAATGGTGGGTTGCTAGTTGCTTGGTTGTTGAATTGTTTCTGATGATTATTAGTTAGCCACACTTCACCATTCATGTGTGTGCCATTCCGACAAAGACGGAGACTGCAGCTTCTTATTTGTACTGTTGTGGTGATGCTTATGCGAAGTGTGGGGGAGTTTATTTGAAAAAAAAATTAAAAAAAATGGGAATAAGTCATCGCAACTATAAGGTGACAATTATAGCAAATGTGCTATATTATTATGAATAAAGAAAGTTATGTGATATGTTGTTAGCCAATGTGCTAAGTATGAAGAATATTGTTATGGCGAATCGATGTATCGATAATTGAAGATGAGGAAGATTGTAACTATAATCATTTATGGGTTCGTGGTTTGTTCGGTGACTAGCAACAATGGGTATTAGACTTGACTTTATTTTTCTTTTAAAACCAATTTCATAAATATTCCCATGCCTTATCCCTACCCTTACCAAATTACTTTATCTTTCCAGATATAGTAATGGCTTTGTGAGAATATCAAGTGCAAGAATATTGTAGTGACCATCCGGTTTTTGAGTAATCAAGAATTCGCGCCAGTAATCTATTATGTTTTTGTATGAGATGTTTGAATATAAGCCTGGTACAACCCGAAGCCTTACATTACAACCCGAATAAAAGACCTCTTTGATATGTAGACTTGGTGCTAACACCATTACGGTGTAGTTTTGTTTCTTGTACAAGCCTATGGTAATAATTAGATCATGACTGAGCAATGAGTGTGATTTCTCTTGTATATATTCCACTACCTAAATAAATGAGTGATGGAGTGAATTATACTTCGTTTCTTTTTCGTGAGGTGTTTAGAAATGTTAATTAAGCGAGAAAATTATTGGGTATTGTCAAACATCTCGATTTTTCACCACTTAAGCTTAAAAATGATGAATCTTATCTTGTACTTGTACTTGTACTTGGTGGATTTGCATCACATTTTTCTAATCATTCTTGGTTACCATGTGGATATTTAGTTTTCTTCTAGATTTTCTTGTGGACAAGCAAAGTTTAAGTGTGGGGGATTTGATAACGCTCAAAGTTAACATGTTTTTATAAGCGTTATTAGTGTTTTTGTGTATGTTATTTGGTGGTTTTAATATGCTTTTGCCACTAAATCGTATCAAAGTATGTTTTTGTAGCATATGTAGCCAAATGTAGGAAAAATGGAGAAAAAGTGAAGAAAATGAGGTATATGCGATTACACGAAGATTCCCAAGCTCAAAAGTCCAATTTGTGAAGCATTTCATATGAGAATCTAAGTTTTGTCATTTCAAAGTTCCAAGTTCAGAGTTAATCAAGTTTGGATAGTGCATAAAGAACTACACAAGGAAAAGTCAAAGTCCAAAGCAGCCAGGATCTACCATCCGATCGGTAGGAGTCTAACCGATCGGATAGCCATAATGACCATTTCCATCCGATCGGTATCAACCCGCAACCGATCGGATGGTCATTTCTGCATGTTTTTACCAACTTTTGTGCACGAATCTTGGCCTTTTGTCCCATGGTTCTAGGCCCTTCTTAGTGTCTTATTGTCCAAGTTCCAGCATTTAAGTCCCTAATCATTACTAGGAGTATTGGACAAGCCTATAAGGACCTCAAGAGTGCACAATTGAAGACACCATTGAAGATACCATTTACTCTCATTACTACTCTCAATTATTATCATCATCTAGCTCTCAAAGGAGGAAAATTCGTGCAGAAAGTACCAGGAACTTTGGAGGACCAAGGAAGCAACATTTGGAGTCCGAAAATCTCAAGAAATCATCAACAACACTTAGGTTATCAATACCTTGTCATTTGTTATCAATTCCAAAGCATTGTTAGACTTAAAACCATGGATTCTAATGTTAAATATTCTGAGTTTATTTGCATGTTTACTATGAGTGGCTAGTAATCTTTTTACACTTGTTTTGAGGATGCTTTATACTTAGTGATAGTTATGATTGTGATAACATGATTTAATTCAATTTCAAGTCAATCCTAAGAACCAATTGTACCTTAAGTTTCATCGTGACATTTGTTTAGCCAAGGTTAACTAATTGATAATAGTTTCAAGGGTCGAAAGATTTGTTATTATTCAACTAGTTATAATCATTTGTCTATGAATGATCGTTTTTCACCATAATTATTCTTGACTAAAAAAAGAAACAAGAAGTATGATTGTAATGAGAATGCTTTTATAACATCAAATCGGATTGTTTGTAAACCTTTAGTTGGACGAAAGTTTAAATGTTTATAAACAATTGTAACCTTTTTGTCTATGAATAGGTTACCTTTTGTAATGACCATTTCCTAAGAGTATTTGATTTGTAATAAGAGTTTGTTCTTGTGTTTAAGATATTCACCATACCTTATGAATCTTGGATAGATCTTGAATTGATTGGTTTACACCTAAAGCTTGTTTTTATGAACTAAAATCATGACGAAGGTTTAACTTGTAGAAACAATAGATTAGATCACCATCTAATTATTTCATCCAACATGTTATCAAAAGTTATCACAATCATGTGTGTTATTAAGTAGAAAACTAGTCTAAACAAGTGTAGTTTTTAATTTATTGAATTTGCTTATTTTCTTATTTACGTACATTAGAGATTTACTTTTAGACTTATATTTTGATTCACTCACAAATCCCTGCGAACGATCCCGACTTACCATCATATATTGCTATAACGGACGAGTACACTTGCTCGTATGTGTTGTTTCTAGATTTGGTAATTCACCCTTATAAATTTAAAACTTGCACTACAAATAGCACATCACACAACTTATGCACACCACTACTACTACACTACTTCACACAACTTCACTACTTTTCTTTCACAACACTACTTCTACTTCTACCCAACACAACTACTTCTATTCATAACTACTAACACACCTAGATCTATCTATTACACAACTTCTACACCTTTACAATATACACAAGCCTACAATACTTCTTAACAAGATGTCGAAGAAGTATTCTTCTCTTGCACTTTGAATGATGAAGGATTGGATCACTTGAAACAAGAACTAATATGTTTATGATCAAAGGATTTAGGAAGATGATTTGAGAGAATAGAACAGAAATTTTTAGTGCAAAAGGTTGAGGAAAAAATTCAGATTTAAAACAGTATTTATAGGCAAAGAAATCTGACACAAGAGTGTATGCCGGCCCCTTTAAAATTAAAGGGGCCGCCCCTTATAATTAAGGTGGCCGCCCATTGAAGCGGCCAGATTTTTTGTCTTTTCTGGGGAAAGTTTATTTGGTGAAAATTTAACTGAATTTGGTTAAAAATTTGAATTCAATTAATTATTATGAAATAAACATTTTCCTTTAATTACCAAAAATATTTTTCTTAAATATATAAAATGTTTATACCATTTTATATAATTTGTAATTAGTAAATAAACCTTCCTTTAATCATAAAATGTATTAGGCACTTGTTTATTCATACCTTAAGTGAATTACTTGGATATAATGATATTTTGTCACTAGATACTTATTTACGTAATGATTTTATGTTTAATGAGCTTATATTTTGTGATCGTAAAAACATAGGGATATCGAAAAATATTAATAACATTTTTACGCATTATTTATATCAACAATCTCCCCCATTTTGATGATTACAAAATCTAAACTCATTAAATCAAAAATTACTATTTATGCAAGTATTTAGTGAGTTTTATATCATTTCTTCCCCTTTTTGTGAACATCAAAAAGGTTGTCCCGAAGACGGATGAGCTCCCCCTTGAAGTGTACTCCCCCTCGTTTTAATGTTAAATGACAAATCGAGATATGGAATGCTTGCAAAAATATTTAGAACAAACAATATATATATATAATGCAATAAACTAAATATATAACTAGAAAACATGTAAAAAGCAAACAATAAATCTCCACAAGCATTCATTATTCATAAAATTAGATTATGTTGAAAAACATAATCAATGTTACATAAGCATACATATATGCTTTTCTTAGCAAACTACACTAGATTATACTAAGTTGCCATCTTGAGGTCTCTAGGACTTGCATGGAGATGTGAATCATGGAGCATGGATTTAATGGAGGTAGACATTGGTGGGAATTTTGTTTGTAGAGTTTGGAGTGGTTGATGGAGGTGCGCTTGGAGCAGAAGAGTTGGATTGTTGTGTTTGTGATGGTGGTGGGGAAGACCTTGTGAGGAGATACTCAATCCAAGTGAAGTGCTCATTGAGAGCAATGGTTTGTTTTTGGAGAAAAGTACTACAAGGACAATTGTTGACATGATTCTCAAGTGGGACAATGTTGTTGGATGGTGAGGATGGAGTGGTAGAGGGTTGTTGAACCAAATTGCGTTGAGCAAGATCTAGGGCAAGGAGAGCACTAAGCTCATGGGCTTCTTTGAGATCCTCAACGAACTTTTTATGTTTGGAGGAAGGTGATGATGGAGGAGTTGGGTTATTGTTGGGGATTGAGATTTGGACATTAGACATAGGATTTGCTTCAACCATTAGGGAAGTGGGGAATCAAATTTAGGGAAGTGGGGAATCAAAATAGGGTGAAATGGGCTAAAAAGCAGAAAGCAAATAGGGAACCTCGACCATCAGGTGGCTGGCCCCCTTAATTAATGGCCAGCCCCTTTAATTTTAAGGGGGGCGCCCGTTATAATTATGGGGGCCACCCAATGTTTGGTTCTCAGATTGCCAGAAATGGTTTTTGGTACAGGTTTTTCTAGAAAGATGTTTGTTTTGAGGTTTTGGTTTTGGGCAAGTCCATCTCTTTAGGCAACTAAACAAATATTATCTTGATGAAGTATGCATAGAAAGTATATATATGTAGGCAACTAAGCATATATTAAAGTTTTCATGCAAAGGCATTAATGATAAAGAACAAACAAGCAAGTTATATATCCTAAGGTAACAAATAAGGTATAAGGCAACTTAGTGAGGGAGAAACTAATGATGGAACAAATTAGGACCAAGTGATATTTGACATTTTTAGTGTGTGCCTATATGCAACAAATGTGGAGATGCGATTGCTTCGACTCCTAATGCAAAGAAATACATGTATCCTAAGAAGCAATCCAAAAACTCCTTGATTTAATTTGCTTAGTCCATGATTGCCAAAGATATATATTGGATTATATATTTTGACACTTCATGTTAACTCTTATGCATGATTTTAGAAAAACGTTTTTACCATTATTCAACAATGAGTTTTCCTAATCATGAGAATGATTTCAAAATGAATTGAGGTTTTCTTTTGAGAAATATATATGCAAAAACAAAATATCTCAATTCCTGATTTTTGTGCAAAACAGAATCCTAGACTCAGACACAAGAAGACAGAAAAGAAAACTTCAATGTTTTTAATGCTCAGATGGCCGGCCCCCTTAAAGTGAGGCCGGTCCCCTTAATTTTAAGGGGGCGCCCTTATAGATTTAAGAGGTCCGCCCATCTGACAGTCAGAAAAAAAAATTCAGAATCATGAATTTTCAGAAATAAAATTTTAATTTATTTGTTCCATCATTCCTAATCCTAAACGCAAGTGGTTAAATAATTCACGCTTAAGGGGCTTAGTAAATATATCCACAATGTTATCTTCCGAGGCTACCTTTTCTATTGTTATGTTTCCCTTTTGTACGTTAATCCTATGAAAGTGATGACGTATTTCTATATGTTTAGTCCTAGAGTGTTGAACGGGATTCTTACTTAAATCTATTGCTCCTTTATTATCACTCATTATAGGAATGTTTTCTAACCTAATGCCATAGTCTACGATAGCTTGTTTCATCCATAGTGCCTGTTGACATGCCTTTTCAGCACTTACATATTCAGCTTCGGTGGTCGAAATAGCAAGAGCGTTTTGCTTCTTGGAATACCAAGATGTTAGGCAACATCCCATAAACGTGCAAATACCACTAGTTCTTTTTCAATCCACGTAGTCTCCCGCATGATCCTAATCCGCATAGACAATGGTTTCCATGCCGGATCCCTTTGGATACCATAATCCTAAGTGTATAGTGCCTTTAATGTATCGAAAGATACGCTTAACCGCTTCTAGGTGAGAGGTTTTGGGATTCTCTTGAAAATGGGCACAAAGGCAAACACTAAACATGATATCGGGTCTACTTGCCATTAAGTATAGTAAACTACCTATCATTCCTCTATACTTAGTGTTATCTACGGACTCACCTTCTTCATCTCTTGTGAGTTTCACTTCCGTAGACGTAGGTGTCTTAAGGGGTTTTGAGTCTTCTAGGCCAAACTTCTTAAGCATTTCCTTAATGTATTTTGATTGGTTAAAAAATATTCCATCTTTTAGTTGTTTTATTTGTAATCCTAGGAAGAAGTTTAGTTCACCCATCATACTCATCTCAAACTCATCATGCATGATTTTGGCAAATTCATCACACATATCCTGACAAGTCGATCCAAATACAATGTCATCGACATATATTTGAACAATGATGATATTTGGGTCACTTCTTTTAGTGAAGAGAATGTTATCTACCATTCCCATGGAATAATTATGCTCAACTAGGAAAGCTTTAAGTCTATCATACCAAGCCTTTGGAGCTTGCTTAAGACCATATAAAGCTTTCTTTAGTTTGTAAACATAATCAGGTTTTGCGAAGTCAATGAATCCCGGAGTTTGTTCCACATAAACCTCCTCATTGATAAAACCGTTGAGGAATGCACTCTTCACATCCATTTGGTATAACTTAAAGTCTATGGCACAAGCATAAGCTAAAAGGATTCTAATGGATTCTAATCTAGTTACAGGAGCATAGGTTTCGTCATAATCAATTCCCTCTTGTTGATTATAACCTTGGGCGACTAACCTAGCTTTATTCCTAGTTACTATTCCATTTTCATCTAATTTATTCCTAAATACCCACTTAGTTCCTATTATGGTCGCATTCCTAGGATTTGGGACTAGTTCCCAAACATTATTTGTTTTAAATTGATTTAATTCTTCTTGCATAGCCATAATCCAACTTTCATCTTCTAAGGCTTCATTTATATTCTTAGGTTCTATTGTTGACACAAAACAAAAGAAGATATTTTTATCTTGAGCTTGTGATCTAAGTGTTCTTTGATTTAGGTGACCTATTATGTTATCTAATGGATGTGACTACTTCATTTTCTTCTAAAGTTTCTACTTCAAGATCATTACCTAAGGGTTTAGTTTTACTAACCTCAATAGCTTCTTCTTCTATAACATCATCATCTTCTAAGGGTAATGTTTTAGGTAGTGGAGGAGTTTCATCAAAGGTTACATTTAGGGATTCTTCTACTTTCATGGTATGTTTGTTAAGAATTATATATGCCTTACTATGTTGAGAATATCCTAGAAAAACTCCTTCGTAAGCCTTAGGGTCAAACTTAGTGAGATAGTCTTTTGTATTAAGAATGAACAATTTACTTCCGAATACTCTAAAGTAGCCTATATTAGGTTTTCTACCTCTTAATAATTCATATGGTATTTTTCCTAAGATTCGTCTAATGGAAACCCTATTAAGTATATATGTTGATGTATCTACGGCGTGACACCAAAATTTTTGTGGGATAGATTGTTCATTTAACATCGTTCTACTCATTTCTTGTAAAGACCTATTTTTTCTTTCTAGTACCCCATTTGATTGCGGAGTACGTGGAGCGGAAAAGTTGTGAGATATTCCATTCTTATCACAAAATTTTCCGAATTGTACTTCGTTATCAAATTCCCTACCATGGTCTGTCCTAATTGATACTATAAAACATCCTAACTTATTTTGTATCATTTTACTAAATATCTCAAATTTTTCAAAGGCTTCGGTTTTATCACTTAAGAACCTAGTCCACGTGTATCGTGAATAATCATCTACTATAACTAAGGTGTAACGATTGCCACCGTAGCTCCGCACAACAAATGGACCAAAGAGGTCCATATGAAGTAATTCTAAGCATCTAGTTGTGGATAACATATTTTTAGCTTTGTGACTAGCATGTGCTTGTTTTCCAATTTTACAAGCATCGCAAAAGTGTTGATCATATCTTAGACTAGGTAAGTTTCTAACTAGTTCCTTAGAGACTAAAGATTGTATTTGTTGCATGTTTGCATGACCTAATCTCTTATGCCACAAAGTGGAGTTTTCATCTATAGTAGCTAGGCATATCTTATCTTCCGGTTTGTCTACTAATTTCATAACATATATACCTCCTTTCCTAATTCCTCTACCTATAACTTTCTTATCCTTAATTATTTCACTATCTTTTTCAGTAAAGGTAACCCTACACTTATTATCACATATTTGGCCTATACTAAGCAAGTTATAAGTTAGATTATCTACATGCTCGACATTTTCAATAGTTAGAGAGTCTTGAGAGATCGTACCTTTGCCTATGATTTTTCCACAACGATCACTACCAAAAACAACGTTACCTCCATTGTATGCCTTATATGTAGAAAATAGCTTGCGATTCCCCGTCATGTGTCTTGAGCATCCACTATTCTTTATCCACTCATCGGGCTCCAAATCTACTCCTAGAAATATTTCATCAGGTGCATGAGCCACAAAACATTTGTGCTTCATTGTTTCGTCTTCGTCACTAGAAATTCTTCTTTGGGTGGTTTTCCTTTTATCTTGTGCTTTTAGTCGCTTCTTAATAATATTCTCAAATTCTTTAACGACCTTTGCATATTCTTCATCTTCACTTTTGGAACTATAATCGTCATCATTATTATGTTCAATCGTTGACTTTGTACACCCTTCTTGTTTGCTCTTGGAATGACTCATGGGGTTTTTGTCATTCTTACCTACACATGCAAAATTTGAACTTGTAGCACTTGTACTCATTTCAACTAAATACTTATCTACTATACTTTCATTTTCAACAATTTTATATATAAAATTTTCTTTGGCTTGACATTTCTTTTGATGAAAATTTAAGAGACTTTTTCACATATCGTTTGCCGTTTGACAAAAAAATATTCATTTATATTCAATATTTGGTAAAACTTTGTATTTAATCATTTTAGCAATATCATTTTTATCAAGCACTATTTTGAAATAATTATCTTGTTTTTCAAGAGTGGTTTTTGTTGATTGAAAATTACCAATTGAAATGACATGCCAAAGATCATGATCTATTAATTTCACATAACTTTCGAATCGATTTTTCCATTCAAGAAAACTTGTATTTTCAAAATATGGTGGTTTAAATGTCATGTTCCCTTCTAAATATTTTTCCGATTCCATAGATCGATTTCATGTTTTAAAATACAGTTTATTTTAAAGATCTTGTTTAACGTAGCTATGATGCCAATTGTGGAAAACTAGAAGGGGGGGGGGGGGTTGAATAGTTTTCCGTCAATTTTATTTTATAAAAACTTTGTTTGCAAAATAATCGATTCTAGTTTTATGTGAGATCAATAAACAACACTTATATAAACTAATATCTACGAAATGAAATGACAATAATATAAGTAAATAAGTAAAGAGATAGAGATGGAAATATCGCACCACAAGACAAAGGATTTATAGTGGTTCGGCTACGAAGCACCTCTTCGCCCTACTCCACTCCCCGAGCACCTAACTCGAGAGTTTTCTTCACTACATCAACAAGCTCCCTTATGGCGGAGAAAACCTTACACAAATTTTGCTTACACCAATTTACGACACTAAGCTAAATGTCGAGTCCTAATAGTAGCTAGAACCAATCTCACACCACTACACACCTTCTTCACAACTTATGCACACCACTACTACTACACCACTTCACACAACTTCACTACTTTTCTTTCACAACACTACTTCTACTTCTACCCAACACAACTACTTCTATTCACAACTATTAACACATTTAGATCTATCTATTACACAACTTCTACACCTTTAGAATATACACAAGCCTACAATACTTCTTAACAAGATGTTGAAGAAGTATTCTTCTCTTGCACTTTGAATGATGAAGGATTGGATCACTTGAAACAAGAACTAATATGTTTATGATCAAAGGATTTAGGAAGATGATTTGAGAGAATTAGAACAGAAAGTTTTAGTGCAAAAGGTTGAGAAAAAATTCAAATTTGAAACAGTATTTATAGGCAAAGAAATCTGACACATGAGCGTATGCCGGCCCCCTTAATTGTGTGGTGGCCCCCTTAAAATTGAGGGGCCGCCCCTTATAATTAAGGGGGCCGCCCATTGAAACGGCCAGATTTTTTGTCTTTTCTGGGGAAAGTTTATTTGTTGAAAATTTAACTGAATTTGGTTAAAATTTTGAATTCAATTAATTATTATGAAATAAACATTTTCCTTTAATTACCAAAAATGTTTTTCTTAAATATATAAAATGTTTATACCATTTTATATAATTTGTAATTAGTAAATAAACCTTCCTTTGATTATAAAATGTATTAGGCACTTGTTTATTCATACCTTAAGCGTATTAGTTGGATATAATGATATTTTGTCAATAAATACTTATTTACGTAATGATTTTACGTTTAATGAGTTTATATTTTGTGATCGTCAAAACATAGGGATATTGAAAAATATTAATAACGTTTTTACGCATTATTTATATCAACAGATTAGTTTACGATTTAGATGTAGTAAAATAAAATGATAAAAAATGTTTTAAAAAAAATGAAATTGATATTGTAAAATTATTTTTGTAGTTTTTTTTAATGAAATTAAATATATCAATATTAGTAATAATAATAATAATAATAATAATAACAAGTAAACTTAAAAATAAAAGGTTTTGACAAAAATTGATTTTGTGATTTATTTTCAAAAAATGGTTTTTGATATGGTTTCGGGAAAAAGGTTTTGAGTTTTGTTTTTGAACATGATTTGGCATTTAAGTTTTGGGGTTAAGGGTATTTTTGAAATTTTGGTTAAATGTGAGGGGTATTTTGGTAATTTTGAGGTTAGGTTAAGGGTAAAGGTGATTACGGGTTTCAGTTTGGTTTTCACACTCTGCTCAATGTCACATTCTCGGGATTGACTTGATCTTTGACTTTTTGTCTTTTCATCGTTTTTCTTCAAAATTGTGTCGAGTCGATCCTGTAATACTCCATTGTGCTCCGTTTCCCATCCAAGCTCTGGCTTTTGATAATTTTCCAAATCTCGTGCTCGTTTTTGTCTTTTTGGCCTCAATTATGCCTGTTTTTGCAATATCCGTTCCTGCACGATCATAAACACAAAAACACAATATCTTTGGCATTTTTGGTTAGTTTTTTGTTGTTTTGATCTTAGTTTGGTAAGAAAAAGGTGTGTGAATAAGCACTCACCAATGATCTACAACTAACCCATAGGCATCACTTCTGGTGTCGATCTGTACAAAATATTATTTTGGTGGAGATCCGAAAAGAAAATTTTCATAATAGATCCTACAAACAAAAACAATTTAAATATTCAGTATTATATACGACAGGATGCATTGGAAAATAAATAATAAGAGTATTAACACATAAAAGGGTTGTTTCACAAAACATAAATTAGATGAAAAAATTGATCTATTATGCTTACAACATCCAAAAGATACAAGTAAGTTCCTCTATCCACATATGTAAATTTTATTTCTGAGTCAATTCTTGTTCTTCCTTGCTTAAATGTAGATTGGTTAATCGATAAGTTTTGACCATTCACTAATATGCTCTCCAAATTTATATCAAAATTTATCTTGAAAGCATGCATTAACATACTTATGAGTTAGTCTACGTTAATAACTAGGGGTGTCTCGAGGGTAAAGTTGTTAAAGCTACCTCTTCAGGCCTCATATTTTTAAGGCCTCAAATAATTATGTTTCATCCCTTTTATATGTTTTAGGCCTCCTATTTAATAAAACACCGACTTTTTAGAATTTGGTATGAAGCAGGATGTGGCGACATTTGTGGCTAAGTGTTTGACATGCCAGCAGGTTAAGATTGAGCATCAACGTGCTAGTGGTATTTTGCAGCCTTTAGATATTCCTACTTGGAAGCGGGATCAGATTTCTATGGACTTTGTTGTCGGATTACCTCGTACTCTCCGGAAACATGATACTATCTGGGTAGTCGTCGACCGTTTAACCAAATCCGCCCATTTTCTACCGATTCGGAAGGATTTCTCTATAGCTCAGTTGGCTAAGATTTTCCAACAGGAGATTGTTCGCCTACACGGTACACCAACTGCTATCGTATCCAACAGAGATCCTAGTTTCGACTCTCGCTTTTGGAAAAGTGTACACAAAGCTTGGGGTACCCAACTCAAGTTTAGTATGGCTTTTCATCCGCAAACCGATGGGCAGTCGGAACGCACTATTCAGACCTTGGAAGATATGTTGAGATCTTGTGTTTTGGAGTGGACCAGACATTGGGATGATTATTTGGGTTTGGTGGAGTTCACTTATAATAACAGCTGGCATGTGAGTATTAAGGCAGCACTGTTCGAGCTATTGTATGGTAGGAAGTGTAGGGCTCCGATATGTTGGAATGAGGTTGGTGAACGCCTCATTGAGGGTCCCGAGTTGATTGTGGAGACCAATGAGAAAGTTGCTACTGCCACTGAAAAGCTCAAGGAAGCTAGAGCTAGGCAGAAAAGTTATGCGAATCATCACCGTCGTGCTTTGGAATTCAGTCCGGGAGATCGTGAGTTTCTTAAGGTTTCTCCGTTCCGTGGCGTTAAGCGTTTTGGCATTCAAGGAAAACTTAGTCCGCGTTACATTGGACTGTTTGAGATCTTAGACCGCGTTGGTGAAGTTTCGTACCATTTGGCATTACCTCCAAAACTTTCTCATGTGCATAGTGTATTCCATGTATCACTTTTGAGGGGATATAATTATCATCCTCTCCATGTTGTTTCATATCCGTTTGACCAAATTCGGTAAGATTTGTCTTTTGTTGAGGAGCCTGAGGCTATTTTGGAGTGTAAAGATCGAGTTATGAGAACCAAAACTATTCTGTTCTTTAAGATTCTTTTGAAGAACCATCCCGAGAGTGAGGCTACTTGGGAGACTGAAGAGTCTATGCGTGCTAGTTATCCACATTTCTTTTCGTGATTTAGTATGTTTCCCTTTGATCTTTCTGCTTCAATTTCGCGGATGAAATTTTCTTTTTTTGAAAGGAAGAGTTGTAAAACCCGAAATTTTTGAAACATAATTTTTGCGCCATTTTGAATTTATTCTAAGTTTGAATTATTTATAATATGTCACTAAAACTTTACATTATACGGAGTAATTAATATTTCACATTACAATTTAAATCCTAAGAATAAATAAAATAAATCCTAAACAATTCTTATCCTTAGTCCAATACTAGTCCTAACCGAATTCTCACTAGCCCTCCCTTATTTTTGTGTCGTCACTACAAAATTTATGACATTCGCTCACTAAATTAAGTGTGGGCAAAAGCTACAATTCAGTCAATATAAGCTAGTTTTTCAACTCCCACTAAAATAAAAAGAGTGAGTAATAAAGGGATCACTAAAAGTCTATCCTTACTAAAATGTTAGTGAGCAAAAGTCTAAAAGCTTTGGTGACTAAAGTCTTTTAGTCAGCAAAGGCTATACATGTTTTCTACAAAATCACTATAATGACTGAACTTTTTAGTAAGCAAAGGCTTACTAGTATCCTGTAATAATCAGTTCCATATCATACATTCATGTACATTTGCAATGATAAGGTGTTTGACAAAGAAGATTTCACATTTACTGTAAAAATTAAAACAACAAAGGATTAACTCTCACATTTACTTCTTTTCAATTCCATATCAGTAAATCTGTAAAAACCAAAAATACATACAGTAAATGTGTTCCATATCCAGTAAAATGGCATGATAAGAATGTATGTGTGATCATTTTTATCTTCGATCTTGGAACCAATCTACCTGCCATAACTTGGCTTCAACTCCTTCGACAAATGCAGCCCCTTTCTTTATCTCGTGAGCTAGCTTCCCTACGTGCCCATACATAGAATAGTACCTGCAACGATAAATTAAGTTAACTGTCAGACAGGTGTGTTGATAAATCATGTACATGAATCTTGCGCCCATAGTTTATCCTACAAATTCACTTTAATGAAAATAAAAAAACTGAACAAAAACTGCATACAGAACATACTTGCAACCAACTATAAAAAAAGCCAATTTCCCGTAACCTAAACACTAAACTATCTGAGATTTGTAACACTGACCCATTGAAACTGAACCCAAACTAAACTGACCCGTACTACAAAAGTGACCCAGTGACCCATTTTAAACCAGACCCGAACTTAACCTGATCCATTTAAACTGAACCCAACCAAAACTGACCCGTACTACAAAAATGAACCAGTGACCCATTTTAAACAAAAACCAACCTGATATCCATAAAATTACGCATAACATCAACAGTCTTGGCTCAAAAGATGGAAGCAATGCCGATATCCCAACCAGCAGTAGAATTTGCAGCAACTTTGTTCAACATTAGCTCACGTTCTGCAAACGGCAAGTATGTGATATATTTGACCTGAAATAGTAAAATTATTTCGTTAGACCAGAAGTTTTCTAGTGGAAATCACAATCATCAATTTTCCAAGAATTTGAAGTCGTTGAAACTGAAACAAAATCTCACCTCATAAGGTCAACATATCACGAACCTGGTTTGGATCCTTGAAAATGCATCTCATAGTATGCTACATTGTTGTTTCCATCAAGCTAATAAGCAACTTTTGATCTCCTAAAAAGTTCCCATACTTGGTTTCTTTCATAGATACAATCCGTGTAGATTCAATTTTTTGGTCATTGATGCAACTTATCAAGTACCCTACATAATTATAAAAACACACATGTCACAAATTCCAATCTTAGATGCTACATGCAAGTAATATATGCAGTATTCCACTCTTTTTCATTATACAAATATGTATATATATACGAAGATGTACATAGATATGATTCTATAAGTAATGTACCTGTATCACAGTTGGGAAGTTTCTTAGCACAGTGAATTAAAAAGAAGCGACAGTAGGCTAATGCCAACGGATAAGCAATCCCTCTTATCATCAGAACCAATCGCATAAGTTTATCCATAACATGATCATCCAGGAATCGCCAGCATGGAAATATTGCAAACTCGAGATATCTAAAAAAGAAAGGTCAAATACTCAAATTAGTATCTGGTATACTAAAATTACTCAAAGAACAATGTTACTCAAAGACCAGCTTCTTTGAATTTAACAGTTACTTGCAGGTACCCAATGAAGCACACAAATATCAATTTAGCTCATTAATTTAAAACATTATAATGCTAAATGTACCGGATGAAAGATTAAGATAAGAGATTTACATGCGTGGAAGAAGCTCTTGAATGGAAGAAAATTTTCTGAACCAATTACTGCAGGTCTCTCTGGCTTCAAGGCATATATTAATTGGTTCAAAGTCATCTGAAACAGGTAATATATCTTTAAGCTGTGGCAAAAAATCTCTGTGAGGTTACCACTCAGTGGTGATGAACTGATGATGTTTAGAAGTTCTTAAAGACTAAAATCATAGATGCCATATAATTCTACATAAAACTATACTTAATGTACAACAAAATGTCTCATCTAAAACCATGCCCACATCAGCCAAAGTATGTGTGAAAACTGATAAGTATGTGACAGATTATATTTCAGTATTTGTAGCTCATACACGGTCACAACTATTGTTACTGTGGCAGTTTTGTCTTATGTAGCAAGGTGTGTGTTAGTGCTATACAGCCTATACTTCCCATAGGGAAAAAACATACAAGGCTATTCGCATGGTAAAAATTTGCAAATGTATAAAAATTATAAATGAAGTCAACTACAGTTAAGTGACAGATTTCTATCACCTATTTTCCATTCCAACTGATTAACAACTAAATTTGATTGTAATGAGTTAAAACAAAACGAATATCAGCAAGTACATATGTGACAACTTCTTTAAATTCTCACGCAACTTGCTACTCATTAACCACTTCCACCCACCCAATTCACATTCGACGTGAATAATACAAAAACAAATTACAACTTATTCAAATTCTGCATTACGCTACGCAACTAACACTTCTTAACGAAGTAAGAAACCACACACTATGTGAGTCACTATAACAGCAACTTAATGACTAATACTACTAATTCCCTATAGAAGCTTAACACAACAACTTAAAAAAGTACACACACCTTATCACTTTCACATCTCGCAGCTCAAATAACTCGCAATTACAAAAGCTTCATATGTTATTAAAAAAATAACCATACAAATTCAACATATTAAGCCATATATATCAATCAAAAGCCCTAATAGCACTTATCTCGCCGTTCAAATAACTCGCAATTGCATACTTATAAATTCATGACATATCAGCACATATTTATAAACACATAATAAGCTCTAAACAACATATCGATAATATAATAAATTTTAACTTGCACAAAATAAATTAATATGTAAAGGAATCGTCTTATTATACCTAAGTTGATAACGTTGACGGTGATGAGAGTGCCGGAGTTAGGGTTTCGATCGACGACGGTGGAGGTGGTGACGGTGCCGGAGTTAGGGTTTCGATCGACGACGGTAGGGTTGTGACGATGGCGTAGTTAGGGTTTCGATCGACGACGGTGGAGGTGATGACGATGGTTGTGTGGTGGCAAACATGGTGGATTTAGGTCTTTGGGAGATGGGAGATGGGAGATGGTGCAGGTCGTTAAGAGAGGTGGGGGGAGAAATGAGAAGGTTTTTTTAAGTTAAAATTATAAATGGCTTAAGTTAGTTTGTGACTTTTTTAAAAAAATTTAAGTAAATCTTTTCCATACTTTTATTTAGATAGATTTAAGTCAGCAAATGTTACAAAGAAAGTTTTAGTAACTCTTTGGCTCATTAGTGGACATATGTTAAAATTTTATTTTTTTTATTTTTTTTGTTTTTCACTTACTTTTGGTGACTTTATAAAAGTTTTAGTGGGAAAAATTTTTAGTGAGTATATGCAAAAGTTTACTTTTATAATTTTGTGTTTATTTTTAACTTTTTGGTGACTTTTAAAAATTTTAGTGAGGAAAAGTTTTAGCGAGTATGTCCATAATTTTGTAGTGCGTGTAAAGTGGGGATAAGAATAACAAGAGTATCACTACAGAATAAATATAAAAGATTAAATGTGTCCTTATCATCTAATCAAATACACCGTATTACCGTATCTTTGAAACACGTTTTTCTTTTATATTGGACCGTATGTTTCTTCTTGTATCTCTTTTACACCGAACCATAAACCAAGAAGAAACATACATCATTCATCCTTCGCTGTCAAAAAGAAGAGAAGAAGGCTTGTTGTTGACCAAAAGAAGGTACAATGTCGGATTGAGTTTATGTAAGCCTAGTTCTTTATTCCGTTAATTTTCTATTTCCAGTCGACACATAGGTTTGGAGTCCTCTCTTTTCTGTTTTCTATTTGACATATTACAGGTTTAAACAAGATAAAAATCATGCTAAGAAACCAAACTGAACCATGGTTGTACCTATGTTGTTGTCTCGTTAACAAAGTTACATAAAATCGTAAACATATGCGCTTATGTGAACCTGTTTTGGTGTCGGTTTTGTGGCGTGTAGCGTGTTTGACATCCTTGTTCCAGTCCTTTGTCGACCTACATATTCATCAAACCAGCCCTAATACTGGTCGTTATGGCCTCGTTGTAGGTCTTATAAAGTCATAAAAATACATACGCCTATGTAACTGTTGTGTCAAGTCTTTTGTGGTCTGTTTGAGGTCCATCTTTTCAGCCCTTGTCGACCTAAGTTTGTCACTAAACAAGCCCTGACTTCTGGTCATTATTGCCTCGTTACTGGTCACACAAAATCTTGAAACTATGTGCCTATATATTCTGTTTTGTGTCGAGTTTTTGGGACTGTTTGGGTGTCGTGTTTCTAGCCCCTATGTCTACTAATAATACTGAATAAACATGCCCTAAAATCCGCCTTAATGACGCATTAAATGAAGTACAAAACTGGAAAACCCTAGGCTGTTTTAGCATGCGAAATATATGATTTTATTTGAGTATTTTGTGGTGTTCATGGCTCGTTTTAACCTGGCAACATGAAGGCTGTTTGTGTGTGTCGACATGAGTGTGTAATAATCATGGATTTTACGTGTTGGTAATCGAGTTAAGTGAAGTGTTGTTTTGCTTTGTTTACTGCCCTGTTTAAACTCTCGTACCACCTTAGTTTTGCCTCACTAAAACCTTGTTCTCTTGTGCCTTGTGTCTCGCTGAAGTACCACCAAGAGTGTGTTTGTTTATTGCCTTGTATCTCGATGTGGATAGGCTCACCGAGGTTGGTCTACGTAGCTCGCGATCAAATAGAACTTGGCGTGAGTCATTGAAGTTTGCACTTAAATAAGAAAGAAAGAAATATGTAAAGCATGCGTACTAAATAAATTAAGACATTAAGTTTGGAGAATTTTGTGTAATGTATATGCACAGGGCCGGCCCTGGCTATGGGCGGCACGGGCGACGGCCCAAGGCATCAAATAAATAAAGAGGGGGCATCAAATTTTTGTTGTTGCGAATAGGTTTTATGTGATGAAGATGGCGTTGTGATGACTGATGAACTTTAGAAGAAGAAAGAAAAGTAAATGGAGAAAGGCAATGCTTTTAGTGAGATTAAGTTCGCCGGAAATTATACACTTGCCGGAAAGGAAAATGAGGAAGACAAAGAGATGTCTATTTTTCTTTTTTGACAACATAAGTCACGTGAGTAGCATAGGAATAGCAAAAGATCGTTGTGTCAACATTGGAACATGGGAAACCAATTTTTTTATTTCTTACTCGTATTACATTTAATTAATTTATTATAGTTATTTTTGTGTCTCTACAAATCATCTTTATTTTTTTTTTTCTTTTTTTTTTCAGTTAATAAGATACCCTCCGAGAAAAATTGATATCCAACCAAATAACCAATGTTGTGTTTCTTTGAAAATAAACTGATATGATAACGAATGCCATTTGTGTTCTATTTATCGATAATGTCTAAAGATATTTAGGGAGTGTTTTTTCCACTTAATAGGATACCTATAAAAACGTTTTGCTTTTGATTAGCAGGCTAACCTAAATATATCTCTGCACCGCTTAATTTAAGAAGGGAATTGAATTGCACATTCACACTTTTGATTACTTTTGATTGAGTCACTCAATTGTGTGACTTACGTACTTGTGTAATATTTACATTGTGCTTTAACGGCTTTTAAGTTAAATGTAAAGTATGAGTGTACAAATCTCCTCTCATTTAAGAAACACCCCCTTAATCACACAAATATATTATGTTATGTTGCAGTAAGAAAATAAAACATAATGTTAAATGTTAATAACTCATTATATAAAATAAGATAAGTTAAATAATTGTTCAAGCTTCGGGTTTTGTTCGCAAGCTAAAACTTTTAAAAGATAATGTCTTATTTGTTTGCTAAAGAATCTTTAGCAGGATATTTTTAGTCATCTCGCACACGTCGTTAAAAACTCACTACTTGCGCGGAAAAAACTTAAGACCTGCTCGGCAGGGGCATTTTTCAATCATCTCGCCCAGGGTAGCAGAAAACTCAGGACCGGCCCTGTATATGCATGCTATATTACGTATTCGTAAAAGCTACAAGTAAAACAAATTTAGCCTAAACATTATTATTAACACATCAAACCCTATACTTTAATAAAATGGCATATAAAGCCATAGTTGTCACATTAAACCATTAAGTTAATCTATTATCATTGGGTTATTTCTACATATAGGTAATGGACTTTGAAAATTTTCCTATGTTAGGTAATTGACTCTCGAAAATACTAAGTTAGGTAACAAAACTTTGTGCAACCTGTAAAGTTAGATAATATGACTTTTGACTACGTTTGACTGTTAACAAAGAGGGTTTTAGTCTTTTCACTATATTTTTCCATGAAAAATATAAGAGTTTTTTTTATTTTATTTTTTTTTATTTTAATGAAAGTGTGAATGTATATATTACCACCAACACAACTATAATGTTTACATTGAGAATAAGGATCACAACACAGGCTTGAGATCCATAGAAATACAGAACTAACACAATACATTCTATCTGATTCTTTCTCTCTATACATCACATTTTCATCCACAGCCACTACATTTCCCATACAACTTTGCATATCTTGAAGTAACCTAGCATTTCCACAATATATCCAAAGATACACATCTATGCCAGGCATCATTCCAAACCTCTATGGCCCAACCATCTCTATAACTCTATTTACCCTTATTACAGCATACCCATCCACCAATAATACTCATCACCAATCACCCCATAATCACTTCTTTTTCCAATTCATGTCCACATTCCATTCCCCTGCCACTTTGCAAACTTGATATGATTTGATTACACTCATGTCCACATTCCAACTCCATTTCATTTGCCAAGTTTCCGACGACCACTACCAAGAACAACAACAACAACAAGGCCACAACAACAACAACTGCATCGACAACAACAACAACAAGTCAAATCAATCTCCAAATCCGACTCGAGACTCATCCCCATCCAAATCCAAACCAAAAAAGAACAATAACAAGGCTAAACCCCCAGGCCGTGAGTCCTAACTCACGACACCACCTAAACTCGACAAAAACAATGACAAGACCAAACCAAATGATACCAAACAGATTTTTAAGTTTCGATTTATTTAGTTTTTATTCGTTATAGCATCAAAACCCTCGAATTACGCGAGTAATAATCCCACCGTGGCATAATGATGCGTAGGGATTGCACCAGGATTTACCTCTCGAGGGATCTCGAGAAGCTTACAACCCCTACCAGGCAATGTACCTGATCGTTGTAGTATAGTATAATGACAAGTACCGGGGGATTGATCGTTCAGCTAGGAATAGTGTCGTTAGGATTGAAATTAATCTAACTAGGTCTAAAGGTGGAGGATGATTCTTTTTGTATTTTTATATTTTTATGAAAGCAAGTAAAAATCTCGGGTATTGGGAGAGTGGGCGGAATTAGTTGCTAATCAACTAACCCAAATGCTACTAATTAAACTAATAAACAAGAAAATAAACTAAGGTTACCTCCATTGTATGCCTTATATGTTATTCAGTATTATTAGTAGACATAGAGAGTCTTGAGAGATCGTACCTTTGCCTATGATTTTTCCACAACGATCACTACCAAAAACAACGTTACCTCCATTGTATGCCTTATATGTAGAAAATAGTTTGCGATTCCCCGTCATGTGTCTTGAGCATCCACTATCCTTTATCCACTCATCGGGCTCCAAATCTATTCCTAGAAATATTTCATCAGGTGCATGAGCCACGAAACATTTGTGCTTCATTGTTTCGTCTTCGTCACTAGAAATTCTTCTTTGGGTGGTTTTCCTTTTATCTTGTGCTTTTAGTCGCTTCTTAATAATATTCTCAAATTCTTTAACGACCTTTGCATATTCTTCATCTTCACTTTTGGAACTATAATCGTCATCATTATTATGTTCAATCGTTGACTTTGTACACCCTTCTTGTTTGCTCTTGGAATGACTCATGGGGTTTTTGTCATTATTACCTACACATGCAAAATTTGAACTTGTAGCACTTGTACTCATTTCAACTAAATACTTATCTACTATACTTTCATTTTCAACAATTTTATATATAAAATTTTCTTTGGCTTGACATTTCTTTTGATGAAAATTTAAGAGACTTTTTCACATATCGTTTGCCGTTTGACAAAAAAATATTCATTTATATTCAATATTTGGTAAAACTTTGTATTCAATCATTTTAGCAATATCATTTTTATCAAGCACTATTTTGAAATAATTATCTTGTTTTTCAAGAGTGGTTTTTGTTGATTGAAAATTACCAATTGAAATGACATGCCAAAGATCATGATCTATTAATTTCACATAACTTTCGAATCGATTTTTCCATTCAAGAAAACTTGTATTTTCAAAATATGGTGGTTTAAATGTCATGTTCCCTTCTAAATATTTTTCCGATTCCATAGATCGATTTCATGTTTTAAAATACAGTTTATTTTAAAGATCTTGTTTAACGTAGCTATGATGCCAATTGTGGAAAACTAGAAGGGGGGGGGTTGAATAGTTTTCCGTCAATTTTATTTTATAAAAACTTTGTTTGCAAAATAATCGATTCTAGTTTTATGTGAGATCAATAAACAACACTTATATAAACTAATATCTACGAAATGAAATGACAATAATATAAGTAAATAAGTAAAGAGATAGAGATGGAAAGATCGCACCACAAGACAAAGGATTTATAGTGGTTCGGCTACGAAGCACCTCTTCGCCCTACTCCACTCCCCGAGCACCTAACTCGAGAGTTTTCTTCACTACATCAACAAGCTCCCTTATGGCGGAGAAAACCTTACACAAATTTTGCTTACACCAATTTACGACACTAAGATAAATGTCGAGTCCTAATAGTAGCTAGAACCAATCTCACACCACTACACACCTTTTTCACAACTTATGCACACCACTACTACTACACCACTTCACACAACTTCACTACTTTTCTTTCACAACACTACTTCTACTTCTACCCAACACAACTACTTCTATTCACAACTATTAACACATTTAGATATATCTATTACACAACTTCTACACCTTTAGAATATACACAAGCCTACAATACTTCTTAACAAGATGTTGAAGAAGTATTCTTCTCTTGCACTTTTAATGATGAAGGATTGGATCACTTGAAATAAGAACTAATATGTTTATGATCAAAGGATTTAGGAAGATGATTTGAGAGAATTAGAACAGAAAGTTTTAGTGCAAAAGGTTGAGAAAAAATTCAGATTTGAAACAGTATTTATAGGCAAAGAAATCTGACACATGAGCGTATGCCGGCCCCCTTAATTGTGTGCCGTCCCCCTTAAAATTGAGGGGCCGCCCCTTATAATTAAGGGGGCCGCCCATTGAAACGGCCAGATTTTTTGTCTTTTCTGGGGAAAGTTTATTTGTTGAAAATTTAACTGAATTTGGTTAAAATTTTGAATTCAATTAATTATTATGAAATAAACATTTTCCTTTAATTACCAAAAATGTTTTTCTTAAATATATAAAATGTTTATACCATTTTATATAATTTGTAATTAGTAAATAAACCTTCCTTTGATCATAAAATGTATTAGGCACTTGTTTATTCATACCTTAAGCGTATTAGTTGGATATAATGATATTTTGTCAATAAATACTTATTTACGTAATGATTTTACATTTAATGAGTTTATATTTTGTGATCGTCAAAACATAGGGATATCGAAAAATATTAATAACGTTTTTACGCATTATTTATATCAACAGATTAGTTTACGATTTAGATGTAGTAAAATAAAATGATAAAAAAATGTTTTAAAAAAAATGAAATTGATATTGTAAAATTATTTTTGTAGTTTTTTTTAATGAAATTAAATATATCAATATTAGTAATAATAATAATAATAATAATAATAATAATAATAATAATAATAATAATAATAATAACAAGTAAACTTAAAAATAAAAGGTTTTGACAAAAATTGATTTTGTGATTTATTTTCAAAAAATGGTTTTTGATATGGTTTCGGGAAAAAGGTTTTGAGTTTTGTTTTTGAACATGATTTGGCATTTAAGTTTTGGGGTTAAGGGTATTTTTGAAATTTTGGTTAAATGTGAGGGGTATTTTGGTAATTTTGAGGTTAGGTTAAGGGTAAAGGTGATTACGGGTTTCAGTTTGGTTTTCACACTCCGCTCAATGTCACATTCTCGGGATTGACTTGATCTTTGACTTTTTGTCTTTTCATCGTTTTTCTTCAAAATTGTGTCGAGTCGATCCTGTAATACTCCATTGTGCTCCGTTTCCCATCCAAGCTCTGGCTTTTGATAATTTTTCAAATCTCGTGCTCGTTTTTGTCTTTTTGGCCTCAATTATGCCTGTTTTTGCAATATCCGTTCCTGCACGATCATAAACACAAAAACACAATATCTTTGGCATTTTTTGTTAGTTTTTTGTTGTTTTGATCTTAGTTTGGTAAGAAAAAGGTGTGTGAATAAGCACTCACCAATGATCTACAACTAACCCATAGGCATCACTTCTGGTGTCGATCTGTACAAAATATTATTTTGGTGGAGATCCGAAAAGAAAATTTTCATAGTAGATCCTACAAACAAAAACAATTTAAATATTCAGTATTATATACGACAGGATGCATTGGAAAATAAATAATAAGAGTATTAACACATAAAAGGGTTGTTTGTAACACCCCCAAAATACCGCAGCGGAAGACTGTGTCATTGGGGTGCTACTTCATAATACAAAGTACAAGTTATAGAAAACGAACTCTAAATGAGACGTTCTGAAAAGTTACCATTCGATTAATGAATTCAAAGTTACAAACATGAGATTCCAAAGTATGATACATAAATGTATACAAAATGTTTTGAATGGTAAATGATAAAAGCGTAAGTCTTCAGAATATGCAGCTTGACTCTAAGTTCCACGCACTAGCTATCGCCTTACTAACCTGAGATAAACATGCTAAAGTGTCAACACAATGGTTGGTGAGTTCATAGAGTTTGTCTTAAAACAGTTGAAAAGCCTTAAAAGAATGTTCACACAGCAAAGGCATCGTGAATCCACTCAGTTACAAGTCCCGCCATAAGAGACTTGTAACCTGTGTGTTCACAACCCACTGCTACAATATAGTATGATTAAGACATGTATAAGTTCATCAAAACAATTAAGCAATTAGTCGTGAGTCTCTACTTCATCTCCGAAGACCTCACTTGGGTATGCTGCTCACAAGGAAGGTAATAGCATTGGTTCTACTTCATCTCCGAAACCCAATGCATGTGTTATCCAAGGAGACCTATAAGTACTGGGAGCCTCTTCCCAAAGATAACTGGGAGCCACTTCCCAAAGAAAACTGGGAGCCACTTCCCAAAGATAAAAGTTTACTGGGAGCCACTTCCCAAAGATAAAAGACAGTCATGTATGTATGAAATCAAGTATAATGCCATCAAGTATAAGACAATCAAGTATAAAACAATCAAGTATAAATGTTTTGAGTATTTGTACAAGTAAGCAAGTAGTTGAGCATATATCCCCCCCAAGAGTTAAAACAAGTATGAAAAGAGTAGGGGCTATGACTCACCTTAAGTCTATGTAATGAGAAATGAAAGTGGTAGTCGAATCGCGAAAGTCTCTAAGAACAGCCTATAATAGAACGTTGCGACTTAGGTTTGGAGTAACGTCTAAGAGTACGAAGAATTTCCCATATATGTCTTGCATAATGTTCATGATGTAGTACTTAGTATAAAGTGTAAGTCGTTGAATATAAATGGTTTATGAAACATGTATAGGTTTTATATCTCTTACTACCGTTCAGGCCGACATAATTCAGAAGTCATGGAGTAAACGTTCGAGGAGCCAGGACACTTTAATTCGTAAATCCACAACTCGTCTCGACGGCTTACTTAATGAACTCCTCACATGAGGCTCCCTACTATTGTAGTATTTGATAACATATATATAAGTTTTGATCTTTAAAAGTTATATGGTCTTTAGCCGTGGCTTTGCCGTGACCTTGGTCATTGTTACCATGGTCTTGAGACTCAACCTTGGCTTTAGCCATGGTTGTGGTCTTGGCTTTAGGTCATTAGACCTCTTGGTCTCATCTAATTACAATCATTATATAGTAACTTTGGTCTAAAAATGGGCTGTTAAGAATTTGAAGAAAATTATCACTCAGAAAGCGTTTTCATGGCTCGAGCTTCTTTGTTTCTGAACGAAAACGTCGTTCCGGACAACTTTTGTGTTTTAACTTTTTGATGAATCGGACCAGAAGTGGGACTTTCAAAATTGACAGAATGCAAAACAGTTTGCATAGGCAGTTTTGCCGTTTTGGTTTCGCTAGCTTCAAATGATCATAACTTTTGACTCGGGTACTCATTTTGGGTGATTCAAATTGCTATGTTTTCCTTGTTAAGTCCTCTTTAAAAGTAAGTAGGTGTCAAATATCATAGTTGTACTATTTTGGTCGTGGTTTTCCATAAAAATCACTAGTTTGCTTGTTTACTTGTCATAAGTTATCCTATGTATACCAATACTTGTTTTATCCATTTTTAAACATCATGAACACAATAACAAAAACATATATAGCATGAAAGGAACACAAAGAGCATGAAAATGATAATGAGCAAGAAAGTGTATAAGGGTTTCTTACAACTTTTGGCTTTCTCTTAAGAAAGGAAGTCAAGTATGAACTAGGACACTAAACCTATGCTTGCAAACCCTTTACCATAACTCTTGTATCCCTTGCTAGCCTTGATCTAACCCTTGTGAAAACCATTTAACTTCAGCCCTAGTAACCTTGTGTAGCTCCTAAATCAACCATGGAATCACCAAACAAACTTGAGAACTAGGTAGAGAATACTAAGACCTTGAACTCTTATGTGTAACTTATAGTTTGAAGATCAAAGGATCATGGTGCTAGGGATTTGTTGTGTGTCGTTTGGATTATGAATAAAGGAAGGAATTAGCTTGTTTTTATACTAAAAATGAGGAGGTTAGGAAGGTAACTAGGAAGGTGCCTAAACTTGGTGACCAAGTTTAGGATTAGGAAGCTTATCATGGAAGTTTAGACACTTGTAATGATCTAAAGAATCAATGGTCAAGATTTAACCACACATGGTGACTCCCCCCCCCCTAAGTCGGTTCACAAAGGATAAGGGTGACTAGATTAGTAGTCATGGTCTTTGGATGATAATATCCTAAGTATGTAGCTAGTTTTGACTCCGTAAGTTGCTAACCGTAAGTTTTTAGGCCACGAAACGTAAAACCGGGTATCCTAAAAATATGAAACTTATAAATATGCTAGAACTTATCAATATACTCCATAATAAAATATAAAATGAGTGATAGGTTCTATTGGGTGCTAAAACCCTGCTAAAAACTGGAAACACGGGTCTAAAACGCGTAATTCGCGTAAAACGCTGAACTGAAAAACGTAAAATTCCAAAACTTTTGGAATTGTCCTAAAATGAGAGAAAATCATATTTCTATTGTTTATAATGTTTTATGGACATATCGGGATGCTGGAATGACGTTTAAACCTAAAAGTAAATCTCGGACACGGCTTTGTGATTTTTGCAGAAATGATCCGACGAGCGTCAAACTCTCGGATTATCGTTAAAATAGTTTAACTTACGAGAATATGAAATAAAAATTTCTGAGATGAATAGTGAAAAGTGAATAGTGAAATTTTCGGGAATAAAATTTAACCTGAAATTGCGAATTGTTACAGTCTCTACCCCTTAAGGAGAACTTCGTCCCGAAGTTCAGTTGATGTTAACTACTTATGATGTGTCTAAGAGAATTCGGGATTTCAGGATCTCTAAAATAGTGGTGTTCACTCTGATTCATCTAAGGTTGTGGTTAAGGAGTCGTATCGGCTACAATTAAGCCCACTTATTTATAACACATTACTTACATAAAGAAGCGTCCAAATTTATGTAAGTAAGGGATCATAAACTTATGGTTCGGTGATTTACAATTTCTTTATTTAAATGAAGAGGCGTCCCAATCCATTTAAATAAGGAAATTCTAAATCATCCTACTTAAGAATTTCCGACACAAAATCCGCCTTCTGAGGCCGATAGTAGGATAATCAAGTCATCAAATCCCTAAAGCTAAGCAATAATATTATTTAACTCAAATCTTGTGTCTCATCAAACAAGAACTGTCACAAGATCAAGTTAAATAATTAGTTATTACTGAGCTCCATGTTTTTAATGACTCGGCTAATCTCTGGGGTTCCTTATAATACTAAAGTCACATCATCTAACAGCGTGGAACTAAACCAACAACTACCAAAAAGCGTATGTGTATGTAGTGTGTGTAAGGCAAATAAAGAGGAGAGTCTTAACGTATATAGCAGTTATAGT
Source organism: Artemisia argyi (assembly GCA_030686995.1). Lineage (NCBI taxonomy): Eukaryota > Viridiplantae > Streptophyta > Magnoliopsida > Asterales > Asteraceae > Artemisia > Artemisia argyi. The sequence goes on from CM060702.1 coordinate 100,192,207, forward strand.
CTAGGCACTAAATGCAACCTAGTTCTCTATAACCAAGGCTCTGATACCAATCTGTAACACCCCCAAAATACCGCAGCGGAAGACTGTGTCATTGGGGTGCTACTTCATAATACAAAGTACAAGTTATAGAAAACGAACTCTAAATGAGACGTTTTGAAAAGTTACCATTTGATTAATGAATTCAAAGTTACAAACATGAGATTCCAAATTATGATACATAAATTTATACAAAATGTTTTGAATGGTAAATGATAAAAGCGTAAGTCTTCAGAATATGCAGCTTGACTCTAAGTTTCACGCACTAGCTATCGCCTTACTAACCTGAGATAAACATGCTAAAGTGTCAACACAATGGTTGGTGAGTTCATAGAGTTTGTCTTAAAACAGTTGAAAAAGCCTTAAAAGAATGTTCACACAGCAAAGGCATCGTGAATCCACTCAGTTACAAGTCCCGCCATAAGAGACCTGTAACCTGTGTGTTCACAACCCACTGCTACAATATAGTATGATTAAGACATGTATAAGTTCATCAAAACAATTAAGCAATTAGTCGTGAGTCTCTACTTCATCTCCGAAGACCTCACTTGGGTATGCTGCTCACAAGGAAGGTAATAGCATTGGTTCTACTTCATCTCCGAAACCCAATGCATGTGTTATCCAAGGAGACCTATAAGTACTGGGAGCCTCTTCCCAAAGATAACTGGGAGCCACTTCCCAAAGAAAACTGGGAGCCACTTCCCAAAGATAAAAGTTTACTGGGAGCCACTTCCCAAAGATAAAAGACAGTCATGTATGTATGAAATCAAGTATAATGCCATCAAGTATAAGACAATCAAGTATAAAACAATCAAGTATAAATGTTTTGAGTATTTGTACAAGTAAGCAAGTAGTTGAGCATATATCCCCCCCAAGAGTTAAAACAAGTATGAAAAGAGTAGGGGCTATGACTCACCTTAAGTCTATGTAATGAGAAATGAAAGTGGTAGTCGAATCGCGAAAGTCTCTAAGAACAGCCTATAATAGAACGTTGCGACTTAGGTTTGGAGTAACGTCTAAGAGTACGAAGAATTTCCCATATATGTCTTGCATAATGTTCATGATGTAGTACTTAGTATAAAGTGTAAGTCGTTGAATATAAATGGTTTATGAAACATGTATAGGTTTTATATCTCTTACTACCGTTCAGGCCGACATAATTCAGAAGTCATGGAGTAAACATTCGAGGAGCCAGGACACTTTAATTCGTAAATCCACAACTCGTCTCGACGGCTTACTTAATGAACTCCTCACATGAGGCTCCCTACTATTGTAGTATTTGATAACATATATATAAGTTTTGATCTTTAAAAGTTATATGGTCTTTAGCCGTGGCTTTGCCGTGACCTTGGTCATTGTTACCATGGTCTTGAGACTCAACCTTGGCTTTAGCCATGGTTGTGGTCTTGGCTTTAGGTCATTAGACCTCTTGGTCTCATCTAATTACAATCATTATATAGTAACTTTGGTCTAAAAATGGGCTGTTAAGAATTTGAAGAAAATTATCACTCAGAAAGCGTTTTCATGGCTCGAGCTTCTTTGTTCCTGAACGAAAACGTCGTTCCGGACAACTTTCGTGTTTTAACTTTTTGATGAATCGGACCAGAAGTGAGACTTTCAAAATTGACAGAATGCAAAACAGTTTGCATAGGCAGTTTTGCCGTTTTGGTTTCGCTAGCTTCAAATGATCATAACTTTTGACTCGGGTACTCATTTTGGGTGATTCAAATTGCTATGTTTTCCTTGTTAAGTCCTATTTAACATTAAGTAGGTGTCAAATATCATAGTTGTACTATTTTGGTCGTGGTTTTCCATAAAAATCACTAGTTTGCTTGTTTACTTGTCATAAGTTATCCTATGTATACCAATACTTGTTTTATCCATTTTTAAACATCATGAACACAATAACAAAAACATATATAGCATGAAAGGAACACAAAGAGCATGAAAATGATAATGAGCAAGAAAGTGTATAAGGGTTTCTTACAACTTTTGGCTTTCTCTTAAGAAAGGAAGTCAGGTATGAACTAGGACACTAAACCTATGCTTGCAAACCCTTTACCATAACTCTTGTAACACTTGCTAGCCTTGATCTAACCCTTGTGAAAACCATTTAACTTCAGCCCTAGTAACCTTGTGTAGCTCCTAAATCAACCATGGAATCACCAAACAAACTTGAGAACTAGGTAGAGAATACTAAGACCTTGAACTCTTATGTGTAACTTATAGTTTGAAGATCAAAGGATCATGGTGCTAGGGATTTGTTGTGTGTCGTTTGGATTATGAATAAAGGAAGGAATGAGCTTGTTTTTATACTAAAAATGAGGAGGTTAGGAAGGTAACTAGGAAGGTGCCTAAACTTGGTGACCAAGTTTAGGATTAGGAAGCTTATCATGGAAGTTTAGACACTTGTAATGATCTAAAGAATCAATGGTCAAAATTTAACCACACATGATGACTCCCCCCCCCCTAAGTCGGTTCACAAAGGATAAGGGTGACTAGATGAGTAGTCATGGTCTTTGGATGATAATATCCTAAGTATGTAGCTAGTTTTGACTTCGTAAGTTGCTAACCGTAAGTTTTTAGGCCACGAAACGTAAAACCGGGTATCCTAAAAATATGAAACTTATAAATATGCTAGAACTTATCAATATACTCCATAATAAAATATAAAATGAGTGGTAGGTTCTATTGGGTGCTAAAACCCTGCTAAAAACTGGAAACGCGGGTCTAAAACGCGTAATTCGCGTAAAACGCTGAACTGAAAAACGTAAAATTTCATAACTTTTGGAATTGTCCTAAAATGAGAGAAAATCATATTTCTATTGTTTATAATGTTTTATGGACATATCGGGATGCTGGAATGACGTTTAAACCTAAAAGTAAATCTCGGACACGGCTTTGTGATTTTTGCATAAATGATCCGACGAGCGTCAAACTCTCGGATTATCGTTAAAATAGTTTAACTTACGAGAATATGAAATAAAAATTTCTGAGATGAATAGTGAAAAGTGAATAGTGAAATTTTCGGGAATAAAAGTTAACCTGAAATTGCGAATTGTTACATTGTTTCACAAAACATAAATTAGATGAAAAAATTGATCTATTATGCTTACAACATCCAAAAGATACAAGTAAGTTCCTCTATCCACGTATGTAAATTTTATTTCTGAGTCAATTCTTGTTCTTCCTTGCTTAAATGTAGATTGGTTAATCGATAAGTTTTGACCATTCACTAATATGCTCTCCAAATTTATATCAAAATTTATCTTGAAAGCATGCATTAACATACTTATGAGTTAGTCTACGTTAATAACTAGGGGTGTCTCGAGGGTAAAGTTGTTAAAGCTACCTCTTCAGGCCTCATATTTTTAAGGCTTCAAATAATTATGTTTCATCCCTTTTATATGTTTTAGGCCTCCTATTTAATAAAACACCGACTTTTTAGAATTTGGTATGAAGCAGGATGTGGCGACATTTGTGGCTAAGTGTTTGACATGCCAGCAGGTTAAGATTGAGCATCAACGTGCTAGTGGTATTTTCCAGCCTTTAGATATTCCTACTTGGAAGCGGGATCAGATTTCTATGGACTTTGTTGTCGGATTACCTCGTACTCTCCGGAAACATGATACTATCTGGGTAGTCGTCGACCGTTTAACCAAATCCGCCCATTTTCTACCGATTCGGAAGGATTTCTCTATAGCTCAGTTTGCTAAGATTTTCCAACAGGAGATTGTTCGCCTACACGGTACACCAACTGCTATCGTATCCAACAGAGATCCTAGTTTCGACTCTCGCTTTTGGAAAAGTGTACACAAAGCTTGGGGTACCCAACTCAAGTTTAGTATGGCTTTTCATCCGCAAACCGATGGGCAGTCGGAACGCACTATTCAGACCTTGGAAGATATGTTGAGATCTTGTGTTTTGGAGTGGACCAGACATTGGGATGATTATTTGGGTTTGGTGGAGTTCACTTATAATAACAGCTGGCATGTGAGTATTAAGGCAGCACTGTTCGAGCTATTGTATGGTAGGAAGTGTAGGGCTCCGATATGTTGGAATGAGGTTGGTGAACGCCTCATTGAGGGTCCCGAGTTGATTGTGGAGACCAATGAGAAAGTTGCTACTGCCACTGAAAAGCTCAAGGAAGCTAGAGCTAGGCAGAAAAGTTATGCGAATCATCACCGTCGTGCTTTGGAATTCAGTCCGGGAGATCGTGAGTTTCTTAAGGTTTCTCCGTTCCGTGGCGTTAAGCGTTTTGGCATTCAAGGAAAACTTAGTCCGCGTTACATTGGACTGTTTGAGATCTTAGACCGCGTTGGTGAAGTTTCGTACCATTTGGCATTACCTCCAAAACTTTCTCATGTGCATAGTGTATTCCATGTATCACTTTTGAGGGGATATAATTATCATCCTCTCCATGTTGTTTCATATCCGTTTGACCAAATTCGGTAAGATTTGTCTTTTGTTGAGGAGCCTGAGGCTATTTTGGAGCGTCAAGATCGAGTTATGAGAACCAAAACTATTCCGTTCTTTAAGATTCTTTTGAAGAACCATCCCGAGAGTGAGGCTACTTGGGAGACTGAAGAGTCTATGCGTGCTAGTTATCCACATTTCTTTTCGTGATTTAGTATGTTTCCCTTTGATCTTTCTGCTTCAATTTCGCGGATGAAATTTTCTTTTTTTGAAAGGAAGAGTTGTAAAACCCGAAATTTTTGAAACATAATTTTTGCGCCATTTTGAATTTATTCTAAGTTTGAATTATTTATAATATGTCACTAAAACTTTACATTATACGGAGTAATTAATATTTCACATTACAATTTAAATCCTAAGAATAAATAAAATAAATCCTAAACAATTCTTATCCTTAGTCCAATACTAGTCCTAACCGAATTCTCACTAGCCCTCCCTTATTTTTGTGTCGTCACTACAAAATTTATGACATTCGCTCACTAAATTAAGTGTGGGCAAAAGCTACAATTCAGTCAATATAAGCTAGTTTTTCAACTCCCACTAAAATAAAAAGAGTGAGTAATAAAGGGATCACTAAAAGTCTATCCTTACTAAAATGTTAGTGAGCAAAAGTCTAAAAGCTTTGGTGACTAAAGTCTTTTAGTCAGCAAAGGCTATACATGTTTTCTACAAAATCACTATAATGACTGAACTTTTTAGTAAGCAAAGGCTTACTAGTATCCTGTAATAATCAGTTCCATATCATACATTCATGTACATTTGCAATGATAAGGTGTTTGACAAAGAAGATTTCACATTTACTGTAAAAATTAAAACAACAAAGGATTAACTCTCACATTTACTTCTTTTCAATTCCATATCAGTAAATCTGTAAAAACCAAAATACATACAGTAAATGTGTTCCATATCCAGTAAAATGGCATGATAAGAATGTATGTGTGATCATTTTTATCTTCGATCTTGGAACCAATCTACCTGCCATAACTTGGCTTCAACTCCTTCGACAAATGCAGCCCCTTTCTTTATCTCGTGAGCTAGCTTCCCTACGTGCCCATACATAGAATAGTACCTGCAACGATAAATTAAGTTAACTGTCAGACAGGTGTGTTGATAAATCATGTACATGAATCTTGCGCCCATAGTTTATCCTACAAATTCACTTTAATGAAAATAAAAAAACTGAACAAAAACTGCATACAGAACATACTTGCAACCAACTATAAAAAAAGCCAATTTCCCGTAACCTAAACACTAAACTATCTGAGATTTGTAACACTGACCCATTGAAACTGAACCCAAACTAAACTGACCCGTACTACAAAAGTGACCCAGTGACCCATTTTAAACCAGACCCGAACTTAACCTGATCCATTTAAACTGAACCCAACCAAAACTGACCCGTACTACAAAAATGAACCAGTGACCCATTTTAAACAAAAACCAACCTGATATCCATAAAATTACGCATAACATCAACAGTCTTGGCTCAAAAGATGGAAGCAATGCCGATATCCCAACCAGCAGTAGAATTTGCAGCAACTTTGTTCAACATTAGCTCACGTTCTGCAAACGGCAAGTATGTGATATATTTGACCTGAAATAGTAAAATTATTTCGTTAGACCAGAAGTTTTCTAGTGGAAATCACAATCATCAATTTTCCAAGAATTTGAAGTCGTTGAAACTGAAACAAAATCTCACCTCATAAGGTCAACATATCACGAACCTGGTTTGGATCCTTGAAAATGCATCTCATAGTATGCTACATTGTTGTTTCCATCAAGCTAATAAGCAACTTTTGATCTCCTAAAAAGTTCCCATACTTGGTTTCTTTCATAGATACAATCCGTGTAGATTCAATTTTTTGGTCATTGATGCAACTTATCAAGTACCCTACATAATTATAAAAACACACATGTCACAAATTCCAATCTTAGATGCTACATGCAAGTAATATATGCAGTATTCCACTCTTTTTCATTATACAAATATGTATATATATACGAAGATGTACATAGATATGATTCTATAAGTAATGTACCTGTATCACAGTTGGGAAGTTTCTTAGCACAGTGAATTAAAAAGAAGCGACAGTAGGCTAATGCCAACGGATAAGCAATCCCTCTTATCATCAGAACCAATCGCATAAGTTTATCCATAACATGATCATCCAGGAATCGCCAGCATGGAAATATTGCAAACTCGAGATATCTAAAAAAGAAAGGTCAAATACTCAAATTAGTATCTGGTATACTAAAATTACTCAAAGAACAATGTTACTCAAAGACCAGCTTCTTTGAATTTAACAGTTACTTGCAGGTACCCAATGAAGCACACAAATATCAATTTAGCTCATTAATTTAAAACATTATAATGCTAAATGTACCGGATGAAAGATTAAGATAAGAGATTTACATGCGTGGAAGAAGCTCTTGAATGGAAGAAAATTTTCTGAACCAATTACTGCAGGTCTCTCTGGCTTCAAGGCATATATTAATTGGTTCAAAGTCATCTGAAACAGGTAATATATCTTTAAGCTGTGGCAAAAAATCTCTGTGAGGTTACCACTCAGTGGTGATGAACTGATGATGTTTAGAAGTTCTTAAAGACTAAAATCATAGATGCCATATAATTCTACATAAAACTATACTTAATGTACAACAAAATGTCTCATCTAAAACCATGCCCACATCAGCCAAAGTATGTGTGAAAACTGATAAGTATGTGACAGATTATATTTCAGTATTTGTAGCTCATACACGGTCACAACTATTGTTACTGTGGCAGTTTTGTCTTATGTAGCAAGGTGTGTGTTAGTGCTATACAGCCTATACTTCCCATAGGGAAAAAACATACAAGGCTATTCGCATGGTAAAAATTTGCAAATGTATAAAAATTATAAATGAAGTCAACTACAGTTAAGTGACAGATTTCTATCACCTATTTTCCATTCCAACTGATTAACAACTAAATTTGATTGTAATGAGTTAAAACAAAACGAATATCAGCAAGTACATATGTGACAACTTCTTTAAATTCTCACGCAACTTGCTACTCATTAACCACTTCCACCCACCCAATTCACATTCGACGTGAATAATACAAAAACAAATTACAACTTATTCAAATTCTGCATTACGCTACGCAACTAACACTTCTTAACGAAGTAAGAAACCACACACTATGTGAGTCACTATAACAGCAACTTAATGACTAATACTACTAATTCCCTATAGAAGCTTAACACAACAACTTAAAAAAGTACACACACCTTATCACTTTCACATCTCGCAGCTCAAATAACTCGCAATTACAAAAGCTTCATATGTTATTAAAAAAATAACCATACAAATTCAACATATTAAGCCATATATATCAATCAAAAGCCCTAATAGCACTTATCTCGCCGTTCAAATAACTCGCAATTGCATACTTATAAATTCATGACATATCAGCACATATTTATAAACACATAATAAGCTCTAAACAACATATCGATAATATAATAAATTTTAACTTGCACAAAATAAATTAATATGTAAAGGAATCGTCTTATTATACCTAAGTTGATAACGTTGACGGTGATGAGAGTGCCGGAGTTAGGGTTTCGATCGACGACGGTGGAGGTGGTGACGGTGCCGGAGTTAGGGTTTCGATCGACGACGGTAGGGTTGTGACGATGGCGTAGTTAGGGTTTCGATCGACGACGGTGGAGGTGATGACGATGGTTGTGTGGTGGCAAACATGGTGGATTTAGGTCTTTGGGAGATGGGAGATGGGAGATGGTGCAGGTCGTTAAGAGAGGTGGGGGGAGAAATGAGAAGGTTTTTTTAAGTTAAAATTATAAATGGCTTAAGTTAGTTTGTGACTTTTTTAAAAAAATTTAAGTAAATCTTTTCCATACTTTTATTTAGATAGATTTAAGTCAGCAAATGTTACAAAGAAAGTTTTAGTAACTCTTTGGCTCATTAGTGGACATATGTTAAAATTTTATTTTTTTTATTTTTTTTGTTTTTCACTTACTTTTGGTGACTTTATAGAAGTTTTAGTGGGGAAAATTTTTAGTGAGTATATGCAAAAGTTTACTTTTATAATTTTGTGTTTATTTTTAACTTTTTGGTGACTTTTAAAAATTTTAGTGAAGAAAAATTTTAGTGAGTATGTCCAAAATTTTGTAGTGCGTGTAAAGTGGGGATAAGAATAACAAGAGTATCACTACAAAATAAGTATAAAAGATTAAATGTGTCCTTATCATCTAATCAAATACACGGTATTACCGTATCTTTGAAACACGTTTTTCTTTTATATTGGACCGTATGTTTCTTCTTGTATCTCTCAACCATAAACCAAGAAGAAACATACATCATTCATCCTTTGCTGTCAAAAAGAAGAAGAGAAGAAGGCTTGTTGTTGACCAAAAGAAGGTACAATGTCGGAGTCTTTCTTGGAGTTTATTTAAGCCTAGTTCTTTATTCCGTTAGTTTTCTATTTCCAGTCGACACATAGGTTTGGAGTCCTCTCTTTTCTGTTTTCTATTTGACATATTACAGGTTTAAACAAGATAAAAATCATGCTAAGAAACCAAACTGAACCATGGTTGTACCTATGTTGTTGTCTCGTTAACAAAGTTACATAAAATGGTAAACATATGCGCTTATGTGAACCTGTTTTGGTGTCGGTTTTGTGGTGTGTTTGACATCCTTGTTCCAGTCCTTTGTCGACCTACATATTCATCAAACCAGCCCTAATACTGGTCGTTATGGCCTCGTTGTAGGTCTTATAAAATCATAAAAATACATGCGCCTATGTAACTGTTGTGTCAAGTCTTTTGTGGTCTGTTTGAGGTCCATCTTTTCAGCCCTTGTCGACCTAAGTTTATCACTAAACAAGCCCTGACTTCTGGTCATTATTGCCTCGTTACTGGTCACACAAAATCTTGAAACTATGTGCCTATATATTCTGTTTTGTGTCGAGTTTTTGGGACTGTTTGGGTGTCGTGTTTCCAGCCCCTATGTCTACTAATAATACTGAATAAACATGCCCTAAAATCTGCCTTAATGACGCATTAAATGAAGTACAAAACTGGAAAACCCTAGGTTGTTTTAGCATGCGAAATATATGATTTTATTTGAGTATTTTGTGGTGTTCATGGCTTGTTTTAACCTGGCAACATGAAGGCTGTTTGTGTGTGTCGACATGAGTGTGTAATAATCATGGATTTTACGTGTTGGTAATCGAGTTAAGTGAAGTGTTGTTTTGCTTTGTTTACTGCCCCGTTTAAACTCTCAGCTCGTACCACCTTAGTTTTGCCTCACTAAAACCTTCCTTGTTCTCTTGTGCCTTGTGTCTCGCTGAAGTACCACCAAGAGTGTGTTTGTTTATTGCCTTGTATCTCGATGTGGATAGGCTCACCGAGGTTGGTCTACATAGCTCGCGATCAAATAGAACTTGGCGTGAGTCATTGAAGTTTGCACTTAAATAAGAAAGAAAGAAATATGTAAAGCATGCGTACTAAATAAATTAAGACATTAAGTTTGGAGAATTTTGTGTAATGTATATGCTGTATGCATGCTATATTACGTATTCGTAAAAGCTACAAGTAAAACAAATTGATATAAGATTATTTGAGGACCAAACTTTTTTTACATACCAAGGGACTAATCTCCACCCTCCATCTTTATTTGATCTAATGGATGAGATTAATCCCAACAATTTAAAAAACCCACTTTCATCTTTTTTTTTCAAATATTAATATCTTTCAAACCGTTAATCGTTAAGCCAAAAAAAATATACCGTTACGACGAGCATTTAATTATCTTTCTATAGATAGACTAATTGATATATTTTCGACAAATTTTTTTTTTTTTCGTTTTTTTCACTTTTTTTCGTAGCCGAAAAAATCATATATGATATTACATATCATATCATATATGATATTACATATCATATACGATATGCAATATCATATATGATTTATTTCGGCCACGAAAAAAAAAAAAAACGTGAAATAAACGATTTTTTTTTTCTTTTCGAAAGTATATCAAAGTGCCCGTCTATAGAAAGATAATTAAATGCCCATCACGATGGTGTAATTATTTTCGCTTAACGATTAACGGTTTAAGAGATATTTAAATTATAAAAAATGTGTGAAATAATAAAATGCTTTTAATCTCAACCATTGATTTCCTTTTAGATGGATGGTGGGGATGAGTCCCTTGGTATGTGAAGAATGTTTAGTTTGTAAAATAACTCGACTCAAACAAATTTAGCCTAAACATTATTATTAACACATCAAACCCTATACTTTAATAAAATGGCATATAAAGCCATAGTTGTCACATTAAACCATTAAGTTAATCTATTATCATTGGGTTATTTCTACATATAGGTAATAGACTTTGAAAATTTTTCTATGTTAGGTAATTGACTCTCGAAAATACTAAGTTATGTAACAAAACTTTGTGCAACCTGTAAAGTTAGATAATATGACCTTTGACTACGTTTGACTGTTAGCAAAGAGGGTTTTAGTCTTTTCACTATATTTTTCCATGAAAAATGTAAGAGTTTTTTTTTTTTTTTTTTTTTTTTTAATGAAAGTGTGAATGTATATATTACCACCAACACAACTATAATGTTTACAATGAGAATAAGGATCACAACACAGGCTTGAGATCCATAGAAATACAGAACTAACACAATACATTCTATCTGATTCTTTCTCTCTATACATCACATTTTCATCCACAGCCACTACATTTCCCATACAACTTTGCATATCTTGAAGTAACCTAGCATTTCCACAATATATCCAAAGATACACATCTATGCCAGGCATCATTCCAAACCTCTATGGCCCAACCATCTCTATAACTCTATTTACCCTTATTACAGCATACCCATCCACCAATAATACTCATCACCAATCACCCCTTAATCACTTCTTTTTCCAATTCATGTCCACATTCCATTCCCCTGCCACTTTGCATACTTGATATGATTTGATTACACTCATGTCCACATTCCAACTCCATCTTCATCTGCCAAGTTTCCGACGACCACTACCAAGAACAACAACAACAACAAGGCCACAACAACAACAACAAGGCCACAACAACAACAACTGCATCGACAACAACAACAACAACAACAACAAGTCAAATCAATCTCCAAATCCAACTCGAGACTCATCCCCATCCAAATCCGAACCAAAAAAGAACAATAACAAGGCTAAACCCCTAGGCCGTGAGTCCTAACTCACGACACCACCTAAACTCGACAAAAACAATGACAAGACCAAACCAAATGATACCAAACAAATTTTTAAGTTTCGATTTATTTAGTTTTTATTCGTTATAGCATCAAAACCCTCGAATTACACGAGTAATAATCCCACCGTGGCATAAATGACCACAACAAGGTGGGTTTCCTACCTTGGACCTTCGGTGAATCAAAAGAAACAAAAGAGATGGTGTTTGGTGGTGGTATCGAAAGTATGGTGATGTTTATTGGGGTGTTAGGGGTGGTTAGATGGCGTGTGGGTTACACTAGTGTGAAGGGAAAGAGATGGAGATGATGGTGGTGATGGCTGTGTGTTTATCTGAGGAGTGGTGGTGGTCGGTTTGGCCGGAAAACGGCCGGAGAAGAGAGACAAAGGGGGCGGTTGGGTCAAAATAAATAATGTAAATTGTGTTTTTGTAGGTTAAAGACATGGTCAAAAAAGGTTACAGGCTATAACCGGTTACCAATTGTGATACCTACCATAATTACCTAACATTGAACAAAGTATAAAATTTTGTTACCTAACTTAGTATTTTCGAGAGTCAATTACCTAACATAGGAAATTTTTAAAAGTTCATTACCTATATGTAGAAATAACCCATTATCATTTGTAAACCTCTAAGTTTGGCTAATTAATGGATATTACCCTGAACATAAAATAAACTTATAAAATGAGCTTATAAGTAATTTTTGATCGTTAGCTTGTGTAGATTCTGTGAAGAGGGAATAGCTTCGGTTTCCGTTTGCTTTTGAGATATTTTGCTTGCTGTGATAAGATACAGATATTCTACCCTTTTCAGTAAGGGTGTTCTCTCTCACTCTCATGACTTTTCGATCCTTAACTGTGATTCATTTGCTTTGATATGCTTTGTTGATATAAATAATGTATAAAAACGTTATTAATATTTCTCGATATCTCTACGTTTTGACGATCACAAAATCTAAAATCATTAAACGTAAAATCATTATGTAAACAAGTATTTAGTTACAAATATCATTCCATCCAACTAAATCACTTAAGGTATGAATAAACAAATGTTTAATACATTTTATGATCAAAGGGATTTTTATTTAGACACTACAAATTTTATAAAATGTTATAAACATTTTATATATTTTAGAAAAACACTTTTGGTAATTAAAGGAAAATGTTTAATTCATAATAAATATATTAATTCAAATTTTTAACCAAAATCAGTTAGATTTTCACCAAATAAACTTTCACCAGAAAAAGACAAAAGATATGGCCGTTAGAGGATGGCGGCCCGGCCACCAATTAAGGGGGCCGGCACGCTCCTGTGACCAGTATCTTTTGCCTATAAATACTGGTTTATTTCTGTAATTTTTCCTCACCTTTTGCACCAAAATTTTCAGTCCCAATCCTTTCCAAACACACTTTTAAATCCTTTGATCATATGATTATTAGTCTTTGTTTCAAGTGATTCAATCCCTCACCATTCAAAATGTAAGAGAAGAATAATCCTTCAACATCAAGTTAAGAAGTATTGTAGATTTGTATATATAGTCTTGTAAATCATTTGTAAAGGTGTAGAGTACTTATAATTGGTAGATCTAGGTGTGTTGTTAGTGAAGAGAAGTAGTGAAATAGAAGTAGTGTTGTAAAGAAGAAGTAGTGAAGTAGTGTAAAGGTGTGAAGTTGTAGTGGTATGTACAAGTCATGTAGAAGTCGTGAGAAGTTGTGAAGAGTCGTGAGATTGATTCTAGCTACTATTAGTACTTGACATTTAGCTTAGTATCATTAATTGGTGTAAGCGAAAGTTGTGTAAGGTTTCTCCGCCATAAAGAAGCTTGTTGACATAGTGAAGAAAACTCTCGAGTTAGGTGCTCAGGGAGTGGACTAGGGCGAAGAGGAGCTTCGTAGCCGAACCACTATAAATCCTCTGTCTTGTGGTGCGATCTTTCCATCTCTATATCTTTATTTACTTATCTATATTGTCATTGCTTAGTTTCTTATATATTTGTATTAACTAGTGTGCAAGTATTGATCTCACATAAAACTAGAATCGAAGATTTTATAAACAAAGTTTTTATAAAAATAAAAATGACGTAAAACTATTCAAACCCCCCCCCCCCCTTCTAGTTTTCCACATGCTTTGTTGATATGATCCTTTGCTATGATTTGTGTGATTTGATCCTATGATGTGATCCTTTGATATAATTCATTGATATGCTTCGTTGACATGATCTTTGATATATGCTATGATATGATATGTTTCGTTTCGTTCTTATGCTAGAGTTTATTAGCCAGTCATCGGGAGTCCATGGCCGTGTCATTGATGGCACCAATGGCATGATGCTGTCAGTGGAGGCGGGTTTTTGTCCACTGTGTCCCCCTTCATTATGATATGATATGAGATCTCTTTTGGTGTATATGTATACCTGTCGTGTGAGCTGGGTGCATATATGATTTTGTTTTACGGGGGCGTATGGATGCATCCTTGTATTTGTTTCGATATGATATGGTATGATTTCGGCGTGTGACTGGTGGTACGTGCCTTGTACCCTCACACCTTTGGTACATGGAGCTAGCTACTCCATGTACAAATTTTGGATATGATGGATATTCGATTATGTGATTTCGAGACCTATTCGAGTGGCTCGGATAGGTCGGCTCGTGGCTTTCCTATATTTCGCTATGTCTATTCGAGTGGCTCTGGTAGATATGCCTTTGTTGACACATGCTCATTATCTCTCCTATGATTATGCTTATGTGATATCTCTTTGATGTTTCGTTTCCCTATGACTAGTGATACATTATGCCATCTTTGATTATTCTCCTTTCGTTTGTTTATTACTCTGCTTTGCATATAAATCTGTTCACTAAGCTTTTTAAGCTCAGCCGCGTTTTATTTTCCATACGGCAGGTAATTAAGCGAGGCATCGGGCATGATTGATGAGAGTAGGAGCTCAGAAGACCTACCATGCTTAGATTTTCCTTTGATTATGGAATTATGTTTAAGACTTATGTTTTGGATATTTTATTTCTGTTCGGTTGGGATTTAGTATGATTTGGAAGTCATAATGTTTCATGACTTTATTTTTATGTATATTAAGTATTCCGCTTGCGTTTAATATAAAACCATCATCACAAATTCGGATATCCAAATTTGTAATATAACTATTTATCAAAAATGTCTCATTTTGTAAATTCGCTTTAGGCCACATAAAGACATGAGACGACCTTGTTAATAACTAAATATTCTCAAATTATAATGTGCCTTATTCATAGTGATTCTTTTAGTATTAAAAGCATGTGCTGTTAATAAAGATACAAAGACAAAATGGTACCAAATGAGAACTTACACAGATGGAACAAGTGGAATATACACTATGTTCGGTTCCTATGGGTGGCCAATCACCAATATACCCCCACTAGTGACACTGTCATTTCCAGCCAGAGAATGGTAGAACGCCCGAGGAGTAACCCCTTGAGAATATAGTTGGTTAATAACAAAGAAAATCTACCGGAAAAATCTGATACACCGTCAAGTCTTTTTGGATTGTTCTACGGATATGCTACACCTATTGAATGAATAAATAAATGAATAACCTTCCTACTAAAATAACATAGAAAATGTGGGAAAAATGGAGGTGTATCGAATACTCACCCAAAGAAAACGCGGGGTAGAGCATGTGATGTTCCATTTATGTTTAAATGGATGAGAACAGTAACACAGTAACCTGATGCTTCAGTGCTACTACTATAATAGAGTTTGTAGCTGCACTGAGCTTGATGGTCACTAGTGTAGGTAGTGGGGGCTCTTAACCAAGCGTATCTGAACATGAGATTAGATAACTTGTTGATAAGATTGACTCACCATAATTGTTATGTTATAGAAATATATTAACGGAAAAGTAAAATTAGTATACAAAAAGTCATTAACTTTAGTTTGAAAAAAAAAAAAAAAAAAAAAAAAGAAAAGAAAAAAAAAAGTAATTCTACATTGGTTTGAGACCAGTTGGTACATGATTTGCAGCTAATTCATAGGCATCACTGCTTTTGTTGATCATTTACAGATATGCTCTCCAAATGTATATCAAAGTTCATGCATTAACATATTTATGAGTTGATCTAAGTTAATAACTAGGGATGCTTTAGACCTCATATTTTTAAGGCCTTAAATAATTATGTTTCATCCTTTTATATCGAGTTTTATGCCTCCTATTTAATAAAACTTTGACTTTTTAGGATTTCTTGATGTAGATTCTCGGTGTTCAAAAACTATCCGTATTCGAATGTTCGAGAAATTGGTCGTAATAAAAAATTGAGATATATTAATTGTCAATTTCAGAACTCATCAAGTTTTCCAAAAATATAGATAATTGGATATTCTAAAATATAAAATTTTCATTCAAAATTTCGGATATCCAAATAGAAAAAACTTGGCTAAACTAATAGGTTTAATATAAAGACCATCATCAGAAAATTCGGATATCCAAATTTGTGATATAATTAATTATTGACAACCCCTTAAACTATTTAAATTAACACTATAAATCGGATTGGATTTGAGAGATTACCAATAGTAAACGCGAAACATGGCGAGTTTGAGGGAGCTTCTATTAGCATATGGGCGGGTTTTGTTTATTTAGTTTTAAAATGGGAATATAGGATGGTTGCCCCATTTCAAATTTCCCCGATTACTAACGTGCCATTTCAAAAGAGACTCAAATGAGGCTTACTAAAACAAAACAAAGTGCCTTATGGATTTGGTCTTTTTCACAAAATCGATTGGATGTGAGAGTTATATTGCTAATTAAAGATGAAATTCAAACTTTTTGGAAAATAATTTATTTATTTATCTATACTATATATAAATCTATATTATATATAAAGGAAAAACCAAGAAAATGAAAAGTGAAAAAGTAAAACTAATTTAGGAAACTAATTTGTTCCTTTACTTATATGTTAAAATAATTTATAGTTACATTTTGATTTTTTTACATTGTATGAATAAATGTTATACAAAACACCTAACCAGAATATCATAATCATAATTATGTGTTGTGTCCTATTGCTATGTATGGATACTCGTCTAGTTTATTTAAAGTCTCGAACTTGTTGGAAAATAGCTCTTACAAGTAGGGGTGTTCATGGTTCGGGTAATAAACAGAATAAACCGAACACCGAACCGAAAAAAACTGAACCGAACTTATAACCGAACCGAATTTGTCAAAACCGAACCGAACATAATTAAAAATTCGGTTTTTGGTTTGGATATGGGTTTGGCTATCTGAACCGAAAACCGAATTTATATAAAAATATATATTTTTTATATATTTATATTATTTTATATATATAAAATGTCCATTAAAATTTTCTACTAATATAAAAAACACTTTTTATGCTTGAAATATTTTTTTTGCCAAAAATATATGTAACTAAATTTTAAAAAATATATATAAAGTGTAATTCAAGTATAAAATTCGGTTTTCGGTTTTGACCCATAACCGAACCGAACTTCGGTTCGGTTCTCGGTACGGTTCGGTTTTCGGTTATGACCCAAAAATTTTTTTTAACCGAACAACCCATGTTGGTCCATGTAAATCTAGTTTAGGTGATGATATTGTGGTGTCGGGTGGACGGCCGGAATAGTAACCGGTCACACTCATGGTGATGTTGATGTTAGAGAGAGAAAGTAGAGAGAAGGAAGAGAGAGTGGTGTAGAAAGCTTTTCTTTGTTAATGAAACACACACCTCACAAGTGAGGCTTGTGAGGGTATTTATACTAAGACAAGCATAAGGATGAGATACCTCCCATCCTTTTCTAGGAAAATGTGTGATACCACAATATTCTTAGTCCCCCCCCCCCCCCCGAGACTATACAAGTGTCTCGGGGGAGGAATATCTAATCTAGTTAACTACTTGTATTTCTGTGTTCCAACAATCTCCCCCTAAATACAGGTAGTCTAGATTAGCTAACACTGATGTCTTCAACTAACGCTGAGGATGACCTTGAAGCTCTCTCTTCCGAATAAACCTTCGGCTTTGATCTTTTGCTATGAGCTTGGTGTGCAACATTCTTGAAGACAAGCAATGCGATGCACGGTATCACAATATTCTAACAAATTACAACGTTCCGTTATCTTGTTTTCATGGAAGCCCCTGCATCATGATTTATACTTTTCGTGTTCCAACAATCTCCCCCAAAGGGTAGATCATTCAGGTCTTCCAATGTAAGGCAACCGGTCTTTGTATCTTCGAGCTTCTATATATTGCTTCTAGCATTTTTGTAATGCTCGAAGTTCCGGTCATTCATTTATCATCTGCAAAAATCTACTTATCAGTGCTTAATATTCAACATCCATCTCCAGCTGCTTGAAGAACATCTGATCCAATAAAACTTCCAATCTCATTTGGGATGTTCTGGTGAGTAACGGGAGGTTTGGGTGCAGCTTTGACCTTCTTGAAGATATCTCTCATTAAACTATGGTCAAAGTCTTCTGGATTGCATGATTCCCAAGTAGACGTGGCTTCCAACATATCAGTTATCAACTAATTGTTTTGTCTTCAATCTTTTGATCATTCATTCATTGTAGAAAATATCTTGTAATGATGTTTTGGCCCTTTCGTCATATTCCTCGTTACTTTCAGCAGCAGACTTACAAGATGCAGATGATACTTCCTCGGTCTTTTCAACCGTTGGGTTTTCATCTTACACATCTAACTCCTTATCTTCTGTAACTGGCCCATCTTTATCCAATTCCTACTTTGACCTTATTCCCCCTTCATGTAACTTACCCTAACATACTTCAGCTGCTTCCCTTTCATCTTCTTGCACAACATCTTCAAAAACATCTTTCAGAATTAACTGTGTGGAGTGTTCTTTGACATCTTCAACAGGTTTTGATGAGCATGAGAGTTTTTGTGAATGTTGGTGAGATGATGTAGATTGTTCCATGATTGTAGTACCAGCAGCTATTGAAGATTTCAATCTCGTATGCCATTTCTTCCCCTCAGGATGATCCTGACAGGGATTATCCTGATGAAGGCGTCGAGATAGGTTTTGGCAAGTTTGTTTGTCCGTTATTTCTATGGGGTTTTAATAGGGTGCAGATAAAAATAAAACCTTTAATGATACCGAAAGGTTATTTGTGTTTCATCCTTGGAGCAGTTGGAATGAGTGTTGTTAATGTTGCAGATGCGATAGTAAGAGAGGTAATTGTCTGGTAGTCGTCAATGTTGATGTTGATGATGTATGAGTTTTTGTAGTTGATGGTGCCTATGATGTAGGTATTGTTGTTGTTGTTGTTGTTGTTGTTGTTGTTGTTGTTAACTCTTGTGTTGGTACTGATGATGGTGGTGATGGGGTCTTCTCTACCTTGGTAATCGGTAACTAACCGAGCTCACATAGAGTACTCGTCAGAGAACTTGCCGATGTAACAACACATGATACATGACTTGTTCGACCGGCTTTCAGAGAGCTGGCATGATGTTAACTCTGGCCGGATTTCCGGGTGATCCTCGTGAAGATTCTGTAAAGGAATCCACTACACCCGTTCCGAAATCCACAAAAGGATTTGTAGAAGCATCATAAAATGAGTTGGTTTAACTCAGAGGTCCTAATAGAACTACTGTTGTCAAACTTCTTCTACGTCCTAAGCTTCTTTCTAAGTGTTTAAGCACCGACCCACTTATAATCTCCATCTTTTTAATCCATACGATCACTTCACTTCCTATCCAACAATCTATCCTTATCTTCCTTTAAAGGTTCACATTTTCTCTTGATTCACCCCCTTTTCCTACCATAAGGCATCCAATTTCGCACCTTCATTATTTTTCTCAAGATTTTCTACTCACGTAGAAACGATATCACCCATAAGTTCCTCCAACTCTGCATATTCACTTGACATTTTCTTTTTAGCTCATTTTCTTTAGTCATTACATGACTTCTATTTTTGTGATGTCTCCAACATATGCTTATTATTTATATCTCCCTTTCTTAACCTAATTTTGGCGATAGACACAACTTTCCTATGCATTTCATGGGTAGGTCCACTCGGTTTAGAGCTTTCCATAGAAACGCTAGCTACACGTACAAACTCCTTTACTGCCTTCATGTTTTTAGCAGCAAGATACAATAACACTCTAAATATAGATAATGCTTAAGTGTTGTAGCATTATGTCTTTGATGAGATGTCATAACATCCATTCATCAATTCTGCCACGATAAGCTTGATGATCTTCACGAAAGGTACAAATGGTTCTCCCTTCTTCTTCGACTTCATTAGCAACGATGTTGTGAATTAAAAGATGTAGGTTTCTGATGCGTGGCAATTGCACCAGACTTTACCTCTCGAGGGATCTCGAGAGGCTTACAACCCCCACCAGGCAGTGTACCTGATCGTTGTAGTATAGTATAGTGACAAGTACCGGGGGATTGATCGTTCAACTCAGGAATAGTGTCGCTAGGATTAGAAAGCCTAAAAACTAGGTCTAGAGGTGAGGGATGATTCTTTTTGTATTTTTATGTTTTATGAAAAGCAATTAAAATCTCGGGTTTTGGAGGAGTAGGCGGAATTAGTTGCTAGTCAACTAACCCAATAACTAAGATGCAATCAAAATAAAATAACAAAAATGTAAATAAAGCTAATTAAACTAGTGGTGTGAACAATAAATGGGAAAATTGTGTTTACTTAGATTTCATTACTCCCTAGATATCTTTTACAGGTTGATAGTTTGTTACAGTTGCTTGGATGACGGGTTATATTCCTTAATACCAATCGTGGGGTGGCGTACGTACTTCCCCATCTCTATAAGCTCCTACTTCACTCCTATGTCGAGCCTTCAAGAAGCTCCTAACATGGGATCATTAGAATTCGCTCATGCATTAAATACAACAATAAAAACCTAGTACGCATTGGTTCATGTTTCTTAAGACGTTCAAGCACGTCACACAATGGAAGTCCGCCAGTTTTCTTAAGCCTAACATCGATATCATTCATCCGTAACAACTATAAACAAGTAATCAACCCATAATCAACATCTAGGTTTCACTACATCTAAGCAAACACACAAGAGATCTAGCCTAACATGTTAAAATCAAGACAAGTGTAAGATATATTCAAACAACACATAGACATATTGAATGAATTGAAAGGATACTTATCTTAATTGAACATGAAAGGATTCAAGGGGTGAAAACCCTTGAAAGTACTGTAAAAGTCGAGCTAGGGTTTATTCAAGTCGTCCCTAATATTGTCCTCTTTTTATGAATGAAAATTACAAAACTATATATAGATTTTCCAAGGTGACTGCGTCAACAAGGAAATTCTGACGTCGTCAACCCGCCGCCCATAATAAAATCGGATTGCCTAGATCCAGATCTGACGCCGTCAAGAGCATTTCTCCTCTGGGCCATCACGTGTTAAAGGGTCATGACGGCCTATGGTAACGCCGTCATGCCCTAGTGCAAAAGTGTTCTGGACCGTCATGGACTCCACCCTCTTCACCTCTTGTTTTTCCTCTTGACGCCGTCATTAAGAAACAAGTGACGCCGTCAGGTACTGTTCCCAGCAAGGAAAATTAAGACTTTGCCATTTTCTTCACTTTTATGCTCCAAAAACGTCCAAAATTCTTCCTTTTCCAGAATTCACTCCAAAAGTACCTAAAATCACAAAAGGAACGACTTAGGGCAATATTTGATCAAATAAATTCAATTCCGGGCTTAAATGACCCCCTAAAAACGGATCATTTTTCGCCTCATCATATACCCTTACACTTGAGATTTGCTTGTCCTCAAGCAAATGCGCTTTTATTTTAGTCAAAATACAAGTTAGGGGTCATTTAACACTAATATAAACGTAATTACAACAAATAATCATTCCGCTAAAGAAGCACGGAGGTCATACACTAGCACCTCACAAATAGTGATTAGATACTCACATATCTCGGGTGTAATAAAGTATATATCACAATATGGAAATGAAAAACATCTCTCACTACCTGTCATAGCAAAATAGATTACTATAGGCTTGGGAAAGGATCAAACCTCCACCACATGGCGTAAGCACCTAGGATAAACTATCAAAGAAGTCTTTTAAAAGGTTATAACGTTAGGTGTAGGGATATGGAATACACGGTTTTGTTGGATAAAGGCAATCTTTACTGGTGGCGAGTTAATAATCTTGGTTAATTACATGTACAATATGGCGTTGCTAAGCCAATACTAGACTCGACTTAAGCTAATAAATGAAAAATAACAAAAACATAAAATGAACATAGAATGAAACGGGATGGTAGTCCATATGTTTTTTTCTCTTTTCTCTTTTTCTATATTTTTTTTTCTTTTTCTTGATTTTTCAACTTTTTTATTTATTTATTTATTTATTTATTTATTTATTTATTTTTTGCATATACTCTTACCCTACCATCCAAAATAATACTTCATAGGGAATGAACATTCCCCTTACACTTGAATTTTTACATACTTTACAATAAACTAATCTAATGACTCGAATTAAGATAATAAAAACATTTTGAGTACTTTTTAAGATTAACGCACACATGGGGGTAATAATATGATGTTCTTCCCCATTACTCCATAACACAAGTACTTTACCCATGAGTCCCAATCGTCCCAAAACAATATGTACAAGGATATGACTCGACTTAGCAACCATGTAATCAATTAGATAATTAACTAAGGGTTTAACATGTAACAATAATGCACTAAAGATGAGTGCATACACAGAAGGCTAAGGCGATTTGGTTGTACATTTAAGTGGGGTGTAACAAATTCTTCCTTTAAGTAAGATGCTTAAAGTTAGAAATGAAAAGATAGGCTCGGAGGGGTGTACTAGGGGTTTCGTGTACTAAAAATGAGTACAACGCTAATGGTGTGGGAAAAATTAATTGACTTAACTAGCCAAGTAATATGACTTAAATGGTCAAGTAATTATGATACGGGTTTAACACAAGGGTGATCCTAATGCCTCTTATCATGTAGTAAATCCTACTACACGAATGTAGTCTCACTAGCGGTCTCGGGATGCATCACTAACGCAAGTTCTAGAATCTAAATGCTACCGATACACTCATAAGCACTAATAGTAAATGCTTTTCCTATCAAATCTAAAGGCGAACCTCACGTATTTGGGTGGAAAATTTTTCTGAATGATACGGTTTTGTGCTAGTCATACAATCTCCTATCCATGAGATGCTTGCTATGGCTAAAGTTTCACTCCTAAATGTTGCAAAAAATTTTAAATTTGGCACTAAAATTGCACTAACAAGTATTTCTCATAGTTTTATTACACACCTACCATCAAACAAACAAACTCAAGTGAAAGTGTATCCTATAAGGTATCATCATTTACCCTCCCCTTACACTTAGGATGAACATTGTCCCCAATGTTCAATTAAAGAATGTAAAACTAAAACAGGTAAAAGAATGAAATCAAATACTCCTCTTATTCGTTCGGTGTGGATAGTGCGGTAACAAGGTTAGATCTTCCTCCAAGAAAATGAACAATCAAAGCTTCCCTTCCAGAATATAAATCATCTTCTTGTCATACATAACCTGTTAAACCTGAGAAAACAAACAAGGCAACCTCGCGTAAAATCGGCGGCAATCTATATATAATAATAAATCCTAGAAAACAAAGTAAGATATAATGTTTATGGAATGAATGTTTGCAGACTTCCTGGAGTTTATAAAACTAAAGATTTAACAAAAACTTTAAGACTCCGTTAGAAAAACAAAACTAGCAAAATTTCCAGAATTTTACACATGACGCCGTCAGGAATTTCTTCCTGACGCCGTCAGAAGTGACCTGTAGAAATCTTTACGTTAAGTTTCTGGAAAACTTATGTCCTACTTCCTGGAAAATCCTGCAAAACATCATTATGACTCGATACAAGTATTTGACTCTAACAAATACGAATATACATGTCCATTTAATATTGTGGAAAATCATGATCAATTTTGTTTCTTAAAAACATATTTGGGGTTTCCTCTTACACTTATCTTTTGCGAAATACCTTTATATGAAGTTAAGACAAAGTTAAACAACAAAATAAAGCATTTTCACAATTTAGTTTGAAACATGATCTACCAACAATAAAAATAAAACATGCATGCGGAAATAAATAACATCAAACAAATAAAAGTCAAACAAATAAAAACACACAAAACATGGGTTGCCTCCCAAGAAGCGCTTGTTTTTGTTCGAGTCACGAGCCTGACTCTACCTTTATTTAACGGAAATAGGAAAGGTGTTCCCTACACTTAGGATTAAGTGCGGGTGGAAGTAGCGATACACACCCTTAGGGTGAAAATATGCCACGTGAGGTAAGAGTGGTGGATGAATTATATGCTCAAAGGGTTGTGCTCCTATCATCATAGCCTTAACAAATTCAATCGGGTTAATGGGTGGATTAAGATTTTCTCCTAAAAAGGGATCATTTTCTATCAACTTCAAGAGACTCCTAGTTGGGAATCCATCTTGACCTAATAAACCCGGTTTAAACCCATAATGTGTCTTGTGATCAATTATAAATGGGTTATGTAAGCATGTAAGGTCATTTTCCACTCCTATATTGGCTTCCTCTCTACAAGGCTTAGAGTCCACTACCTTTATCCTAAGACTACCCGGACTATATGGTGTGATGGGTGGATCGGAACCTATTTCAATTCCTAAATTCACATCTAACGATGAAAGCTTAGGTAATGGTTTTGGTTGAGGCTCCGGTTCATCAAAATTAGGAACTTCCTTAGAACTAAAAGAAAGGTCATCAATATAAATGTTAAAACCTATATTTTCTAGTTGTGCTTGGTCCAAGAGTTCTACCTCAATTGGGGTTCCTATAGTATCTTCTACTTCTTCCGGGTAAGTCATGGGCGGTGTGTGTGCCTTAAATGATGGTAGGACTTGTGGGGTACTTAGTGAGCTTATGTTATTTACTTCATCATTCCTTGTGTCAAGATCACCTATATCCTCAACATGTGTTTTATTATAATCTAACCCTAACATTTTCCCAAGTATCTCAAGTGCTTCTCTAGGCATCTCAACTTCTATATCCGAATCATAAGGATCATCCTCAATATTTTGACTGCTATATACAAATTGCCCAAAAGATTCATCATGTGTTTCTTGAGATTCATCATCATCGATCATAAAACCTAGGTCTTTTTTATCAATGTGATCATGTTCGGCTACATCCTCCATCACATCAAGGTCATCTATGTGTTCATCCTGTATTATGGTAGTGCCTAACCATGACATGCAGCTAGGTGGCTCATACGAAACTATCCTAGGTGAAGGCTCATATGATGCATATGTTTCACTAAGTGAGGCATTTTAAGGGGTTGATGGAGCTCCTAAGGTGAATTCTTTAAAAGTCTTATGCACTTGGCCTCTTTTCTCAAGGTACTCAATAAAATCAATATAAGATCCTGTCCTCCTCATTTCATCTCTCCATCTTGGTATATCCAAACTGGTGTAATTATATTTTTTCTGGTAAAACTCTAGTGTCGGACTTGGTGGATTCGCATTCTCCATAATGGTAAACGGAATAGTCAATGAACTTAATTTACTAACAAAGGCACAAATAAAAAGATAGACTTAAGAAAACCTATAAAATAAATTAAAAAATCTTACTAGAAAGGAATCTAGCAAGTAGACCTAATAAAAAGAAATTCTAACCTAGACAATAACTATTCCCCGGGCTGCGGCGTCAAAAACTTGATGCGTGGGAATTGCACCAAGCTTTACCTCTCGAGGGATCTCGAGAAGCTTACAACCCTCACCAGGCAGTGTACCTGATCATTGTAGTATAGTAAAGTGACAAGTACCGGGGGATTGATCGTTCAACTCTGGAATAGTGTCGCTAGGATTAGAAAGCCTAAAAACTATGTCTAGAGGTGAGGGATGATTCTTTTTTTATTTTTATATTTTATGAAAAGCAATTAAAATCTCGGGTTTTGGAGGAGTGGGCGGAATTAGTTGCTAGTCAACTAACCCAATAACTAAGATGCAATCAAAATAAAATAACAAAAATGTAAATAAAGCTAATTAAACTAGTGGTGTGAATAATAAATGGGAAAATTGTGTTTACTTAGATTTCATTACTTCCTAGATATCTTTTACCGGTTGATAGTTTGTTACAGTTGCTTGGATGACGAGTTATATTCCTTAATACCAATCGTGGGGTGGCGTACGTACTTCCCCATCTCTATAAGCTCCTACTTCACTCCTATGTCGAGCCTGCAAGAAGCTCCTAACATGGGATCATTAGAATTCGCTCATGCATTAAATACAACCATAAAAACCTAGTACGCATTGGTTCATGTTTCTTAAGACGTTCAAGCATGTCACACAATGGAAGTCTGCCAGTTTTCTTAAGCCTAACATCGATATCATTCAACCGTAACAACTATAAACAAGCAATCAACCCATAATCAACATCTAGGTTTCACTACATCTAAGCAAACACACAAGAGATCTAGCCTAGCATGTTAAAATCAAGACAAGTGTAAGATATATTCAAACAACACATAGACATATTGAATGAATTGAAAGGATACTTATCTTAATTGACCATGAAAGGATTCAAGGGGTGAAAACCCTTGAAAGTACTGTAAAAGTCGAGCTAGGGTTTATTCAAGTCGTCCCTAATATTGTCCTTTTTTTATGAATGAAAATTACAAAACTATATATAGATTTTCCAAGGTGACGGCGTATGGTGACGCCGTCATGCCCTAGTGCAAAAGTGTTCTGGACCGTCATGGACTCCACCCTCATCACCTCTTGTTTTTCCTCTTGACGCCGTCATTAAGAAACAAGTGACGCCGTCAGGTACTGTTCCCAACAAGGAAAATTAAGACTTTGCCGTTTTCTTCACTTTTATGCTCCAAAAACGTCAAAAATGCTTCCTTTTCCAGAATTCACTCCAAAAGTACCTAAAATCACAAAAGGAACGATTTAGGGCAATATTTGATCAAATAAATTAAATTCCGGGCTTAAATGACCCCCTAAAAACGGATCATTTTTCGCCTCATCATATACCCTTACACTTGAGATTTGCTTGTCCTCAAACAAATGCGCTTTTATTCTAGTCAAAATACAAGTTAGGGGTCATTTAACACTAATATAAAAGTAATTACAACAAATAATCGTTCCGCTAAAGACCAAAGACAAGCACGGAGGTCATACACGAGCACCTCACAAATAGTATTTAGATACTCACATATCTCGGGTGTAATAAAGTATATATCACAATATGGAAATGGAAAACATCTCTCACTACCTGTCATAGGAAAATAGATTACTATAGGCTTGGGAAAGGATCAAACCTCCACCACATGGCGTAAGCACCTAGGAAAAACTATCAAAGAAGTCTTTTAAAAGGTTATAACGTTAGGTGTAGGGATATGGAATACACGGTTTTGTTGGATAAAAGCAATCTTTACTGGTGGCGAGTTAATAATCTTGGTTAAGTACATGTACAATATGGCGTTGCTAAGCCAAGACTAGACTCGACTTAAGCTAATAAATGAAAAATAACAAAAACATAAAACGAACATAGAATGAAACGGGATGGTAGTCCATATGTTTTTTCTTTTTTCTCTTTTTCTATATTTTTTTTTTCTTTTTCTTGATTTTTCAACTTTTTATTTATTTATTTATTTTTTATTTTTGCATACACTCTTACCCTACCATCCAAAATAATACATCATAGGAAATGAACATTCCCCTTACACTTGAATTTTTACATACTTTACAATAAACTAATCTAATGACTCGAATTAAGATAATCAAAACACTTGGAGTACTTTTAAGATTAACTCACATATGGGGGTAATAATATGATGTTCTTCCCCATTACTCCATAACACAAGTACTTTACCCATGAGTCCCAATCGTCCCAAAACAATATGTACAAGGATATGACTCGACTTAGCAACCATGTAATCAATTAGATAATTAACTAAGGGTTTAACATGTAACAATAATGCACTAAAGATGAGTGCATACACAGAAGGCTAAGGCGATTTGGTTGTACATTTAAGTGGGGTGTAACAAATTCTTCCTTTAAGTAAGATGCTTAAAGTTAGAAATGAAAAGATAGGCTCGGAGGGGTGTACTAGGGGTTTCGTGTACTAAAAATGAGTACAACGCTAATGGTGTAGGAAAAATTAATTGACTTAACTAGCCAAGTAATATGACTTAAATTGTCAAGTAATTATGATACGGGTTTAACACAAGGGTGATCCTAATGCCTCTTTTCATGTAGTAAACCCTACTACACGAATGTAGTCTCACTAGCGGTCTCGGGATGCATCACTAACGCAAGTTCTAGAATCTAAATGCTACCGATACACTCATAAGCACTAATAGTAAATGCTTTTCCTATCAAATCTAAAGGCGAACCTCACGTATTTGGGTGGAAAATTTTTCTGAATGATACGGTTTTGTGCTAGTCATACAATCTCTTATCCATGAGATGCTTGCTATGGCTAAAGTTTCACTCCTAAATGTTGTAAAAAATTTTAAATTTGGCACTAAAATTACACTAACAAGTATTTCACATAGTTTTATTACACACCTACCATCAAACAAACAAACTCAAGTGAAAGTGTATCCTATAAGGTATCATCATTTACCCTCCCCTTACACTTAGGATGAACATTGTCCCCAATGTTCAATTAAAGAATGTAAAACTAAAACAGGTAAAAGAATGAAATCAAATACTCCTCTTATTCGTTCGGTGTGGATAGTGCGGTAACAAGGTTAGATTTTCCTCCAAGAAAATGAACCATCAAAGCTTCCCTTCCAGAATATAAATCATCTTCTTGTCATACATAACCTGTTAAACCTGAGAAAACAAACAAGGCAACCTCGCGTAAAATCGGCAGCAACCTATATATAATAATAAATCCTAGAAAACAAAGTAAGATATAATGCTTATGGAATGAATGTTTGCAGATTTCCTGGTGTTTATAAAACTAAAGATTTAACAAAAACTTTAAGACTCCATTAGAAAAACAAAACTAGCAAAATTTCCAGAATTTTACACATGACGCCGTCAGGAATTTCTTCCTGACGCCGTCAGAAGTGACCTGTAGAAATCTTTACGTTAAGTTTCTGGAAAACTTATGTCCTACTTCCTGGAAAATCCTGCAAAACATCATTATGACTCGATACAAGTATTTGACTCTAACAAACACGAATATACATGTCCATTTAATATTGTGGAAAATCATGATCAATTTTGTTTCTTAAAAACATATTTGGGGTTTCCCCTTACACTTATCTTTTGCGAAATACCTTTATATGAAGTTAAGACAAAGTTAAACAACAAAATAAAGCATTTTCACAATTTAGTTTGAAACATGATCTACCAACAATAAAAATAAAACATGCATGCGGAAATAAATAACATCAAACAAATAAAAGTCAAACAAATAAAAACACACAAAACATGGGTTGCCTCCCAAGAAGCGCTTGTTTTTGTTTGAGTCACGAGCCTGACTCTACCTTTATTTAACGGAAATAGGAAAGGTGTTCCCTACACTTAGGATTAAGTGCGGGTGGAAGTAACGATACACACCCTTAGGGTGAAAATATGCCACGTGAGGTAAGAGTGGTTGATGAATTATATGCTCAAAGGGTTGTGCTCCTATCATCATAGCCTTAACAAATTCAATCGGGTTAATGGGTGGATTAAGATTTTCTCCTAGAAAGGGATCATTTTCTATCAACTTCAAGAGACTCCTAGTTGGGAATCCA
This sequence comes from Artemisia argyi, assembly GCA_030686995.1. Lineage (NCBI taxonomy): Eukaryota > Viridiplantae > Streptophyta > Magnoliopsida > Asterales > Asteraceae > Artemisia > Artemisia argyi. The sequence goes on from CM060702.1 coordinate 100,221,749, forward strand.
TCTTGACCTAATAAACCCGGTTTAAACCCATAATGTGTCTTGTGATCAATAATAAATGGGTTATGTAAGCATGTAAGGTCATTTTCCACTCCTATATTGGCTTCCTCTCTACAAGGCTTGGAGTCCACTACCTTTATCCTAAGACTACCCGGACTATATGGTGTGATGGGTGGATCGGAACCTATTTCAATTCCTAAATTCACATCTAATGATGGAAGCTTAGGTAATGGTTTTGGTTGAGGCTCCGGTTCATCAAAATTAGGAACTTCCTTAGAACTAAAAGAAAGGTCATCAATATAAATGTTAAAACCTATATTTTCTAGTTGTGCTTGGTCCAAGAGTTCTACCTCAATTGGGGTTCCTATAGTCTCTTTTACTTCTTCCGGGTAAGTCATGGGCGGTGTGTGTGCCTTAAATGATGGTAGGACTTGTGGGGTACTTAGTGAGCTTATGTTATTTACTTCATCATTCCTTGTGTCAAGATCACCTATATCCTCAACATGTGTTTTATTATAATCTAACCCTAACATTTTCCCAAGTATCTGAAGTGCTTCTCTAGGCATCTCAACTTCTATATCCGAATCATAAGGATCATCCTCAATATTTTGACTGCTATATACAAATTGCCCAAAAGATTCATCATGTGTTTCTTGAGATTCATCATCATCAATCATAAAACCTAGGTCTTTTTGATCAATGTGATCATGTTCGGCTACATCCTCCATCACATCAAGGTCATCTATGTGTTCATCATGTATTATGGTAGTGCCTAACCATGACATGCAGCTAGGTGGCTCATACGAAACTATCCTAGGTGAAGGCTCATATGATGCATATGTTTCACTAAGTGAGGCATTTTAAGGGTTGATGGAGCTCCTAAGGTGAATTCTTTAAAAGTCTTATGCACTTGGCCTCTTTTCTCAAGGTACTCAATAAAATCAATATAAGATCCTGTCCTCCTCATTTCATCTCTCCATCTTGGTATATCCAAACTGGTGTAATTATATTTTTTCTGGTAAAACTCTAGTGTTGGACTTGGTGGATTCGCGTTCTCCATAATGGTGAACGGAATAGTCAATGAACTTAATTTACTAACAAAGGCACAAATAAAAAGATAGACTTAAGAAAACCTATAAAATAAAATAAAATAAAAATTAAAAAATCTTACTAGAAAGGAATCTAGCAAGTAGACCTAATAAAAAGAAATTCTAACCTAGACAATAACTATTCCCCGAGCTGCGGCGTCAAAAACTTGATGCGTGGGAATTGCACCAGGCTTTACCTCTCGAGGGATCTCGAGAAGCTTACAACCCCTACCAGGCAGTGTACCTGATCGTTGTAGTATAGTAAAGTGACAAGTACCGGGGGATTGATCGTTCAACTCAGGAATAGTGTCGCTAGGATTAGAAAGCCTAAAAACTAGGTCTAGAGGTGAGGGATGATTCTTTTTTTATTTTTATATTTTTTGAAAAGCAATTAAAATCTTGGGTTTTGGAGGAGTGGGCGGAATTAGTTGCTAGTCAACTAACCCAATAACTAAGATGCAATCAAAATAAAATAACAAAAATATAAATAAAGCTAATTAAACTAGTGGTGTGAATAATAAATGGGAAAATTGTGTTTACTTAGATTTCATTACTCCCTAGATATCTTTTACCGGTTGATAGTTTGTTACAGTTGCTTGGATGACGGGTTATATTCCTTAATACCAATCGTGGGGTGGCGTACGTACTTCCCCATCTCTATAAGCTCCTACTTCACTCCTATGTCGAGCCTGCAAGAAGCTCCTAACATGGGATCATTAGAATTCGCTCATGCATTAAATACAACCATAAAAACCTAGTACGCATTGGTTCATGTTTCTTAAGACGTTCAAGCATGTCACACAATGGAAGTCTGCCAGTTTTCTGAAGCCTAACATCGATATCATTCAACCGTAACAACTATAAACAAGCAATCAACCTATAATCAACATCTAGGTTTCACTACATCTAAGCAAACACACAAGAGATCTAGCCTAGCATGTTAAAATCAAGACAAGTGTAAGATATATTCAAACAACACATAGACATATTGAATGAATTGAAAGGATACTTATCTTAATTGAACATGAAAGGATTCAAGGGGTGAAAACCCTTGAAAGTACTGTAAAAGTTGAGCTAGGGTTTATTCAAGTCGTCCCTAATATTGTCCTTTTTTTATGAATGAAAATTACAAAACTATATATAGATTTTCCAAGGTGACGGCGTATGGTGACGCCGTCATGCCCTAGTGCAAAAGTGTTCTGGACCGTCATGGACTCCACCCTCTTCACCTCTTGTTTTCCCTCTTGATGCCGTCATTAAGAAACAAGTGACGCCGTCAGGTACTGTTCCCAGCAAGGAAAATTAAGACTTTGCCGTTTTCTTCACTTTTATTCTCCAAAAATGTCCAAAATGCTTCCTTTTCCAGAATTCACTCCAAAAGTACCTAAAATCACAAAAGGAACGATTTAGGGCAATATTTGATCAAATAAATTCAATTCCGGGCTTAAATGACCCCCTAAAAACGGATCATTTTTCGCCTCATCAGTTTCCACATTTTGTTGTAAGAGTTGTAGGTTTGTTGTCTTCCACGAGTTGGATGTGGTGCCAGAATTGGTGAAGGTATATGATAATGTTGGAAACAATTTCAGTGATTGCGGGAAATATGGAATGATTCTTGAGATGTTTAACGATTGTGGAGTGATCACAGTGAAATGATATGGGATAAACTGATGGTTAGGAAACTCCAATCTTGAGAAATTCCTTTTCTGGAAGAAGTTCTTCATCTGTTAGAATGGAAAACTTCGTTGACTTCTTCCTGAATGTGTTGTGGTGATTGTTCTTGTTCTTAAGCCATTTTTGTGAGATGTGATTTTGAAACTGATACGATATCTGATAAGTACCTGGATAAATTTAAATTCATTTATTTCACTATGTCTGTTTTTATATGCTCTGCATTTCTTTTTTCGAGCATATTTCATTTCATTTTCTTTTCTTATGCTTTCTTGCTTTTATAGCGTAAGCGCATGCTCTTTTCTTTTCACATGTGATTTAATTCTCTCTGTCTGTTTTTTTTTTCCTCACCAAATTTTTTTTTGTTGTGATACTTTTTCTAAAGATTTGAAGGTTTAGAGATAACGTTGTTTTAGATTGCTCATGCATTAAGAGTATATGTTTATCTAACCTTTATAAAGTTTTGGGAAAAAGTATCAACATTTGTTTCAAATTTAAGTAATCTAGTACGTACTAGATAACTTGTTTTGGACAAAAACATTTACAAAGATAATTTAATTGCACGAGCATGAGATTTCTTGACAAATGACAAAACTTCAAACTCTCTATTACGTTGCCTAGTTAAAGGAGTCCATTATCAACTTTTTGGTGATAACTATTCCTAATAACTATCTTGAAGATGAGAAGTTATTAGTTAAATCAAATACAAGTCGTCTCAAAAGAGCTTTTTGTTGCATAAGAGTGAGATTTCCCGAAACGTATCAAAACCTTGAATACTCTATTACTTTGCGTGGCTAAAGGGATGCATTATCAGTTTTTACATGACACCTACCCTTACTAACCACCTTCAAGGTGAGATATTCTTGGTTATGACGGTGTCGAGTTATCTCAAAACCATTTGAATAAACAGATTTGAGTGAAAAACATTTCAAGGTTGCATGAATTGCTTTTATGTTTAAAATTCATAGCATTGGCAACCGAGAAACAATTCAAATTTGAATCCGTCAAAATCATTCATTCTAATTGACATATGAGATGCCATTCACAAAGTGTATATTTTACAAGGCGCAATCATAGAAAAATCTAATTATTTTAATTAAACATATGCATCTCGAACTACTGAAAGGTAATATCAAGATACAATCCTAGTCTAATCAATATTAAACTATTCGTATGCAATTTGTATTCACAAGTTTGAAATCTTCCTTTCAGAAAAAGTTTGATATTTCTTATTTTAAAATATGATTTTTGAACTTGAGAAATACACGTTTGTGTTACAAATGTGCTCAATTGTGAAACTTTTATATTTTTGAAAAATAAATTTTACAAAAATTTAAGTTTCTGAACAAGTGATGACATTTTAGAAAATGTTTCGATCAAAATACTACTTTTGTCAAAATTAAGAAAAATACTTATATAGGAGTTTTTATAAAGTATAATACTCTAAAAAGTCTTATAAATATTTTTGAGAATTTCGGGAAAGTAACATTTAGAAATGATGGGTTACAAAAATTTTGCAAGATTGCTCTTGCAATGAGACCGTTTAATTTCCCATTTTCTTTCCAAAACATGATCTCAGCATTATTTCTTAGTCATTAAACTGCAAGAATTTCATCAAGACTCCTTATATCGCAAACCAATATTGATCATACTGTTTTCCCTAAAACACAACCCTAACAAGTTATTTTCTATCAATGTGATGCATAATAGAGCATGAAGTACATAACAAAGATATAAAACAACAAGTTAAAGATGTTTGAAAACTCATTTTTGCAGTGAAAACACTAGATTCAAGAAAACAATGAACGTTTGTGTTATATCAAAAAATGTTTAAATGAAATCGATCATAAAAGTCCTTTTTGTTAATTTTTATTTTCCAACAAGTTTTAAAAACATTTTAGTTCAATGAACTTTTGTGTTTTATCAAAAATGTTTAAATAAAATTTATCGTAAAGTTCTTTTTGTTAACTTTTTATTTTAACAAGTTTTGAAAACATTTTAGTTCAAATAAATGAACTTTTGTGTTATATCAAAATGTTGAAATAATGTCTACCACTCCCCCTCGAAGTGATGGTATTTTCCCAACTGTTTAACAACATTTTTCTCATCATTTTTTCATTGCAACAACATTTTACGAATTAAGTTTTCCAACAACTTTTAACAACTTATTCTTTGATTTCAAAAAACAAACTTTTCAATTTCTCCCCCTCAAAAATAGTGTAAGATTTTAAGCTGCTTTTGACCTATTGATGAGCAGGGTAGCATTGTTTTTGAAAATTTATTCTTACTCGAGCTAAAAAAGATTATATTAATCAGAAAAACGTGCTCGAGATTTAGGTATTATGAGCAAAAATTTTTATAAAAAGGTTTTTGAAAGAAAATCTTTTTGTATATGTTAGCATTAAAAATATGTATTATGAAGTGATGGTCATTCTCATATTGTAACTTTGTGTCGTGTGTTAAGATTAGTAATAGTTTAGTCATTGGGCCTTGGACTTGGCAAGCTAATATGTTATATTCTATGTTTCATAAGCCTAGTTATCCAACCATGTAACCAAGTCCAAGCCCAAGCCCATCGAAAGCCCATAGGGCATCTCATGTTAAGAACTATTTTAACACCTCAAAGGCTCATTTGAGGTGTGTGCTTGTGTGTGTATTGTGTGTGTGTTTCTTAATAATATTCTCTCATTTTCCATCTCTCTAGTTACACATATACGATCCATATACTCTCACCAAGTCACCATCTTTCTTCTTCTAATCTTCTATATTTGTGATAAAGTTGTAATATCTAAGGTCCTACAAGTGGTATCAATCGCCTAACAATGATTTAGGAGGGTTTTGAGTTTGGGTGTTTCGTTTTTTTTTAAGCTTAATATCACGTTTTTTTTTTGAAAAGTTCTTTACTTTTCTTGTTTTTCTTGGTTTTTAACACTTTTTTGATTACAAACTACTGTTATAAACTTTTTCTAACAAGAAAGTTTAAATCTTTTTGAAGTTTCATAGCTTAAAAAACTCGATTTGGTTTTTGTACTTGTTTTCTAGATCTCGAAAAAGTTTCATAAAAATCATCAAGTTTTGAACTTTCTTCAAGTTTTGGTGTTTTTTAGCCTAGAAGTACAAGAATCTTGGATTGAAAACTTTATTTGGGTGTGCTTTTCGACTACTCGAAAATCTGTCTCAGTTTCGCAAAGACTGCCAGAGTTCGCAATCTCCACTTTGACCATCTTTCGAGATCACAAACCGCGACTCCTCTCGTGCTCACACTTGGATACTCGGTCTTTTCTCTCTTGTATAAGAAAGAAAAGTACTTCGACTTTTGGAAAACTTTCGAAATCGTATAATTTCGAAAAGTGGTTTGGTGACTTTGTGTTTTCGAAAACACCTTAAGTTTCGAAATCACAATTTATCGCAAACTTGAGTTTCGCAATCTCTCAACTGAGTTTCGCAAACCCTAAGATTCGAGAACTTCAAGTTTCGCAATCAAGTTTTCATAATCTTTGAAAGAGCAACGTTTCGAGATCACTGCATGCTCTACAGTTTCGCAAACACAAGAAGTTTTTCAAACCAAGAAGTTTCGCAAACATCCTAAAGTTTCGAGAACACAGCAAAGTGTCGAGAATTTTGACAAAAGTGAGGTTTTTGACGACCAAACTTCAAACGGCCATAACTTTTGAACCGTAACTCCGTTTTCGACGAATCAGCTGTCAAAACGACCGTCAGACAGAGGAGAACGACACGCTAAATGGATTTATCGATTTAGGCGAAGTTTCGAGGCCTAAAAACGCTCCGAGAAGAAGTTATTGAGGTTTTAAGGTTTTCAGTCAAAATTTTCACCATAAAAACTTGCATCAACATACTCTAAACTCAACTCCTATTTCGTTGGAACGATCCAAGAATCAACTTTATCCATCTACACTTCATCAATGGCAACTCAGCAAGACATTCATGCAGCCGGTGCAGAAAACCGACCTCCAATGCTTGTAAAAGGTGGATATCTCCCATGGACAAGCCGCATGCTTCGTTACATCAAAACAAAGCCTGATGGTAAATTAATGATCAACTCCATTACAAATGGTCCATTCAAGCCAAGACAAGTTCAAATTGAAGGTAATCCAAATACAACACCTCCTACTCAACCATTCGTGCGTGAACAAACAGAAGCAGATTACACAGAGGAAGATAAGAAGTAGATCGCCGCAGATGATATGGCAATGCATTTAATCCAACTTGGATTACCACGGGAGATCTTTGCTGCGGTCGACAGCTGTGAAACTGCTTATGCTATGTGGGAACGTGTTAGAAGAATATGTCATGGAACTGAGATTAGACAACAAGACGTTGAGAACAAACTTCTTACTGAATGGGAGAATTTCACATCCACTAAAGGTGAACAGATTGAATCATACTACACCAGGTTTTGCACTTTGATGAATGAGTTAATCAGAAACAAGTTGACACCTCGAACAATTGCAACAAACATCAAATTCATCAATAACCTTCCAGAAGAATGGGGTCGTTATGTTACAATTGTTAATCAGACAAAGGACTTACATCAGGTGAATTATGATCAACTCTATGACTTTCTGAAGCAAAACCAAGCTGAGGCTAATGAAGTTAGGAAAGAAAGATTGGCAAAGAATCATGATCCTCTCGCACTAATTGCTAATACACCAACACCATTACAAGTGAACACTCAACAACCATCATCATCCATTCACAACTACATGCAACCATCATGCATTCAACAACCAACACCGGTCTACCAACAACAATTCTACCCACAACAACAAGAAGTTATTCCACAACAGACATACCCACAATTCCAAGAACCAGAATTCACTGACAATGATGAAGCTGCTGCAGCATTGACTCAAGCGTTTGCTTTTCTGTCAAAGGCATTCCAAGGACGCTATTCTACACCAACAAACAACAACCAAAGGATTTCATCGAATACTCGCAAAAAAGGCAGATCGCTCAGCCGAGTTTCAATATGGGCAACGGAGGCCAAATGGTTGGAGTTTATGGGAATCAGCAAGGATATGCTACGGGATTTAATATGGGCAATCAGAATATGCAGAATGCAGGTCAGTATGTAGGGAATCAGTATGGTCAGAATGCAGGGAATCAGTTGGGTCAGGTTGTTGGAAATCAGAGGGGTCAGACTGTTGGTAATCAGGCAATGGGTAATCAGAATAGAAATGTTGCAGCTCTAGTAGTTGGGAATTTGGGAAATGTGAATCAGGGTAATCCGGTAAAGTGTTTCAACTGCCAGGGTGTAGGTCATATGGCAAGGAACTGTCCTACTAAGCCGAACAAGAAAGACACAGCGTATTTGCAGAAAGCATTACTGTTGGCACAAAAGAATGAGGCAGGGTTTCAGTTGAACGCAGAGGAGAATGATTTTATGGCTCTTATGGATGACATGGAAGATATAGAGGATATCGATGCGAACTGCATATTCATGGCGAATCTTCAGGAAGCTAAGTATGACACGGATTCTGATACACTTCCTGTTTATGACACCAATGCACCATCTGAGGTATCCAATTTCAACACATGTCACAATAATGATATATTTGATATGTCTCCTCATGAGGAACAGCATTTTGAGAAGTAAGCACCCACTTATGATACATCCCTGGACACGCCAAGTAGTAGCAATACTTCTTCAGCAACTCCAGATGTGAATCATAATGGAGGCTTCGTTTCACAACATGCTGAGAATGATGAGGAAACACGTGCTTTATTTGAATCATTATTGAATAATTGTCGTATTGAAATTGAGAATGTGAAAAAGGTCAATCGCGATGTTAAGGCCGCGAATGTTAAATTGACCGCTGAGCTTGAGAGTTACAAAGAAAACATTAAAGCTTTTGAATTTCATAACAAAAGATTGTCTGAATTAGAAACTGGTTATCAAAATTCCGTTTCAAGGGAAAAACAATTGCAACTCAAGTTTGATACACTTGATGTTAATTCTTTCAAAAAGATAAAAGCTTTAAACGCGGAAATTTCTGATTTGCAAAACCAACTTTCTAAACAAAAATCAGCTTATACCAATCTTGAAAAAGAAAGGGACGAGTTGAAAAAGGACTTTGCAAAGAAAGAAGACAAACTTTTGGCCGAAATCGTAGAGTCAGAACACATGATTGCTCATTTAGAAGAATTGGTGGTTAAGTCAGGTCAGTCAAGTCAAACAATGAAAATGATTTCAAATCAAACTAATCCGGTTTACCATACGAAACATAAAGTGGCTCTCGGTAACAACACCCCCAGTAATCTCAAGAAAGCTCAGCAAGAACAGAATGTTTTGTATAATGGTAATGTGATTTACACTAAACATGATCCTCCCGTCGTTCGGGATTCTGTGCAAACGATAGAACATGTCGAAGAGAGCATAAATAAAATGAAACAAAAGAATTTGAAACCCATTGATTACAACAAATTGAACAAACTTTCGGGAATTACTTTTGTTCCACAAAAAGAACCATCTGTGTTTTCAATAAAACGACCATTCTCAAAAATGTTTTCTAAGAAAGTACTTGCTTCCAAATCTCTTTCAAAAATGGAACAAATATCCTCTAACAACACTTTTAATACAAGTGAGGCTAGAGAAATTTTGGATGACGTTAAAAAGAGAATTCAAGAACTTCAAAATATTGTTGCTTCTAAAACTACAATCAATATTAACAACTGGCATTCCAGTTTTCATATTGAGCAGAAAAAAGTTTTTGAAAACGAAATTACTATCCCACTGAATAACATCAGTGCGAGGGTAATCCATTTTGAACAAGCTTTCTTAAAAGAAATGGCCGACTTTGTCAAGGACCACAAATCCCTGGTAAACGAAGCTAATGAAACTCGTGAAAACATAAATGTTTTGGAAAACCTGAATGATTCTCTCTTCGAAGCTGTTATGACCACTGACATTATGTCCATCATTTTACAAACATATTCTGTTCAAGACGATGAAAGACTGAGAGCTGAGACCTCCGAAATTGTTTCAAAATATGAAAATGCTCTCATAAAACTTGAAAAAGAAAATGTGTCATATTTTAAACAACTTGATCGAAAAAAGGAAGAATGCAAGTATGACAAATTGTCGTATGAGCGTGCCTTAAAGAACATGAAAGAGCAAAATGATCTTTTGAGGGCTCAGCTTGAAAGTCAAAAAGGAAAGGGTGAGGAAACTAAGTTTGCAAAACCATTGACTTCGGAGAAACCAAATGTTTCAAACACGGTTCAAAAACCTAAAATGTCAATTTCACGGTTTGATCCAAAAGTCGATGAGAAAAAGGATTTGACAAAACCAGTCACTCCAACACCCTTGCCCAAGAAAAGTGAAAATGATAAGATTGTTGATAAAGGAAAAGCGGTTGTCGAAACACCTAAAGTGTTAGCACCTGGCCTTTTTAGGATTAGTCCCACTAGTGCGTCTGCCTCAACATATAAGACAAATGACAAGTGCATAAAGGCTAATTCTAAAGAATCTAGGGATGCTAAAAAGGACAACAATATAAATCCTAATGTGTGTGCCTTACCTTCTACAGGATTAGAAAGCACCTCTAGGAGCAGCAGACTAAAGCCTAAGAGCAATACAAGGAACAATAGAGTCTCGCCTGTCTCTAAGAGTAGTAGCAAGAATAAAGTTGAAGAAGTAGAAGAACACCCTAGGAATTTATCGCTTTTTAATAAGAAACATGATTCATCTGAATGTAATGTCGAAAGTACTGGTTCTAATGCATTTAATGACTCTGTTTGTTTAATATGCAAGAAATGTTTAATTAATGATGTTCATGATGAATGTGTTTCTAAGAATGTGAATGTTACGCCTGAACAGAAGAATGTTCCAAAAAGACCTAGTGCTAGATCCAGATCTATAGAACGACTAGTTACACGATTTAGGACTACCACTATTAGTCGAATGCCTAGGAACTATCTTAAGTTTTGTATGTGGATTCCGACGGGTAGAGAGTTCAATCTTAAGGATGGCAAATTAGAAATAACTCAAGCTAAACAAGTAGCAACTGTCTATGAGTGTGATTCTGCTTTTACTCCTAACCCCATGGAACCAAATTCAACACGGTTTCCAAATACAAACTCTTCTGTTCTTGGCAGGTTATCGAAATATGTCTTTGGATCGTCGACTCGGGTTGCTCCAAGCACATGACCGGGAATTTAAAGCTGCTGATCAATTTCGTCTGGAAATTCATGGGAACTGTACGCTTTGGAAATGATCATGTAGCAGCTATCCAGGGTTATGGAGATCTACAATTTGGGAATATTTTAATCACTCGAGTTTACTACGTCGAAGGGTTGGGACACAACTTGTTTTCAGTCGGGCAGTTTTGTGATGCTGATTTAGAAGTTGCATTCAGAAGAAACACGGTTTTTATTTGAAATTTGGTTGGTGATGATCTCTTAACTGGTAATCGTGGTACAAACTTGTATGCTATCGACATCAACCAAATGGCTTCTACATCACCAATTTGTCTTATGACAAGGGCAACCGAAACTAAGTCCTGGCTGTGGCATAGACGTTTATCCCATCTCAATTTCGACACCATCAACAAGTTAGCCAAAGATAACATCGTCTCCGGACTTCCTAAGTTCAAATACACCAAGGAACACCTATGTCCATCATGCGAACAAGGAAAAAGTAAAAGAGCATCATATAAACCCAAAACCGTACTTAGTTCGGAAGCAAGGTTACATATGTTGCACATGGACTTATGTGGCCCAATGAGAGTTGAAAGCATTAATGGGAAGAAGTATATTCTCGTTATTGTTGATGATTATTCAAGATATACTTGGGTAAAGTTTTTGAGATCAAAATACGAAGCACCAGGCATCATCATCACCTTTCTGAAGCGTATTCAAGTTCTACTTCAAGCTCCAGTAAGGATTATAAGAACAGATAATGGCACAGAATTCACAAATCAGGAGTTAAGAACTTACCTCGAAGATGTTGGAATTACACATCAAACATCAGTTGTTAGAACTCCACAGCAGAATGGGGTAGTTTAAAGAAGAAACCGAACTCTTGTGGAAGCTGCTCGCACAATGCTGATTTTTTCTAGTGCACCTCTATTCTTATGGGCTGATGCTGTCGCCACTGCCTGTTTCACTCAAAACCGATCCCTAGTCCATCCGAGATTCAATAAAACCCCATATGAGCTAGTGAACAACCGTAAACCTGACATCTCTTACCTTCACGTATTTGGCGCTTTGTGCTATCCGACGAATGATAGAAAAGATCTAGGAAAGTTAAAAGCTAAGGGTGATATTGGAATCTTCATTGGATATTCAGAAAACTCGAGGGCATTCAGGGTGTATAATAGAAGAACGAAAAAGATAATGGAGACGATGAATGTGAAGTTTGACGAGATTTCACAAATGGCTTCTGAGAGACTCGCTCTAGAACCCGCGCTTAATCCGATGGCTTCTAATCAAAACGGATTAGGACCCGCACTAAACCAGCAGACTTCTGGACACATCAGTTCAGGACTCATACCTCAAGGAGCTCAGTCAACAAACACGGATAAACCTTCAGAACAAGAACTGGAAAATTTCTTCGAGTTAATGTTTGATGAATATTATGGTGGAACTTCGACAAATGCATCTCCACAACATTCCGCTGCACCCACTCAAAACCATCAACCATCACCACCATCACAAGATGCATCTACAACAATCGAAGCTGAAGCACCAACTACATCAACATCATCTACATCTACTCAAGCAACTCCAGTACTTGAAACTGTTCAACCAAGCGTTGATGAGCAAAATCAAACTACAAACTTTCAAGAAGAACCTACAAATAATTCAAACGATGTTGCATTAGAAGAAGAAGAAGAAGTATTTGAAAACCCGTTTGCATCAGACTCTGCTGAATCTTCTTCAAGGTTACAAGAACCATCTAACACACACTCGTTCAAGCAAAGGTACCCTTCTACGTTTCAATGGACAAAAGACCATCCGTTAGTACATATTATTGGTGATCCTTCAATGCCAGTTCAGACGAGGAGACAACTTGCCACCGATCTCGAATTGTGCATTTACATTTGCTCAATAAGCACCAAAGTACCAAAGAACATTCGGGAAGCAATGGCAGAAAACCCATGGATTGAAGCGATGCAGGAGGAATTTCTTCAATACCTGTTACATGATAGTTGGGAACTTGTTGAACGACCACTTGATAAACGTGTTCTTGATCTCAAGTGGTTGTGGAAGAACAAACTGGATGAGGAAATGACTGTAATTCGCAACAAAGCTCGTCTCGTGGCTAAAGGATATCCACAAGAAGAAGGGATAGATTTCGAAGAATCATTCGCGCCTGTAGCTAGACTTGAAGCAGTCCGGATTTTCTTAGCCTATGCAGCTCACAAAAACATCACAGTCTATCAGATGGACATTAAGACTGCATTCTTGAATGGAACTCTGAAAGAAGAAGTGTATGTGAGTCAGCCAGAGGGATTCATCGACAGAGATCATCCAGACTACGTCTACAAGCTTAAGAAAGCAATTTATGGTTTAAAACAAGCTCCAAGAGCGTGGTATGACGAACTATCATCTTTCTTGCTTAAAAACAATTTCACCAAAGGAACGGTTGATGACACCTTGTTTATCAAAAAATTCAAAGATGACATTTTGATCGTTCAAATTTACGTGGACGACATTATTTTTGGATCAACCAATCCTAACCATTCAAAACATTTTGAAAATCTCATGAAAGTAAATTTGAAATGTCCATGATGGGGGAACTAAAATTCTTTCTTGGTTTACAAATCCATCAATCCCCTCGTGGTATTTTTATCAATCAAGCTAAATATACAATAGAGATTTTGAAAAAACATGGTATGGAAAACTGTGATTCTGTTGGTACACCAATGGTCACTTCACCAAAAATAGGTGCTGATTTGTTTGGGAAACCCATCGATCCGAAGAAATATCAGAGCATGATCGGTTCTCTCATGTACCTCACTGCTAGTCGACCAGATATTCAATTTGCATGTTTATTAGCACGGTTTCAGGCAAATCCTACCGAACTTCACCTCAAAGAGGTTAAACGGATCTTTCGGTACCTACGAAGCACCATTAACATGGGACTTTGGTATCCGAAGGATTCGGAGTTTAATCTAACAGCATTTTCAGATGCAGACCATGCTGGTGATCAAGTTACAGCAAAGAGTACATCAGGAGGAGTACAATTTTTGGGTGAAAAGCTTGTAAGCTGGTCTTCAAAGAAACAGGATTGTACTGCACTATCAACCGCCGAAGCCGAGTATGTGTCTCTATCTGCGTGTTGTGCCCAAGTTCTTTGGATGCGGACACAGCTCACAGATTATGGCTTTACTTTTGACAGAATACCTATGTATTGTGACTCAAAAAGTGCCATAGCCATCTCGTGCAATCCCATACATCACTCTAAGACGAAGCATATCAAAGTCCGCTACCATTTCATCAAAGAACACGTGGAAGAGGGTACTGTTGAATTATTTTTCGTTAAGACTGATTATCAACTAGCCGGTCTAATCACTAAAGCCCTTCCAAAAGAACGGTTTGACTATTTAGTTCGACGAATTGGCATGCGAAGCCTAACTCCTGAGGAGCTAGAACGTCTTCTCGAATCTTCTTGAAAAATGTTTTCAAAATCGCTTCGCTGTAAATATTTTTGAAAAACAAAATACAAAATTTGAAAAACCAACAAAAACAAAAGACAAAAATATAAAATTTCAAAAAATACAAAAACAATATAAAATCAAAAAATCCAAAAATATTCTTCTCACGACATGTCTCTCGTATAAATCAATATTCTGTACGTTTCTAGAAATGTCATTCAAAAATGATACGGACATGTACAGATGCTTGAGCAAGAGTTCTTTTTTTAAATATTTTTCCAAAACATGTCGTTTCTCAAAAAGTTTCTTCACTATGGCTTTCGTATACTTCAGTACGAAACCCGGACTTCAATGATGATTTCTGATTATTTTCAAATCAAGGACTCGTACGTTCAACGACGAAATCTTTTTCAAAAAGTTCGAGTCTAAACAAACGAAAAAGATTTCAAGCATAAACTCGTTTTCCAACAAAATTCTTGAGCACTTTTTCAAGATTGTTCAAAAGATTTCTCAAAATCTCTCAAAATCAGTGCTCAAGATAACTCCCTCAAAACCCTTAATAAATTTTAAATATGCTATCATTAAGGGGGAGTACAAAAAGAAAAAATGTTCCAAATTCATGCAGAATCTGTCTTTCTCTCCAAAAGCTTTTTCTTAATCAGTTGATATCAAAAATATCACAATATGCTATTTTTGAGGGGGAGAAGACATGATTAAAATGTGATCAAAGATGTTTAAAGATTGTGGCTGAATCTCAAAAGAGCTCGACTCAGATTGTACCTATGAATTGACGAAGCTTAAAATGTCAGTAATCGAAAAGACTTGTCCTGGACGGGTAATAATTTCAAGCTAGTCTAACTAGTGATGTAAGCGTGTCTCGAATAGGACTTGTCTGAGTAGAATGTACCGTATCGAGAGACTTTCTTTGGACTTGACCAGGACGGGTAATAATTTCAAGCTAGGCTAACTAGTGATGTAAGCGTGTCTCGAATCGGTCATGTTCACTGAAAGTGGATCAATTCAAAAGTGCAAACTCCTCTCGCATGTGCAAATTTCTTAAATATTCATGAGCACATGTGAAAGGGGAGTCCTTCAAAAATTGCAAAACTCTCAAAGTGGAAACAACAATGTGTTTTATTATCATAAACACTTTGAGAGATTTTCAATAAAAGGTTTTATGGCATGTGATCAATTATAGGATAGTCATGGAGTTATAAGGTGACTAAGGTTAGGAAAAACCGTCCTATGATCCGCCAGAGCCGGAGGGATCTACCCAAGGACAATTCCAATAGATTAGAATTAGAAGTCCTTAGGTATGATTGAAAAAAGGAGAAAATGAGAAAGGAGAAAGAAGGGGTTGAAGAATTAAAAAGAAAAGTTATGAAAAAGGGTGAAAAGAAATAGCCCTCCAAATGTTCAACCTTAGGGCAGACACCGGGTTCAACTCATATGCTACTGGTTGTTACTAAGGTGACACTGGTATTGAAGAAAAAGACGTCATGGACCCATTGACGCATTACACTAAACCTTATTAACTACTCAAGTTCTCTTAAAAGAGCTTGTTTCATTCTCACGGGGAACCGGCGTAATCTATCGACCTGTCTCTTAGAGATGGTTGATATTGAAGCAGGAGACCTCTCCCTAATCTCCGCATAGGAAACCAAATGTGCACTTATCGAGTCTAGAGCCCCGAGATTCATCAAAAGATCTCATAGGAACACATGATATTTCTACACTGGTTGTTCATCATTAAGGACGCCAGATGTAAACTTTAGAGTCCTACGTAGGTCTTAGCAATCTGCCAGAACATTTATGAGAGGATTCACTTTTGTGATTCTCAATGATTGAATGGAAATTCCTGCCAGGGTCAACATCAAACAGCCCTGACAGCAGGTCACTTCGGTAATTCTTTATGGGTTACGCTTAGTGTTCGCGGTGGTTTCAAACGGTCTACAGTCGTGGAGTGATCCCCAGCGACTCACCCAGTCATTGAGCTACTAAGTAGGTCTCGTAAGCTCTCTCGAGAGTATCTGACATGGGAACGGCCTTGGTAAGGGTTAGAAGGAGTCTTCACACTATGCTGTTGACGATCTCTAATTCTTATCTGTAAGTACCGGATGTTTTAATGCTAACTGTTTATATGCAGGGACACTTCATCTCCATGGCGACAGATTCCACATGCTCATACATACATCTGGAAGTTAAAGAAAGCTCCCTCAAAGATCTATACAACACAAAGTTCAAAGAAAGATTCTACGCCAAAAAGAAGAATCTATAAAGTATAAAGACTAAAGATCAAAGTGAAAGAAAGGGAACTACGTGCATATGAATATCAAAGTCCAAAGATGTATGAGCATGTTGGAATGGCGAACAACCACCACAGACGCAGAAGTGACGAAAGGCAGATAACTCCACATCTCAAAGGAACAAAGAACGATGAAAAATTAGTTATCAAAGATAACAAAGCATGAAGGAACAAAGACTAAAGACTATTCTACAACGACACACAAAGTTAAAGACAAAGAACACGGAAGACCCACTCACGTGGAGCATCATTCGAATGACCACCCCTTAGGGGGAGATTGTTAGCATTAAAAATATGTATTATGAAGTGATGGTCATTCTCATATTGTAACTTTGTGTCGTATGTTAAGATTAGTAATAGTTTAGTCATTGGGCCTTGGACTTGGCAAGCTAATATGTTATATGCTATGTTTCATAAGCCTAGTTATCCAACCATGTAACCAAGTCCAAGCCCAAGCCCATAGAAAGCCCATAGGGCATCTCATGTTAAGAACTATTTAAACACCTCAAAGGCTCATTTGAGGTGTGTGCTTGTGTGTGTATTGTGTGTGTGTTTCTTAATAATATTCTCTCATTTTCCATCTCTCTAGTTACACATATACGATCCATATACTCTCACCAAGTCACCATCTTTCTTCTTCTAATCTTCTATATTTGTGATAAAGTTGTAATATCTAAGGTCCTACAGTATAATCTTGTATAAATTTTGCTCACAATAAACAAGAAGATTTCTCTTCTTTTCTAAAGGATTGACGCACTGAAGCGTATGTTCAGGGTCCTTTCTTTGAAAAACGGCTGTTGATCTGTGATTTAATCAACAACCATTATGAATAATGAATTACCCTTTTTGTTTTACCAAATATACTTGTACTCGTATTGACTGCTACTTTGCTGACTTGACCTTATCGTCATCGTTATCACTCATGCTTGCCTTTCCTAGACAATGTCATAGATTAGCAAATGTTTCCGGTGGCAAAGCTTTGGTGATGAAGTCGGCAATTTGGTAGTCAGTTTTGATGAAGTACAGTTCCATATTCCGTCTGTCTACATGTTCATTGATGAAATGGTATCTGACTGCTAGGTGCTTTGTGTGAGAGTGATGGATAGTGTTGCAAGAGATGGCAATGGCAGTTTGCGAATCACAATAACTTGAGATTTTATCAAAGAGGAAACCATAGACCGTCAATTGTGTCTTCATCCATCGCACTTGTGCACAACAACCAGAGAGAGATAAGTATTCAGCTTCTGTAGTAGATAATGTAGTGTGATTCTGCTTCTTTGAAGACCAGCTGATTAACTCTTCCCATAAATAATAATACCCTGCACGAATTTCTCAAACCAATGTTCATCGACCTATTAAATCCCTCAACAAGTATGCATCCTTGGCACGAATCCATGCGACCGATGTCCAAATAGTAGATAAATCCCTCTAAGAGTATATTATTTCTTCCCCCAATAGGCAGCCTCTGAAGTACTTTTGCAATCAATTCGATAACCTGCATAATCTGCATCTAGAATAGACAATTAGTTCAAAATTGGAATCTTTTGGATGCACAAGGCCCCATGTACATGGTTCCTTTTAGATACCGAAAGATCCGTTTTTACAGTAGTAATGTGCTTTTCCGTTGGCCTTGATTGGTAACGGGCACACATGCAGATATCAAAATGAATATCAAGCTTACTAGATGTAAGATACATAAGTGAACCAATCATACTACAGTAACTTGTAGCATAAACTGGTTTACCTTGTTTATCTTCATCTAATTTAGGCTTGTTTGCATAGGTGTACTTACAGATTCAGATTTTTCCATTTCAAAAATTTACAAAATTTCCATCGTGTATTTGTTTAGGTAAATGAAGATACCACGAGGAGTTTGTTAATTTGTAGATCCAAAAATAATTTTAACTCTTCCATCATGCACATCTCAAATTTCTGTCAGATGATATTTTCAAAGTTTTTGCAAACTCTAGGATTTTTCGATCCAAAAATAATATCATCGACATAAATTTGGATTAGCACGATGTTGTCACCTTTTCTTTATATGAGCAAAGTTTGGAACGATTGAACCTTTGACGAATTTGTGTTTGAGCAGATATTCTGACAACACCTTATACCATGCCCCTTGATGCTTAATTCATTCCATGAACGGCATTGTTGTGGACATAAACGTCATCTGGGCTGTCTGGATCAGCAAAGCCTTCTGGTTGACTCACATACACCTCTTCATCTAACTCCCCATACAAAACAACCGTTTTCACGTCCATTTGGTATACGGTGAAAAAATTTTGAGTTGCATGAGCAAAAAATAAGCGTTTTGATTCGATCCTTGCAGCTGGTGCAACTGATTCATCAAAGTCAATTCCTTCTTCAAGTGTAACCTTTAGCAGCTAGGCGAGCCTTGTTGCAGATTACTTCCCCGTCTTCATCTAACTTTTTCTTCAAAATCCATTTCAATACAATTGTGAATTTCCAAGAGGTTAAGGAACCTTTCTCCAAATGTCATGGCGTATGAATCTATTAACTTCTTCTTGCATTGTGATAAACCATTAGGTATCTAAAAGTGTTTCTTTGACGTTGGCAGGTTCTTCTTGACTCAGAATTGAATTGTAGAAATAGAAGTCTGGTGTAGCACATCTTGTTTGAATGGGTTGAGAAGGATTTACAAACATTTGTTCTAAAGGGTGAACTTGAGTCAATCTTCTTCTTTGCGGATGTGGTTGGTAAAACATATGCATGTTTGAAGGATTATCATATATGTTAGGATCGTATTTTATTTATAGAAAGTGTCGGTCATTAATGTTATGTAATAGGTTGCTTAAGAATATTACTATGATGAAGTTTTACTAATGTTTTCATGATTTTATAAAGTCTAAGGGCTAGTTATGTAATAATGTCAAAGATATGTGAAGCCCTAGACAACCACTATAAATACTGTTGTAATCCTCATGGAAGAGGTTGGTTCTCTTAGTAATAGCATTGTCTCATTATTTCACACACTAGAGTTCCCTCCCACTCTCTCTCTCTCTCTCTCTACTTACTTTCTCTCTCTAGATTCAGGCAAGATTCATAAGTGATTAAGGTTATTCTATGGTCCTACAGTATCGCGTCTCAAAAGGTTCATCGACCTTGGCTTAGGGAGTCGCGAATGGATTTATGAACGGTTCTTCTTCAGACGATGCATGAGCAATTTCTTGATCATCAACATTCTGGTAGGAGGTTGGAGTGGTATTGTTTGGTGAAAGTTCCTATTGAATCTTTGTTGTTAGAGGGGTATCTGGTACTTGATCAGCATCTTCATAAGTAGTTGTTGATGAATCGGATACTGGAGAAGGAATGTCTTCTTGATGATTAACTTCGATAATCGGAGTTGCAGCGGATATTGTTGACATCTTCATCCTATTTCCTCTACATGATTCATCATAGAAATTTTCAAACAAACCATCTAACTCTTCCTTTTGATTCTCATTAAGCTTTGGTGTTGATGATTTCTTGTTTGGTACGAGTCCTGAACCGTTTTGTTCAGAAGTCATAAAATGATGACTAATTGAGTTTGCTCCCCCTCAATTAGATCATCATATGTAAAGAGCTTCTTCAAAGACTTGTGAAGTTTCTGAATCGCCTCCCCCTCAAACTGACCATCTCCTTTTATAAATTCAGAACATTAACATCATGATCACGTTTGAGGGTCTTGATATTTACCATCTTCTTCTTCATCTGAATTAATCTTGTTTAACCGATCCAATGAAGTTCCAAATGATATACCAAGTTTTGATCACCCAACTACGGTATCCCACTATTCGTAACCGAGTAACTTCGAAACAAAGCAAACAACCATGGTTTCCCTGTATTGTTAACTCACTGAATGTACACATTTTTATTTCATGGAAACGTAAACCGGAACAGAGAACAGTATGAACCTATTCTCCCCCTCAAAGATAGCATACATGGTGTTTGCTATATTTGAGAGTTATCAGAAGCAGTATGCATATTTAAGGTTCAACTCAATCCACCAATTCAACTGGAGTACTAAGTGATAATGCGAAGTTCAAATCCCAGAGGCCAAAATAGAACTCGAACACTGTAATAAACCATGGGACATTTCGGCACGGTAGTCATCAATCTTGAAGGCATGTATGATTAAGCTCGATCCCTTCTTGATTTATAACCCCAGCATACATATTTCTTCTCCCACAGACGAAGAGAAAGTTTATATGATCAGGAAACTCCGATATACGCCTATTCTCCCTGTAAAACCCTAAAATTTGGACCATCATTTTATTTACCTTTTTGAATTTTATCCTAAGTATAAAGTTAATAATATGTCATTTAATAAACTATACCTTATAGTTAAAATACACAATATAATAAGTCCTAATTAAATTAAACCATGTATACTAAGTTACAAAAATCTGAGTTATATATCCTAAATCCCTACTAGAAACGATTTATAAATATTGTCCTTAGTGTCCTACACGTTTCTACTACTTTCCATAAGTGCAACCAATTTATTTTTATATCCCTTCTAGTCGGTTATGTATACAGATAAGGATGTGAGAATACTGTATAAGAAATAAAATATTTGCATGTTCAACCTTATCTCCTATACACGTTCATACCAATTATAAACAACACGCCTTGCCTATATTCCAAGCCATATATCAGTTCCCTTCCATCTCTCTTTGCATCGATTCAAAGCCAAAGAAAACCACACATATCTCTCAAGTTGCTGCCAAGAAAAGAAGAAGAAGGGTTCGGGGTACAAATGATGGGAGTTTTCTTGGAGTTAGACGAGCCTTAGTTTTGGTTTCCATTCGGCTCTATTGTTTCTCTATGTGACATCAGGTTTTGAATCTCTTTTGTTCTCCTTTCATTCGACCTAATACATGGGTAAACAAGGCTTATTAACATGCTAAGAAATTGTAAGAACCATCCTCATAAACCTCTTGAAATCATGTTAGTATATATATACTTTGTTACCTCGTTTTCTTGTCGCCTGAATTCATATATATGCGTCTATACAAACTGGTTTTGTGTCGAGTTTTATGAGCAGTTTAGTGTCCTTCAGTAGCCTCTATATTCGACCTATAACCTTTCTAAGACAAGACCAACAAACATGCTATAGAACCCATTGAATCATGCCTAAATTTATGTTTGTTTGCCATGTTATAAAGCCACATAAATCATGATAACTATACGCCTATGTAAACTGTTTTGCGTCAAGTTTTGCGGACTGTTTTGGATGTCCTTTTCAGCCTTTGGTCGACATGATTATAGCCACTTTGCGGGCTCTAAAATCTGTAATAGATGATCATTAATGATGCGTGTGAAACCTGGAAAACCTAGGTTATTTTATCTCGCGAATACTATAATTTGATGTTAAGTTTTTGTGGTGTTTTTTCCTCGTTACAAACTGGTTGCGTGGGCTGTTTTTGTGTAATACTTGAGTGAGTATAAGACCTGGTATTTACATGTTACAAATCATGGTCGAATGGTATTTGATTCATCGTTGCTTGCTGCTCATTTGTACCTCTCGCACACCTTTATTTGTGACTCGCCACTTGCCCTTTTTGGCCATAAAAATCCCTCGCGATGTTTTGGTCTCACTAGAGTTGTTTTGGCCGAGTGTATTATTGATTTCGTTTAGTGTCTCGCTCGCTGTAAATGCTACCTAGAGTATGTTTGTTTATTGTCTTGTACATGTGTTTCGATTGAATAAGTGTCACCAAGGTCGGTTTACGTAGCTCACGATCACATAGAACCTAGAATTAATCATGAAATATTAAGGCGAGATAAGCATGCGTATATACGTAGTTTAAAGGCTTGATTTTGTGTGATGTTATAATACTTGTCTCGTTAAAATATGGTGTGAGTCGATTTCAGTTAAATTTCTTACGAAGAAGGTGATTAACGTGCATGCATACTTAAATTTGATATATACATGTTCAAATAGACTATAAGATAAGCAAATTTACTCATTTAACCTTTAACTTTGATTATTATCACATCAAACCCTATACTTTGCTAAAATGGCATATAAAGCCTTAAACCATAATAGTTTTCATATTAAACCTCTAAGTTAACTTATTATCACTTGTAAATCATAAGTTTGGATAATTAATGATTATTACCCTAAAGTAATAATTACGGAACGTTACTAAAAATGGAAGAGTACTAAAAATAAAAGAAACTCTAATATGGATAACTATACGCTCTAAACCTATCAAATGAGTTTATAAGTAACACGTGATCATTAACTTGTGTAGATTACGTGAAGAGGGAGTAGCTTCGAGTTCCGTTTGCTTTTGAGATATTGTGCTTGCTGTGATAAGGTACAGATATTCCATCATTTTTCAGTAGGGAATTCTCATGACTTTT
Source organism: Artemisia argyi (assembly GCA_030686995.1). NCBI lineage: Eukaryota > Viridiplantae > Streptophyta > Magnoliopsida > Asterales > Asteraceae > Artemisia > Artemisia argyi. Next base: position 100,244,806 of record CM060702.1, read on the forward strand.
GATCCTTGACCTTTGATATGATTCCTTGATATGTTTATGATTATGCTACGCTATGATTTGGATATGCTGCTATGATTCTATATATGTATATATGTGTGTTCTTATGCCCGAGTTTCCTAACTAGTCATGGAGGTCCCATGGCCGTGTCATCGAGGCACCGATGGCATGACACTTTCTGTGGAGGTGTGATTGATCCACGGCGTCCCCACTTTGTATGATTATGATTATGATTATGAGATCTCCTTGCCATTTATGATATGTGTATACATGTCATGCGAGCAGGGTGCATGTATATTTATGTATGTATGTATGTATGGGGGTGTATGCATGCATCCTAGCATTTATGTTTATGTATGGTTATGTGTTTGTATGGTGAATGTGGGTAGGTGCTTCTCTACTCCTTCACAGCGGAGCTGATCACTCCATGTATGGTACATAGAGGTCTCCCCTCTTTGTGCATTTATGTGGCTACTTATGATTATGTGTGCATGTATGAGACCTATTCGAGTGACTCTGGTAGGTCGGCTCGTGGCTTTCCTTGTTTCTTATGTCTATTCGAGTGACTCTGGTAGACACGCCTTTGTTGATACATGCTCTTATTCCTTTCCATATGATTATGTTTATGCTGATATCACTATGATGCTTCGTTCTATTATGACTTGTGATACATTATGCCATCTTATGATCTTCTTCTTTCGCTTGCTTATTACTTTGCTTTGCATATATATCTGTTTACTGAGCTTTTTAAGCTCAGCCGTGTTTTCTTTTCCATGCGGCAGGTAATTAAGCGAGGCATCGGGTATGAGTGATGAGAGTAGGAGCTCAGAAGACCTACCATGCTTAGATTTTCCTTTGATTATTGAATTATGTTTAAGACTTAAGTTTCAGATATTTTATTTCAGTTCGGTCGGGATTTTGTAAGATTTGGAAGTCAAAACGTTTCTTGACTTTATCTGTATGTATATTAAGTATTCCGCTTGCGTTTATATGCTTTGTATGACACCATAATGTGACATTTTGACCCTTACCGGGTTGGGGTGTTACAATTATGGTATCAGAGCTCAGGAGATGAGTTGTAAAACCCTAAAATTTGGACCATTATTTTATTTACCTTTTTGAATTTTATCCTAAGTATAAAAGTTAATAATATGTCATTTAATAAACTATACCTTATAGTTAAAATACACAATATAATAAGTCCTAATTAAATTAAACCATGTATACTAAGTTACAAAAATCTGAGTCATATATCCAAAATCCCTACTAGAAACGATTTATAAATATTGTCCTTAGTGTCCTACACGTTTCTACTACTTTCTTTAAGTGGAACCAATTTATTTTTAGGGGAGTGATTCTTACACCACTTTTTTTGATGCACACACCACAATTATGCAAATAGCATGTTGTAACATGTGCATTAATGATGTAACATTGTGGTGTGTGCATTTAAAAAAGTGGTGTAAGTATTACTTCCCTTATTTTTATATCCCTTCTAGTCGGTTATGTATACAGATAAGGATGTGAGAATACTGTATAAGAAATAAAATATTTGCATGTTCAACCTTATCTCCTATACACGTTCATACCAATTATAAACAACACACCTTGCCTATATTCCAAGCCGTATATCAGTTCCCTTCCATCTCTCTTTGCATCGATTCAAAGACAAAGAAAACCACACATATCTCTTAAGTTGCTGCCAAGAAAAGAAGAAGAAGGGTTCGGGGTACAAATGATGGGAGTTTTCTTGGAGTTAGACAAGCCTTAGTTTTGGTTTCCATTCGGCTCTATTGTTTCTCTATGTGACATCAGGTTTTGAAACTCTTTTGTTCTCCTTTCTTTCGACCTAATACATGGGTAAACAAGGCTTTTTAACATGCTAAGAAATTGTAAGAACCATCCTCATAAACCTCTTGAAATCATGTTAGTATATATACTTTGTTGCCTCGTTTTCTTGTCACCTGAATTCATATATATGCATTTATACAAACTGGTTTTGTGTCGAGTTTTATGAGCAATTTAGTGTCCTTCAGTAGCCTCTATATTCGACCTATAAGGCTATAACCCTTCTAAGACAAGACCAACAAACATGCTATAGAACCCATTGAATCATGCCTAAATTTATGTTTGTTTGCCACGTTATAAAGCAACATAAATCATGATAACTATACGCCTATGTAAACTGATTTGTGAACTGTTTTGCGTCAAGTTTTATGGACTGTTTTGGATGTCCTTTTCAGCATTTGGTCGACATGATTATAGCCACTTTGCGGGCTCTAAAATCTGTAATAGATGATCATTAAAGATGCGTGTGAAACCTGGAAAACCTAGGTTGTTTTATCTCGCGAATACTATAATTTTAGAGTCGAGTTATTCTACAAACCAAACATTTCTCACATACCAAGGGACTCATACCCACCATCCATCTAAAAAGGAAATCTATGGTTGAGATTAAAAACATTTTATTATTTCACCCATTTTTTATAATTTAAATATCTCTTAAACCGTTAATCGTTAAGCGAAAATAATTACACCATCGCGACGGGCATTTAATTATTTTTCTATAGACGGGCACTTCGATATACTTTCGAAAAAAAAAATCTTTTTTTTCACGTTCTTTTTTCGTGGCCGAAAAAAAATCATATATGATATTGCATATCATATATGATATTGCATATCATATATGATATGTAATATCATATATGATATTACGATATTACATATCATATATGATATGCAATATCATATATGATATGATATGTAATATCATATATAATTTTTTCGGCCACGAAAAAAACGTGAAAAAAACGAAAAAAAATTGTCGAAAATATATCAATTAGCATATCTATAGAAAGATAATTAAATGCTCGTCGTAACGGTATATTTTTTTTGGCTTAACGATTAACGGTTTGAAAGATATTAATATTTGAAAAAAAAGGATGAAAGTGGGTTTTTTAAATTGTTGGGATTAATCTCATCCATTAGATCAAATAAAGATGGAGGGTGGAGATTAGTCCCTTGGTATGTAAAAAAAGTTTGGTCCTCAAATGATCTTTACTCATAATTTTATGTTAAGGTTTTGTGGTGTTTTTGCCTCGTTACAAACTGGTTGTGTGGGCTGTTTTTGTGTAATACTTGAGTGAGTATAAGACCTGGTATTCACATGTTACAAATCATGGTCGAATGGTATTTGATTCATCGTTGCTTGCTGCTCATTTGTACCTCTCGCACACCTTTATTTGTGACTCGCCACTTGCCCTTTTTGGCCATAAAAATCCCTCGCGATGTTTTGGTCTCACTAGAGTTGTTTTGGCCGAGTGTATTATTGATTTTGTTTAGTGTCTCGCTCGCTGGAAATGCTACCTAGAGTGTGTTTGTTTATTGTCTTGTGTTTCGATTGAATAAGTGTCGCCAAGGTCGGTTTACGTAGCTCGCGATCACATAGAACCTAGAAATAATCATGAAATATAAAGGCGAGATAAGCATGCGTATATACGTTGTTTAAAGGCTTGATTTTGTGTGATGTTATAATACTTGTCTCGTTAAAATATGGTGTGAGTCGATTTCGGTTAAATTTCTTACGAAGAAGATGATTAACGTGCATGCATACTTAAATTTGATATATACATGTTCAAATAGACTATAAGATAAGCAAATTTACTCATTTAACCTTTAACTTTGACTATTATCACATCAAACCCTATACTTTGCTAAAATGGCATATAAAGCCTTAAACCATAATAGTTGTCATATTAAACCTCTAAGTTAACTTATTATCACTTGTAAATCATAAGTTTGGCTAATTAATGATTATTACCCTAAAGTACTAATCACGGAACGTTACTAAAAATGGAAGAGTACAAAAAATAAAAGAAACTCTAATATGGATAACTATACGCTCTAAACCTATAAAATGAGTTTATAAGTAACACGTGATCATTAACTTGTGTAGATTACGTGAAGAGGGAGTAGCTTCGGGTTCCGTTTGCTTTTGAGATATTGTGCTTGCTGCGATAAGGTACATATATTCCCTCTCATGACTTTTGATCCTTGACCTTTGATATGATTCCTTGATATGTTTATGATTATGCTACGCTATGATTTGGATATGCTGCTATGATTCTATATATGTATGTATGTATGTTCTTATGCCCGAGTTTCCTAACTAGTCATGGAGGTACCATGGTCGTGTCATCGAGGCACCGATGGCATGACACTTTCTGTGGAGGTGTGATTGATCCACGGCGTCCTGACTTTGTATGATTATGAGATCTCCTGGCCATTTATGATATGTGTATACCTGTCATGCGAGCAGGGTGCATGTATATTTATGTATGTATGTATGTATGTATGGGGGCGTATGGATGCGTCCTAGCACTTATGTTTATGTATGGTTATGTGTTTGTATGGTGAATGTGGGTAGGTGCTTCTCTACTCCTTCACAATGGAGCTAATCACTCCAGGTATGGTAAATAGAGGTCTCCCCTCTTTGTGCACTTATGTGGCTACTTATGATTATGTATGTATGTATGATACCTATTCGAGTGACTCTGGTAGGTCGGCTCGTGGCTTTCCTTGTTTCTTATGTCTATTCGAGTGACTCTGGTAGACACGCCTTTATTGATACGTGCTCTTATCCCTTTCCATATGATTATGTTTATGCTGATATCACTATAATGCTTCGTTCTATTATGACTTATGATACATTATGCCATCTTATGATCTTCTTCTTTCGCTTGCTTATTACTTTGCTTTGCATATATATCTGTTCACTGAGCTTTTTAAGCTCAACCGCGTTTTCTTTTCCATGCGGCAGGTAATTAAGCGGGGCATCGGGCATGAGTGATGAGAGTAGGAGCTCAGAAAACCTGCCATGCTTAGATTTTCCTTTGATTATGGAATTATGTTTAAGACTTAAGTTTCAAATATTTTATTTCAGTTCGGTTGGGATTTTGTAAGATTTGGAAGTCAGAACGTTTCTTGACTTTATCTGTATGTATATTAAATATTCCGCTTGCGTTTATATGCTTTGTATGACACCATAATGTGACATTTTGACCCTTATCGGGTCGGGGTGTTACACTCCCCCTCAAAAATGGCATGCAATGACGTGTTTGCCATATTTGAGATTCCATGATGATTGTGATGTGTAGAATATATGTTGAAGCCCAAAATTACTGCGAAGAAGATGGTAATTAAAACTCTCTTGTAAAGCCCTCTTTGTCTCCTTATCAATGGTTTAGCAATTGAAGAATGAAATGAAGCACGCAATATGCCTAAACCACTTGATGTAGCGTGTTCAACTTTATAGGAGCACAACTTGAAACACGTCTATAACAATTTCTACCTCGTGTCTTTAAGTCTGACCAATTCTTGAGAAGATCTTGTACTAGAATCCCATTAGAAGCTCGAAAAACGACAATCATTTGATGAAGCTTGATAAAATACAAATTCGCGTCTTAAACTTGCACTAATTTGTGATTAAAAACCTATTTGGAGGAAACACACAAAACTCCTTAGGTGGTGGTATATACCCATCCTTCCATCCTTAATTGTATATATCCGCCTCTTGAACTATCCACATCTCGTGTGACACTGAGCAATACAATGTAACTCCTTTAAGTGATAGTTATATTCTGTGTGACCACAACGCAACCCCGTTGACAGATATAACTAGATAGCCAAGTCTAATCACTGTGAATACTCTCGAGCAAGGATCTTCAAAAATCGTGCATCCAACCAACCCCTAGATATTTGAGATACTAAGTACACAAATCCGTAAATTACCAAACCAACCAAGCGACCATAATTTCTCAATTCCGTTAAACACAAATGATCCCGTGACGAAACGTGATCTCGAAAAATAATTTCCAATCGATCAAGTAGTACAAATTTATCTCAAAAACATAGTCAAACCTCGTAAGTTTTATTTTGTCCAAAGTCCAAGTCAATAAATTTCGGATGGCCCATCAATTTAATTACCAAGTTTTAAGCCCGGTATCATTATACTTCAAATTTTCGGATAGGCCGCTCCATAGTCCAATAATAAGCCAAAGTATAATCAACCAAAAGAAATATATATGACACAATTTGGACATCTCTTAATCCCACACGAATTTTATCCCAATCCGTATGAAAAAAAAAACAGATAATTCATATGTTATTCCATATTATATTTTGGTTAAGCCCAAATATATAACAGTCCAATATGCACCTTAACACACATATTCAGGGGTTATATATTCGTAACCCTAACAATCCTCATCATTTGCAACCCTAAACACTTTTAACAAATCATCCGCCCCACTTCTTCTTTTTCACACCAAGTGCAGATCTAACACTCCACTTCACCACTTAACTTCAAACATAATCACACAGATAATAACTGATCAAGTCCCATCCTTATATCACCATATACAACTGAAGCAATAAGCACCCTTATTACTCCCTTCAAATAAACGACACCCAAACAAGACACTCACTTTGCTTTAAAGCCACTTCAACTCGAATAACAAGCACATCTTCAAGATCTTGTAAAAAAGGTCTTGGGTAGCTTTTTGTTAACTCATTATCAGATTCGAAGGATCATTGATGGGTAATAGTTCAAATCTTTTAAAAGATTTGGTATGAACACTAAAAATAAAATTAAACCTGAGATCCTTTATGGTATTTGTTGTTCGAATCTTGTGAGTTGGGTAGAGAAAGGGAGGTGATGTGATGTGTAGTGTAAGAGTAGTTTTTTGTCTTGGGCGTTTTATTTTATTTCATTCTTGTTCGCTTATGAGATGGGAATATCAGTGATTGTATGTTGCTTGGTTATTGAGGTAGATCTTGGCAGTTAACTTTTCATATCTTCATTTCATTTGACTTTTTATTTTTCATTTAATGGACTGTGAAGGTTGTTAGTCATGGTCAAACATTCAAACCACTTGGCTTCGGGTATCTTATGGTATCTCGGGTCAAGTGGTTTTTCTCGCAACTAATTCGGATCTTGTAATCAATACGAGAGTCGAATTTGTTAAGAGAAAAAGAATCAAGTGTTTGCGACTCAAAAGTCTCGCATCACAAAGGTCAAATTAGACAGAGTTTCATTTTGTAAAAACGTGGGTAACTTAAGTCTCGTATCTCAACTAACTCAACCCTCTTATAGCAAGATTGCTATCGCATCTTGCTGACACAATTTTGACAGCATTTTCTTTCGCAAAATAGTGGGTAACTGAGATCTCGGAATATGTGCCATCGAAGAACTGCCATCGTGGAACTGCCATCGCGGTCTCGTATCGCACTGCTATCACAGCCAATCCGAGCTTAATTTTGCGAGAAAAAATTCCGAGCATGAAAAAGTACCACAATTTTTTCGGATCTGAAAAAGCTTAAATTACATAACTTTAACCATAATAAATTCAAGACTTTACCACGGATTTGACACCAAAAAGGACTGATTCAGACTTGATGTTTTGACCAGAAAACAAGGACACATATATTGACTTTTTGGACAAATAAAATACGACCAGTAGACACGAAACATCAACAAATAATCAACCTAAACCCCGGTTAGCTCTTGATATCAATTGTTGGTCCATGTAAATCTAGGTGATGATATTGTGGTGTCGGGTGAACGGCCGGAATAGTAACCGGTAACACCCATGGTGATGTTGATATTAGAGAGAGAAAGTAGAGAGAAGGAAGAGAGAGTGGTGTAGAAAGCTTTTCTTTATTAATGAAACACACACCTCACAAGTGAGACTTGTGAGGGTATTTATACTAAGACAAGCATAAGGATGAGATACCTCTCATCTTTTCCTAAGAAAAGGTGTGATACCACAACATTCTTAGTCCCCCGAGATTATACAAGTGTCTCGGGGGAGGAATATCTAATCTAGTAAACTACTTGTATTTCTGTGTTACAACAATCCGAACCGAATAAACCAATTAACTGAGAACCGAACCGATGAACACCCCTACTTACATGCTTATTTAAAGATTCAAACCTCCGGTCCATATGCTGTGCCCAATAAGCCTTGAACCCTTCAAAGTTTAGACACCAGTCAGAGTACCAAGATGGGTTGAATATGAGGCTAATCTTGAAAAATAGCCCATACAGAAACTCAAAAAATTAAGAAATATAGTCCAACAATATCATTTGTATTATCTAGTTACGAGTAACTTAAGGACCACATGACTCTGTCGTATTACACACGCGTCCCATAATAATCTCCGTAGTAGAGTAGAAATATTTGCACACATACAAAAACACGATACGTAACATTTTTCTTGAAACAAGAATGGCTGAGAATCCCGAGAACTCATCACCCAATCCTTTCTCATCAATCATCTCCAAGTTCACCGACGTTTTCAACAACTTCAGGTTCCCACCACCACCGGTAGTGGTCAAGAGTGATGCTGTCAAGGTCACTGCTGACGTGGCGGATGACAAACCAGTCAGTGTTAGGCATCCTCCGGATGCTAGTTGTGTTGATGTTGCTCCGGTGAAAGTTGAAAGTGGTGAGGTTGACCACGTTACTACTACTAATCCTGCTCTTATGTGGCAGGTATATATAAATGTTTATAAGCCTTTATTTTTCGTCTTGTCCCGAATTAATTTGTTAAGGAATACAGTATTATTTTGGGTTAATTTATCTCATAGTAGTTGATCGCCAAACTAAATATATTGTTTTTTTTTTTTTTTCTCTTATTATTATTATTATTATTAGAGTTTTTGCGCTGAAGCACAAGTTAAGCACACAAAAAGTACTAATGGACCCGTGAGAAGTACAAAAAAAAAAGTTTTTTATTTAAAAAGTGAATGGACCACAAAAAAGTACACAGGGATCCGCAAAAGATACACATTTTTATGTGATTAACTTGTGCCCCTAATTATTATTATTATCTAAGTTTGGAATTTGTGGTGAAATTTATTATGAGGTAACATTTGTCACACCTGAAATTTGGTAAAGGGTGTGCTTTTTTTTTTTTTTTTTTTTTTTTTTCCTTTGAAATGTCAAATGGTATGCATTTAGTGTCAAATGATGCTCAAAGGGTATGCAGTTGCATAACTTCTGCCTAAGTATGTCCAACCATGGTCACACCAGGTATATTTATCATGATTTGCTTAAAAGTGTTGTATATTGTAAACATTAATTTGTAATTTAAAGGAAATATTTGAGAGCATGCTGTTATGATCACATTTAAAGAGCCTAAAAGAGAGAATAGAGAAAACACGCAACGATTATTGTTTAATTAATGGAGATCCAAGTTGCTTCTACTTGGATTAAATTTTTAGATTCATATTCAGATAAGTTAATTAAATACATTATTTTTACTTCAAAAAATTTCGTAGTTTAGATACTCACCAATTTCATATCTAGTAAGTAACAGTGAATAAAAATTCCATCACTAAAGATGTGATGTACTTAATAACTAGACGCCTGAAGTTAGTTGACCCCATTGCTTGTGAAATACTCGTACTAGTGTATCAAATGTGAAAAATAGAGAACTATGAGTCAATTAGCTTAAATCAAATTGCATTGATATACACAAGGTGTGGATAACTTTTGTGTGCTTGAAACATGTACAACTTCCAACATGTTTAGAAAGATAGGTAGGGATGCAATGTTCCATAAGTGTGCCAGCTATATTTGTTGTCTTTATTTGGTTGCATAAGGCTTCTTCAAATTTCATATTTTTATCATGTTTCCTATATATTTACTAGTAGTTGATATAGAATTATAGCATTATTACTATTAGGGGAAATGATGCCTACATTTAAATGTAGGCAATTGCCTACATTCTCTTTGAAAAAAGTTTACAAAATGTACAGTTCAGTCCCTACACTAAGCCCTTAATACAGTTCAGTCCCTGTCCCTACCCTTTTTTACAAAGGAAAGTAGGTAACTTGGCTACTTTATAAAGTAGGCATCGCATCATATCCCCTTACTATTATAGTATGATATTTCTTGTACAAGGTTTCTTGAAGTTGCAAATTGTGTTATTAGCTAGGTGATTTTAGAAGCATGACTAATAAATGAAGCTGATGTCTTCAATCATGAATGAGTTGCTAGACTGGTAGATGCTTAGTCATTTTGAATCATGCAACTCATATATTTTGTGTACTAGATGAACATAATTTTCTTTTTTATTTTATATCCTTTTTGATACTTCTACTACTAGATGTGGTAAAATATATTAACGGGATGAGCTGAAAAAACAGAACTTGATAGGACGTTGCAAAGGTGACAATCTCATCCACAAAAATCTCAATGAGTTGATGTGAGTTATGTTGTATATGAAAGTGGTCAAATCAAACAGTTGCTCCCTAAGAAGGTAATTGGTCAAACTAGTAAAAACTCGCCTAGATGATTTGTATCCAATTATTCAGACTGCTATAGTAAACATTGTGTTAGTTACTAAAACATGATAATTAGCGTGTTATATCTAGGACATTAGTAGTAAGTTAATAATTAAATATTATCTTTCTTTTTCACGCCATCTTAGCTTACGACTACTACTGGTCTATAAAAGCCTGTAAGTTGTAACTAACATATGGATTCAGGTTTATGCAATTGGGGGATTCTTCTTATTGAAGTGGGCGGTGGCAAGATGGAAAGAACAAAGGGCAAAGAAGAAGTCGTCTGATGAAGACTCACCACCGCCACCAGCTGCTGAAGCCAATGAATAGTGATATAAGACACGGTCAATATTCAGTTAACTTCAATATGGCACATAAACTACTACTCTGTCTTTAGCCTGTATAAACCTTGGGAGTTTGTTGAATACAGAAAATCCAAATTCAATGTAAGATCCTATGTTTGACGTTGCACTTGCAAGAACTTGTCAACAAAATTGTAACAGGTGTTTTAAGTAAAGAATTTACATAACATTGGTCAGTTGTTGACATCAAAATGCAGAGATTACTTAACTAGAAATGGACCTGCTTTACACTTACACTAATAGAGTAATACCAGAATAAAGACTCGCTTAAATACCTCATCACATGTTGCCCTTAAGCTACCGCAAACCCTCACACTGCATCACTTTTCACCAAAGCGACACATCAGCTTTCTCTTTCATTCACCACCATCTCACTTTTCACTACCAACCATGTCACACAACTTCACATTTCAACACATTTTTTATTTATTTAAAACTAGAACTTTTATTTATTAAATTCATAAAAACATTACATAACTTAAAAACGTAAATATACGAAACTACAAAAACAATACAGTAATTAAAAACATGATTTGAGCTTTTATATTGCTCGGTAATTATTGATTAATTCTTGCTTCTCATTTATGCTTCTCATCAATTCTTCCCTAGCAGCCTTCAAGGTGGTTGTGATACGCATATATGTTTTCGAGCTCATTAGCAGAGTATGCAGGCCCCGTAGCGTTAAGTGGTTGGTCGAGAGGCAGCGAATGCACCCTCGTTTCCTCCTCACTACGGCTACGCATCTGGGTGAGATGACGAGTCATCTCACCCAACAAATTGTTAGCCAATGACCTCCGCTTGTTCGATCTGTAGTCGCTTAAGGATAACCTTTCGCACCTCGTTTGGTTCGTTAGCTATAGTGTTTGTGTGAAAAAAAAAGATGAGGTATTTTGAGGTTGTCTGTGAAAATGAATAATAGTTGAGAGAGTTTTATAAGAAGTTGTGTTAGAAAATGAATGATGGTAAAGGGGTATTTATAGGGGAAAAAATACGTACAAAAATAAACAGACTAAAATTGCATTCATTTATATAAGAATAAAAGTTGCAATACGAAATTTAAAACACAAAACGAAAACTAAAACATAATCGTCCTAGTTATGTTTTTCATGTAGCCCAATAAATTTAGCATTGATTTATTCTTGTATTTTCCCCGCCTTTCTAAACAGAGTAATATGCATCTCGTAATCTTTTGAAGATTTTTCGTTTAAAAAAGTATCTATTTGAGTACAGTTTTCTTGCGGAATGTCATTACATTTCTCATACCCTTTCCTCATATCATCTTTAGCTTCGCATGCCTTGTCAAATTGCACAGCACAGCTAAGTCGATCAATGCTTGTTGACGAACAATATCCTCACACTAGTACAAAAAGTTCTATTGGTCACGCATGGTCGATTTTGAAATGTCACACTGTAACATTTATACGTGACTAAATGTACCAGAATAAAATGAATAGCCACACTTGATCCGGCTTGTGTGACCATTTCGGAATTCTATTGTCACACATTTGAATATTTATGTGACTAGAGGTAACTAGAAATTTTTTTTTGGATTATTTAGTCACTTTTAATTCGAGACGTGTGACAGATACAAATGAGCTCGAAACATTAGTCACACTATAGATATACATATGTGACAAATATATGTCACACAATTTAAAAGTGTGACCAAAATAGATATATGGTCACATGAGGTAATTGTGTATGTGGCTAAATTATATAGTCAAGTTTGTCACACATTATTTAAACATGACTGCTATTCTTTGCTGAATATTTAGCCACATAGCATTTGAAATGTGTGACAACGGAAAAGTAAGTTTGAAGCGTTAGTTACGAAATGCGTTTAAGAGTAACAAATATATGTCACACACTTGAAGAGTGTGACCAAATGTCATATATGGTCACACTAAATCATAGAAACATGATTAAGTGTAACTAAAATTCGATACATATGGTTACATAAGTTAATATGTGTATCTAAAGTTTAGTGTGTGTTTGTTTGCCAAATCCTAATGGGTATTATACGTGACCAATACATTCAAAATAGTCACATTGTGAAATATTCATGTGACTATTATTTATAGCAAAATGTGAAGTCAGTTATCATTAACCTTGATATTAGTCACATTGAGTTTTTGTGTGACTAAATTAAAGATGCTATATATATGGTCACATGAAGTATTTATTTAGGTGGCTAAATCATAGTGTCATATTTTGTCACACATTATTTAAATGTAGTCACAATTCGATACATATGGTCACACATTTCTGATAACTTATGTATACGTACTCTATCTAGCTAGTTTGAGTCTAATTTGATATTCACTGCATGAATTGAGTTCAGACTATTAGTCATGACTCTTCATTTGCCCCATTGCAATGCTCCTGGTTATACTTAGAACTATTAAGTATATTTAGATGTTGGGATGATTGTGCATATGTTATGGCTTGTATTTTCTTTGTTTCTAGACTAAAATTTTGCAGGAAAAGCAAAGAAAAAGTTGTTTGGATTGGAATATGGGTGAATACTAGTAACTCCGAACTTAATGTTGTTAAGGCAGAACTTAATGCTGCTAGCTCGTTAGTGCCCTCACGTGCATTGCACGTCAGGGTATTTTTGTCACTTCACTGTTCCCGCTATAACACATTAACACAGTTCAGCTACCTCCCTTTTCATGAAAATCGACGAGGATATTTTTTGCAAATAACAAAACTAAGTCGTGTTTAACACAACAAAATCACATTCACATAAACTCTCTATCTTCTTTCAACCTAATATCTCAAATAATACAGTCGGTGCTTAGCAGTCGTGATTCTTCAAAAAACACACCTACCAAGTAACCACATTTACTGATTTTTACTTCATTCAAACGGTATTTTGCATTGTTTTATAACCTATCGCTAATGCAGTAACCATCTTTGGTAATCAATTTATTTGCGCTGTGGACAATCCTGATGTTTTGGACGAATTTGTAAGTTAACACCATTATTGACAAGCTGGTATTTCTCTAAGAAACTAGTTTAATTACTCCTTCCCATAATTATAGTCAACTGTTGACTTTTGAAGTCTTTAGTTTTCAACTTTGACCTTAAATATTTTTATTTGTGTTATATATTACTTGATGCAAAATATATAAATGGATTAAGTTTTGAATGTATTTTCCATTGGTATAATTTTTATCAACTATTATATAACACAAATAAAAATATATAAGGTCAAATTTGCCAAATGAAGACTTAAAAAGTCACACATTAAGTGTCTGCTATGACTTTTTCAAGTCTTTTTTCTTCAACTTTGACTTCAAATTTTTTTTGTCCGTGTTATATAGTACTTGATGCAAGATATATGAATGGATTAAGTTTTTAGTTGTGTTTTCATTTGTATACTTTATTTTCATATACAGGAACTGCATAATGATTATGTTCTAGGAGGTTCCTATACTGGCAATGGTTTTATTTTCTTAGTTAACTGTGGGGGGTGGGGGGGGGGTTAGATGGAAAGTTCGTGTAACGAGAGTCTCAAACATCTCCTGTTCTGCTGTTGAGTACATACATTTTGTTGAAGAGGGTGAGGATGTGTTTTATGTAACTTGCTATGGTGAGAATGGGTTAGAGTTTCACAATTATGTACCCGAGAGTGCCCCATTTTGGAGATGTTTAGTGCTTGTGACAGACACATCTTTGCTTATGCAGTCGTTGGAGGAAGACTTTCTGAGATATCTGGATGGTCCAACCCCTACTGATTCGGTCGTGGATTCCACTAACACTACTGACTACAATGTTAGGGTGGCCAGTGATCATCTAAATGGTCGATACGTCCACTCCTTCTTATATGGCGGTGGTTGGGTGACACTCGCTCGAGACTTGAATTTGAAGGCTGGTCAGTGGATGGTTTTTACTCAGGTTTACCCGGGCCAGGAATTTAATGTGATGTTGTTTGAACCTGATGGAGGGGCCATCACAACTGTGGAGACATACAGCACCAATATTGCCATGAATGCCTTGTGTCACCAACCACATGACTATGGTATTTTTTCCTTTATTAGCATTAACTACATCAAGTATATGATATCTTTGTAACATTTTGGATTATATATAACTTACTCATTTTGTAATATTAAATTCAGATTTTGAAGCCCGACAGATGAACTGGATGTGCAGATGGTCGTTTCACACTGTCCACGACCAAGAAGATAGGGCATTCTACCGACCACTGACTGCATGCTTCTGGAGAAATGGACAACTAGTAAGTGTCTTGAAAACTTTGATAATTTGTCAAATAGTGATTATGCTACAATTTCAATGAGATTACAAACTAAACAACTATCAATCTATAGCAGTTGTAACTTTGTACATTTTGTAACAGACTATACCATCAAAAATTGTGCACAAGTACAACTTGTATAGGTACTCTATCGCCGTTGTGAAGCACCAAATGATACAGAAAGTGTTCCAAGTACGTGAGAGAACAGTGGTGGTACCTGGTCGAGGGAAGGTGAGGAGGAAGGTGTTTATTGTTTCATGCTCTGGTTTCAGGGAGTTGAGACAGGAAGCCGGCTTTGGTGCAGCTGCAAGGGTTCGCTTCTTTTTAACAATGACACAAACTGGTCCCAAAGAGTCTTAATGTTTGATGTGTGTTGATGGTTTGATGGTTGTTGTTGGTTTTATGTTTGTTGATGGGTGAAACAATGTTTGAAAGTTTTTGTAAGTTGGATAATCTTTTTTGTAAGTATCTGATGTGTGATAAATCAAATGGGTTTGTCACTAGACAATGGTATGTAATTAGCTAATGTAGGATGAACCATATGGGTTTATCCATAGACAATGTTATGTAGTAAACTATGTAGGTTGACATTATTGTACGAAAGCGGCTTATACGGCCTTATAACTAGTTAATTGCGGATTTAAACCCTTAAGTGTAAATGTTACCAATCCACCCCTGCACTCTCATATCTAGCAGTACAAACCCACATGCAGTAACGTTTTCTTAGAAACTTTTGATTTTGATAACTTTTAATTAACATGATACAAAATATATCCCAAGTTCTTGTTAATGAACACAACAATCATAATATTGTAACAATTAAGTGTAAATGTTATCAATCCACCCCTGCACTCTCATATCTAGCAGTACAAACCCACCTGCAGTAACATTTTCTTAGCAACAGAAACTTCTGATTTTGATAACTTTTGATTAACATGATACAAAATATATCCCAAGTTCTTGTTAATGAACACAACAATCAAAATATTGTAACAATTAATGAGAAAATTTAGCAATGTCAAAGTACGGGAATTAAAATTAAACATATTCCATTAATACTTGAAATGAAAAATTACAAAATACTGGTAACAAAAGGTACACATTCTTAAATTTTACTAATCTAAAAGGATTACAACATGTTTATTCATAAAGTCAAATAAAGTAGTACAAAAGGATTACAATGTTTATTCATATTACTTCCTAACTCAACTAATACATTTTCTTTTTACCCTTCCCTTTTGAACAAACTTTGGGCATTTTTAGTTCCGATGGTTTTATAGCCTTGTCTTCACAAGTCTTAGCATTGGGCAGGCTTAGCACCTGAGCCCTCTTATCAAAAAGCTCTTTGGCAGTCTTTTTTGGAGTTTTAACCTTCCTAGCATCTTCCTTTTTGTGCCTGATCCAGAATATCCCTTTGGAAAGTAGTCTGCCCATGTATTTGGAGGACCTTCAGAACTGCTTGATATGTGAAATGAACTTGAGTTACTGCTGTCAATTTTAATGATTTCTGCAAAAAAAAATAAAAAAATATAAAAAGGGGTTAAACTAGGATTTGTGATTTGAGATACACATGGAAACGAGTATAAAAAGGGGATATGGGAAAACCAAACTACCTATGTTTAATGCAGGAAAGGATTGATGTTTCCCACTGGTGGCTTGAACCTTTTCAACATCTTCGGGCAAATCATGATCCATTGGGACGAGCGTTTGCCAGGGATCAATGCTTATATATAACTCTTGACAGAATTATATACATATTAGTCGCCAACAAAGACTAGTCACAATCGAACATGATTGACTTGAAGAAATCTACAAAATTTCATGATTGACCTGATCCAAATATCCCTTTGGAAAGTAGTCTGACCATGGATTTGTTGCAAAAAAATTAAAAAATATGTTAAAATTTTAAAAAATATAGTGTAAATGAAATAAAAGATAATGTTGCAATTCAGGGTGTGTTTGAAACAATCTTTGTTCTTGGAACTCCAATAGCCACATTTGTAACAACCGTGGTTTTGGCAGGTCAGTTTGACTGATAGTCTTGACTCGGTTGACGTTTGTTTGGTGTGTCTTAGGTGTTTGAAGTGATATAGGTGAGTTTTAGCACTAAATCCCATTGCGTAAATGGTTTTATTGTGATCTGAGAAGTTTGGAATTTGGGAAAGTTCATTTTGATCACCTTTGTGGTGTAGAAATGACTTGTGTAGTTTTGGTGTTTTTGTGTTTTTGCGTAACAAGTCTTCGTTCAAGTATTTGAGCGTTAGCAAGTTACGAGGAGTTTGTTTTTATGTGTTATGCTTATAAAAGAGTGTGAAAATCTATTTTTGGAAACTTTGTTTTGAAAATGATAATTTTCCGGTTTGTTGTAAAAACTGAGGTTTATCGCGTAAGACGTTATGATTAGCTACGGGTATTTATAAACTATCAAAAGTATGAGGTTTTGAGTCTAATAAATTAATTTAATAAAAAAAATATAAAAAGATATATATATGTATATATATATATATATATATATATATATATATATATATATATATATATATAAATCGGCTATAAAGAAAAACAAGGGAAAGGAAACCCAATTTGAGTCCAAATATGACTCTTAGGCCCAAGGAATTCTAATCTAACCCAAACAAGCCCAACCCCTACCCATATAAGCCAAACTAAACGACCCAAAACCTCTTTTTCTCTGGAAAAGTCGACAAGGGGGAGAGGAGGAGAAGGAAAAAAGTTAGGGTTTCAATTATGTGAAGAAAACAAGCCTAAGGTATGCCTAGTAAACCCTTAATTGTTTAATTATTGATTAGATTCATGTGATACAAGTTATGATGGATCTAGGGTTTGTAAACTTCTGTAAATTAATTACGTAAAACATGTTAGGATCATTAGTTAATAATAGTATGATGATTAGTGAAGGAGATTTGGTTATAAAACATGTTAAACATTGAATTAGGGTTTGGACAGAAAACTATGGCTGTAAAGATGTGAGTGTAAATAACAGATGGTGAATAGTTAAGTGATGAATTTTAGGTCTAAATTGTATTTTAATGAAAGAGATTTCCAAAAAGTCCAGCCACGATTGATTTCATGGTCGGGAAGTTGGTCTTTTGATTTTTCTTTGTTAAGGTGTCAAAGCTGTCAAACCGGGACAGAATTTGGGTAAACATTTGAGGGTGAGTTGTGGTTGTAAAAGTGGTATTTTGACTAGCCCTTCTGGAATAGTTAAGTATTAGGTTATATTAGACTAACCCGAAAAGGATTCGCGATAAAAACTTGTGGAAGTATTTTATGTTAGTTAAAACTTTTTGGTGTGCGTTCAGATCCGAATTTGAGTAGTTGACAAGTTAGATTTTCTTTTAAGTACTTGTGTGTGTTATTGATCCATGGCCTTCTGGGATTAGCTTGTATGCTTGTGAGAGACCATGGTAAATTTTTTGTGTGAGTTGTTGAGCTTTATTTGTCGTGATTTCATGTGGGCGAATGTACTTAAAAATTCTGCGTTTTCTGATTTTATAAGTGCAAGGGATTTAGTGATTGTTAGGTTACGGTAATGGTTAGTATGGTGTCTAGGAGATCCATGGTGGGTCATATGAGTCTTAGACATCCATCATATGTGTATTACATGGGTTGTAGCTTTTAGCTTGACCTTGTGTAATGTGGATTATTTTTGTGTGCTATAGATTATGAATTGTTTTTATGGAAGCTGCGGAGTTTAAGGTGAGTTCATAGTCCCATATTTTTACTTTGTTTTAAACTTGGGATGGGAATGATGCTTGTCTTAAATATTTGAGTTACTATGATTATGTGTGTGTCAAAAGAACTTGGACTTATAATGTTATCGTATGCATGATATGTGTGATTATTTGCTTGTGTGGATATATATGTGTTCCAATTAGGAGGATGCTTATCCTGTTGCTCGCGCATGCGACCTAATTGTGGTTTATTGGGGTCGGAGGACACGAGCCGTCCTGTTGTAATCATTGTGGGGTCGGAGGACACGAGCCTTCCTGTTGTAATTATTGTGGGATCGGAGGACACGAGCCTTCCTATTGTAATCATTGTGGGATTGGAGGACACGTGCCGTCCTGATGTTGCCTTATGTGTGTTGTTACCTTTGTGTGTGATTATTGACTTGCAAATACATGTAGCTATATGATAACTGTAATTTATTTGTCCAGCTATATTTTATAATCACAGTGATTTTGGTTGCCTAGCGTGTATGAGTCTTAAACCTATGAATCTCACCAACGTTATGTTGAAATTTTAAGCATCATTTTCAGGTGAGCATTCTAAGGCTATGATAGAAGGAAGTGATTAGACGAGACCTTAGTTGCATTGGAAGTGGTTCATCTATGCGTTTGGAGTTTATCCTGTTGTTTCCTTTCGGGTATTGTTATGACACTTTGTGTCTATACTTTGCCATTTTTATTGCATGTAGTTATTCTCTATATAGACACCATGTGTTGTGATGATATCCATGAAGTTACACCCGCGCGTTTCTGCCGTGGCGGGGTGTGACAGATTGGTATCAGAGCCTTGGTTATAGAGAATCAGGTGGTTGAACCTAGACTATAACTTAGGAGTCCCTCATATAATTTCATTTAGGATCTATGTGTAAGTATAGTATTTTATATGTCTATTTTCCTATATTTATGAGATGTTTTATTGAGTTTCGGACGTCTATTCTACCCCCTATACGTAGTATTGTATATATCGACTTTATTATATCGACTTCCGCGCGTAAGATGCTTCGTTGGACTACCATTGTCGCTATCAGATGCGAGAAAAGTGGTCGGATGAAACAGATTAACTGCAGAATCCGAGTTCCCGATAGCATGTATCTATGTTCGGACAAGGAGAGGACGTTTATGGGAAACGTTGGTAGAGAAGAAGTGGAGAGGTTTGGAACCACGGTGACTTCTGGTGATGGAGCCATTACCAAATACCCTTGGTAGTGTCCTCACTTCACATAGGAAGGAGATGTGGTTTAGTCTAAATCTCGTGAGTTGTATGCACTTGTGGATCAAGTGGAATTGGAAGAAAAGAATAGAGGTGGTTTTACATGTTGTCGACTACCTCAACGTATAGGAAATAGGAATGAGTGGTTGAGTAAAGATGAAGGGGAGTTAGGATGGAATAATGTGGATTTGGATTTGGAGTCCACAGCGAGTAGCAAGTTTAACCGATTTGAGTGGGGAGGCAAGTGCGAGAATGGAGTTTGAGCCATTATGCGGCGTCTTTTGTTTTGTTTTATGTTTTGGAATTCGTATATTGTCTTTCGCCGTCAGTAGCCATGTTGGAGCGTGATTACTCTTGGATATTGGATTGACCTTATCTAAGTGATTTTGATTATAGAGTCTACGTGATCGTTGGAATTGCTCCATGCGAGATGATTGTTTGCGATGTCTTTTGTTTTTGTTTGCATGTTTGTTTGCATGATGTGTTGTCATAGGAGGGACTACACTTATGAAAGGGGGCATCGATAATTATGGTGGCCAACATAATTATACATCCGTCACGACACAAGTGGACTTGCAAGTATGATAGCATGGATTGCATGGTGTATTAGGTGTTATGTGGTATATGTGCGTTATCGTTGAGATGTGCGGTTTTGGAAGTAAGTATGCGTATGGAATAGGCTTATAACTATGATCACGAACATAATTATAAGGGTATCACACACGTGGACTTGTGACCATTATTGCATTGATTGATGTTTGTTGTTATATGTTGTGGAAGATGGTATGTGATATCATGTTAGTGATGGCTGTATGGTTAGAGAAGTATTCTCTTAACCGTTTGGGCAGTCGTTATATGTTGGGGTGTGTAGGTGGTAAGATTCCATCCTACCTATCATATGTTGATACCTCAATTATCGGTGGGTACTTATGTTGTGGTATTTAGGTTGATTCGTTTGCTAGACGCTCCGTTTGTATACCTAATTCTTTGGTTGGCATTCCTATTCGTACCATGATGGCACAGATGCCATATTCTTTCTATTTGACGTCGTGATAGGTGTTGGGTAATCGAATTTGTTTTTGTTGGATACTGTTTCGTTTTCTTGGTTATTCCTTCTATTCATTTCTCTAAGGAATGTTATAATATTCTTCAAGTATTGTTGGTTCATGACAAGTTAGTGTGGATATTTGATCCCTCATTTACACACACCAATTGGATTTTGTGACATGTTTTTGTGATCTGTTAGTATCGGTGTTTTTCTATGATTTTGGTTTGATTGTTGTATGAATGAGTCTTTGCGTTCTTCGCTTGGTTTGCAATGTATTTGCGTGAGTGTTCACTGGTATGAGTTCGTTTGATGATTATTTAGATTACGTGATTTCTCCATGTCTTTCGCATTCGTATAAGAGGTTGAGTTAAAGTCCTTATGGTATTTTAAAATTTGTTTTGGGTATTTCAAGGTCATTTATTGGAAACTATTATTTTTATGGTGAAAATGAAGTGTGGAAAAAAAATGGTTATGTTGATGTCTTACATAAATTGGTTTATATGTATATTTTATAAAAGAAATGTATAAGTTTAAGATATGTCTTGTGAAAAACAGTGTTCATTTGTTTTCGGGAAGGACGAGTACGGGAATAAGAACTGTCTATGGTTCTCATTTACCAAACTTGTTATGTATTTGGTTCATCGAGTGTTTCCTTCGTTGAGGTACGCTTGTGGACGTTTTATGGGTACATTTATTTTATATTTTCTTTGTATGGGTGTTCATGAACATTTTATCCGTGTCTATTTTTATTGGGGGAAAATTTCTCATTGTGTTTTTCTAGCTTTGATTTTGATGTTCGTTACTTCGTTAGTCGGTAATTCGTACCCCTTTTGAGTTCGTTGATATACGTTTTTGTTCGACCGGTTTCATGGTTCGCGTCGTTTACTTAGGATAGATTGTCGTTTTGAATATCAATTTGTTCGTTGAAGAGGAAGAGGGTGTTTGCCAAGTTGTTCAAATGAGAGGTTTAGCTTCAAGATGTACGTTCTTCGGATTGCGTGGGCATCGGGGAGGTGGAAGATCCATAAGAGGAACTGTGTGATACATGATTTAAAGTTGGGAAGTAGAACTTGGAGATGATATTTGTATGGAGCAGAAAGTGTTATCTACACAGGTCATAAGAATCTTTAGCATATATTTGACAAGAGGCTAATATATGTTGAAGAGAAGTTGGGTGTGGAATTTCTTAGTGACTACGATTGTCTGATTTGCCACCGTCAAGGAAGGGCGGACATCGTGGTAAGAGCGCTGAGCGGGAGTGAACGAGTGAAACTTAGATGTTTGTGAGCAATGATTATGATAATTCATTTCGGAGTTAAGAGGATGATGTTGACAGCCTAGAGAGAGAGGTTCAAGGATGAGAACATGTAAGAAGAATGATTACTTGGTTTAGACCAGAAAATGGAAAAGAATGAAGATGGACGATTGTACTTTGCGGACCCGCTAATGATTTCATGGAGACGAAGCTTAAGGACATCGATCATGCAAGGTATAAGATACATCCGAGAATGGATAAGACGTATTATTACCTTAGCAAGAAATGTATTGAGGAGTTGGTAAAGAACCATAGGGTGTCGCGTTGATCATCAAGAAACATGATGAAATACTTACTTCGCGCTAGTGGTAAACGTGTTATAGAGTCTTGAGAATGCATATGTAGATGAGTACGACTTATCATTCTCTAATGAGTGAACTAAGTGAGGGTACAAATCAGGCGTTGGATGGTGAGCTGAGAGTATGGGTGTGTTTGATTTTGGAGGAAGCCGGGGTATACATTTACCCTTAGCTGAGTTCTCCTATATCAAGAATTATCATTCTAGTATTGAGTATGTGTCGTGTGAAAATTCTATGGAAGATAATGTAGGTCACCTGTTCTGTGGGCAAAGGTTGGAACAAGTCAACTAATTGGTCCTGAACTAGAATGAGAGACTACGAATAAGGTTTTCTGACTAAGGAAAAGACTTAAGCCAGCAACAGATCGCCAAAAAGAGTTATGCGAATAATTGCTATAAGCCCTTAGAGTTTGGTGTTGGTGATATTGTGAGGTTAAAAGAATCTCCTTGGAAGGGTGTTGTGCGTTTCAGTAAGAAAGGCAAGCTAGCACCGAGATACGTAGGACCATTTGAGATTTACGGAAAGGATTGGATTTGAGACATATCGGTTGAGTTTGCCTGAGGAGTGAAGTAGAGTGCATGATACATTTCACGTATCTAATGGAAAGAAGTGGTTGGCAGATGATAGTCTGGATGTGCCATTAGATGAGATTAAGGTTGACAAAACTCTTCGTTTTGTCGAGAAACCTGTTGAGATTATGGATCGAGTTGTTAAAGGGTTGAAGTGTGGTGAGATAACGTTGGTAAAGGTATGGTGGGATTCTAAGCGTGGTCCTGAGTTTACTTGGGAACGTGAGGATCAGATGTAATTAATGTTTATTTTGTGTGTATCCATTATATGTGGTGTTTTCTGCGGTTACCATTTGGTTTTTCATTTGGTTCGAGGATATCGTACCTACCTATGAGAAGTCATTTGGATTGTTGTTGTTATTGATTGGGGAATGTATCTATTTGCGTGTATTGTTTTAGTGATGGAATGTTTTCTATTGTGTGAATTCGGGTATTTAGTCGGTTTACATTTTTTTTGTGTGTGATTCTTTCTCTGTGATTTTATGGTGTGGTATTATTCCACTTAAATATCCATAAATTTTCTTTTGTTGTTGTGAGTGGTGACTCGTATAGTTGAAATCTGGGGACGCGATTTCCTTTAGTGGGGGATGATGTAACAACCGTGGTTTTTGGCAGGTCAGTTTGACTGATAGTATTGACTCGGTTGACGTTTGTTTGGTGTGTCTTAGGTGTTTGAAGTGATATAGGTGAGTTTTAGCACTAAATCCCTTTGCGTAAATGGTTTTTTTGTGAAAGGAAACCCAATTTGAATCCAATTTGAGTCCAAATATGACTCTTAGGCCCAAGGAATTCTAATCTAACCCAAATAAGCCCAACCCCTACCCATATAAGCCAAACCGAACGACCCAAAACCTCTTTTTCTCTGGAGAAGTCGATAAGGGGGAGAGGAGGAGAAGGAGAAAAGTTAGGGTTTCAATTATGTGAAGAAAACAAGCCTAAGGTATGCCTAGTAAACCCTTAATTGTTTAATTATTGATTAGATTCATGTAATACAAGTTATGATGGATATAGGGCTTTTAAACTTCTGTAAATTAATTAAGTAAAACATGTTAGAATCATTAGTTAATAATAGTATGATGATTAGTGAAGGAGATTTAGTTATAAAACATGTTAAACATTGAGTTAGGGTTTGGACAGAAAACTATGGCTGTAAAGATGTGAGTGTAAATAACAGATTATTAAGAGTTAAGTCACGAATTTTAGGTCTAAATTGAAGTTTAATGAAAGAGATTTCCAAAAAGTCCAGCCCCGATTGATTTCATGGTCGGGAAGTTGGTCTTTTGATTTTTCTTTGTTAAGGTGTCAAAGCTGTCAAACCGGGACAGAATTTGGGTAAAAGTTTGAGGGTGAGTTGTGGTTGTAAAAGTGGTATTTTGACTAGCCCTTCTGGAATAGTTAATTATTAGGTTATATTAGACTACCACAAAAAGTATTCGCGATAAAAACTTGTGGAAGTATTTTATGTTAGTTAAAACTTTTTGGTGTTCGTTCAGATCCGAATTTGAGTAGTTGACAAGTTTGATTTTCTTTTGAGTACTTGTGTGTGTTATTGGTCCATGGCCTTCTGGGATTAGCTTGTATGCTTGTGATATACCATGGTAAATTTTTGGTGTGAGTTGTTGAGCTTTATTTGTCGTGATTTCATGTAGGCGAATGTACTTAAAAATTCTGCGTTTTCTGATTTTATAAGTGCAAGGGATTTAGTGATTGTTAGGTTATGGTAATGGTTAGTATGGTGTCTAGGAGATCCATGGTGGTTCATATGAGTCTTAGAAATCCATCATATGTGTATTACATGGGTTGTAGCTTTTAGCTTGACCTTGTGTAATGTGGATTATTTTTGTGTGGTATAGATTGTGAATTGTTTTTATTGAAGCTGCGGAGTTTAAGGTGAGTTCATAGTCCCATATTTTTACTTTGTTTTAAACTTGGGATGGGAATGATGCTTGTCTTAAATATTTGAGTTACTGTGATTATGTGTGTGTCAAAAGAGCTTGGACTTATAATGTTATCGTATGCATGCTATGTGTGATTATTTGCTTGTGTGGAAATATATGTGTTCCAATTAGGAGGATGCTTATCCTGTTGCTCGCGCATGCGACCTAATTGTGGTTTATTGGGGTCGGAGGACACGAGCCGTCCTGTTGTAATCATTGTGGGGTCGGAGGAAATGAGCCGTCCTGTTGTAATTATTGTGGGATCGAAGGACACGAGCCGTCCTGTTGTAATCATTGTGGGATCGGAGGACACGAGCCGTCCTGATGTTGCCTTATGAGTGATGTTGCCTTATGTGTGATGTTGCCTTATGTGTGTTGTTGCCTTTGTGTGTGATTATTGACTTGCAAATACATGTAGCTATATGATAACTGTAATTTATTTGTCCAGCTATATTTTATAATCACAGTTATTTTGGTTGCCTAGCGTGTATGAGTCTTAAACCTATGAATCTCACCAACGTTATGTTGACATTTTAAGCATCATTTTAAGGTGAGCATTATAAGGCTATGATAGAAGGAAGTGATTAGACGAGACCTTAGTTGCATTGGAAGTGGTTCATCTATGCGTTTGGAGTTTATCATGTTGTTTCCTTTCGGGTATTGTTATGACACTTTGTGTCTATACGTTTCCGTCGTGGCAGGGTGTGACAACATTACCTGGTGGATGGTTGGTTTTATATCATAAAAAATAATGGAATGCAATAAACTAACATACGTAACCCTTCTAACTTCCCACTACTGCTCCTTTTGTCGTTTCAACTCCCTTTGAGCAAAGGACTGCACCAGCTGCATTGCTAGATTGTTGAAAAAACAAAAGAAACAGTATGGGAAGTTAGAATGGAAAGGTATGTTGAAATTCTAGACTCAAAGTAATACAAACAATCTACAAATGTTGAGTAAAGAATAGAGTCTAAGTAACATCACTCATCTTGAATGCGATAATGGAGTATGGCATGTCATGAATAGTACACACTATATCATTATTGCATTGATCAGGACAGATCTATCTAACGTGGCAGTACCGTCTAATAACCACACAAACGGTAGTAGACGTTTTTCAAATTAAGCAATGGAACCATCTACAACGCTATATAGAGCGCCCTAATCATTGAGCTTTAAGTTATTAGAAAACAGATTCTTACTATCATTTATATTGCTCCCTTAGATGTGACGAACATACATATTAATTATGTAGATTATACGAAATTAGAGAGCTAATTGTGTATGAATGAAATCATACAAAATTTATATTAACAATGCAATGAACTACCATCCTTTCTACCCTAGCCAACAACAACATATTATTCAGCTTTGAATCTCTACCCTACCAACATGCTGGAAGACGAAGACGCTAAATTCAAGCATCGAACCTACAAATTATACTTGATAATTATTTCTGTATTTTGGCAAAGAGCAAAGATGAATCATCGATGGATGAAACACCAGAACAAGTTTATGTTCATACTTGAAAGTGGTGTCTTTGCATCCATCGATGATACTTCTTCCATCTTTGATACTTGGATATTTTAGCCTAACTATTCGCACACACATCCGTCACTTTTCTTCCTTATTCTCTCAATACAAATGCAACATAATTCTTATACCAGATAGTCAACCTAAGCCTAAGATAAAATAAGCTAATCCAAGCAAACCTTAATATCTCTTTTGCTCTAATTATTCGCAAAAATAACACAGCATGTTCTTCCTTATTCTATCAACACAAATGCAACGCAATTCTTATAACAGATAATCAACCTAAGCCTAAGAATAAACAGCTCTAAGGGAGTATTTGGATTATATTAATTAATTTGTGATCTTATCAGCTTTTTGAGATTTGGGATCAAAACCCTAGATCCGAGTGAGTTGCAACTGTGAGTGTGAGAGAGAAAGAGAGGATTATGTTCAAGTGTTCGAAGTGTGTTTGATAAGAAAGAGAGGATCAAAACCCTAGATCCGAGTGAAGTGTGTTTGAAACCCGGTTCGACTCGGGTGGTTCAACCGGTTGAACCGTTCCGGGTGAAAAATGAGTCGATTTAAACCTGGTCAACTTGCTAGGTTGGGTCGAAAATGGGTCAACTTGCTAGGTTGTGATTTGTATTAATTGTTTTAATTGGTTGTATTTAATTTGGTAGATATGTTTTTAATTGGTTGTAAAAACCGAAACCAAATGCTTGGTTTGTCGGTTTCTCGGGTTATACAAGTTTACAAATTATTATATATCATAAACACAAAATTATTATATATCATAGTTTTGTAATATCATTTTCTTAAGATCCTATGGTCAAGATCGAGATCCTATAAGATCTTAAGCTTTCAAAGATCCTATGTAAGATCCGGATCGTTTTTGCTTTGTAGTATCGTAAAATCGTAGTGGTGGGCCCCTCGGTATGAAAGATTCATACCTTACTCTTTTCAGGTATATAGAGTATGGAGGATTTCTATCATTCATTACCATAGTTGTGGGCCCTCTCATATTAAACAAACAGATCTACCAAATTATTTAAAAGTACAATGATTTATTGAAATTGTACAACCAATTAAAAACAGATCTACCAAATTAAATACAACCAATTAAAACACAAACCGAGTTGACCCGGTTTAATTTGACCCATTTCCGACCCAACCTAGCAAGTTGACCCAATTTAAATCGACCCATTTTTTGACCGGAACGGTTCAACCGGTTGAACCACTCGGGTCGAACCGGGTTTCAAAACATTATCCATTACTTAAAAGTACAATGATTTATTCACATTGTACAAATAATTAAAAAACAGATCTATCAAATTAAGTACAACCAAATAAACACAAACCGGGTTGACCCGGGACTCTTCAAACTCAGCGGGTTGACCCAGTTTAATTTGACCCGTTTTCGACCCAACCTAGCAAGTTGACCAGGTTTAAATCGACTCATTTTTCACCTGGAACGGTTCAACCGGTTGAACCACCCGAGTCGAACCGGGTTTCAAAACATTATGTTTAATTCCCAAATCTTCAAACTTTTATTATTTTTCGTTTATAACCTATATTTTTTTTTATCAATAAACTATCTACCGCTATAAAAAATCTCGTTGCTATGAAAAAATTGTACAAAAATGTACGAAAACGTAATAAACGTTTCATAACGTTTTAATACAGAGGAAAACATTCAGAAAAGCTAAGAACATATGAAAACAAGCGAAAGTTGCCGAAAACATTCAAAATGGATGAAATCGGTCGAAAAGGGTCGTAGTCGGACTAAAACGGTCTAAATCCGTCGAAATCTGCCCAAAATTGTCAACGTCGGTCGAAAACTAGCGACATCAATCAAAATCGATTGAAAACGGTCAAAAAGGGACGAAAAACGTTACAAACGGATGAAAACGTTAAAAAAAATACAAAATGTATAAAATGTTGTATAGTATTTGTCTTAGTTTACAAAATCCAATGCACATGACCCATGACCCATGTTAATTACCCATTGTCGATCACCAATCATGTATTGGTCGATAACATATATGACATGTCACTACAACCCAATATTAATGCACATGACCCGTTACCCATGTTAATTACCCCATGATCAACAGTCATGTATGTGACGACCAGTGATAACCTAATGCATATGACCCATATGATGTCAAATACCAATTATTGAATGTGACCAATGATAACCTAATGCATATGGCCCATGACCCATGTGAATTATAGCCATTATCACCGGTCATGAATGAACTCGGTTTGAGCTTGATCACGCAAAAAGCTCGGTTTATTTGTGAAGGTGTGTTGTCTTACACAAATTAAAATTGAAATATAATCGCTCGTTTTTTGCTTACAAGGATCGGGTTCCTATACGATCTTAAGCTTTCAAAGATCCTACATAAGATCCGGATCGTTTTTGCTTTGCAGTATCGTAAAATCGTAAGATCCTAAGATCAGGATCACGATCCTGACAACCATGCTCGATACATTTATAATTAACTATTTACACTTAGTACGCTTACATACAATATATATATATATATATATATATATATATATATATATATATATATATATATATATATATATATATATATGCTATATCACTTACAAGCTCGAAAACTCAACAATAACTCGAGTCGAACTTTTATAAGGTCGGCTCATTTCCGCCTCTTATAAAAGCAAAAAATTAAGATACTTCATGTGTTAAATTTATATGTAATATTTTACATGTCCCCTCACTTAATTGCCTAAAGTAAAATTTCCCTTTTAACTTTTCCAAAGAGCCCGCGTAAATTTTTTCCCCAAATTTAAATTGCCCCTCCACTTAATTTCATTGAACCCGCCAATGTTTTTCAATACTTCATCCCAAATATATATCCACCAAAACTAGATCTGGTCTTCTTCTATCTCCTCAACACTCTCCTTACAAAAAAACATACACACAGACAGTGTGCACAAGTCTGGTGATGATAGGACAGGCGTATGAACATTACGAGAGATTTACAGGGTCACCTGGTAAGGTTTTAAATGTAAACTTATGATATTTCATGTCTAAAATCTTACCATGTCTTTTTAATTCTCTCACGTAGTATAAATGTTTCGATTCCTGGATTTGGGGTCTCAATTACAATGGCGGTGATGGTTGCGACTGATAATATATGGCGGTGGCGGTATTCAGCTCACTATTACAAATAAAAGGTGCATAATCGATTGTAAGAAAGCCAAAAATCGGAAAAAGACCAAGATCTGACTATCAAAAAATATAGCTGTTTCTAATCAAGTAATTACGTTGGTCTATTTGATTTTTTCCGCTTATCTTTTCCATTTTTAGTTGGGTGGTTGGGACAAAGTTACTTGTACCTTTGTAAACCATTCCTAGAGTTTAATCTATACCTTACTTTACATAATCAGGGCTATCAGTTTTGGACTCAAAACGACAATAAAGGTTACTTTGTGAACAAGAAGGTCCGCCCGGGTCAGTATAATTTATATGCTTGGGTTCCTGGGTACATCGGTGATTATATGCTTCGGTTCATGTTTCTTTACAGCACCTTACGATTTTGTTTCATATGCTCATAGTTAGAGGTGGCAAAATAGCTAGGCAGGTTAGGTAATATAGTTCAAAACTTCAAATTTTGGTAGGGTGGGAGTCAGGTTGGATTGGCCCAATGGTGATACACTTATACGTCCAAAGACTCCAAACTTTGTGATTTTGTTTTTAAATAGTTAATGTCAAATATATACAACTCTTTAAATATACATTAGATATAGTAAGTTTTATACCATATAAAATCTACTTCAGATGAAAATACATTAGATCTGAAAAAAGTAAGAGCACAGGTAATTGATCTTTTTTTATGCGTTTTGCCCTCTATTACTTTCACTTTATTCGAGGAAAATATCATAGACCTTGTTTGTGCAGATAGTTGAACCAGTGGCGCATCAAGTGACTCAAAACCACCAAAGTAGATAGTTGAATAAGTGGCGAATCAAGCGACTCAAAACCACCAAAACAACATATAGTTGAACTAGTGGCGCCTGACAAACTAGATGCACATGACAAAAGACAAGGCAATAGTGTCTCTATGTAAAATATCAAGAAATAGATGCACCCGTCAACAATATATATAACCACATACTTTTTAGAGAGGAAGGTTTTCTAGCATCTAATCAAGAACTTTATTCCGGTATGCTCATCTACTTCTGTCATGTTGTGTGCTTTGACATGTTCTAGTTCTGCTCTCATCCTGATGTGGTTATTGTTGATATGCAGCAGCCTACATTTTCAAGGCTTTTATATCCAGATGATGAGATTAGATCAATGGAGAAAAACTTGTAAGTTTAACTGCAAATTTTATTATTATGTTCATTGTTTTGGATTAAAAGCTTTCATGATGTTGTTTAAATTACTACTGCTCATGTTTGTGTTAATATTGCTTAGATGGATTTAGTGCTGCTCATGAACTTCAAAGAAAATGTGCCAAGTATTTACTACTGCTAGTACAAAAGTTACTACTGCTAGTGACAGTTGGTACTGCTCAGAGATCAAGACGGCTCGAAGTTGCTAGCTAGTTGCTTCTGGAAAAGATTATAGATACTTAATTAGGAAACTATTGTAATCCGACTAGGACTCCTTGGTGTATAAAAGGATGGCCAATTTTAGATTTGGTTCAGTTATATACATTCCAATTTTATTGTATTTGAATTTGTTTTGATATATATTGATCTTTTAAATGTGACTAAAAGATGCATATAGTCACACTTTTGGTCACTGTTTTCTTAATTCGTTGTGTGACTAAATATTACAAAAGGCCACACAAACATAAAATTCATGTGACCATTGGATGATCAATAGTTACACAAAATACACATTTGTTCACTTTAAACAACATATGGTCACACTTATTAACACTTTTGGCCACTGTTTGCTTAATGGTATGTGACTAAATACCCAAAACAAACATGCTTTGAGTGACTAAATATTACAAAAGGCCACGCAAACGTAAACTTCATGTGGCCATTGGATGATCAATAGTCACACAAAATACACATTTCTTCACTTTAAACAGCATACGACCACACTTATTAACACTTTTGGCCACTGTTTCCTAAATTGTTTGTGACTATATACCCAAAACAAACATGCTTTGTGTGACTAAATATTACAAAAGGCCACACAAACATAAAATTCATGTAGCCATTGGATGATCAATAGTCACACAAAATACACATTTCTTCACTTTAGACAGCATATGGTCACACTTATTAACACTTTTGGCCACTGTTTCCTAAATTGTATGTGACTATATACCCAAAACAAACATGCTTTGTGTGACTAAATATTACAAAAGGCCACACAAACATAAAATTCACGTGGCCATTGGATGATCAATAGTCACACAAAATACACATTTCTTCACTTTAAACAGCATATGGTCACACTTATTCACACTTTTGGCCACTTTGTGTTAAATTGTATGTGACTAACTCCAAAAAAATAACACCCATTGTGTGACTAAATCATCACAAACGTCACATTTATTGTATATTCATGTGGCCATTGGATTATCAATAGTCACATAAAATACACATTTACATGAATATATCATCTCAAATGTCACGTATATTATATATTTATGTGGCCAAAGGACGAACAATAGTCACTCTCAAAAAACATTCGTGTGACTATAAGGTGTTTACGGTCACTGATAATGACTAATCCAACAAAACTTGTGCCTAATTTGTCACACATATTCGGGGTTTTGGTCACTCTTTTTTGATGGAAAAGGCCACGAACTCAACAATGTGACCATATGCCATCTACGGTGGCGGGACTTTTAGTGACACACAACGAAAAAAACGTCTGTGACTATAGGCATATCGTCACACATTTTTGGCGTGACCAATACAACTTTTTGTACCAGTGTCAATTAGTTTCTCAACTAAAACTATGATTTCATCGATTGAATGTGGAAGCGAACAAGCCATATCTTATTTTTGGTAGAGATTAAGTATGAAGTTATGTAAAGTTTATAGGTAAAACATGAGGTATTTATAAGTAAAAATAAGGTGGTGAGTTTTTATTTTTTTATGTTTTATTTATTTATTCATTTATTTTTTTTAACAAAGCATCAAACGTTAACTTTGCAAGTGGTCCCACATATACACGGTTTCTCAAAGTTGAATGTTTCACCTTTCGCTGAGCTTGCAGTTGCCTCACTCCCCCTTCCCAACTGCCCTTGCCGCGTGAACCAACCTTGCCAACACCTCACGATGAAGCGTTGGGAGTAGCCTTATATGCAGTAATTTGTCCTAAATTTAATGTAAAATCAAGAGCTAAAAGAACTTGGTTGGAAACATTATATTTTGATGACTAAGAAGATCAAGCCAAATTTATTCAACTTCCATGTTAAAAGCAATTTGAAAGGTTAATAATATATAACACACCTTATGCGACTTTCAGCACATCACTGCTTTAGAGTATCAGCTGAATTTTAGACAATTTGGCTCATTTCTATGCAACCGCATTGAAGTCATCACCTCTAATCTTTTATATAATAAAACAAAATCCCTATTGGGGACTTTTGTATTTCAAAAAAATCAAATCATTCCTTATTTGGTAATATTGTTTTTAATTTGATTTTTTTTCTTTTAAATATATTTAATAAAAACCCATAAATGTTTCTTGATTTAGCATAAAATTAACAAAATTCGTTTTGTTTAGCAAATTTCTTTTTTATTAAGTAACTTGAGTATAAAAGTATAT
Source organism: Artemisia argyi (assembly GCA_030686995.1). NCBI lineage: Eukaryota > Viridiplantae > Streptophyta > Magnoliopsida > Asterales > Asteraceae > Artemisia > Artemisia argyi. Next base: position 100,278,191 of record CM060702.1, read on the forward strand.
GTGTCAAAAGTATAAAAAAAATAAAACTTAGAAAAGGCGAGTAATCTAAAGTAAGTTTGGGTTAAAACTAAAATTTTGATAAACAAAACCAGCCAACACTTCCTACCGAGTCACTCATCCGACACAATTTTGTTTCAACTCAGTGTTCATGAAACCCTAATTAACAAATTGGTCGATTTGAAAACAAATTGTAGAAAATATGTTTGAATTTAGTTGTTGTTGCAGTGCTTGCAATGATTATTTTTTTATGGAAGAACAATAGTTCTTTCAATGACCTAAAGGTATGATTTTTAATGTCTAATTTATTGATTTGTTTAAATTTGATATAGGGCTTTTAGTTATCTATACTACTTTATAAAGCATTTGGGACATGCTATAAATAGAAGGCTTAAAAATTTCAGAATCAACATCTTACTTATATTAGAAAGAAGTGTTTTACAAATGCTAATAAATCAATACATTAAAATCAATGCGTTTTGTAATAAAAGCCCCTGTTATAAAGAATGGTCAATACATGCTAATAAATCAATACATTAAAATCAATACGTTTTGTAATAAAAACCCCTGTAATAAAGAATGGTCAATACGAAGAATCTAAGGCTTTTAAAAGCCCTCATTTTTCACGTAGTGTTCAATACATACACATATGTTACAACTAATAATTTAAAGGTCTTTATGTGAGGCCTATTTTGTAACAGCCCATTTTATTTAAATACTTACAAAACACACAAACAATTACAACACCACCACAGTTACACAACCCCATAGGGTCTCTACAATCCCCACAGTGTTACACCACCAACACCGAATATCTCAAGCTCGATTACACTACAACCACCGGACTGCTCCACCGCCCGATATGTCCCCGATCATCTCCTCGCAAACTCTTCTGCCACCGACAAGATCCATCAATATGTCCCAGGTCATCTCCTCAACAACTATAACAAAGTCCAACCTCCAAAACAAAAGTCAGGCAACAAAAAATATAAAAAAAGCCACATACAACAACTATAAAAGCCATAACCAACTCATAACAAAAACTTATCTTCTCGAAAAATAAAAAGAACGGGCGACAACAACAACAACGCTTTTCTACAACAAAACACAAAAAGACTCGAATCAAAATAGAAATATAGATCTCGGGTTGTATTTTTATAAGCATATATATATATATATATATATATATATATATATATATATATATATATATATAAACCCGAGACCTTGTTATCTTATAGTCAACATTGAAGAAGGCTATAGATACAATGAGCTTGTATTCTATTCGAATAACGAGAAGTGTACATGTTGTGTTTGTATTTCATTGAAAGAAAGAACCAGTGAGTTTGTGATTTGGTTATATGTTAAAAGAAAGGAAGAGCTTGTATTAACCTCTCCTCGCGTCAAAATAATACTTGAACAACAAAAATTAAACAAAAAGATCTCACCTTTGTTCAAAGATCTTATAGATCTTAACTTTTTGAACAAGAACACATCATAGATCTATGTGAAGCATAGCTTCTTTTTAATATCCGAAAAAGTTTAAGAATGAACAAAAACAAACTCGTTTCATTCTTTCTTAGTATTAGTTTAAACGAAAAAATAACACATAAAGATACCTACCCGAGACCCCCTTAAAAGATCTTTAAGACATGGTGAAGCTTCGGTTTGTAGCAACAACAAACTAAAGGGTATAAGTGGTGTTCGTGTAGGTAAGCAAAAGGAAGAAATCTTTTTATGGTGTTTATATTTGGTTATCATCATAAGAAAGACAAGAAATTTGTTTATGGTTGAGCTAAATGCGGCTTGATGTGGAGTAAAGTGGGAGGAGATGGTGACTGTATGAAATGTGAGTTACATTAGGGTTGAAGTCACATTATCTAGGGTTGCATTGGTTTAAACAACTGAATATTTTAGGGCATAAGTAAATTGTTAGTGGATTGTTTGTGGACTGTTTGGTTTTATGAGCTATTGGGCTTATCTGGTTTTAAGGTTAAGGATTGGGCTGCCAATGTTCTATAATTCAAAATTTCTTTTAGATTTGTGATAAATATGATAAATAACTCAAAAGAATTAGATAAACATTATATTTTAATTATTTGTGTAAAAGATTAAATTACATACGCTTAGCCTTAGTCATTATGAACAAGGAAAAAATCATTGATAACCGGAAAGTAAATTATCATACATTGTAGGATGAAAAAAAATGTTCTTTGTTAAAGAGTTAAAGTTGTTCCGACATGAATTTCTGTACATTTATTGTGAAAAAATTTGTAATAATTTAAAATACGTAACTCAACGAAAATTAAAATATGTAAAGTTATTGTTAGAAAAAACATATAAATGAAAAACATTCGCTTGTCACAAAATTTAGTCATGGGGTACCTGTCGCCACATTGCGCGGGTACCCTGCAAGTATTCTAAATGGGTTTATGATTTTGCTATAAATTTTATTTTGATTTGAGGAAAAATTAGGGTTTTATTGAAGCTGTAATTTAATTACATGGCAAGGAAGAAGATTAAAGAGTGAGAGACATTGTCTACTGTTGATCTTTGATTTTTTATTCTTTACATAGGTGGATAAGGATATAGTTAGAAGTCAATTGGTTAATTTTATGTGTAAAACTAAGTTGAATACTAATGATATATGATATGATTAGTATGTGAGTAATCATTATTGTAAGTTATCCAATAATCTTAATTCACAAAGAAGATTTATTATAGATCGAATTATAGAAAGAGAAATATGGAAGTAGAGAGAGAAATAGAGAGGAGGAGAGGTTAGGAGTTTTAGAGAGAGAAAGTGAAGGATAAAATGGTTGTAAGATTAGAAGCTCCAACCCTTTCCCATTGGTGGGAAAGGGTATTTATAGTGTTACAATAAAATGCCCCAAATGGGCTATGAAGTGGCTGACAGTGGGTAGAGACCCGACCCAACTCCATGATCTAAACTATTAATAAACGCCCTCCTGCGGGCTGTGGATCAGGTGTACAGTGGGTAAAGACCCGTCTGTCCTCCACGGTGTTTCTTAAACTAATCTACTACTAATAATAATAATTAAGTGTACGAGCTATCTTAATGCTAATAGATCATCGGGGTGACCGAGTCTTTTATAGGAATATTCGTATTCCTAACAATCTCCCCCTAAGGGAGGTCACCCCGGAAATTCCAATTTGAATTCTAGCATTCTATTCCTTGAACTAAAATTCCTAGCTCGTAGACTTTGATTCTTCAAGTTCATTGATCTTTATTCTTCAAGCGATGATCTTTGTTATCAATGTTCCGTTGACGTATGTGATCTTTGAGTATTCTTTAAGATCATTAGCCACCGTAAATCTCTAAGTTCATCCTTTGTAGTAACGCCTTCATATGATGTTGTGACTATTGGACCGACATGCTCACACTTTATTGGATCAGGAGACTTTGCATCAGAGTTGTGGAAGCGTTATAGTAAGTCTCTCAACTTTCATGATCTTCATTGATAATGAGTTCAGAGTGTGAGCATGGGGTATGGATTGACATGTTTCTGCTGGAAGTATGTACCACTATCACCATCTTTTTATCAATCTGAAATAAAACAGTTAGCAATAAAGTTGGAGAATGAATATGGCTTTGTCATTCGCTCAATGTGGTTGCATTAACCTTCGGATCCGTGAGGAACAACCTGTGATCAGGTAGAATCCCCTTTAAAGAAGACTCTCCTTGACAGGACTTTCCAGCTTGTAGTATTTAATTTTCCAACGAACTAATCATTAGAATCTTCATACTAAGCATGTTCTCATACCGGAACGTCTCAAAGCAGAAAGCACGGTAGAGTGAATCAACGAGGTAAATACTCACTGATTGATGAGAAATTGATTAGCAAAATCACTCGCGTGTCATAGGATAAACATTTTATGCGACACGATGAGAGTTTCATACATTGAATCACATTTCTTTCATAAATACTTTTGTATGAAATTTTTCACAATCAATGTGCTCTAAATTTAATTGGTGAGCACATTGAAAGGTTTTCCATAAGCATCCGTCAATCCAATTTCCTGGAACAAGTTTGATTCAATAGTGAATCACCCCATTGTTTCATTCTAGTTGTCACTAGTTTGATCCATGAAGGATCTCACATGTCACCTACCAAGAGCTTGTTTGATGTTGGCTCTAGAAGGATTTTCATCTTCATTGTGAATACTTACGTATCACTCGGCTGTTCTGGCAATTACCACAAGGAGAATGCGTAGGACTCTTAATATATTTTCTTACTTTACACGGTGTATGAAACAGTAAGCATATTGGAGGTGTGTCCTAATGAGTTTTATGGATGATCTCTTAGCTCTAAACTCAATAGTGCATTTTGATTCCGCAACCGGAGACTGGAGAGGTGTCTCCTGTTTCATTATGCAAGGTTCCCCGTGAGAATAAAACAAGTCCTTTTAAGAGAACTTGAGTGGCTAGGAAGTTTAGTGTAGTGGGTCACTAGGTCCATGACGTCTTGTCTTCAATGTCGGTGTTACCTTGGTATCCACCAGAAGCATATTAATTGAACCCGGTTTTTGCCCTAAGGTTGAATATATGGGGGGCTATTTCTTTTCACCCTTTCTCATTATATTTCTTTTTCATTCTTTAACCCCTTCAGTGCTTACCGAGACTTCATCACTAGTACCTTGTTGGGTCTGTTCCAGTACTAGCTCTACCTCAGTCGACACTCTTCCCTTATTCTCACTTTTCTCCTTTTATCATGTTTCCTAAGGACTTCTACTCTAACTAGAGGATTGTCCCTGGGAAGATCCCTCCGGTTCTGGATGGATTATGGGAACTAATACCTAACCTTATGTAGGATAAACACTAAGTCACAAACATGATGCTTATGGTGGTATGTGACGTTAGATTAGAAGAAGAGGAAGAAAAAGAATGGAACCTTTAGAGAATAAGAGAAAAATAAAGATTAGATTACTTGTCAAATGAAAGGTCCAACCCTCTCCCTTGGTAGGAGAGGGGTATTTATACTTACAAATAAAACGCCCTCTACCGGGCTGTGGATCAGGCATACAGTGGGTAAACACCCGTCCTTCTTCCACGGTGTTACTTAAACTAATACTAACTAATAAATAAACTAACTACGAGCTAACTTAATGCTATTACATCATTTAGGTGACTGAGTCTTTTATAGGAATAATTGTATTCCTAACAATCTCCCACTAAGCGAGGTCACCTTAGAATCTTAAGATCTTTGTCTTCAAGCATTCTTTAGATCTTATAGCTCGTAGGTTCTGATTCTTCACTTTTGATCTCACTTTGTACATCAAGCAATTATCTTGTGATTTGTGGTTCCTTTGGCATAAGTGTGATCTTTGAGCTTTCTTTGAGATCATCAGCCACTGTAAATCTCCAAGCTCATCATTAGTCGTATTGCCTTCATGTGATGTAGTGACTTTTGGACCGTCATGCTCACACTCTTCTAGATTAGGAGACTTCTCATCAGAGTTGCAGAGGCGTTGTTGTTAGTCTCTTTAACATTTGTTGGACCCTTTTACATGGTTATGGTTAACTACAAAGTTAATCTAACCAAGTTCCATGATGTAGCAAAGTATTGATTAATTAACAAACGTAAATAAACGTAAAAGATAAGACACAAAGTTTTCAACGTTTAATTCTTTATTAGAAATTAATCAAAAGAATTATACCCAAGTGTTTGCGGAACAACACATGGGATTGAAATGACAAGTATGGTGTACTCCTCACTAAACCCAAACTAAGTTTGAGTGACAACTAAGATCCTGCTGAGCTATCTCAGGGATTGTGTTGTTCTTTGGAGAGAGTAAAGATTTGGTTTGTGAATGTCTAAGCATTGAGTGCACAAACGTAATCTTTACCTCTCTCACTTATTCTCTATTTATACACAAGTAGTTTCTAACACTTACCTAATGGACAAAGACTACAAGACAATATTACATCATCCTATATTGGACAAAATACATAGGTATTTTGTTCATGTTACAAGTGGCTATAAGTAGTAAAGGTCAAGGATGTTTTCTGGTCTTCAGTGTTGACACACGTCTTGGTATTATACTCATTCAGGGAAAGTTGACCTTTGCATAAGGACCATCCCTTATCCATTCAAACTTATCCCGCCTAATCCCGCCTTTACATCAGTCTTCTTATCTTTAGTCTTTGTTCATTCAGTGATCTTACTTGGTGAGGAGTCATGGGACACAGTGAGTTATTGTCATCCCTCACTGTGTCCATCATGTTCTTCTTTGGCTCAGGTATCATTCACTGAGAACTGCCTCACTGAATGGTGAATCTTTCTTCATAGATCTGCCCTGAGCATCTTGAGGATGACTCACTGAACAACTATGTATTTAGTGACTTGTTTGGTGTTTTCGGTTATCAAACACTTCGGATATTTTATGTTCAAATCCTATATTAAGGATTTTGGGTTTTAACAGACCCAACAGTCTCCCCCTATTTGGATTTACAAATAGCCTGAGTGTTTCAAGATTCAGTGAGAGATAACAAAGGTATTATCTCTACAACCTAAATTACTACATATTGTTTAGGACACTGAATGTTAAACAAAACATCAATATTATTCATAATTATTACAATCCTAAACAAGACAAAGTAAATAAAGATAGTTGTTGTTGCAGACATGCTCAGGCTTTAGAACTTTAGACCCATGGCTTCAAGTTTGGCTTTCTTTGAACTCAGTAGGTGTTTGTCAGGATGCTCTTTAATTTTGTTCTTCAGGTCATGACAAAACCTTGCATTAGCCTCATTCTTGATGGGATTGGCCATGAAAAAGTATCCTGCCATTGCTTTGATTCCTGATAGATCAATGTCAGCCCATCTTTGGAAGGCTGGATCTCCATACTCATCTGTGAAAAAGAGACCTCTCTCAGGTTGCTCAATAACTAAGTTGTTCACAAATGTAACTCCTTCAGGGAGGGTTCTGTTGCAGTTTAGACCTGGAGCTCTGACTTCTGGTTCAGTCTCTATCTTCTTTCTTTTCACTACTACACAAAATGTCATAAAGACCTCCTAATAGATACCGGATTTGAAAAAACTGGTTCCTGTGTTAAAATAGTAAAGTGCACAAGAAACATAAATATTGGTTTTTCTCAAACAAACCAGTGACTATACTAAAAGAAGGATAGAAATCGGTCCTGTTACATAAAACCAGTCTTTAAATATAGTAAAAGACAACAGTTGTTTTAAAGAGACATCGATCCTTTAGTTAACAATCGGTTTCTTTACTCTCTTTTTTTATCCATTGGTTATGATGACTCATTTGTTCTTGCACACTGACGGAATACCGCCGTCATATTTGTCATATTTTTATCTAAACTAGAATGCACACATGCATCATTATTATGTATGACATTTTATTCTATCAATGTTGAAAAATCGTACTCCATCCGTCCCATAAAAACTGTCCAGTTTGACTTTTCAGAGTCAAAATGGTTCAACTTTGACCTTAAATATTTTTTATGTGTTATATAATACTTGATGAAAAATTATACCACTGAAAAACACACTTAAAACTCAATCCATTCATATATTTTTCATAAAGTATTATATAATACTCGTAAAAATAGATAAGGTCAAAATTGAACTAGTTTCACTCTGAAAAGTCAAACTGGACAGTTTTTATGGGACGGAGGTAGTACATTATTAGTATGGTGTAAATGAATATTTTAGATATTTTCTTTTCTCATTGAAATAGGGCTGAGCATCGGTCCCGGATCGGACCGGACCGGACCGACCAAGACCGAGACTAAATTAGCCCAAAAGCCGAGACCAAGGACCGGACCGGATATGGTCAGTCTCGGTTGGTCTTTCGGTCAGTCCGGTCCATTCGGGTGATTTGCTCAGCCATACATTGAAATGTGAATGCAAATCTCAATTATAAAAAAAAAAAAAAAAAAATACTTATTACTTCCGCTGAGTACTTGAATTTAAGGCTACCCACAGTAGCAATAGACGATCGACAATCTCAATCGATCACTACTCGATCGGCTTTCTGTGGGGATTGGGTCGCTGGACGAAAAAAATCAAAATGGGTCGAGCCTGCAACCGAATCACTTACACACTCACTTTTACTTTTTGATCAATATTACTTGTTCACTCTTACTGGGGCACCAAATCGCCTGCAGGTCGCTGGAGAGAGAAAACTGACGTGGCAGGGAAAAAGAGAGGGATCGGGTCGCCTTACTGTGTCCACCCTTTTATCAATTTTTTCATATTTGTTATTCCCCTTTATCAATTAACCCTAGGTAACTTTTTAATTTTCAGCCACCTCCTGTTTGTCATGTTCTTCTACAGGACTGAACGAAATTAAAAGTTGAGTTTTTTAGTTCTAGATCGTTAATTTCATAAATCATGCCGGGGAATTTTTGTACTTACGAGTGCTTTCATTACTCACCGTGTGTTTGATTTACGAATTGATTCTACTTCGCTCTTTGGTACAATTTATGAATTTTGTATCAAGTAAGTTTTTGTTTATTTAAATACTCGCTCTTCAAGATAAGTAAATGGGAATTGGCATACTTATAGCAAATCTTTTTAGAGTGTACAGATTTATTGAATTGGCATGAGGATCGGATACGAGCTACTCATTTCTCGAGTGGTGTGGGCATCAGTGAATGCGCAAAAAAGTTAGAGGGAAGAATTTGAGTTAACAATAAAGGGGCATGTAAGGTTTGTTCTTACACAAGTCACGCTTCTTACATATGATTAACTGTGATTGTTTATTCTTGTTTCTAATTATTTTTGGTGTGGCTTGTGTAATATCAAGAGGTGTGAGGATACCTTTCTTTTGTTAATGTACAATATCAAGTTACTGTAGTAGCCATGTTTGAGAACTTTAGTAGATTGTTTAGATAAGTTTTTGTGATAACTAAAGTAACCTGTCATTTATATTACAAAACTTAGTTTATTCATTTGTCTGAGTTGTTTGTAGATGTAATGATCTTGCAGTAGCCGTAACAATTGGCTCGTACTTGGAGATAAAAAAAATGAAGCCAAAATCACAACAATTAAATCGTTACTTATTGTTCGTGACATTTATTGACTTGTATACAGGTTGGGCAATTGACTCATTATCTTTTGACGAGTTGAAGATGTTTTTGGAACCATCAATCACACAGCTGTTTTGGTGTTCAAGTCCCTAGAAAGATATATGGACATAGCTACTTGAATTTCAAGATTGATTTTGTATTTAAATTTGTTATATATTCTTTACAAAGATGTAATTGTATTGAATTGTAACATTTGAATAAATGTTATTTATTGACTTTTGGATGTAATGATACCTAATTAGATGTTACAGTTACAATTACATTACATCATTGGTTACATTTGTATATAATGAAAAAGTAGAAATATATTAGTATATATACACGATGTAATGAAAGATTTTTGATGGAACATTGCACGATCCCCGATCAAATGATCTTTCGAAGAATTTTTGACATAAATATTGCTTTTCATACCTGTTGAACTCTATAAAAGAAATTGGTTTTTACCAAAAAAACGGTCTCAGTTTTCGGACTAGAGGTCGGTTACAAAACCAGTTTCTATGTGTTTTGGTCAAAGAGATACCCCCTCACAGAGAGTGGTTCAAAAACCAGTCTCCATGAATCATTCTAACCGGTGTCTATGAAATTTTTTGTAGTAGTGTTTTCTCTTAGAAGACTGAGTAGGAGGAGCCTAAATGGCGGATACTGATGCTGGGAGCAGTGAGGGAATCCCAAGTTCCTCATGCTTTTTGGCCAACAAGTCATACCTGTTCTAAGGGATTTCAGTAGGTTCTTGACAACGACATTGTTCTTCTTTGCAATAATCGGACCTAGCTCATCAAGCTCAGTGATCCCAAAGTCAGCAAATCTGAAAGGATCATGAACTTCAATGTGTCATTTGTCCTGACCTCTGTAGACACTGAGAACAACTGGTTTTGAGTTCTGGCGAATCTTGACATCAGTGATAGTTTCTGGGTTCAGTCTCTGTGTCATGATCCAGGTGTACTTTTCAATGTTTTGTTGCCTGACTGCAGCAGCTTTCTTCAGTCTGGCATCCCTCTTTTCTTTCAGTGCCATCAAGGCAGCATCCTGAGCCTGTTTAAACTTTTCACCTCCTTCTCTGTGTGCAAGGTCCTGAGGCTTCAACCCAATAGTTGTGGCTTCCTCATTAACCACCTCAATGAGAGTAACCTTGCTTGCTTGTTCCTCCAAGGCTACTTTCTTCAGTCTTTCCACTTTATCCATGTGAGCTTGAATTTCATCTTCAGTCATCAGATATGTAACACCATTCATTTGAAAAGGAATCCTGACAGGTGCATCAGGATCCGGTCTAATGACTGAAGAGGCAGCTACCAGTGTTGTTGTAGGTTCAGACACAACGGTGAGAATGCCTTTGCCCTTATCCACCTGGTTTGTTGGTTGAGTGGTTGTGTCAGGAGACTGAAACGAGGAGATTGGAGTGGCTTCAACTATGCGCTCCCCCTCAGCCTGAGAGGAAGGTTGACTGGTGGAAGTTTCAGGGACTCCAGTAGGTGGAACTTCAGTGGATCTCTCCCCCTCAACTGTTGCCGCAACATCAGTGAGAGCAAGAGTTGGTGGCACCACTGAAGGACCCTGGAAGGCCTGGTAAAGTTCTGTGAGCATGCTCTTGATGTCAGCAGTATCCTTTTGAATTGTAGATACTTTGGCATCCAGGGAAGCCTGAGATGATTCGATGGCGGACATCCTGGGCCCAAGATTCCAGGTCAAGGAGTTTAAAGACTTAGCCCAAGCAGCCAAGTTTTTCTCCATGAGACTGAGTGATGAACAGATGGATGTCACTAGAGATTGGAGACCCTGAAGATTGGTAGACTTTAGCGTATCTACCAGCTCAGTGAATTGAGCAGAATTCTGTTGGTATGTCTGAGCAGCCTGAAGTATCTTCCTGTTGAGTTCAGGGTCATCTTTGATAGACTCTTGAATGGTAGAAATGCTCTTGGTGATTTGGCTGAGCGATTTATTGAACTTGTTGAGGTGCCCATTAAGAGAAGTCAGTTTGAATGCAACATCAGCCTGCTGTTCCAAAGTGTTGTCATGAAAGGCTTCAATTGAGTCTCTAAGGTTGAAGTAGTGAACAACCTACTCAGTGTGCATGTCGAACACATCTTCAGTGATGTCATTGTAGATGACTTTGCAGGCCTTTTTCAGGAATTTTGTCGGCTTTCTTTCAGTAAGGGGCCTGGAGTCATCATACTTAGCCAATTTTTCAGGAGAGGAAGATTCTGGTGCATTTTCTTCTGGAGGAGCAACGGGAGACTGAGGAGATTGTTAAGTGGCTGTTGCCCCAGTCTCCATATCATCACCAGCTTCATAGAACTCTTCCTCACTGACCTTGCTATCATCATCATCTGAGTCAAGAACAGCCTGAAAGGTAGCCATTGAATCAATTTGCAAGAACAGGTTAGCCGGCTCCTCTTCAAAAGAAGACTTGCCTTGGTTTTGGTCACTCCTTGACCCCTTTAATCCAACAGACTGGGTTTTGTCCGTTTGGTGACTAGAGTCAGTTTGTGAAGTTTGGGCAACTCCGTGAGGGGGTGTAGGTTCCATATCAGCGGGTGGTTTTAATCCTTCTAAGTCTTTGTCCCCTATGACTCCTTCAGACACTGACGGGTGTGCTTCAGTGTCATCATTAGAAATCAGTGAAATGTTGAGGCCCCATGTTCCAACAGGCTGGTGCTGGCCTGTCAGAGATTTAGGGGCCGCCACTCCCTGAGACTCTGGTTGTGATGTACCAGAGACGTTAGTGGGAAAAGTGGAAGGCGCTCCCCTACCAGTGGGTTGTATGTTTCCCTCTGGATCTTTTGGAGTAGTCGTGTGGACCAAGGACACTGACTGTGATTTGTCAGTGACCTTCGTTGTCCTTGGGGGTGGTGAAGCCTGGTTATGGGTGACTGTTTTACGCTTGGGTCTTCTTTTTGGCTTAGAAGCCTGTGTCCCTGAAGCCTCGGGGCCCTGTGCCTTTGGTTTGGTCTTTGGCACAGTCTGACACTTCCCTGTCCTTCTAGGAGGGGAAAGTGGGTACACTAAGTCCCTCCGGTTGCTTATAGCAACCATATGGGCCGTCAATTCTATGTTGGAGACTGAGGATGGGTCTTTTGAAAAATTTTAAGAACTCAGGATGGCTGGTAAAGAACTTAAGTTTTCATCCTGAGTGTAGTCACAACCCAGTAACCTTTGAAGAGCACATGAGATAAACCTAGGATATGACACATAATGTAGCTTAGTTTTCTTCAATAGCTTGGTTACAAGATCACCATAAATGATCTCTCCAATGTCGACAGTGACCCCGTTCATTAAGCAATATGCCATCATCATCAGAACATAATTTATCTGCTCAGTGGATGAATGGTTCCCACTGATGAGTGTGCAAATACTCATCATTTTTACCTAATCTGAGCTGCCAAAACATCCAAAAATACTCAAATATGCATCAAAATACTGAAAATATCCCAGGATTGTGTTTTATATGTTTCAGATCCAAAATGCTTAAAAACAAATGAAAAATGAACAAAGTTTGCATAATGGCAGTTTCAGTCCCTCAACTTTCAAAACTTGCCAAAACTAGTCTCTGGTTATTCAAAAACATGAAAAAGTCACCAAAGGTCCTTTTGAATCACAAATAAACATATTTAGTCCTTTGGTGTGAAATTTCATAAAATTACAAGTTTAGTCCCTCAACTTTGCAAAATTGACAAAAATGGTCCCTAGGATGTAAAAAACTTTGAAAAAAAATCAATTTTTGTCCTTGTGATACTCATCTTTGGCAGGAATGGTCCTTGGGTGAAAAGATTGGTGAAATTACATGATTGGTCCCTCAAGTTTCAAAATTGGCAGATTTAGTCCCTGGGAAAGTTAAATGTAGAATTTATCATCATGGTCCTTGGGGTATTGAAACTTGGCAGAAAACACCCTTGTGAGTACTTTGGGAAATTGGCAAATCAGGTCCCTCAATTTTCAGTGTGTTACAATTTTGGTCCTTGTGGTACTTTCTAAACCAAACAGACCCTTATTATTGTTAACACCAAAACCAATCCAACAAACAAAACACCACCAAGCCCAACACCCTTCCCCTGGCCCATCCCCAAGCCCAAACCCCTAAAATCATTCCAAATAATACGCAGGGTCAAACTGTCAAACCACCACCCCTTTTCCCTCTCACTTGCAGCATCCCATCATCACCCCCTCCTCCATCACATCTACCGCCCAAGCCACTCACCACCCCACTTACCTAACAATCCAAAATACATTAAATGCCCCCCCCCCCTTCTATACACGCAAACATTGCAATTTGCTCTGTTTCTATTTTGGCACCAAAACATTTCAAGGGTCAGGATCACCCTTCTCTCATCCAATGGCTCAAATTTTTTATGGGATTTACTCAGAGACTATCAAGAACCCTAATTGGTGCCTATAAAAGGAAAAAGATGAAGCAGAGGAGTAGTAGTAGTTAAATTAGTTAACATTAGTGTCGTTTTAATTGTAATTGGCAAATTTAGTTGTAATCTTTGTTTTCAAAGCTTGTAATCTCCTTTCTAGTGTATTTGAATTCAGAATCAATCAATCAATCCTAAGTTTCTTTTTCAAATTTCAAGTTTGCAATTTAAATTTCCAATTTAAGTTTCTGTTAGTTCTTAGTAGCTGTTTAGAGACTCATAAGCTCCTATATAGCTTATAAAAGCTATTAGTAACCCTAAAAATAGTTTAGTTATAAAAAAAATCAAAAATACAAAAAAGTCAAAGAAAGTCAAAATTGCAGGTTTCATGGTGTTCATAGCTGGAGCAGGGTGTATAATGGATGGCCTTGGTTTAGTACTCCATGGGGAGTGTTAGGAACGGGTAATGGTCCTTGGTTCATGAAAGATTGCTTGGAAGGCTTTTGTAAGCAATTTCCTTAAATTATGAGTTTTCTGTCATTCTTGCTTATTTGTAGTTAGTTATTGCTTAATTTGCTCTATTATAGCTTATTAGATAGTCTCTGATTAATAGATTAAGCTGTAGTGTTAGTTTACTCAGTTTTCTTCAAATTCACATCATATAAATAGTGTTTGGATTTGACTGTCACTCTGTGTTCTAAGTTGTTTATGTTGTTGTTGTTGCTTGATACATGTCACATTAGGGTCTAGTAACTTAGATAAACCATAAAAATCAGTCACCATTTGTGTCAAAATCACTTAGATTTAGCCTAATCATCCGTCTGTGTTGAATTTGAAGTGGCATAAGCCCCATTTACACTCACAAGTAGGTAATAAAGCTCAATTTCATCATATTCTAGCTTATTTCAACTTAATCAGTGCTTAAATCAAGGTAGAGTTTCACAAAAGTCAACTTGGATCATAATTTAAAAAAAGTAAAAAATACACTTGTATCAGAAAATCCAAAAATTGGGAGATTTGTTTTGATTTTTGTACTTAGATTGGGACCCTGAGCTTTTCACAAATCAAAGTCCATCAGCTCATCTTTCAAAATCCATTATTGGCTTATTTTTGTGATTTTTATTGTGGCTTGTGCAAGGGCTTATTTAAGCCTGTAGGGCAAGTTACCCTTTTACACCAGGGCACCTTGTGAGTTTGGTCAAACTTTCAAACCCCCCCTCCAAGGTGCAAACCAAAACATTAGCTCTTGATTGTTAGTTTTTTGGAAAGCTTCTCAGCTTATCTTTTAAGATCTTGAATAAAATTGGATCTTAGTTCTCATTAGCATAGCATATTTTACCTTTGAAGTTTGCTTATTTTGCCTAGGTACACTGAGTCATCAGTGTAAGTCCACCATTTTCAATAGACCATAGATTGTTCCCACCCTAAGCTTTTTGGCTTTTTGGAAACCCCATAAGCCCATCTCTAAGGTTCTGAGCTTAATTGCTTATTCCTGGCTTATTTGGTAGGGCTGCTAATAGCTTTTAGTTTGTCCATTTCCCTAGATCATACTGACTCATCAGTATAACTCACCCAACTTCCAAAGCTCACCCAGAGCTTATTAGTGGGGCCCAGAGCTTAACTCTTGGCTTTTTGAAAAGCCCATCTGGCTGGCTTATTGGATCTAGTTTGATATTAGACCCTTGATCTTTTGTGTGGACCCCACACAGGCATGCTTATTGGCCTATACCACCTAGCATCTGAGCAAGTCAGGTTTTATAGCTTATTTCTAAAGCTCATTCTGAGCTTATTAGTGAGCTTATTGGTGAGCTTATTGACCTAATTGCTAGACCACCAGTCCACATTCAAGGTTCAAGTATAAGTTTGGACTCCTGAACCCTCTTGTGGACCCCACAGGGGGCTACATGTTGACCTTTTTGGCCTTTGTGGCCTGTCAAGTAAGCCTAGTGCTTATTTGCTTATATCAGCTTTCCTAGTGTGCTTATCTTTGCCATTTTGCTTATTTTAAGTTGTTTCACACCTGTTTGTAGCTTATTTGAACTTAAGACATCATTTGATAGCTTTTTCAATTAACCACAAGTCCTAATAAGCTTAAATATACACTGATAAGCACAAGGGGGTGCACACAGCTTATTAATAAGCTAAAACAAAAGTATTTTCATAAAAGTTGTTTTTTTCAGTAGATAATCAGTTGTCAAAAAGAAAAACCAACAAAAACCAACTTTAAAAATAGTGATAGTTTCTATTTAATATGATGTATCTTTTTAATTTTTCTTTTCAGCTTATTATTAACCATTTCATCATTTTTATATTTTTCTTAATTTTCTTTTATCTAAAAGGATTTTCAGTAATTTTTCTAGATTTTTCTCTTTTAATTTAGTAATTATTAGAATTAATATTAGTTTAATTAATAATTAAGGAATATTAGTAATTAAATAGTTTCATTAATTTTTAATTAACAACAGTACCGTTTTATATTTTTCCTAGGTTTTATAAATCATTATGTATTTTTAGAAAATAGTTTCCTAATTAGTACTGTTCATTTTCTAATTTTCTTAATTAATCTAGTTAAATTAGATACTAATTAATAAATAAGTAATTAATTAGTAAAATAGTCTAAAAATAATTTTTATAAACTTTTTATAATTTTTTAGGATTCATGTGATGGTTAATTAGATTTATAAATTTTTCTATAATTTTCTAAGTCATTTTTTGTATTATAAGTAACTGAAATTAGTTTAAATAGTTTAATTAATATTATTATTATTTAATTAATAGAAAATCCACAAAAAGACAAAAATACATATTTTTAATTTTTAAATTTATTTTAAGTCATTTTATAATTTTAGAATTTAATTTTTCAATTTTCTAGTTAAAATTTGAATTATAAAGTTTTTAAGTTAATTAGTTTTAATTAAATAGTTAAATAGTTTTTATTTAAATAATTAATATTAAATAATAAAATAATTAAAAAAATATTTTTCTTTTTAATTTAATTTTCTTTTTATTATTAAGTTTGTAAAATTTTCATTTGCACCCCCTGTAGTTGTAAATTGTTTAAAACTCACTTTTTCTGCTGTCTGTAAACAAATCTGATTTCTAATTTGTGTATGTGTAATCATATCTGTGTTTCTGTTATTGTTAATACTGTTTCAGTTGTTCAAATACCAAATAATCAGTAGTATAATCAATTCCAAATCATCTTTGGTTACTGTCCTCAGTGCCACTCATTCCCACAAATGTTTTCAAACACCATTTCAATCTCGTCGGGACATAACGACCAGGGGAAACTCTATACTATCGACGGAGCATTGACCTTAGGCTGTTTGACTTTGTTGACCAATTCACTTGTTTTAAAAACGTTTTAGGTTTAGTGGTTTTCAAAACCCTCCCTATACAAATCTCACCACTTTTGTAAAAAGTTTTTGTAAAAATCTCAATCATATCAAAAAAGTTCATTAACAGTTTTCCTAAAGTGTTAACAACACCAAAAAAAAAAAAAAAAAAAAAAATCAAAAACAACAAAACAATCGTGAAGTTAAATTACTTCGGTTTCTTTAAGATTACAACCTACACAGGTGGAATACGGAAGTTCTGACATTAAATTGCGAACTGAAGAGAGATCCATTCTTCTCTCCCGCCACCCTACGAGTAATTTTAAAGAAAACGATTTCGGTTAACGAATCGATACCAAAAATATTTCCAAAAGTTTTCTGCACACACACCCAAAAAGCCAAAAACAATGTTTCTGTTAATATTAATTACATAAAATCTTACCATCGCAAACCAATGCAGAACACCTACCAACTGGGGGTGTGAACATAATAAGTTCCCAAACATAAGATTAAAACTTGCCATTGTATCCCTGTGAGTGGTGTACCTTTTTCAAAGAAGCCATTCACCTGTGATTATTGGTTTAAGTTCCCTGTTGTTTTGCCTCGATCTTATTTTGAAAAATTGTTTTTAGTGCATGCGCACTCGTTCACAAACAAAGCGTAAAAGTCAGAAAAACGTACCCGAGCTACGTACTGTTATTGAAGAACCAAAAACAGAAATGGACGACGGGCCACCACCACCCCCTGACCTTCCCAAGGATGAAACAGCTCCCGATCTCCGAACGATGGAGGAATTGTGTCAGCCTACCATGCAAGGGAGGGGCGGACCTATTGCACCACTCACTATTGAGGCTACGGACTTTGGCCTCAAGCACCACATGATCCAACAAGTCCAGAATTCGTGTCAGTTTCACGGATTACCGGGTGACGATGCTAACAAGCATCTTGACAAATTTTTGACCGTCACCCAAAGCATGAAACAAAATGGCGTCACCGAAGACGGCCTTCGTTTGTACCTCTTCCCCTATTCTCTCACTCATCATGCTACTTCCTGGTTCAATCGTCTTCCTAAGAATTAGATCCACACTTTTGATGAGATGGTTACCAAATTCTTTGCTAAATACATTCCACCATCCATGGTAACTAAACTGAGAAATGATATCAGCAACTTCAGACAGCGTCCTGACGAGTCCTTATTTGAGGGATGGGAACGCTATAAGCTTGCAATTGATCGATGTCCAAATCACAATATGCTTCTTGTCACCATTATAGAGACCTTCTACAATGGTTTGACACTTCATCATTGTGACACCATCAAAGCTGCTGCTGGGGGCACCTTTATGAAAAGGACCCCTGAAGAGTGTTATTATATAATCGAAAACATGAGTGCCCATCACAATTTCTGGGATTCCTCAGCCGAGAGGAATGACTCGTCATGTAAATCTGTCACTCCAGCAAACAATGATATAGCTATCCTTGCTAAAAAACTGGATGAGTTGTCCACTGCAGTCTTACGTATACATCAGTCTAGTCAAAATCATCACGTCAAAGTTGTCAACCCAAGTTGTGAAACTTGTGGTGGTCCTCACTCGCACACTAAGTGTCCAGCCTCCGGTGGCTTCACTCATGAGAATGTGTACGCAGCTCAAGGTTCCTATAATGCGGCAGGTAGTTCCTACCAACCACAAGGGGACTGCAATCTGTTGAGCTATCGTTCTAATAACTACCTTGGACCACCCGGGTTTAATCAGTCTCAAAATCAAAACCAAAACCGGAATCAATATTTTAATCAAAACCAAATGAACCAGGGTTTTCAAAACCAAGGGAATTTCCATTCCGGTCATAATCAGGCTTTTTAAAACCAAGGAAATTTTAACCGTAATCAAGGTCATGGTAATTTTAATCAGGGTAATAACTTCCAGCAGGGTAATTTTCACCAAGGAAACAATTTTCAGGGTCATAATAATCAGAATCAATAGAATTTTCAAAACAACCGTGCTCAAAATGTTCATAATCAAAATCAAGCCATTGTTCCAACTGGACCATCATCCGATGAGTTGTTGAAACAGTTTATGAAATCCCAAGAAGAAATGAATAAATTGTTGGTCAGCCAGATTTCTGAACTTAAGAAGTCTTTAAATGATCGACCCTCGGGCTCAGGTACACTACCGAGCAACATGATCGCTAACCCGAGGGGAGATGTTAAGGCGATCACGACCCGAGGAAACTCTATACTATCCACGGAGCATTGACCTTAGGCTGTTTGACTTTGTTGACCAATTCACTTGGTCAATATTATCTGACGGTTTAGGCTCAATCACCCACCGAGAACCTGAATCACAAAAGTGAACAGGATCTTCCAAGCCATGGGAAAGGAGCTGTTGGTGACAGGGGTCTTGTCCAAATATTTTGGATCCAAAGCAATTTTTTCTAACCCTGATTTAACATTATTTGGGTCAGGGTGTGCAACATATTTTCCATTATTTGGGCGGAAACGCGCGGGTGTAACTTCATGGATATCATCACAATACCTGGTGTCTACATAGAGAACAACTACATGCATATAAATAGAGCAATGTACAAACACAAAGTGTTGTAACAATACCCCAAAATAAAATAACCAAAACAAAACATAAATCCAAACATAGATGATAAACCACTTCCAATGCAACTAAGGTCTTGTCTATCCACATCCTTCTATCTTATCCTTAGAAAGCTCACCTGAAAATGATGCTTAAAATGTCAACATTATGTTGGTGAGATTCATAGGTTTAAGACTCAAACACACTAGGCAACCAAAATCACTGTGATTACAAAATATAGCTGGACGAATAAATTACAGTCATCATATAGCTACATGTATTTGCAAGTCAAGAATCACACACAAAGGCAACAACACTCATAAGGCAACCAATAGGACGGCTCGTGTCCTCCGACCCCACAATAATTACAACAGGACGGCTCGTGTCCTCCGACCCCACAATGATTACATCAGGACGGCTCGTGTCCCCCGACCCCAATAAACATCAATTAGGTCGCATGCGCGAGCAACAGGATAAGCATCCTCCTAATCGAATCACATATATCCACACAAGCAAATAATCACACATAGCATACATACGATAACATTATAAGTCCAAGCTCTTTTGACACACACATAATCACAGTAACTCAAATATTTAAGACAAGCATCATTCCCATCCCAAGTTTAAAACAAAGTAAAAATATGGGACTATGAACTCACCTTAAACTCCGCAGCTTCCACAAAAACAACTCACAATCTATAGCACACAAAAATAATCCACATTACACAAGGTCAAGCTAAAAGCTACAACCCATGTAATACACATATGATGGATGTCTAAGACTCATATGACCCACCATGGATCTCCTAGACACCACACTATCCACTACCATAACTTAATACTCACTAAATCCGTTGCACTCTTAAAATCAGAAGATGCAGAATTTTTGGGTACATTCACCCACATAAAATCACGACAAATAAAGCTCAACAACTCACACAAAAAATTTACCATGGTCTCTCATAAGCATAGAAGCTAATCCCAGAAGGCCATGGACCAATAACACACACAAATACTCATAAGAAATTCAAACTTTTCAACTACTCAATTTCGGATCTGAACACACACCAAAAAGTTTTGATTTTTAATAATTACTTCCACAAGTTTTTATCGCGAATCCTCTTCATGGTAGTCTAATATAACCCAATACTTAACTATTCCAGAAGCCCTAGTCAAAATACCACTTTTACAACCATATGACACCCTCAAACTTTTACCCAAAATCTGTCCCGGTTTGACACCTTAACAAAGAAAAATCAAAATACCAACTTCCCGACCTTGAAATCAATCGTGGCTGGAATTTTTGGAAATCACTTTCATTATACTTCAATTTAGACCTAAAATTCGTAAACTAACTCATTACCATCTATTATTTACACTCACATCTTTACAGCCTTACAAATCTGTCCAAACCCTAACCCAATAACTAGCATGTTTTACGCTCAATTCTCTAAACCAATCATCATACTATTATCATTAATTGATCCCAACATGTTTAATAACATTAATTTACAGAAGTTAACACAAACCCTAATCCATCATATAATTATTACATGAATTAGATCAATAACTAATTAATTACACATAAGGGTTAAGGATTGTACCTTGATTCTTGATTATTGTTTGCAAACTATGAAACCCTAATTTTTTCTTCTTGTTTCCTCCTTGTGTCGACTCTAAATTGCAGGAAAAAGGGGTTATGGGTCGTTTGTTATGTTTAGATGGGTAAGGGTTGGGCTTGTTTGGGTTGAACTAGGATTCCTTGGACCTAAGAGTCTTATTTGGACTCAAATTGGGTTTCCTTTTCCTTTTTTTTTTCCATAGCCGATTTTTATACCATATATATATATATATATATATATATATATATATATATATATATATATATATATATATATATATATATATATATATATATATATATTTATTTTTTTATTAAACTTAATTATTACACTCAAAACCTCATACTTTTCATATTTTATGTATTCCCATATCGAAACCTAACGTCTTACGCGATAAACCTTAATTTTACAACAAACCGGAAAATATTCATTTTCAAAATAAAGTTTCCAAAAATAGATTTTTACACTCTCTTATAAGCATAAAACATAAAAACAAACACCTCGTAACTTGCTAACGCTCAAATACTTGAACGAAGACTCGTTACGCAAAAACACAAAACACCAAAAACTACACAAGTCATTTCTACACCACAAAGGTGATCAAAATGAACTTTCTCAAATTTCAAACTTTCCAAATCACAATAAAACCATTTACGCAAAGGGATTTAGTGCTAAAACTCACCTATAACACACTTATAACACTACAATCACCTATAACACATCAAACAAACGTCAACCGAGTCAAGACTATCAGTCAAACCGACCTGCCAAAACCACGGTTGTTACATCATCCCCCACTTAGGGAAATCGCGTCCCGAGATTTCAACTACTATAGTCACCACTCACAACAGAAAAAGGAAATTTATGGATTTTTAAGCGGATAAATACCACACCATAAAATCACCGAGAAAGAATCGCAAAAATGTGAACCGACTAAATAGTCGAATTCACACGATAGAAAACATCCCGTCACTCCAATGATACACGAAAATAGATACACTACACCGATCAATAACACCAATGATCCAAACGACTTCTCACAGGTAGGTACGATACCCTCGAACCAAATGAAAAGCCATATGGTAACCGCAAGACGCACTCACAAATGACAGATATCCATGAAACAAACATTTATGAATACCCCGCATCTAACTTCGACGATCTAAAATCCAACTACACACGATCTACTTCACCAACCACATCAGTAAACAAAATTTGGGTACTTAAATTTCATCGGATCCTCACGTTCCCAAGTAAACTCAGGACCACGCTTAGAATCCCACCATACCTTTACCAACGCTATCTCACCATACTTCACCCTTAACATCTCGATCTATAATCTCAACAGGTTTCTCGACAAAACGAAGAGTGTTGTCAACCTTACATTCATCTAATGACACGTGCAGACTAGCATCCGCCTTCTTTCCCTTAGATACGTGAAACGTATCATGCACTCTACTTCACTCCTCAGGCAAACTCAACCGATATGTCTCAAATCCAATCCTTTCTGTAAATCTGAAATGGTCCTACGTATCTCGGTGCTAGCTTGCCTTTCTTACCGAAATGCACCACACCCTTCCAAGGAGATACTTTTAACCTCACAATATCACGAACACCAAACTCCAAGGGTTTACGGCAATAATTCGCATAACTCCTTTGGCGATCTCTTGCTGCCTTAAGTCTTTCCTTAGTCAAAAAACCTTATTCGTAGTCTCTCATTCCAGTTTAGGACCAATTAGTTGGCTTGTTCCAACCTTTGCCCACAGAACAGGTGACCTACATTACCTTCTATACAACTTTTCACACGACACATACTCCATACTAGAATGATAATTTTTGATATAGGAGAACTCAGCTAATGGTAAATGTATACCCCGGCTTCCTCCAAAATCCAACACACCCATGCTCTCAGCTCACCATCCAACGACTGATTTGTACGCTCACTTAGTTCACTCATTAGAGAATGATAAGTCATACTCATCTACATACACATTCTCAAGACTCTATAACACGATTTCCACTATCGTGAAGTAAGTATTCCATCTTGATATAAGCTGATTGACACGACACTCCACGTCTCTCTACCAACTCATCAAATGAAATGTCTCACCAATTCCTTCTCAACAAAATCTCAAAGTATCTCTGACCGTTGCATCACCATAATAATCGTTGACATCAACACTCACCTTCAAGCGTATCAACCACTTGCTAAGGTAATAATACGTTTTATCCATTCTCGGATGTATCAAATACCTTGCATGAATGATGTCCTTACGCTTCCTCTCAATGAGACCAATAGCTGGTCCGCAAAGTTCATTCCTCCATCTTCGTTCCTTTCCATTTACTGGTCTAAACCAAGTAATCATTCTTCTTACATGTTTTCATCCTTGAACCACTCTCTCTAGGCTGTCAACATCATCTTCTCAACTCCGAACTGAATTATCATAATCATTGCTCACAAACATCCAAGCTTCACCCGTTCGCTCCCGCTCAGCGCTCTTACCACGATTTTTGCCCTTCCTTTACGGTAGCGAATCAGACAATCGTAGTCACTGGAAAATTCCACACCCAACTTCTCTTCAACATATATTAACCTCTTGTCAAATATATGCTAAAGATTCTTATGATCCGTGTAGATAACACTTCCTGCTCCATACAAATCTCATCTCCAAGTTCTATTTCCCAACTTTAAACCATGTATCACACAGTTCCTCTTATGGATCTTCCACCTTCGCGATGCCTATGCAATCTATAGAAAGATAGAAATGAATCGTCAATAGTACCCGCCATTCCTAAGGACAATCGTCTCTCAGATGATGTCTTAGGTACTCTTCACCACTTTTATCTTACTAATGTCCACGAACACTCGCTATCGTTGACTACCTTCCTGGAGAACGTACATCTTAAAGCTACACCTCTCACTTGGACAACTTGGCAAACACCCTCTTCTTCTTCAACGAACAAATTGATAATCAAAACGACAATCTATCCTAAGTAAACGACGCGAACCATGAAACCGGTCGAACAAAAACGTATATCAACGAACTCAAAAGGGGTACGAATTACCGACTAGCGAAGTAACGAACATCAAAATCAAAGCTAGAAAAACACAATGAGAAATTTTTCCCCAATAAAAGTAGACACGGATAAAATGTTCATGAACATCCATACAAAGAAAATATAAATTACACGTACCTATAAAACATCCGCAAACGTACCTCAACGAAAGAAACACTCGATGAACAAAATACATAACAAGTTTGGTAAATGAGAACCATAGACAGTTCTTATTCCCATACTCGACCTTCTCAAAAACAAATGTACACCGTTTTTTTATTTTATTTTATTTTATTTTATTTTTCACAAGACATATCTTAAACTTATACATCTTTTTTTTTTTTTTTTTTTTTTTTTTTTTTTTTTTTTTTTTTATAAAATATATATATAAACCATTTTATGTAAGAAATCAACATAACCATTTTTTTTACACTTCATTTCCCAAAAAAAAAAAAAATATTAGTTTCCATCAAACGACCTTGAAATACCCAAAACGAATTTTAAAATACCATAAGGACTTTAACTCAACCTCTTATACGAATGCGAAAGACATGGAGAAATCAAGTAATCAAAATAATCATCAAACGAACTCATACCAGTGAACACTCACGCAAATACATTGCAAACCAAGCGAAAAACGCAAAGACTCATTCGTACAACGATCAAACCAAAATCATAGAAAAACACCGATACTAACGGGCCACAAAACATGTCACAAAATTCAATTGGTGTATGTAAATAAGGAAATCAAATATCCACACCAACTCGTCACGAACCAACAATACTTGAAGAATAGCATAACATTCATCCGAGGAATGAATGTATGGAATAATCAAAGAAACAAACCAGTATCCAACAAAAATGAATTCGATTACCCAACACCTATCACGACGTCAAATAGAGAGAATATGGCATCTGTACCATCATGGTACGAATAGGAATGCCAACCAAAGAATTAGGTATACAAACGGAGCATCTAGCAAACGAATCAACTTAAATACCACAATATAAGTACCCACCGATAATTGAGGTATCAACCTATGATAGGTAGGATGGAATCTTAACACCTACACACCCCAACGTATAACGACTGCCCAAACGGTTAAGAGAATACTTCTCTAACCATACAGCCATCACCAACATGATATCACATACCGTCTACCACAACATATAACAACAAACATCAATCAATGCAATAATGGTCACAAGTCCACATGTGTAATACCTTTATAATTATGTTCGCGACCATAGTTATAAGCCTATTCCATACGCATACTTACTTCCAAAACCACACATCTTAATGATAACGCACATATACCACATAGCACCTAAATTAGGTGACCTAATACCCCATGCAATCCATGCTATCATACTTGCAAGTCCACTTGTGTTGTGACGCATGTATAATTATGTTGGCCACCATAATTATCTATACCCCCTTTCACAAGTGTACTCCCTCCTATGACAACACATCATGCAAACAATTACGCAAACAAAAACAAAAGACGTCGCAAACACTCATCTCGCATGGAAGAATTCAAACGATCATGTAAACTCTATAATCAAAATTACTTGGATAAGGTCGATCCAGTATCCAAGAGTAATCACGCTCCAACATGGCTCCAGACGGCAAAAGACAATATATGAATTCCAAAACATAACACAAAACAAAAGACGTCACACAATGGCTCAACTCCACTCTCGCACTTATCTCCCCACTCAGATCAATTAACTTACTACTCGCTGTGAACTCTAGATCCGAATCCACACCATTCCATCCTAACTCCCTTTCATCTTTACTCAACCACCCATTTATGTTTCCTACATGTTGAGGTAGTCGACAACATGCAAAACCATCTCTATTCTTTTCTTCCAATTCCACATGATTCACAAGCGCATACAAATCATGAGATTTAGACTAAACCACATCTCCTTCCTATGTGAAGTGAGGACACTACCAAGGGTATTTGGTAATGGCTCCATCTCCAGAAGTCACCGTGGTTCCAAACCTCTCCACTTTTTCTCCACCAACGTATTCTATAAACATCCTCTCCTTGTGTTGAACAAGGATACATGCTAGCGGGAATTCGGATTCTGCGGTTAGTCCACTTCATCCTACCACTTCTCACGCATCCGATAGCGGCAACGGCAATCCAACGAAGCATCTTACGCATGGAAGTCGATATAATAAAGACGATATATACAATACTACGTATAGAGGATAGAATAGACGTCTGAAACTCAATAAAACATCTCATAAATATAGGAAAATAGACATATAAAATACTATACTTACACATAGATCCTAAATGAAACTATATGAGAGACTCCTAAGTTATAGTCTAGGTTTAACCACCTACTTCTCTATAACCAAGGCTCTGATACCAATCTGTCACACCCTGCCACGGCGGAAACGCGCGGGTGTAACTTCATGGATATCATCACAACACCTGGTGTCTACATAGAGAACAACTACATGCACATAAATAGAGCAATGTACAAACACAAAGTGTTGTAACAATACCCAAAAATAAAATAACCAAAACAAAACATAAATCCAAAGATAGATGATAAACCACTTCCAATGCAACTAAGGTCTCGTCTATCCACATCCTTCTATCTAATCCTTAGAAAGCTCACCTGAAAATGATGCTTAAAATGTCAACATTACGTTGGTGAGATTCATAGGTTTAAGACTCAAACACACTAGGCAACCAAAATCACCGTGATTACAAAATATAGCTGGACGAATAAATTACAATTATCATATAGCTACATGTATTTGCAAGTCAAGAATCACACACAAAGGCAACAACACTCATAAGGCAACCAATAGGACGGCTCGTGTCCTCCGACCCCACAATAATTACAACAGGACGGCTCGTGTCCTCCGACCCCACAATGATTACATCAGGACGGCTCGTGTCCCCCGACCCCAATAAACATCAATTAGGTCGCATGCGCGAGCAACAGGATAAGCATCCTCCTAATCGAATCACATATATCCACACAAGCAAATAATCACACATAGCATACATACGATAACATTATAAGTCCAAGCTCTTTTGACACACACATAATCACAGTAACTCAAATATTTAAGACAAGCATCATTCCCATCCCAAGTTTAAAACAAAGTAAAAATATGGGACTATGAACTCACCTTAAACTCAACAGCTTCCACAAAAACAACTCACAATCTATAGCACACAAAAATAATCCACATTACACAAGGTCAAGCTAAAAGCTACAACCCATGTAATACACATATGATGGATGTCTAAGACTCATATGACCCACCATGGATCTCCTAGACACCACACTAACAACTATCATAACTTAATACTCACTAAATCCCTTGCACTCTTAAAATTAGAAGATGCAGAATTTTTGGGTACATTCACCCATATAAAATCATGACAAATAAAGCTCAACAACTCACACCAAAAATTTACCATGGTCTTTCATAAGCATAGAAACTAATCCCAGAAGGCCATGGACCAATAACACACACAAATACTCATAAGAAATTCAAACTTGTCAACTACTCAAATTCGGATCTGAACACACACCAAAAAGTTTTGATTTTTAATAATTACTTCCACAAGTTTTTATCGCGAATCCTCTTCGTGGTAGTCTAATATAACCTAATACTTAACTATTCCAGAAGACCTAGTCAAAATACCACTTTTACAACCATATGACACCCTCAAACTTTTAGCCAAAATCTGTCCCGGTTTGACAGCTTTGACACCTTAACAAAGAAAAATCAAAAGACCAACTTCCCGACCTTGAAATCAATCGTGGCTGGACTTTTTGGAAATCTCTTTCATTATACTTCAATTTAGACCTAAAATTCGTGACCTAACTCATCACCATCTGTTATTTACACTCACATCTTTACAGCCTTACAAATCTGTCCAAACCCTAACTCAATAACTAGTATGTTTTACGCTCAATTCTCTTAACAATCATCATACTATTATCATTAATTGATCCCAACATGTTTAATAACATTAATTTACAGAAGTTAACACAAACCCTAATCCATCATATAATTATTACATGAATTAGATCAATAACTAATTAATTACACATAAGGGTTAAGGATTTTACCTTGATTCTTGATTATTGCATGCAAACTATGAAACCCTAATTTTTTCTTCTTGTTTCCTCCTTGTGTCGACTCTAAATTGCAGGAAAAAGGGATTATGGGTCGTTTGTTATGTTTATATGGGTAAGGGTTGGGCTTGTTTGGGTTGAACTAGGATTCCTTGGACCTAAGAGTCATATTTGGACTCAAATTGGGTTTCCTTTTCTTTTTTTTCCCTAGCCGATTTTTATACCATATATATATATATATATATATATATATATATATATATATATATATATATATATATATATATATATAATATATTAAACTTAATTATTACACTCAAAACCTCATACTTTTCATATTTTATGTATTCCCATATCGAAACCTAACGTCTTACGCGATAAACCTTAATTTTACAACAAACCGGAAAATATTCATTTTCAAGATAAAGTTTTCAAAAATAGATTTTAACACTCTTTTATAAGCATAACACATAAAAACAAACTCCTCGTAACTTACTAACGCTCAAATACTTGAACGAAGACTCATTACGCAAAAACACAAAACACCAAAAACTACACAAGTCATTTTTACACCACAAAGGTGATCAAAATGAACTTTCCCAAATTTCAAACTTTCCAAACCACAATAAAACCATTTACGCAAAGGGATTTAGTGCTGAAACTCACCTATAACACACTTATAACACTACAATCACCTATAACACATCAAACAAACGTCAACCGAGTCAAGACTATCAGTCAAACCGACCTGCCAAAACCACGGTTGAGATCCGCATTAAATGCCACCACTCCACATACCCAAGTTTTTTGCAACTGTCGAGGTAAACAGTGCAAAGAGCCTACACAAAATGCACTTTTGCAGACATGATGTCACAAAAATATCAAGGGATATTATTTGGGAGGAAAGACATTAAATGCCTAGTGGGATGTTGATGTGTAAGTGGGGGCTCAAGGTGTGGATGCCAGTGAGGCAGAGACATATATTCCTATATTAAATAGAAAATTCAGTTACCAACCTAGGACATTTACTAACTAGGAAGCATTTAGTTATGCATTGAATTGCATTAGCCTAATGTCCTGAGCCCCCTGAATGAGAATTCATTCAGTGTGAATTGTTTTAGGTAGGGAGTTCAGTGAGTTTAATCTCAAAGTGAGAAGCTCCCTGCGAATGATTTTGGTGATGTTGAAAGGTTTCACTAAGGAAGGTTGATTATCAGGGGATAAGAATATACACCATGTATGATATCTCAATCAGTGATCTGATTATCAATATCTAACATGCCTAGTTCTGCTTTCAGCCTGGTGAAAGTAGGTTCTTCCAAGGATTTTGTGAAGATATCAGCTAGCTGATACTCAGTGGGAATGAAGTGCAATTCAATATCACCTTTCATGATGTGATCCCTGATAAAATGATATCTGATATCAATGTGTTTTGTTCTTTGATGAAGCATAGGGTTGTTTGAAATGGCAATTGCACTTGTGTTATCACAAAAGATGGGTACCATTTTGTAATGAATACCATAGTCAGTGAGCTAAATTTTCATCCATAGCACATTTGCACAATAACCTGCAACAGCAACATATTCAGCTTCTGCTGAGGACATTGCAACAGATTGTTGCTTTTTAGCACTCCAACAAACTAACTTTCCTCCAAGAAATTGGTAGGAGCCTAAAGTACTCTTTCTATCCATGTTGCATCCTGCATAATCAGAGTCTGAGTATCCTTTGAGATCAAACCCTGAACATTTGGGATAGTAGAGTCCAAGACTGGAAGTGCCCTTAAGATATCTCAAAATCCTTTTGACAGCAGTGAGATGAAATTATTTAGGATCAGACTGATATCTTGCACACAAGCAGACTAAGAATTGAATATCAGGCCTTGAGGCAAAAAGATACATCAATGACCCAATCATGCCCCTGAAAAGTGTAGGATTAACTGATTTTCCAGCAAGGTCAGGTCCTAGATTGTTAGGAGGTACCATTGGTGTTTTCACTGAGGCACAGTCACTGAGGTCATACTTTTTGAGTAGGTTCCTAGTATACTTTTCCTGACTGATGGAAATACCTTTCTCAGTTTGTTTGATTTGTAGTCCAAGAAAGTAAGTGAGTTCACCCATCATGCTCATTTCAAACTTCTTTGTCATCAGTTTTTCAAACTGCTTACAAAGTTTGTTGCTTGTTGAGCCAAATATGATGTCATCCACATACACTTGGACTAAAATCACATCCTCTTTTGTCCTATAGGTGAACAATGTATTATCAATTTTACCTCTGACAAACTTGTTTTGTATCAGGAAGGCTAAAAGAGTTTCATATCATGCCATGGGAGCTTGTTTTAGTCCATATAGGGCTTTGTTAAGCTTGTAGACATGGTTGGGAAACTCACTACTTTCAAAGCCAGGTGGTTGTTGCATATATACATCTTCTTTAATGTTGCCATTCAGGAATGCACTTTTTACATCCATTTGGTAGACTTTAAAGTTCATGTATGTTGCATATGCAAGAAAGATCCTCATGGTTTCCATCCTAGCAACTGGTGCAAAGTTTTCCTCATAGTCAATACCTTCTTGTTCATTATATCCTTTTGCAACAAGTCTTGCCTTGTTTTTGACTACTGTTCCAGACTCATCCGTCTTAATTTTGAAGACCCATTTCATTCCGATGATAAACACTCCCTGAGGACATTCAACTAAGGTCATGACATCATTTCTATCAAATTGTTCTAACTCATCTCTCATGGCCTGAACCCAACTCTCATATTTAAAGGCTTCTTTAACCCTTTTAGGCTCTATTTCTGAGAGAAAATCAACATAGAGACATACATTGGCTAAAGCCGCCTTGAGTTTGGCAGCCATGCTCCTTGTAAGCATGCCTTCAGAGGGTTCACCTATGATGTTGACAAGTTCTATTACTTTGGACTTGGTCCAGCTATCCTGAGGTCTTGGATAGGAATTGGAACTTGTAGAGGCCTGATGTATACATGGAGTGGGGTCTAACATGGGTGCCTGAGGTACTTCAAGATTGAGATTTTCAGCTGCCTCAGTATGATTAGCTTGAGTTGTGGTATTCTGAACAATAGGTTCAGTGGTAGTAGTCTCATTGGAGACTGGTTGAGTTTCTATGAACTCACTGATGGTGGGTTGAGGTAGATTGTGTGGATTGATGTAGTATGAGACATCAACATCAACTTGATATTGTGTCGAGAGATTACTTTCAGGGTGAAACTCATCAGGAGGATATCTTGATGAGTTATCAATACCAATTTCTTCCAATGTGGAATTTGAAAATCTAACAGCTTCAGTACTCTCATCAAAAGTGACATGGAAGGTTTCCTCAGTCTGTTGTCTCCTGGTGTTGAATACCCTGAAGGCTTTTGAGACAAGGGAGTACCCTAGAAAGTACCCATCTTCAGCTTTTGCATCAAACTTTCCAAGATGATCCTTATGATTATGGATAAACACAGGACATCCAAACACATGGAAATAGCTGATATCTGGAATTCTTCCTTTAAATAACTCATAGGGAGTTTTGCTATGTCTCTTCACAATGATGGACCTGTTTTGTGTATAGCAGGCTGTTCTTACTGCCTCAGTCCAAAAATGTTTGGAGAGAGCAGATCCATTAAGCATTGTTCTAGCAGCCTCAATGAGGGTTCTGTTTTTTCTTTCAGCAACTCCATTTTGTTCTGGGGTGTAAGGAGAGGTAAAGTTTTGAGAGATACCCTTCTCATCGCAGAAACATTCAAGGTCATTGTTTTTGAATTCAGTTCCATTATCAGTCCTGATTTGTTTAACCCTGATGTCATTTTGGTTTTCAATCTTCCTGATGAAGGACATGATTGTTTCAGCAGCCTGACTCTTTTTGGTCAGAAAATATACCCAAGTGTATCTTGAGTATTCATCCACAATGACCAGAGTGTACTTCTCATGATGGATAGACATTGGACTGATGGGGCCAAAGAGATCCATGTGAAGTAGGTGCAGGCAATTGGTGATAGAGGAATTTTGTTTGGTTTTAAAGGATGCCCTATGGTGTTTACCTTTCTCACAGGCAGGGCATGGTTTATCTTTTGAGAACACTAGTGATGGTAAGCCAAGGACTTTGTTTTGTTTGGCCAGGTTGTTTATGTTTTTGAAGTTCATATGGGAAAGTCTTTTATGCCAAAGCCAATTGAGGGTTTCAGTGGCTTTAGCAAAGAGACATGTTCCATTCTGAGTGAGTGAGGACATATCCAAGACATAGACATCCTGCCTTCTTGGTGCAATAAGAACAACTTCTTTGTTTGCATTAAAGATAGTACCTTGCTTATCATCAAACTGAACGATGTATTTTGCATCACATAGTTGACTGACACTGATCAAGTTGTATTTAAGACCATTAACATAAGCAATTCTAGTAAAAAACTATTCCACTACAGTTTACTGAACCATAACCTTCAGTGCGACAAGATGAATTATCAGCAAATACCACCTTTGGTCCTGGTTCTTCTACATATTTATGCAGATATTCCTTCACGCCAGTCATGCTTCTTGAACATCCACTATCAAGATGCCAAACAGGATCTCTGGCATGTCTCTGCAAAAATGTAAAATGAGTTAGTTTTTCTTGTGAACCCACTTTCTGGTGGGTTTGCCTTTAATGGCCTTTTTGAACTGAGATATTGATCCATGATCAGTGGTGGTGTGAATGTTGCTTCCATAGATATTGCATCTGGGAGAAGGGGTAGTTTGTTGGGTTGGCTTCGTAATTCCTATCCTGTACTGAATAACATGTTCATGTACTGAACTGTCATGAGTAGGATATCCAGAGATATCACAACATGGATACATCAAACAATCATCAGGGAGATGATCGTTGAATCCATAGTGAATGCAAGGTGTGAATGGTTTAGATTTCTGCCTTATCTGTTTGGAGCCTGAGGCATAGTTATGAGACTGAGCATTGTGATAGGATACAACACTTGATGAGACTGTGTAAGATAGATGATCAGAGGTTCTGTGATCATCCTTTTTACATATCATGCAAAAAAGGATTCTATAACAGTCATCAGTGGTATGTGTTGTATAACTACACAATTCACATCTCATTTTTTGTTTAGATGTTGCCTTGGATTTGGCAGAACTTGAGGAAGCTGGTTTAATTACCTTTTCCAAAGGTTTAGTTTTCTTCTCAGATGATTCAATCTTTTCACTCAACTTTCTAACAAGTTCAACCAACTGATCAAATTTGGAATCAGGGCTGTCAGTGATAACCTCATTTGAGACTGAGGTTGTGGAGTCATCATTTGTGGTAGAGACTTCAGTGAGTAGTCTTTTCAAGATAGTTCTTCCTAAACCAGCCTTCTCTCTTGGAGAGTGTTGAGTATACACCAAGGGTGTTAGCTCAGAGCTAGGTTCAACTCCCTGAAGAACTTTCAGTGGTGGGAGTGGACTCTATGATATAGGTTCAGACTCATTTATGGACTCAGGGAGACTAGACTCATCAGTGACACCAAGCATATTTTTGATGGCCTGACTTTCAGGTTCCAATATTTTACCAGTGTTAAAGTTTGGTAGTTTGCTATCTGGGTTGACTCTTTCAATCCAGTCACTGGGTTTTGGTGCCATTTCCTTGTTAAAGGATATGCCTGAAGGCAGAAATGCCTTTTCACCATGATTCTCACTTCAGAACTCAGCAGTTTGATCTTCACCAATAATAGCTTTCTTATTACTCGGTGTGAGACTCACTGAGTCAAAAACCCTAGGGTTTTTCTGAGTCCACTTATATATCACAGCCTTTTCTTTCTTAAGTTCATCTTGAAGAGCCTGATTTTGTTTTACTAGTTCAGTGTTTTGAATTTGAAGTGTAACAGCCTCAAGTTTTGCTTGTTTTAAAACCAGTAATTCATCTCTACACTTGTTTAATTCAAAAGCTAACTTATTGAATTTTGAAAACATATTTTGTCTTTGCTCTTCAACGAACTTAAGATCTACATTTAAGTACTTTAAGTAGGATTTCCAATCAGCATCATCATCCATAGATAACAAAATGTTTACCTTTTTCATGGTGATGTTGACCCATTCTCCATTTCTAGCATGGCTTTTTCCAACAGCCATCTTGTTGTCATCTGAAAGTGCCATCAGTGCATTGACCCTTACTTCTTCATCAGAGGAGACATCTTCCTCATCCCAATCATAGGCTTCAGCAACAAGTACCTTGTTCTTGCCTTGAGTAGGTTTGGAAGGTGCAGCTTGAGGTACTGAGGGAGTTGTCTCAAGGAGAGCAAGTTTTGCTTTGGCTTTTCTGTACTTAGCTTCAAAATCCTTTTGAATATTTGCATTATGAAAATGTTGAGTGGTTGAAGCATTTTTGGTTGAAACTTGCTAGTTCCTGAGGAAGAACTACTAACAGATGGTTTATATGAAGGGTCTGAGGTTGTTTTTGAAAAACAGTCTTTAGCAAAGTGACCCTTTTTGTCACAGTAGAAACATTCAGTTGATTCATTTGCCTTAGCTTTTTGAAAATTTGACTTTTTTCTTTTAATAAAACGTTTTGAGTTTGCTAAAAGAGCCCTTTCTTGAAATTCAACATGAAGATCATTGAGGTACTCTTCACTGGTTCTCATATCAACCTCATCATCAGAATCATCTTGAAAATCCTGCACAACACCATTAGAATAGAAGGCAGTGGATATGGGTGAGACAGTCATGGCCTTTTTGTTTTCTTGAGCCTTTTCAGGGTATCGCCTTGCGATTAAGTTGTCTTCATAGACAAACTTCCCATATATTTGAGGAAGCTCAAGATTCTGAATGTGATTAGCATTCCTAAGACCCTGAGAGCTTATTGAGCAAGGTTTTGTATTGGGTATAGGTCTGAGAGAGACTTTCAGATTCTTTGGCCATGAAAGTGTTATACTCAATTTTCAGGTCCATGATCCTGTTTTCCTTGGTATCTAAGGGACCTTCAAAGCTATGAACCAAGTCAAGCCAGGTTTGTTTGGCTGTAGGATAGCTAATGACTGATTCCATTGTATAGTCAGGGAGACACGATATAATGATGCTTTTCAGGCGTTGGTCCTGATTGACCACCCTCCTCTCATCAGGAGTCCATTGTGCTTCAGGTTTGGGCAAACCTTGAGCAGTCATTGGGACAAAGGGACCTTCATTGTTGCAGTTGATGTAATATGGTTCCATACCAGTCAAGTAGCAAAGCATACGCTTTTTCCACTTGCTAAATTTTCCAGCTTCTAGTCTAGGAGCAACAGCTGAATAGCTACCTCCCTTTTTATCAACTAGCTGGGGTACATCGATATCAGCCATGGTGGGATCTTGATTTTAAAAACTGAGCACTCTTTTTGTGTTAAAGATTTTGAAAAGTTTTACAAATCAGAGGCTCTGATACCACTTGTTGGACCCTTTTACTTGGTTATGGTTAACTACAAAGTTAATCAAACCAAGTTCCATGATGTAGCGAAGTATTGATTAATTAACAAAAGTAAATAAACGTAAAAGATAAGACACAAAGTTTTCAACGTTTAATTCTTTATTAGAAATTAATCAAAAGAATTATACCCAAGTGTTTGCGGAACAACACTTGGGATTGAAATGACAAGTATGGTGTATTCCTCACTAAACCCAAACTAAGTTTGAGTGACAACTAAGATCCTACTGAGCTATCTCAGGGATTGTGTTGTTCTTTGGAGAGAGTAAAGATTTGGTTTGTGAATGTCAAAGCGTTGAGTGCACAAACGTAATCTTTACCTCTCTCACTTATTCTCTATTTATACACAAGTAGTTTCTAACACTTACCTAATGGACAATGTAAGGAATTTTGGAAGTTCCTACTGATGAAGTTCTACTGACAGGATTCTGCTGAAGCTATAGATGGTTTCTGTTGACATAGTGTTCCTGCTGAAGACATATTTCTACGGATATTATTAATCCGTATCTTTAGTATTTGTTTGTTAGGATATGCATGAACTATATTAGGTAGTGATATGTATTGATTTAATATTGATTGTCTATTAGGGTTCCTTATGCTTATAAAAGGAACATAGTTTTATTGTTTTTATGACTTCAAGAAAAACATTTTTATTTTAGATCCATAGAGGATCATTCTTTATTAGAAAAACCTTGTTGGTAACTTTGATTGTGTTCTTGATTATTATTCCGCTGTGCATATTCAATCATTGTTGCTATATCCTAGATTGGGCTTAAACGATCTTTACAATTGGTATCAGAGACAGGGGCTCGTGAGATCTAGGGTTTATATAAGGTTTCAAAAGTTGTTGACAACCGCAGATTCGGAAAAGGTTTACTGTGTCAAAGGTACGAAGGTTTTTATTTTTGAAGTATCGATCTTAAATCCGTTTGACGATATTTGCATGGTACTAATTCATGATTTATACCTCGTACTTCATTAATAATGGTGGATCTGACATCAATTAGAATTCTAGTCGGTTGTAAATCAATTCAAACATAGTACTGATTTGTTGATTATTTTATAATTAATTGTGGATCGGTGGTAAGTGGATCACTTTTATTAATGGTATTAATATTCAAAGAGTTTGGCGTGTTGCTGTTATTGTTTTAATTGAATTCATCAAATTCTCAAAAGTGAATTCACAATAATTTATTGTCACATGGTGCAAGATAATCACAACAACATTCTTACTTCGTACTATTAAATTGTTCATAGTTTACTGACTGTGAGGTTGTCGTGTATTGTCGAACATGGGTAAGTGAATATTAATCTATTTTTTGAATGGGATTCGATGCTTTCTACTGATTGTGATTGGCTGGTATAATATTCAGTTTATTCTACTTTGTGTAAGAGTAAAGATACTTTTGTATCAAATTGTGGATTTCGCATATTGTTGCTGCTATTTTTATTCAACGTGGGGATCTTGTGCATTGAATTGGTCGATTATAATATTGATAGTGATCTGTCGCTTTCAATTTATTGCTGCTGCTATTGATTCACAATTCCTTACATATGTGGGGCTATGGTATTTAACGATTGGCAAAAGAATTGAATAATAGCTTTGATAGTGATTGATCAATAGTAGTGATTATATTGTGATTCGATTGTGGGGCTGCACTTTGTAAAGCTTTATTTGTGTGGGTCAATTAATTAAGTGGAGCAGCGAGTGAATATTGATCTTTAACCATGTACTGAATGAATACTGATTCGGAAATATTGTGTTTTATTAAGGGTGACTAAGAGATCAGTTGTGGGGCTGTGGTACAATTCATTGCTGTGATTTCAAAGGTTTTTCGTTTTCGCTGATTCTGCTGATAAGCTTATTTGTTTCTACTGATTGGTTAGTGACAGTTTAGCAACAGTGTAGTAACTGAAAAAGGGTCGCTAATCAGTTTCGTGACAGATTTTGCAACAGTTTTGTGACACTTTTCAAGTGTTGTCTAAATACTTAAAAAAAAAAAAAGTATCCTTCATTTGTATTTGTTACTGCTGATTGTTTGCTACTGATTGGATCCTGCTAATCGGATTCTGGTGCTTTCATCCAATTCTGCTGATCGTTCTGTTCTTGATGATTTCACTTGTCTCTACTGCTCATTAGTATAATGGCAAACGTATTTGCATTCACAGCTGTCGTTCCTAAGGTACATACTTGCTCTTTTGAATGTGATAGTAAATATAATGAGCTTCAGAAAAGGTGTGATAAATTCGAAACTCATTATAATCTTTGCTATGTTAGTGACCAAGCAAAAGGAGAGGCACTTAAAACCTTAGAAAATCAAAAGGTTTGGTTTCAACAAAATCAACTTGCTTATGAGGAGAAAATTAGAGTTTTAAAAAGAGACCTAGAGAATACTAGTAATGAGTTAAAATTTTGTGAAAAAGAAAAGGCAAAAGTAGAATTGGAAAAATAGGAATTACACGATAAGTTTGATAAAGAAGTAGCAGGTCGTATGAAGTGGCAAGAGGGATCAAAACACCTTGAGAAGTTAAATAATAGCTGTTAGTCCATAAGGACTAAGTTAGGTTTGGGATATGCTAATCATATCGGGCCAAATGATGAATATGACCCTAATGACTATAGTGTCTTTAACCCTGAACCTCCTTCTGAATCTGACACCTTTGATAATCATGCTAAAGAAGGAGGAATGCATGCTGTTCCTGGACCTATTAGAGGTGAGTTTATGCCTAGTTCTCCCCAAAAGGATTTTGATGAATCACAAATGTTTATGGTAAAAAGTCATCTACCTCTAGTGATTCTAATTCTGTGTCTAATGACCTTTTGTCTTGTGCTAATTCTGACAAGTCTTCCAAGGTCAATGTCCCTGTCCCTATTATTGTTAGTGTCAAAAGCTCAAAGTCCACCTCAACTGAGTCTACCTCCTTTACTCCTACTTCTAGTGTCTCCACTTCCAAGAGTGAAGTTGAGATTGAATCCAAAGTTAAGGTATCCAAGAAAGAACCCATTGTTGTTCAAGATTTACCTAGTTTCACTAGTAATAAATCTGATAAGAATACATACAATTCTAGGACTTCTTGTAATAAGAATGGTTGTTTTCATAAGAAGGCAAGTAATGTTAAAAAGAAATCTTGTTTTGTGTGTGGTAGTAAGTCTCATCTTATTATAGACTGTGATTATCATGAGAAAAGAATGGGTATGTATGCTGACCAAAAGAGACCTAGACCAATGTGGACCAATGTTAGTGCTATTCCCCCATATGTTCCACAAGCAACACATGTGAAAACCAGCAGACACATTCCAGCTGGTAAGCCAGTTTCTGCTGGTAGACCTTTTCCAGCCGGTTGGAAAAGACATGTTGCTAGACCATTCTACATACCCACTAGCACTTACTTTCAGAATGATATTTGGCCTAGTTATTATGACTCAATGTATATGGGGTGGGGGACAAGATGGGATAATGGTGTTAAGCCCTCAACAGGTTGTTCTTGCACACATAAGAGGAAAGGTTCATTCTGGGTACCAGGTGCACTGATTAAGGGGAGGCATAAGCCTAAGGGGAGGCTTATTGTTGTATTCTATGTATACTAACCATTTTTTGCAGCTGTTGGATCCTCATACGCCTAAGGGGAGGCTTAGTGTTTCTACTGACACTACATGTTTCTTTGGTTCCTGCTGATTGATGGTATATTTTATATATTTCATATTTCTATTTGTTTCTTTCTTTTATTTAAAAAATAAATAAATAAATAAATAATAATAATAATAAAAAAATAAATAAAATAATAAATAAAAACATAAAAAAAATTAAAAAATATAAAAGGCAATAATTAAAAAAAAACATATATTTGTATAGTTTTATTTTTATCTTATTTGCAGGTACTTGTAGTGGTTAATTACCACACATATGGTTCTCAACTCACCATGTCTTACTGACATAAGACTTGGCTAGCCCACAAGATTATGGCTTGTGGTAAAGGCTGCGGAAACCCATAAATGGTAATCAACTCACCATGATGATGACGCATTCCATCACAGAGTTAGCTAGTCCAAAAGCAAACGGTTTTTGGTAAAGACATCTCAATTCCGTTGATAGCTGTAATGGTTTGCTCAA
The DNA here is from genome assembly GCA_030686995.1 of Artemisia argyi. Classification (NCBI taxonomy): domain Eukaryota; kingdom Viridiplantae; phylum Streptophyta; class Magnoliopsida; order Asterales; family Asteraceae; genus Artemisia; species Artemisia argyi. The sequence goes on from CM060702.1 coordinate 100,317,867, forward strand.
AACCATAGGGTACTCAACTCACCCATGCTTCATTGCTGAGAGTTGAAATGGTCATCAATTCACCATGGGTGATGCTGATGAGGCGAAAAATGATCCGTTTTTAGGGGGTCATTTAAGCCTGAATCCGAATTTATTTGATCAAATATTGCCCTAAATCGTTCCTTTTGTGATTTTAGGTGTTTGGAGAGTGAATTCTGGAAAAGAGGCTATTTTGGACGTTTTTGGAGCATAAAGTGAAGAAAACGACAAAGTACCAAAAATCCAAGCTGGAAATACAAGGTGACGGCGTCAAGGGTTTGCTCTTGACGGCGTCAGACATGAAGAATAATTTACCGTAGCTGGTGACGGCGTCAGATGGATTTATGACGGCGTCAAAGTGGCCAAGATTAATTTACCGAAGGTGGTGACGGCGTCACATAGGCCGTCACGATTGGATCTAGGGCGTCCGAGGAAGTGTATGGTGGCGAGTTGACGGCGTCAGATTTTACTCTTGACGCCGTCAGGACGATTTTCCTATATATAGTTTTCTAGTTTTTTCATAAAAGAGGAGAAGTTTTGGTGAAACCCTAAAGACGATTTTGGTGCCTCTTTTACAGGTTTTTCAAGGGTTCCAAACCCTTGAGACCTTGCATTGTAATTGAGATAAGTATACTCTTAATTCAATCAATATGTCTATGTGTTGGTTGTTTATCTTTTGTTCTTATCTTAATTCTACTATGCTAGGCTAGATCTCTCTTGTGTTTGCTTAGATCTAATGAAACCTAGATGTTGATTATGTGTTGATTACTTGTCTATTATTGTTTTGAATGAATGATTTTATATGTTAGGCTTAAGAAAACTGGCAGATCTCCAAATGGTAACATGCTTGAACGTCTTAAGAAACATGAACCGAGGCGTACTAGGTCTTTATTGGTTGTATTTAATGCATGAGCCACTGTTTACAATCCCTATAGTTGTGCTGGGTCATGGTGTAGGAGGAGATAAGAGCTCATAGAGTTGGGGAGTTATGTATGCCACTCCACGAATGGTATTAAGGAATACAACCCGTCATTCATACAAGTGTAACAAGTAATTGACATGTAAAAGATATCTAGGGAGTAATGAAGTCTAAGTAAACACAATTTCTCCATATACTGCTCACAACCTTAGTTTAATATTAGTTTAATTTTATTTTCATTAGTTTAATTAGTTACAAAGTAGTTTTTGGGTTAGTTGATTAGCAACTAATTCCGCCCACTCTTTCAAAACCCGAGATTTTAATTGCTTTCATAAAAATATAAAAATACAAAAATAATCATCTTTCATCTCTAGAACTATTAATTAGGTCTTCTAATCCTAGCGACACTATTCCTAAGCTGAACGATCAATCCCCCGGTACTTGTCACTATACTATACTACAACGATCAGGTACACTGCCTGGTGGGGGTTGTAAGCCTCGCGAGATCCCTCAAGAGGTAAAGCAAGGTGCGATTCCCACGCATCAAGTTTTTGGCGCCGCAGCCTGGGGAATAGTTATTGTCTAGGTTAGAATTTCTTTTTATTAGGTCTACTTGCTAGATTCCTTTCTAGTAAGATTTTTTATTTTTATTTTTAGGTCTTCTTTAGTCTATCTTATTTCTTCGTGCTTTTGTTCGTAACTCTTTACCATCCGACATCATGGAAGGTGGTAACATCTTTGAACCCATCATCCCACCACAACAAAACCCACCATTAGAACCCCTTAGGCCCCGAACCTTAGGAGAGTATTCCCGACCTAGCCACCAAGGCTACCGAAACACCATTGAGCTCACCGGAGCCAATGTGACCCCCTTGCGATCCGACACCATCCGGTTGGTGCAAAGCGGATGTGCATTCCATGGACTTCGTTCCGAAGATCCAAACCAACACCTTAAGGACTTCCTCAAAATCGTAGATTCCATAGACCTAGGTGTTGAAACTAGAGAGACTACCCGTTTACGCCTATTCCAATTCTCTCTACGGGATCAAGCTAGTCAATGGCTTGAGCGTTTACCCGCGGGATCCATCACCACATGGGATGATCTCACCACTCGTTTCCTTGCTCAATTTTTCCCACCGGGGAGAACTACTAAACTTAGGAATGACATCTTGATGTTCCAACAACGTCAAAATGAATCTCTTTATGAAGCATGGACTCGTTTCAAGGACTTACTCCAAAAGTCCCTCATCATGGCATAGATTTGTGGCTCCAAGTCCAAATTTTTTATGACCATATCGATATCCCCACGAGGCGAACCATTGACCAATCGGCCGGTGGTAAGCTACGTGATCTTAGTGCGGAACAATCATGGGAACTCATAGAAGATCTTGCTCTCTATGACAACGAAAGTTGGAATGATCCCCGTGATTTGAACAAAACGGTCAAGGCAATATCTTTGCCTTCGAATAATTCAAGCACTCCCGACCGTAGGATCATGGAACTTGAAGGTCGAGTCAAGTCTCTCATGAAATCTTACGAAATTCATAAGCCTTCAAGCCAAGTAAGCAGAATCGCTTCTACATGCAAACTTTGCAATGGCCCTCATGAGACCTACAACTGCATGGAACTTCCAAAACGTGCTTATAACGAATTCACATCATCGCACTTAGGGCAAGGTCCTCGAACTTCTGCCGAAGCATATGAGGCATGGAAGGATAAACCTAATTTTAGAGGGTACCAAACACGAAGTGTATCATTTAATGATTCCTCACCCCTCACTTGGTCCGAACATTTTCCATCACAAGATACCTCTAGGCAAAGCTGTGAAGATGATTTAAAAAAATTCATTCTTTCTCAAGAACTGCAGCTTACGACACTCGAGGCAAAATTCAAACAACAGCAGGCTGACGTGAACAACAAGATTTGTAATCTGTTGACGGCTATCAAAGAGCATATTGATAATAAGCCTATTCACGTTGATGAGGTTAAGTCTGCTACCGTCATGAGTCCACCAGCCTCCCCTGTAAAGATAAAAAGTCCTAGCAAGCTATTCAAACATCTATCCCCTGACAAGAAAGGACCTATCAACCCCTCTGGACCAATCCACTTTGTAAACACCATCACCACAATTTTAGCTGCTGCATCCAAACCAACCCAACAACAAACTGACAACCTTAGTCAGACAACGAATGATGAGACACCAAAGGTTGACCACGCTTCGGCAAGGAAACCTGCTAACTCACCCGAGCAGTGCACCGCGCAGAAATCCGACAAATTGGATGATTGGAACGAGACATCGGAGGAACAGGAGAAAGACCCAACCATTTTGAGCAAATCGGTTATAAAAGAATCCGAAAAAGAGGATGCTATAAGTTGGGATAGCAATCAACCCGAGGGGAACGACCCTAAGCTTTTCAAAATCCCCTGTACCATTGAGGGAAAGGTCTTAATTAATAGCCGTATAGATCCTAGCTTCCCGGTCAGCGTAATCCCACTTTCTCTATACCGCAAAACCTTCCCAGAGGACGTCGTATGCAAGAAAGTAATAGAGAATGTATCAATTAGGATTGGAGAATTTGATTACGATACTGAGCTCACTGTGGTTGATGACGTGGACCCTCTCGCCAATCAAGCATTGACCAACCTCGTCCTTGGGATGCCATTTATCAATGAATCGGGAGCAATCCTTGACGAGAAGGATGGTAGTGTATTATTCACCAATGGTGTTAGAACGGTAGTTTTTCATGGGGATGGTGAGGAAGTTTATGAGTATCGTCCCTCCCTTGAGGGGAATCCATATGGGTCAAAGGGAGGAGAGTTGAAAAAGATCAAACGACGTAATCCGAATAACCTAAAAATCCCCTGCATGATCGGTCACAAACACTTCGAGAACGTGTACATTAATGTATTCCTGCCAAAGAATTTCATGTCATTGTTTCACTATAACAATATCTGCAGATGGGGGATGATTTACAAGGGAGAGAAAGTGGTTGGTGAGGATCATGAAATCCAAGTGTTCATAGGAAATATGGCATTCACTATGGAGTTCACAATTGTGGACAACATAGAGGACTTTGTTGACCCTAGGTTATCGCAAGTTGTATTTGGAGCGCCCTTTTGTGAAATCACTAAGTTGATGGTGGATGACTTGAACGGAATCATGACTTTCACTGACGGGATTAGGAGGATTTCATACCAAACGCCATACAAAAGAAGAGACCTTAGGGAGATAGATTGCGACGGGCTTGATGTTATGAGCTCCCAACTTGTCTTGTGTGATGACGATGTTAGAAGAGGTTGTAGAAATGTTTCTGATTTATCTTGTGGGTTCTTTAAGGATGTTAGTGAGCTTGGCTCTAAGTATCGGAAGGATGTTTTCGAATTTGAAGATCCAAAGTACTTACACTGTGAGAGCGACACTAGTTTAGAAGATGACCTAGGTAGTGGAACCAATGATGAGATCACGTAGTAACCCACGACTTTGAGTCTAGCTACAAGACTCGTAAATAAAGAAAAGCGCTTCTTGGGAGGCAACCCATGTTTTGTGTGATTTTAATTGTTTGATTGTTATTTGCTTCCGTATGCATGTTTTATTTTTATTGTTGGTTGATCATGTTTCTCAATTAAAATGTGAAATACTTTATTATGTTGTTTAGCCTAGTCTTAACTTCAACCTAAAGGTATTTTTGCAAAAGATAAGTGTAAGGGGAAACCCCAAATATGTTTTTAAGAAACAAACCGATCATGATTATCCACAATATTTAATGAACATGTATATTCGTATTTGTTAGAGTCAAATGCTTGTATTGAGTCATAATGAAGTTTTGCAGGATTTTCCAGGAAGTAGGACAAAGTTTTTCCAGAAATTTTCCGAAAACTTAACATAAAGATTTCTGCAGGTCCATTCTGACGGCGTCAGGGCATTGCTCTTGACGGCGTCAGGAGTCAAAAATCTGGAAATTTTACCGGTTTTGTTTTTCTAACGGAGTCTTATGGTTTTTGTGAATTATTAAGTTTTATAATCTCCAGGAAATCTGCAAACTTCATTCCACAAGCATTATATCTTATTTTGTTTTCTAGGATTTAGTAACTTATATAGGATGCCGCCGATTTTATGCGAGGTTGCCTTGTCTACTTTTGTCAGGATTTACAGGTTATTTGTGATAAAAAGATGATTTATATTCTGGAAGGGAAGCTTTGATTGTTCGTTTTCTTGGAAGAAGATTTAACCTGGCCAACCTAAAATCCATACCGAGCGAATCAGGGGAGTATTTGATTTCATTCTCTTTACTTTTTAACTTTTACATTCTTTACTTGAACATTGGGGACAATGTTCATCTTAAGTGTAAGGGGAGGGTAAAAAGATGATACCTTACATATGCACTTTCGCTTGAGTTTGTTTTGTTTGATAGTAGATGAGTAATAAAACTATGAGAAATACTTGTTAGTGTAATTTTAGCGCCAAATTTAAAATTTTTTACAACATTTAGGAGTGAAACTTTAGCCATAGCAAGCGTCTCATGGATAGGAGATTGTATGACTAGCACATAACCGTATATTCAGAAAAATTTTCCACCCAAAAATGTGAGGTTCGCCTTTAGATTTGATAGGAAAAGCATTCATTATTAGTGCTTATGAGTGTACCGGTAGCATTTAGATTCTAGAACTTGCGTTAGTGATGCATCCCGAGACCGCTAGTGAGACTACATTCGTGTGGTAGGATTTACTACATGATAAGAGGCATTAGGATCACCCTTGTGTTAAACCCATATCATAATTACTTGACCATTTAAGTCATATTACTTGGCTAGTTAAGTCAACTAATTTTTCCCACACCCCTAGCGTTGTACTCATTTTTAGTACACGATACCCCTAGTACACCCCTCCGAGCCTATCTTTTCGTTTCTAACTTTAAGCATTTTACTTAAAGGAAGAATTTGTTACACCCCACTTAAATGTACACCCAAATCGCCTTAGCCTTCCGTGTATGCGCTCATTTTTAGTGCATTATTGTTATTTGTTAAACCCTAAGTTAACTTTCTAATTGATTACATGGTTGCTAAGTCGAGTCATATCCTTGTACATGTTGTTTTGGGACGATTGGGACTCATGGGTAAGTACTTATTTTATGGAGTAATGGGGAAGAACATAATATTATTACATCCATATGTACGTTAATCTTAAAAGTGCTCCAAGTGTTTTGATTTTCTTAATTCGAGTCATTAGAATAGTTAAATGTAAAGTATGTAAAGATTCAAGTGTAAGGGGAATTCTCATCCCCTATGATGTATTATTTTGGATGGTAGGGTAAGAGTGTATGCAAAAAAAAAAAAAAAAAAAAAGAGAAAAAACATACGGACTACCATCCCGTTTTCATTTTATGTTCATTTTATGTTTTTGTTATTTTTCATTTATTAGCTTAAGTCGAGTCTAGTCTTGGCTTAGCAACGCCATCTTGTACATGTAATTTACTAAGATTGTTAACTCGCCACCAGTAAAATTCCCTTTATCCAACAAAACCGTGTAATTCATATCCCTACACCTAACGATATAACCCTTTAAAAAGACCTCTTTGATAGTTTATCCTAGGTGCTTACGCCATGTGGTGGAGGTTTGATCCTTTCCCAAGCCTATGGTAATCTATTTTGCTATGACAGGTAGTGAGAGATATCTTCCATTTCCATAATGTTATATTACTGTATTACACCCGAGAGATGTGAGTATCTAAACACTATTTGTGAGGTGCTTGTGTATGACCTCCGTGCTTGTCTATTGGTCTTTAGTGGAACGATTATTTGTTGTAATTACTTTTATATTAGTGATAAATGACCCCTAACTTGTCTTTTGAGTAGAATAAAAGCTCATTTGCTTGAGGACAAGCAAATCTCAAGTGTAAGGGTATATGATGAGGCGAAAAATGATCCGTTTTTAGGGGGTCATTTAAGCCCGAATCCGAATTTATTTGATCAAATATTGCCCTAAATCGTTCCTTTTGTGATTTTAGGTGTTTGGAGAGTGAATTCTGGAAAAGAGGCTATTTTGGACGTTTTTAGAGCATAAAGTGAAGAAAACGACAAAGTACCAAAAATCCAAGCTGGAAATACAAGGTGACGGCGTCAAGGGTTTGCTCTTGACGGCGTCAGACATGAAGAATAATTTACCGTAGCTGGTGACGGCGTCAGATGGAGTTATGACGGCGTCAAAGTGGCCAAGATTAATTTACCGAAGGTGGTGACGGCGTCACATAGGCCGTCACGATTGGATCTAGGGCGTCCGAGGAAGTGTATGGCGGCGAGTTGACGGCGTCAGATTTTACTCTTGACGCCGTCAGGACGATTTTCCTATATATAGTTTTCTAGTTTTTTCATAAAAGAGGAGAAGTTTTGGTGAAACCCTAAAGACGATTTTGGTGCCTCTTTTACAGGTTTTTCAAGGGTTCCAAACCCTTGAGACCTTGCATTGTAATTGAGATAAGTATACTCTTAATTCAATCAATATGTCTATGTGTTGGTTGTTTATCTTTTGTTCTTATCTTAATTCTACTATGCTAGGCTAGATCTCTCTTGTGTTTGCTTAGATCTAATGAAACCTAGATGTTGATTATGTGTTGATTACTTGTCTATTCTTGTTTTGAATGAATGATTTTATATGTTAGGCTTAAGAAAACTGGCAGATCTCCAAATGGTAACATGCTTGAACGTCTTAAGAAACATGAACCGAGGTGTACTAGGTCTTTATTGGTTGTATTTAATGCATGAGCCACTGTTTACAATCCCTATAGTTGTGCTGGGTCATGGTGTAGGAGGAGATAAGAGCTCATAGAGTTGGGGAGTTATGTATGCCACTCCACGAATGGTATTAAGGAATACAACCCGTCATTCATACAAGTGTAACAAGTAATTGACATGTAAAAGATATCTAGGGAGTAATGAAGTCTAAGTAAACACAATTTCTCCATATACTGCTCACAACCTTAGTTTAATATTAGTTTAATTTTATTTTCATTAGTTTAATTAGTTACAAAGTAGTTTTTGGGTTAGTTGATTAGCAACTAATTCCGCCCACTCTTTCAAAACCCGAGATTTTAATTGCTTTCATAAAAATATAAAAATACAAAAATAATCATCTTTCATCTCTAGAACTATTAATTAGGTCTTCTAATCCTAGCGACACTATTCCTAAGCTGAACGATCAATCCCCCGGTACTTGTCACTATACTATACTACAACGATCAGGTACACTGCCTGGTGGGGGTTGTAAGCCTCGCGAGATCCCTCGAGAGGTAAAGCAAGGTGCGATTCCCACGCATCAGATGCCCTATTGGGTAACCCAAGAATTGGCTAGTCCTGAGCAAACGGCTACAGGTAAAGACATCTCAAATCTGTTTATGGCTGTGATGATTTGCCAAAAATCATTAGGGTTTTTCAACACACCGATGATTCACGTTCTAAGTGTTGAACTGGTTATTAGTTCACCAGGGTGATGTCATGATTCCACCAAAGGACTAGCTAGCCCAAGAGTGAGTAGCTACTTGGTAAAGGCTTATCAAATCTACTGATGTTGCTGCTGGTTCTTGTTGCTGCTGATAGGTTGAAGTTGCTGCTGGTTCTTTGTCCTTAAAAGATGGTTACTAGTTGCTGTTGATATATAGTTTGATTGCTGCTAGTTACTTATTGTTGCTGCAAATATTACAGTTTCAATCCTCACACTTTCGAAGTTAAAGCTATATATCTGGAATCTTGAACTTAACAATGTCAAATTCAAGATTAGGGGAGGATTGTAAGGAATTTTGGAAGTTCCTACTGATGAAGTTCTACTGACAGGATTCTGCTGAAGCTATATATGGTTTCTGCTGACATAGTGTTCCTGCTGAAGACTTATTTCTACGGATATTATTAATCCGTATTTTTAGTATTTGTTTGTTAGGATATGCATGAACTATATTAGGTAGTGATATGTATTGATTTAATATTGATTGTCTATTAGGGTTCCTTATGCTTATAAAAGGAACATAGTTTTATTGTTTTTATGACTTCAAGAAAAACATTTTTATTTTAGATCCATAGAGGATCATTCTTTATTAGAAAAACCTTGTTGGTAACTTTGATTGTGTTCTTGATTATTATTCCGCTGTGCATATTCAATCATTGTTGCTATATCCTAGATTGGGCTTAAACGATCTTTACAGACAAAGACAACAAGACAATATTACATCATCCTATATTGGACAAAATACATAAGTATTTTGTCCCTGTTACAATTGGCTATAAGTAGTAAAGGTCAAGGATGCTTTCTGGTCTTCAGTGTTGACACACGTCTTGGTATTATACTCATTCAGGGAAAGTTGACCTTTGCATGATAAGGACCATCCCTTATCCATTCAAACTTATCCCGCCTAATCCCGCCTTTACATCAGTCTTCTTATCTTCAGTCTTTGTTCATTCAGTGATCTTACTTGGTGAGGAGTCATGGGACACAGTGAGTTATTGTCATCCCTCACTGTGTCCATCATCTTCTTCTTTGGCTTAGGTATCATTCACTGAGAACCGCCTCACTGAATGGTGAATCTTTCTTCATTGATCCGCTCTGAGCATCTTGAGGATGACTCACTGAACAACTATGTATTTAGTGACTTTTTTGGTTATCAAACACTTAGGATATTTTATGTTAAAATCCTAGATTAAGGAGTTTGGGTTTTAACAGACCCAACAACATTCATTGTCGCAAGTCTCTAAACATATATGATCTTCATGTAGAATGAGTAGGCAGTGTGAGCATGAGATATGGAATGACACGATTCAGCTGGAGTTGGGTATCACCATCGCCATCTTTATTTGTTCCTGAAATAAAACAGTTAGCAATAAAGATAGAGAACGAATATGGCTTTGTCATTCATTCTGCGAGGACAGACTACCCTCCGGTTTTGTGAGAACTGACCTGTGATCAGGTCGAGTCTCTATTAAATAAGACTCTCCTTGACAAGAATTTCCAGCTTTTAGTAATGAATCTTCCAAAGAATCCACTTCGGAGTCTTCATACTAAACATCTTCTCATACCGGAACGTCTCAAAGCAGACAGCACGATAGAGTGAATCGGTGAATTGATATTCACTGATTGATGAGAAATAGATTTATAGAAATCAGTCGCGTGTCTCTTAATACACATTTTTGAGACACGAAGAGAGTTTTATGCCTTGAATCATATTTCCATCAAAATTACTTTTGATTGAAAGATTATACACAATCAATGTGATCGAAAATTAGTTTGTGAGCACATTGAAAGGTTTTTGCAAAAGTATCCGTCAATCCATTTCCTGGAACAAGTTTGATTCAATTTTGAATTGCCCCATCGTTTCTTTCTAGTTGTCACTTGATCATTGATCCAAGATGGATCTCACATGTCACCTACCAAGAGCTTGAGAGATGTTCGCTCTAGAAGGATTTCCATCTTCATTGTGAATATTTTCATATCACTCGGATGTTCTGGCAATACCACAAGGATAATGCGTAGGACTCTAAATATTTTATCTTACTTTCCACATTGTGTGAAACAATAAGCATATCGGAAGTGTGTCCTAGTGAGATTTATGGATGATCTCTTTGGCTCTAGACTCAATAGTGCGTTTTGATCCGCTCCTGGAGACTGGGGAGGCGTCTCCTGTTTTAGGTATTAACATGGCTCGCAATGAGTGGCCGATACATTGCACAGGGTTCCCCGTGAGAATGAAACAGACTCTTTTAAGAGAACTTGAGTGGTTGGGAAGTTTAGTGCAGTGCGTCACTGGGTCCATAACGTCTTGTCTTCAATACCGGTGTTACCTTAGTAACCGCCAGTAGCTTATGAGTTGAACCCGGTTTTTGCCCTAAGGTTGAATATATGGAGGGCTATTTCTTTTCACCCGTTCTCATTTCATTTCTTTTTCATTCTTCAACCCCTTCAGTGCTTACCGAGACTTCATCACTAGAACCTTGTTGGGTTTGTTCCAGTTCTAGCTTTATCTCAGTCGACACTCTTCCCTTTCTCACTTTTCTCCTTTTTTCAATCATTCCTAAGGACTTCTAATCTATCTAGAGGATTGTCCCTGGGAAGATCCTTCCGGTTTTGGTAGATCATGGGAACTTATACCTAACCTTAACCATCCTTATAACTCCGTGCATTAAAGTAAATGGTCGGCCTTTGGTATTTTTCCACAAACGCCTTTTGCTCCCCCTTAATATGTGCATCGGTATTCGAAAGAGTTTATCACATATGTGGGAGCTTATTATTGAGTCCAAAAGATCACGTTTGATTATCAGATTTGATATTTAAATCACATTCTCTACCCCGATCAAGAATTTCAAACCTTTCGAGATTTTGGATCTCAATTGATTTAAGTAGGTTAGAAAACGTTGGGGAGAGAAATGCGGTCAGTTATAATATTTTCTGATAAAAGGAACCTTTTTCTGCTCCCCCTCAATTTGTGAGGGGGGTTGTTATGTGTCAGAATTGATAAGTTTACAAAAGATTTGAAGTTTTAACGAAAAACTCTTTGAAAAATTCTCATACTGACACACATAACCATCACAAAATATATTATTGCTTATTATATACAAAGTGGAGAGTTTTGATTATACATAAAATTTTGAGAAATCACTCTCCCCCTCAATCAATGACGGTTGTTTAAAACAGAAATAATTGATGTCATTGTTTGAGTGAAAAATTTTATAAAAATGTGGATTCAGTTTGATTTTCAACCAAAATTTCATGGTACAACCAAGTTTTGCACAAATACTTTCTTGAAAAATAATAGAAGGGAAAGTATTGGTGATAAAAAGAAGATTTCTCTTCTTATACAAGAAATGATGCACTGAAGCGTACATCAGATCGAGGGTGCACGAATGTAAAGTAATTCACGCTCGGATGAATGACACCCTTTGCTAGGAACAACCGTCTTTTTGACTATGTGTTTTCCTCATTTTGGAAAACAGGTTGCTATCTGAAGTAATAACAAGCCATAATTTTGAAGTCCGGGTTACAGCCTGAAATGACTGCAAGCCATTGTTTTGAAGAATGTTTTGAGAAATGACATGTTTTAGAAAAACATTATTTGAAAAAGAAAAACTCTTGCTCAAGCATATGTATGATTCCGTGTCATTATTGAATGACATTTCTAGAAACGTACATAATATTGATTACACAAGAGACATGTCGTGAGAAGAATATTTTTTGGTTTTTATAATTTTCTAATTTTTATGGTTTATATAGGTTTTATATTTTTCTATTTTCTTTTTGATTAAAAAAAAATATGTACAAAAGATATGTGGAGGCAATCCTTCACTCCTTATTTTCTTCCTGAAGATACTTAAGAGTTTCAGGTGTGAGGCTCTTCATCCCAAGTCGTGGAAGAATGAACTGGAATCTTTCACGAGAGAGAGCCTTAGTAAAGATATCCGCCAATTGAAACTCTGTCCTCACGAAGTAGAGTTCCACTACCCCTTTCTCTACTTGTTCTCTAATGTAGTGATGACGGATGTCAATATGCTTGGCTCTGGAATGCTGGACATTGTTGCAGCACAAAGCAATGGCACTTTTGCTATCACAATATATCGGGATTTTGTTGAAGTCAAACCCATAATCTGATAGTTGAGATCTCATCCACAAAATTTGAGCACAGCACGAGGACATGGCAATGTATTCAGCCTCTGTGGATGATATCGATGTGCACATTTGCTTTTTAGATGACCAACTTACAAGTTTCTCACCCAAAAATTGAGCACCTCCTGACGTACTTCTGCATGTATCTTGACACCCCGCATGGTCAGCATATGAGTAAGTCGTGAGAGCCATTGCATTGTCTTTAGGATACCAGAGACCCATGTGAATGGTCCCTTGTAGATACCTAAATATTCTCATGACAGCTTCTAAGTGCTTTTTAGTAGGCTTGGATTGATATCGGGCACACATACATACTGCGAATAGAAGGTCTGGCCTGCTTGCTGTGAGGTACATGAGAGATCCAATCATGCTTCTGTATTTGGTCTGATCAACAGATAAACCTGCTGAGTCGTCATCAAGTTTGGATCTTTCAACCATTGGTGTGTCAACTGTGTCACTTGAATCAAAACCAAGCTTCTTTAGAATGTCACTAGCATATTTCGCTTGATTAATGAAGATGCCGCTTGGGTTTTGTGAGATTTGTAACCCCAAGAAGAAAGACATTTGTCCCATCATAGACATTTGAAACTTGGAACTCATTTCCTTTGCAAATCGATCACATTCATTGGAGTCGGACGACGCAAAGATAATATCATCAACATAAATTTGAACGTGGAGTAGATTGTTTCCAGTCTTCCTAGTGAACAAGGTAGGATCAACAACACCCTTGGTGAATCGGTTTGCAAGGAGAAACTTGGACAAGGTGTCATACCAAGCTCTAGGAGCTTGTTTTAGACCATAAAGTGCCTTCTTCAAACGATATACATGATTTGGTCATTCAGGGTCCACGAAGCCTTCAGGCTGAGTGACATAGACCACTTCTTTCAAATCTCCATTTAGGAAGGCAGTCTTAACATCCATATGGTAAACAATCATGTTACTGCTAGAAGCATTGGCAAGGAAGATTCTAATGGCCTCGATACGAGCAACCGGTGCAAACGATTCTTCAAAGTCAATATCCTCTTGTTGACTATAACCTTTAGCAACTAGCCGTGCCTTGTTTTTCAATACGTCACCATGCTCATCAAGTTTAATTTGAAGATCCACTTGAAAGCAATGATCATTGCGCATTCAGGTGTCGGTACTAATTCCCATACATCAATACGATCAAACTCATGGATTTCTTCTTGCATTGCTGTGAACCAAGATACTTTAGTTAACGCATCCTTGAAATCTTTAGGTTCGATTTTGGATAAAACAGAATTGAAGAAGCGCCACAAGGCATCTGTGGCAAGTTGTTTTCTAGTGGACACAGGTCGTGAGGGATTTCCTATGATGTTGTCAATAGGGTGATCAGTTGTCCATTTTCTGAGATGTTCATGGGGTTGAGGGTAGTCGACCGATATAGCAGTGTTGGATTCTCCTGAGGATGATGCTTCGTTGGAGGATTCGGGAGCAAACACATTTTCAAATGGTTCATCTTCAGGTGGAGCAAAAGGATTAACTTCACATGAGTTTTCAGCTGTCATTCCTTGATGTTCAGAAGATGACTGTACATTTGACGCATGTTCAGAGTTGCTACATTCTGGAGCATCCAGATCTAAAGAGATGGAGGTAGATGGACCATTAGTGGCATGAGGGGCATCTACAACAATAACATTAGGATCCGCAGCCTGCTGTTCAGGTTTGTGAGGTTGCAGTGACTCGAAGTACTCATGAAACATAGGGTCAAATAACTTCTTCAATTCTTCACAAGTGGGAGGAACATAAGGAGTGACAGGGTTGGTATTCTGTACAAGTACCGAACTAATTGGTCCAGGAGATAAAAGATTTGGTGAGGGTCCAGAACTGGTGTGTCTTGAAGCCGTATGCTCTGTCAGCTCATCAAACGTGACATGGATCGTTTCCATGATTTGTCGGGTTCTTTTGTTTTAGATTCGGTACCCCTTTCGATCTGGTGCATATCCAACAAATACCCCAATATCAGCCTTAGCCTTGAGCTTTCCTAAGTCTTCACTATCGTTAGTTGGATAGCACAGGGCTCCAAACACACGAAGAAAGGAGAGATCAGGCTTTTTGAGATGCACCAGCTCATAAGGTGTCTTGTTGTGGAGACCGGTTTTGAGTGTAACACGCAGTAGCAATAGCTTCAGCCCATAGAAACATTGGTGTTTTAGAGAATATCAGCATAGTGCGATGTGACATTTCAAAAAAAATTTCATGTCACTAATTTTAATATTCTTATTATTTAACAATCCTTTTTTTTAATAATTAATTTCGTCGGAAGTTATTCGTGTACGTCAAAACACATTCAATTAATTCAACCGCGACTAGACTATGTCTACTCTACACTTCTTATGCATTTTTGTTTCGTTACAATCCTATTTCAAAAGTCATAATTCAATTTTTCAATTTTTACGTAAACCTTGCACCTTTTACGTTTAACGCGAATTAAATTTACGTTTTATGGTTTTAACAACCTAAACCAACCATAGACTATGAAAATTTTACATATTCTATAAACTTTAATATATTTTCATATTTACAAGTGATTTTATACTTTTCGTTTCATTTTTATAGTTTACGTCACTTTTAACAATAACCGGTGTCACCAAACGTGTTTTTCAACTCACGGTTTTAGTTTTAACAACGTTTAAACACTTCGGCAAACCCAAAGCTTCCATGAAATATTAAAATTAGCCATTTTAATACTTCACAACAATTTCATAATATTTTTATAACACTTTTATAAAATTCACATTTTCAGGTCACCTGGTACTGCGTATTTCGCGTTTTTAAAACCGTACGCTTAATTTAAACCCCACAAACACACTAATACACCAATATTAATCCAATATTAATAAAATCTTATCTCTACCCTTGTATTTCAAGCCTTGGTCGTTCCCCACTCTCCACCTTTCCAAATCACCACTTAAAACCCATATATACTATTCATTACCTTACATAATCAACTCCAACACTTTAATAAACTTGTACATACATTATACGAAACATTTTTGACAAAAAAAATCAAATAATACCTCCCCACTTTACCCCTAAAACCGGCCATATACTCTCTCACACTCCACATTATTTTCATTTACAAGAAATATAATTATTACCATTCTCTCTCTCTTCTTCACATGCAAATCTAGAGAAAAACCATCCATTGCCTTCCTCCCTTTGTGCTTGCTGCCGAAATAACCACCAAAACACCACCATCTCAGCCTATTTTTGATCACAAAATCATCACCACATCATCCTCTTGAAGACCCTTGAAGAAGATGGTGATTTGAATCAAAGATTTGAACCCTTGAAGAAGATGGTGATTTGAATCAAAGATTTGAAGGTTTTCTTGATATTTCTTGATGTTTTATTGAAGTTTTCTTGAAGTCTTCCTAAAGATTATTTTAGAGCCATCTCCACAGCCCTCAAGCTCTATCTGAAGAGTATAAGAGAAGGTCCAAGCTTGTGGTGGTACCTCTTAATTCGTTTCTATCCAAACCCTAAAAGGTTTCATTGATTTTCACTCCTAGTAAGCATATCCCATCACCCTCTTTGATTTTTGTCACATGCAAATGGTTTTTGTTATTTAATTAATTATGGGTTTTCTGATTTTGATGAGTTTTTGTGTATGAGATATGTTATAAGAGGTTTAGATGGCATTGCATGGTATTGGATAGTGTTAGAATTGATGTTTTGATGGATTTTTAGGTCGATTATTGGGACTGTTTTAGACCAGCAGATAAAACGAATTGGTGTGCAATATTTTTTGGCTTATGGCCTGCTGGAAAATTTCATTTTTAGATAGATATATGTCTTAGCTTCATGTGTCGAATTGGAGGGTTTATCAACTCCTCCAGATGAATGAGTTATGGCCGTTTTGCTAGAATTGATCAGTTCTGAACTACTGTTGTAAAAAGGAGTTTAACTCCAGGTTTTTACATTAAAAGTGTTGGAATAAAAGTTGAGACCTGTAGTAGACATCTTAGGCTAACATCTCCAATTGGAATCAATTTAATAGCTATCACAGTTTGGGAAATATGTTAAATTTGTGTTTCGTAGGAAAATTTGGGAATGCTGCAGACCAGCAGCATATATGGGTTAATTGCAGAAAACTTTTGGCCTAAGAAGGTCTATATTATTTGATGGGATTATGGAAATATGTTTAAGGTAAATGTGTCGAATTGGATAGGGTGATATCTCCTCCGGATGAGTGAGATATGATCGTTTTATGGAAACATGTCAATTCTGGAGCTGCTGCTGGAAAACATGTTTTTGCTCCAGATTTTTGTACATTAAGCTTAGGTTTTAAAGCATGGTTCAACACTAGACATTATAAGATTTCACCTCCAATTGGTTTCAACTTAATAGCTATCATAGAATAGTATTTATAACCAAAACCGTAAGCGTTAGAATTTCAGCGAACTTTCGGGTTGGAGTTATAGTTAGTAACAACTCATTTTCCGTTGATTGGTAAATGATTTGATTGAATGGCCAAATGTTTTGGAAACTAGACTTAAGTATATTTCCAGGGGTGATAGCCCCATCCTTGTATATTTTATAGGTTAAGAGATATGATGGTGTGAAGTTGACTAAAATTTCAGCAACATGGTTTTTGTATCTATTCTTGAAAAATAAAAGTGTGATCACTTAGTAAAAGTTAAAAATGGTTAATCAATACCTATTAAACGCTTATTTGGGTATAAGTGCTGTTGTATACCAATTTGGAGAATAAAAATACCTTCGGTTAAGTCTTTGTGCAATGCCATGCTTATCTCGAAAACATATCTCGTGATCATTTGATTTACTTTTTCATATCGCTCTTCTTTATCATTCTAAGTTGCGTCACGTCTTTTAGGTTGTGCTTAGACGCTTCACACTCGTCCGAAGATCCATTTTACTTCTAATCTCTTTGCTCTTAAGGTGAGTTCATAGCCCCGCCTTTTACTTCAATTGTTTTACAAACTCCGTGGGGGAGATACATGCTACTTATTTTTATTATGATCACAACTAATTTAAAAACTGTATTCTAAACTGAATGTATTATTGACACTAAGTACTACTATTGCCATGAAGTCCCCACATCATGAATCGTTAATCACTATGAGTAGTGAGAGCGAATATTGTGAATAGATCTATTGGTATTGAACTCCCCCGTCCGGAGAGGATGCACTATATTTGAGGTCTCTAGGTGCTTGGCAAGGCACCTACCGGGGCAAATTTACATACATATTTCTTAAGGCGTCGATGTCATGAGCTTAGTGTAATAATACGTTTTATGGGCGTATAACAACGTAGCCCATCGTTTTCTTAAATTGAATTATATTGTGAACAACTTCTTATTATATAAACTCTATGGATTCACTCAACCTTTTTGTTGACTTTTTAACATGTATTTTCTCAGGTATTATTTGGCTAGCTGAGCATTGGGAGCAATCGGAGTCGCGTGGATATCAAATATTGAAAGACTTGTTTTCTACACATTCGATAACCTTTTATCTTTAAAATATACATATGTGTCATGTTTTAACTCTTGTAACTTAAGTTTTAAATAGAAATTGTTGGGACCTTTGTACTCTGAATTATCAAATCGAATGTGACATTTTATTAAACGTCTCTTTTGAGGTCGTTTTCTGTAACTTGTGTGTATGAACTATGTAGTGACACCCAAAGTGGTATTCCGCTGCGTTGTAAATTTTGGGGGTGTCTCATGCGAGCAGCTTCAACTGGTGTAGGATTCCGTCTTTCAACAACTCCATTTTGTCGGGGTGTTCGAGGAATACTCTTTTGATGACTGATGCCGATACTTTCATAAAATTAAGTGAGTTGTTGGTTGACAAACTTAGTTCTATTGTTAGTGCGAATGATTCTAACGGTCTTGTTAAGCCTTACTTGCAGTTGTTTGATGATTTTGATGATGATTCCGGGAGTTTCATCCTTGGATCTTAAAAGCTTCACCCATGTAAATCGTGAGTAATCATCCACAATTACAAGAATATATTTTTTCCCATTAAAGCTCTGCACTCTCATGGGTCCGCACAGATCCATGTGAATGGTATGGAGGACTTCAGTGTTGGAGTTGGCGGGTTTCGGTTTGTGAGTGTGCTTCTTGCTTTTACCCAATTGACATGCTGAGCAAAGATGGTCTTTTTCATACGTAAATCTGGGCATGCCTCGAACAAGATCTTTGCGAGTAAGTTCATTAATGGTGCCGAAGTTCAAGTGGTTCAAATGACGGTGCCATAACCACGATTTGTTCTTAGAGGCCTTAGAGAGCAAGCAAATAGGAGAGGACCGCATCATGTCTTCGATAGAGATAGTATACAAATTAGTGCCACGACTTCCTTTAAGTAGATCAATTCCATCCAATTCTCTAACAAAACATGTGTGCTTTCTGAAGGCCACTTCGAGATCGGAGTCACAAAATTGTCCAACAGAGAATAGATTATGCCCAAGTCCTTCCACATAGTAGACTCTAGAAATCACACTGTCACCTAACACATAATCACCATACCCCATAATGGCTCCAAAATGGTCGTTTCCGAATCTGACAGTCCCGATAAACTTTTTCACGAAATTTCTGAGCCGAGAGCGATCCCCAGTCATATGTTTTGAGCAGCCTGAGTCCAAATAGCACAGGACGATTTGTACGACCTGCATTTGAAACCAGACAGATATGGATAACTGAAAAACATGGATCCCCAAGTGTAATTGGGATCTAATTGGTTAACACAATCACACTTAAATGAAGCAGGATTAGTATTTACAATGGCTTCCTTAGAGGAAATGATACTAGTGGGTGCTACTGACTTATCATCAAGGCATTGAGTCACTAAAGGGAATTTTCTACCAGTAGCCTTCCATTTCTTAACTGCTAAATATTTAGGATCGGGTATTCTTGTTAGTAAGCATTGGCTTCCTAAAGTGAATTTTCTTCCAGTAGGTTTCCACCAATATCCTGCATTGGTAAACATCTTTCCTTTAGCTTTCCAAGTATGGTTTTCCAGTTTATGTGTCTTAGCAAACTTAACTGAGGATTTGTAAGAAGATTTCAAAAATAACACGCCACAATCATCATGATTACCAGAAATTAAACAACCATTATAAGTCTTACAAGTAGCATTAGAATTCGAATTAATTACAGTACGCTTATCGCAAATACTAGAATCAACACGATTATTTTCACTTAGATCAATCTTATTGTTCCTAAGGTGGTCTTCTACTTTCTTCCCTTGAGCACTCTTAGCTGGCGAAGTCCTATCATTCCTTGTATTGCCTTTAGGCTTTGACCCGCTAGCTTTAGTTTCATTTCTTACTCCTGTAGAATTGACGATGGGAACATTAGATTGTTGCATAGTTGTTTGGTTTCTAGGTGGTGATGTGCGATGATCAGAAATAGCCAACTGTATATGTCACACCCCCAAAATACCTGAATGGCAGCGTAATGGAATACCTGGGGGTGACTGCCATAGCATCACAGTTACATTGAATGACCTAAAGTGTCGTTTGGTAAATACGTCGTTTGATCATTAAAACATTCAGAGTTTACAAAACATAGGTCCCAAAAGGTGTTCCAATTTAGGTAAAATAAGTTCAAACAAGATCAAACGTTTCATAAGTGCCGAAATTTAAGGTGAGACGCGTCGACTCCGCGACTCCATGAAGGTCCAAATGTATGCAACATGAGCTACCTTAACAACCTGAAAATACATTGCTAAAAAGTCAACACGAATGTTGGTGAATAATCATAGGTTTATAAGTTAAATCGGATGTACAATTGCCATAAGTAAAAAGTAAAGTAATAAGATTTCAGTCATAAAATTTACATTGGCTCTTAAGCTAATGACCCCGAAGCTAGACATAGTTACTTGACCCCAAATGAGTGTTTACCAGACACTCTAAATATAATAGACATGAAATGCATCCGTAATCACGTTGGAGCAACCCAAACACGGATGGAGGAGTCACCCTCAATAGATCTATTCACTCACTCTCGCTCGTACTTTAATTAACCGTCCATGATAATAAAGGGGACTTGTCAAGACATGGTAATAAGGCAACTTAAGCAATGTAAGGAATTTATACTTTGGCATGTACAAAAATAAGTGATGCAATGTATTCTCCCCCGTGGGATTTGGAATCAAAGTATTGAATTAAAAACGGGGCTATGAAAACTCACCTCGAAGTGATGATGTTATGAGATGAAATGATAGGGACAACAAGGAACGAAATCAACCGCAACCTATGATGAATGATAATGATCTAATTTAGATCATGAAATGATGTAGAGAATATGCATGCACATGATACCTATACCACTCATAACTTGAAAATACTAGTTATAGTCATAGTAGAATATATTCCATACTTAAGAAAAATAAGTCTTAACTAGACTTGTAAAAACTAGTCGTAGTATATCGTATATAGAATGTTAGTATTATATTCCTTGCTTTGAAAACCTTGAAATAACGTCTAATAGTCGTAAACATAAACATGTAATCACTAGTACTTCATTAGTTATGAATTTGGCACTTTGGTAGTATTTCTAGAAAATCTAGGATTTAGTACGTAGAAGTAGTATTATTATTATTTCTAGTTAAAAAGCTGTCAAAATATATATAGTTTTGCCGATATTGAAACGTGAATATCTTTGTCGTTATAAGTCCATTTTCTTCGTTCTTTATATCCACGGATTCGTCTTAGTATGTACTAATATATTTTTGGTAGCTCGGCTTCTCTAGGTTACG
This sequence comes from Artemisia argyi, assembly GCA_030686995.1. NCBI lineage: Eukaryota > Viridiplantae > Streptophyta > Magnoliopsida > Asterales > Asteraceae > Artemisia > Artemisia argyi. The sequence goes on from CM060702.1 coordinate 100,339,188, forward strand.
TCTAACGCCTCGGTTTATCCAACGAAAATCGTCCAACAGCATGAAATTTTCAGAAAAATAGTTTTCGTCAATAAACTTGCAAAAATCATATCTCCTTCGTTATAAACCCGTTTTAATCCGTTCTTTTGCCAAAAGTTTCGTTTTTGAAAGTATTTTCAAAATATTTGGTTAAAAATCTCCCCTGAGTTACTGAGTTTTCTATATTTTACATTTTGGGACAGTAGGTTCTTAGACATGTTCTAAACTCATTTCCAATGTTCCAAACTAGTTTCTAATCCACCCAAATCACTTCCAATCACCACAAATCTAGTCTATTCCTACCATACACCTTCTTAAGGTGTCATGGGTTCTTAAACATCATCAATCAAGTAGATCTACCAAGGGTTTCCATTTCTAGTGTTTAAAAGATATAAAAGTTTAAATAGAGTGGTATAAACTAGCATATGCATGTAGATCTTGTATAAAAATCATATGATCATAAAGATAACTTGAAGAAATCATGAAAAAGAGTCTTGATAACTTACTTTGAAAGATTATGAAGCTTGGATGATGAAAACCTAATGATCCTTGAGTTTTTATTACAAAACCCTAACAATGATCACTATATAAGCTAGATTAAATCTTGTTCTTGGAAAAATTCATGGTTCTTGCTTCTTTTTGTTCTTGGCCGTGGGTTATGATGGAGAGGAAGAGAGAATACTTTTGTTTTTGCTTATAAGATTTATGAGGTGTAGATGATAAGTTTGGATAGATATTTATCTAAGTTTAATCATATAAAAAGGGAAATTAAAGCATGAGGTTAAAAAAATGCATATGATGTCCATGGGGGGGGGGGGGGTATGTGGCCGGCTTTTCAAAGGGAGAAAAAGGGCAAAAATTGTTTTGATATAATTAGGATTTGTAGTAGAGGATTTGTATAGTTTTTAGTTGTATAATTTAGATAGTTTTAGTTAGTTTTTGTTATAATCGGGTGCCGGGTTTGCGAGAAATAAATTTTAACGAAGTTAACCGGGACTTAATAAAGTCCTAAAAATGATAAAAATATGTTGGGTACAAAAATTGAGCGTTTGGATAATTATTATTTAGTTTTTACGAAAGCCGTCGTAATTATATTAAACTTACGAGATAAATTTAATAAATTTCCAAAATACCGGGTAAATGAATTTTACAATTTGTGAGACGTTGTAAGGAGTTTAAAAATATATCAGAACCATTGTGGGGATTTTTAGATATGTTAGTTATATTTATTAATCGCGTGTTAACATTTAATTAAAATAAATATACGTAAAACGTTAAATATACCAAAAATATTAATATGAATATTCTACGAGTGGTATAGTATGCAAATGCTATTATGATGAAATGTAGACTATTTCTATTTGAGTTTATTGGTTTTGTCACGAGTGATCTTAATTGAATCATATAACTCTTTGTAATGTTGTTTAACTTTCGAATTTTCAGCTTGAAAACATTCATTTTCATATTTGAGTTTATTGATCATGTTTTGAAGTTGGAAACTCTGAGAATCTACAGACTGTGGATTATGGGTGTCGATCACATCATTCATGGTTTAAATGGTCCAGTGTACATCGAGTTTTACTTCCCGGATTTTTCTGAATGGTATCATGCCTTTCCTAGGCAGAACTTTTAACGTGACCCTACCATCGACTTGAAATTCTAAGGGTTTAAAACTTATCGACTTGTAACTGATTCTTGATTTGCAGGAAATTCCTGGTTATTTCATGAGTGCTTACAGGAACAATGAGTTTGGCTTTTTCCGCGTTTGGTCCGTCACTAGATGATCAGCACTTCTTGAGGTTTACAATGTGATATGGGCAATATATGTTGCTCAACTCTGCCAGAACTCAAATTTGTATGTCAGCTGGTCGATTCTAAAATGAATCTTAAATGGTCAAATATACTAGAGGTTCAATCTCTCGTGTTACCAAAATTATATCATGCCTCTCCAAGGCAAAGCTTTAATTTAGTTCGTTCTCCCACTTGAATTTAGATGGTTTGCTGTTCCGGGATACCCAATCCGCATGATGTGCGTCATGCACCAACCCTACTTCTACCAGTTTCTCGTTGCTTGTAACTGGTTCTTGACTTGTGAAATTTCCTTTGTTGTTCCATAGTTTAGTTCTAGACCAGTGAATTTAACTTTCCGATTTCATTCTATAAATTGGTAATTGGTACTTCGACTATAGAGTGCCTCAAATGGTGTAGTCTCTACGCTCGTGCGATAATTATCGTTGCAAACGAATCTAATTTATGATAAATGGTTAGTCCAACCATTTCTAGAGTCAATCGCTCACTCTCTGAGCATATCTTTCCTATGTTTGAATTGTCCTCTCGATCTGACCATTGGTCTGAGGATGATAGGCGGTGTTTACATCTAAATGGGGTTCCGAAGGAAATCTTAAAATGATTGACAGGAGTCTGAGGTGATTTGATTACCTTTATCAGGAATAATTGAAATGGGTACAATAAATCTTGTGACTAATTCCTCAACATTACGTCTTTCGAACAGGACGTTATCTGAAGGGGATAGAATATAGGTGTAAATTTTTATTCCTTGTGTTTTGTTCCAACGGATGATAAGACATATGTCTTTCTATGCCTATTGGGCTAGGTCTCCATTACTGACGTTTGTACTTAATTTATGGTGTCCCTCCTAATTTCCTTCATCGAATATTCCAAGGTTCTTTGTTGTCAAATCACAAAATCCTAAATGCATAAGCAATGTAGTATGGTGATTAGCTTTGGAAATTTGTCTCGCGATTGTGAGTTTTGGTTGAAATCTTTTTCTGAATAAAGGAATTTAGAAAATGGAACTAATGATTTACTAAGTAATATCTTTCTTGCTGATTCAAAATTCAGTAGTTATGAAATGTGAAACCGTTCACATGTTGTGATTAGGAATTTTTACCAAAGTTTGATGTTTATATATTTCTCGCTGTACAATAGTTTTGCTAAATATTGACAAAAAAGGATCGTACTTGTTCAAAATAGGAATTTCAGAAATTATTTTCTACAAGATATGTGATTTGTATAAACACAAATTTTAAATCAACTTCATTCAAAAGTGAAAGTATTAACAAGGATAAAATAGTAGGATAGGTAATGTTCGCATAAATGCATAGATGTCTAACGTTTAGTTCCTGAGGTTGGATAATGCTTATTGGTGGGTGTCAGGCAAAACTACAAGCATAAGTATTCAAACTAACTTAAGTCCTGAAAAGGTTTATCGTTGAAATTGTCATCCTGTTGGTAAGATATATGGTTAGGTCTGATCCTTTTTCTTGATATGAAAGTTAGGTTATCTGAAATTTCTAGAGAACACAACGCCTTAGGGGAATCCATATCGATATTCTTAATTTAAACAATTATCCTTGGTGAAAACTCATTACAGGGAAGTTTGCGTTTGGATGAGGCCATGTTTAAATGGAACATTCTACAGTATTGGTTAGGAGGCTTGGTTTATTTCTATAGTGTTGCTTAGAGTACCTTCACAATGTGTTCGATCCTGTAGCTCAGTCTCGCTAGTACCTTTGAATGATAAAATTTGACAACTAGGTCAGAGATGGTGACTCGTATGGTCTTGTGGTATCCTAGGGTTGTGGTTAAGTTATGAATTTTCTTACTATATACTTCTAGTCCTGATTAGTAGTTCTGAAATCCTTTCGTTACTTTTCTTGTATCGAGGAATCCTACGTGTAATTGTTATGGAAAGTCTCTCCTAGAGAAGTAAATGAAAAATCTAACTTAATGGCTGAGTGAGTGGCAGGTGGGGTAAGTATCCAGGGAGAGTTTGTCAGAAAGAGACATTTATGAAAGAGTTTACATGTTTACAACGCTTTTAAATGGAGATTGTTATTAGCAATACTTTAAAAAGTAATTATTTTCTTCATGGCATAATCCTTCCTGAATTATACATAGGTGATCAGGCTATGTTTAATTGAGGATTAATGATGCTATGCTTGATTTAGTCAAAATAGCATTACTTTTCTCAAAAGTTTTAGATGGTGTTCAACGTTTTGTTATGAAAAATGGTATTCTAGATATTTCTTTTCAAGGTAACCTAAAAATTGTTTCGTATAATAATAGTAAATAATTGACGTAATGACGAAAAAAAATCAATTTATATGGTGGTAATAAAACAGTTTCTTTTAATAATTTCGTAAAACAATTTCCCCATATGATAGTAAAATAGTTTGAAGTAAAATTTGTTGAATGGTTTATTGGATACATGGGTGAATCTTATGGTATGGTAATAGTCTACTGATGAGTGCTCAAACACTCATCATTTTTGGTCAAATCTGAACTGCAAAACATACAAAAACACTCAGTAATGCATCAAAATACTAAAAATATTTCAAAATTGTGTTTTATATGTTTTAGATGCAAAATGAGTAAAAACAGATGAAAAACGTACACAGTTAGCAAAAGGTCCTTTTGAAATCACAAGTTGTCATACTTAGTCCTTTGGTGAAAAATCTCAAAAGTTTTGGAAAATTGCAGTTTAGTCCCTGGAGTTTCAAATTTTGGCAGAATTGGTCCCTGGTGGGATATTTTTGGATGAAAAACCATTTTTAGTCCTTGAAAATTTAAAAATATTCAATATTGATCCTTGGATAAAAGTTTTCACGAAATGGCAAAAACAGGTCCCTCAACTTTACAAACTTGGCAATTTTGGTCCTCGGGTGTTAAATTTTGGAAATTTATTATTAAAGGTCCTTGTGGAATTACAAAGTGGCAGAAACCTTGGGATAACATTATGGAAGTTGGCAGGTTTGGTCCTCAGTATTCATTAATATTGCAAAAATGGTCCTTGTGTCTTAACCTTAACCAAACGGACCTTTTGTTATTATTACCCACCCAAAAACTTAACCTGATCCACAAAACTACCCTAGCCCATCACCATTTACCCTTGGCCCATAACCACCCCAGCCCAAAACCGTTATAATAAATCCCAACACCCCATTTTATTTAATCACCTAGGTCAAACACCTTTGACCTCTTCCCCCTTCCCACTAGCAGCCTGCAAAACCCACTACCACACTCCATCTTCCCCCTCCTCCACATCACTTATCCCATCTCTTATCCCCCCAGCTCACCACAACCCTCCAAGGAGCATTAATTGCCCACATATCACTCCAAGCTACCCCAACTGCCATGTGGGATTTTTGGCGCCAATTTTATGATTCAAAGGCTAAGATTTGTTTCAGACATCCAAGGGCCACAAATCAAAGTGGGATTTGACCAGAGATCAAGTGGGAACCAAAAAAATCTATAAAGAAGAAGAGAGAGACAGAAGTGAAGTAGTAGATTAGTTTTAGTTTAGTTTAGTGTCGAAGTTAATGTAATTTCATTTTCTAGTTATAGTTTTTAGTTTAAGAAAGTTTTAATCTACAATTTCAGTGTAATGTTAACTTTATCTAATCTTAATGTCAAGTTTTATTCAGTAATTCAGTTCTGGCAATTTTTATGAATTTGACAAATTCATTTGATATTGTTAAAATTGTTGTTTCATGTTCATTCAAGTTCAATTAAGTTACTAATAAGCTTTTACAAGCTTGTTAAGCATTAGAACCAGTTTTAATTCAAGTTAACTAAAAAAATCACAAAAAAATCAAAGAAAATTAAAATAAATAAAAAATTAGTGTGTAATGAAGAAGAAACAGTGGAACATGGTTTAATTTTGGATTGCTCTGGTTTAGAACTCCATGGGGAGTGAATAGGAGTGATATTTGAGCCCTGGTACCATTTATCTCAGCTTGGAAGCTTTGTAAGCCTTTTTCTTCTATTTGTCACTGTAGCATTAGATTAGTTAGTGCTTATTTGCTTTTAATGTATTCCTTTTATGATATTCATGTTTAAAATAGTTGATGATAGGTGTTAGATGGTTCAGAGTAAAGCTTGTTGATCATTTGTGCATGTTTTCTGTATAACTGACCTAGTTTTAGCCTACCTTAGTTTTGCTTAATGCTTCATGGAAACTGGTTATCACTGAATGCTACTTGCTTATTTTGGTCTGTCATATCTCAGTGAGTCCTTAACTTTCATTCTTCTTAGCTTAAACACTCAATTCCTTTGGTAATTGTCCAATCAGTCATTGTTAAGGGGTGTTTGGTTCAAGGGAGAACTCTATGGTCTAGTGGTTTTAAGTAGTTGATTTTGCTGTAAACATGTTTTAATAGGTGATATTAGTATAGTTAATGCTTAAAATCAGTTGGATATATCACAAAAAGTCATAGTTACCCACAAATCCATCCAACAGTAATTGTCAAGGTTTTTGGGTTTCAAATCTCACCCATTTTGACTAAATGATGTTCTCCTAGCTTAATTCACCCTTAGTATAACTTAATACATCCATTTAAGTCAGTTAGACCTAATCAAAGTTGGAAAAAGTCAAAGTTATAAGTTTTACATGAAAAGTCAATTTGCATGTTTTCATTTTTTCCAATTCTAGCATGAATTTTCTTGAATTGTGTATTATGTTTCAGGCCTTGTGCTCTTCAGGTTTTGTTGTATCCCATCTAGTCTTCAAGTTCCCATCATCCTTTCATTTTTGCTAATTTTCTGTGGGCCCCACCATCACCCCAAAGTAGGCTGCAGGGAAGCCCCTTCCCCTGTACCAGCAACATCACCACCACATAGCCACCTTTGGTGGTGTTTTCTGGCCACCACAGTGGGCCCCACATCCACAACTTTGTTCCTTTCAACCCCCCTCCTACCCCTCTTCATGGTTTGACCTTTAGTTTGACCTAGGACCCTGTGGACCCCACCTGAATTAGCCACAAAAGTTTGTCCCATTTTCAGCTTTGAAACAAGAAAGCCAAGTGCTTTTCTTGGCTTATTTGCTTATTCTGTGGAACCCTTTTAATTTTTCTAGCTCAAACGTGTCCACACAACTTATTTAGATCAGATTTCACCTTAGTGGACCCCACTTAAGCTCATTTGAGCTCATTTCCTTCCTTGGTCAACTAAAGTCAACTGCCAAGCAAATAAGCACTCAAAGTGCTTATTTTTGATTTCCACAAAAGTTGTTTTTGTAAAAGTTTCAAGTTTTAAGTTGTAAAATAGTTTTCTAAAAGAAAAATCCAAAAAAAAACAAATTAATTTCAAGTGATAGTTTCTATTTAATTTTATTTAAATTTTAATTTTTATTTTTAGATTTTTATTAAGCACTTAGCATTTTTATATTTTTATTAATTTCCTTTTATGTTAAAGTATTTTTAGTAATTTTATCAGATTTTTATTTTGTCATTTAGTAATTATTAGATTTAATGTTAGTTTTATTAGTAATTAATTAATATTTAAGTTTTAAATAGCATAATTAGTTTTTATAAAGTCAACCCTAGTTTTTATATTTTTCCTAGCTTTTATCTGTTATAAAATAATTTTAGGATTTTTTCCATAATTTTCTAAGTCATTTAGGTATTATTAGTAATTTAAATTAGTTTAAATAGTTTAATTAAGATAATTAGTTTTTAATTAATAGAAAAATCACAAAAAGACAAAAAGATATATTTTTAGTTTTAAAATTTGTTTTTAGTTATTTTATAATTTTAGAAATTTAATTTTCATTTTTCTAGTGTTAAAATAATATTATATTGAATTTAAGTTATTTAAATATTAATAATTAGTATTAAATAGTATTTAATTAATATTAAATAATTAATTAGTGTGAAAATTTATTTTAATTTTCTAAAAATTTTCTTTTACCCTTAGGTTTGTAAAAAAGTCATTTAGGGGGTTTTCAGATTTCAGTTTTCACGTTTTATTTTGTACGTTTACGTTATTTAAAACGTGAACGTACGCGTTTTTAGGTTTTAAACGTTTCTGGTTTTTCCAACCTTCCAGTCTTGTTCATATAGCTTATTTAAGCTATTTCCTTGTAGATTCCTTAGTATAACCAATCTCAAACCCTTTCCGTCCAAATTCAACCGATCACAAACCCGTTTGATAACCATCCACACCTCGTCGGGACATAACGACCCGGGGAAACACTATACTTCCACGGAGTATTGACTCTAAGATGTTTGACCTTGTTGACCATTCCTTGGTCAATTAAGGTTGACTGTTCTGAGCTCAATCATCTACTAATCCACTTATTTAAAGAATGTAAACATCTTAGTTCATAACAGGGCAGTGGTTTATGATTATGACGTGGTCGAGAATATGGTAGTGATTTTGAGGGCGTGAAAGATGAACGTGTCTTTAAGGCATCTACAATCAACTGAAGGGGATAGTTTATGTGTGAAAGGATATAGGGCAGAAATTTGGTGCCAATGATTTGAAGTATTCGAGAATTTATACTAGGTAAAGTTCGCAGGTTCAAATGCTTAATCCCTCTAGGCATGACTAAAATGTATAAAGAATGGAAATTGTTGTACGGGTGATCTGAGTCAAGTAGGTACCAAATCGAATGATGTTTGATTTTCCATGAATGCAAGCTAAATGCCTTATGGTCAGGTGAAACTTCTCGATGTCCTTTCATGAAAATGAGGTCTTATAATATGGAATGAACGAAAAAGTCGTAATTTGAAGTAGTGGTGTTACGGCATGGTGTATCAATATTGGCAATCTCTGGTAGAGGGGTTTCTTTCGAGATTCGTTCATGAGTTATGCGTGTTCCTTCTTGGAGATATAGTTTCTAAAATTAACAACATTTATTTGAGTGAAACATTGTGAAATTTGGTCATAAATGTATTTTGGAGTGACTTTATTTGAAGTTTGTAATGAATATCGTTATGTAAAAGATGTGACTAAGAAATATTTTGTATTCTGACAAAAACGATATCTCATATATATATATGTCTTTGGAAAAAGGGAATTGAAGAAGATTGTTGCTAAAATAAAAAAAAAAAATTGAGTTTTAATCCAACCATTGAAAATCAATAATCTGTCGTACTTCGTAAGGTTTGCAAGAAATCTTTTTGTTTGTACAAAAATTTAATTTGGCTTTGACTTACTTGAATTGTTATTATCTCCGAAACACGAAAACTAGGGTAGTCACTTTTATCTTGGTCAACATGACCATTTAATTGTAAAGACATCTTCTTCTTTATTAATCTTATTGTCTTACTCGCATCTTCCTAAAGTTGTAATTATATGTCAAATCTACTAATGTGACCACATTGGTCGGTAGAGTGTTGCTAGAGCGACTAATTATGTAATTATCGACTTAGAACGTGGTGTAATCAAACTTGATAATGAAGGGAGAGTTGTGGTGAGTTCCATTATGATGGTATAATACCGTTCAAAGCATCTTGTCGGTTTATTGTGTTATGGAGGTATGAGTCAATCATATCTAAGATAATATAGAGTCCTTGTGATAGATGCCACCCTTGAGCGATTGGTTGCAATTCTTATTGTGTTCGTGAGGCTTGTGGTATTATTCAGAGTGTATCGTCCAAACACTCGTGGGTAATCTCAAATAATTAGAGATCATCGTCTAACGAAGAAGAGTAATAGGTTCTCAAGCAGTAGAGGCTCTCAAACTCTCACCAACCTCAAACCCATAAGGTGGTGTAACGTGTGGTAGATGGTAATGGTATGTCAAATAGTGGTTGCTTCTTAAGCGGCCTGTCATATATGGGTGTAGGGTCTCTGAGATGTGATGGTGATAATAGTGAATGGAATACTACCCTCTTTCGCGCTATCTCGCGACATCTAAGAGGTAAAACTGAAGTACACACTATGGGACGACCAATAGTGAAATAAGTAGCTGACGGTGGTGGTAGTACCTGAGTAGTAAGAGACCTACTAGTGAAGGAAAGAAAACATACTATCTCCCTTGCAATAGGCATCCTAATAGGTCCAATAAGATTAATTCTGAATACTCTACCAAACGGCATTCTATGTATGGGCTGAATAATAGGAAAACCCCGTTCCTACAACAAATCAATGGTGCTAATGGTGGTGTAAGTGCAACTGGTGGTATAATGGTAGTGGAAGATGACAAGGCATCTTCAATGTTGGAATCCAATAAAAGGATGACAGGGTGGATATCTGAAGGCATGTCACTTGTGAACCAGGTCAATATAATTATATATGAATATGGGTATAAATAACTCGCACAGTGTGTGCATGAAATAACATATGTAGTGAATACGCACTTATGATAAAATGATGAGATGCTATGATGATGTAGTTATAGTCTAGGGTCCAAGATAAATCCTAGTTCGCTATAACCTTAGCTCTGATGCCAATCTGTCACACCCCCAAAATACCTGAATGGCAGCGGAATGGAATACCTGGGGGTGACTGCCATAGCATCACAGTTACAGTTACATTGAATGACCTAAAGTGTCGTTTGGAAAATACGTCGTTTGATCATTAAAACATTCAGAGTTTACAAAACATAGGTCCCAAAAGGTGTTGCCAATTTAGGTAAAATAAGTTCAAACAAGATCAAACACTTCAGAAGTGCAGAAATTTAAGGTGAGACGCGTCGACTCCGCGACTCCATGAAGGTCCAAATGTATGCAACATGAGCTACCTTAACAACCTGAAAATACATTGCTAAAAAGTCAACACGAATGTTGGTGAATATTAATAGGTTTATAAGTTAAATCAGATGTACAATTGCCATAAGTAAAAAGTAAAGTAATAAGATTTCAGTCATAAAATTTACATTAGCTCTTAAGCTCATAACCCCGAAGCTAGACATAGTTACTTGGCCCCAAATTAGTGTTTAACAGACACTCTAAATATATTAGACATGAAATGCATCCGTAATCACGTTGGAGCAACCCAAACACGGATGGAGGAGTCACCCTCAATAGACCTATTCACTCACTCTCGCTCGTACTTTAATTAACGGTCCATGATAATAAAGGGGACTTGTCAAGACGTGGTAATAAGGCAACTTAAGTAATGTAAGGAATTTATACTTTGGCATGTACAAAAATAAGTGATGCAATGTATTCTCCCCCGTGGGATTTGGAATCAAAGTATTGAATTAAAAACGGGGCTATGAAAACTCACCTCGAAGTGATGATGTTATGAGATGAAATGATAGGGACAACAAGGAACGAAATCAACCGCAACCTATGATGAATGATAATGATCTAATTTAGATCATAAAATGATGTAGAGAATATGCATGCACATGATACCTATACCACTCATAACTTGAAAATACTAGTTATAGTCATAGTAGAATATATTCCATACTTAAGAAAAATAAGTCTTAACTAGACTTGTAAAAACTAGTCGTAGTATATCGTATATAGAATGTTAGTGTTATATTCCTTGCTTTGAAAACCTTGAAATAACGTCTAATAGTCGTAAAAATAAACTTGTAATCACTAGTACTTCATTAGTTATGAATTTGACACTTTGGTAGTATTTCTAGAAAATCTAAGATTTAGTACGTAGAAGAAGTATTATTATTATTTCTAGTTAAAAAGCTGTCAAAATATATATAGTTTTGCCGAAATTGAAACATGAATATCTTTGTCGTTATAAGTCCATTTTCTTCGTTCTTTATATCCACGGATTCGTCTTAGTATGTACTAATATATTTTTGGTAGCTCGGCTTCTCTAGGTTACGTCTAACGCCTCGATTTATCCAACGAAAATCGTCCAACAGCATGAAATTTTCAGAAAAATAGTTTTCGTCAATAAACTTGCAAAAATCATATCTCCTTCGTTATAAACCCGTTTTAATCCGTTCTTTCACCAAAAGTTTTGTTTTTGAAAGTATTTTCTAAATCTTTGGTTAAAAATCTCCCCTGAGTTACTGAGTTTTCCAGATTTTACATTTTGGGACAGTAGGTTCTTAGACATGTTCTAAACTCATTTCCAATGTTCCAAACTAGTTTCTAATCCACCCAAATCACTTCCAATCACCACAAATCTAGTCTATTCCTACCATACACCTTCTTAAGGTGTCATGGGTTCTTAAACATCATCAATCAAGTAGATATACCAAGGGTTTCCATTTCTAGTGTTTAAAAGATATAAAAGTTTAAATAGAGTGGTATAAACTAGCATATGCATGTAGATCTTGTATAAAAATTATATGATCATAAAGATAACTTGAAGAAATCATGAAAAAGAGTTTTGATAACTTACTTTGAAAGATTATGAAGCTTGGATGATGAAAACCTAATGATCCTTGAGTTTTTATTACAAAACCCTAACAATGATCACAATATAAGCTAGATTAAATCTTGTTCTTGGAAAAATTCATGGTTCTTGCTTCTTTTTGTTCTTGGCCGTGGGTTATGATGTAGAGGAAGAGAGAATACTTTTGTTTTTGCTTCTAAGATTTATGAGGTGTAGATGATAAGTTTGGATAGATATTTTTCTAATTTTAATCATATAAAAAGGGAAATTAAAGCATGAGGTTAAAAAAATGCATATGATGTCCATGGGGGGGGGGCATGTGGCCGGCTTTTCAAAGGGAGAAAAAGGGCAAATTTTTTTTTGATTTAATTAGGATTTGTAGTAGAGGATTTGTATAGTTTTTAGTTGTATAATTTAGATAGTTTTAGTTAGTTTTTGTTATAATCGGGTGCCGGATTTGCGAGAAATAAATTTTAACGAAGTTAACCGGGACGTAATAAAGTCCTAAAAATGATAAAAATATGTTGGGTACAAAAATTGAGCGTTTGGATAATTATTATTTAGTTTTTACAAAAACCGTCATAATTATATGAAACTTACGATATAAATTTAATAAATTTCCAAAATACCGGGTAAATGAATTTTACAATTTGTGTGATGTTGTAAGGAGTTTAAAAATATATCGAAACCATTGTGGGGATTTTTAGATATGTTAGTTATATTTATTAATCGCGTGTTAACATTTAATTAAAATAAATATACGTAAAACGTTAAATATACCAAAAATATTAATATGAATATTCTACGAGTGGTATAGTATGCAAATGCTATTATGATGAAATGTAGACTATTTCTAGTCCGTATGAAGTGTCCCTACTGATAAAGCATGAATTCGCACCTGAAACAAATTTGGTTACGCGAATTTAAATACCCGTAAACTAAATTTACGATGAAATGAGCAATGCATATGAATAGTGTGTTTCTTTCCGGAAATGAATAATGTTTCATGAATAGTAAATTTTTTTTGAACGCTTCTCAGAATATCAAACTGACATAAAAAACGATGAATAGTAAAATGATGAATAGTGTTTTGATGAATAGTGATTTATGAATAGTAAATTGTCGAAGTTCGGAAAATGACCTGAAATGGTGAGTTGTGACAATATATCAAAGGTAACATGCTTTTTCAAACTCTTAGATGAGGATGTGACTTTTCTATCTTGCATGTTGAGAATCTTGGGGCTCGTACCTATGGCATATTCTAATAATTCTTGTGACCGTTTGGTGAGAAAACTAATGTCTGATATTTTGTTATCAGAGGGTCTAACCATTCTATCTTCTTCAATTGTCTCACGGGTCATGTCAAGGCAATCCTTAAGATGTCTAAGGTAATCACTATGGGATAACTCATTGTTCCTAAGGGGAAGCGGTATGTATTAGATTATGGCCCAAACCCGGTTGTGGGTTTGGGTCCATTAGGTTTAGGGTTTGCATAGCTTGTTTGTTAAGCCATGTATTTGTATAAATACATGGGCAATCTTCATTATGAATGACACAAAACACAATCAATAAAATCTCTATTTAGTATTTTACATGGTATCACAGCTCTAGGTAAGATCCACCAATAAAAATTGTTAACCTCCGGTCATCGGCTACTTGTCGGTGATCCGGAGGGATCATGTTTTTTTTCTGCTTTATTGTTTTTTTTTTATTTAGGATTTTATTTTCGTATTTTATTTATAAACCCTAAACTCTAGCCGTCAAAAAAAAAAATGTTGAGTTGCCATCGATCCTATTATATTTTTTTCTTCACCATCTATTTGTTGTTATTGTCGAAGATCATTGTTCTTGACAACAAAAGTTGATCATCAAATTGCCGCTCCCTTCTAAAGGCAAAGCAAGCCATGACGTAAAAGCAATCGTCACGCAAAGAAGGATGCCGCAAGCAATACACAACTATGCCGCCAAATACAATTATGCTTCCGCTCAAACAAACAAAAACAGAAGATGAAGAAAAGAAACGGCTTTCAACATTCATTCCAGTTTGTCCGTTCACAATGTTGCCGTTCAAACTGCGGGGGAGTATTAGATTATGGCCCAAACCCGGTTGTGGGTTTGGGTCCATTAGGTTTAGGGTTTGCATAGCTTGTTTGTTAAGCCATGTATTTGTATAAATACATGGGCAATCTTCATTATGAATGACACAAAACACAATCAATAAAATCTCTATTTAGTATTTTACAGTATGTACACAGCCTCACATGCATATTTTTTACATTCACATACTATTGATTTGTCACTTGAAATGACCGGCATTTTCCCTTTCACCCTAGTCTTTAGATTCTCAATTTCATTTAGCAAAGAAGTTATCTTTTCATTGGTTTTGTCACGAGTGATCTTAATTGAATCATATAACTCTTTGTAATGTTGTTTAACTTTCGAATTTTCAGTTTGAAAACATTCATTTTCATATTTGAGTTTATTGATCATGTTTTGAAGTTGGAAACTCTGAGAATCTACAGACTGTGGTTTATGGGTGTCGATCACATCATTCATGGTTTAAATGGTCCAGTGTACATCGAGTTTTACTTCCCGGATTTTTCTGAATGGTATCATGCCTTTCCTAGGCAGAACTTTTAACGTGACCCTACCATCGACTTGAAATTCTAAGGGTTTACAACTTATCGACTTGTAACTGATTCTTGATTTGCAGGAAATTCCTGGTTATTTCATGAGTGCTTACAGGAACAATGAGTTTGGCTTTTTCCGCGTTTGGTCCGTCACTAGATGATCAGCACTTCTTGAGGTTTACAATGTGATATGGGCAATATATGTTGCTGAACTCTGCCAGAACTCAAATTTGTATGTCAGCTGGTCGATTCTAAAATGAATCTTAAATGGTCAAATATACTAGAGGTTCAATCTCTCGTGTTACCAAAATTATATCATGCCTCTCCAAGGCAAAGCTTTAATTTAGTTCGTTCTCCCACTTGAATTTAGATGGTTTGCTGTTCCGGGATACCCAATCCGCATGATGTGCGTCATGCACCAACCCTACTTCTACCAGTTTCTCGTTGCTTGTAACTGGTTCTTGACTTGTGAAATTTCCTTTGTTGTTCCATAGTTTAGTTCTAGACCAGTGAATTTAACTTTCCGATTTCATTCTATAAATTGGTAATTGGTACTTCGACTATAGAGTGCCTCAAATGGTGTAGTCTCTACGCTCGTGCGATAATTATCGTTGCAAACGAATCTAATTTATGATAAATGGTTAGTCCAACCATTTCTAGAGTCAATCGCTCACTCTCTGAGCATATCTTTCCTATGTTTGAATTGTCCTCTCGATCTGACCATTGGTCTGAGGATGATAGGCGGTGTTTACATCTAAATGGGGTTCCGAAGGAAATCTTAAAATGATTGACAGGAGTCTGAGGTGATTTGATTACCTTTATCAGGAATAATTGAAATGGGTACAATAAATCTTGTGACTAATTCCTCAACATTACGTCTTTCGAACAGGGCGTTATCTGAAGGGGATAGAATATAGGTGTAAATTTTTATTCCTTGTGTTTTGTTCCAACGGATGATAAGACATAGGTCTTTCTATGCCTATTGGGCTAGGTCTCCATTACTGACGTTTGTACTTAATTTATGGTGTCCCTCCTAATTTCCTTCATCGAATATTCCAAGGTTCTTTGTTGTCAAATCACAAAATCCTAAATGCATAAGCAATGTAGTATGGTGATTAGCTTTGGAAATTTGTCTCGCGATTGTGAGTTTTGGTTGAAATCTTTTTCTGAATAAAGGAATTTAGAAAATGGAACTAATGATTTACTAAGTAATATCTTTCTTGCTGATTCAAAATTCAGTAGTTATGAAATGTGAAACCGTTCACATGTTGTGATTAGGAATTTTTACCAAAGTTTGATGTTTATATATTTCTCGCTGTACAATAGTTTTGCTAAATATTGACCAAAAAGGATCGTACTTGTTCAAAATAGGAATTTCAGAAATTATTTTCTACAAGATATGTGATTTGTATAAACACAAATTTTAAATCAACTTCATTCAAAAGTGAAAGTATTAACAAGGATAAAATAGTAGGATAGGTAATGTTCACATAAATGCATAGATGTCTAACGTTTAGTTCCTGAGGTTGGATAATGCTTATTGGTGGGTGTCAGGCAAAACTACAAGCATAAGTATTCAAACTAACTTAAGTCCTGAAAAGGTTTATCGTTGAAATTGTCATCCTGTTGGTAAGATATATGGTCAGGTCTGATCCTTTTTCTTGATATGAAAGTTAGGTTATCTGAAATTTCTAGAGAACACAATGCCTTAGGAGAATCCATATCGATATTCTTAATTTAAACAATTATCCTTGGTGAAAACTCATTACAGGGAAGTTTACGTTTGGATGAGGCCATGTTTAAATGGAACATTCTACAGTATCGGTTAGGAGGCTTGGTTTATTTCTATAGTGTTGCTTAGAGTACCTTCACAATGTGTTCGATCCTGTAGCTCAGTCTCGCTAGTACCTTTAAATGATAAAATTTGACAACTAGGTCAGAGATGGTGACTCGTATGGTCTTGTGGTATCCTAGGGTTGTGGTTAAGTTATGAATTTTCTTACTATATACTTCTAGTCCAGATTAGTAGTTCTGAAATCCTTTCGTTACTTTTCTTGTATCGAGGAATCCTACGTGTAATTGTTATGGAAAGTCTCTCCTAGAGAAGTAAATGAAAAATCTAACTTAATGGCTGAGTGAGTGGCAGGTGGGGTAAGTATCCAGGGAGAGTTTGTCAGAAAGAGACGTTTATGAAAGAGTTTACATGTTTACAACGCTTTTAAATGGAGATTGTTATTAGCAATACTTTAAAAAGTAATTATTTTCTTCATGGCATAATCCTTCCTGAATTATACATAGGTGATCAGGCTATGTTTAATTGAGGATTAATGATGCTATGCTTGATTTAGTCAAAATAGCATTACTTTTCTCAAAAGTTTTAGATGGTGTTCAACGTTTTGTTATGAAAAATGGTATTCTAGATATTTCTTTTCAAGGTAACCTAAAAAGTGTTTCGTATAATAATAGTATATAATTGACGTAATGACGAAAAAAAATCAATTTATATGGTGGTAATAAAACAGTTTCTTTTAATAATTTCGTAAAACAATTTCCCCATATGATAGTAAAATAGTTTGAAGTAAAATTTGTTGAATGGTTTATTGGATACATGGGTGAATCTTATGGTATGGTAATAGTCTACTGATGAGTGCTCAAACACTCATCATTTTTGGTCAAATCTGAACTGCAAAACATACAAAAACACTCAGTAATGCATCAAAATACTAAAAATATTTCAAAATTGTGTTTTATATGTTTTAGATGCAAAATGAGTAAAAACAGATGAAAAACGTACAAAGTTTGCAAAATTGGCAGTTTCAGTCGCCCAACTTTCAAAAATTGGCAAAAATAGTCCCTGAGCACTTATTTGGAAAGAAAAGTCACCAAAGGTCCTTTTGAAATCACAAGTTGTCATATTTAGTCCTTTGGTGAAAAATCTCAAAAGTTTTGGAAAATTGCAGTTTAGTCCCTGGAGTTTCAAATTTTGGCAGAATTGGTCCCTGGTGGGATATTTTTGGATGAAAAACCATTTTTAGTCCTTGGAAATTTAAAATTATTCAATATTGATCCTTGAATAAAAGTTTTCACAAAATGGCAAAACAGGTCCCTCAACTTTACAAACTTGGCAATTTTGGTCCTCGGGTGTTAAATTTTGGAAATTTATTATTAAAGGTCCTTGTGGAATTACAAAGTGGCAGAAAAGACACTTGGGATAACATTATGGAAGTTGGCAGGTTTGGTCCTCAGTATTCATTAATATTGCAAAAATGGTCCTTGTGTCTTAACCTTAACCAAACGGACCTTTTGTTATTATTACCCACCCAAAAACTTAACCTGATCCACAAAACTACCCCAGCCCATCACCATTTACCCTTGGCCCATAACCACCCCAGCCCAAAACCCTTATAATAAATCCCAACACCCCGTTTTATTTAATCACTAAGGTCAAACACCTTTGACCTCTTCCCCCTTCCCACTAGCAGCCTGCAAAACCCACTGCCACACTCCATCTTCCCCCTCCTCCACATCACTTATCCCATCTCTTATCCCCCCAGCTCACCACAACCCACCAAGGAGCATTAATTGCCCACATATCACTCCAAGCTACCCCAACTGCCATGTGGGATTTTTGGCGCCAATTTTATGATTCAAAGGCTAAGATTTGTTTCAGACATCCAAGGGCCACAAATCAAAGTGGGATTTGACCAGAGATCAAGTGGGAACCAAAAAAATCTATAAAGAAGAAGAGAGAGACAGAAGTGAAGTAGTAGATTAGTTTTAGTTTAGTTTAGTGTCGAAGTTAATGTAATTTCATTTTCTAGTTATAGTTTTTAGTTTAAGAAAGTTTTAATCTAAAATTTCAGTGTAATGTTAACTTTATCTAATCTTAATTTCAAGTTTTATTCAGTAATTCAGTTCTGGCAATTTTTATGAATTTCACAAATTCATTTGATATTGTTAAAATTGTTGTTTCATGTTCATTCAAGTTCAATTAAGTTACTAATAAGCTTTTACAAGCTTGTTAAGCATTAGAACCAGTTTTAATTCAAGTTAACTAAAAAAATCACAAAAAAATCAAAGAAAATTAAAATAAATAAAAAATTAGTGTGTAATGAAGAAGAAACAGTGGAACATGGTTGAATTTTGGATTGCTCTGGTTTAGAACTCCATGGGGAGTGAATAGGAGTGATATTTGAGCCCTGGTACCATTTATCTCAGCTTGGAAGCTTTGTAAGCCTTTTTCTTCTATTTGTCACTGTAGCATTAGATTAGTTAGTGCTTATTTGCTTTTAATGTATTCCTTTTATGATATTCATGTTTAAAATAGTTGGTGATAGGTGTTAGATGGTTCAGAGTAAAGCTTGTTGATCATTTGTGCATGTTTTCTGTATAACTGACCTAGTTTTAGCCTACCTTAGTTTTGCTTAATTCTTCATGGAAACTGGTTATCACCGAATGCTACTTGCTTATTTTGGTCTGTCATATCTTAGTGAGTCCTTAACTTTCATTCTTCTTAGCTTAAACACTCAATTCCTTTGGTAATTGTCCAATCAGTCATTGTTAAGGGGTGTTTGGTTCAAGGGAGAACTCTATGGTCTAGTGGTTTTAAGTAGTTGATTTTGCTGTAAACATGTTTTAATAGGTGATATTAGTATAGTTAATGCTTAAAATCAGTTGGATATATCACAAAAAGTCAAAGTTACCCACAAATCCATCCAACAGTAACTGTCAAGGTTTTTGGGTTTCAAATCTCACCCATTTTGACTAAATGATGTTCTCCTAGCTTAATTCACCCTTAGTATAACTTAATACATCCATTTAAGTCAGTTAGACCTAATCAAAGTTGGAAAAAGTCAAAGTTATAAGTTTTACATGAAAAGTCAATTTGCATGTTTTCATTTTTTCCAATTCTAGCATGAATTTTCTTGAATTGTGTATTATGTTTCAGGCCTTGTGCTCTTCAGGTTTTGTTGTATCCCAGCTAGTCTTCAAGTTCCCATCATCCTTTAATTTTTGCTAATTTTCTGTGGGCCCCACCATCACCCCAAAGTAGGCTGCAGGGAAGCCCCTTCCCCTGTACCAGCAACATCACCACCACATAGCCACCTTTGGTGGTGTTTTCTGGCCACCACAGTGGGCTCCACATCCACAACTTTGTTCCTTTCAACCCCCCTCCTACCCCTCTTCATGGTTTGACCTTTAGTTTGACCTAGAACCCTGTGGACCCCACCTGAATTAGCCACAAAAGTTTGTCCCATTTTCAGCTTTGAAACAAGAAAGCCAAGTGCTTTTCTTGGCTTATTTGCTTATTCTGTGGAACCCTTTTAATTTTTCTAGCTCAAACATCTCCACACAACTTATTTAGATCAGATTTCACCTTAGTGGACCCCACTTAAGCTCATTTGAGCTCATTTCCTTCCTTGGTCAACTAAAGTCAACTGCCAAGCAAATAAGCACTCAAAGTGCTTATTTTTGATTTCCACAAAAGTTGTTTTTGTAAAAGTTTCAAGTTTTAAGTTGTAAAATAGTTTTCTAAAAGAAAAATCCAAAAAAAAACAAATTAATTTCAAGTGATAGTTTCTATTTAATTTTATTTAAATTTTAATTTTTATTTTTAGATTTTTATTAAGCACTTAGCATTTTTATATTTTTATTAATTTCCTTTTATGTTAAAGTATTTTTAGTAATTTTATTAGATTTTTATTTTGTCATTTAGTAATTATTAGATTTAATGTTAGTTTTATTAGTAATTAATTAATATTTAAGTTTTAAATAGCATAATTAGTTTTTATAAAGTCAACCCTAGTTTTTATATTTTTCCTAGCTTTTATATTTTATAAAATAATTTTAGGATTTTTTCCATAATTTTCTAAGTCATTTAGGTATTATTAGTAATTTAAATTAGTTTAAATAGTTTAATTAAGATAATTAGTTTTTAATTAATAGAAAAATCACAAAAAGACAAAAAGATATATTTTTAGTTTTAAAATTTGTTTTTAGTTATTTTATAATTTTAGAAATTTAATTTTCATTTTTCTAGTGTTAAAATAATATTATATTGAATTTAAGTTATTTAAATATTAATAATTAGTATTAAATAGTATTTAATTAATATTAAATAATTAATTAGTGTGAAAATTTATTTTAATTTTCTAAAAATTTTCTTTTACCCTTAGGTTTGTAAAAAAGTCATTTTCACCCCCTGTGGGTTTTCAGATTTCAGTTTTCACGTTTTATTTTGTACGTTTACGTTATTTAAAACGTGAACGTATGCGTTTTTAGGTTTTAAACGTTTCTGGTTTTTCCAACCTTCCAGTCTTGTTCATATAGCTTATTTAAGCTATTTCCTTATAGATTCCTTAGTATAACCAATCTCAAACCCTTTCCGTCCAAATTCAGCCGATCACAAACCCGTTTGATAACCATCCACACCTCGTCGGGACATAACGACCCGGGGAAACACTATACTTCCACGGAGTATTGACTCTAAGATGTTTGACCTTGTTGACCATTCCTTGGTCAATTAAGGTTGACTGTTCTGAGCTCAATCATCTACTAATCCACTTATTTAAAGAATGTAAACATCTTAGTTCATAACAGGGCAGTGGTTTATGATTATGACGTGGTCGAGAATATGGTAGTGATTTTGAGGGCGTGAAAGATGAACGTGTCTTTAAGGCATCTACAATCAACTGAAGGGGATAGTTTATGTGTGAAAGGATATAGGGCAGAAATTTGGTGCCAATGATTTGAAGTATTCGAGAATTTATACTAGGTAAAGTTCGCAAGTTCAAATGCTTAATCCCTCTAGGCATGACTAAAATGTATAAAGAATGGAAATTGTTGTACGGGTGATCTGAGTCAAGTAGGTACCAAATCGAATGATGTTTGATTTTCCATGAATGCAAGCTAAATACCTTATGGTCAGGTGAAACTTCTCGATGTCCTTTCATGAAAATGAGGTCTTATAATATGGAATGAACGAAAAAGTCGTAATTTGAAGTAGTGGTGTTACGGCATGGTGTATCAATATTGGCAATCTCTGGTAGAGGGGTTTCTTTCGAGATTCGTTCATGAGTTATGCGTGTTCCTTCTTGGAGATATAGTTTCTAAAATTAACAACATTTATTTGAGTGAAACATTGTGAAATTTGGTCATAAATGTATTTTGGAGTGACTTTATTTGAAGTTTGTAATGAATATCGTTATGTAAAAGATGTGACTACGAAATATTTTGTATTCTGACAAAAACGATATCTCATATATATATGTCTTTGGAAAAAGGGAATTGAAGAAGATTGTTGCTAAAATAAAAAAAAAATTGAGTTTTAATCCAACCATTGAAAATCAATAATCTGTCGTACTTCGTAAGGTTTGCAAGAAATCTTTTTGTTTGTACAAAAATTTAATTTGGCTTTGACTTACTTGAATTGTTATTATCTCCGAAACACGAAAACTAGGGTAGTCACTTTTATCTTGGTCAACATGACCATTTAATCGTAAAGACATCTTCTTCTTTATTAATCTTATTGTCTTACTCGCATCTTCCTAAAGTTGTAATTATATGTCAAATCTACTAATGTGACCACATTGGTCGGTAGAGTGTTGCTAGAGCGACTAATGATGTAATTATCGACTTAGAACGTGGTGTAATCAAACTTGATAATGAAGGGAGAGTTGTGGTGAGTTCCATTATGATGGTATAATACCGTTCAAAGCATCTTGTTGGTTTATTGTGTTATGGAGGTATGAGTCAATCATATCTAAGATAATATAGAGTCCTTGTGATAGATGCCACCCTTGAGCGATTGGTTGCAATTCTTATTGTGTTCGTGAGGCTTGTGGTATTATTCAGAGTGTATCGTCCAAACACTTGTGGGTAATCTCAAATAATTAGAGATCATTGTCTAACGATGAAGAGTAATAGGTTCTCAAGCAGTAGAGGCTCTCAAACTCTCACCAACCTCAAACCCATAAGGTGGTGTAACGTGTGGTAGATGGTAATGGTATGTCAAATAGTGGTTGCTTCTTAAGCGGCTTGTCATATATGGGTGTAGGGTCTCTGAGATGTGATGGTGATAATAGTGAATGGAATACTACCCTCTTTTGCGCTATCTCGCGACATCTAAGAGGTAAAACTGAAGTACACACTATGGGACGACCAATAGTGAAATAAGTAGCTGACGGTGGTGGTAGTACCTGAGTAGTAAGAGACCTACTAGTGAAGGAAAGAAAACATACTATCTCCCTTGCAATAGGCATCCTAATAGGTCCAATAAGATTAATTCTGAATACTCTACCAAACGGCATTCTATGTATGGGCTGAATAATAGGAAAACCCCGTTCCTACAACAAATCAATGGTGCTAATGGTGGTGTAAGTGCAACTGGTGGTATAATGGTAGTGGAAGATGACAAGGCATCTTCAATGTTGGAATCCAATAAAAGGATGACAGGGTGGATATCTGAAGGCATGTCACTTGTGAACCAGGTCAATATAATTATATATGAATATGGGTATAAATAACTCGCACAGTGTGTGCATGAAATAACATATGTAGTGAATACGCACTTATGATAAAATGATGAGATGCTATAATGATGTAGTTATAGTCTAGGGTCCAAGATAAATCCTAGTTCGCTATAACCTTAGCTCTGATGCCAATCTGTCACACCCCCAAAATACCTGAATGGCAGCGGAATGGAATACCTGGGGGTGACTGCCATAGCATCACAGTTACAGTTACATTGAATGACCTAAAGTGTCGTTTGGAAAATACGTCGTTTGATCATTAAAACATTCAGAGTTTACAAAACATAGGTCCCAAAAGGTGTTGCCAATTTAGGTAAAATAAGTTCAAACAAGATCAAACGTTTCATAAGTGCAGAAATTTAAGGTGAGACGCGTCGACTCCGCGACTCCATGAAGGTCCAAATGTATGCAACATGAGCTACCTTAACAACCTGAAAATACATTGCTAAAAAGTCAACACGAATGTTGGTGAATAATAATAGGTTTATAAGTTAAATCGGATGTACAATTGCCATAAGTAAAAAGTAAAGTAATAAGATTTCAGTCATAAAATTTACATTAGCTCTTAAGCTCATGACCCCGAAGCTAGACATAGTTACTTGGCCCCAAATTAGTGTTTACCAGACACTCTAAATATATTAGACATGAAATGCATCCGTAATCACGTTGGAGCAACCCAAACACGGATGGAGGAGTCACCCTCAATAGACCTATTCACTCACTCTCGCTCGTACTTTAATTAACGGTCCATGATAATAAAGGGGACTTGTCAAGACGTGGTAATAAGGCAACTTAAGCAATGTAAGGAATTTATACTTTGGCATGTACAAAAATAAGTGATGCAATGTATTCTCCCCCGTGGGATTTGGAATCAAAGTATTGAATTAAAAACGGGGCTATGAAAACTCACCTCGAAGTGATGATGTTATGAGATGAAATGATAGGGACAACAAGGAACGAAATCAACCGCAACCTATGATGAATGATAATGATCTAATTTAGATCATAAAATGATGTAGAGAATATGCATGCACATGATACCTATACCACTCATAACTTGAAAATACTAGTTATAGTCATAGTAGAATATATTCCATACTTAAGAAAAATAAGTCTTAACTAGACTTGTAAAAACTAGTCGTAGTATATCGTATATAGAATGTTAGTGTTATATTCCTTGCTTTGAAAACCTTGAAATAATGTCTAATAGTCGTAAAAATAAACTTGTAATCACTAGTACTTCATTAGTTATGAATTTGACACTTTGGTAGTATTTCTAGAAAATCTAGGATTTAGTACGTAGAAGTAGTATTATTATTATTTCTAGTTAAAAAGCTGTCAAAATATATATAGTTTTGCCGATATTGAAACGTGAATATCTTTGTCGTTATAAGTCCATTTTCTTCGTTCTTTATATCCACGGATTCGTCTTAGTATGTACTAATATATTTTTGGTAGCTCGGCTTCTCTAGGTTACGTCTAACGCCTCGATTTATCCAACGAAAATCGTCCAACAGCTTGAAATTTTCAGAAAAATAGTTTTCGTCAATAAACTTGCAAAAATCATATCTCCTTTGTTATAAACCCGTTTTAATCCGTTCTTTCGCCAAAAGTTTCGTTTTTGAAAGTATTTTCTAAATCTTTGGTTAAAAATCTCCCCTGAGTTACTGAGTTTTCCAGATTTTACATTTTGGGACAGTAGGTTCTTAGACATGTTCTAAACTCATTTCCAATATTCCAAACTAGTTTCTAATCCACCCAAATCACTTCCAATCACCACAAATCTAGTCTATTCCTACCATACACCTTCTTAAGGTGTCATGGGTTCTTAAACATCATCAATCAAGTAGATATACCAAGGGTTTCCATTTCTAGTGTTTAAAAGATATAAAAGTTTAAATAGAGTGGTATAAACTAGCATATGCATGTAGATCTTGTATAAAAATTATATGATCATAAAGATAACTTGAAGAAATCATGAAAAAGAGTTTTGATAACTTACTTTGAAATATTATGAAGCTTGGATGATGAAAACCTAATGATCCTTGAGTTTTTATTACAAAACCCTAACAATGATCACTATATAAGCTAGATTAAATCTTGTTCTTGGAAAAATTCATGGTTCTTGCTTCTTTTTGTTCTTGGCCGTGGGTTATGATGTAGAGGAAGAGAGAATACTTTTGTTTTTGCTTCTAAGATTTATGAGGTGTAGATGATAAGTTTGGATAGATATTTTTCTAATTTTAATCATATAAAAAGGGAAATTAAAGCATGAGGTTAAAAAAATGCATATGATGTCCATGGGGGGGGGGGGGCATGTGGCCGGCTTTTCAAATGGAGAAAAAGGGCAAATTTTTTTTTGATTTAATTAGGATTTGTAGTAGAGGATTTGTATAGTTTTTAGTTGTATAATTTAGATAGTTTTAGTTAGTTTTTGTTATAATCGGGTGCCGGGTTTGCGAGAAATAAATTTTAACGAAGTTAACCGGGACGTAATAAAGTCCTAAAAATGATAAAAATATGTTGGGTACAAAAATTGAGCGTTTGGATAATTATTATTTAGTTTTTACAAAAACCGTCATAATTATATGAAACTTACGATATAAATTTAATAAATTTCCAAAATACCGGGTAAATGAATTTTACAATTTGTGTGATGTTGTAAGGAGTTTAAAAATATATCGAAACGATTGTGGGGATTTTTAGATATGTTAGTTATATTTATTAATCGCGTGTTAACATTTAATTAAAATAAATATACGTAAAACGTTAAATATACCAAAAATATTAATATGAATATTCTACGAGTGGTATAGTATGCAAATGCTATTATGATGAAATGTAGACTATTTCTAGTCCGTATGAAGTGTCCCTACTGATAAAGCATGAATTCGCACCTGAAACAAATTTGGTTACGCGAATTTAAATACCCGTAAACTAAATTCATGATGAAATGAGCAATGCATATGAATAGTTTCTTTCCGGAAATGAATAATGTTTCATGAATAGTAAAATTTTTTTGAACGCTTCTCAGAATATCAAAATGACATAAAAAATGATGAATAGTAAAACGATGAATAGTGTTTTGATGAATAGTGATTTATGAATAGTAAATTGTCGAAGTTCGGAAAATGACCTGAAATGGTGAGTTGTGACAATATATCAAAGGTAACATGCTTTTTCAAACTCTTAGATAAGGATGTGACTTTTCTATCTTGCATGTTGAGAATCTTGGGGCTCGTACCTATGGCATATTCTAACAATTCTTGTGACCGTTTGGTGAGAAAACTAATGTCTGATATTTTGTTATCAGAGGGTCTCACCATTCTATCTTCTTCAATTGTCTCACGGGTCATGTCAAGGCAATCCTTAAGATGTCTAAGGTAATCACTATGGGATAACTCATTGTTCCTAAGGGGAAGCGGTATGTACACAGCCTCACATGCATATTTTTTACATTCACATACTATTGATTTGTCACTTGAATTGACCGGCATTTTCCCTTTCACGCTAGTCTTTAGATTCTCAATTTCATTTAGCAAAGAAATTATCTTTTCATTGGTTTTGTCACGAGTGATCTTAATTGAATCATATAACTCTTTGTAATGTTGTTTAACTTTCGAATTTTCAGCTTGAAAACATTCATTTTCATATTTGAGTTTATTGATCATGTTTTGAAGTTGGAAACTCTGAGAATCTACAGACTGTGGTTTATGGGTGTCGATCACATCATTCATGGGAGATTTCAATTGGGCAAATTGAGCCCTCAATTTCCTAATCGTGTTGGTGTGAGCTTGAATTTTTTCATCTCTTTTTGCTAATTCAAAATATATATCAAATTCAGGAGCATCCGAGGATGTCTTGGCTTTTGATATTTTAATCCTTTCTTCTAAATGTTGATATTTTAATTGTAGGTTAAGATTATCAACTTCTACTTTAGAAAAGTGCTTGACCATGTTGTCATGATCATCATTTTGAATTTTTTTCTTGCAGTTTCAAATTCTCCCCCTCAAGCTCAACAACACGATTTTGGAGAACATTCAAAGAATAAGACATTTCATGAAATTGACAAGCATTTAACGTAGAATCTGTAGCAGTGTAAAACACATCTTGAGCAATACATTTAGCAATCAAATTTTCATTCATGATAAGAATGTTTTTCCTTGCTATCTCACTATCTTGAAGATCTATTGCAGTTTGTTTTTCTTTATTTTCCATATTTTTAAACACTTCTTTCATTTCTTTTAGTTCAACTTCAAGGGACTGTTGTAAACCCTCAAAGTGTTCTTTGATTAGTTTAAAAAAATGGGATAACTTCATTTAAATAACATTCTTTTGTAAGCTTAAAACCCCTTTCACCCTCAGTAATTTCCGTTGGTGTGATTCTCTTTTTGCATGTTTTACCAAAATCAGTGAACATTTGACATAGGACATATATGCTAATAAGAGTTCTACATTGTGTGGGAAGTGACAACTGAACTAAGTGCATTGGTGTATTAGGGGGATACACCGTTGGAGTAGCAAGCTTTTGAGGAAGTGTGGCCTTAAGTTCTTCAGCTTTCATTTTCTCAACATCTAAAGGCCAAAATATCTGCTCTGGTGTTAACTTAGTTTGAGGTGCAAAAACAGTCACACGATTTTGTTCATAATAATCATGGGGGTTTAACAATGACACGATGTTTAATGCACTTGGGATCCTTCATTTTATTATCAAATCTCTCTCTATTAGCAGATTCACTATCATCCATTTCTTTATCAGACCAACAATTTGGAGGGGCATGATTAGGTGTGACCATAACCTTGGCATCATATAATGCAGGTTGAGTTTCACTAACGCTCTTAAAGTAATTTGTTTTAGGCACACCTAAATCCTTGTCACTATGCTTATCCCTCAGTTTCATGTGCTTTTGAACCATTTGTGCTGTTTGTATGGTGTGGCCTTGCATATATAACATATTTTCAAGCTTGTTCTTCAACTCCTTAAGGTTGGAAAATTCATTTAGAAGTTTAGTTTCTTTTTCTTTAAATTCACCTTTTAGCACACTTAAACTCTCCTGAATTTCCAGTTTTTCCTTAACAACTTGATCAAGTTGATTCTGAACAGATTTTATTTCTTGTTTTAATGCATCTTCCTTTAAATTATGTTCAGTTATATATGCCTTCATTTGCCAATCCATCTTTTGTTCACGTTTGGTAAGTTCAAATTTTGCACGTTGTTCATAACACATTACTTGATCCTTAAGAATATTAATCCTAGTGGTCAGAGTGTCATCAGGTGCAGCAGCAGTGTACACATCTAATTCACACACATTATCATCAACATAGGATGTATCACTTGATATAACAAATTCAGCGTTGTGCTTTACATATTGTTCATATGGGACAACATAGCTATTTTCCATATTGACAATATTTAATTCTCCAACATTTGTTTGTTGTATTTCGTTATGAATCCTCTGTTCATGCATCACATTGTTGTCACAAACAACAGAAGAAGTTCCACTAGATACATCAGAATTAATGTTGTGATCCAATGCTTGCTCAGTTGGAATAACATTAATGTTCTCCAATTCAGCCTCAGTCGTTTCACCAACATTATTTTGTCGTATCTCGTAGAAACTCTTTGATTCACCATCAATATTGCATTTATCATGTAACTTTAGTATCTCAGATATGATGGATGATTTGGAGGGACTGGATTGTTGTGGTGCTGAGACGGTTGATGATAAATTGGCCATGAAGATAGTCTGAGCAGTGGGTTCGTCATCAACGTCCAAATCGAAGGCATCACAATCATCAGCTTGGAGGATGTTTTGATCATTGAGAGCTAAATCCTGGAAAGGTGGTTCATCCACATCATCATCAAACGTCTTTCCATCATCCCCAGCAAGAAAAACCAATTCTTCCTCATTCAGCACAGCTCCATTCTCTTGAGCTTGCATGAGTAACATTTTATCCTTGAAGTAGTCTGAGTTCTGAGGATGCTTTGGTTGAGTGCAATTCCTTGCGATGTGACCCAAACCCCCACAGTTGTAACATTTGGGTTGCCTTCCTTGTCCCTAATTAACATTTCCAACCCAGTTCTGCAAATAGCCTCTAGCAACATTCCTTTGATTCACATTTTGTCTGCCCTTAACATTTTGTACCATTACTCTTCCATCTTCCACAACAGCTTGATTTCGTGGATTAGAGGAAGCTCTTAGTTGGTTGTTGGTTGGTGGAAGTGCAGCTCTGAAGTGTTGAACGAGCAGAGACACTTGGTTGGAAAGGTTGTCAATCATTTTATCTGTATGAGAATACCCTGAGTCAAGATGGGTATTCATGGTAACAGGTGATTGTCAAGATGAGTGATCCACTGATGACAAAGGCTGATTGATCGGCAATGTACTATTCATGAAAGCAAGTGATTCATTAGTAGTGGTTGGATTGAGCTTTTCTCTTAGTTGACGATCAAAAGTTGCATGTTTCTCATGTTGTTGTAAGTAGGCAAACAGCTGTTCATAGTTGGTATTCCTCAGTCCTTTGTTGAGTTTCACTGCTGTGACAAAACGATCCCACTCGGGTGACATGTTGTTTACAAATTTAGAGTTGAGTTGGATGTTAGGCATTGTCATTCGGATCATTCTCATGTCATTGACAAGCTTGTGAAATCTGACATAGTAGTCGGTAATGTTTTTACCAGGATTCATCTTGAAATGCTCAAATTCATCATACAGCTGTAACTCACGGTCTTCTTTGGTCAGCTCCGAGCCAGATAGAAGCATTTTGACATTGTCCCAAACAGCTTTTGCTTCAGCGTTGAAATTGATTAGCTTGTAAACATCTTTGGGTAAACCTTGTATCACGATGTTGGAGGCTCGAATATGTGTATCATAGCGCTTCTTTTCAGCCTCACTGAGGTCATTGTAGGTACGTGGCCTGTCAATTCCATGGGTAGGAGTTCCATCATCAGCTGTGGAGATGACATCCCTTGTTGTACCCATCTGCAGGGGACCTTCATCAATTGATCGCAGAATGTTCTCACCATTTTCCTTGCCCCGACAGTAAAGTCTGATTCTTTGTGCCCATGATTCATAATCAGTCCTATCGAGCATAGGAGGTCGAGTATCGGACCCTGCAGCTTGAATATCGTCATAGGTAGTAGCAATGGCAAAGTCTTCAAACGGGATTTTACAGCTCTTGTGACTTAAACCGAGAAATGATTCTTTCTAGGGATTTTACTAAAGTCAACAAAAGAAACTGGAAGATGTACTCAGCGAATTAGACTTAGAGAGAGATACATGATGGGTCACAGTATGCACTAAGTGTCAAGTCGCGACAAGTCAAGTTACAATATGTCCAATTGAAATTAGTCAAGTCGTAAGAATTAACTCACAACGTCAGATCACAATCAGATAAATCGAAACGACATAAGTTACAACTATTCTGAGGTAATCGCTGAGATAAGTTAACCGCTAGACCAGGCAAGGTAACCGCTAAATGGAGCAAAACGTTGGAATAGGTAGTCGCTAATGAGGTAAACGCTAATCTTGGAAAACCGCTAGATGAGTTAATCACTAGCCTTGGTAAATGCTCAACAAAGGAAAACGCTGGTGCAAACTGCTAATCACTAACCGCTAACTCTAAACGCTAGATCTAATCGCTAACCACAATAGTCCAAACACGTCACTATCTAGCATTTTGTTTGTATGTCCTAATTAAGTAATCGCTACTGATCTAACCGCTAGAATAAGGAGCAAACCGCTACCAAGAAAACCAAAACAGACGAGGTAACCGCAACCAAGAATTCGACCCAAAATCAAACACAACTTCAAACCAACATATGATATAGCATACCCAACTAAAAAACTATGTAATTCTAGCACCAATAATCACAAAAGTACACAGATAACACATCATATAACACTAGAAAGATCAAACCAAGATGTTTTCAATGAAACTTCTCTAACTAACAGAAACCACAAAATACCACACCAAATCCGAAATTTCAAGGCCCTAAGATGAAACCTTTGCTCTTGATACCAATTGTAGGATAAACACTAAGTCACAAACATGTTGCTTATGGTGGTATGTGGCGTTAGATTAGAAGAAGAGGAAGAAATAGAATGGAAGCTTTAGAGAATAAGAGAAAAATAAAGATTAGATTACTTGTCAAATGAAAGGTCCAACCCTCTCCCTTGGTGGGAGAGGGGTATTTATACTTACAAATAAAACGCCCTCTACCGGGCTGTGGATCAGGCATACAGTGGGTAAAGACCCGTCCTTCTTCTACGGTGTTACTTAAACTAATACTAACTAATAAATAAACTAACAATGAGCTAACTTAATGCTATTACATCATTTAGGTGATCGAGTCTTTTATAGGAATAATTGTATTCCTAACACCTTATCATCCTTATAACTATTGCATTAAATAAAATGGTCGGTCTTTGGTATTATTCCATAATTCCATTCGCTCCCCCTTAATATGTGCATCGATATACGAAAGAGTTTAGCACATGTGAGGGAGCCTACACTTTGAATCCAAATGATCACATTTGATTATCAGGTTTTATATTTAAATAACATTCTCTCCCCGATCAAAAATTTCAAACCTTTTGAGATTTGTGATCCCAATTGATTTACATAAGTTAGAAAATTTGGGAGAAAAATGTGGTCTGATTATAATATACATTGATAATGGAACATGTCAATGCTCCCCCTCAATTCATGAGGGAGAATGTTAGTATCCAATATGATGAGTTTTAATAAAGATTTGGAGTTAAAAGAAAACTCATAAAAATTTATATATTGACACATAACAACACATTATACATAGCTTGAACCGATCAAAGATGAACATTTGATGATCTAAAATAAAATTTGAAATCACTCTCCCCCTCAATCTATGACCATTCGTACAATTAAAATTTTGTGAAAAATTAAACCTTTTGTCATAGATTGAGTGGCAAATCTTATGTAGAATTTAAGACCAATTGATTTTCAAATAATGTTTTAAACCACCATTTTAGATACAAAATATTTTTCTGAAGAATCATAGAAGGAAAAATATTTGTTTTTGGTAAAAGAAGACTTCTCTTCTTAATCAAGAAATAATGCACTGAAACGTACATTAGATCAAGGGTGCAAGGATGTAAAGTAATCCATGTCCGGATGAACTGCACCCGTTGTTAGGAACAACCGTCTTTTTGGCGACGTGTTTTCCTCATTTTGAAAATCGGGTTGCTATCGGAAGTAATAGCAAGCCATAATTTTAAGCACGAGTCCTAAACTCAGTGTGTTTAGAAGTCATAAAGTTTAAGTCCGGGTTGTAAGCTGAAATACTTACAAGCCATAATGTTAAGTCCGGGTTGCAGTCTGAAGTAACTGCAAGCCATAATAGGTATGTTTCGAAATTTTTTGAACTTCTGTTTGAACTTCATTTAAAGACCCGTGTCATTATCGAATGACTTTCTAGGACCGTAAATGTTATCGATGCCAGAAGACATGCCTTGAAAAACTATTTTTGGTATTTTCTATTTTTTTTCTGATTTTTTATGGTTTTTATAGGTTTTATATTTTTCTATTTTTTTTTGGTTTAAAATATGTACAAAGGATATATGAACTTAAGAAGATGTTGACATGGCTACTGAAATGAGTATATGTTCTGTACGTTGTAGAAGTCAGTAGTCAACATCTCTTAAATTTTCACCACCAAAGCATTCGAGGCTCCTAGATAATCATCTGAACTTGTGCCTTCTCAATGTGATGCTTTGGTAGCTTCTCCCCAAACTGACAATCATCTTCTTGAGACCACTTCCCCTATGTAGTTGAAGTTATGCAGATAGTCTCATTGTATTAAGCTCAAGAACCCGAAGAGAATGATAACACCAAAGTAACAGGTTAAAGCATTGATCATCTCTACGGATATCAACTCCAGAATAAATGATTAAGCTTGATCACGTGAACCTGTTATGCGTCCCCGATGTACACATTACTCTGCGGTTTTGAGCAGTTGTCTATTCGGGAGAACAAGATATCAACATCTTCATCTCACCAAGTGCATTCCAGTTATATTGGATATCCCAAATCAGCCCATAATGTACCCATGTACCCAGCACAAGTTGAAATGATAACACCAAAGAAACAGGTTGAAGCACTGATCATCTCTGCGGATATCAACTCCAAAATAAATGATTAAGCCCGATCATGTGAACCTATTGTGTGTCCCTGATGTACACCAATCTCTCCCCTAATGGTTGTGATCTTATCGGAATCAGCATAACAATGTGTACATGAAGCATTAATCAGAAGCACTTTAGCATAAATCATATCGGCTCATATGAAGATGTCAATAAGCAATATCATCTCACGTTCCAAATATTCTTCTCACATTTCTTCCAACTAAAAGCCGAAGTAATACGTACCACAAGTAGCAGGAGACCACTTCCCCAAGTAGTTGGAATAATACACCAAAATAACGAGTTAAAACACTGATCTTCTCTGCGGTTATGACATTTGTCTTCCCGAAATAACTTCAATTTAGAAGAAGTATAAAGCTCATCACGTGTACTCATTGTGCGTTCAGATGTATGTCTCCTTCCCCCTTGCTGGTTTTGATACCTCAGAATCAGCAACACATTTTACGCACTTATACTAGACATCTTGTGAGAAGAACAAATTTGGCTCAAATGTATCCTGTGAGAATCAACTTCCATAGAAACTCTCTATGACTATCTTTACCAACCCTTATATAGGCTATTTGAAGTGACCACTAATGAAGCAAACCCGATATACCAAACTTGAAGCTGAAGTAAAATTCCCCATCCTAGTGACTTAAGCTTGCACTAATGTTGGAAGAACGGTGTAGAGAATTTATGCTCAAGCAAATCTCTAAGTACTCAATACTCAATCAAAGTATGAGATATTAACACCTCTTACGATTATCCACAACATCATCTGCGTGTGACACTGAGTACTACAACGTAACTCCTTAAAGTGATAGTTAGCCAGGTCTTCAACAATCCACCTCGACGGCTGGTAACTAGATAAACCAAGTCTTCAACTTAAATCTTAATCACGAGCAAGTTTTCATTGAAAGTCATGCATCTAACCAACCCCAACTTCAAGATAAAATAAGATAACACCTTTGTGAAAGTCAACTTCAATCTCAAATAAGGGATACCAAATAAACTCCGTGATCACTTGACATTCCATGTCCAAATTGTTAGCCGTTTTGACGTTTAGCCGACATTTTGCTTTATGTTCTTGTGGTTGATTTATAGAGTGCACATTGGAGGGAATAACAATCCGTGATTTCAGAACCAAAGAACGGATCATTATTCATGTGTGCAACTTCAATATCATGAGAGTCATCATCAACACCTTGAGGAATAACTGGAGATTGGGTTACATGAGTAGTCTGAGTAATACATCTAGATGGTGCGTCTTGATCAATAGAGACTGAAGAAGGTGAACCAGTTGAGTCAGCAGGAATCGGAGCAAGAGCTTCAGGAACTCGATGATCAACATTCGTTGAAGCTTGGAAGTATTCATCAAACATAAATCCCAGTCATCCTTAGTAAGTGGAACATTAGGGGTTGGAGGAGATTCGTATGACCATTCTTCAAACATCAATCAACATGTAGTATATTCACACTTCTCCCCCTCAAAAATTGCGTACGACGTTTGCCATTTTTGATTGAGCAAGTGAATAAGAATAAAATCAATCATGTAGTTTATTCACCCTTCTCCCCCTCAAAAATTGCAGACGAGGTTGCCATTTTTCATTCAGCATGTGAATAAAAATACAATCAGTCATGTAGTTTATTCACCCTTGTCCCCCTAAAAAATTGCAAACGAGGTTGCAATTTTGAATGATGAAGTGAATAAGAATTTGATCAAAGATAAGTAGATCCACTTGATGACTGAATGAACATAGAGAAAGCATGAAGCATGCTGTTGAGAATGGTCAAGAACAAGAAGATTTCTCTTCTTCCAAAGATAAGGCACACTGAATCGTACACCTTTCTTTTCTTTGATGAATAGGGCCTGAAGTGTTGTCAGCAGACACCATATTGTTGAAGAGCGAGGCCTGAACTGATGTGAACAGACGTCATAGTCTTTGAAGAACATGGCTTGATTTGAAGTGATCAAACATCATAGAAATTGATGAACGAGGCTTAATCTGAAGTGATCAAATGTCATAGCAGAAATACATCAATTTTGACTTTCTAGATCTCCTGAATCAGGAGAAATTCGTGCTTTAGACATCCCGACTTTGAGTCTTCCCATGTAGTGAATGATCGATTTACCTGCAACTGAGTAAGGACTTCCTACACTAACATTACAAACTTGATTGCATATATATGGGTTAGTGACATTAGTATCCAAACCCTTGGTGGTTTCACGGTCAACCATGGTTTTTCCATTGGTAAGCATCTTTCCGATAGGTATCCACTTAAGTCTGGTGTCCTTAAAAATTCTACCAGTTGGTATCCACTTTTGGCAAGGTCTAGGATAGTTAAGCTTCTTATGCATATGGGAACACTTAACGTTATTCCCAGTTTTCAAAGATTTAGCATTTTGTATCCACCTAAGAGAGGTTTTAGGTTTGTATTGCTTCTTATGCAATGTGGATGACTTAAAGTAACTCCTAGACTTAACAGGTTGAACAATAGTTGTGTTCCTCAGAAAACTAGGAGGCATCATACAAGGTTGTGAACCTAAGATACCATCCTTATGAAGTAGTGCCCTTTTCCTAGCCTTTTCTAGATCTTAGTTCTTGTGCAAGTCATTAATATCATAAGAATTCTGAATCTTAATGCTCGGTTTCGACACAGTTTTCGAGCTAATCCTAGAGGAGCTGAGGGAAGGAGTAGCTACTTTTTGAGGTTTCACAGAACTAGAAGCAATTATCTTAGGCAAATAATGTAGAGTGACTAGTTTTGTCAAAACTTGTTTCACATCAACTTGGGAGGCAAACCGTTGTTTTGAAGATTTTGATCGTTCAGACCTAAATGCAGTCGGTTGTCTAGCAACTAATTGGTTTCTAGGTGGTTGTAAAACTGGTTTCCCCAAGATTGATGGTTTTGCAAACTTAGTGTTCATACTATTCCTTGTTGCTTTTCTTAGCTTGTTCTTTAATGCTGTAATTTTGAAACCCTTTTCATGAAGTTGAGCTTTGAGTACATCATTTTTTTACCATCAGAGAGGCTATTTGTTCAAAAGTCTTAGGTCTAGTTTCTTTGACTGAGTCACTTAGTTCATTGTGATGCCTTTTCAAAGTCTCATTCTCTTTAAGTAATTTAGTCACATAAAGTTCTAATTCGATGTTTCTTGTTTTAATTGCATCGATGTCATGTTTAATATTGACTATATTACTTTTCTCATTTAGGACAGAAATTTGTTTCTTAATATTGTTGATTGTCGAGTTTTTGGCTTGAAGCTGATCTTTCAAAGTGTTTATTTCAAAAAATTCGCGGAATTCAGGAAATTCCTGGTTCTTACATGGTTTGTTTTATTTGAAAACTTTCTTCCATGTGTTGCATTGCAATTTCAAGTGAAATGCAATGTTTTTCAAGTTGTGAGAATCTTTTTGAAAGTTCATTAAAAGCTTCTTTATCAACCATATCATTTGTTTTGAAACACTTACTTTCAGACTCAGTCTCAGCTAAAGAATATTTGGGAAAATCATGTTCAGCATCTTGATCAGTTTGTTTAAGTATGTTAGCAGATGCATACTGTTGAACAGTTAAAGGTACCTCAGCATATGACACCTGTTCATTTTCTGGTATGATGTCTGCATATGCATCTTGTGTAATACGGGCCACTGAACAGCTGCTTGGGTTAAGCTTCTTTGTCTCTGTTCCTTTGAAGTTAGTGACAACTGATCCAACATCTGATGATTTACCCGAATCAACACTGATATCTCTTGATTGCACCCGACTTTCATTCATCTTGATGTCACACTTAGGTTTGTTTTGTGCTCTCTCCTCAATGTACTTCGTAACATTACCCATGAGTTGGAGTAGTGTAACTTTGACATGTCAACCTCCCGTATGATCAACAAAGCACTTTTTAGTCATCTGACTATCGTAGTCATAATTCACAGTGTATTTCGAATCGATGAACACTTGGAGATGTTCGTTGATCACACAAAGGGCAGTCAAGGATCCAATTTTGGAAAATTCTCCTTGGTCAAGTTGTTGTTGTAGATGATTTATGTTAAGAATCATTGTGCATGTAAAGGTCTGAAGATCTTGACCAAAGAGTGTTGCATATGCACTTTTGTATCCCATCTTGAGTCCATTTCCCTTTAAAGGTACCGCGATGTGTGAACGAAGTTTTCGAAAAAATTCTATGCATCTTTCATTTACATCTTGAAGCACTTGTTGTGGTTGTTGCACTTCTCTCTCTTACGAGCATAAAGAATCCCAATTGGCACTCACATAATCAAACACGTTTACCTGTTGTGTATTATTGGGAATCTTGTGTTTAATCATTTCGTACAACCTGCGTTCCTCAGATATGCCAGAGTTAGAAGTAGTAGACATGATGTAAACGTTCACGGGATTTTACAATTCTATGATTTAAATTGAGAAATAGTTTCTTTCGCGGGATTTTACAAAATCAAGAAGAAACCGTGAAATGATGCTTGAATGTGTTATGATAAGAGTTGGATCAATAAAAGGATAAGTGATTGTATGTTAGGATTGGAGAATGTTTGTTTTAATTTGAGATGGTTGATTGTTTTGATTTGTGTTTGAATTGTGTTTTGATTTGTTGAAATTTTTGAAGAGTCTTTGTTTGTTCGTTTTAAGTGATCTCTTAATGTTAAGCTCAATTAAATTTGAAGTCTCGTAATTTTGTGCTAGAAATTTTGCCAGAGTAACGTTTTAGAAAAACGTGTGTAACAAAAGTCTAGCAGTGAAGGATCACAAGAAAATTCTAGTAATAAGGTATCACAGAAACTCTCGTATCGCATGAAGGTTTAGTATCGCATGAAGGTTAAGTTTCGTATCGCATGATTTTTAAAAATTTTGGCAGAGTTTTCTTTCGTAAAATAGTGGGTAACAAAAGTCTCTTAAAATATGGTATCACACCAAAAGCCTTGCAACAACTATCACACCCAAAACCCGTGATATCACAGCCACAAATACCACTAACAAACAAAAAAAATTTCTCGTATTGCACCTTCACGAACAAAAGGTACAACAAAAACAATCTCCACTTTTTTCTTCGTATTAATCTTTTGCGAACAATAATGAAATAACAACTACGAACCAATCATATTCATTCTTTCAAAAAAAAAATACCCACGTGAAGTTTAATGAAAGAACCATGGAAACCTTTTATATTCTGCGATGCGAACAAAAAAATATACCAAACCAAAAACAATTATCAAAAGACAAACCTTTTTGTAATATTAAAATATAGGTTTTCTAGTAGGAGATTTTTGCAAAGATAATCTTCACGTGATGAAGAAAGATATGAAGCAATGAAATTGTATTCTTTCCGAAGTTGACGATGCGAACAAAATAGCACGAACCAAAAATTTTCAAAAAAACAAGATTTTTTAACTCAAACCAATCCAAAATACTAACAATCAATCGAACCTAACCATGGCTCTTGATACCAATTGTAAGTTTTCCAATAATCATAACACACAAAGAAGATTTATTATAGATCCAATTATAGAAAGAGAAATATGGAAGTAGAGAGAGAAATAGAGAGGAGGAGAGGTTGGAAGTTTTAGAGAGAGAAAGTGAAAGATAAAATGGTTGTAAGATTAGAAGCTCCAACCCTTTCCCATGGGTGGGAAAGGGTATTTGTAGTTGTACAATAAAATGCTCCAAATGGGATGTGGAGTGGGCTGACAGTGGGTAAAGACCCGACCCAACTCCACGATCTAAACTATTAATAAATGCCCTCCTGCGGGCTGTGGATCAGGTGTACGGTGGGTAAAGACCCGTCCGTCCTCCACGGTGTTACTTAAACTAATCTACTAATAATAATAATAATTAAGTCTACGAGCTATCTTAATGCTAATAGATCATCAGGGTGATCGAGTCTTTTATAGGAATATTCGTATTCCTTACAATTATAGCGATTGAATAAAATTAGGGAAACTTTACACATGTTTGTGCCACTCAAGACTCGAATTATGATTAGGTTGATAATCAATTCGGAGAACGGTTTAAAAGTTTAGGATATTCAAAAAGTGTCCACCATGACCCAATGTTATTGAGTTGTCGACGATGGCTAGCTATGCTCAATTCGTTGGCTAAAAGTATGAGAATGTTACATATTAAAGCACAGATTTCTTAATACAAAAAAGGAAGAGGTTACTGATCATATCATCAGCAAGTGGTTTCGAAACTGTGGTATGCCTCTTTGTAGCTTTGTGAAATCATACTAATTTATGTTGTGATATTCAATATACATGTTGCCATATATGTTATCTGTTTAGGTTTTTCAAGGTTTAGGTGGGTATACAATCACTAGAAGGAATCACCTGAACTCGAGAAGTATTAAAAAGATTTAATGACTTCTTGAATCTATATTATGAGGTATAGATCAGATTTCTATTACACCTGATATAACAATAGCTACTATTTTCTATTCTTTTCATTTCACATAATTATGTAAGGACTTGTGTCTTTGCAGCTCAGAAAGGAATTCCTTAAAAACCATTTACCCTCAGCTCCTCCTAGAAGATTTATAAAAATGAGAAGCAAAACACTTTTGGAAGAGGTATGTACTGATTCAATGTTGTTTATCGTGTTCCATGCTAAATGTAGGACCTTAAAACTATCAACTTTAACACAAATATAGCACGAATATGAAGTAAAGATGGTGACTTGATATGATATGTGTGGCGTTAATATGAGAGAAAGAGAGATAAAGATGAAGAGAACTTTTATTAATAAAACACACACAATACACACACAAGCACACACCTCAAATGAGCTTTGAGGTG
This sequence comes from Artemisia argyi, assembly GCA_030686995.1. Lineage (NCBI taxonomy): Eukaryota > Viridiplantae > Streptophyta > Magnoliopsida > Asterales > Asteraceae > Artemisia > Artemisia argyi. The sequence continues at coordinate 100,379,390 of CM060702.1, forward strand.
TTTATATAGTGAGTAACAAGATGCCCTAAAAGGCTTTTCCATGGGCTTGGTCTTGGGCTTGGTTTCCTTTTACATTTAAATGCTTACATAACTTAACACATGACATATAACCAAGACCAAGGCCCAAACACTATTAGATTCACACGACATACAAAGCTCTATATATGAGAATGACCATCACTTTTCTATTACATAATTTTAATGCTAACAATCTCCCCCTAAGAGGTGGTCATTCGAATGATGCTCCACGTGATTAGGTCTTCCATGTTCTTTGTCTTGAACTTTGTGTGTCGTTGTAGAATAGTCTTTAGTCTTTGTTCCTTCATGCTTTGTGATCTTTGATGACTGACTTTTCATCATTCTTTGTTCTTTTGTGATGTTGAGCAATCTGCCTTTCGTCACTTCTGCGTCTGTGGTGGTTGTCTACCATTCCAACATGCTCATACATCTTTGGACTTTGATATTCATATGCACGTAGTTCCCTTTCTTTCACTTTGATTTTTAGTCTTTATACTTTGTAGATTCTTCTTTTTGGCGTAGAATCTTTCTTTGAACTATGTGTGGCATAGATCTTTGAGGGAGCTTTTTTTAACTTCCAGATGTATGTATGAGCATGTGGAATCCTTCGCCATGGAGACGATGTATAGCTGCAGGTAAACAGTTAGCAATAAACCAACCGGTACTTGCAGATAAGGAATTAGAGATCGTCAACAGTATAGTGTGAAGACTCCTTCTAACCCTTACCAAGGCCGTTCCCATTTCGGATACTCCCGAGGGAGCTTACGAGACCTACTAAGTAGCTCAACGAATGGGTGAGTCGCTGGGGATCACTCCACGACTGTAGACCGTTTGAAACCACCGCGAACACTAAGCGTAACCCATAAAGAATTACCGAAGTGACCTGCTGTCAGGGCTGCTTGATGTTGAACCTGGCAGGAATTTCCCTTCAATCATTGAGAAAATACATAAGTAAATCCTCTCATAAACGTTCTGGCAGATTGCTAAGATCTGCGTAGGACTCTTAAGTTTACATCTGGCGTCCTTAATAATGAACAACCGGTGTAGAAATATCATGTGTTCCTATGAGATCTTTTGATGAATCTCGGGGCTCTAGACTCCATAAGTGCACATATGGTTTCCTATGCGGAGATTAGGGAGAGGTCTCCTGCTTCAATATCAACCATCTCTAAGAGACAGATCGATAGATTACACATGTTCCCCGTGAAAATGAAACAAGCTCTTTTAAGAGAACTTGAGTGGTTAAGAAGGTTAAGTGCAGTGCGTCACTGGGTCCATGACGTCTTTATCTTCAATACCGGTGTCACCTTAGTAACAACCAGCAGCATATAAGTTGAACCCGGTGTCTGCCCTAAGGTTGAACATATGGAGGGCTATTTCTTTTCACCCTTTTTCATATCTTTTCTTTTTAATTCTTCAACCCCTTCTTTCTCCTTTCTCATTTTCTCCCTTTTTTCAATCATACCTAAGGACTTCTAATTCTACTCTATTGGAATTGTCCCTGGGTAGATCCCTCCAGCTCTGGTGGATCATAGGACGGTTTTTTCCTAACCTTAGTCACCTTATATCTTCATGACTATCCTATTGTTGCCATAAAACCATTCATTTGAAAATCTCTCAAAGTGTTTATGATTATTAAACATCTTTGTTGACACTTTGAGAGTTTTGGTTTCTTTTGAAGGACTCCCCCTTCACATGTGCTCATGTATTATTTAAGAAATTTGCACATGCGGGAGGAGTTTGCACTTTTGAACTGATCCACTTTCAGTGAACATGACCGATTCGAGACACGCTTACATCACTAGTTAGACTAGCTTGAAGTTATTACCCGTCTTGGTCAAGTCCAAAGAGAGTCTCTTGATACGGTACATTCTACTCAGACCAGTCCTATTCGAGACACGCTTACATCACTAGTTAGACTAGCTTGAAATTATTACCCGTCCAGGACAAGTCTTTTCGATTACTGACATTTTAAGCTTCGTCAATTCATTAGTACTTTCTGAGTCGAGCTCTTTTGAGATTCAGCCACAATCATTAATCACTTTTAGATCACATTTTAATCATGTCTTCTCCCCCTCAAAAATAGCATTTCGTGATATTTTTTATATCAACTGACTAAGAAAAAGCTTTTGGAGAGAAAGACATATTTGTTTTTGCATGAAATCGGAACATTTTTGTTTTTGTACTCCCCCTTAATGATAGCATATTTTAAAATCAATTAAGGGTCTGGAGGGAGTTATCTTGAGCACTCATTTGATAGATTTTGAGAAATCTTTTGAACAATCTTGAAAAAGTGCTCAAGAATTCAGTTTTGAAAACGAGTTTTTGTTTGAAGTCTTTTTCGTTTGTTTAGACTCGAACTTTTTGAAAAAGATTTCGTCTTTGAACGTGCTAGTCCTTGATTTGAAATAATCAGAAGTCATCATTCGGGTCCGGGTTTCGTACTGAAGTATACGAAAGCCATAGTGAAGAAACTTTTGAGAAACGACATGTTTTTAGAAAAACATTTTAAAGAACTCCCGTTCAAGCATCTATACATGTCCGTATCATTGTAGAATGACATTTCTAGAAACGTACAGAATATTGATTTATACGAGAGACATGTCGTGAGAATAATATTTTTGAATTTTTTGATTTTATATTGTTTTTGTATTATTTTTTTTTTTTTTGAAAATTTTATATTTTTGTATTTTGTTTTTTGTTGGTTTTTCAAATTTTGTATTTTGTTTTATCAAAAATATTTACAGCGAAGCGATTTTGAAAACATTTTTCAAGAAGATTCGAGAAGACGTTCTAGCTCCTCAGGAGTTAGGCTTCGCATGCCAATTCGTCGAACTAAATAGTCAAACCGTTCTTTTGGAAGGGCTTTAGTAAATAGATCGGCGAGTTGGTAATCAGTCTTAACGAAAAATAATTCAAAAGTACCCTCTTCTACATGTTCTTTGATGAAATGGTAGCGGACTTTGATATGCTTTGTCTTTGAGTGGTGTACGGGATTGCACGAGATGGCTATGGCACTTTTTGAGTCACAATACATAGGTATTCTGTCAAAAGTAAAGCCATAATCTGTGAGTTGTGTCCGCATCCAAAGAACTTGGGCACAACACGCAGATAGAGACACATACTCGGCTTCGGCGGTTGATAGAGCAGTACAATCCTGTTTCTTTCACGACCAGCTTACTAGCTTTTCACCCAAAAATTGTGCTCCACCTAATGTACTCTTTGCTGTAACTTGATCACCGGCGTGGTCGGCATCTGAAAATGCTGTTAGATTAAACCCCGAATCCTTTGGATACCAAAGTCCCATGTTAATGGTGCTTCATAGGTACCGAAAGATCCATTTAACCTCTTTGAGGTGAAGTTCGGTAGGCTTTGCCTGAAACCGTGCTAACAAACATACAGCAAATTGAATATCGGGTCGACTAGCAGTTAGGTACATGAGAGAACCGATCATGCTCCGATATTTCTTCGGATCGATGGGGTTCCCAAACAAATCAGCACCTATTTTTGGTGAAGTAACCATTGGTGTACCAACAGAATCACAGTTATCCATTCCATGTTTTTTCAAAATCTCTATTGTATATTTAGCTTGATTGATAAAAATACCACAAGGGGATTGATGTATTTGTAAACCAAGAAAGAATTTTAGTTCCCCCATCATGGACATTTCAAATTTGCTTTTCATGAGATTTTCAAAATGTTTTGAATGGTTAGGATTGGTTGATCCAAAAATTATGTCGTCCACGTAAATTTGAACGATCAAAATGTCATCTTTGAATTTTTTGATAAACAAGGTGTCATCAACCGTTCCTTTTGTGAAATTGTTTTTGAGCAAGAAAGATGATAGTTCGTCATACCACGCTCTTGGAGCTTGTTTTAAACCATAAATGGCTTTCTTAAGCTTGTAGACGTAGTCTGGATGATCTTTGTCAACGAACCCTTCTGGCTGACTCACATACACCTCTTCTTTCAGAGTTCCATTCAAGAAAGCTGTCTTAATGTCCATCTGATAGACTGTGATGTTTTTGTGAGCTGCATATGCTAAGAAAATCCGGACTGCTTCAAGTCTAGCTACAGGCGCGAATGATTCTTTGAAATCTATCCCTTCTTCTTGTGGATAACCTTTAGCACGAGACGAGCTTTGTTGCGAATAACCGTCATTTCCTCATCCAGTTTGTTCTTCCACAACCACTTGAGATCAAGAACACGTATATCAAGTGGTCGTTCAACAAGTTCCCAACTATCATGTAACTGGTATTGAAGAATTTCCTCCTGCATTGCTTCTATCCAAGGGTTTTCTGCCATTGCTTCCCGAATGCTTTTTGGTTCTTTGAGGCTGATTGAGCAAATGTAAATGAACAATTCGAGATTGGTGGCAAGTTGTCTCCTTGTCTGAACTGGCTTTGAAGGTTCACCAATAACATGTTCTATTGGATGGTCTTTTGTCCATTGAAACGTAGAAGGGTACCTTGTGTTTAATGAATGTATGTTAGATGGTTCTAGTAACCTTGAAGAAGATTCAGCAGAGTCTGTTGCAAACGGGTTTTCAAATACTTCTTCTTCTTCTAACGCAACATCGTTTGAATTATTTGTAGGTTCTTCTTGAAAATGTGTGTTTTGATTTTGCTCCTCAACTCTTGGTAGAACAGTTCAAGTACTGGAGTTGCTTGAGTATATGTAGATGATGTTGAGGTAGTTGGTGCTTCAGCTTCGATTGTTGTAGATGCATCTTGTGGTGGTGGTAGATGATTTTGAGCGGGTGCAGCGGAATGTAGTTGAGATGCATTTGTCGAAGTTCCACCATAGTATTCATCAAACATTAACTCGAAGAAATTTTCCAGTTCTTGTTCTGAAGGTTTTTCAGTGTTTGTTGATTGAGCTCCTTGAGGTACGAGTCCTGAACTGATGTGTCCAGAATTCTGCGGGTTTGGTGCGGGTCCTAATCCGTTTTGATAATAAGCCATTGGATTAAGCACGGGTTCTAGAGCGAGTCTCTCAGAAGCCATTTGTGAAATCTCGTCAAACATCACATTCATCGTCTCCATTATCCTTTTCGTTCTTCTATTATACACCCTGAATGCCCTCGAGTTTTTTGAATATCCAATGAAGATTCCAATATCACCCTTAGCTTTCAGCTTCCCTAGATCTTCTCTGTCATTCGTCAGATAGCACAAAGCGCCAAACACGTGAAGGTAAGAGATGTCAGGTTTACGGTTGTTCACTAGCTCATATGGGGTTTTATTGAATCTTGGATGTACTAGGGATCGGTTCTGAGTGAAACAAGCAGTGGTAACAGCATCAGCCCATAAGAATAGTGGTGCACTAGAATAAATCAGCATTGTGCGAGCAACTTCCACAAGAGTTTGATTTCTTCTTTCAACTACCCATTCTGCTGTGGAGTTCTAACCACTGATGTTTGGTGAGTGATTCCCACATCTTCAAAGTAGGTTCTTAACTCCTGATTTGTGAATTATGTGCCATTATTTGTTCTTACAATCCTTACTGGAGCTTGAAGTAGAACTTGGATAGGCTTCAGAAAGGTGATGATGGTACCTGGTGCTTCGTCTTTTGACCTCAGAAACTTTACCCATGTATATCTTGAATAATCATCAACAATAACAAGAATATACTTCTTTCCATTAATGCTTTCAACTCTCAATGGGCCACAAAAGTCCATGTGCAACATATGTAACCTTGCTTCCGAACTAGGTACGGTTTTGGGTTTATATGATGCTCTTTTGCTTTTTCCATGTTCGCATGACGGACATAGGTGTTCCTTTGTGTATTTGAACTTAGGAAGTCCGGTGACGATGTTGTCTTTGGCTAATTTGTTGATCGTGTTGAAATTGAGATGGGATAATCTTCTATGCCACAGCCAGGACTTAGTTTCGGTTGTGCTTGTCATAAGACAAATTGGTGATGTAGAAGCCATTTGGTTGATGTCGATAGCATACAAGTTTGTACCACAATTACCAGTTAAGAGATCATCACCAACCAAATTTCTAATAAAAACTGTGTTTCTCCTGAATGCAACTTCTAAATCTACATCACAAAACTGCCCAACTGAAAACAAATTGTATCCCAACCCTTCGACGTAGTAAACTTGAGTGATAAAAAAATTCCCAAACCGAAGATCCCCATAACCCAGAATAGCTACTACATGATCATTTCTAAAGCGTATAGTTCCCATGAATTTCAAGACAAATTTGATCAGCAGCTTTAAATGCCCGGTCATGTGCTTGGAGCAACCTGAGTCGACGATCCAAAGACATATTTCGATAACCTGCGAAGAACAGAAGAGTTTGTATTTGGAAACCGTTTTGAATTTGGTTCCATTTGGTTAGGGGTATAATCTGAATCACATTCATAGAAGTTATCTACTTGTCCATTATGAACAACTTTCAATTTGCCATCCTGAAGAATGAATTCTCTACCCGTAGGTTTCTACATACAATACTTAAGGTAGTTCCTAGGCATACGACTACTAGTGGTAGACCTAAAGCGTGCAACTAATCTTTCTATAGATCTAGATCTAGCACTAGTTCCCTTTGGAACATACTTCTGTTCAGGCATAACATTCACATTCTTAGAAACACATTCATCATGAACATCATTAATTAAACATTTCTTGCATATTAAACAAACAGAGTCATTACATGCATTAGTACCAGTACTTTCGACATTACATTCAGATGAATCATGTTTCATATTACAAAGAGATAAATTCCTAGGGTGTTCTTCTACTTCTTCAACTTTATTCTTGCTACTACTCGTAGAGGCAGACGATACTCTATTGTTCCTTGTATGGCTCCTAGGCTTTAGTTTGCTGCTCCTAGAGGTGCTTTCTAATCCTATAGAAGGTAAGGCACACGCGTTAGGATTTATATTGTTGTCCTTTTTAGCATCACTAGACTCATTAGAATTATCCTTTTTGCACGCATTTGTCTTAGATGTGGAGGCAGACGCATTAGTGGGACTAATCTTAAAAAGGCCAGGTGCTATCACTTTTGGTGTATCGACAACCGATTTTCCTTTATCAACAATCTTTTCATTTTCACATTGCTTGGGCAAGGGTGTTGGAGTGACTGGTTTTGTCAAATCCTTTTGCTCATCGACTTTTGGAGCAAACCGTGAAATTGACATTTTTGGTTTGTTAACCGTGTTTGAAACATTTGGTTTCTCCGAAGTCGATGGTTTTGCAAACTTAGTTTCCTCACCCTTCCCTTTTTGACTTTCAAGCTGAGCCCTCAAAAGATCATTTTGCTCTTTCATGTTCTTGAAGGCATGCTCATACGACAGTTTGTCATACTTGCATTCTTCTCTTTTTCTATCAAGTTGTTTAAAACATGACACATTTTCTTTTTCAAGTTTAATAAGAGCATTTTCATATTTTGAAACAATTGTGGAGGTCTCAGCTCTCAGTCTTTCATCGTCTTGAACAGAACAAGTTTGTAAAATGATGGACATAATATCAGTAGTCATAACGGCTTCGAAGAGAGAATCATTTAGGTTTTCCAAAACATTGATTTGCTCAAAAGATTCATTAGCCTTCTTTATCAGGGATTTGTGATCCGTGACGAAGTCAGCTGTTTCTTTCAAAAATGCTTGTTCAAAATGAATGACACGAGCATGAATGTTATTAATTTGAGGAGCAAATTCACTTTCAATAATCTTTTTAAGCTGTAAATGAACCGTGGAATTCCAGTTGATCTCATTAAGTCTCGTTTTCGATTCTAAAGTCATTTTAAGTTGCCCAACTCTGGTTTTAATATCATCAAGATATCCCCTTGCAGCACTTGTGTTAAAAGTGTTGTTTGAGGAAATCTGTTCCATGTTTGAAATCGATTTGGAAGCAACTACCTTTTTAGAAAATATTTTCGAGAATGGTCGTTTTATGGAAAACACTGATGGTTCTTTTTGTGGAACAAAAGTAATTCCCGAAAGTTTGTTCAATTTGATGTAATCAATGGGTTTCAAATCCTTTTGTTTCATCTTAGTTGTGCTCTCTTCGACAAGTTCCATCATTTACACAGAATCCCGAATGACGGGAGGATCATGTGTGGTGTAAATCACATTACCATTATACAAAAAATTTTGTTCTTGCTGAGCTTTCTTGAGATTACAAGGAGTTGTGTTACCAAGAGCCATTTTATTTTTTGTATGGTAAATCAGATTAGTTTGATTTGAAATCATTTTCATTGTTTGACTTGACTGACCCGACTTAACCACTAATTCTTCTAGATGTGTAATCATGTGTTCTGACTCTATGATTTCGTCCAAAAGTTTATCTTCTTTCTTTGCAAAGTCCTTTTCAACTCATCCCTTTCTTTTTCAAGATTGGTATAAGCTGTTTTTTGTTTTGAAAGTTGGTTTGTTAAGTCAGAATTTTCTTGTTTTAAAGAGTTAATGATTTTTGTTGAACTTATTTCAAGAATAGCAAACTTGTTTTTCCATTCCCTATCTTTAACAAGTAACTTCTTATAACCAATTTCAAGTTCTGACTCGCATTCTTTGTGAATTTGAAAACTTTTTGCATTTTTCTTGTATCTCTCAAGCTCAGTGGTCAATTTCTCATTCGCGGCCTTAACATCGCGATTGACCTTTTTCACTTTCTCGATTACAATACCACAATTATTTAATAAAGATTCAAATAAAGCATGTGTTTCCTCATCATTCTTAGCATGCTGTGAAACTAAGCCTCCATTATGATTCACATCTTGAGTTGCTGAAGAAGTATTGCTACTGCTTGGCGTGTCCAGGTATGTATCATAAGTGGGTGCTAGCTTCTCAGAATGCTATTCCTCATGAGGAGAGATATCAAATATATCATTATTATGACATGTGTTGAAGTTTGATACCTCAGATGGTGCATTGGTTTCATAAACAGGAAGTGTGTCAGAATCCGTGTCATACTTAGCTTCCTGAAGATTTGCCATGAAGATGCAGTTCTAAATTCAAATATGACAACTGACACTTGAACTTGTAGGACCTTAGATATCATCTTTAACACAAATATGGCAAGTATAAGAAGTAAAGATGGTGACTTGTAAAGATGTATGTGGTGTTTAATTAAGAGAGAATAAGATGAAATAGAAATCTTTTATTCAAGAGAGGCACACACAATACACACACAAGCAACCCTTTCAAATGAGGCATAAGGTGGCTTATATAGTACTTGAGATAAGATGCCCTAAAGGCTTTTCTATGGGCTTAGGCTTGGACTTGGTTTACATGGATTATAAAAGACTTACATGACATAACTCTTAACATATTAGATTTACAAAGTCCAAAGCCCAAACTCTATTACTACTACACGACATACAAGTTCTTTCTATGAGAATGACCATCACTTTTCTATTACAAATTTTTTATGCTAACAATCTCCCCCTAAGGGGTGGTCATTCGAATGATGCTCCACGTGATTAGGTCTTCCGTGTTCTTTGTCTTGAACTTTGTGTGTCATTGTAGATTAGCCTTTAGTCTTTGTTCCTTCATGCTTTGTGATCTTTGATGAGTGACTTTTCATCGTTCTTTGTTCTTTTGTGATGTGGAGCAATCTGTCTTTCGTCACTTCTACGTCTGTGGTGGTTGGCTGCCATTCCAACATGCTCATACGTCTTTAGTCTTTGTGGTACATGCATTTGTTATTCCTTTTGTTTCACACCGATCCTTGTCACTTTACTTCTGTAGATTATTTCATATTGCGTAGAATCTTTCTTTGAACCTTACTTTGCTTTGATCTTTGTGAGAACTTTCCTTTGATGTAGTGATGCATGTATGAGCATGTGGAATCCTTCGCCATGGAGATGATGTATAGCTGCATGAAAACAGTTAGCAATAAATCAACCGGTACTTACAGGAAAGGAATTAGAGATCGTCAACAGCATAGTGTGAAGACTCCTTCTAACCCTTACCAAGGCTGTTCCCATTTCGGATACTCCCGAGGGAGCTTACGAGACCTACTAAGTAGCTCAACGAATGGGTGAGTCGCTGGGATCACTCCACGACTGTAGACCGTTTGAAACCACCGCGAACACTAAGCGTAACCCATAAAGAATTACCGAAGTGACCTGCTGTCAGGGCTGCTTGATGTGGACCCTGGCAGGAATTTCCGTTCAATCATTAAGAAAATACATAAGTAAATCCTTTCATAAATGTTCTGGCAGATTGCTAAGATCTGTGTAGGACTCTTAAGTTTACATCTGGGGTCCTTAAAGTTGAACAACCAGTGTAGAAATATCATGTGTTCCTATGAGATCTTTTGATGAATCTCGGGGCTCTAGACTCGATAAGTGCACATTTTCCTATGCAGAGATTAGGGAGAGGTCTCCTGTTTCAATATCAACCATCTCTAAGAGACAGGTCGATAGATTACACCGGTTCCCCGTGAGAATGAAACAAGCTCTTTTAAGAGAACTTGAGTGGTTAAGAAGGTTTAGTGCAGTGCGTCACTGGGTCCATGACATCTTTGTCTTCAATACCGGTGTCACCTTAGTAAAAACCAGTAGCATACGAATTGTACCCGGTGTCTGCCCTAAGGTTGAACATTTGGAGGGCTATTTCCTTTAACCCTTTTTTCATAACTTTTCTTTTTAATTCTTCAACCCCTTCTTTCTCCTTTCTCATTTTCTCCTTTTTTCAATCATACCTAAGGACTTCTAATTCTAATCTATTGGATTTGTCCTTGGGTAGATCCCTCCGGCTCTGGCGGATCATAGGACGGTTTTCCCTAACCTTAATCACCTTATAACTTCATGACTATCCTATTGTTGCCATAAAACCTTTTTGTGAAAATCTCTCAAAGGGTTTATGATAATAAAACACATTTTGTTGACACTTTGAGAGTTTTGCATTTCTTTTGAAGAACTCCCCCTTCACATGTGCTCATGTATTTTTAAGAAATTTGCACATGTGGGAGGAGTTTGCACTTTTGAATTGATCCACTTTCATCGAACATGACCGATTCGAGACACGCTTACATCACTAGTTAGACTAGCTTGAAGTTATTACCCATCCTGGTCAAGTCCAAAGAAAGTCTCTCGATACGGTACATTCTACTCAGACAAGTCCTATTCGAGACACGCTTACATCACTAGTTAGACTAGCTTGAAATTATTACCCCTCCAGGACAAGTCTTTTCGATTACTAACATTTTAAGCTTCGTCAATTCATTGGTACTTTCTGAGTCGAGCTCTTTTGAGATTCAGTCACAGTCTTTAAACATCTTTGATCACATTTTAATCATGTCTTCTCCCCCTCAAAAATAGCATATTGTGATATTTTTTATATCTACTGATTAAGAAAAAGCTTTTGGAGAGAAAGACAGATTTGCTTTTGCATGAATTCGGAACAATTTTATTTTTGTACTCCCCCTTAATGATAGCTCATTTTAAAATCAATTAAGGGTTTAGAGGGAGTTATCTTGAGCACTAATTTTGAGAGATTTTGAGAAATCTTTTGAACAATCTTGAAAAAGTGCTCAAGAATTCAGTTTTGAAAATGATTTTTTGTTTGAAGTCTTTTTCGTTTGTTTAGACTCGAACTTTTTGAAAAAGATTTCGTCCTTGAAAATACGAGTCCTTGATTTGAAACAATCCGAAGTCATCTAAGTACGGGTTTCGTACTGAAGTATACGAAAGCCATAGTGAAGAAACTTTTGAGAAACGACATGTTTTAGAAAAACATTAAAGAACTCCCGTTCAAGCATCTGTACATGTCCGTATCATTGTTGAATGACATTTCTAGAAACGTACAGAATATTGATTTATACGAGAGACATGTCGTGAGAAGAATATTTGTGGATTTTTTGAAATTTTCTATTTTTGTATTTTGTTTTTGTTTTTATAAAAGAAATGGAAAATCAAAAATAGAAGATTGAAAGAATGATTTTATAGAATTTACAAAATTTGAACCCTCTGAAGAACTGGGTTCTGAGATTGTTGAAGCACCTGCAACCAAAGACGAAGAGGTTTCACAAATGACATTGTTAGAAGTACATAAATCATCACTCTGAGGGTGTTGACTATCAATAGTTGTAATGGTTGCTACTTCCTTATCCTGATGATTATCACTATTATTTGTCTTGGTGCAAGTATCAAAAATCTTTCCTGTGGGAATCCATCTAAGACCAACTGTTTTAAAAACTTTTCCCGTGGGAATCCACCTTAGGTAAGATCTAGACGTAGTTTTCTTATCAGATGCAGCGGAAGTCTCAGTCTTGGAAAAACTACATCCTTTCGGTATCCACCTATTAGGTTTCTTAACCTCTTGCTTGTTATCAACGGGTTTGTTTCGATTTGGTGCCTTAGTGGATTGTGTCTTGACACTTGATTTTCCTTTCTTGAGAAATTGTTTGTTGTTTGATGAGACTTTGGAATTCTTTGTGTTGCATTCTACGTTCCTAGCATTCTCATTTGTGCCAATACTCTTAGATGCAAGCCAATCCCTAGTATTTTGTTGATTGTTCCTAGGTAATGGTTTACTACTACTAGCAGTGCTTTGGAATCTTGTAGAATTCATCACACTAGGTTTTGTGCTTAAAATTCCGTCTTTTTGAAGTTCTGTCTTTTTCCTAGCTTCCTCTAGATGGTGATTTTGGACCATATCATTAGAACCAACAGACTCTTTAATAGTTTTTGTAGTCTCATTTGGTGTACTATTCCTAAAAGAGCCAGGTGCACTCACATTTGTGTTTTTTTCACCAACCAATTTTTGATTTTCAACAATCTTTTCAATTTTCGTTTTCTTGGGCAAAGGTTGCGGAGTGACTGGTTTTGTCAAATCGTTTTTCTCATCGACTTTTGGAGCAAACCGTGAAATTGACATTTTTGGTTTTTCAACCGTTTTTGAAACATTTGGTTTCTCTGAAGTCGATGGTTTTGCAAACTTAGTATCCACACCCTTCCCTTTTTGACTTTCAAGCTGAGCCCTCAAAAGATCATTTTGCTCTTTTATGTTCTTGAAGGCACGCTCATACGACAGTTTGTCATATTTGCATTCTTCTCTTTTTCGATCAAGTTGTTTAAAATATGACACATTTTCTTTTTCAAGCTTTATAAGAGCATTTTCATATTTTGAAACAATTTCGGAGGTCTCAGCTCTCAGTCGTTCATCGTCTTGAACAGAATATGTTTGTAAAATGATGGACATGATATCAGTAGTCATAACAGCTTCGAAGAGTGAATCATTTAGGTTTTCCAAAACAGTGATTTGCTCAAAAGATTCATTAGCCTTCTTTATCAGGGATTTGTGATCCGTGACGAAGTCAGCTGTTTCTTTCAAAAAAGCTTATTCAAAAGGAATTACTCGAGCATGGATGTTATTAATTTGCGGAGAAAATTCATTTTCAAGAATCTTTTTAAGCTGTAAATGAACCGTGGAATTCCAGTTGATCTCATTTAGTCTCGTTTTAGATTCTAAAGTCGTTTTAGGTTGCCCAATTCTGGTTTTAAGATCATCAAGATATCCCCTTGCAGCACTTGTGTTAAAAGTGTTGTTTAAGGAAATCTGTTCCACGTTTGAAATCGATTTGGAAGCAACTACCTTTTTAGAAAACATTTTTGATAATGATCGTTTTATGGAAAACACTGATGGTTCTTTTTTGGAACAAAAGTAATTCCCGAAAGTTTGTTTAACTTGTTGTAATCAATGGATTTCAAATCCTTTTGTTTCATTTTAGTTATGCTCTCTTCGACCAGTTCCATCGTTTCCACAGAATTCCGAACGACAGGAGGATCATGTTTGGTGTAAATCACATTACCATTATACAAAACATTCTGTTTTTGCTGAGCTTTCTTGAGATTACAAGGAGTTGTGTTACCAAGAGCCATTTTATTTTTCGTATGGTAAATCGGATTAGTTTGATTTGAAATCATTTTCATTGTTTGACTTGACTGACCCGACTTAACCACTAATTCTTCTAGATGTGCAGTCATGTGTTCTGACTCTATGATTTCGTCCAAAAATTTATCTTCTTTCTTTGCAAATTCCTTTTTCAACTCATCCCGTTCTTTTTCAAGATTGGTATAAGTTGTTTTTTGTCTTGAAAGTTGGTTTGTTAACTCAGAAATTTCTTGTTTTAAAGAGTTAATGGTTTTTGTTTAACTTATTTCAAGATTAGCAAACTTGTTTTTCCATTCCCTATCTTTAACAAGTAACTTCTTATAACCAATTTCAAGTTTTGACTCGCGTTTTTTGTGAATTTGAAAACTTTTTGCATTTTCTTTGTATCTCTCAAGCTCAGTGGTCAATTTCTCATTCGCGGCCTTAACATCGTGATTGACCTTTTTCACTTTCTCTATTTCAATACCACAATTATTTAATAATGATTCAAATAAAGCATGTGTTTCCTCATCATTCTCAGCATGCTTTGAAACGAAGCCTCCATTATGATTCACATCTGGAGTTGCTAAAGGAGTATTGCTACTACTTGGCATGTCCAGGTATGTATCATAAGTGGGTGCTAGCTTCTCAGAATGATGTTCCTCATGAGGAGACATATCAAATATATCATTACTATGACATGTGTTGAAGTTAGATACCTCAGATGGTGCATTGGTGTCATAAACAGGAAGTGTGTCAGAATCCGTGTCATACTTAGCTTCCTGAAGATTACCATGAATATGCAGTTCGCATCAAGATCCTCTCTGTCTTCCATGTCATCCTTAAGAGCCATAAAATCATTTTCCTCTGCATTTAACTGAAACCCTGCCTTTTCCTTTTGTGCCAACAGCACTGCTTTCTACAAGTACTCTAGATATTTCTTGTTTGGCTTAGTAGGACAGTTTCTTGCCATATGACCTACACCCTGGCAGTTGAAACACTTTACTGGATTACCCTGATTCACATTTCCATTAATCCCAACAACTAGAGCTACCACATTCCTAATCTGATTACCCATTGCCTGATTACCAACATTCTGACCCCTCTGATTTCCAACAAACTGACCCATCTGATTCCCTGCATACTGACCATACTAATTCCCTGCATACTGACCTGCATTCTGCATATTCTGATTACCCATATTAAATCCAGTAGCATAGCCCTGCTGATTCCCATAAACTCTAACCATTTGGCCTCCATTTCCCATATTGAAACTCAGCTGAGCAATCTGCTTGTTGCGAGTGTTCGATGAAATACTTTGGTTGTTGTTAGTTGGTGTAGAATAACGTCCTTGGAATGCCTTTGTCAGAAAAGCAAACTCTTGTGTCAAGGCTGCAGTAGCTTCATCATTGTCAGTGAATTCTGGTTCTTGGAACTGTGGGTATTGTTGTTGTTGAATAACATGTTGTTGTTGCTGTGGGTAGAACTGTTGTTGGTAGACCGGTGTTGGTTGTTGAAGGTAGGATGGTTGCATGTAGTTATGAGTGGAAGATGATGATGATGGTTGTTGTGTGTTCACTGGTAAAGGTGTTGGTGTATTAGCCATTAATGCTAGAGGATCATGCTTTTTAGCAAGTAATTCGGCCCTTACTTCATTAGCCTCAGCTTGATTTTGCTTCAAGAAATTGTACAACTGATCATAAGTTACTTCATGCAAATTCTTTGTCTGATAAACAATAGTGACATATCTTCCCCATTCTGGTTGTAACTCATTCAGAAAATTGGTGTTGTTAGCAATGTTTGTCTGACTGAGGTTGTGTCTCGATAAATCATTCATGATCTTGCAGAACCTGAGGTAGTACGACTCTATGGATTCACCAGGAATTGAAGTAAACTTGCGAAGTTCCTTGAGCAATTGTGTTTCCATTTCCAGTTTCCCGATGTCTGTCCCATACATTAATCTCTTAACTCTTTCCCATACAGCATGAGCACTTACTTCACTATCAACAGTAGCATAAGTGTTTTCAGGTAAACCAAGAACAATGCAGTGAAATGCATGATCATCAGCTGCAATATGTTGTCTGTCTTTCTCAGTGTACTCAGTCCCACAATGGATTTGATGAGAAGTTTTCCATTTGGTTTGCTCTTAAGATAGCGCATCATACAACTAGCCCACTGTGAGTATCCACCCTTTGACAGCATGGGAGGTCGGTTTTCGGCACTGGCGGCATGAATGTCTTGCCGAGTTGCCATTGATAAATGATAAAGTTGATCTTGGATCGATTCAAGGAAGTAGGAGTTGTGTTTAGTGTAAGTTGATGTAAGTTTTTATGGTGAAAATTTTGATCTAAAACCTTAAAACCTCAATAAATTCCGTTCGGAGTGGATTTGGGCCTCAAAGCTTGGCTTGAATGATCCTTAGATTTGTTTCCTTCTTCTCGGTCTCACAGTTGTTTTGACAGCAAATTCGTCAAAAACGGATTTACGGTTCAAAAGTTATGGCCGTTTGAAGTTTGGTTGTCAAAAAGTCAAATTCTTACACGTAAACCCTGAACTTATGCGTAAATAGTGAATCTTATGGTTAACTTAGAATCTTACGCGTAACTTGGATCTTATGCGTAAGCTTAAGGTTATGCATAAAGAGTAAGGTTAAGCGTAAACACAAAGTTTATGCGTAAACTTGAACTTTACGCGTAAGCTATAACTTATGCATAAGATATGGTTTATGCGTAAGGTTAAAGAACCAAACAAATCTCTCAAACTTGTCCAAGCTTGAAAGATATCCCGTGTCAAAGTATTCCACTAACTTGTCCAAGCTAGGAAAGTACTGAGTAAATCTTCTGCGTAGATCTTATGCGTAGGATCCAACCTTTTGCGTAAAATCCAATGTTATGCGTAGAACTTATGCAAAAACTTCAATCTTACGTGTAAGAATCCAATATTAGGCGTAGACTCCAATCTTTTGCGTAGAAACAGACTTTTGTGTAGGATCTTAAGAGTAGGAACTCAACTTAGGCGTAGGAAATGAATCTTATGCGTAGGAAGAGGTTTTTCTGCTTAAACTTAAGCGTAGGATTCCAACTTAAGCATAGAAAATGGGTTTTTTTTTGCTAAAACTCAAGCGTAAAAGTACCAAAAATTACAATTTCCAGCTAAGAACTTGGTAGTGCTTGTCCTTTTTACGCGTAAGATGACCCAAACAGCTAAAAATCTGATTTTTTCAACCAAAGACACTTTTTCCACTTGTTTCTTTTGATCAAATCTTTCCCAAAACACTTATAATCACTAAAACTTCAATAAAAACAACAACTTTACCACTACAACTCGTAAAAATCAAAGCTTTATAAAGAAAAAGTCCACGTTTATAAGAAAAAATGCAACTTTTTAACAAAAAACTTTATGAAAACGATTTCCACACACTCCTAAATCATTGTTAGGCGATTGATACCACTTGTAGGACCTTAAAACTATTAACTTTAACACAAATATAGCACGAATATGAAGTAAAGATGGTGACTTGATATGATATGTGTGGCGTTAATATGAGAGAAACAGAGATAAAGATGAAGAGAACTTTTATTAATAAAACACATACAATACACACACAAGCACACACCTCAAATGAGCTTTGAGGTGTTTATATAGTGAGTAACAAGATGACCTAAAAGGCTTTTCCATGGGCTTGGTCTTGGGCTTGGTTTCCTTTTACATTTAAATGCTTACATAACTTAACACATGACATATTAGCTTACCAAGACCAAGGCCCAAACACTATTACATTCACACGACATACAAAGCTCTATATATGAGAATGACCATCACTTTTCTATTACATAATTTTAATGCTAACACTAAACATGTAGCTTTCAAGTGTCAAACAAGCTAAAACTGGTATGATTGATGAATTTTATAAGAAACGATCAAACGTACAGTTGTTTGAACAAGAATTGGATATGATTAAGAGTTTTTATGAATGCAGTTGTGAGAAGATGTTTTCTTCAAGTAAATGAGCTGTTATTTCACTACTTTTTGCATTAGTTTTTGCTTTTTATTTCTTCAAATGTAGAATATTTGTTTGTTAGTCCCAAACAGCCTAAAGAAGAGTTTTCTAAAAATGACAATACATGTTATAATGAACATGTGATTAATGATTATTGGACTATGTTTCTTTGTCTATAGTTTGTTTTTCGTGTTAATATGTTTGTCTGATTTGAATGATTACATGCAAAGATATATTGTTCAGTTCATTCGTGTATAGATATCGTCCATGGTTTATTTAATGTTTATATAGTTTTAAGGTTTGATTTGATTACCTAATGAGAAATAGTTCTTAGAGGTTTACAGATTGAAAAGTTTATGAAGAAAAGTAGTATACATATACCATTTGCCTTTATAATTATAGTTTCACAATAAATATTCATCAAATACGATTCTTAATGTTTTGAGTAATATTGTTTGGAATTTTACAAGGTTGAGGTGTCTGTGAAGAAAACTAAGAATAAATTAATGAAGATAACTTAGTTAAATGTAGAGGGGGTTGTGGTTAAAGTAAACAATCCTAGATAGGTTTGCGGACTTCCTTCATGGAAAAACTCTTTCGGTGGTAAGTGTGTGCCCATTCATAGTTATTTATGAATCTGAAACAAATTTTGGAATTTGATTACCTTATCCAAAAAATCAAAACCAAAGTCAAAGTCGAATTACGAATCTTTTTAAGCATCATGTGTGTGTTGTAACGTAAGTTTAATGGACTTTCAATTTAATTAGTTGTGTTGAGCTTATATAAGAATTTATTCTAATTAAATAGTTGATTTATTTAAATGAAATAACATAGACAAATGTTAGCTATAGGGTTTAAAGGAAGTAGGTTTGGTATTTCTAGAGTTGTGTTGTAATGTCTCGAGTGAGTTGTCACCAGAAGAGAGGAACTTGCGAAACGCCATTACAAAAATTTACAAACTTCCTACAGTGTTTTGGGCTTACTATAAACTTTAAATTATTATCATATATCTCATATAAAAGGGGGTGATTTAAAGAGTTTTTTTTTTTTTTTTTTTTTTTTTTTTTTTTTTTTTTTTTTAAATGTTTTGCATGCAGATATCTCAAGAACAATAACTCGCCCATCATTGGAGCCTAATTTATGAATATTAGATGTCATTTCAAGCAATTTCCTGACCTTTGTCAAACCAGGTAAATCCTACATCTTTTTACTAACCTGGACTTAAAACAGACCTTTTGGTTCGATTAGATCTTATAGACACACCATGCTAAAGTCCCTTAATGCAAACCATTACTAGCATGGCACATTCCCTCTTTAGCTTTTTTTTTAAAGTCACCACTTTAACACGATAGTGAAACATAACCTCAATAGACCTTATCACTTAATTTTTTCATGAGGCTGTTAGGAACTCAATGGTTGATAACGAAAATGCAGTCCATAAATTAAAAGGCCCATGTGTAAAAATAAATCATTTGATTATCAGCCATGCATGTAACAGACATGTAGAATGCTCAACTGCTAAAGATAGGCTTGAACCTTATGAGTTTCTCCTTATATGTAGTTCTGATATCAAGTAAATGTTGGTGTATTCCTGAGGATTACGGAAAATATATTGTGTTTGTTCATTTATACCTATAATTTGGTCTTCAGTGTTTTGATTTTTCTAATTTACGTTATTGATTTGTGATGGGTTCCATGTGAAAACGAAAGTTCAAAGACAAGCACCGCATTTACCTAAAAAAAAGAACTAGAAATCCGATACATGCCATGTATAGTGGTAAAAAAATTTAAGCATTATGTAATCTTAGCTGTTTTGGCTCTTTAGTTACACAAAAAAAGTTTGAAGAATAATGGATAAACTAATGGTTTATAGATAGACAAGTATAATCATTGGTACATACACAATTTATAAATTTCAAAGATGTGTGTGAAATCTCTAATGTACTTTCATGTAAAGGATGTATACGAAATTATTATACAAGATGAAGTTATCTTATTATAAGTTGCATTTTAAATGGTAAAGAGGGTCCACTAATCTCTCTTAGGTGGACAAATGGTCGGGACGGTTGGGTGAGTCCACAAGTAACGTACTGTTTGTAGGGTACTTTTTGTCAGCATTTAGCTTTTTATAATTTTTATGAGCTCTTGGTAATGTTTGAAAACAATAGGAATATAATGAACTTTGATCACACCAAGAAACAACACTTAAGGATGTTTTTTTAAGCTTATGTTCAGGCTTATAGAACTTTTATTTCTCCACTTACATTGCATAAGCCAATTTGTTTTGCCTTATATTTCAGCCTATGGGCTTTTTATGTACATCATATCATACTAAGTTCATAAGTCAAATAAACAAGCCAGAAAAGAATAGATTATGAAATGTAAGCCAATTGAATAAACTTAGCAGTACAAAATTAGCTTAAACTGTCACAACTCACCATTTCAGGTCATTTCAGGTCATTTCGGGAACTTTGGAAAAACACTATTCATAAATCACTATTCATCAAAACACTATTCATCGTTTTACTATTCATCATTTTCGAGGTCATTTTGATATTCTAAGAAACATTTGGGAAATTTACTATTCATTAAACACTATTCATTTCCGGAAAAGTTTTCATCATTCACTTGCATTACTCATTTCATCGTAAATTTAGTTTACGGGTATTCAAACTCGCGTAACCGGATTGGTTTAGGTGCGAATTCATTTCATTAGTGCTAAGGACACTGCATACGGACTAGAGACAGTCTGCATATCATCATAACAGCATTTTCATATTATACCACTCTCAGGATTTCCAAATTACTATATTCAGTACATTTAACGTTTTTACGTATAAGTAATTATAGTAAACGTTAACACCCGGTTTATACATGACGAATATATCTAAATATTCCCACGATGGTCCCGACATATTTTTATATCCATTTTAACCTCATAAAACTTATAACATTCAGTTACCCAGTATTTTGGAAATTTATTTTATTTATAACGTACGCGTATGAATATAACGACGGTTTTCGTGAAAACTAAACAATAATCACCCGATCACTCAGTAAATGTACCCAACATATTTTTAACATATTTTCAACATTATTATGACTTTATTTCATCCCGGTAAACTTCGCGAACGTTTATTTCTATTAAACCCGGTACCCGATTTTAACGAATAACACGTAATAACACTTAACGCTACACTAGGACTAATTAGTAACTCAAAACCTATTTGACTACTTTGAACCCTTTGAAAAACCGGTCATGAACCCCCCTCCTTAACCTTATGCATTTATTTCCTTTATTTAACTAATAAACACTTATAAACATAACTTTACCAAATAACCAAAATCATAATCCATACTTTTAAGAAAGATCAAAAAATTGCTCATCTTCTTCTTCCCTTTGCAAAACCCATGACCCAAAATAAATAGCAAGATCAAGTGATCATTTTTCTTAAGTTAAAACACTAAACTTGTTCATTATCCTTGCCTAATCAAGAATCAAGCAACAAAAACACAAGAACATCAAGCATAATCATCCTATAATCATCTCATATTGTCAAGTAAGTTTTCAACTTTATTTTTTCATGGATCATCTTATTTTTACATGTATTTCATAAGTATCATGCTAAAAACCATGTACAATGAGCAATACCACTCTTTATTTTGTCTAAAATGAAACATACAAACCCTAACTTTTTAGTTATGAATCCCCTTGCTCTAATAACTTGGTTAGGAGTCCATGGCACCCTAAGAAGGTGTATGGTAAGATTAGATTAGCTATGTGGTGATTACAAGAGGTTTGGTGATGGTAGAAATTAGTTTTAAACCTTGAAAACTTGATTTGGAACCTATTTTAGACATGCTGTCCCGTTTTGTAAAAATCTGGAAAATCAGTAAACACCAAGGAAACTTTGGCAAAATTTTTAGAAAATACTTTCAAAAACGAATGCGTAGGCGAAAGAACGGATTAAAAAGAGCTTATAACGAAGAAGTTATGATTTTTGCAAGATTGTTGACGAAATATATTTTCTGGAAATTTGTTTGCTGTTGGACGTTTTTCATGGTACAAAAAGAGACTTTAGACTTAACCCGGAGGAGCCGAGCTTTCCAAAATATATTACTATATACTAAGACGTAACCGTGGACATAAAGAACAAGTAAAACGGACAAGTAACGACAAAGATATTCACGTTTGAATATCGGCTAAAACCATTTCTAGTTGACAGCTTTTATATAAATTTGGCGCAAAAACTACGAAGTACATTTATAAGCTAGACATAATTTTAAGTACCGAGCTTTATAACTAATGTAGTATTAGTTATTACGAGTATGTTTTCATCATTTCAAGGATTTCAACTCGAGTATTTCAACGCTAACATGGAAACTTACGATATATATATATATATAAGTATATATATATTACAACTAGCTATTTATATTTTCTAATAGCAATGTTTTCCAAATTCTTGGATTATATAATTTTGATAACACAAGTGTTTTTACAAAGACTAGAGTGGTATAGAAACATGAGCATGGACATTCATAAACATCATTTGGTGATCTAAGTGAGATCATTCATCATTCATTTTAGGTTGCGGCAGATAACCGTGCATTGTTGTCCTTAACATTCCGTTGCATTGTACTATTGCTTCGAGGTGAGTCATAGCCCCTACTCTTTTAACTGTTTTATCAACTCTTTTGGGGGAGATACATGCTACTACTTGCTTACTTGTACAGATTCACATAACATTTATACTTGGGAAACATTATACTTGATAACATTATACTTGATTACATTACACTTGATGTCATACATACGTGATTGTGTTATACTTAACTGTGTTATACTAAACTGTGATGGATACATACATACATACTTCCAATGGCCCCAGATTTAGTTCTGGGCACTACCATGGAGACACATATATTTCTTATGGCCCCAGATTAAGGTTCTGGGCACAACCATGGAAATATACATACTTAGGTGAGGTCTTCGGAGATGAAGTGTAGACTCACTACTAATTGCTAAACTGTTGTTATGAACTTATACATATCTACTCATACTATATATTGTAGCAGTGGGTTGTGAACACACAGGTTACAAGTCTCTTATGACGGGACTTGCAACTGAGTGGATTTACGATGCCTTTGCTGTGTGAACATTCTTTATAAGCTTTTTCAACTGCATTAAGACAAACTCTATGAACTCACCAACCTTTGTGTTGACACTTTTAAGCATGTTTATCTCAGGTTAGAAAGGCGATAGCAGGTGTATGGAGCTGAGAGTCTTAGGGCATGCTTTTGGAGACTTTCACTTTTATCGTTTACCATTCGATACACTTTAAAAACTTATGTATTATTCTAATTTGGGATCTTTGTTTTGTAAACTATGACTTTTATCAATTCGAATGGTAACTTTTCAAAAACGTCTCATTTAGAGTTCGTTTTCTATATCTTATACTTTGTGCCCTGAAGTAGCATCCCTATGACACAGTCTTCCGCTGCGGTATTTTGGGGGTGTTACAGATTGGTACCAGAGCCTTGGTTATAGAGAACTAGGTTGTTTTAGAGTCTAGACTATAACTACATACATGTAGACTCTCCTCCCTATCGCCTTGCACTTTACATACACATACGCTTGCTGGTAATTTATTTTTAGACCTACGCTATTAGATACTTTGGAGAAACCGTTAGAAACTAGACTTCCCGGTGACTTTAACACTTAAGGGAGAATCCTTTGTTCCTTTGTACTAAGAGTGACATTCCCTAGATGCCCATTTAAGCAACGTCTACCACTGAGATATGTGTGCATGGTGATATGTACACTTGTGAAAGGAAACATTTATAATTGTGGTGGCCAACATAATTATAAGTGCTTCACGACACACGTGGACATATGACTATGCAGATGTAGATCAGTGTTGGCACAACTTAGGAAACAACTGGTGGCACGGTATTATATATGAGGATGTTAAGTATAGACTTTGGTTAATCAACGGTTTTCCCTCATCACTGACGTTCACTAAACCCAAGTAACGATGGTGGAAGAACTGGTGGACGTGGAGGTAGAGGAGGTGGTCACGGCATTGAAAACAATGATAATAACGACGGTGGAAATACTGATTTTGAAGCCATCATCGCTCGACAACTTGAAAACTTTCTCCCCACTATTGTCACTCAAGTTGGCGATCATATGAATAACTTGGTAAACCACGAAAGCGGAATTAACAACACCAATGGTATAGGCCAGAATGGTAATGGCAACAACAACATTAGGACCGGATGCACGTATAAGGAATTTACGTCATGTAAGCCAATTGATTTCGATGGTGTAGGAGGCGCGTTGGTGTATACTCGATGGGTTGAAAAGATGGAGTCGGTGATCGACATTAGTAACTGTGCAGCACATCAAATGGTGAAGTATTCCATGTGTTTACTATCAGGAAAGGCATTGACATGGTGGAATACGCAGATTCAAGCTAGGGGTAGAGCGGCAGCTGTAGGTATGACATGGGATGATTTTAAGGCATTACTGAAGGAGGAATACTGCCCGGACAACGAGATGCAAAAGCTGGAGGATGAACTCTATCATCTCTCTATGATAGGGGCTGGTCATGCAGCCTATACAGATCGATT
Source organism: Artemisia argyi (assembly GCA_030686995.1). NCBI lineage: Eukaryota > Viridiplantae > Streptophyta > Magnoliopsida > Asterales > Asteraceae > Artemisia > Artemisia argyi. Next base: position 100,403,865 of record CM060702.1, read on the forward strand.
CCATGAATTAGCCAGACTAGTTCCACACCTAGTTACCCCTGAGTCCAAGAGGATCGAGAGGTACATATATGGCCTTGTCCCAGAAATTCGTGGGATTGTAAAAACAACTGAGCCTTCTACAATTCAGAGTGCAATATTGAGAGCAGGGACTCTGACAGATGAGATGGTTAGAAATGGAAGCTTGAGGGACAGTGATAAAAGGAAGGGAACAAGCGAGTCGAACAAGCAGACTGACAACAAAAGGGCAAGGACCTTTGCGGCGACTAATTCGGGTCAGAGAGAGTATTTAGGCCAGCATCCTAAATGTACGAAATGTAACTTTCATCACCAAAAGACTGTGCCCTGCCGTATGTGTGCTAATTGCAGACAGTCTGGTCATTATGCAAACCAGTGTAGAGAACCAGTGAACCAAAAGACATGCTATGAGTGTAACAGCCCGGATCACTTTCGGAACACCTGTCCTAAATTGGAAAGGAATCTTACCCAAGGGGGCAATCGTCCAAACTTAGCAGCAGCAATTGAAGGGCCACGAGATGAAGCCAATGAGATTCCACCCGCAATTGGCAGAGCTTACTTCTTAGGAAATCCTATCACCCAACATGTCCGCGGTAGCACAACGGGTACATTCTCTTGAACAACTAGCGTATTTTTGTAGCACTTAAGTCTTAATATAGGACCTATACACAACATTGACTAATCTGAGACCTAGCAGCATTAACCTTAGTCATACTAACATTAGAAATTTGATTAGTGTAAGCAATTCCAAAGTCGAGCCAATCTTTCAAAAGATCTTTTTCAAGGATGTTGAATCCAGACCTTGATTTTTAGCTTGGTTCTAGTGACTGTTCTTGTTTGATTGGGTTGCGAAAATCAAGCTAAAAGTTAAAGTCATCACTCAAACCGATTTAGCTTAATCTCATGACTGTTCTTGTTTGATTGGGTTGTGGGCTTAAGTGAAAATCGGTTACCTAAAGGATTAACCTAAAGGAGGTCTTTTGAGGACTAAGCTCGGGATTGGGAAGGTTTGCCTCATCAAGTCGGACCACGAGAACATACCTAGTTGGATAGAAACCCACATACATAAGCTTTGACACATTTTCTTAAACACACATTTAACTGATTAACATCAACTGAACTTCGGGACGAAGTTCTTTTTAGAGGGGAAGACTGTCACAACTCACCATTTCAGGTCATTTCAGGTCATTTCGGGAACTTTGGAAAAACACTATTCATAAATCACTATTCATCAAAACACTATTCATCGTTTTACTATTCATCATTTTCGAGGTCATTTTGATATTCTAAGAAACATTTGGGAAATTTACTATTCATTAAACACTATTCATTTCCGGAAAAGTTTTCATCATTCACTTGCATTACTCATTTCATCGTAAATTTAGTTTACGGGTATTCAAACTCGCGTAACCGGATTGGTTTAGGTGCGAATTCATTTCATTAGTGCTAAGGACACTGCATACGGACTAGAGACAGTCTGCATATCATCATAACAGCATTTTCATATTATACCACTCTCAGGATTTCCAAATTACTATATTCAGTACATTTAACGTTTTTACGTATAAGTAATTATAGTAAATGTTAACACCCGGTTTATACATGACGAATATATCTAAATATTCCCACGATGGTCCCGACATATTTTTATATCCATTTTAACCTCATAAAACTTATAACATTCAGTTACCCAGTATTTTGGAAATTTATTTTATTTATAACGTACGCGTATGAATATAACGACGGTTTTCGTGAAAACTAAACAATAATCACCCGATCACTCAGTAAATGTACCCAACATATTTTTAACATATTTTCAACATTATTATGACTTTATTTCATCCCGGTAAACTTCGCGAACGTTTATTTCTATTAAACCCGGTACCCCGATTTTAACGAATAACACGTAATAACACTTAACGCTACACTAGGACTAATTAGTAACTCAAAACCTATTTGACTACTTTGAACCCTTTGAAAAACCGGTCATGAACCCCCCTCCTTAACCTTATGCATTTATTTCCTTTATTTAACTAATAAACACTTATAAACATAACTTTACCAAATAACCAAAATCATAATCCATACTTTTAAGAAAGATCAAAAAATTGCTCATCTTCTTCTTCCCTTTGCAAAACCCACGACCCAAAATAAATAGCAAGATCAAGTGATCATTTTTCTTAAGTTAAAACACTAAACTTGTTCATTATCCTTGCCTAATCAAGAATCAAGCAACAAAAACACAAGAACATCAAGCATAATCATCCTATAATCATCTCATATTGTCAAGTAAGTTTTCAACTTTATTTTTTCATGGATCATCTTATTTTTACATGTATTTCATAAGTATCATGCTAAAAACCATGTACAATGAGCAATACCACTCTTTATTTTGTCTAAAATGAAACATACAAACCCTAACTTTTTAGTTATGAATCCCCTTGCTCTAATAACTTGGTTAGGAGTCCATGGCACCCTAAGAAGGTGTATGGTAAGATTAGATTAGCTATGTGGTGATTACAAGAGGTTTGGTGATGGTAGAAATTAGTTTTAAACCTTGAAAACTTGATTTGGAACCTATTTTAGACATGCTGTCCCGTTTTGTAAAAATCTGGAAAATCAGTAAACACCAAGGAAACTTTGGCAAAATTTTTAGAAAATACTTTCAAAAACGAATGCGTAGGCGAAAGAACGGATTAAAAAGAGCTTATAACGAAGAAGTTATGATTTTTGCAAGATTGTTGACGAAATATATTTTCTGGAAATTTGTTTGCTGTTGGACGTTTTTCATGGTACAAAAAGAGACTTTAGACTTAACCCGGAGGAGCCGAGCTTTCCAAAATATATTACTATATACTAAGACGTAACCGTGGACATAAAGAACAAGTAAAACGGACAAGTAACGACAAAGATATTCACGTTTGAATATCGGCTAAAACCATTTCTAGTTGACAGCTTTTATATAAATTTGGCGCAAAAACTACGAAGTACATTTATAAGCTAGACATAATTTTAAGTACCGAGCTTTATAACTAATGTAGTATTAGTTATTACGAGTATGTTTTCATCATTTCAAGGATTTCAACTCGAGTATTTCAACGCTAACATGGAAACTTACGATATATATATATATATAAGTATATATATATTACAACTAGCTATTTATATTTTCTAATAGCAATGTTTTCCAAATTCTTGGATTATATAATTTTGATAACACAAGTGTTTTTACAAAGACTAGAGTGGTATAGAAACATGAGCATGGACATTCATAAACATCATTTGGTGATCTAAGTGAGATCATTCATCATTCATTTTAGGTTGCGGCAGATAACCGTGCATTGTTGTCCTTAACATTCCGTTGCATTGTACTATTGCTTCGAGGTGAGTCATAGCCCCTACTCTTTTAACTGTTTTATCAACTCTTTTGGGGGAGATACATGCTACTACTTGCTTACTTGTACAGATTCACATAACATTTATACTTGGGAAACATTATACTTGATAACATTATACTTGATTACATTACACTTGATGTCATACATACGTGATTGTGTTATACTTAACTGTGTTATACTAAACTGTGATGGATACATACATACATACTTCCAATGGCCCCAGATTTAGTTCTGGGCACTACCATGGAGACACATATATTTCTTATGGCCCCAGATTAAGGTTCTGGGCACAACCATGGAAATATACATACTTAGGTGAGGTCTTCGGAGATGAAGTGTAGACTCACTACTAATTGCTAAACTGTTGTTATGAACTTATACATATCTACTCATACTATATATTGTAGCAGTGGGTTGTGAACACACAGGTTACAAGTCTCTTATGACGGGACTTGCAACTGAGTGGATTTACGATGCCTTTGCTGTGTGAACATTCTTTATAAGCTTTTTCAACTGCATTAAGACAAACTCTATGAACTCACCAACCTTTGTGTTGACACTTTTAAGCATGTTTATCTCAGGTTAGAAAGGCGATAGCAGGTGTATGGAGCTGAGAGTCTTAGGGCATGCTTTTGGAGACTTTCACTTTTATCGTTTACCATTCGATACACTTTAAAAACTTATGTATTATTCTAATTTGGGATCTTTGTTTTGTAAACTATGACTTTTATCAATTCGAATGGTAACTTTTCAAAAACGTCTCATTTAGAGTTCGTTTTCTATATCTTATACTTTGTGCCCTGAAGTAGCATCCCTATGACACAGTCTTCCGCTGCGGTATTTTGGGGGTGTTACAGATTGGTACCAGAGCCTTGGTTATAGAGAACTAGGTTGTTTTAGAGTCTAGACTATAACTACATACATGTAGACTCTCCTCCCTATCGCCTTGCACTTTACATACACATACGCTTGCTGGTAATTTATTTTTAGACCTACGCTATTAGATACTTTGGAGAAACCGTTAGAAACTAGACTTCCCGGTGACTTTAACACTTAAGGGAGAATCCTTTGTTCCTTTGTACTAAGAGTGACATTCCCTAGATGCCCATTTAAGCAACGTCTACCACTGAGATATGTGTGCATGGTGATATGTACACTTGTGAAAGGAAACATTTATAATTGTGGTGGCCAACATAATTATAAGTGCTTCACGACACACGTGGACATATGACTATGCAGATGTAGATCAGTGTTGGCACAACTTAGGAAACAACTGGTGGCACGGTATTATATATGAGGATGTTAAGTATAGACTTTGGTTAATCAACGGTTTTCCCTCATCACTGACGTTCACTAAACCCAAGTAACGATGGTGGAAGAACTGGTGGACGTGGAGGTAGAGGAGGTGGTCACGGCATTGAAAACAATGATAATAACGACGGTGGAAATACTGATTTTGAAGCCATCATCGCTCGACAACTTGAAAACTTTCTCCCCACTATTGTCACTCAAGTTGGCGATCATATGAATAACTTGGTAAACCACGAAAGCGGAATTAACAACACCAATGGTATAGGCCAGAATGGTAATGGCAACAACAACATTAGGACCGGATGCACGTATAAGGAATTTACGTCATGTAAGCCAATTGATTTCGATGGTGTAGGAGGCGCGTTGGTGTATACTCGATGGGTTGAAAAGATGGAGTCGGTGATCGACATTAGTAACTGTGCAGCACATCAAATGGTGAAGTATTCCATGTGTTTACTATCAGGAAAGGCATTGACATGGTGGAATACGCAGATTCAAGCTAGGGGTAGAGCGGCAGCTGTAGGTATGACATGGGATGATTTTAAGGCATTACTGAAGGAGGAATACTGCCCGGACAACGAGATGCAAAAGCTGGAGGATGAACTCTATCATCTCTCTATGATAGGGGCTGGTCATGCAGCCTATACAGATCGATTCCATGAATTAGCCAGACTAGTTCCACACCTAGTTACCCCTGAGTCCAAGAGGATCGAGAGGTACATATATGGCCTTGTCCCAGAAATTCGTGGGATTGTAAAAACAACTGAGCCTTCTACAATTCAGAGTGCAATATTGAGAGCAGGGACTCTGACAGATGAGATGGTTAGAAATGGAAGCTTGAGGGACAGTGATAAAAGGAAGGGAACAAGCGAGTCGAACAAGCAGACTGACAACAAAAGGGCAAGGACCTTTGCGGCGACTAATTCGGGTCAGAGAGAGTATTTAGGCCAGCATCCTAAATGTATGAAATGTAACTTTCATCACCAAAAGACTGTGCCCTGCCGTATGTGTGCTAATTGCAGACAGTCTGGTCATTATGCAAACCAGTGTAGAGAACCAGTGAACCAAAAGACATGCTATGAGTGTAACAGCCCGGATCACTTTCGGAACACCTGTCCTAAATTGGAAAGGAATCTTACCCAAGGGGGCAATCGTCCAAACTTAGCAGCAGCAATTGAAGGGCCACGAGATGAAGCCAATGAGATTCCACCCGCAATTGGCAGAGCTTACTTCTTAGGAAATCCTATCACCCAACATGTCCGCGGTAGCACAACGGGTACATTCTCTTGAACAACTAGCGTATTTTTGTAGCACTTAAGTCTTAATATAGGACCTATACACAACATTGACTAATCTGAGACCTAGCAGCATTAACCTTAGTCATACTAACATTAGAAATTTGATTAGTGTAAGCAATTCCAAAGTCGAGCCAATCTTTCAAAAGATCTTTTTCAAGGATGTTGAATCCAGACCTTGATTTTTAGCTTGGTTCTAGTGACTGTTCTTGTTTGATTGGGTTGCGAAAATCAAGCTAAAAGTTAAAGTCATCACTCAAACCGATTTAGCTTAATCTCATGACTGTTCTTGTTTGATTGGGTTGTGGGCTTAAGTGAAAATCGGTTACCTAAAGGATTAACCTAAAGGAGGTCTTTTGAGGACTAAGCTCGGGATTGGGAAGGTTTGCCTCATCAAGTCGGACCACGAGAACATACCTAGTTGGATAGAAACCCACATACATAAGCTTTGACACATTTTCTTAAACACACATTTAACTGATTAACATCAACTGAACTTCGGGACGAAGTTCTTTTTAGAGGGGAAGACTGTCACAACTCACCATTTCAGGTCATTTCAGGTCATTTCGGGAACTTTGGAAAAACACTATTCATAAATCACTATTCATCAAAACACTATTCATCGTTTTACTATTCATCATTTTCGAGGTCATTTTGATATTCTAAGAAACATTTGGGAAATTTACTATTCATTAAACACTATTCATTTCCGGAAAAGTTTTCATCATTCACTTGCATTACTCATTTCATCATAAATTTAGTTTACGGGTATTCAAACTCGCGTAACCGGATTGGTTTAGGTGCGAATTCATTTCATTAGTGCTAAGGACACTGCATACGGACTAGAGACAGTCTGCATATCATCATAACAGCATTTTCATATTATACCACTCTCAGGATTTCCAAATTACTATATTCAGTACATTTAACGTTTTTACGTATAAGTAATTATAGTAAACGTTAACACCCGGTTTATACATGACGAATATATCTAAATATTCCCACGATGGTCCCGACATATTTTTATATCCATTTTAACCTCATAAAACTTATAACATTCAGTTACCCAGTATTTTGGAAATTTATTTTATTTATAACGTACGCGTATGAATATAACGACGGTTTTCGTGAAAACTAAACAATAATCACCCGATCACTCAGTAAATGTACCCAACATATTTTTAACATATTTTCAACATTATTATGACTTTATTTCATCCCGGTAAACTTCGCGAACGTTTATTTCTATTAAACCCGGTACCCGATTTTAACGAATAACACGTAATAACACTTAACGCTACACTAGGACTAATTAGTAACTCAAAACCTATTTGACTACTTTGAACCCTTTGAAAAACCGGTCATGAACCCCCCTCCTTAACCTTATGCATTTATTTCCTTTATTTAACTAATAAACACTTATAAACATAACTTTACCAAATAACCAAAATCATAATCCATACTTTTAAGAAAGATCAAAAAATTGCTCATCTTCTTCTTCCCTTTGCAAAACCCACGACCCAAAATAAATAGCAAGATCAAGTGATCATTTTTCTTAAGTTAAAACACTAAACTTGTTCATTATCCTTGCCTAATCAAGAATCAAGCAACAAAAACACAAGAACATCAAGCATAATCATCCTATAATCATCTCATATTGTCAAGTAAGTTTTCAACTTTATTTTTTCATGGATCATCTTATTTTTACATGTATTTCATAAGTATCATGCTAAAAACCATGTACAATGAGCAATACCACTCTTTATTTTGTCTAAAATGAAACATACAAACCCTAACTTTTTAGTTATGAATCCCCTTGCTCTAATAACTTGGTTAGGAGTCCATGGCACCCTAAGAAGGTGTATGGTAAGATTAGATTAGCTATGTGGTGATTACAAGAGGTTTGGTGATGGTAGAAATTAGTTTTAAACCTTGAAAACTTGATTTGGAACCTATTTTAGACATGCTGTCCCGTTTTGTAAAAATCTGGAAAATCAGTAAACACCAAGGAAACTTTGGCAAAATTTTTAGAAAATACTTTCAAAAACGAATGCGTAGGCGAAAGAACGGATTAAAAAGAGCTTATAACGAAGAAGTTATGATTTTTGCAAGATTGTTGACGAAATATATTTTCTGGAAATTTGTTTGCTGTTGGACGTTTTTCATGGTACAAAAAGAGACTTTAGACTTAACCCGGAGGAGCCGAGCTTTCCAAAATATATTACTATATACTAAGACGTAACCGTGGACATAAAGAACAAGTAAAACGGACAAGTAACGACAAAGATATTCACGTTTGAATATCGGCTAAAACCATTTCTAGTTGACAGCTTTTATATAAATTTGGCGCAAAAACTACGAAGTACATTTATAAGCTAGACATAATTTTAAGTACCGAGCTTTATAACTAATGTAGTATTAGTTATTACGAGTATGTTTTCATCATTTCAAGGATTTCAACTCGAGTATTTCAACGCTAACATGGAAACTTACGATATATATATATATAAGTATATATATATTACAACTAGCTATTTATATTTTCTAATAGCAATGTTTTCCAAATTCTTGGATTATATAATTTTGATAACACAAGTGTTTTTACAAAGACTAGAGTGGTATAGAAACATGAGCATGGACATTCATAAACATCATTTGGTGATCTAAGTGAGATCATTCATCATTCATTTTAGGTTGCGGCAGATAACCGTGCATTGTTGTCCTTAACATTCCGTTGCATTGTACTATTGCTTCGAGGTGAGTCATAGCCCCTACTCTTTTAACTGTTTTATCAACTCTTTTGGGGGAGATACATGCTACTACTTGCTTACTTGTACAGATTCACATAACATTTATACTTGGGAAACATTATACTTGATAACATTATACTTGATTACATTACACTTGATGTCATACATACGTGATTGTGTTATACTTAACTGTGTTATACTAAACTGTGATGGATACATACATACATACTTCCAATGGCCCCAGATTTAGTTCTGGGCACTACCATGGAGACACATATATTTCTTATGGCCCCAGATTAAGGTTCTGGGCACAACCATGGAAATATACATACTTAGGTGAGGTCTTCGGAGATGAAGTGTAGACTCACTACTAATTGCTAAACTGTTGTTATGAACTTATACATATCTACTCATACTATATATTGTAGCAGTGGGTTGTGAACACACAGGTTACAAGTCTCTTATGACGGGACTTGCAACTGAGTGGATTTACGATGCCTTTGCTGTGTGAACATTCTTTATAAGCTTTTTCAACTGCATTAAGACAAACTCTATGAACTCACCAACCTTTGTGTTGACACTTTTAAGCATGTTTATCTCAGGTTAGAAAGGCGATAGCAGGTGTATGGAGCTGAGAGTCTTAGGGCATGCTTTTGGAGACTTTCACTTTTATCGTTTACCATTCGATACACTTTAAAAACTTATGTATTATTCTAATTTGGGATCTTTGTTTTGTAAACTATGACTTTTATCAATTCGAATGGTAACTTTTCAAAAACGTCTCATTTAGAGTTCGTTTTCTATATCTTATACTTTGTGCCCTGAAGTAGCATCCCTATGACACAGTCTTCCGCTGCGGTATTTTGGGGGTGTTACATAAACAGACACCCCTTAATAGTATTCATATCTTATAATATATATGTAATAAAAAAGAAAAGAAAAAAAACAGTAGAGGCTGTGCAAGAGAAAGTTGTTGAAGGTTTGCACATAAAGGTGATATGGTCAATTGATTATTGTTTATTAAGAAGCTACATATGATTTTGGCATTGTTATTAATTGTTTGTTTCAGACTTGCTCAAGGAGCAACAGAGATAGATGCACTAATCAAAGCATGGGAAGAAAATGAGATGTCCAAAGTTGAAGATAGAGCCCACTGTGCCATTGGAGCATCGGAGAATAAGAAGAGAGCTTAACTTAAAGCTCAATTGAAAAAGACTAAAGTCACTATTACATCTTATAATGCCAATTTCAACAAATTTACTTATCAATTTGGGTTATTTTGTTTAAACAGAGCAAATGAAGAAAAAACTTGGTTACCAGTTAAAAGTGGCCAAACTTTTATTATTTTTTTATGTTTACAACATGCGTTTATGAATTGTCCAGGTGAGAATCAATGTCTTCTTTTCTAGATTTTGAACAGTTTAACATGTTTATGTACATAAGTATTCTCAAATCTTTTAGGTGTCTTGATCGATATGTGTCCATGCTTTTAACCTATTGTTTGGTAACCTTCATTTGTTATTATAAATACTTGAATCAAGGACTAATGTATATTATTTTGTAGGTTTAAGGAACATGAAGCACTTGATTTTTTTTGGAAATGAGGAGCAATCAAATGGTTGATTACTCATTGCAACATGAAACTTATGAAAGGATACTTGGTAAAGCTTTATAAATTTTTATAGAGTTATGGTAAGGTGGATGCGACAATTTATTGCTTCACAAAGAAATTAGTATGAAGTATATTACAACATGGTAATTTTACCAATTTATACACTGTTGGTTTATATTAAAGTTAGTTTTATATTGTTCGAAGTTCATAGGCCACTTTCCGGTAGAACACATATATGATTCAGAAAACTAATAGAATATATAAATTTGTTTGCATATTTGTTTGTTCTCATCAAACTGTTTTTAAGGCATTAGCTAAACATTGCTCAATTTAGACGTTTTGTTCAATTGTTTGGTGTATGTGTTAATACAAATATCGCCTAAAAATGTTATTTATATTTTACGATCTTTGATAAATTTTGTTAACGACAAAGTGTAAACTTTATTTTTAGCAAAACATACATATAGTTTAAGGTTTTCATATATAAACTTTTATTTCAAAACAAAAATCACTTTTGCTACATTTACATTTCGCAAAAACATAACATTTTCATATTTCTAAAAATAGAAAATGTAGTATGACATCATGGCATGCATCATATGTAATCTTGGAAAGATTTCCAAAATCTTAGAGTTGACTTTGAAAGATCTCATGAATATATTTTGGAAAGGTTCTTACTCATTGTATCTTAGTGAGATTTTGTAAATCTCTTGGATAGATTTGGAAAGAGATTTGGAGATCTTGGCTATCAGCTCTGGCGGAACCTTTCAAGACAACGGACATCCGTGGGTTGGTCAGGCATTTTTCCTATAAATAGCAACCCACACTTCGAGTTTTACTCATCATTTAAAATCATATTTTGCATATACACTCTCATTACATTCATATAGCTCAGTAGCATTTCATTTGGGTGAGATCTTTTGTAGCAAAGAAGATCACAAGTTAAACCAAAAGTTTACAAGTTTCAACATAACGTTGCAAGACTTGTTAGCTTAGCACTGTGTAAACTCGTGTAGTTTATACTTCATTTAATTTTATCTATTAAGTAGTGATCGGTGAGTATTTTAGTCCTTAAAATACACAGAGTGACGGGAGTGGTTGTACCCTTGTAAAAGAACTCGACATCTAGCTTTGTGTCGGTAATCCTGTGTAAGCGATGTGTAAGGCTTTCTCAGCCTGTTAAAGGAGCTTGTTGACTAGTGAAGGAAACTCTCGAGTTGGATACTAGGGAGTGGAGTAGGGCAAGGAAAAAGAGTCCTTGTAGCCGAGCCATTATAAACATCCGTATTGTGGTTTGATTGTTTCTTACTTTATCTTGCATTTACTTATTGTCTATTATTTGCGTTAGTCGATTAAACGTAAAGTTTTCAAAGATAATTAAATTAAAAAACCGGTAAACTATTCAACCCCCCTTCTAGTTTTACACAATTAGCATCAAGAGCTACATTACTCAAGAATTTTAAAATATATTGTATTTTAAAAACTTAGAACGATCTATGGATTTTGAAAATTTCAAAGAAGGGCAATCTATGCAAGGACCACCACTATTTGAACCCAATGGTTTTATATATTGGAAAAACCACTTTGAAACTTACGTGAAATCAAAAGATATAGATTTGTGGTATATAATTATTGAAGGTGATACCAAAATTACTTTTAAATATATTGCTAGTGGTAAAGATTGGATAGCACACTTACGAAACATAGTGAGGACCAAAAGAAATTAGTTGCTAAAAATAATGAGGCTAAAATGGTGCTTTATAATGCTTTACCAAAGAAAGAGTATGAAAGAGTCTTTATGTGTAAAACTGCTAAAGATAGTTGGCAATCTTTAATAATCACTCATCAAGGAAACTCACAAGTTAAGGATAACAAAATTGATCTTCTTGTCCAACAATATGAACAATTTTCTATTCCCGAAGATGAAAGTATTGGTTGTGCATTTGCTAGATTTAACACTATCATTACTTCACTTAAAGCACTTGATGAATCTTTTTATAGTATGAACTTTGGCAGGAAATTTCTTAAAGCACTCCATCCGAAGTGGAGAGCAAAAGTGGCTATTGAAGAATCTAAAGATCTTTCAAGTATGTCACTTGATGAGCTAATTGAAAACCTCAAAGTTCATGAAATGGTTATGGAAAAAGATTCAGAGATAGTTAAAGGCTAGAAAGAAAAAGTGAGGTCCATTGCCGTGAAAGCTAGAGTTGATTCAAGGGATGATGAGGAATCTAGTTCGGATAGTGATGATGAAGAATATGCCATGGCCGTTAGAGACTTCAAGAAGTTCTTTCGAAGACGAGGGAAGTTTGTAAGGCAACCTAGAGATGACAAGAAATCTTTTCAAAAAGATCGTGACGACAAGAAAGGAAAGGGTGAAAGAAAATGTTTTAGATGCAGAGACATGAGTCATCTCATAGGAGAATGTCCAAAACCACCCAAAAACAAAACTCAACGAGCTTTTGTAAGTGGTGCTTGGAGTGATAGTGAAGATGATGACGAAGAGCCAAAGAATGACGAGATTGCTCTCATGGCTCATGACTCAAACGAGGTACATTCCGACTCATCTTGTTCTTCTATTGATGATGACACGTTGCAAAAAGAATATAACAAACTTTGTGAACTAAGCTTAAAAATCATAAACAAAAACAAAATTTTGAAATAGTTAACCCAAAATTAATTAATTCTCTCTGGCGATTTCCCTTTCCCTAACTTTTCTCAATCGTTCCATCCATTCTACCTCTAATTATCCTGTGTTTCTTACATCGATTGCTACTGGTTTGGTTTGACATTTGTGTTAATCATTACCTATATCAATTCTGTGTTTGGTACGCAATTAATTAGGTGTTTTAATTATCAGATTTGTTAGGGTTTATTATCGCTCAAGAACCTTAAATCGTTTTTAGGGTTCTTTTCCAAACCGACCTTGTTTTTAGTTACTATATTAATTCTGTTGGTTTGTTTATTGATCGATTACCACACTCAATTACTAAAGTCGATTTCTTATTGATTCTACCTTCATGTACTTGATCATTATGGCTGGAAGTTGAGGATCTTGGTGCGATTTGATTAAAACCCTAGTTGTTCTAGTTAGGGTTTTATTTTCCTGGTCGTTTATATTGGTTATTGTTCGTGGGGGTGTAAGAGATGAATAAGGGTTTTCTAAACAACTTGAATACGCCTACTGCTGCTGATGGTTTACATGTGAATGTCGATGAATTGACTGCTAATGCAACGGGTGAGGAGTTGTCGTATGTGACTATGAGGAAACATAAGAAACGTAGTAGGAATGTTTTTCGTGATGACTATGTAGATAAGACTATTCGTTCATCGGGTGAGGAGTTGAATACCATTACAACTCTAGCTCCGCCTAATGCATCGTCTGGTCCTATTATTTCTGAGTGGAGTATCGATGATGGTGATATTGAACTATCTGCTCTAGTGGACAAGAATAAAAAAGTGAAGGCGGTTTCACTTGATTCTTTTGTTAACAACCTGCATGGTTAACATGGGGCTGCTATCCAATCTCATGCTTCTGAAAAGGTTGATACGAACTTACAGGGGGCTGTTGGTATTGATAAGGTTGGAGTGGATGCTTTGAAACATCCTTCTACATCATATGCTGGTGCTACTTCTAATGAACCTAAGAAACACACGTCTAACTTTCGTAGGGTGGAGTGTAGCAAGAAATCTAATGGTGTGGATCTTTCTGTCCCTATGAAAGTGGTTGAAGAGGTGAACACAAGGTATGAGAATACTCTTTATGGGTATTTCCTTGGTCAACGCCTTGCGTTTCCCGTTTTTGATTACTATGTACGCAATGCGTAGGCTAAGTTTGGTATACAAAAGGTAATGATGAATACAAAGGGGTTCTTTTTCTTTAAGTTCAATTCGAGGAAAGGTGTTGATGATGTCCTTGAAAATGGTCCTTGGTTGATTAGAAATGTACCTATTATTCTTAAATCATGGACATTGAACACCAACTTACATGAAGAGGATTTGATCAACATCCCGGTGTGGGTTAAATTCCATGATGTTCCTCTTGCTATGTTTTCTGATGGTCTTAGTCTTCTTGCCACATTGATTGGTACACCCAAAAGGTCAGATGCTTATACTAGCCAAATGTGCAAGGAATCATGTAGCCATAGTAGTTTTGCTAGATGCATGATTGAAGTGACGTCGGATGAGGTGCTTAGGGATAGCCTCACTGTTGAGATACCTTTACTTGATGGGTCAAGTTCGACTATTGAGAAGATACGAGTTGAATACAAGTGGAAACCACCTCGTTATGATAAGTGTAAGATCTTTGGTCATACTCTTATTGACTGTCCTAAAGTTGTTTTACCTCCTGTTCAGCCTACTAAGCCTGTTAATGATGGTTTCAAGACTGTCAATAACAAGAAGAAGGGTAAGCAAGGTGGTCCTACAATTCCGGGTCAAGGAGGGTTTACTAAACCTGTTGTGGGTAAGCAGTTTTAGTATCAACCCAAAAAGACTCCTCCTGAACCTAAGAAAGTGGATGCACTAAGAAGAAGGCTTCTGATGTGGCTAGTTCGAATGGAACAAATACTTCTACATCTAACCAGTTTGATGCTCTTAATATGGATGATACGGAATCTTTTGGAATTCCTACTAATGACACCAACAAGGATGTGGATTCTGGTCGTACAATGGAAGTTAATGAGGATGAGTCGTTAAAGACTTGTAATGCAGTACAAGATCCTCTTGTGAGTGATATGAAAGAGAAGGAGCAATTTGGGTCTCCTAAGATTGGTATTTCTTCTGCTCCATCTACCTCTTCTACTAAGTGGGCTAACCCTTTTTTCTAAGGTGGGTGAGGTCGTGGTTTCCGATAGTGAGGATGAGGAGGTTCTTAACACGTTCGACGAATCAGCAAATCTTTTTGGTGGTGGTCATGAGCGTTAAGATGAGTATGATGACTAATCGAAGCAAATTTATGATCTTCCAGGGAATTTGGATGCTCTTAATGCCATGTATGGCTTTAAACTCCAAGGTCGTAGGAAGTAGTTTACATTTTCATCAGAGTCTTTTGTTATCATGTGTGTAGTGGTTTGTTTTCTTGTTTAGAAAATAGGAAGTATCTTGTTATGTAAGCTTTTCGCCAATGTAACGGGCTGAGATATGGGATTCACCCATATCCATTGTACTTAAATGCTTTTTGGAGTAATATATTTACCGGGTCGATTGACCTTTTACCCAAAAAAAAAAAAAAAAAAAAAAAAAAAATTTTGAAAACTAAAAAGAAATTTTAAGAAAATGAAGTTTATGAATTAAAAAAAAAAAAGCCAAACGTTTAGAAAAAAAGTAAAACTATTGACACGATGTGTAAATCATGTCAAGAGCTTAAACTTGAAATTGAGAAACTTAAAATCACACAAGATGATCTCATTAAACAAAATTCAAGGTTTAAAAGGTTCGATAAAAGTATTTCTTGTATGGATGAAATAATGAAAATTCAAAAGTCACCATTTGATAAAACGGAGCTAGGATTCATGAAATCAGGAACCTTAAGTAGTCTAACGAAACAAGATGAAAAAGCACAAGAAACGGACAAAACTGCTACAGGTACCTGCGGAACAGACGGAACCAAAAACAGGGATCCGTCTGTAGAACCAAAAGGTTCCGCCAGGTCTGTAGCAGAACAGTCAGTTTCAAGTTTGGATCATACAAAATTCATTAAAGTCACAAAGAAGTCTAACACTAGTGCAACTGAAAAAAAACTAAAACCAGCCATCAAAATAGGAGTAGGACTTGTTAAAAATGAATTTAGAGCTAGAACTTCACAACCGAGGTCTAAAACTCCTATTCCCAAACGCCCCTTTCCAAAGAGCAACTACAACACTCAACCCAACTATCATAATGGTTGGAACCAAAACTTGGCTAGACAATATCAAGTTCCAAACTACATATCTAGGAACCCATATCAACCATTTCCATACATGAACAAAGGTAATGGTATGTTTAACCAAAATGGACCCATGAGATATTGGGGACCAAATGTTTGAATGTTTTTCATAAAATAGGTTTTCTTGAAAGTAAGTTTGGAACCAGATGAATGGATCAAGGATAGCGGTTGCTAAAGATATAGGACGGGAAACAAAGGTCGTTTTTCAACTTATCATGAATATAATGGAGGTAACATTACTTTTGGTAGCAAGCTTAAAAGCAAGATCATCGGAAAAGGTACAATTTCTCATGACTCCCTCTCTATTGATGATGTAGCTCATATTGATAACCTAGGCTTTAATCTCCTTAGTATAAGTCAACTTTGTTGTAAAAAGTATAACGTCCTTTTCAGTGGAAATGGAAGTAAAATACTTAAAGACGGCATAACCATAGCCAAAGGTGTCCTTAAGAATAACATATATGTCATGAAGATTGATCAAACATCTAGAGACAAACTTTGGCTCACCTCATTAGATGAATATTCAACTCTATGCCATAGACGTTTAGGACACGCTAATATGAGACTTATCCAAACCTTCTCCTCTAAAGACTTAGTTAGAAACCTACCCAAGTTGAAATACGACCAACACTTTTGTGATGCTTGCAAAATTGGTAAACAAGTTCATAGTATCCATAAGGCTAAAAATATGGTGTCAACATCTAGGTGTCTAGAACTTTTGCATATGGATTTATTCGGTCCATCCGCTGTACAAAGTTATGGAGGTAACTTCTACACTTTAGCTATAGTATATGATTATTCAAGGTATACTTGGACAAAATTTTTGAAAAGTAAAAATGAAGCTTTTGACCAATTTGAAATTCTTAGTAAGAAAATTCAAAACCATGTAGGAAATTGCATTGTGTCAATTAGAACGGATTATGGTCGTGAATTTGATAATGAAATACAATTCGGAAATTTTTGTGATAAAAATGGTATAACTCATAATTTTTCGGCACCACGCACTCCTCAATCTAACGGTGTAGTAGAACGTAAAAACCGGACTCTTCAAGAGATGAGTAAAACAATTCTTAATGAACAAAACATTCCACAAAAGTTTTGGTGTAATGTCGTTGACACGTCAACCTACATTTTAAATCGTGTCTTAATTCGACCATTTTTAAATAAAACACCATATGAATTATATAAAGGTAAAAAGCGTACAATAGGATATTTTAGAGTATTTGGAAGTAAATGTTTTATACTAAACACCAAGGATTACCTTACCAAATTTGACCCAAAAGTCTTATGAAGGTATATTTCTTGGATACTCACAAAGTAGCAAAGCTTACATTGTTTTAAACAAAGAAACATTAAGAGTCGAGGAATCGTTGAACGTAACATTCGACAAAAATCTACCTCCCTTTAAGACATCACCTTTGGTAGATGATGACTTAGTTGAAAGTCAAGTTATTGAATATCAAGATAACATAGATAATGAAAAGTAAGATGAACTATTAAATAGAGGAATTGTCAACATTAAAGAATCTAAAAGTCATCCATTAGATAGTGTCATCGTTAACATTAACGAAAGAACCTTAAGATCAAAAGTCCAAAATGAAAGTAACTTCTTTTATTTTGTGTCAACCATTGAACCCAAAAATATAAACAAAGCTATAAAAGATGAATCATGGGTCATAGCAATGCAAGAAGAATTAAACCAATTTGTTAGAAATGGTGTTTGGACACTAGTTACTCATCCTAAGATTCAAACAATAATTGGAACAAAATGGGTCTTTCAAAATAAAATGGATGAAAATGGTATAGTGTATAGAAACAAAGCTAGGCTAGTAGCACAAGGTTATAATCAACAAGAAGGCATTGACTATGATGAAACTTTTGCTCCGGTTGCTAGGCTCGAGTCTATTAGGATTTTACTTGCATATGCATGTACACATGATTTTAAACTCTTTCAAATGGAGGTCAAAAGTGCATTTTTAAATGGATTTATTAATGAAGAAGTTTATGTCGCTCAACCTCCGGGTTTCACCGATTTTGAAAATCCTAATCATGTTTACAAACTTGAAAAGGCTTTATACGGACTTAAGCAAGCTCCAAAAGCATGGTATGATCGACTTAAGACCTTCCTAGTTGACCTTAAGAAGAAAGATTCACATATTATCATAGTCCAAATTTATGTTGATGACATCATATTCAGATCAACTTGTCAAGAATTATGTGACAATTTCTCAAAAGTCATGCATGACAAGTTTGAAATGAGTATGATGGGCGAACTCAACTTTTTCCTAGGACTTCAAATTAAACAATTAGAAGATGTGATATTCTTTAACCAATCTAAATACATAAAAGACATGCTTAAGAAATTTGGTCTTGAACATTCAAAACCAATCAAAACACCCATGTCCTCGGAAACTAAACTCACCAAGGACGAGGAAAGTGAATCCGTAGATAACACTAAATATAGAGGAATGATTGGTAGTCTACTCTATCTCACGGCTAGTAGACCCGACATTATGTTTAGTGTGTGTCTATGTGCTCGTTTTCAAGAAGATCCTAAAACAACCCATCTTGAAGCCGTTAAACGAATATTTAGATACATCAAAGGCACTGCACACCTAGAATTATGGTATCCCAAAGGAACGGGAGTAGAAACCATAGTGTTTGCCGACTCGGACCATACCGGTGACTATGTTGATAGAAAAAGCACAACTGGTATTTGTACTTTTGCTGGACATTGTCTCACCTCGTGGTTCTCTAAGAAACAAACGGCTCTCGCTATCTCAACAACTGAAGCCGAATATGTATCAGCTGGAAAAGCATGTCAACTAGCTCTTTGGATGAAGCAAGCTCTCGTCGACTATGAAATTCAGCTAAATGATATCTCCATTCTTTGCGACAACAAAGAAGCCATCGACCTAAGTAAGAATCTAGTTCAACATGCTCGTACTAAACACATTGATATCCATCATCATTTCCTTCATGACAATGTTTAAAAAGGAAACATCTATATCGAGAAAGTATCCTCTGAAGACAACATTGCCGATATTCTCACAAAACCACTTAAACGAGAACCATTTAATCTTTTTAGACTTGGACTAGGACTTATGGAACCTACTTTGTTGTTTTGAATGTTAGAATTGTAACACCCCCATTTTCACAGATCGCAATGGATTTAGATCTGGGGTATTACTTCATGGAATCAAAGTCACAATAATAGAAAATGACTCGAAAACAGATGTTTTTATAAAATGAGTTATCATTCATTGAAATATCAGAGTTTTCATTAAAAAGAGGTCCCGTAAATCTAAGTGTGAAAGTAGTATTTTGAATGATAACAGGGTTGAAAGTCCTCCAAGTTCAGTTCCGCTTCGTGTCATAGATCCGTAACGGCTAAATACCTAGGATACATGCTAAAAAGTCAACACTAGGTGTTGAGTGAGAGTCAGGTTTAAGTGATAGTGTGAATACAAGTTCCACAAGGTTCGGTTGTTACACCCTTCAAGGAAAATGTAGTGTTTATGATAATTGTAATGCATATGCAATTATCATGAAAAGAAGGTTATTGCACTAAGCTCATGAGACCGCAAGTTAACATGTCTGGGTCATGGGGCACTGCAGACCCTTACATGACGGGACGGAGATAAGGTTAACTTGCCAAAGTTAAACCTAAAGGGGTGTTTTCAAACATTGTACTTATTGGTACCCCGATGGGGCAAACCAACGGGAGTTGTCAAACTCTAATAGATCTATCAACTATATTCGCGTTCACTCGCAAGTGATTATGGTTCATGAATTTTAGTTATGTAATGGTGGCAGAAAGTAACACCCATGCAATAACTAAAGAAAAGACTAGTATTCAGTTTAAAGCATGTATCCCCCTCACAGGGTTTGTAAAGCATTTAAAAGTGAGGCTATGAAAACTCACCTAGACCTAAGGAAATCTAATTGACTTGAAAGTGACTCGGATACTAGACTGCCTTACTCACGTATCCTGGGAGTATTGTAGGTGTGTTTATGTGTGTTAAGTTCTTAGTTGTTTTAAGTTTCTTAAGTAATTACTCCTAGGGTTTCTAAATTTAGTTATAACATAATACCATTCGGGCCATCATAATTCAGAAGTATATAACTCCTTACATGAAGCTCCCTAGTATTGTATTACGTTGTTAATTACTTAGGTTATAGATATAACATAACACCGTTCGGGCCATCATAATCTAGAGGTATATAACCCCTCACATGAATCTCCCTACTATTGTGTCATGTTGTTAAGTATTTTAGATTATTGTTATAACATAACACCGTTCGGGCCATCATAATCCAGAGGTCATGTAGTAAACGTCTGAGGAGCCAGGGCACTTTGAATCGTAAACCCAGCAAACTCGTCAAAACTAATACCCAAATGAAACCCGTCACATGAAGCTCCCTAATATTGTGTCATGGTGTTAAGTAAAAGATAGGTTTTGTTTTTATAGGAAAATACTTCACTATATACCCTTTAAGTTTTATATATTTACAATATTTACCCTAAACTATTATACTTATATATTTTATACTTTTAACTTTCTAAACTTTTCATTTCTAGTCCCTATACTTATATATTTTAAGAAAATTACAGAAATGACCCTTAGACTTATTAGTTTTTAGAATTTACCATTTATACCCTTAACTTAATAACTTTTACATATCTAGTCCTAAATGTTTATAACTATAGTAATTTTTATCCTTAGGTTATATAAATTTTGGAAAATAGGTCCTTATACCTAATACTTCTAAGAAATGTCAAACACAGTCCCTAGACTTAATATTTTTAGAAAGTTACCGTATATATCCCTATGCATGGTAAACTTTGCAAAACTAGTCCTAAAATTATGCAAACTATAGTCTTATAAAACAAAAAGTTTTCCTAGCTTATGATTAACTAATATAAGCTTATTAAAGTATCCTAGATCAACTTATGGCTTAAGAAAAGGGCTTACAGCATGCACACATGGTTTTGACTTATTTTAGGGTTTCAAAAAGAAAACGTATACAGGAAAGTGATCAAGGCTTAACCATGCGTTCCTAGGTGATATAAGGCATCTAATAACTATCCTAGGTCAGTACTAAAGCTATTATAACAAGTGTAAATCTTACGTGATCGAAAACTAGGGTTAGCGAGTGGTTTAGGTTTTTCTCGATGGAAAATGAACTCGACAATGACTTAGGACTTGATTCTTTTGACTCCTAGGCCTTCTATGGCTTGTGTACTACTACTAGGACCAGAACATTTAAGGTGGAGAAGAGAGAATGGGATGGTTTGGAAGAAATGGGGTGCGAGGGTATTTATAGGGTGTATTTGTGTAGCGAGCAAGAAAAGGAGGGGTAAGATAGCGAGAGGGGGGAGGTGACTACCACAGCTAGTGGTGACTCTTAGGAGCTAGTGTGACGACTAAGGGCGGCTAGGGGTAGGTAGGGGGCAGTGTAGGGTGTTTGTGGTGGTGGTGATGCCGCGACCTCTAGGTGGTGACAAGTAGGTGATGCACCTACTTGTGTGCTACTTGGGGAGTTGCTAGGGAGTGTGCTTAGGGTGACTAAGGTGCTAGGCTAAGTGCTTCAGGTGTTTGAGGTGTGTAGGTTTAGGATCAAGACTAACTTAGGTTTAGTTTAGGACTTAATCTTACTTAGTAAGTGTTTAGGGTCTAGCTTAGGTTTTCTTGCCTATATTAGGGTCATAGGGGTGCTTAGTGACTAGGATTAGGACTTAAGAGAGTTATACTAAGAGGTGGTAACTTATGGTAAAGATTTGGGAAGGTTTAACCTAGTTTTGGGACTTATAAGACCTAATTAGGGTTTTGTGCTTAATTGACTAATACCTAAGCTCTAGAGGGTTGTACTAAGGTTTAGGGAGTCTAAGATATCCTAAAGTTGCTAATGTAACTCCTACATAAGCCTTGAATACTTTCAAACTAGTTTGGATAAGAAATTAGGGTTTTAGAAATATCCGTAGACACATAGGGCTCAATTAGGGTTTATTTTGGTATTGTGATAGACATAGTATGTAATAGTGATAGATTACTTATTGTGGTGATGTTTAAATCTTAGATTATGAGTTCATGTGGTATGGTTGTAAGGATATTTGGCTTTGGTGGATACGTGAGCAGGTCTAGAGTGTCATACATGCAATTAAAAGGGAAGAAAAGCAAAAAAGTTACCTGTGAAATACCTAATATAGGTATTGTAGTGGAAATGATATTGTTAGGATTTTATGGATGGTTACAGTCTTACCCCCTAAGAGAAAATCTCGTCCCGAGATTTAGTTGACTATAAGAGTAGAGGCTGAGAGGAAAGAGCACGTTTACGATTCGAGGGAAAGAAAGGGGTGAGACCGATGGAAGAAGGGAATTGTTTTGTTCAAACGGATTGAGAAATGTTTGTACGGATGCCAAATACTTAGACTCATTTATTTATATCTCATTGCTTACAAGCAGAGGCGTCCCGCTTCTTGTAGGCAAGGGTTTATAAACTCATGGTCTAGTGATTTATAACTTTCTTATTCAGATGAAAAAGTGTCCTAATTCATTTCAATAAGATGATTATAAATCATCCTTAGATAGTATTGGCAGGAAAATAGAGAGTTGGCTACACTAAGAAAGTGTGATACAGGAGTGTTTTGGGAAGAGTGGACAAGTGTTTTGACTCGGAATTTAGGAAACTTGATGGGATTGATCCATGAAGTTGGGAAAACATTGTGGAACTTACAATGTTTTGTTAAAACCTATGGTTACGGGCCCACTAGCTAGGGAGTTTTATCGATGTTTTAGCCATGTTGGTAGCTCGGGTTTCCTAGTTCTACAGTCATTCTGTCAGAAACTAGTTATTTGATTGTATCCCGAGTCATGGTTGGAGTGACGAACGTCGACGATATCAATCTTGCAACTTTTGCAAGACGAGATGGTTTAATATCATAGTCGAACATAATGAGGATTAAAGTTCGACGTAGATATACTTACAAGTTCTAACTAATAGAAACTTGTGAAATGACGAGAAATTAGAGAATACAAATTCTAACACTTAGAACATTGTTGGATGACGGAGAGAGAGAGAGAGAGAGAGAGAGTAAGGGTAGGGCAAGATAGGGTGGAGAATGACAAAAGAACGGAATGAAGGGATAGAAAAGAATAGAAGAGAACGGAGGAATGGGAAAGAATGAAAAGATAGGATTAAACGGAAGAGGAGGTGTGGGAAATAATGAAAGAGTGAGATTAAACGGAAGAATCGGAAAAGACAGGAGAATAGGATTAAACGGTAGAGTGAGGAAAGACGGAAGAATAGGATTAAACGGTAGAGTGGGGAAAGAAGGGAGAATAGGATTAAACGGTAGAATAGGGAAAGACATGAGAATAGGATTAAACGATAGAGTGGGGAAAGACGGGAGAATAGGATACCTAGGAGAATGGTATCCTAATGAGGATAAGATTTACTAGATTCTCTTGAGTTTGTTTCCCTTCTAAAGGTCTCGGTATAATCCATAATGAATTATCTAGTTTCCTATAGATAAACTTAAAATCTAGGGGTGGTATATTTGACCTATACGGTGAAGAAGATCGTATAGAGGGAGGAGGGCTAGAGAGAGGAAAGGTTTTTATGGTTAAGGGTTTAATAGAAACATCACTGTTTCTAGGGGAAGTTTCTTGTTTAGTTCCTTGGTTAATTTTTTCTAACTTATGTCCTAGGTACATATAAACGGGTAAGGTAATATCCATAGTATCTTCCGAGATAAAATCCTAATACGGGACATATAGCTTAAGAAACTACGTATAGGAAAACTAAAATTTCCTATTGGCTTATTTTTAAATCTACATGGTGAAAACCTTAACAAGTGCCCGTATAACTAAATTATATATAAAAATTTAGGATTCTAGGTCAATAACCTATTATTCTAATCCTTTGGTGTTTCCAATTTGCTCCTAAAGATTCTTTTTGTCTAATCTTAATAACTAATTCTAATATCCTCAATATTAATGTGATAATCCTAACATAAGCTAAATTCATCTATTTGTAATGTCTTTCTTATTTCTTACCTATCAGGGTATTAATTTTTCTCTAGTTCGGCTTCTAAAAATTTCCAAAATTTCTAATCTTACTTTCTATTTCCTTGATAATTTCTTAGAGATATTATATCTAGGTGATTCAAGGTATCTTCTATCTATTCTTACATTTTTCTAAGGCTAAACTATTTCTAACCTCGAATATGGGGAAACCTAGGGAGTGTACTACGGGTTTTACTAAGAGGGGAAACTACTTTGGGAATCATAGTAATCTAAGGGAGTAGGAAGTAAAGAGGGAAGGATAGGAATATGCTTGTATATAACCATTATATACATGCATATAGGAATAGTTAGGGGAAGATTCTCTAACTAGGGGAAACTAAGAGATTTCAAAGAAGTGAGAATTTAGAGTCGAGGAAAAATTCAAAATGAACTCAGATCGTCATGATGTAGAATAAAGATTCTCATCATTAGTATCATATGAAATGATAGGGGAAGTGATTTAAGGAGTTTAAGGTTTTTAGAAAGTGTAAGGAGATTGAGTACGGGGAGAGTTGTAATACATGACATATAATGTCATGAAATAACAAGGAATGAAATCACAACCGCATAAGGCCATAAATAACTTGTCATACCTAAAAGTTTAACAAGTATCACTATTTATGTCATATGTCTTGTGGTTGGAAAGGTTAAGGATTTTTAAGGTAATTTGTCGGGTATGGAAGGGAGGAAATTTTTGTGGGGAAAGGTAAATATTTGGAGTGGATTTATTTCTCGAAGCCCACTTTATCAGCACTTACTAAATACCTAAAGGTTAGTATCCTAGTTTTAACCTTATAATGCCTAAAGTCCAAAAACAATATTCCTAAAGAATATTTCCCTATCTTATAGGGTTTTGGGTTAAGACATCGAAACTGTCTATCCTAAATACTTAGGGCTCATAACGAATAGGGCAAAATCTAAGGAGGATTATAACAAGTACCCAACTTGTTATGTTTCTTAAGGACGGATAACTTTCTAGGGTTCAGGATATCCTAAAGTAACCTAATAAAGGATGGTCGGAGAGTAGTGTTTCTATTCTAAGAAGTACATAAGGATTTATGACTTAGGGCAAGGTATCATAACTTATCTTATATTATAGGTATTCTATCTTACATATTCCATACCTAACTAGTACTATTATTTATAGTACATATCCTAAGGTGAAATTCTAACTTAAAACTTATGGGGTAACAAAAGTGTACTGGTTGATGATTTCTCCCTACAATTTTTCTAAAACTTAGGAGTTAAGGTTGGAAGGACTTCCTATATCTAATCGATGAAGGACCTGATTATCATCGATTATCTTTTCAAAAGTAGTAATTCTAAAGCGGGCAAAGGCAATCTTATTGTTATGTTTCATTTGTTCCTTTTGAATTTTAGAAATTTGGGTACGGGTTTGTCTAAGCTTAGTCTTAAATTTACTAAAATCCTGTTGGTTTTCTACTTGCCTATTACTATGACCTTCTTCTATCTTCTCTAGAAGATCAATAGTAAGTTCATCTAAACTACTCAACATATTCTCAACCTGATCTTCCTGATGTTCTAAAGGTGTCCTATGGGAATCTCCTCCAACCTCAAATTTCCAAGATGAGGTAGGAAGATTTGTGGGGAAATATGGAGGTGCTAAATTATAGGGTCTTTTCCTAAATAAACTAGGCTCATTACTAGGTAAGTGCGATAAAGGATGTGTGGGTCTCCTAGGAAACATTGATCTTTCGGGAATAAAGAATCCTTGAGTATCAAATGTTGGTGAGGGTAAAATAGTGGGAAAAGGAACAGGGGTTGGTGGGGGAATAGGTGGTGTATTAGCATAGAATTCTCTTAAGTGTTTTAGATGTGGGTTGTCTAGAAAAGGTGTAAAACCTAAGGGTGATGGTGTAACTATATTATTCCTAGAGTCGTCTAAAGAGTCAGGGAAAAGGTGTTTTGAGGAATAATCCAGTACATTCGGAGAGGGAAGAGCATTTTCCGTATGTAAACTGGATGAGATGGGGGTAGGATAGCGGGGAGTAGACATGACTAGATGATAATAACATAAATCATTTAGCAGTTAAGCAATTATTTACTATACTAACCTTTAGCACATATTGTTTCGGAGAATGGCAGTGGCACTTACGACATTCTTGGACTTAGAAAAAGTAGTTGTAGCTTAGGTTTTGACCATGTTGTCTACAACTGAGGCTCTGATGCCAATCTGTAACACCCCCATTTTCACATATCGCAGCGGATTTAGATCTGGGGTATTACTTCATGGAATCACAGTCACAATAATAGAAAACGACTCAAAAAGAGATGTTTTTATAAAATGAGTTATCATTCATTGAAATATCAAAGTTTTCATTAAGAAGAGGCCATGTAAATCTAAGTGTGAAAGTAGTATTTTGAATGATAACAGGGCTAAAAGTCCTCCAAGTTCAGTGCCGCTTCGTGCCATAGATCCGTAATAGCTAAATACCTAGGATACATGCTTAAAAGCCAACACTAGGTATTGAGTGAGAGTCAGGTATAAGTGATAGTGTGAATACAAGTTCCACAGGTTCAGTTGTTACACCCTTCAAAGAAAATATAATGTTTATGATAATTGTAAGGCATATACAATTATGATGAAAAGAGGGTTATTGCACTAAGCTCATGAGACTGCACGTTAACATGTCCAGGTCATGAGGCATTGTAGACCTTTATATGATGGGACGTAGATAAGGTTAACTTGCCAAAGTTAAACCTGAAGGGGTGTTTTCAAATATAGTACTTATTGGTAATCGGATGGGGCAAACCAACGGGAGTTGTTAAACTCCAATAGATCTATCAACTATATTCGCGTTCACTCGCAAGTGATTATGGTTCATGAATTTTAGTTATGTAATGGTGGCAGAAAGTAACACTCGTGCAATAACTAAAGAAAAGACTTGTATTCGATTTAAAGCATATATCCCCCTCACAGGGTTTGTAAAGCATTTAAAAGTGAGGCTATGAAAACTCACCTGGGCCTAAGGAAATCGGATTGATATGAAAAGTGACTCAGATACTAGACTGCATTACTCACGTATCCTGGGAGTATTGTAGGTGTGCTTATGTGTGTTAAGTTCTTAGTTGTTTTAAGTTTCTTAAGTAATTACTCCTAGGGTTTCTAAATTTAGTTATAACATAATACCATTCGAGCCATCATAATTTAGAAGTATATAACTCCTCACATAAAGCTCCCTAGTATTGTATTACGTTGTTTATTACTTAGGTTATAGATATAACATAACACCGTTCGGGCCATCATAATCCAGAGGTATATAACCCCTCACATGAAGCTCCCTACTATTGTGTCATGTTGTTAAGTATTTTAGATTATTGCTATAACATAACACCGTTCGGGCCATCATAATCCAGAGGTCATGTAGTAAACGTTTGAGGAGCCAGGCCACTTTAAATCGTAAACCCAGCAAACTCGTCAAAATGAATACCCAAATGAAACCCCTCACATGAAGCTCCCTACTATTGTGTCATGTTGTTAAGTAAAAGATAGGTTTTGTTTTTTTTATAGGAAAATACTTCGATTTATGCCCTTTAAGTTTTAGATATTTACAATATTTACCCTAAACTATTATACTTATATATTTTATACTTTTAACTTTCTAAACTTTTCATTTCTAGTCCCTATATTTATATATTTTGAGAAACTTACAGAAATGACCCTTAGACTTATTAGTTTTTTGAATTTACTATTTATATCCTTAACTTAATAACTTTTACGTATCTAGTCCTAAATGTTTATAACTATAGTAATTTTTATCCCTAGGTTATATAACTTTTTCAAAATAGGTCCTTATACCTAATACTTCTAAGTAATTTCAAAAACAGTCCCCTTGACTTAATATTTTCAGAAAGTTACCATATATATCCCTATGCATGGTAAACTTTGCAAAACGAGTCCTAAAACAATACAAACTATATTCTTATGATACAAAAAGTTTTCCTAACTTATGATTAACTAATATAAGCGTTTTAAAGTATCCTAGTTCAGCTTATGGCTTAAGAAAAGGGCTTATAGCATGCAAACATGGTTTCGACTTATTTTAGGGTTTCAAAAAGAAAACGTATAAAGGAAAGTGATCAAGGCTTAAGCATGGGTTCCTAGGTGATCTAAGGCATATAATAACTATCCTAGGTCATTACAAAAGCTAGTATAACAAGTGTAAAGCTTACGTGATTGAAAACTAGGGTTAGCGAGTGGTTTATGGTTTTCTCGGTGGAAAATGAACTTGACAAGGACTTAGGGCTTGATTCTTTCAACTCCTAGGCCTTTTATGGCGTGTGTACTACGACTAGGACTAGAATATTTTAGGTGGAGAAGAGAGAATGGGATGGTTTAGAAGAAATGGGGTGCGAGGGTATTTATAGGGTGCGTTTGTCTAGCCTGCAAGAAAAGGAGGGGTAAGGTGGCGAGACGGGGGGGGGGGGGGGGGGAGGTGACTAACCACAGCTAGTGGTGACTCTTAGGAGTTAGTGTGATGACTAAGGGTGGCTAGGGGTAGGTAGGGGGCAGTGTAGGGTGTTTGTGGTGGTGGTGATGTCACGACGTCAAGGTGGTGACAAGTAGGTGATGCACCTACTTGTGTGCTACTTGAGGAGGTGCTAGGGAGTGTGCTTAGGGTGACTAAGGTGCTAGGCTAAGTGCTTCAGATGTTCGAGGTGCTTAGGTTTAGGATTAAGGCTAACTTAGGTTTAGTTTAGGACTTAACCTTACTTATTCAGTGATTAGGGTCTAGCTTAGGGTTTAGTGCCTAGATTAGGGTCCGAGGGGTTCTTAGTGACTAGGATTAGGACTTAGGAGACTTATACTAAGTGGTGATAACTTATGGAAAATATTTGGGAAGGTTTAACCTAGTTTTGGGACTTATAAGACCTAATTAGGGTTTTGTGCTTAAGGGATTTATACCTAAGCTCTATAGGGTTTTACTAAGGTTTAGGGAGTCTAAAATATCCTAAAATTGATAATGTAACTCCTATATAAGCCTTGAATACCTTTAACTAGTTTGGATAAGAAATTAGGGTTTTTGAAATATCTGTAAACACATAGGGCTCAATTAGGGTTTATTTTGGTATTGTGATAGATATAGTATGTAATAATGATAGATTACTTATTGTGGTGATGTTTAAATCTTAGATTAGGTGTTCATGTGGTATGGTTGTAAGGATATTTGGCTTTGGTGGATACGTGAGCAGGTCTAGAGAATCATGCATGCAATGAAAAGGGAAGAAAAGCTAAAAATTTACCTGTGAAAATACCTAATATAGGTATTGTAGTGGAAATGATATTTATGGGATTTTATGGATGGTTACAAGAATAAAATCACAAAAATCAAAACAAATCCGTTTAACTTTGAGAACTGCAGACCTGGCTGAACCTTTCGACCAAACAGGCGGAACCCTCGTTTTGCTTCCGCCATATCCGCCGACCCTGCAGTGTGTTTTCCTTTTTATATATTAAACCAAACACTCCTTATCATTTACCATAACTCAAATACAGTTAATATTCATTCCACATCATCACCTGATGCGAGATCACAAGACCTCACAAAAGGTTTTACTTTTCAAGGGATCTTGAGAAGCTTGCAATCCTCTAGGCAGTGTACCTGTAACACCCCAACCCGATAAGGGTAGAAGTATTACGTTATGGTGAAATATCAAAGCAAACACAAGCATAAGACTTAAATAATACAAATGAATCTCAAAGGTTACAAACGATAAATCTGAAGTATCAGGTTACAAATGAAAATAACAATAAATACTATGTCTGAAAATGTTATCACTTCTAGTCATCTCTAATCCATAATAGCTATCAAAGTGTAGTCTTCTAAGGGCTTCTATGCACTCTTCACTCATATCCCAGCTTCCCACTAAAACCTGTCGCATGAAAAGAAATGCGGCTGAGCTTAAAAAGCCCAGTGATCATATATAAACAAACAAAGCTAATAACGAAAAGGGAAACGAAAATGAATCCGAAATAAATCCAAGCAAACCTGTTGAGACGAATATTAAAGAATATGGAACATATGATAAAATCAACAGAACACGATCAAAGGGAATACGTATGAGGAATATCAAATGAATCAAAGGGAGATGAAATGAATCATAAGTTTAAGCAAATGAACTAAGGAAAGCATAAGTCAATAACAATTAAGAAGTTAGAACAACAAGGATCACATATATAGTAGAAGTAACAGAAATGCCCAAAAATCATATATCAAATTGTACATAGAGTAGCTAGCTCGATGTACCAAATGTGAAATGGAGTGTATTGCACATACATACCCATTCACCAAATTCAAAACAAAACAAAGTACCTAGGATGCATCCATACGCTCCCTGCAAATACAAATATATATACACAAAGCTCTAGGTTAAGTAAACATATACAATAATAAATATAGGCCTGAATAGCTAGCTTAAAGGGAACGTTGTTGACTAAAACCCACCTCCACAGATAGTGTCAATACCACTAGTGCATCAGTGGCAAGGCCATGGACTCCCCATGACTGGCTACAAATTAATCAAATAATGGGCAACAAATAGGGCATAGGAATGCAATAAGAATAAGAACTATAGCATGTAACAAATATCAAGCAAATCATAACAAAACTGGGTCAATCAAACAAAGGGAAGCATAGCAATGGTTCAAGTCCAAGGTCCAAATCAAAGATTCATATTATGAGGTTCAAATCAGAGGTTCATAATAGCAAAAGGGTTCATAGCAAAAGTTCAAAATTTGAAGTTATATAATTAAAAGATGTTAAAGAAAGTCATGAGAAATCTTAGAAAATAAAACAGATTAAGGACTTTTGAAAATTATTTAAAACCTTTTTATCGTAAAAGTATTCCTTTAAAAAAAACACATTTCATAAAAGTCATTAAAACCTTCATATAAAACTGGCATTGTATCGTAATCACATAAATCATTTCAAAAATAGTTTTTCTTAAAAGTCATCAGGTTATATTTTTAAAAGGGTCTTCATACGAAATTATACTATCAAATGAACCAAGGATATCAGTCGTATAAAGATCAGAAATCATAATAGTGGCAATGGAACGTATCATGAGTCATAAGAAACCTTACTGAAAGGTTAGAATATCTGTACCTTAGACCGCAAGTGCAAACATAACAGAAACATAAAGATCGGAAGCAAACTCCTTCTTCAGTGGATCTACACGAATTCATGATCGTCTTATTATTAATAACTTATTATAAATCAGATTACTCGTTTTAGTCGGTTTTCCATTTTTATTAGCTTTACGAATTAATTAAGTTTCCCTCATTAGTAATTTCATACTTTAGGGTTATAAATGACAATAAAATAAACTTTAAGATTTAATATAACCAGTATCATAGTTTAGGGTCTAACATGGCATTCTAGTGAAAACCACCAAGGTTTAGGGATTAATGTGTAAATTATCAAAGTGTAAGGTTTAAAGTGTAGATTTAGATTTATTTAAACACATTTCATATTGTATTAGTAGCTTTTAAAACTCATGCTTACAACACACTCATGTTACCTCTTTCAGTCCAAAACAGATATGAGCCTCATTAAGTTTTCAGGCATCATTGTTAAAAGAATTTTAAAGCTTATTTATGTGCATCCTTTGTCGACCAAAAGTAGTTAACACGACACCAAACAATTTTCTTATCCAAGCATACGAATATGGACGCCCCATGCTTTATCTTTTTTAAGTTCAATAAGAGTCTTTTTCGTTTTAATAATAGAGATTAGATTAAGTGTTGCCGAGCCGTAAACGGGTCAAGAGGTCGAACATGCATGCAAATGTTTAATTAATAGTCGATCATACAACCCATGCTCTCGTAATCAAATCAACCCATATCGACTAGTTTTAAATTATTACAGCAAAACGCACAGTTACATATTTTGATAGGAAATGGAGATTGACCAACCCTGCATGTTTTTAGTTCATTTCATACGTAGTTCATTTCATGCTTTGGTATTTTATCATGCATGTAAACTTCTTATAATTTATTAGGCTTCTTAGGTCTATAAAATATATAATATATATCATCTATATGTTCTCAAACGTATTCTAAACCTCGAAACAAAGTAAGTCAGTCGTCACATGCGGTTCCATTTCACAATCATAACGACGGTTTAAGTTCAAACGTGTTAGAGGCATGTCAAAAGGCTAGAAAACAAAGGAATGAATATACCTCGAGTCGGATATAACGAACGAAACAAGGGACAAGATACGATCGCGGTACAAACTATCCCACCACCGAACCACGCATAGCTCCACCTTTCGAACAAAATATAACCCTCGTTGCGCAAGGAAACAGGATCGAATATCCACATCGAAACCACCAGAAAACCACACCTTTAAATCTAAATGAAAACTCACGTACGAACCTTCTAATGTCGAACCAACCGCACCCTACGATCAGACCTCCATAATAGGTCACAAGCAACCTCCTTGTATCATGTTGGATCGATTACCCCTGCAACACCCAACCGAAACAGCAGCAACTTTCGTCCAAAGAACCCTTCGAACCATAGAATAACCCACGTCTTACTCTTTCTTCGATCAGCACCACCACACACACGATTCCCCACGAGTTTCCTTTCTTTGTTTTTGATTCGAACAAAAAGGGACAGGAAGATAGCAGCAGCCGAATATTGTGTATAGGTTTTAGGGTTTTGTTTTTAGAGAGTTTGTAAATATTATATATGCTAGCTATAAAAACGTGTGGTGATAGGATCAGTTAAGGGAAAACCGTGTGGCAGATTTGAGACAAATAAGGAAGGGACTGGTTTATAGGGATTTGATTTGGAGGATTACTAAAGATAAATCAATCACGAGTTTAGACTATATTCAAGATTATATTCCATGCATAGAATATATAAGGTTCGGCTAGGGAATTAGAATAGAAAATGTGGCGTATTTTAAATGTATACAAATGTGGTTAACATAAGTTTAAATATTCGAATGACGTATATTTCTTCAAATTTTAAAGTGTTAGTTACTTAGGTTAAAATTGGAGTGAAATTTCTTAATTAATTTAAACGTATTTTATAAATTCGAGATCAAAGGGTATTCTGGGTATTTTACATGTTCAGGAATTTCAGTTTTTACAACTCTTCTCCTTTAAAAAGAAAAATTTCGTCCGCAAAATTTGAAGTGAAATGAAACGGAACAACACAACAGGCTGTGAACAGAAATGTGAAAGACTTGTTTCTCGTGACTCTATCTTGTTTAATAAATAGCTTCGGATTCCTTAGAAAAGACATACCATACCGAATCCAAATCAAAAGAATAATATACCAAACGTAACAGATAATAATCGTATCCCCTCAAAAAAAATACCAGGAATACATAGGATTTGACGGATATATCATCCGTGGAATTTGATTAGACAGATCAGATGAGAACGTATCGAATCGCAGAGGATATGAGGATGATATATACGCTTAACTCTTCAGATTCTCAAATGGTCTTGTCTTCAATATAACCTTTCTGAGATATTGTCATAAACAGCCAGATCTTGTTCTTCGAAATCCGAAATCTCATACCTTAACTCATAGCAGATCATAATGAAACAGGTTCAACGAATGTGAAATGTGCATATAGCAAAACATAGGTGTACTCCTTCATAGTAACAGATCGAATCCATACAGACAGAAAACAGATTGTTGGCTAATATCAAACGGCGGAAAGTTCTACAACAGAACCTAAGATTCTTATCAGAAGCACAAAAGTCAACAAGCGCATGTCGAATATCCAAACGTATCAAGTCGTATAACGATGAAGGCAGATTAAGCGTATAGGTAGAATAAACCTAAAATCTCGCTAATCGCGGATAATCTGAATCAGATATCAGAAATGTTAAAGCTTCTAAGGTACTCCTCGAAATATCCTATGATCACAATAAGTGCACGTTATACGATGTAAGTATTATCACGTTGGTCAGACGTCATAATACTGGCATCATATAAATATGCCCTCATGATGACCATACTTTATCTCAAGTCGTGAAATAAGCAACTTATCTTAACTACCTAACAGTCCTTCTACCTCCTATGGTTAGTCTGAATCAAACGTCATTACGGATTCGAAAATAAAGAAACAGATTGTATAGATAACGTTGCGGAATTTAGTAAGCATCAAATGAAGCATGTCGTCAAAAGCATCAGTTCTTCCACAATTCATCAAAGTTCTCATATCAAAATCGTAATCCAACATAATCAGAGTGAACACAGAATGGAATTACTAATAGAGAGCCTATATCATTTCAAGAATCTTATCATTAGGTAACGGAAGCTTAAGTGGGTTCAGCAGAAATGATCTTCCTTATCAATAACTTCATCTTTCAAAGAATCAACTCATCCAAACATAAATGTTTGCTTCAAAATTCATCCATTCAAATACAATATCATAATCTCTTCCAAGTCCGTGTAGTCAGTCCTTGTTTGTCCATCAACTTGAGAGTGAAAAGGAGTCTTAAACTTGAGTCTGGTTCCTCAAGCCTTCGGCAACTCTTCTTGGAATTGTTGTGTAGTAATGTCCGACACGATCATTGTGCCTCCTTCCATCTGCAAGTCTGCTTCTGCTATCAATCCATCTTAGTACAACTAAAATGAATAGAGAAGCAACATTGCGTGTCTTCGAAAGGTCTTCTAGCACAGCTCCAGGTTTTATGGTAAACACCGCCACTGCCAACTCCAGGTTATGTGCTTATAGTTCTTCTCGTACAGTCTGGTTGTTTTGAAGCCTGATATGTGTCTAAATACACATATATTTTACATTGTTAAACCCACAAAAAATGACCAAAAGCACACAAATAAACCATATAATGTTACAAATATCCTTGAAATGTGTTTTTGTGTATTTCAGGTGCAAAATGATTGAAAATAAATGAAAAATGAACATAGTTTGCTTAATAGGCAATTTCAGTCCCTGAACTTCCAAAGATTGTCAGAAATGGTCCATGGATAAAAAATTATGAAGAAAAGTCAACAATAGTCCCCCAGGAATCATGAAATGACAAATTTTACCCTTGGAGTTTAAATTTGTAAAAATGGCAAAAATAGTCCCTCGATTTTGAATATTGACACAAAAGGTCCCCAGGTATTTTAAAATGGAAAATTCACATTTATGGTCCGTGGGATGTTGATACATGGCAATTTTGATCCTTATGGTTATTTTGGATTGTTGGCAGCTTTAGTCCCTCAAAATAAGTAAATGACATAATAGGTCCTTGGGCTTTTATAACTTCAAACCAAATAAACCCTTATTACTACCCAAAATAAAAACAACCCACCCAATAGACTACCCCAAGCCCAACCTTTTAACCCCCAAGCCCATCACCAATAGTCCACCTTCACCCCTGTATTAATCAAACTCGGTCAAACTAAGCTTTGACCCCTCTCCAAATACTACCTCCTTCACCCCCGTGACTTCTACACCTTGCAACCCTACTAGCCTTCATCATCACCCCTATCACACTCAACCTTTTCCCATACTCCACCCCTACCTCTGCCACCCTACTACCAAAACCCATGTGATAATAATTTCCCCCCCCCCCCTCCTCCAGGTCACGATTCCACTCAAAGTATTTTCCCGCCAAAAACCAAGAAACGGCCAAGATTAATTCCCCTAATCCAATGGCCTTGAAATGAAGTGGGAAAGACAGAATATCTCTCCTCAAGCTATAAAAGTGAAGAATAAAAAGAAGAGAAGAATTATTAGAGTAGTAGTGGTGTAATGTAGATTTTAGTTTTAAATTCATGTCGTATTAGCTTAATTTAGCCAATTTCAGTGTAATTCTTAAATTAAACCTTGTATTCAATCTTTTCAGTATAATTTAAACCCATTTCCAGTTACAATTACAGTGTGTTTCTATGATTTCAATTTTTGCAAATTTAAAATCCAAAAATACAACCTAGCTTAATTAGTGTTTCTTCTTGTCATTTTGTACTCAATAAGCTTCCTGAATAGCTTTAAGGGCTATTAGAAACCATTTAAACTCAGTTTGGTTTGTATAACTCAAAAATAAAAAAATCAGTGGAAATTATCAAGCAAGCTTGGAGCAGGGTAAGATATGGATGGCCTTTTGGTTTAGAAGCTTTTGGAAGCTAATAGGTGTGGTTTTTGGTCATGTTCCATGTTCTCAGTCTTAAATCTTTTGTAAGCCATTTTACTCATTTTTGCATTTTACTGCATACGTACTTCATAGCTGTAATCTTTGTGTTCTTATGTTTCTGTGTTAGAGTTAAGCAGATTTAAAGTTTAAAATAGTTTACTTGTTCTTTAATATTGGTTGTTGCTTAAAATTTCAATTGTGACTGTCAATTTGCTTATTCTTGATAATCTGAGTTTAAACTGTGTGTGACTACATGTTTAAGCTTATAAAGGTTTAATCTGAAAAATTATAACCCTTGGATTTAATATAATAGGTTAATTCAGTCTTAGGCTTTGAAAACCCTTCACAACAGGTTCATTAAGGAGTGTTTGGTTCAGGGGAAAACTCTGTGACCTAGTGGTTTTGGGTAGTTGTTTTTGCTGTAGATATGTTTTAATAGGTAATATTAGTATAGTCAAGGCTCAAAATCAGTAGGGTATATAACAAAAAGTCAATTTCTCTTTTAATCTTCCTAACAGTTCACTGTGAGATTTTTTTGAGTCCATCATCACTCATATCATTTCATAAGTAGGTGCTTTAGCTTAATTAACTCTTATTATAGCCTAACATAACATTATCATTCAGAAAATTAGAATTAAACTTGACAAAAGTCAACTTGTTAGTGTAATTTCAAAAGTCAAATTTCATAGATGTGTAGAAAATCCAAATATTTGGGAATTCTTTTGATTTTTGTACTTGGTATTAGGACTTGAATCTCTCACAATTCATAGCCCCCAGCTAAGCTTTGAAGTCCCAGTATCCTTATATTTTTGGGATTTTTTCTGTGGGCCCCACTGACCTTCAAACACACCTGCAGGGGAAGAAGCTCCCCTGCTACACCACCACAGTTGCCACAACACCACTTTGGTGGTTCATCCTGGCCACCTGATTGGGTCCCACTACCATATTTTTGGTCCTTTCAGTCCCCCTCCTAGCCACCTTCAAGGTTTGAGCAAGCTTTTGAGCTCAAGCTCAGTGGACCCCACCTAGAACCTCCCTAGTTCTTTGTCCCATTTCTGAGTTAAAAATGGTTTAATCAAGTGCTTATCTTGGCTTTTTGGCTTATTATGTGAGTTTATTTGTTGGATTCTTGCTTATTCATGTCCACTTAACTTATTTGAACCACAATCCATCACTGTGGACCCCACATAAGCTAATTTGAGCTTATTTCCTAGTTTGGTCAACCAAAGTCAAATTGTCAAGCTTTTGAGCTTCCATTTGGCTTATTTTTAAGTTCTAAAAAAGTTGTTTTTGTAAAAGTTGTTTGGTTTTAGTGTTAAAATAGTTTTGTAAAAGAAAAATCCAGAAAAACCAATTTAATTATAAGTGATAGTTTCTATTTAATTTAATTTAACTTTTTAATTTTCCTTTTTTCATTTTTATTAAGCACCTTGTATTTTTATATTTTTCTTAATTTCCTTGTATCTTAAAGTAATTTTAGTAATTTTCTCAAATTTTTATATTATCATTTGGTAATTATTAGATTTAATATTAATTTTATTAATAATTAATTAATAATTAAGTATTAAATAGAAAATTTAGTTTTTATAACGTAATACCTAGTTTTTATATTTTTTCTAGCTTTTATATGTTGTAAAATAATTTTAGGAATTTTCTTATAATTTTTACCGTTCATTTTCTATTTTTCTTAATTTAAAATAGTTTAAATTAATTAATAATTAGTTTTTAATTAATAGTAATTATTTAAAAAGTAAGAAAAATATATTTTCAATTTGAAAATTAGTTTTATGTTATTTTAGATTTTTCCAAATTTATTTTTCATATTTTTAGTGAAATTTCATAATTAGTTATAATTTACGTTAATTTAAATAATTAATAAGTAATTAGAAAATAGTATTTAATTAATATATTAGTGTAAAAATTAATTTTAATTTTCCAAAAATTTTCTTTTATTATTAGGATTGTAAAAATGTAATTTTTATGTTTGTAAGTATTTTATTTGTACAAAACTCGCGTTTTATTTTGTACATTCACGTAACTTTAAACTAAACGTACGCGTTTTTAGGTTTTACACGTTTCAGTTTTTTCTAAATTTACGTATTTGTTAATATAGCTTATTTAAGCTATTTCCTTGTAGATTCCTTAGTTCAATCAATCACAAACCCCTTTCTGTCCAAATTCACCCGATCACAAACCCGTTTGAATACCATCCACACCTCGTCGGGACATAACGACCCGGGGAAACCCTATACTTCCACGGAGATTGACTCTTAGGCCGTTTGACTTTGTTGACCATTCCTTGGTCAATATAAGTTGACCGTTTGGAGCCAATCAAAATTTTGGCGCCTCTGTCGGGGAGGTTGTGCGCGTTATTCTAAACGGTTTTGCAGATCAGTGATTTTAGAATTCACTTCTTTGTAAATTTACCATCCTTGTGTATATTTTCATAAAAACAGTTCACGAAAACATTTTAAAATCAGTTTTCAACGAACACAAAAAACCCAAAAAGATTTTCTTTCTTATTTGTACAAAATGTTTTCCAAAAACTCCAAAAATATTCACCTTTACCCACTCACATCTTTGATTCTCCATTTCTTACCCTCTATAAACCTTTGATTCTTTCCTATGTCGTATCCACACCATTTTGGTTACCAATGGTGTGGTGGTTCTCATAATGGTGGGAATTGTCCCGGCTGTAGCATGGTAGAGTCAGGAGATGGGTATGTCTATAACCAAGCTCCCTATCCTTACCATGACACATCTGATTCATCCTACCAGCCACCACATCATGAGATACTGACATATCTGTTTGAGTTTTGTGGAGGTCCTCACCAAGGATTTGAGTGTCAAGCTGGAAACATGTCTGTCTATGAACAGTTTTCCGGTGATACTCAGAACTTTGGTTATGATCAATACCCATATGATTCACCAGTCCAGACTCAACAGTTTTACTGTTGTGATTACTGTGGAGGTCCACACTTCAGCTCAGATTGTCAAACGGGGAATCCATATCCTTGTGACAATTTTGACACACCTTATTATGACCAACCTCCACAGTACCAAATGAATCAAGCACTTCTTCCAGAAATGCAAAATATACTGGAATTACTTGATGATCTTAAGGGTTTAGTTAAAGACTTTGCCCAAAAAGACACTCATCAAAAATCCATGAAAGAATTGCTGGATGAAGAGCAGGCTGCTAGAATAAATTCCCAAGATGCCTATTAAAAATCTATTAGGGAATCAATTGCAAAAGAAAAAGCAGCCAAATCTAGATCTCAGTTCTGTTTCATTCCAGATGACAGTGATGATGAAGATACCCTTGATATTCTTCAATTTTATAAAACTTCATCTAGCTCATCAGATACAATTTCTTCCATGGAAAATCAGGGAGAAAATAATGTGATGGAATTACTAGCAGAAGATCAAATAGAACTCGTACAATCCATGAATGCTAGCTCCTCTCAACTCCCTCAGTCTGTTGTTATCACACCCGAAGTTCACACTCACTCTTTGAATATGGGGGATGAGCATCTTCACACTGTTCTTGAAAAGGAATCGGACGAATTCATAAAGTCTAGTGTTGAGAGCCTTGTCCCAATCCCAAGAGAGTCATAGGGAACTTTTGATCATGTGTGTAATTTTCCTGCCCCTCTTGAGTGTCCAAAAGATCAATTTGAGACTTTCTCCGATTGTAGTGAAGATTGTGCATCTTATGGAGACATCGAGTATGTTGAGGCATCAGTTCCACATTCTGATGCTGATCATCTTCTTGAGGAGTTCGACGATGAACTCACTCACATCAATCCACTTCCAACGGGAAGTGACGATGATCTCTTTGACTTTGAAGCCGATCTTGGAGAAATTGAAAGTCTCCTTTATCATGATCCGTCACTCACTTCTTATCCCAACAATCCAATAGAGAATGATAATCACTTTGTTCCCGAAGCATTCAAAACAACTCTCACCAATCCTCTTTTTGAATTCGATTCTGAATTCACTTTGATTTCTGATAATCCAATCTTTGGTATTCAGAATGAGGATTGTGATGAGTCCACAATGAAACAAGAGTTCCCAGATTCACACCATGTGAATGATTCTCTTCATGAGGAGTTCTCCGATGAACTCACTCATATCATGACTCCTCCGGAGTATGATAGCCCAGGGGAGATGCACTCAATCATGAGGATTTGAAAATTCCCACCCTCCCTCCCGGGATGTTTTCAAACCCAATGAGCTTAACCCTTGAAATCCAAATCTAGGCAAATGAGCCTGATCTCGAGGAAGAAAATCTTATCATGATTTTCATCATGGTTTTTTTCATTTTCTTCACCTACCGGGTGACTTCTCCTGTTCTTCACTCCTTTGGGAATGAAGACATTATCTTTGACCCCGGCATCACCGCTTATAGTTTATACTATCTTAAGCTAGGGTCTATATATCTCATCGGTGTGGAACTTTCACGTGCTTAAAATATTTGTCCAAACATCTTGAATGAAAGTCCGATGGAGATTGTCTCTTCCACATCATGCTTCCCCAAGAACAAATGAATTCAGGGTTGATTCAAGCTAGCGACTCGGTAAACAAAAACAGTAGCATGCATATGGGGTTTTCACCCTAAGTGTGGGGGAGTTACCCCAGCTGTGGTTACCAATAAAGTGAAAAAAATGGTGTTTCCACATTTAGCTTGTAATGTTGCCCTTTTACGCTCAAAGAGTCGGCATAATAGCTGGGACTTTGAATATTGAGGACAATATTCAATTCTAAGTGTGTGTGTGGGGGGGGGGGGGATTCTAGCGAATTTTATCACATTTTACCATCTATTACCCCCGTTTT
The DNA here is from genome assembly GCA_030686995.1 of Artemisia argyi. Lineage (NCBI taxonomy): Eukaryota > Viridiplantae > Streptophyta > Magnoliopsida > Asterales > Asteraceae > Artemisia > Artemisia argyi. The sequence continues at coordinate 100,445,207 of CM060702.1, forward strand.
TTACCAAAATTTTTAAAAAAAAAATCACTTAAGTTTCAAAATTTTTGTGATTATCAGTTCACCATGTCTAAACGACAAAAGGATTGGCTAATCCATGAACAAACGGCTCTTGGTAAAGATAACTCAAATCCGTTGACGGCTTGCAATTTGCCCAAAATTGTATGGTATCTCAACTCGCCATATCCTAAAAAGTAAAAGAGTTGGCTAGCCCGCAAGATTATGGCTTGTGGTAAAGGCAGTGGAAAAACCATAATTGGTAATCAACTCACCAAGATGATGATAATTCCATCAAGAGTTGGCTAGTCCAGAAGCAAACGGCTTCTGGTAAAGACAAATCAAATCTGTTTACAGCTGGTGGTTTGCTCAAAATCACATGGTTATCGGTGTACCATGGTTCTTACTTGAACTAAAACATTTGGCTACTCCAGAAGTAATGGCTTTTAGTAAAGAGATTCAAATCCATTAAGTTTTCTCAAAAGATTGCTAGGGACTAGCAATAGTTTAGTGTGGGGGATTTGATATGTGTCTAAATACACATATATTTTACATTGTTAAACCCACAAAAAACGACCAAAAGCACACAAATAAACCATATAATGTTACAAATATCCTTGAAATGTGTTTTTGTGTATTTCAGGTGCAAAAGGATTGAAAATAAATGAAAAACGAACACAGTTTGCTTAATTGGAAATTTCAGTCCCTGAACTTCCAAAGATTGTCAGAAATGGTCCCTGGATAAAAAATTTTGAAGAAAAGTCAACAATAGTCCCCTAGGAATCATGAAATGACAAATTTTACCCTTGGAGTTTAAATTTGCAAAAATGGCAAAAATAGTCCCTCGATTTTGAATATTGACACAAAAGGTCCCCGGGTATTTTAAAATGGGAAATTCACATTTATGGTCCGTGGGATGTTGATACATGGCAATTTTGATCCTTATGGTTATTTTGGATTGTTGGCAGCTTTAGTCCCTCAAAATCAGCAAATGACATAATAGGTCCTTGGGCTTTTATAACTTCAAACCAAATAAACCCTTGTTACTACCCATAATAAAAGCAACCCACCCAATAGACTACCCCAAGCCCAACCTTTTAACCCCCAAGCCCATCACCAACAGCCCACCTTCACCCCTGTATTAATCAAACCCGGTCAAACTAAACTTTGACCCCTCTCCAAATACCACCTCCTTCACCCTCGTGACTTCTACACCCTGCAACCCTACTAGCCTTCATCATCACCCCTATCACACTCAACCTTTTCCCACACTCCACCCCTACCTCAGCCACCCTACTACCAAAACCCATGTGATAATACTTTCCCCCCCTACTCCAGGTCATGATTCCACTCAAAGTGTTTTCCTGCCAAAAAACAAGCAACGGCCAAGAATAAATCTCATAATCCAATGGCCTTGAAATGAAGTGGGAAAGACAGAATATCTCTCCTCAAGCTATAAAAGTGAAGAATAAAAAGAAGACAAGAATTATTAGAGTAGTAGTAGTGTAATGTAGATTTTAGTTTTAAATTCATGTCGTATTAGCTTAATTTAGCCAATTTCAGTGTAATTCTTAAATTAAACCTTGTATTCAATCTTTTCAGTATAATTTAAATCCATTTCCAGTTAGAATTATAGTGTGTTTCTATGATTTCAATTTTTGCAAATTTAAAATCCAAAAATACCACCTAGCTTAATTAGTGTTTCTTCTTGTCGTTTTGGACTCGATAAGCTTCCTGAATAGCTTTAAGGGCTATTAAAAACCATTTAAACTCAGTTTGGTTTGTATAACTCAAAAATAAAAAAATCAGGAAAATAGAAAAGAAATAAAAAAATCAGTGGAAATCATCAAGCAAGCTTGGAGCAGGGTAAGATATGGATGGCCTTTTGGTTTAGAAGCTTTTGGAAGCTAATAGGTGTGGTTTTTGGTCATGTTCCATATTCTCAGTCTTAAATCTTTTGTAAGCCATTTTACTCATTTTTGCATTTTACTGCATAAGTACTTCAAAGCTGTAATCTTTGTGTTCTTATGTTTCTGTGTTAGTGTTAAGTAGAATTAAAGTTTAAAATAGTTTACTTGTTCTTTAATATTGGTTGTTGCTTAAAATTTCAATTGTGACTGTCAATTTGCTTATTCTTGATAATCTGAGTTTAAACTATGTGTGACTACATGTTTAAGCTTATAAAGGTTTAATCTGACAAATTATAACCCTTGGATTTAATATAATAGGTTAATTCAATCTTAGGCTTTGAAAACCCTTCACAACAGGCTCATTAAGGAGTGTTTGGTTCAGGGGAAAACTCTGTGACCTAGTGGTTTTGGGTAGTTGTTTTTGCTGTAGATATGTTTTAATAGGTAATATTAGTATAGTCAAGGCTCAAAATCAGTAGGGTATATCACAAAAAGTCAATTTCTCTTTTAATCTTCCTAACAGTTCACTGTGAGATTTTTTTGAGTCCATCATCACTCATATCATTTCATAAGTAGGTGCTTTAGCTTAATTAACTCTTATTATAGCCTAACATAACATTATCATTCAGAAAATTAGAATTAAACTTCACAAAAGTCAACTTGTTAGTGTAATTTCAAAAGTCAAATTTCATACATGTGCAGAAAATCCAAATATTGTGGGAATTCTTTTGATTTTTGTACTTGGTATTAGGACTTGAATCTCTCACAATTCATAGCCCCCTAGCTAAGCTTTGAAGTCCCAGTATCCTTATATTTTTGGGATTTTTCCTGTGGGCCACACTGACCTTCAAACATACCTGCAGGGGAAGAAGCTCCCCTGCTGCACCACCACAGTTGCCACACCACCACTTTGGTGGTTCATCCTGGCCACCTCAGTGGGTCCTACTACCATATTTTTGGTCCTTTCAGTCCCCCTCCTAGCCACCTTCAAGGTTTGAGCAAGCTTTTGAGCTCAAGCTCAGTGGACCCCACCTAGAACCTCCCTAGTTCTTTGTCCCATTTCTGAGTTGAAAATGGTTTAATCAAGTGCTTATCTTGGCTTTTTGGCTTATTCTGTGAGTTTATTTGCTGGATTCTTGCTTATTCATGTCCACTTAACATATTTGAACCATAATCCATCACTGTGGACCCCACATAAGCTAATTTGAGCTTATTTCCTAGTTTGGTCAACCAAAGTCAAACTGTCAAGCTTTTGAGCTTCCATTTGGCTTATTTTTAAGTTCTAAAAAAGTTGTTTTTGTAAAAGTTGTTTGGTTTTAGTTTTAAAATAGTTTTGTAAAAGAAAATTCCAGAAAAACCAATTTAATTATAAGTGATAGTTTCTATTTAATTTAATTTAACTTTTTAATTTTTCTTTTTAGATTTTTATTAAGCACCTTGCATTTTTATATTTTTCTTAATTTCCTTGTATCTTAAAGTAATTTTAGTAATTTTCTCAGATTTTTAATTTATCATTTGGTAATTATTAGATTTAATATTAGTTTTATTAATAATTAAGTATTAAATAGCAAATTTAGTTTTTATAAAGTAATACCTAGTTTTTATATTTTTCCTAGCTTTTATATGTTGTAAAATAATTTTAGGAATTTTCTTATCATTTTTACTATTCATTTTCTAATTTTCTTAATTTAAAATAGTTTAAATTAATTAATAATTAGTTTTTAATTAATAGTAATTATTTAAAAAGCAAGAAAAATATATTTTCAATTTGAAAATTAGTTTTATATTATTTTAGATTTTTCAAAATTTATTTTTCATATTTTTAGTATAATTTCATAATTAATTATAATTTAGGTTAATTTAAATAATTAATAAGTAATTAGAAAATAGTATTTAATTAATAATAATTAATATAGTAGTGTAAAAATTAATTTTAATTTTCCAAAAATTTTCTTTTATTATTAGGATTTTTAAAATGTAATTTTTATGTTCGTAAGTATTTTATTTGTACAAAACTCGCGTTTTATTTTGTACGTTCACGTAACTTTAAACTGAACGTACGCGTTTTTAGGTTTTACACGTTTCTGGTTTTTCTAAATTCACGTATTTGTTAATATATCTTATTTAAGCTATTTCCTTGTAGATTCCTTAGTTCAATCAATCACAAACCCCTTTCTGTCCAAATTCACCCGATCACAAACCCGTTTGAATACCATCCACACCTCGTCAGGACATAACGACCCGGGGAAACCCTATACTTCCACGGAGATTGACTCTTAGGCCGTTTGAATTTGTTGACCATTCCTTGGTCAATATAAGTTGACCGTTTGGAGCCAATCAATGCCCAACTTGTTGCATAAGGTATAATCGAATCCTTCCTAAGTGTCTCTCCACTTCCCATATACTTCGTTGATGGTAACGCTAGTCGTGAACATCTTCTCTTCTCAAAGGTTCTTAACTTTGGTAACTGTCGTCGATCTTGATCCTTTTAGTAAGAACTCTGACTCTGTAGGACACATGGCGGTGCTGTCTGCTACAATCTCTGAACGCCAATCAAATCTACTTTTTCCAGAACAAGGTTACTCTAACTTAATACGAAATGATCTACATGCTCCTCTTTTGTCTCGAAACACAAACACAATGTCATACTATGACAATTTGTCCAAATACTCGCGAAAGACATGATTTCATCAGATGCATAAAAATAGTTGATATATTAGCCAATACAATTGGCGTCATTAAAGCTAATAATGATTATAACGAGTACAAAGGTAGCTTCAAGAATAATCTTAGGGAAACTTCACACCACTTTACATCCTCTACCTTCTTCACAAATAGAGGTGAAATGCTTCACGGAGGTTACTCTCGGTTAGTTAACCCCCTTCTAAGAAGTTCTTGTGGTCGCTTCTTCAGTCCTTCACATCTAAATGAGGCCATCAGATACTGAGTTTCAAAGGTAGACCAAATCGATCATATCAAAGGTAAGCGGATTTATAGAACGAATACGGTCGTCAAATTAGACGGATAGTTCATATATCAGGGTCAAGTACACAGTTCATCAAAAGTGTTGAGATAGGTAAGCGAACAGTTCAAAGTGTTAGGATCCTGTTTAGCTCTTAGCAAAAGTGATAGATAGAGTGTGTACCATCAGAAATACGAACATTGTATAATTGTCAAAAGTGAGATGTATGGAATATCAGTTATCAGCATCATCATGCTCAGTTAACAAATCCATACTGAGATAATATTAACATTATAACCTTCCAAAGGAACTGATCAGCAGACAAAGTTCATCATCCAAAAGGAGGGAACAAATTTTTCCAATATATGTGGTTAATAATCACCAGAGTTCTCATAGGGTAGAAATGGATTATGCAGAGTCAAGTAGTATCAGATGATACATTGTATGTCCAGCATAAGTAAGGAATTTATAGAATGTGTCAAACACATTATGGTTGAAAAACCTTCGGGATGGTCGGAAAGGTATCAAACTGTTTGTCAAACAATCAGAGATGCGGGTTAGGATCAGAATATGGAACTTAAAGGTGTAAGGTATATCCATAAAGTTCTTGAGGCACTCTAACCTACTTGGTTACTAAACTTAGGTTGTGCTTAACTTTCTAATCTCTTGAAATGAGTGTTCTAATAAGGCTTAACTAAAGGCAAAGGCACGAATCAGAGTGATGAGGAAATAGTTCTACTTAAGCAGATGTCCTAGTCTACCCATTCCTCACCGGTCATAACACATGCTCCTACAGGGAGATCCTATGGTAAAATCGTAAAGGTTGTCTTATGAGCGCCTATAGTGGAAACTTAAGGGTCCAAACTTCACAGGTCAAGGTTTAATGTACTACAAGTCGCAGCCTGTTCTCTGATACCATAATTGTAACACCCCAACCCGATAAGGGTAGAATTATTACGTTATAGTGACATATCAAAGCAAACACAAGCATAAGACTTAAATAATACAAATGAATCTCAAAGGTTACAAAGGATAAATCTGAAGTATAAGGTTACAAATGAAAATAACAATAAATACTATGTCTGAAAATGTAATCACTTCTAGTCATCTCTAATCCAGAATAGCTATCAAAGTGTAGTCTTCTAAGGGCTTCTATGCACTCTTCACTCATATCCCAGCTTCCCACTAAAACCTGCTGCAGGAAAAGAAATGCGGCTGAGCTTAAAAAGCCCAGTGATCAGATATAAACAAACAAAAGCTAATAACAAAAGGGAAACAAAAATGAATCCGAAATAAATCCAAGCAAACCTGTTGAGACGAATATTAAAGAATATGGAACATATGATAAAATCAACATAACACGATCAAAGGGAATACGTATGAGGAATATCAAATGAATCAAAGGGAGATGAAATGAATCATAAGTGTAAGCAAATGAACTAAGGAAAGCATAAGTCAATAACAATTAAGAAGTTAGAACAACAAGGATCACATATATAGTAGAAGTAACAGAAATGCCCAAAAATCATATATCAAATTGTACATAGAGTAGCTAGCTCGATGTACCAAATGTGAAATGGAGTGTATTGCACACACATACCCATTCACCAAATTCAAAACAAAACAAAGTACCTAGGATGCATCCATACGCTCCCTGCAAATACAAATATATATATGCACAAAGCTCTAGGCTAAGTAAACATATACAATAATAAATATAGGCCTGAATAGCTAGCTTAAAGGGAACGTTGTGGACTAAAACCCACCTCAACAGATAGTGTCAATACCACTGGTGCATCAGTGGCAAGGCCATGGACTCCCCATGACTGGCTACAAATTAATCAAATAATGGGCAACAAATAGGGCATAGGAATGCTATAAGAATAAGAACTATTGTAACACCCCAACCCGAGAAGGGCTAAGGTGTATCATTATGGAGTCAAATCAGAACACAAGTGAAACGGAAATACAATACTAATTCAAAACTTACAAATATAACAAAAGAAAACTAATCAAAGTACGAGGTACAAAAGGGGAAACAATAATACTAAGCCCAATATAACAACTTTTAAACATCTCTAAGTCCAGCAAGTATCTAACAGGGTGAAGTCTTCTAAGCCCAAAAGCAAAACCTTCGTCCATAACCCAGCTTCCTACTAAACCTGCCGCAGGAAAAGAAATGCGGCTGAGCTTACAAAGCTCAGTGAACAGATATCAACAAATAACAAAGCAATACAAAAGAGTTATGAATAATCAAAGGAAAACGAAGATAGTTTACATATGGTGTCAATGGATAATCAAGGGTTGCCAAAGTTTAAATATAAAGGTTAAGTGTATGATGTAAGATGTAATGTATGTAGAATTCAGTATTTTCCCAGGCCCAATCAATCAATCAATACAATACAATAGTAGCCCAATATGGAGTAGCTAGCTCCCAATATTTGAGGGGTTGCAATGCACGCACACCCAGTCACCAATCAATGTAGCAATAATCATTGTAGTCAATATCACAATCAATCAATCAATCAACCAATCAATCAAATCTAGGATGCATCCATACGCCCCTACAGGCCAATAACAATCATAGCAGTAGTCGATAACAATATCAGGGACGGTGTGGTACATCTCTCCAACCACACTAGAGTACATAACATTGGTGCATCAATGCTATGGTTGTGGCTACTCCACAACAAGTAATACCTGGGTAAATACTGAAGGTTCATGTACTCAAGGTTCAATATCAAGTATAAGTGCCAAGTCATGATCAAAGGTTCAATGTGAAAGGTGCAATACCAAAGGTTCAATATCAAAGGTTCAATATCAAAGGTTCAGTATCAAAGGTTCAGTATCAATGGATCAATGTCAAAGAATCTATATCAAAGGATCGATCAGACATGTAATATCAACGGGTCAAAATGGAGAGGTCAAAGCCAAGGTTCCAATCCACAGGGTTAATTATTCAAAGTTCCAAAGTCCCATAGTTCATGATCAAAAGGTCATAATGAGAGTTTAAAACAAAAAATCAATTTAGTAGGTTCTCATCACTTGTTTAAAAAGGTTCGTAGTACAATCCCATTTAAAAGTTTATAACAAAAGTTCATTTAGAAAAGATCTTCCAAAAGATGACATTTATAAAAGTGATTCTTTAATAACGGTTTTCACAAGATATTCTTTAAAAGTGGTCTTCATGAATTTATAAAATCCCTATATAAGATTAGTCTTAAATCATATTAAAAGTGTCGTTATAAAATAATTTCTCCTTTAAATATTTCCATGTCATAATTAAGAAAGACATTTCACCACCCGTTATAATATCCCAAAAGAACATTCGAAGTCTCACAAAGGTTTCACCTCCCGTTACAATATCCTAAAGAATATCCAAAGTCTCACAAATGTTAAAAGATTAAGGTCACAAAAGGTTATCGAACGGATCATAAGAGTTCAAACGAATAACAATTGGATCACAGATACCGGTGAAACACATCAATCATAGAACCAAGTACGAAGGGTCATAACCAAGACCAAACGGAAGTCATAACACGATAATCAATTCAAAGACAAAGTCAAGAGAGAGAAAGTGTGCACTCTTAATGAAAGAGTACGGAATATCTGTACCTTTGCCGAGTCAAAATAAACCGAGACCAAACGAAGGGAGAACGGTCATTCCCGCTTCACCAAACCTAGAATCAGAATGGATACGAATCAAGAAGAGTCCAAATCGCGTAGGTTACCTCTTTTAGTTATCTTTCCATTTTTAGTAGCTTCCATATATATAGCGGCTTTCCAAAAATAGTAACTTTACAAGATTAGTATCTTTCCATAATTAGTAAGTTTTCCGAATTAGCAATATAAGTCATTTATCATTAAAGTTACAATTTAGTCAAGTTAAAGTATTAAAATGACAATTATAATAGATTATAGCTTATTATGATAGTTTATATAAGTTTAAGGTCTTATATGTCATTTTATCAAAGTATAGGGTGTAATGTGTCAATAATCAAAGTTAAGGGTTAAATATGTCAAGATGGATTTTAGGACCTAAATTAACTGAATTAAGAAACAAATAAGAGAAATCACACGTGACATGGTTTTAGTTCTATATTTGCATGTCTCTTCAATTAACGAAACTTAAACAATCATATATTACGAATCTTTTAATGTGGCATGGATTATTTTCAACGAACAAAGCAAATAGGGTGCCATGCATACGAGTCGTGTTTAGTTTCTATACGTGACGAGTTGTACATACGTTTAAAGACCACTCGAAACTCACACTCGAAAATACCCTTGTTACACACACACTTTCTTGAACACACATCTATGAACTCTCGACCTCTTTTCTCGTATACCTATTTAACGAGACAAAACAATTCCAACCATAACCAAAGTTTAACCAAATCCCCACCCATGACATCTGGTCCATTTGAGATTAGTTTTATAGTAACATATTTTAGGCTCCACGCAATTTTCCCACGCACGCACTAAACAGCACACGACAACAATTCATGTTCGGCACCCTTTTATATATATATATATATATATATATATATATATATATATATATATATATATATATATATATATATATATATATATATATATTCATTTTGCGATTCGAAATCAAAATAGAAAGTAAGCATATATTTTACTCTTTTCCTTGGCTAGATATGGTCAGATTCAGAATATGTTATGTTGTGTATTAGATGATCAAACAAACGCATAAATGAGGTGGATATAAAACAGGTTTAGGCTGAATTGATTTGGGTTTTAGGTCGTGATTTTATGTGATATATTTCATATATGTTAGCCGATTCTTGTAGCCTTTATGTGACACGATATATCGTTGTATTGTAAATCAAGACGAGAAGAAACAAACAACGAAGGTGATGATACCTTAGAGCCGGCTGAAAACAGAAAAGAAAATCAACGAAAGCCAATCACGCGAACTAAACTCTATACCAACAGGCAAACTGTAACATGATCGAAACCAAAAACGTGAACCCAAACTTGGGTTCTACCATTCTCCAACCTGCGCATGAATCGAAACAAGGTCGGAACTGGAACCTTTCTCTTGTGTACATCCAGTAGTAGCTACAACGGGTTAAAACCCTTTCTTTCTTTCTTTCTTTGTCGTGACTTTGATTATCAAGAATGGATCGGTTGTTGTTTGTTGTTGTGTGAATCTGTTTTGTTTTCAAGGTTCACGTATGTGAGGAGATAAGAGAAGAGGTAATACCGTATAATACAAATGAGATAGGGAGGGTTCTTAACTAGGCAAGTATCACAAATTTTTGGTGATTGATTGAATCGTATATTAAGGTGATTATTTAGTGATTTATGGAGTGATTAGCCGAATATTATGGGGAAGATTGAGGTGATTGATCCGAATTTTATGAGGTGGTGATTATCAATTCAATGTTTCCATAATTCGATTTCAAAGTGAGTGTGCACGACATTTATAAATCGGCCCATACAACCTTAGACGTGCGATATTATTATTATTTTTTGATACTTAAATACGTACATTTTATTTTATCATAAGTTTTATTAATGGTATAATTGTATATTATTCAGTTATTACAATACTTAGGTTAATATATATTGTAATGTCTTGCATCTTATTCGTCTTTTCATAAGTTCGAAATTAGAGGGGTATTTTGGGTATTTTTCAATGTTCGAAATTTTTGGGTTTTACAACTCTTCCCCTCTAAAAAGAAAATTTTCGTCCTCAAAAATTGATGTCGTGAAGGTTAGACGGAGACGTAGTAAATCACAAAAGAACGTCACAATTAACCTCACGCTCGGGGAGGTTCTTCCAAAAGAATTTTCATAAACGGAATGACCTTGTTTCTCATGACTCTGTCTTGTTGATCAAAACAGCTTTAGGTTCTTCCGAAAGAGACAAATCAGGTTGAATCCAATCAAACTAATAAGATGTCACATGCAAAGGATGATAATTGTATTCCCTCATAAGAGATACGAGAAAACATAGGGTTTGACGGATATTTCGTCCGTGGAATAGAAATGGACCGATCAGATGAGAATGTATCGAACGATATCAATCACGAAGTTGATGTCTGTAGGTTTAACTCTTCAAATTCTCAACATCCGAAGCTTCATATTTTAACTCATAATGGATTGTCATGAAACTGATCCAGCAAAAGTTTAGATGTAGCTCTTCATAGTAACAAATCAAAACCATATAGGTAGAAAATAGGTCGATCGATAACATCAATTGGCAAAAGCTCTACAACAGAACTTAGGATCCTTATCAAAACATAGGAGTCAAACAATCGCGTGTCGAGAATTCAAACGTATTAAAATGTACGGCGATAAGGCAGATCAAATGTACAAATTGAAAGAATCCTAAAGGTGTCACTATTCGCAGATCATCGCATACGAAACAGAAATCCAAGTCTCCACTAAGGCTCTTCTCGAGACATCCTATGAACACAACAAGTGCACCTTATATGATGTAAGTATTATCACGTTGGCCAGGCGTCATAATACTAGCATCATATAAATATGCCATCATGATGGTCATATTTTGTCTCAATTAGTGAAACAAATCTACAATTCCACCTATCAGTCCAACTAACTCCTGGTTTAGTCCTATTCAAAGATCAATAACAAAATGATGTCGAACAAAACAAACGAAACTCGAAAAAAAATGTAACAAAATCAAACAATCATCATCAGAAAGAAACATGTCGCTAAGGCATCAATTCCTCCATCACAAGGTTCGTTTCAAGAATTCGTCTCTTCAGAATCTTCTTATGTCCAAGTAGTCAGTTTTCGTCCATCTTCCACTTTAAGAGTGAAACGACATCATTATCTTGAGTTTGGTTCCTCAAGCCTTATGCAGTTTCTTCTTGGAATGTGACTGAGCAATGTGAATCTCTGGTATGGTCTTCAATCTCCTCATCATCCAGTCTGCTTCCACTCGCAATTCATCTTAGTACAACCATGATGAATACGAAAGTGAGACTGTATGTTCTTCACCAGCTCCAGGTCCGCCGTCTGGACTAGGTTCCTGCGTTCTGCTCGTCCATTCTTCCGTCTTGCAAGGAATGTCATCAACTCTCCAGGGTAGTCACTGATGTCTGTCCTCTTCAGGTTCTATCCAGATCCATTCTCCGATGGGAAACTTGGTGGTTCAACACGAATCATATCCGGGATTTCAGGGTGCCAAAACATAATTCACACAAAATGTACATCTCTTGGTGGACAAAAATAGGTGCAAGAGAACTTCATAATCGTGAAAATAACGTACGAGTCTCCAGATTAATAATGATAGCAAAAGTTTAATGATCGGAAATCATGGTAGAGGATTATCAAAGAGTTCAAAGCATCAAAAGTGAGACATAGCAGAGCAATTGTCAACATATCGAATTCTTAAGCAACCAACCATATATCAGTGTCAAATCGATGTTGACTTTCCAAAGAAAGGCAGATTGACATAGCAGATTTTATCATTCCAAAGGGAAAAGAGACATTCTAGCTATCACACCCCCAAAATCGGGTCCAGCGGAAGCATACATGCAGCTGGGGTGTAACTCAATTGATATCACAACACAAGTACAAAAATGTTCTCACTTCAATCATTTAGAATAAAATAGTTTAATCAAAAATTTTGAATTTACATTGTAAAAAGTAGTGCGGAAGTAAGCCCTTAAAATAGTTTAAAACGGTCCCCAAATGAATATCAGAGTCTTCTATGACCATGCCATTCCCTGCCAAAACCTCCAGTAGCGTGCCATTTCTTAATACCTGAAAATACATGCTAAAGTTTCAACACGAGGTTGGTGAGTTCATAGAGTCTTGTGAAAAAGAATGTAATGCATATGGATGAAGATGTCCCAGCAAAGGCATCGTAAATCCACTCAGTTCCGAGTCCCGCCATAAGAGACTTGTAACCTGTGTGTTTACAACCCACTGCCAAATGTGTTTTGGTTTGTGTGAACAAAATAATGCTTGAATCTCAATTCAAAGATAAGTGTAGCAAAACCGTTATATAAACAATTTTAACAATGAGGTTATATAAACAATGATGACAATCCCATGAAATGCAGGTAATCAAACATACCAATGAAATGCAGGTAATCAACCATGTAAAGCGAGTAATGCGTTTAAGTAAAACGAGCATGTATTCTCCCCCAAAGAGTTTACAAAACAATTAAAAGAGTAGGGGCTATGACTCACTTAGTGCAATAGCTACGATGACAAAAGTGGATACACAGAAATGAGGTTCGATCTCTAACCGCAACCTAATATGGATGATACGGTCTAATGTAAGAAATGAAATGATGCTACACATGCAAATACGTATGTTATAGATACCACTCGTTAGTTTTGAAAATAACGCTTATCGTCGACAAATACGTTTTTTACGTCTCGTTAGGTTAATAAATACTTTCCATGTAAATAGGTTGAAACGGTTCTCCACGATCCTCGTTTAGTGTTCTGTCGGCAAATATAAGGTTTTCGTCGCAAAAAGACACTTTTCATAACTTGAAAAATATGGCCAAAGTGGTCTCGCAAAACTAGTCGCGAAATAGTGATATAAGAGTTAGGAAAGAAGCTCAGTGGTTTTGAGAATATTTTCACCATATATAAAAAGTCATAGAACTGAAGTTTGTCCATACGGGTCTCAATCATAAAGATAAATAGCCATCAAGTGAGGTGTTTGGGCTGCTTTGGCAAATTCTGGGCAGTTTTTGGGAAAGTTTGGAAGACCATAAGTTATTCGTTATAAATCCTTTTTGACAAACGATTGGATGTTTCGGAAACTAGGCTGGGTGAACTAACTTTTTGTAAATGATGTAAATTTTCCAGAAATGGGTTTATCAATAAGATAAATGGCACTCAACATGATGTATTACAAAAACTGTTTTTCTATACTTAGTAATATTTTGCTAAAAAGCTGATGGAAATAAATAGAGTTTCGTCGATTTTGAAACGTGTATACCTTGGACGTTATAAGCTTGCTTTCTACGTTCTTTATATCCCCGGAATCGTGGGACAACAAACTAATATATTTTTGATAATTCGGGATGACTAGATCAAGTTTTACACCTCAGATTGCCAATTGAAAATCGTGGGACAGCAAGTACAATTTTCAGAAAATAGTTTTCGTCGTTAAACTTGCAAAAATCATATCTCCTTCGTTATAAACTCGTTTTAATCCTTTCTTTCGCCCACGACTTTGTTTTTGAAAGTATTTTCTAAATATCTAGCCCAAAGTTACCCGGAATCCCCTGATTTTTCTGGATTTTACAAAATGGGACAGCAACATTTATATAGTGGCTAAAATTCATTTTTCTTGTTTAATACTTGTCCAAATCCACTCCAAATCATTTCCAATCACCACAAATCTATTCTAATCCTACCATACACCTTCTTAGGGTGTCATGGGGTCCTAAACATCACCAACCTTGGTGGGTTTCATGGGAATAATCATAGGCTCTATATATACTCATATAAGTTAGAAAAATACTTGAAAAGTGGTATGAAACATAAATACTTGTATGTTTTGCCAAAATAACTTGAAAATACATCATGTAACTAGTGAAATGAAAGTATGAGATGATGAAAAGTAACACTTGAAGCTTACTTGATATATATGGAGTTTGATGAGAAATGGATTAAGAAACCTAGGTTTTTATCACAAAACCCTAACAAGGAAAGAAAGTAGAGCTTAATTAACACTTGATCTTCAAAAATTGATGGATCCTTCCATGGTTTTTATTTTGGGTCGTGGCTAGGGAGGAAGAACAAGAGAAAACCTTGACTTTGATTCTTGAAATGAATATAAATGTGTTATTTGTGTTTTTATATGAAAATATCTAATCCAATGGCATAATGGTAAATAAAGGGTCAAGTGGAAGTAACATGGTGAGGGGGGGCTGCACATGGTTGATGAGTATGTAGGAAACTTGTTAATATCTAGTTCACGGAGTCGGTTTTGGTTCCGTTAATCGCTAACCGTAAAGTTTTAAACCGCGAAACGTAAATCCGGGTATCGTAAAAATATGAAACTTGAAAGAATGACTAAACTTGTCAAAATACTCCATAATAAAATATAAAATGAATGGTAAGTTCCATCGGGTTGCATAAACGCTGTTAAAACTGGAAACGCGGGTTAAAAACGCGAAATTCGCGTAAAACACTGAACTGAAAAACGTAAAATTCCAAAACTTTTAGAATTGTCGTAAAATGCGAGAAAATCATATTTCTATCATTTATAGTGTTTTATGGACATATCGGGATGCTGGAACGACGTTTAAACCCAAAAGTAAATCTCGGACACGGCTTCGTGATTTTTGCAGAAATGATCCGACGAGCGCCAAACTCTCGGATTATCGTTAAAATAGTTTAACTTACGAGAATATGAAATAAAAATTTCGGAATAAATAGTGAAAGTTGGTGGATAAAATTCATTCACAAATTTCTTAACTAGATCTTCCCATGTTTCTATGGATCAAGGGGGTTGTTTCTCCAGCCAGACTCTGGCTGCTCCCTCGAGAGAAAATGGAAACAGAAGTAGTTTAATAGCCTCTGGCGGGACATTCTTATATTTGATGGTAGATGTGATCTTGTTAAACCATCTTATATGTGAATGAGGATCGTCCCTTTCGAAACCATAGAACTGATTAGAAGTAACCAGATTAAGTAATCCGGTTTTTAATTCGAAATTATCAGATACTATGGCGGGTACAATAATAGCATCTCCATAACCCTCGATGGGTGCCTGGAGAAGCTCTGACATTGGGCGTTCTTCTGCCATGATGACTGCAGGTTTAGTTTCAGTTTGTATTTGAGTTTCAATTTTCGGGGCAGATTGTGTACGTTTTCGAGGAATACTGACAAGCTCGCGATGAGGACTTGTAGACCTAGAAGAACGTGTGTGCATGTACTAAAAACAAAATTTTCAAAACAAGATCGAGGCAAAACCACAGTAAACTTAACCCAATAATCACAGGTAAAATGGCTTCTTTATAAAAGGTACACCACTTACACGGATATTACGTTAAATTTTTTATCTTATGTTTGGGAACTTATTCTGAAGGTTATTTAATTTATTCACAAGAAAATGTTTTTGGGTATATGTGTATGGGTGAAAACTTGGAAAATATTTTTGGAATCGATTCGTTAACCGAAATCGTTCCTTTAAAATCACTCGCAGGCTAGCGGGAGGAAATAAATGGATTCCTCTTCAGTTCGCAATTTAATGTCAGAACTTACCTTATACCAGCTGTATAGGTTGTGATTTTAAAGAAAACGAAGTAATTTAACTTCACGATTTATTTTGTTGTTATTTAATTTTTTTGGTGTTTTTAACACTTTAGGAAAAGTGTTAGTGAACTTTTCAGTTATGATATTTATTTTCACAAAAATTTACAGACTGATGATATTTGTACAGTAAGTTGATATTCAGAACCACGTATGCTTCCAAATTCGTAGTACGCAGCACACCTCCCCGGCAGCGGCGCCAAAATTTGACTCCTCCTAAACCAACCAGTCAACCGGGTGCGGTCAATAGGCTCACCTAGGAGGGAGTGCAAGATATATCCGGTGAGTAAAGTGTTTCCCCGGGTCGTTAAGTCCCGACGAGGTGTGAAATGGTAAATCGGTCCTTGTTTGTGACGAGTGATGTGAATGGTGAAGAGATATTGTCGTGTATGAAACAATGAAAGGTAAATTTACACTAGAAAACATATATTAAAGCATATAAAATAATAACGGAAAACACAAATAACATGAAACACAATCTAAACTTAAAACGGGCCTAAAACCAAATGATTAAAGCAAAGATAATAAAAACACTAGTAGCAAGTAAATAATGTAAAGTTAACGATAAAAGACAACGGATAAAAATAATAAACTAGATTATACTAAGCAAGCAACTAAGAAATATGTGATAAAAAAAAAAGATATACTTGTTAAGCAAATTTTCACGATCCTTAAGTGTAGTTTATTATTTCAATTAAGTTCTCTTATTGATGAATTAATATCTTTTACGAATAAATATTTTCTCACAACGTTGGTTTATTTTAAAAATAATTTTTCGTAAAGAGATATCAATATCTAAATTAAAACCCAATTATTTTCACGGCTTTTGCCCGTTTAAACAACTAAAATTTCAATCTAAGTAACTTAAATTTACTAACTAATATATTCTCTAACTTTTATAAAACCACACTTAATTCACGGAATAATTTACTCAACAAGTATATAAAAAGTCTACTCACTACTCATGACTACTAAACTAACAATAACAATAATTAGCATATTTCTAAATGGACATATATAAATTACTCGCACATAATAAAAACTACACTAATAACATAATTAAACATAATAAGTCTAAACATAGCAATAAACAATAGATAATAAAAAATGGATTAGAAGTCACCAAATATAAAGACTACGGATAAAATGAACTCCAAAACATATTTTAATCAATACCCAATCTACAAGCTCATATACCCAAATCTTCCTTAATAGCTCCATGACCACCATTCAATCATCTTGGTATCACCTTAACAACCCCTTAAACTCCAACTAATAAAATAGATGGTGCTTAGGTATGGCGACAAAAGATATTGTGTATCAAATATAAATGAAGTCACCCGAATAAAGCTCAAATGAAAATAGCAGTAATTATTTAGCCTCCTTTTATCACGAATCTCTCCAAAAGTGTAATATAAACTTTAGACAAAATCTGATTTTAAACTAATTTAGCTCTAATAGCAAAGTTCAAAACTTTTGAATCTAAAAATGATAATAAAAGGAAGAAAAAAAAAATGTTAACTTTAATGATTTTAAACACTATTGTTGCTTCTAAAAAAAACTAGTACTGATCGTAAACTACAAAAGTGTTAAACTTGATATAAAAAAAACATATGTATATATATAAATAACATAACAAGAGAATAGAAAGTGATTTAAAGGGAAACACATAAAACTAAAAGCAACATAAAGTTCGAACTAATGAAATGACTTTAAAGACTAAATTGGGTTTTGTTACTTCAATTTAAACTAATAAAAAAAAAAACTAATCTCTAGACAACAATAGTAAACAAAATTTAAGATAAAAACTGATAATGAAAACATCCTTCTAATGTATGCTACATCATATAAATATGTTATTACAAATGAGAAAAAAAAAATGAAAGCTGGTAAAAAAACTCATTCGGTCCTCCCTTTTATGGTGCTCCTTTTTTTTTTATTGCTAGCTCAACTTGACAAAACCTCAACATCATCCACCGTCCAATAAAACTTGTAGCAAAAGAAAGGCACGTGGAAGTCATCAGGTGATGCTTGCAACTTTTAAGTATTTCTTTGTTTTCTTCATTCGATGAATTTGCATTGGTTCACGGGATAAGAGATAACGCACGACATGCACTCAAATGATAAAATCAAATTAACATAAAACTTGGTCATCCATTATTTTTATTGGGCCGCTTAGGATCATAGCTCGCATGGGCTTTGTGGGCTGCTTTTAATATTAAAAATTTTCGACTTTAGCCACGATGCTCCAAATAAAATTAACGTTGACCTCGTAATTTTGTGCTCTATCCAAATCACATGCTCGTTTTTTTTTCTCCATTTTGACTTGATTTTTGTCCTTTTTCATGATATTCGTACCTGCACATGCATAAACATAAAAACACGATATATTTGGAATATTTGGTTAGTTTTGGGTCGTTTTCGCAGTCTAAAAGAGGTATAAAATGATGAGTATTTACACACTCATCAAAGTGAATAGTAAAAATGAATAGTAACTTTCCGAGATTAAAAATAAAATAAAATTTCGACGTTTGAAAAAGGACATGAAATTACGAGTTGTGACACTAGCATCCGTGATTAAACACCACCAGACTTCTCAAAGATGGATAAAGCAAAATCAAAATATATCGAAAAACTTACAGCTGATTTCCAAAGTTAGAGACGATCATAGCGCGCATCACATACATCATCGTCATGGAAATTCTCATAATGTCCGAAGATATATCAAAAGGATCAACAAACAAATCAGAGATCAAAGATAAAATCAATATAGCGTTATGCATTACCATGCAATCTTAAAAGCCTTCAAACTTACTATTGGTAAACTTAGGTGGTGCAAAACTCTAAATCTAAAAAGGATGATTCCAAAACGCATAACTAAACATAAGGCACGAATTAGAGTAATGTAGAAGCAAAGACACATAAGGAATCTCTTAAAGTCTACCCATTCTTTACTGGTCAAAACATAAGTTCATATAGGGGATTCCTAAAGCAAGTTCTCAAAGCGGTTCCCTATGTTCCTACAGTGGAAGTCTAATGGTCCAAAACTCACAGGTCATAGCCTAAGCTCTACGGATGTTGCATCCGCCGATCCAAACCTGGCTCTGATACCATAATTGTAACACCCCAACCCGAGAAGGGCTAAGGTGTATCATTATGGAATCAAATCAGAACACAAGTGAAACGGAGATACAATACTAATTCAAAACTTACAAAGATAACAAAAGAAAACTAATCAAAGTACGAGGTACAAAAGGGGAAACAATAATACTAAGCCCAATATAACAGCTTTTAAACATCTCTAAGTCCAGCAAGTATCTAACAGGGTGAAGTCTTCTAAGCCCAAAAGCAAAACCTTCGTCCATAACCCAGCTTCCTACTAAACCTGCCGCAGGAAAAGAAATGTGGCTGAGCTTACAAAGCTCAGTGAACAGATATCAACAAATAACAAAGCAATACAAAAGAGTTATGAATAATCAAAGGAAAACGAAGATAGTTTACATATGGTGTCAATGGATAATCAAGGGTTGCCAAAGTTTAAATATAAAGGTTAAGTGTATGATGTAAGATGTAATGTATGTAGAATTCAGTATTTTCTCAGGCCCAATCAATCAATCAATACAATAAAATAGTAGCCTAATATGGAGTAGCTAGCTCCCAATATGTGAGGGGTTGCAATGCACGCACACCCAGTCACCAATCAATGTAGCAATAATCAATGTAGTCAATATCACAATCAATCAATCAACCAATCAATCAAATCTAGGATGCATCCATACGCCCCTGCAGGCCAATAACAATCATAGCAGTAGTCGATAACAATATCAGGGACGGTGTGGTACATCTCTCCAACAACACTAGAGTACATAACATTGGTGCATCAATGCTATGGTTGTGGCTACTCTACAACAAGTAATACCTGGGTAAATACTGAAGGTTCATGTACTCAAGGTTCAATATCAAGTATAAGTGCCAAGTCATGATCAAAGGTTCAATGTGAAAGGTGCAATACCAAAGGTTCAATATCAAAGGTTCAATATCAAAGGTTCAGTATCAAAGGTTCAGTATCAATGGATCAATGTCAAAGAATCTATATCAAAGGATCGATCAGAGATGTAATATCCACGGGTCAAAATGGAGAGGTCAAAGCCAAGGTTCCAATCCACAGGGTTAATTATTCAAAGTTCCAAAGTCCCGTAGTTCATGATCAAAAGGTCATAATGAGTTTAAAACAAAAAATCAATTTAGTAGGTTCTCATCACTTGTTTAAAAAGGTGCGTAGTACAATCCCATTTAAAGGTTTATAACAAAAGTTCATTTAGAAAAGATCTTCCAAAAGATGACATTTATAAAAGTGATCTTCATGAATTTATAAAATCCCTATATAAGATTAGTCTTAAATCATATTAAAAGTGTCCTTATAAAATAATTTCTCCTTTAAATATTTCCATGTCATAATTAAGAAAGACATTTCACCACCCGTTATAATATTCCAAACGAACATTCGAAGTCTCACAAAGGTTTCACCTCCCGTTACAATATCCTAAAGAATATCCAAAGTCTCACAAAGGATAAAAGATTAAGGTTACAAAAGGTTATCGAACGGATCATAAGAGTTCAAACGAATAACAATTGGATCACAGATACCGGTGAAACACATCATTCATAGAACCAAGTACGAAGGGTCATAACCAAGACCAAACGGAAGTCATAACACGATAATCAATTCAAAGACAAAGTCAAGAGAGAGAAAGTGTGCACTCTTAATGAAAGAGTACGGAATATCTGTACCTTTGCCGAGTCAAAATAAACCGAGACCAAACGAAGGGAGAACGGTCATTCCCGCTTCACCAAACCTAGAATCAGAATGGATACGAATCAAGAATAGTCCAAATCACGTAGGTTACCTCTTTTAGTTATCTTTCCATTTTTAGTAGCTTCCATATATATAGCGGCTTTCCAAAAATAGTAACTTTCCAAGATAAGTATCTTTCCATAATTAGTAAGTTTTTCGAATTAGCAATATAAGTCATTTATCATTAAAGTTACAATTTAGTCAAGTTAAAGTATTAAAATGACAATTATAATAGATTATAGCTTATTATGATAGTTTATATAAGTTTAAGGTCTTATATGTCATTTTATCAAAGTATAGGGTTTAATGTGTCAATAATCAAAGTTAAGGGTTAAGTGTGTCAAGATGGATTTTAGGACCTAAATTAACTGAATTAAGAAACAAATAAGAGAAATCACACGTGACATGGTTTTAGTTCTATATTTGCATGTCTCTTCAATTAACGAAACTTAAACAATCATATATTACGAGACAAAACAATTCCAACCATAACCAAAGTTTAACCAAATCCCCACCCATGACATCTGGTCCATTTGAGATTAGTTTTATAGTAACATATTTTAGGCTCCACGCAATTTTCCCATGCACGCACTAAACAGCACACGACAACAATTCATGTTCGGCACCCTTTTATATATATATATATATATATATATATATATATATATATATATATATATATATATATATATATATATATATATATATATATATATATATATATATATATATACTAGACATCAAAGCCCGCCCAAGGGGCGGGCATGACTTATAATGATAATTTGTATGGTTTTAGTTATCGTGAAATTATGGTTAATGATTTGTTTCTTAATATTAGTTGGTCGTTAATTAATTGTAATAATTGATAGGTGTGATTAAGTATTATATATATATATATAATACTTAATCACACTTAATTGTAATAATCGAAGCCCGCCCGATGGGTGAGCATGACATGTAATTTTACATTTTAATTTAATAATTTACGGATAATAGTAATTTTTTTAATATATTTGTTATGTTTATGTGCTTTAAGTACATAAAAAACCATGGCAGTTGAACAAAACATTCCCACTTCTTTTTCTAAATATCTGCTAGCTACAATAGAATGTCTAACCGCTATGTTTCTATAAATGCATGATATCCACATGTAGCGATAAGCTTGTGATTATCCTGAATTCCTGAAGTTCTGTTGAATTCAATCAGCCAAGGCATGCTCACTTCTCTTTTTAACAGCTTGTACACCATCCTCTTAATTAACAAACCTACTTTCTTCCGTCATGCAGCAACAACAAAATGAGTACGCCCAGACCATATAACTAACCTTTAAAATCAAAGCTAATACCATAAGCTTACCCATCTAGGTTTTTGGTGTAGAGATCTTTTCAAAGATCGAGAGCAGTGTGATGGCCAACATTAGAGAATCAATACGGCAAATAAGTTACATGTAATTTGACTTTATCAAATTATACTAAATATCAAATGAACTGAAGTGATTAATTAGCATATTACTTAAACTAACCCTCCATGTGGTTCATCACAAACTTTGTAACGAATAATCTCATGAGTTTCTTTAGCTAACATCTGTGAAAATATTTTTCGATCAAACACATAATCACATAAAAACAAACAGATTTAAACATAGTAGTATTCTTACGTTAGCAATCAGTTATTGCCATTTAACATTACTGAAAGAGCCATATTACCTTTTCATAAAACTGTGGGAATGTCAGTGAGACAGTTGTACACGTCCTTCATAATACATATTATACATAATTAGTAGCATAACAATCATATGATTGAGAGTAATAAAAGTCTGCTTGTACTGTTAAATAAACAAATGTTCAACTTACTTCGGTGGACAGAAAGCTTCTCCTACATATCGCCACCCTTCAGTTGCAATTACCTGAAGGAAGATTAAATATGCCAAATAATCAAATTGGTTCTGTAAAATAAAAACACAACATACGTCATATTATGGTTTTGAGAAAAAAGTAGGGTATGACTGATATTTGGGTTTTGTGTAAGAAAAGTAGACACTGACCTTGATTCAACATCAATATCTTCTTGCAAACCTGTGATGATGAAAATACAAAAATCCATAAACCGGTCATTAGAGGGGATTGTCATGAAAAAGGACATTAGGGTTTTTGAAGCAGGAAAAACTCAGTCGCAAATTATAAATTGTAAGTCATTCAACTTCTCTACTGATAATGAGACTATATATGCAACCTCAGTGGCAATAAATCGTACATGGCATTATGGCAATAAAAATAACATTCAAACAATCAAAAAACCATAATAAGAATAATGAAGATGTCGAAGCAACCTAAATATTAAGATCAAAAGATGCTAGTATATATAACTTTTTACCTCACAGGGGATGATGATGGTGATGTATTGGTGACACTTTTTGTCCTGCTTCTCCTCCTAGTTGATACTTTTAGTTTTTTAGGAGCTGCAACCTCGACCTAAAGCAATGAGCACCATTAGAATATTCCTATACTGAATAGTGAATAGTAATATCTGGTTTGAATTTGCTCGATTGTACATACAGTGGTCGCATATATTACTGGTAGTCCATACAGTCCCTATTGTGCACCTATGTTGTTACCATAAATCTCCCATTAGACGACTTAGTCAATAGATACTTAATGGCATCAGATAAGTAGATACTAAATATTTATACACAAAATAGTATATATTATAATAACATTAAAGAGACTTTAAAGGATTTTACTAAAGTTCCCAAGACTTCACCAACCTGTAACAATGAAGGTGTAACAACGAAAGGTGTGTCATGAAAGAGAAATATATGATTTACACAAATTATTACTATTGAAGATGCGAAAATCAATCCATTTGGTTATGAACGAATCAATGTGGGTTTTGTTAGATCTATGATGGATCGGCTGGTTAAAAGCCACAATTAGCTAAAGCGAAAATGGCTTTAAATGAAGGGTTTCAGGCCAAGCCAACCCATCTCAACATTGCCACAATTACCCATTTTGACTCGCAACATCATTACTCGTCATGACCCATTGCCCAACCAGCCCAAATTACCACCTCTACTATCTAGAATCAAGAGTGTTAAACGAACAAACTTGATCGAATGCATCTCAATTATCCAGATAGCTACTCTTAGTTTAGTATCTACAGTGGAGCAGTAAATTACCTGTGGTATTACTATTGCGAGGTTCAAAACTTCAATTGCCAATCCTACATGGGAAAACAGCACAAATGGGAAAAAAAAATTGTAAGCGTAAATTAAGCTTTAATTCATCCGCATAAGATAATAGAATCTACAGAGTAAATACATACCGACCACCTCCTGTGTCAGCAGTCAAATCTGCTGTGATGGAGAATGGCACACTGTAAGTTATCTGCAACAAACAGGCACACCTCAATTCACATTCAGCAGAGATCAGTATAACTGAAAATCAAACGGTTCTTGAGATATTCATG
Source organism: Artemisia argyi (assembly GCA_030686995.1). Lineage (NCBI taxonomy): Eukaryota > Viridiplantae > Streptophyta > Magnoliopsida > Asterales > Asteraceae > Artemisia > Artemisia argyi. Next base: position 100,469,685 of record CM060702.1, read on the forward strand.
ATAAATCGGTATACTTACAGCAAGGGGAATCCGTGAAATCTGATGAAAATGTGCTTAGAAATATATACCTATCATATAATTCAGATGGTGTTCCAAAAGAAGAGCCTCATATGGAGTCCCTGTAAACCACGACATTAGGCCTTTAGCAGCTTGAGCTATACTATCAAATTCCCATCTTTTCATGTATTTGGACTCTATAGCAAGAGACGTAAAAGCCTGATCATAGAATAAACACACTCTTATATTACTCCACTACAGAGGATATACATAAATGAGTAAATTGCATTTAAAGGTAATGTATTTTAGTCTGATTCAATTTGCAGCGAGTAACTCTCAAAAACTTAATTAGGCTTAACGTGGTCAAATTGACCAACATCTCAGCTAATATACATCATTTTGACCGAATAACAATGTCAAATTATGTCTGAATACCCTTCAACTGTCCTTATAGTATCTGTAAAACAGTAACAAAATCAAAATGATTCAGATAGCAAACTTCAACCCATTTAGTAATATCTGGGAACCCAACTGACCCATTTTGACCGATACTTAAGAATGACATATTTTAACTTTTAACCCAGACCCAATTTGACCAATTACCTTCAAGTGTCTTTCCTTTTGCAGCTGAAGAAAACTCTCGTGCATTTTCCATAGGCATAGAATCTGATGCACCAGATGCCTGCCCAAAGATCACCATGTGTCCTCGGTCTTTTAAGCAGGCTAATGATCCCTGAAACAATGTTTAAGAGGCCCACTCTTGAGTTTGTTCAATAAATATGCATCAGACGAAAAAAAAAAGTATGCATTTTTTTTAAAACTTTTAATTCAGTCTTTAATGAATTGACCAATAGCTTCTTGCATTGTTGTAATGACAGGATTACCAAAACAATTCCCAGAATTACTTGCATTTACATAATTGAGCTTTTATAAACATCTACATATCATGAACTTCTACGTGTATGTGTGAGTGAAATTCATAGCTCTGTATTGTAAAAAATCTGAAAGAATTAATAAGACCATCAAGAAGACCCATACCTTTGGCCTGCATACACTTTTTTCCAAAGGTAATTTCTTCTTCAGGTGACGGGGTCGATATTTTAACTGTGCTTTTGGCGATATCAATTGGATAGGTGATCTTCATATATTGTCATTCTATAGTTAACCTCATTAAACAAAAAACTTAAATAGGAAAATCCTCATAACACTTCTAATTTTGACTGTTGACACAACCACAATTTAGTTTTTTTTAATCAATTTCTGCTATGAGTTTTTGCGTCCACAAATTCCAACTCTGCAGACGCCCCACTCTATTATTTTCGTGGGCTGCCTTAAACTCCATGCCCAGTTCCTCGTGCAGGTTATTAATTCGGAACCCAGCACAAGGAGAAAAAGAAAGTAAATGAATACCTATGTTTAGCCAAACATAGTTGTACGTGAATTACAATATAAATAGTCCTAAATTTTATACGCAAATCAACATTTTTTTTGCATTGTCTAATATTAATAGTAGCATAAATTCATCAAACAAATTAAATCTATGGTGACTGTGAGTTTTTTGTAGAGAGAATGGTTTGGTTGTGAAGTGGAAGACCACCAAGAAGAGTTGTTGGTCAGGTTTCCGCCACTCTCTTCATGCCGGCTCTCGTTAAATAGGCAAATCCTCATAACAGTTCTAATTTTGACTATTGACACAACCACATTTTAGTTTTTTTAATCAATTTCCGCTATGAGTTTTTGCGTCCACAAATTCCAGCTCTACAGACGCCCCACTCTATTATTTTCGTGGGCTGCCTTTAACTCCATGCCCAGTTCCTTGTGCAGGTTGTTAATTCGATGGCACATGTGTTTTTAATCTGATTCAAACAACGTGCCTTTCTTGAATATAGTACCAGCAGTTCATTCTTGTTGCAGCCGGCCAACAACAATCTGTGGCTTAGTTACAGCACTAACACCAACAGATCCCGGGCCACCATTTAGAAGACACCAACAGAACCCGAACATCAACAACAATAGCTAAAGCATCCATAGAATTGCAGGGTGAGTCACCTATTTCAGTCTACAACTTCAAAGAAATAGCACAAATAATCAATGTAGTGTAGACATTTTTTTCAAATGTAACAAATCTTTCCAAACACTGGTTAAAATTGAGTTTATAAACTACAAACTTAAAACCTACGCAGCCAATAAGCAATTGAACTAATGGTTCATAAATGGACCCCTAAACAAAGGAAGTGGACAACATTTCCTGGGAGCAAGATGAACAAACCAAAGCCCCAAAATACTAAGTACCAGGTTTTACACAGCCAATCACACAACCAATCCATATTGTAGAAAGTCCATGAGTTTTGGAGATCTCAATAAGCACTTACATTTATATATTGATACAGAACTGGAATCAGCAGTCAAACACTGTTGATCTACAGAATGGAAGCATATTCAAAATGGCTCACATGACCCTCATTCTCATCCAATGCTATAGGTGGCAGTGGGGTCTTTCTAAGTTTCTTCCTGTCTCGGTGACAATCTTATAAGCATTTTTAAAATACTTAAAAATTCAGTATAAAGCATAGCCTCGTACCAATATATCATAAGCTTGAGGCCTGTAGTTTGAGAAGAAGGATGTATGACGACCACCTTCATCCTTTGCTAGAACATAATTTCAGCCTCAAACTTTGTGTATGTTTTTACACTACCAGGCTTTGCAATGACCTGTACAAAAGGAAGGTAATACACAAAAAGTCATTAATCAAGTTGCAAAACTCATCTGCTTATACTGTTATACATCAATGATGTGGTATCAATTTGTATTGGGTCGCAAAGATAGAAACATGATAAAAGATCATAAAAGAAAAATGGGTGTGGAGAAAATAATCTTAAGTCTAAACAATAGTTAGTGACCAGCCATGCTAAAAATTAGATTAACTTTACCCCATCTAAAATTGGTAAGCTTAAAAAGAGTTGTAAAATTAATTCGATTCCCACAAATTCAATTACCTGTCCTCGCTGGATATCAGTCCTGCTTATACCACATAAAAGTTCCAAGTGGAGATCCCATGCTAAACTTTTTAGGGTCACGACTTGCTGAAGCTATATCAGAACGATTCACATTTAATGGCTCATAACGACATTTAGATTTTGTACCAACAGGGTAAATTAGTCTTTCATTAGCTACTGCTCTATACAAACTCATTGGTGAAGTTTCATTCACAGATGAGTGATCGAGTAACTCGATTCTAATTAATATAAAATTTGTGCATAGGAAAGAGATGCTTATGTACCTTCAGGGATCTCCATTCAGAATCGATGCTTAGATGATACAGAATCTTTGACGCTAACTTGGTCCCATTAAACCTGCAGCAGGACAGTTATCTAATTAAGTTACGGAATCAAGCAATCTGTTGTGTTAATAATGAGCCATCTGCAGTAGGTACCCTCTTTCAGGAACCTCTTCACCTTCAAATCTCATTTTGAACCCCATACCAACAGAAAGCTTATGATTTCTAGCTTCAAGGTACTTGTTAAGGCTGACAATAAACTCTCATATCGTACATTATAATAACTCATATCGTACAGCATATCGTACATTATAATAACTCATATGGCTCATTATATCGTACATTATACTAACAAAAATGTGATAAGCATCTTTATTAGCCCATTTCATAATAAATGCTATGAAGAAAAAACATAAAAATTCATATATATTTTATATAGAGATAAAGCCTTTTTGGGTAAAAATTGTAAATAAATTTAAAAGAGTATAATAAGAGTGCTTTGAGCCTCCTTAGACCCGTTTCACAATCATCCCACTTTTACCTTAATGGGTCAAAATTGTTCTAATACAAACAGAGGAGAAATTGGACTAAGCTGAAAGTGTTGCCTGCATGTTTATGTAGTACAAAATAAAGTATTAAAATGACAATACTTCAAATACATAAGTAGTATTAATAATGACATACCAATATATGTTGTTCGTGTTGTTGAAGACATTCGCAATAGCATCTGCACCATGGATACACATTGATTATTATAAGTTAGTTTAGTTAGGCAATTGTAAACTTACTCATGCGTTGTAGATATATTAGAAACCTACTTGTGATCTAAATAATCCCTTAGTAGGCACAATTTGTAATCCCAAACAGAACCTATAAACTGGTTAAACCTTGTGCAAATCAACTTGTAGTTCAAATGGAACATTACATACATTCCAATATTACCTTAACAAAGGAGATTTTATAACCACATCAAATCTCTTAGCGAGCCCACTTAGTATGCGTTCATCTTTCTTATAACCACAATGTTGTTTCTACAAACATGCAACATGAATCAAATGATGTCTGAGAGAACTTATAACAAAGCACCTATGTTGCATAGAGCGGTGGTAACTTGTTTTGATGCATTGTTGCTTTTTGAATCAATACTTATCCTACATACATATTAAATCAGTTACATGATCACATGCATGCACTTGATAGCATTATCTTAAATCCAATTTATTAAGTTTAGGCTTACCATTGTCAGTTTGGGATTGATTCGGATAAAATCAGTATATGAGATTGTCATGGAAAAAAAGGAGATTAGGGTTTTTGAGAAAAATATGACTGCAAATGTTTTTGGCGTATATGTTTTATTAGGTTTACCTAAGTTGTAGGGATTCTCTTACATAATTGGTTCCTTATTAATTTGGATTTGCAATATATAATCAAAAAATGTGTTGATCTAGTGGTTATCATGTTTATTGATCATACCAACACCCCAAGTTCGATTCCCTTTACTGTCATTTTTAATGTTATTTAGTCCGAATTTTAATGTCTCTAATATCCAAATTTTATTAACAAAATTAGCCGAATTTAATAAAAAAAAATGATGATATTGCTAACAATAATGATGATGTGGCACTCAAAACATGATGACTGGGCATTGACCATGCATATGTGGAAATGACTGGGCATTGACCATGAATATTTGGCAATGACTGGGCATTGACCATGAATATGTGGCAAAAAATAGTCAAACGCCTCCAGTTATATATATATATATATATATATATATATATATATATATATATATATATATATTCATTTTGCGATTCGAAATCAAAATAGAAAGTAAGCATATATTTTACTCTTTTCCTTGGCTAGATATGGTCAGATTCAGAATATGTTATGTCGTGTATTAGATGATCAAACAAACGCATAAATGAGGTGGATATAAAACAGGTTTAGGCCGAATTGATTTGGGTTTTAGGTCGTGATTTTATGTGATATATTTCATATATGTTAGCCGATTCTTGTAGCCTTTATGTGACACGATATATCATTGTATTGTAAATCAAGACGAGAAGAAACAAACAATGAAGGTGATGATACCTTAGAGCCGGCTGAAAACAGAAAAGAAAAGCAACAAAAGCCAATCACCCGAACCAAACTCTATACCAACAGGCAAACCGTAACTTGATCGAAACCAAAAACGTGAACCCAAACTTGGGTTCTACCATTCTCCAACCTGCGCATGAATCGAAACAAGGTCGGAACTGGAACCTTTCTCTTGTGTACGTCCAGTAGTAGCTACAACGGGTTAAAACCCTTTCTTTCTTTCTTTCTTTGTCGTGACTTTGATTATCAAGAATGGATCGGTTGTTGTTTGTTGTTGTGTGAATCTGTTTTGTTTTCAAGGTTCACGTATGTGAGGAGATAAGAGAAGAGGTAATACCGTATAATACAAATGAGATAGGGAGGGTTCTTAACTAGGCAAGTATCACAAATTTTTGGTGATTGATTGAATCGTATATTAAGGTGATTATTTAGTGATCTATGGAGTGATTAGCCGAATATTATGGGGAAGATTGAGGTGATTGATCTGAATTTTATGAGGTGGTGATTATCAATTCAATGTTTCCATAATTCGATTTCAAAGTGAGTGTGCACGACATTTATAAATCGGCCCATACAACCTTAGACGTGCGATATTATTATTATTTTTTGATACTTAAATACGTACATTTTATTTTATCATAAGTTTTATTAATGGTATAATTGTATATTATTCAATTATTACAATACTTAGGTTAATATATATTGTAATGTCTTGCATCTTATTCATCTTTTCATAAGTTCGAAATTAGAGGGGTATTTTGGGTATTTTTCAATGTTCGAAATTTTTGGGTTTTACAACTATAGCATGTAACAAATATCATGCAAATCATAACAAAACTGGGTCAATCAAATACGAATCAAACAGCATAGCAATGGTTCAAATCCAAGGTCCAAATCAAAGATTCATATCATGAGGTTCAAATCAGAGGTTCATAATAGCAAAAGGGTTCATAGCAAAGGTTCAAAATTTGAAGTTATATAATTAAAAGATTTTAAAGAAAGTCATGAGAAATCTTAGAAAATAAAACAGATTAAGGACTTTTGAAAATTATTTCAAACCTTTTTATCGTAAAAGTATTCCTTTAAAAAAACACATTTCATAAAAGTCATTAAAACCTTCATATAAAACTGGCATTGTATCGTAATCACATAAATCATTTCAAAAATAGTTTTTCTCAAAAGTCATCAGGTTATATTTTTAAAAGGGTCTTCATACGAAATTATACTATCAAATGAACCAAGGATATCAGTCGTATAAAGATCAGAAATCATAATAGTGGCAATGGAACGTATCATGAGTCATAAGAAACCTTACAGAAAGGTTAGAATATCTGTACCTTAGACCGCAAGTGCAAACATAACAAAAACATAAAGATCGGAAGCAAACTCCTTCTTCAGTGGATCTACACGAATTCATGATCGTCTTATTATTAATAACTTATTATAAATCAGATTACTTATTTTAGTCGGCTTTCCATTTTTAGTAGCTTTACGAATTAAGTAAGTTTCCCTAATTAGTAATTTCATACTTTAGGGTTATAAATGACAATAAAATAAACTTTAAGATTTAATATAACCAGTATCATAGTTTAGGGTCTAACATGGCATTCTAGTGAAAACCACCAAGGTTTAGGGATTAATGTGTAAATTATCAAAGTGTAAGGTTTAAAGTGTAGATTTAGATTTATTTAAACACATTTCATATTGTATTAGTAGCTTTTAAAACTCATGCTTACAACACACTCATGTTACCTCTTTCAGTCCAAAACAGATACGAGCCTCATCAAGTTTTCATGCCTCATTGTTAAAAGAATTTTAAAGCTTATTTATGTGCATCCTTTGTCTACCAAAAGTAGTTAACACGACACCAAACAATTTTCTTATCCGAGCATACGAATATGGACGCCCCATGCTTTATCTTTTTTAAGTTCAATAAGAGTCTTTTTCGTTTTAATAATAGAGATTAGATTAAGTGTTGCCGAGCCGTAAACGGTTCAAGAGGTCGAACATGCATGCAAATGTTTAATTATAGTCGATCATACAACCCATGCTCTCGTAATCAAATCAACCCATATTGACAAGTTTTAAATTATTACATCAAAACGCACAGTTACATATTTCGATAGGAAATGGAGATCGACCAACCCTGCATGCTTTTAGTTCATTTCATACGTAGTTCATTTCATGCTTTGGTATTTTATCATGCATGTAAACTTCTTACAATTTATTAGGCTTCTTAGGTCTATAAAATATATAATATAAATCATCTATATGTTCTCAAACGTATTCTATACCTCGAAACAAAGTAAGTCAGTCATCACATGCGGTTCCATTTCACAATCATAACGACGGTTTAAGTTCAAACGTGTTAGAGGCATGTCAAAAGGCTAGAAAACAAAGGAATGAATATACCTCGAGTCGGATATAACGAACGAAACAAGGGACAAGATACGATCGCGGTACAAACTATCCCACCACCGAACCACGCATAGCTCCACCTTTCAAACAGAATATAACCCTCGTTGCGCAAGGAAACAGGATCGAATATCCACATCGAAACCACCAGAAAACCACACCTTTAAATTTAAATGAAAACTCACGTACGAACCTTCTAATGCCGAACCAACCGCACCCTACGATCAGACCTCCATAATAGGTCACAAGCAACCTCCTTGTACCATGTTGGATCGATTACCCCTGTAACACCCAACCGAAACAGCAGCAACTTTCGTCCAAAGAACCCTTCGAACCATAGAATAACCCACGTCTCACTCTTTCTTCGATCAGCACCACCACACACGCGATTCCCCACGAGTTTCCTTTCTTTGTTTTTGATTCGAACAAAAAGGGACAGGAAGATAGCAGCAGCCGAATATTGTGTATAGGTTTTAGGGTTTTGTTTTTAGAGAGTTTGTAAATATTATATATGCTAGCTCTAAAAACGTGTGGTGATAGGATCAGTTAAGGGAAAACCGTGTGGCAGATTTGAGACAAATAAGGAAGGGACTGATTTATAGGGATTTGATTTGGAGGATTACTAAAGATAATCAATCACGAGTTTAGACTATATTCAAGATTATATTCCATGCATAGAATATATAAGGTTCGGCTAGGGAATTAGAATAGAAAATGTGGCGTATTTTAAATGTATACAAATGTGGTTAACATAAGTTTAAATATTTGGATGACGTATATTTCTTCAAATTTTAAAGTGTTAGATACTTAGGTTAAAATTGGAGTGAAATGTCTTAATTAATTTAAACGTATTTTATAAATTCGAGATCAAGGGGTATTCTGGGTATTTTACGTGTTCAGGAATTTCAGGTTTTACAGTACCTGACCGTTGTATTGTAGTATATCATAGGTCCGAGGGATTGATCGTTCTCTAGGGGAATAGTGTCGTTAGGATTGAGATGTAGGTTAACTAGGTCTAAAGTTAAGGGATGATTCTTTTTTTATTTTTATGTTTTATGAAAGTAGTAAAATCTCTGGTATTGGAAGAGTGGGCGGAATTAGTTGCTAGCCAACTAACCCAAAATTACTAATTAAACAAAATAAAATAAAATAACAAGAAAAATAAATGTGGTGGGTTACTTATAAGAGACAAATATGTTTACTTAGATTTCACTACTCCCTAGTTATCTCTTATTGATATATTGATTTGTTACAATTGTTTGATCAAAGGATTGTATTCCTTAATACCGGTCGTGAGGGCATGTACGTCCTTCCCCAACTTTATGAGTATTTGTTTCTTCTTATGATGACACGTTTAGTGTCCTACATTGAGAATCATCAACATCTACTCATGCATTAAATAAAATCAATAAAACCGCAGTACACATCCGATTACGTTTCTTAAGACATTCAAACATGTTACCGAATAGGAGTTTAGCCAGTTTTCTTAAACCTAACGTGAGTCAATCAATCAAACAATCAATAAAAAAATCAACAATCAATAATTAACAACTAGGTTTCATTAGATCTAAGCAAACACTAAGAGATCTAAGCTAGCATGTTAATGAAAAGAAAAGGCAAACAATTAATCAAACAACACATAGACATATTGAATGATTAAAGGAGAACTTATCTTTCAATTAAACATGGAAGAGAATAGGGTTTAGAACCCTAAAGTTGCTATAAAATTCGGAGTACAAAGTTTCCTTAAAGTTCCACAAGTTCCACCCCTTTTCTAATGAAAAAATATAAAAGTATATATAGAATTACATAGGTGATGGCGTCAGGTTATTATTTCTGACGCCGTCATCTCGCCGTAATTAGGGTTTCTTGTCGCCCAATTTAGCTTCTTGACGTCGTCACTCATTGTCTTCACTGGGCTGTCTCTTGTTGATAGAATACGTGACGGCCTACTCCTTTTAACACGTGACGCCGTCACGTGTTATTCCTCCAAAAGTTATCTGGCGCGTCAAATGCAAAGATTTCCACCACATGAATCTTCAAGTGACAGCGTAACCCTGTAAGGCGTGACGTCTTCACGTGTATTTTCTAGCATAGTTTCTTGATTTTGTTGTTTTCTTAACTTTTAACTCCAAGAACGTCCAAAATGCTCCATTTTCTAGAATTTTTGTCCCAAGTACCTAAAATAACAAAAGAAGTGATTCAAGGTAATATTTGACCATATATTTACGATTTAGGGTTTAAATGACCCCCTAAAAGCGTATCAAATAAATCCTTATTACCACCACATACGAAAATTAGGTTTCTCCTTCATCAACCTTGCTCTCTAATCATCATTGTAAGTACTCTAAACATAATTGCACTCCTGATTTGTGTCTAGGATTTCTATTTATGCACATTAACTAAAAACTTTGGGTTATGCATCAACTTTAGAAATCATATAGAGCATGTGTTGTAAATAAAACTAACCATGTTTTCCTTAGTTAGGAATTGCATCTTGTAGGACATTATCATGTCTACCAAACACCCCATGTCAAATTTTTGAAAAAATACTTCTCACAACTAGGAAAAATATAATTTTTTGTTGAAACAAACTAAAAACGTTATGTTTTGAGCATCACTTGCATAATGTCTCTTGAATGCTAAAGGAAATACATAACTAATATGTATTTTCGGGTACATTCAGATGAAGCTACATTGAATTAGGAGCGTTTCGGTTATCTTTAGTTTTATAACAAAATTTGAATAATAAAACGTTTTGAGCATTAAAATGAGTCAAGATAACCGCACCTCCACATTGTTTGCATATAGGCACACACTAGAACATATACAATATAATAGTCGTTAACTTATTCTAAAAATGTGATATTTGTGTTTTTAGAAATCATCATGCCTCGTGCAACTCACTATGATCACAAGGACACCCTTAACTACCTTCCAAAACACCACAAAACCAAAAGCTTAACTCCCAACCAAGTCAAAGTGTTTAAAGCTCTAGAAAAACGTTATGTCTATGAGGGTAGGACCATTGACCCCTGTTGACATAAATAATGCATGAAAACGTTATTTATATTTTTCGATATCTCTATATTTTGACGATCACAAAATGTAAACTCATCAAACGTAAGATTATTACGTAAACAAGTATTAAGCTAGTTTATATCACTATATCCAACTTAATCACTTAAGGTATGAATAAACAAGTGTTTAATACATCTCATGATCAAAAAGGTATTTAATTAACTAATACAAAGTTTATTTAATTATATAAACATATTATATATTTTTGAAAAACACTTTTGGTAATAAAGAAAAATGTTTTAATCATACTAAATATATGATTTCAAATTTTTTACCAAAATCAGTTAGTTTTTCACCAAATAAACTTTCCCCACTAAAAGACAAGTTTTCTGGCCGTTACAGTTGGGCGGCCCCCTTAATTATAAGGGGCGGTCCCCTTAATTTTAAGGGGGCTAGCCTTGATTTAAGGGGGCCGGCCACGCTCCTCTGTCAGAACTTGTTGCCTATAAATACCACCTTAAATCTGGAATTTTTCTCACCTTTTACATGAAATTTTCAGATCTCAAACTCTCTAAACATCCTCTAAAACCCTTTGATCATTTGTATATTAATCCTTGTTTAAGTGATTCAATCCCTTCTCATCCATACTCATCCAAAGTGCAAAAGAAGAACACTCCTTCTACAACTAAGTTCAAGAAGTATTGAAGAGTAGTTGTGCATTGTGTACATATATTTGTAAAGTTGTGTTGTGTATGTAATAAGTAGTTTAGAAGTAATAGAAGTTGTGTAGGAAGTAGAAGTTGATTAGTAGTGAAGTAGTGTAGTTGTGAAGAAGATAGGTGTGAAGAAGTAAGGTGTGAAGAAGATAGGCGTGAAGTAAATAGGTGTGAAGAAGTTGTGTAGAAGTTGTGATCAAGTTGTGACGTAGTCGTGGTGTGTAAATTGGTGTGTAAGGTTTTCTCCGCCATAAGGGAGTTTATTGACATAGTGAAGAAAACTCTCGAGTAGGTGACTCGGGGAGTGGAGTAGGAACAAGGAAGGTGACCTTGTAGCCGAACCACTATAAATCCTTGTGTTATGGTTTGATCTCTCCAACTCTTTTCATTACTTACTTATTTACTTATACTTTATTAGCTTAGTTAGTTAGTTAATATATAATTGTTCATATAGTGCAAGTATTGAGATCACATAAACTAGAATCGAAGTTTTTAAAACAAACTTGTTTTTATAAATTTTAAAAGGACGTAAAGCTATTCAACCCCCCCCCCCCCTCTAGTTTTCCACAATTGGTATCAGGAGCCACGTCTTGCAAGATTTTTAAAATATATTGTATTTTAAAACTTGTAACGATCTATGGAATCTGAAAAATATTTAGAAGGGCAATCTATGCAAAGACCACCACTATTTGAAAGTGATGGATTTTTATATTGGAAAAATCGATTCGAAACTTAAGTGAAATCAAAAGATCTAGATCTTTGGCATGTTATTACCAATGGTGATTTTTTACCTATTCAAAATAACCCCGAAACTAATAAATATGAAATCGTACCTTTTGAAAAACAAAACGATGATTTAAAAAGAAAACTTGCTAAAAATAATGAAGCAAAAATGGTTATTTACAATGCGTTACCATGTAAAGAGTACGAAAGGATCTTTATGTGTGAAACCGCAAAAGAAATTTGAAACTCTTTATTAATAACTCACCAAGGTAATAATCAAGTCAAAGATAATAAAATAGATCTACTTGTGCAACAATATGAGCAATTCACGATTCCGGAAGAGGAATCAATTGATAATGCTTTTGCTAGATTTAACACTATCATCACAAGTTTAAAAGCACTTGATGAGAATTTTTCTAGTAAGAATTTTGTTAGGAAGTTTCTTAGAGCTCTTCACCCAAAATGGCGAGCCAAAGTGACGGCTATTGAGGAATCAAAGAATTTGTCAACACTACAACTTGATGAATTAATTGGAAATTTGCAAGTCTACGAAGCAATTATAAAGAAGGACTCCGAAATGGTTAAAGGAAAACGAGAACAAAGCAAGTCAATCGCCTTGAAAGCTAGAAAGGAATCCAACAACGAAGATAGCTCATCTTCCGAAAGCGATGATGAAGAATACGCCATGGCCGTAAGAGATTTCAAGAAATTCTTCAAAAGGCGAGGAAGATTTTGTAGAAAACTAGAAGGGAGGTTGAATAGTTTTACGTCTTTTTAATTTGTTATAAAAGATAGTTTTAGTGTTTTCTTAGCTTTTTAAAAACTTAGATTCGATAATATGTGATCTCAAGTCTTGCACAATATAAACAACTATCAATAAATAAGATATAACAATGATAAGTAATAAAATAAATAAGAGATGGAAAGATCGAACCGCGAGACAAGAGATTTATAGTGGTTCGGCTACAAGGACACCTTCCTTGCCCTACTCCACTCCCCGAGCACCTAACTCGAGAGTTTTCTTCAATATATCAACAAGCTCCCTTATGGCGGAGAAAACCTTACACACCAATTTACACACCAAGTTACACGCCACAACTTCTTCACAACTAAGTCACAACTTCTACACAACTTCTTCAAATCAATCTACTTCACAACTAACTACTCCACGCCTATCTTCTTCACACCAATTTACTTCACAACTAACTACTCCACACCTAGCTTCTTCACTACAATCTAATTCCTAACTTTTCTTCTTCACATCAAGCAACTAACTAATCACACAATCTATATATCTAGCACAACTATCTGCAATCAAATATTCACAAAGAATAATGTAAATAATCTTGATGATGCACCAACAACTTGGATGTGGAGGTCACAACAAGTTGTAATACTTTTTGTCTTGAGGGATAGAAGTATTCTTCTCTTGCACTTAAGAGGATGAAGTTTGAATCACTTTGAAACAAAGAATTATGCACTTATGATCAAAGGATTAAGAGAATAGAAATGTGGATCTAGAACAGAAAGTTTAGGAGTGCAAAAGGTGAGAAAATTCTGAGGGATGAACCAGTATTTATAGGGGAGAAAAATACTGTTCTGGAGCGTGGCCGGTCCCCTTAATTAATGGCCGGTCCCCTTAATGATTAAGGGGACCGCCTAAGGAATTAAGGGGGCCGCCCCTTCAGAACGTTGGATTTTCTTGTCTTTTAGTGGGGAATATTTTTCTGGATAAAATTTGCCATTTTTGGTTAGAAATTTGAAATCATATATTTATAATGAATTAAACATATTCTTTTAATTCCAAAAGTAATTTTGTAAAAGATATAGAATGTTTAATACATTTTATAAAAATTCTAGTGATTAGAAAATTTTCCTTTGATCATGAAATGCAATAAACCCTTTGTTTATTCATACCTTAAGTGATATGGAAGCAAAGACAAATATTAAGCACTAAAAACATGTTTACGTCATAGGTTTTAGATTAATGAGTTTATGCTTTGTAATTATCAAAACATAGAGACATTGTTAATATGCTAACAATGTTTTTAGACATTATTTATGTCAACAATCTCCCCCTTTTTGATGATTACAAAACCTTAAACTCATTAGGTCTAAAAATTAATTTTTAGACAAGTATTATTAGAGTTTAACATTCTCTTCTCCCCCTTTTTGTAAAATCAAAAAGATTAATGCTCCCCCTTGATTTATGCTCCCCCTCATTTGAGAGCACCAAGGGAATGAGCTATGGAAATCTTGGCTACACAAAATATTAGAAGAGAACAAGGCACATATACATGCAAAGCAATAATTTGGCAAATAAAAATAGATTCATTCAAGCATCATAGAAAGCATTACAACATTCAATATGCCCAAGGCATATTGATCATAATAAAACAAAAGAAAAGACATAGTCCTATATTGCCTAAAAGAGCACTTGGACTTGCTTGCAACCCATGGTTGATTGTTTTATTTGCTTGAAGGATAATCATAAGCATAAAGCTTAGTTGTTAGATGGAGAAGGATATAGAGTGGGGTATGGAGCGGAAGAGGTGGACCTCACGATGTTGTATCGTGTTAAGGGTGGTATAGGATGAGGTCGAGTGAGGAGATATTCAATCCAAGAAATATCTTCACTCAAGTATAGGATTTGTTTTTGAAGGAAGATGCAACAAGGGCAATAGTGAGTGTGGTTTGTAACTTGATCCAAGTTGAGAGAGTGAGGAAGGAAATTGTTGTAGGGTGATGATGGAGGTTTCCCTTTGTTGCGTTGTACAAGATGCATGGCATTGAGATCACAAAGATCATGGATTTGTGATATTTCATCACGGAACTTTTTCTTTTCCGTGGCAATGCGGAGAAAGTCATTGTGTTGATATGGATGAATTGGATTTGTGTAGTTGGAATTGTAGTGGGATGGTTGATCAAACTTGTATGGATCATTACAAATGGTTGGAGGATGAGATGAGTGGTTTGGCATGAAGGAAGATGTTTGGCCAATGTTGTATGGTTTGTAAAGAGGATCAAATGAATGTCCTTGTGAATTTAGTGTAAAGTTTGGGAAGTAAGTGGTTAGTGGTGTTGAGTGATTTCCAACTTCATTGGTTATGATGGATTTGTTTCGAGGGCTTTTTCTTCGCCAAACGGGTTTTTCCGTCATTCTTGCAAGCCTTGAGGCTTTTGGTTTTGGTTTGTTTGGAGAAGTCATGAAGGGATGAATGAAGAGTTTTGAGGATTGGGGTTATTTATAGTGTAAGATTTGTATGTTTATGGATGGATAAAGTTTGTTTGGGAGATTAGGACAAAATGTGTTGGTGAAAATTGGGAAATGTAGGTTGAAATGGGCTAAAAAGCGGAAACGATTCTGTAAACCCGACCATCAGATGGCCGGTCCCCTTAATTAGGGGGCGGTCCCCTTAATGATTAAGGGGGCCGCCTTACAAAATTAAGGGGGCCACCCATCTGGTGATTTCCAGGTTGCCAGAATTGGGTTTTTGGCAAAAAATTTTCAGAAAGGTTGTGTGTTTGGATTAGAATTCAAGCAAGTTCAATTCCTTTAGGCAATATAGAATCTAATCTAATCAAGATATAGCATGCATGCAATAACACATAAGCAAAAGAGCAAATAATCAACACATAATAAGCAAGAGGAGATAAGTAAAGGCAAGATCACTTAAACTTCCTAAGGCACCTATCTTAGATCAAAGGCAAAGGCAACTAGTGATGGATCAAGATGACAACATTATTAGTGAATTTGTCCTAGTGTGTGTCTATATGCAACAAATGTGGAGTTGTGATTGTTTCGACTCCTAAATGCAAAAAGAAATAACGATCCTAAGAAACAATCCAAAAGATCTCCTTGATTCAATTTTTGCTCGATCATGAATGTCAAAGATATATATTAGATTATATGCCTTGACAATTTATGTGAGAGTTTATGCATGATTTTGAAAGACAATGTTTTTAGTATTAGTCAACAATGCAAGGAAAATGATCTTCATGTGATTCCTAGATGTGAGAATAATTTTTAAAGAAAATTGATTGAGTTTTACAAAGGAGTTTATGCAAAGAAAATAAATTTTCCCAATCTTTAATTTTGTGCGAAATAGATTCCTAGACTCAGAAATGATGAAGTGGAAGAAAAGTAAATTTTATGCAAGTATAAATTTGTATTAATCCAATATAATTTAGTCAACTTGTTCCATCATTCCTAATCCTAAACGCAAGTGGTTGAATAATTCACGCTTAAGGGGTTTTGTGAATATATCCGCAATGTTGTCTTCCGATGCAACCTTTTCTATAGATATATTTCCTTTTTGTACATTATCCCTAAGAAAATGGTGGCGTATTTCTATATGTTTAGTCCTAGAGTGTTGCACCGGATTTTTACTTAAATCTATCGCACCTTTGTTATCGCACATAATGGGGACATTTTCTAACCTAATGCCATAGTCTACGAGAGCTTGTTTCATCCATAGTGCTTGTTGACATGCCTTTCCAGCGCTTACATATTCGGCTTCGGTGGTAAAAATAGCAAGAGCGGTTTGCTTCTTCAAAAACCAAGATGTTAGACAACATCCCATAAACGTGCAAATACCGCTAGTGCTTTTTCTATCTACGTAGTCTCCCGCATGATCCAAATCCGTATAGACGATGGTTTCTATGCCAGATCCCTTAGGATACCATAATCCTAAGTGTATAGTGCCTTTAATGTATCGGAAGATACGCTTAACCGCTTCTAGGTGTGAGGTTTTGGGATCCTCTTGAAAACGGGCACAAAGGCAGACACTAAACATGATATCGGGTCTACTTGCCATCAAGTATAGTAAACTACCTATCATTCCTCTATACTTGGTGTTATCTACGGACTCACCTTCATCGTCCTTTGTGAGCTTTACTTCCGTAGACATGGGAGTTTTCATGGGTTTTGAGTCTTCTAGGCCAAATTTCTTAAGCATTTCCTTAATGTACTTAGATTGGTTAAAAAATATTCCATCTTCTAATTGTTTTATTTGTAATCCTAGGAAGAAGTTAAGTTCACCCATCATACTCATCTCAAACTCATCATGCATGATTTTGGCAAATTCATCACACATGTCTTGACAAGTCGATCCAAATATAATGTCATCAACATATATTTGGACAATGATGAGATTTGGGTCTTTCCTTTTAGTGAAAAGAGTGTTATCTACCATCCCCATGGAATAATCATGTTTAATAAGAAAAGCTTTTAATCGATCATACCAAGCTTTGGGAGCTTGTTTGAGTCTATACAAAGCTTTCTTTAACTTATAAACATAATCAGGTTTTGCGAAGTCAATGAATCCTGGAGGTTATGCCACATATACCTCCTCATTGATAAAACCGTTAAGGAATGCACTTTTCATGTCCATTTGGAATAACTTAAAATCTAGGGCGCAAGCATGGGCAAGTAATATCCTAAACGATTCAAGTCTAGCTACAGGGGCATAAGTTTCGTCATAATCAATTCCTTCTTGTTGATTATAACCTTGGGCAACTAACCTAGCTTTGTTCCTAGTAACTATTCCATTCTCATCTAACTTATTCCTATATACCCATTTAGTTCCTATGATGGTCATATACTTTGGATTTGGGACTAATTCCCAAACATCATTTGCCTTAAATTGATTTAATTCTTCTTGCATAGCTATAACCCAACTTTCATCTTTTAAAGCCTCGTTAATATTCTTAGGTTCTATTGCTGAGAGGAAACAAAAGAAAATGTTTTTATCTTGGGCTTGTGACCTAAGGGTTCTTTGGTTAAGATGTCCTATTATATTATCTAATGGATGTGATTTAGATTCTTTAATATTAACAGTTTCGTTATTTTCTAAGTGAATGTCTTCATTATCATTTCCTATGGGTTTTGTTTTACTAACCTCAATAGCTTCATCTTCGACTAAATCATCATCTTCAAAAGGTAATGTTTTAGGAGGTGGTGGTGTTTCATCAAATGTTACATTTAGTGATTCCTCTACTTTCATGGAGTGTTTGTTAAGTATTATATATGCTTTGCTATTTTGTGAGTATCTTAAAAATATTCCTTCATATGATTTTGGATCAAACTTAGTGAGGTAATCCTTAGTGTTTAGAATATAGCATTTACTTCCAAATACCCTAAAGTAGCTTAAGTTTGGTTTTCTACCTCTTAATAACTCATAAGGAGTTTTTCCTAGAATTCTTCTAATTGATACCCTATTTAAAATATAAGTCGAAGTTTCTACGGCGTGACACCAAAATTTTTGTGGGATGGATTGTTCATTTAACATAGTTCTACTCATTTCTTGTAGTGACCTATTTTTTCTTTCTACTACGCCATTTGATTGAGGAGTACGAGGAGCGGAGAAATTGTGAGATATTCCATTTAACTCACAATATTTTCCGAATTGTACTTCATTATCAAATTCCCTACCATGGTCCGTCCTAATGGCAACTATTGAGCATCCTAATTTATTTTGAATCATTTTACTAAATATTTTGAATTTTTCAATGGCTTGGGTTTTGTCACTTAAAAACCTAGTCCACGTGTATCGTGAGTAGTCATCTACTATTACTAAGGTATATTTGTTTCCTCCATAGCTCCGCACAACGGATGGACCGAAAAGATCCATATGTAATAATTCTAGGCACCTAGTAGTGGATACTATATTCTTAGCTTTGTGACTAGCATGAGCTTGTTTTCCAATTTTACATGCATCACAAAAATGCTTGTCATATTTTAGATTACGCAAATTTCTAACTAATTCCTTAGAGGCCAAAGATTGTATTTGTTGCATGTTAGCATGTCCTAATCTCCTATGCCACAATGTAGAGTTTTCATCTAGGGTCGTTAGGCATATCCTATCCTCAGGCTTGTTTCCTAGTTTCATAACATATATGCCACATTTCCTAATTCCTCTACCTATAATTTTTCCATTCTTAACTATTTCGCTATCCTCTTCAGTAAATGTGACTCTACATTTATTATCACATATTTGTCCTACACTAAGCAAGTTATATGTTAAATTATCTACATGCTCTACATTTTCAATAGTAAGTGAGTCTTGAGAAATCGTACCTTTGCCAATGATTTTTCCACGTAAGTCACTACCGAAAATAACATTACCTCCATTGTATGCCTTGTATGTAGAGAATAGCTTGCGGTTCCCCGTCATGTGCCTTGAACATCCGCTATCTTTGATCCATTCGTCAGGTTCCAAATCAATTCCTAAACATATTTCGTCGGTTTCTTTTGCCATAAAACACTTTTCGTCTCTTGGCTTTTCAACTTCTTCTTTGTCACTATCACTCCATGTTCCACTAACAAAAGCGCCATGATTTTCATAACCCGGTGGCTTTAGACATTCGCCAATGAGATGATTTGGACTTCCACATCTAAAGCACTTTCTTTTCCCGTAGTTGTCACTTCTATTTCTTTGGAATGCTTTTCTTTCATCTCGTGATGATCTAGTGAATCTTCCTCGTCTCTTGAAGAATTTCTTGAATTCTCTTACGGCCATTGCATATTCTTCGTCTTCACTTTCGTCACTTGAATCATCATCATCACTAGGTTCCTTTTTGGCTTTTAGAGCAATGGATTTGGTTTGTTCTTTCTTGACTTTGACCGTTTCCGAATCTCTTCTTATGATTTCTTCATGAACCTTCAAGTTGCCAATTAGTTCATCTAGTGATAACGTCATCAAGTTCTTTGATTCTTCAATTGCCGTGACCTTAGCTCGCCATTTTGGATGCAATGCCCTAAGAAATTTCCTAACACAATTTTTACTAGAAAATGTCTCATCAAGTGCTTTTAAACTTGTGATAATAGTGTTAAATTTAGCAAAAGCATTATCAATTGATTCCTCTTCCGGAATCGTAAATTGTTCATATTGTTGTACAAGAAGATCTATTTTATTATCTTTGACTTGGCTATTACCTTGGTGAGTAATTAGTAAAGAATCCCAAATTTCTTTGGCGGTTTTACACATAAAAATTCTTTCATATTCTTTGCGTGGTAACGCATTATAAATGTCCATTTTAGCCTCATTATTTTTTGCTAGTTTCTTTTTCAAATCATCATTTTGTTCTTCGAAAGATACAATTTCATCCATTTTAGTTTCAACATTATATTGAATATGAGGAAAATCACCAAAGGTAATAATATGCCAAAGATCAAGATCTTTTGATTTTACATACGTTTCGAATCTATTTTTCCTATATAAAAATCCATCATTTTCAAATAGTGGTGGTCTTTGCATAGATTGCCCTTCTAAATATTTATCAGATTCAATAGATCGTTACAAGTTTTAAAATACAATATATTTTAAAAATCTTGCTAGACGTGGCTCTTGATACCAATTGTGGAAAACTAGAAGGGGGGTTGAATAGTTTTACGTCCTTTTAATTTGTTATAAAAGATAGTTTTAGTGTTTTCTTAGCTTTTTAAAAACTTAGATTCGATAATATGTGATCTCAAGTCTTGCACAATATAAACAACTATCAATAAATAAGATATAACAATGATAAGTAATGAAATAAATAAGAGATGGAAAGATCGAACCGCGAGACAAGAGATTTATAGTGGTTCGGCTACAAGGACACCTTCCTTGCCCTACTCCACTCCCCGAGCACCTAACTCGAGAGTTTTCTTCACTATATCAACAAGCTCCCTTATGGCGGAGAAAACCTTACACACCAATTTACACACCACAACTTCTTCACAACTAAGTCACAACTTCTACACAACTTCTTCAAATCAATCTACTTCACAACTAACTACTCCATGCCTATCTTCTTCACACCAATTTACTTCACAACTAACTACTCCACGCCTAGCTTCTTCACTACAATCTAATTCTTAACTTTTCTTCTTCACACCAAGCAACTAACTAATCACACAATCTATATATCTAGCACAACTATCTACAATCAAATATTCACAACAATCTTCACAAAGAATAATGTAAATAATCTTGATGATGCACCAACAACTTGGATGTGGAGGTCACAACAAGTTGTAATACTTCTTGTCTTGAGGGATAGAAGTATTCTTCTCTTGCACTTGAGAGGACGAAGTTTGAATCACTTTGAAACAAAGAATTATGCACTTATGATCAAAGGATTAAGAGAATAGAAATGTGGATCTAGAACAGAAAGTTTAGGAGTGCAAAAGGTGAGAAAATTCTGAGGGATGAACTAGTATTTATAGGGGAGAAAAATACTGTTCTGGAGCGTGGCCGGTCCCCTTAATTAATGGCCGGTCCCCTTAATGATTAAGGGGACCGCCTAAGGAATTAAGGGGGCCGCCCCTTCAGAACGTTGGATTTTCTTGTCTTTTAGTGGGGAATATTTTTCTGGATAAAATTTGCCATTTTTGGTTGGAAATTTGAAATCATATATTTATAATGAATTAAACATATTCTTTTAATCCCAAAAGTAATTTTGTAAAAGATATAGAATGTTTAATACATTTTATAAAAATTCTAGTGATTAGAAAAATTTCCTTTGATCATGAAATGCAATAAACCCTTTGTTTATTCATACCTTAAGTGATATGGAAGCAAAGACAAATATTAAGCACTAAAAACTTGTTTACGTCATAAGTTTTAGATTAATGAGTTTATGCTTTGTAATTATCAAAACATAGAGACATTGTTAATATGCTAACAATATTTTTAGACATTATTTATGTCAACAGATTTGTTAGGCAACCACACGATGAAAGGAGAGCACCTCAAAAGAATAATGATGACAAGTACAGCAAGAATGAGGGAAAGTGTTTCAAGTGTGGTGATCCGAATCACTTCATTGGAAAATGTCCAATGATGACAAGAGATCAAAATCAAAGAGCGTTTGTCGGAGGAGCTTGGAGTGATAGCGATGAAGAAGAGAAAGAAACAACAAAGGAAGAAAAGTGTCTCATGGCTAAGACATCAAGTGAGGTACGTTCCGAAACCGAATACTTTAGTGATGAAAATTTATCATTAGATGAAATAGATTTAGATAGTGAATACAATAGATTATGCAACCTAGGACAACAAGTAATGGCTAAAAATAAATCACTAAAATACATAAACAACCAACTAGAAAATGAAGTACTAGAACTAAAAATTAAAATACATCAACTTGAAAAAGGTAAAGAAATTGTTGAAAAATGTAAATCATGCCAAGAGCTTAAAAATGAAAACAACAAACTTAGGGAAGAAATTTGCAAACTTGATAAATTTGAAAATAGTAGTAACTCACTTAGTAAAATCATAAGTATTCAAAGAGTATCCGGAGATAAAACCGGTTTAGGATTTAACTCAACTGAAGCTTCAACAAGTGAAATTAAAAATGTTAAATTTGAAAGTGAACTCAAGGAATTAAAACCTTTAAAATCTAATCCTAAGTATATACTCATAAATGATAAGAAAATACCTATCTCTAGTAATGAAGAAATAAAACCGTTTTATAAACCATCTTTAAAAACCGAAGTAGGATCGTCCAAAACTAAAACAAGATCTAAATCTCCACCACCTAGGAAACCAAATAATTCTTACCCTAGACCCAAAACACCTCAACCAAGAGCAAACCAAAATAGACGAAACTTTAACAATAATCAACAAATGTGGAACTTCAATCTGTGGGGAATGTTTCCACTATATATGCACCCAAGTCGAATACAAAACATGTTCGGATCAAATAACTTTGGTCAAATGAGACAATGGGGACCAACGTAAAAAGATTCGCCATTCAAACATGGAAACTTTTGTTGTCACTTCTTGTTCGGACTATTCCTCGAAGACTTTGAAGATAAACGCGTTGAAGACGAAAGGTACACATTTCCTTTTATTTCCTTGCCAAGAAATGCATGCTTAGTTTAGTATCTTGTTGTTATGTAACTTTGTTTGGCTCATTGTTTCTTCTAGTCTCTATATCTATACATATATATACCTATCTAATTATATTATATCTATATATATATATATATATATATATATATATATATATATATATATATATATATATACTTAGTTACATATAGGATCTTATAACCTAGAAAATTCATTTGTTGATTTTCTAGAACTAGCAATTGTTCGTTTACGAACCCTTTCTTTCCCCCATTTGCCTTATTGAACTTTAATGTTCAACAACACTCATGCTGATGAAGAGAGATGAGTCGAAAAATCTATAGATGAAACAAACTCCCGGCTTCCGTTGCATACGTCTCCCTCCTATATTCTCGTCTTATAAGCCCTCATTATATATATATATATATATATATATATATATATATATATATATATATATATATATATATATATATATATATATATATATACTTATGAACCTTCCACAACTCTCTCGTCCACTTGACAACTTGATGAATTTCATCCGAAATAATCAAGAAAATTTAATTGACGAAATGTCAAGTAAAAATGTCAAGCAATTCCTTTCGTGCGAATACTTTCCAACGTATTTTTGATTAAATATAAATCTAATATATATATATATATATATATATATATATATATATTCTTGTTCGTTCCAGAAAGCAAAAACACAAAAAATAAACATTTTGGAGGGCGGCTCCCTTAATGTTTAAGGGGACCTGATGAATGTGTAAATACTCATCATTTTTACCTATTCTAAGCTACCAAAACATCTAAAAACACTCAAATATGCATCAAAATAGTGAAAATATCCCAGGATGTGTTTTATATGTTTCAGATGCAAAATAATCAAAAACAAATGAAAAATGTACAAAGTTTGCAAAATTGGCAGTTTCAGCCCCTCATCTTTCAAAAGTTGTCAAATCTAGTCCCTAGTTATTCTAAAAACTTGAAAAAGTCACCAAAGGTCCTTTTAAATCAAAAAGTTACATAATTAGTCCTTTGGTGCACAGTTTCACAAAATGTCAAGTTTAGTCCCTGAAGTTTGGAAAATTGTCAAAAATGGTCCCTGAGATATTAAAACTTTGAGAAAAACAAATTTTGTCCTTGTACTTATCATCTATGGCAGGAATGGTCCTTGATTGGCAAGTTTGGTGAAATTACAGATTTTGTCCCTGAAGTTTGGTGATTTGGCAGAATTAGTCCCTGGGGTTTCATATGTGAAAAATTCAACACATGTCCTTATAATATTCTCATATGGCAAAACACACCCCTTGAAATACTTTGGAAGAATGCCAAGTTACACCCCTCAAAAATCAGAAAATGGCAAAATTGGTCCTTGTTATTACCACTAATCAAACCGGACCCTTAATATAAATAAAACCCAAAACCAAATCCAATCCAAACATAAACCATCACCCAGCCCACTCCCTTGTTATTTCCCTGGCCCAATCCCTCAAAAGCCCATCTCCCATTTGTAAGGATTTTTGGTTTCAAACTCATTACATCTGTTCACAAGTTGTCAAGGTTACTCATTTTCAAGTAATTATAGTCTAAATTAACATAATCAGTAAGGAAATCAAGATCAAAGTTCATCTTAGTCAACCTTTTGTAAAATCTCAAAAAGTCAAAAGTATACCTTGTTTCAGAAATCCAAATCTTGGAGGATTTTTTGTGAATTTTGTGTTAGGTCTTAGACCCTGATCTTTTTAGGGATTGATCTTTGCCACTTAGTCTTCAAAATCTCATACACAACTTATTTTTAAGATTTTTGTACAAGCTTGTGCATCAGCTTAAAGTGGCCTGCAGGGTAAAAACTTGCCCTGTGCACAGGTTTTGACCAAATTTCCCAAGGCCTTAGCTACTTCATTAGTGGGACCCACCCTGAGCTTTTTGGCTTTTTGGAAAGCCAAACAACTCATTTTGATAGACCAGTGCTTATTTTTCCATTTTGAGCTTATTTGGTAGGGCTGCAACCATCATCAAGTTTGGTCATTATCTGAGTCAACACTGAGGACTCAGTGTGAACCCCCAACTTCCAAGCCTTGCACAGACCTCAATAATAAGCCATAAGATCTGCTTATTGGCTTATTTTGAATCCTTCCAGTCCACCTTCAAGGGTCAGGACTTTATTTGGACCCCTCTTAGCTTTTGTGGACCCCACAGAGGTCCAAAGTTCATTAGTTTGGCCTGTTCAGGCCTAGTGTATGCAAGAGTGCTTATTTGCTTATATCAGCTTATCCAGAGTGCTTATTTGTGACTTTTGTCTTATTTCAAGTTGGTATACATGTGTGATAGCTTATTTGATCATTTGAATAGCTTTTCAGCAAATCACAAGTCCTAATAAGCTCTAAAACTCCACTGTTAAGCACTTGGGGGTGCACACAGCTTATTTTTAAGCTATAACAAAAGTGTTTTTGTAAAAAGTTCTTATTTTTAAGTTATTTTCATCTGTCAAAAAGAAAAACACCAAAAACCATATTTAAAATTAGTGATAGCTTCTATTTAATAGATTCTATCTTTTTCATTTTTCATTTCAGCTTATTAATAAGCACTTTATCATTTTTATAATTTTCTTAATTTCCTATTACCTTTAAGTATTTGTAATAATTTTCTTAGATTTTTCTTAATCAGTTTACTATTTATTAGAATTAAAAATAGTTTAATTAATTAATTAGGTAATATTAGTAATTAATTAGTTTTCTTAAATTTTAATTAACAACAGTAGGTTTTTATAATTTTCCTAAGTTTTATAAATTAGTTAAGACTTTTAGAAAATATATTTTTGAATTTTTCTGTTCATTTTCCTATTTTCTTATTTAATTTAGTTAAATTAGATTTAAATTAATTAAAAAGTAAATAATTAGTAAAATAGTCTAAACATAATTTTTAGAAGCGTTTTATAATTTTTTAGGATTCCTGTGATGGTTAATTAGTTTTATAAATTTTTCCATAATTTTCTAAGTCTTTTAGGTATTATTAGCAATTTAAAATAGTTTAATTAGTTTAATTAATATAATTAGTTTTTAATTAATAACAAACTCATAAAAAGACAAAATATTTATTTTTATTTTTTATACTTTCTTCAAGTTCTTTTTAAGGTTTAGAAATTAGTTTTGCAAATTTTTAGGTTAATTTGTTATCCTTATCATTTTTAGTTAATTTAAATTAGGTTTAAATTAGATTTTAAATAGTTTTATTAATTAATTTAGTATTTAAATATTAAAATAATCATTGAAATCATTTCATTTTCATTTTAAATTTTCTTTTTATTTTAAGTTTTAAAAAGTTTCACTTGCACCCCCTGTAGTTTGTAATTTGTCAAAACCCACTTTTTTGTCTGTAAATCTGATTCCCAAGTTGTGAGTTTGTGAATATATCTGTATATCTATTATTGTTTATATCATTGTCCAAATTCCAAATATCAGTAGCATAATCAATTCCCAATCATCTTGGCTACTGTCCTCAGCGCCACTCATTCCTAAACCGTTTTTTAAAACACCATTGCAATCTCGCTAGGACATAACGACCCGGGGACACACTATACTATCCACGAAGTATTGGAACTGAGCTGTCTTTTACTTATTGACCTTGGTCAATAATATCTGACCGTTTCGGAACCAATCAAAATTTGGCGCCGCTGCCGGGGAGGTTGTTGCGTGTTTTTAAAATCGTTTTAAGTTTAGTGGTTTTCAAAACCATCCCTGTACAAATTTCACACAATTTGTAAAAAGTTTTGTAAAAATATCAATCATATCAAAAAAGTTCATTAACACTTTTCCTGAAGTGTTGACAACACCAAAAAAATCAAAAACAACAAAACAAACTGTGAAGTTAAATTACTTCATTTTCTTTAAGATTACAACCTGAAACAGTTGGTATAAAGTAAGTTCTGACATTAAATTGCGAACTGAAGAGGAATCCATTCTTTCCTCCCGCCAGCCTGCGAGTAATCTTAAAAGAACGATTTCGGTTAACGAATCAGTTCCAAAAATATTTCCCAAAGTTTTCTGCACACACACCCATAAGCCCAAAAACAATTTTTCTGTTAATAAACACATAAAATCTTACCACCGCAAACTAAGGCAGAACACCTACCAACTGGGGGTGTGGACATAATAAGTTCCCAAACTTAAGATTAAAACTTGCCATTGTATCCCTGTGAGTGGTGTACCTTTTTCAAAGAAGCCATTCACTTGTGATTATTTGATTTAAGTTACTGTGGTTTTGCCTCGATCTTGTTTTGAAAAATTGTTTTTAGTGCATGCGCACTCGGTCACAAACAAAGCGTAAAAATCAGAAAAACGTACCCGAGCTACGTACTGTTATTGAAGAACCAAAAACCGAAATGGCCGATGGGCCACCACCACCACCCCCTGACCCTCCCAGGGATGAGCCAGCTCCCGATCTCCGAACGATGGAGGAGTTGTGTCAGCGTACCATGCAAGGGAGGGGCGGACCTATTGCACCACTCACTATTGGGGCTACGGACTTTGGCCTCAAGCACCACATGATCCAACAAGTCCAAAATTCGTGTCAATTTCACGGATTACCGGGTGATGATGCTAACAAGCATCTTGATAAATACCTTACCGTCACCCAAAGCATGAAACAGCATGGTGTCACCGATGATGCCCTCCGGCTGTATCTCTTCCCCTATTCTCTCACCCATCATGCCACTGCATGGTTTGACCGACTCCCAAAGAATTCTATTCGTACCTTTGATGAAATGGTAACCAAGTTTTTAGCAAAATATTTTCCACCTTCCATGGTTACCAAGTTACGAAATGATATCAGCAACTTCCGGCAACGTCCCGATGAGTCTCTTTTTGAGGCTTGGGAACGTTACAAGCTAGCTATTGATCGATGCCCTAACCACAATATGTTACAAGTTACCATCATAGATACCTTCTATAATGGTTTGACATTGAGGCACTGGGATATTCTCAATGCTGCTGCTGGTGGGACCTTTATGAAAAGGCGTCCCGAAGAATGCTATGATCTAATTGAGAACATGACTGCCCACCATAACTTTTGGGATTCCTCTGCGGAGAGGGATGAGTCTTGTAAATCAGTTATTCCTTCATCATCATCTCCTGAAATAATTGCTCTCACCAAAAAGATGGATGATATCTCTACGGCTGTGTTGAGAATGAACCAAACTATGCAAAATCAGGTTCAAAATCAACAAGTGAAAGCCGTTGCCCGAATTTGTGAATCTTGTGGAGGCCCACATCTTTATTCCGAGTGTCCAGCTACTTCTGGTTTTCCTCAAGAGAACGTTTATGTTGCTCAAGGTTCCTACAACATGGGGGGTAATTCTTACAAACCACAAGGGGACCGTAATCTCTTAAGCTATCGTTCCAACAATTTTCTCGGACCTCCCGGTTTTAACCAAAATCAAAACCGTAACTCGACTCAAAATCAGAATCGAGGAGATTTTAACCAAGGTCAAAACCCAAATTTCCAAAACCTGAACCAAAATCAAGGTCATTTTAATCAGAACAATTTTCAAAATGGCAATCAAAATCAAGGTTTTCAAGGAAATTTTCAAAGAAACCAAGTTTAAGGGAATTATAATCAGGGTAATTTCAATCAGAGAAACAATTTTCAGGGTAACAACAACCAAAACCAAGGAAATTTTCAAAACAACCGTGTTCAAAATTTTCCTATTGATGAGGCGAAAAATGATCCGTTTTTAGGGGGTCATTTAAGCCCGAATCCGAATTTATTTGATCAAATATTGCCCTAAATCGTTCCTTTTGTGATTTTAGGTGTTTGGAGAGTGAATTCTGGAAAAGAGGCTATTTTGGACGTTTTTGGAGCATAAAGTGAAGAAAACGACAAAGTACCAAAAATCCAAGCTGGAAATACAAGGTGACGGCGTCAAGGGTTTGCTCTTGACGGCGTCAGACATGAAGAATAATTTACCGTAGCTGGTGACGGCGTCAGATGGAGTTATGACGGCGTCAAAGTGGCCAAGATTAATTTACCGAAGGTGGTGACGGCGTCACATAGGCCGTCACGATTGGATCTAGGGCGTCCGAGGAAGTGTATGGCGGCGAGTTGACGGCGTCAGATTTTACTCTTGACGCCGTCAGGACGATTTTCCTATATATAGTTTTCTAGTTTTTTCATAAAAAGAGGAGAAGTTTTGGTGAAACCCTAAAGACGATTTTGGTGCCTCTTTTACAGGTTTTTCAAGGGTTCCAAACCCTTGAGACCTTGCATTGTAATTGAGATAAGTATACTCTTAATTCAATCAATATGTCTATGTGTTGGTTGTTTATCTTTTGTTCTTATCTTAATTCTACTATGCTAGGCTAGATCTCTCTTGTGTTTGCTTAGATCTAATGAAACCTAGATGTTGATTATGTGTTGATTACTTGTCTATTCTTGTTTTGAATGAATGATTTTATATGTTAGGCTTAAGAAAACTGGCAGATCTCCAAATGGTAACATGCTTGAACGTCTTAAGAAACATGAACCGAGGCGTACTAGGTCTTTATTGGTTGTATTTAATGCATGAGCCACTGTTTACAATCCCTATAGTTGTGCTGGGTCATGGTGTAGGAGGAGATAAGAGCTCATAGAGTTGGGGAGTTATGTATGCCACTCCACGAATGGTATTAAGGAATACAACCCGTCATTCATACAAGTGTAACAAGTAATTGACATGTAAAAGATATCTAGGGAGTAATGAAGTCTAAGTAAACACAATTTCTCCAATTACTGCTCACAACCTTAGTTTAATTAGTTTAACTTTATTTTTATTGTTTTATTTTGATTGCATCTTAGCTTTGGGTTAGTTGATTAGCAACTAATTCCGCCCACTCTTTCAAAACCCGAGATTTTAATTGCTTTCATAAAAATATAAAAATACAAAAATACTCATCTTTCATCTCTAGAACTATTAATTAGGCTTTCTAATCCTAGCGACACTATTCCTAAGCTGAACGATCAATCCCCCGGTACTTGTCACTATACTATACTACAACGATCAGGTACACTGCCTGGTGGGGGTTGTAAGCCTCGCGAGATCCCTCGAGAGGTAAAGCAAGGTGCGATTCCCACGCATCAAGTTTTTGGCGCCGCTGCCGGGGATTGTCTATCTTTACATTTATTCCTAAACTTTCGCAAAAGAGTGCGGCGCCATCAAGTTTTTGGCGCCGCAGCCCGGGGAATAGTTATTGTCTAGGTTAGAATTTCTTTTTATTAGGTCTACTTGCTAGATTCCTTTCTAGTAAGATTTTTTATTTTTATTTTTAGGTCTTCTTTAGTCTATCTTATTTCTTCGTGCTTTTGTTCGTAACTCTTTACCATCCGACATCATGGAAGGTGGTAACATCTTTGAACCCATCATCCCACCACAACAAAACCCACCATTAGAACCCCTTAGGCCCCGAACCTTAGGAGAGTATTCCCGACCTAGCCACCAAGGCTACCGAAACACCATTGAGCTCACCGGAGCCAATGTGACCCCCTTGCGATCCGACACCATCCGGTTGGTGCAAAGCGGATGTGCATTCTATGGACTTCGTTCCGAAGATCCAAACCAACACCTTAAGGACTTCCTCAAAATCGTAGATTCCATAGACCTAGGTGTTGAAACTAGAGAGACTACCCGTTTACGCCTATTCCAATTCTCTCTACGGGATCAAGCTAGTCAATGGCTTGAGCGTTTACCCGCGGGATCCATCACCACATGGGATGATCTCACCACTCGTTTCCTTGCTCAATTTTTCCCACCGGGGAGAACTACTAAACTTAGGAATGACATCTTGATGTTCCAACAACGTCAAAATGAATCTCTTTATGAAGCATGGACTCGTTTCAAGGACTTACTCCAAAAAGTCCCTCATCATGGCATAGATTTGTGGCTCCAAGTCCAAATTTTTTATGACCATATCGATATCCCCACGAGGCGAACCATTGACCAATCGGCCGGTGGTAAGCTACGTGATCTTAGTGCGGAACAATCATGGGAACTCATAGAAGATCTTGCTCTCTATGACAACGAAAGTTGGAATGATCCCCGTGATTTGAACAAAACGGTCAAGGCAATATCTTTGCCTTCGAATAATTCAAGCACTCCCGACCGTAGGATCATGGAACTTGAGGACCAAGTCAAGTTTCTCATGAAATCTTACGAAGCTCCGAAGCATTCAAGCCAAGTGAACAAAATCACTTCTTCATGCGAATTATGTAGTGGTCCCCATGACACTCGTGATTGTATGGAACTCCCCGGAACAGCTTTTGCGGACTACGCATCCACGCGTACCGACGAAGCGGGAGATAAGTGGTACACTTTCAAGCCCGAGCCAAACACATACGGTGATTCATATAACCCCTCATGGAAAAATCACCCAAACCTTAGGTGGAAACAAAATCAACCCAATTCATCCAACCCACCTAATCGTTACCAATCAAACGGTCCACCATCCAACCGTACCTTCAACAACAATCCTTCTAACAACTATGGTAGTACCAACAATCTTGAAGGATTGATGTCGAAATTTATGGCATCTCAAGAAGCTCGCATAGCTAGGTTTGAAACCGAATTCAACCAACAACAAACGGAGATGACCAACAAGATCGACAACTTGTTGAAAGCCCTCAACAACCAAACATTAGCCACACCTAGGAAGGACACTAGGGACACCAATAGTGGAATCCAAGCTAAGGACCCCTCATCACCCAAACATGTCCACTTTGTCAATGTTGTCACCATTAAGCCGATAGATAGGGAGATAGAGGAGAGTGACAAAGATGAAGTTAGAGTAGAAGCCAATAGTGAGGATGAGAGTAGGGAAGTTGAGGTTAATAAGGATGAGGAATTAGAGGAGGTAGAACCTATAGAGGAATACTTTGATAAGTTGCCAACCAAGGAAGAACGGGAATACCATAAGTATTTATTCGATAGTCCCGAGACAACATATATCTTTGGCGATCCCCTGATCAAAATGGGAGACCCCTCTAACATTAACATCCCATGCAATATCGGGCACATGCATGTATGGAAAGCTTACATAGACCCTAGATCCCCCGTGAACATCATGTCTAGGACTTATTACAATTGGGTGATGAAGAAGCAACTCAATTTTAGGATAATGCCCGGTAAAAGTTGGATAAGTAATTTTGCAGGAAGAGTTAAGGGAGTACATGTGATTATAGGAAATCTCACCTATGAGATTGATTTCATGATAGTGGAAGACACGCGTCCGGTGATAGATTCTTGCCTAAGTCAAATAATATTTGGGAAACCATTTGTTGAGGCCACTAGGATGAGTTATGATCCAACGTTAGGGATAGTTAGATTCAAGGAAGAGAATGACGAGGTTGCTTATAAAATGCCCTACAAGATTGAGCAATACCGCCTTCTCTCTAATTTCGAAAAGGAACGTAAGCAAGCGGCTTATTATAGGAATGATGAAGATAGACGTAGAGGAGTAGAGTATGTTAGAAATAGGATGCTTGGTTTCTACAAAGAATGCTTGCAACTAGGTCCGGAATACAAAACTGGTTTAGAAGACGACCTAGAGAGTGGAACCGATGATGAAATCACGTAGTAACCCACGACTTTGAGTCTAGCTACAAGACTCGTAAATAAAGAAAAGCGCTTCTTGGGAGGCAACCCATGTTTTGTGTGATTTTAATTGTTTGATTGTTATTTGCTTCCGTATGCATGTTTTATTTTTATTGTTGGTTGATCATGTTTCTCAATTAAAATGTGAAATACTTTATTATGTTGTTTAGCCTAGTCTTAACTTCAACCTAAAGGTATTTTTGCAAAAGATAAGTGTAAGGGGAAACCCCAAATATGTTTTTAAGAAACAAACCGATCATGATTATCCACAATATTTAATGAACATGTATATTCGTGTTTGTTAGAGTCAAATGCTTGTATTGAGTCATAATGAAGTTTTGCAGGATTTTCCAGGAAGTAGGACAAAGTTTTTCCAGAAATTTTCCGGAAACTTAACATAAGAATTTCTGCAGGTCCATTCTGACGGCGTCAGGGCATTGCTCTTGACGGCGTCAGGAGTCAAAAATCTGGAAATTTTACCAGTTTTGTTTTTCTAACGGAGTCTTATAGTTTTTGTGAATTATTAAGTTTTATAATCTCCTGGAAATCTGCAAACTTCATTCCACAAGCATTATATCTTATTTTGTTTTCTAGGATTTAGTAACTTATATAGGATGCCGCCGATTTTACGCGAGGTTGCCTTGTCTACTTTTGTCAGGATTTACAGGTTATTTGTGACAAGAAGATGATTTATATTCTGGAAGGGAAGCTTTGATTGTTCGTTTTCTTGGAAGAAGATTTAACCTGGCCAACCTAAAATCCATACCGAGCGAATCAGGGGAGTATTTGATTTCATTCTTTTTACTTATTTTACTTTTACATTCTTTACTTGAACATTGGGGACAATGTTCATCTTAAGTGTAAGGGGAGGGTAAAAAGATGATACCTTACATATGCACTTTCGCTTGAGTTTGTTTTGTTTGATAGTAGATGAGTAATAAAACTATGAGAAATACTTGTTAGTGTAATTTTAGCGCCAAATTTAAAATTTTTTACAACATTTAGGAGTGAAACTTTAGCCATAGCAAGCGTCTCATGGATAGGAGGTTGTATGACTAGCACATAACCGTATATTCAGAAAAATTTTCCACCCAAAAATGTGAGGTTCGCCTTTAGATTTGATAGGAAAAGCATTCATTATTAGTGCTTATGAGTGTACCGGTAGCATTTAGATTCTAGAACTTGCGTTAGTGATGCATCCCGAGACCGCTAGTGAGACTACATTCGTGTGGTAGGATTTACTACATGATAAGAGGCATTAGGATCACCCTTATGTTAAACCCGTATTATAATTACTTGACCATTTAAGTCATATTACTTGGCTAGTTAAGTCAACTAATTTTTCCCACACCCTTAGCGTTGTACTCATTTTTAGTACACGAAACCCCTAGTACACCCCTCCGAGCCTATCTTTTCGTTTCTAACTTTAAGCATTTTACTTAAAGGAAGAATTTGTTACACCCCACTTAAATGTACACCCAAATCGCCTTAGCCTTCCGTGTATGCGCTCATTTTTAGTGCATTATTGTTATTTGTTAAACCCTAAGTTAACTTTCTAATTGATTACATGGTTGCTAAGTCGAGTCATATCCTTGTACATATTGTTTTGGGACGATTGGGACACATGGGTAAGTACTTATTTTATGGAGTAATGGGGAAGAACATCATATTATTACCCCCATATGTACGTTAATCTTAAAAGTGCTCCAAGTGTTTTGATTTTCTTAATTCGAGTCATTAGAATAGTTAAATGTAAAGTATGTAAAGATTCAAGTGTAAGGGGAATTCTCATCCCCTATGATGTATTATTTTGGATGGTAGGGTAAGAGTGTATGCAAAAAAAAAAAAAAAAAAAAAAAAAAAAAAAAAAAAATCGAAAAAATAAAAAAAAATCAAGAAAAAAAGAAAAAAAAATAGAAAAGAAGAAGAGAAAAAACATACGGACTACCATCCCGTTTTCATTCTATGTTCATTTTATGTTTTTTGTTATTTTTCATTTATTAGCTTAAGTCGAGTCTAGTCTTGGCTTAGCAACGCCATCTTGTACATGTAATTAACCAAGATTGTTAACTCGCCACCAGTAAAATTCCCTAAATCCAACAAAACCGTGTAATTCATATCCCTACACCTAACGTTATAACCCTTTAAAAGACCTCTTTGATAGTTTATCCTAGGTGCTTACGCCATGTGGTGGAGGTTTGATCCTTTCCCAAGCCTATGGTAATCTATTTTGCTATGACAGGTAGTGAGAGATATCTTCCATTTCCATAATGTTATATTACTTTATTACACCCGAGAGATGTGAGTATCTAAACACTATTTGTGAGGTGCTTGTGTATGACCTCCGTGCTTGTCTATTGGTCTTTAGTGGAACGATTATTTGTTGTAATTACTTTTATATTAGTGTTAAATGACCCCTAACTTGTCTTTTGAGTAGAATAAAAGCTCATTTGCTTGAGGACAAGCAAATCTCAAGTGTAAGGGTATATGATGAGGCGAAAAATGATCCGTTTTTAGGGGGTCATTTAAGCCCGAATCCGAATTTATTTGATCAAATATTGCCCTAAATCGTTCCTTTTGTGATTTTAGGTGTTTGGAGAGTGAATTCTGGAAAAGAGGCTATTTTGGACGTTTTTGGAGCATAAAGTGAAGAAAACGACAAAGTACCAAAAATCCAAGCTGGAAATACAAGG
This sequence comes from Artemisia argyi, assembly GCA_030686995.1. Taxonomy (NCBI): domain Eukaryota; kingdom Viridiplantae; phylum Streptophyta; class Magnoliopsida; order Asterales; family Asteraceae; genus Artemisia; species Artemisia argyi. The sequence continues at coordinate 100,505,088 of CM060702.1, forward strand.
TGACGGCGTCAAGGGTTTGCTCTTGACGGCGTCAGACATGAAGAATAATTTACCGTAGCTGGTGACGGCGTCAGATGGAGTTATGACGGCGTCAAAGTGGCCAAGATTAATTTACCGAAGGTGGTGACGGCGTCACATAGGCCGTCACGATTGGATCTAGGGCGTCCAAGGAAGTGTATGGCGGCGAGTTGACGGCGTCAGATTTTACTCTTGACGCCGTCAGGACGATTTTCCTATATATAGTTTTCTAGTTTTTTCATAAAAAGAGGAGAAGTTTTGGTGAAACCCTAAAGACGATTTTGGTGCCTCTTTTACAGGTTTTTCAAGGGTTCCAAACCCTTGAGACCTTGCATTGTAATTGAGATAAGTATACTCTTAATTCAATCAATATGTCTATGTGTTGGTTGTTTATCTTTTGTTCTTATCTTAATTCTACTATGCTAGGCTAGATCTCTCTTGTGTTTGCTTAGATCTAATGAAACCTAGATGTTGATTATGTGTTGATTACTTGTCTATTCTTGTTTTGAATGAATGATTTTATATGTTAGGCTTAAGAAAACTGGCAGATCTCCAAATGGTAACATGCTTGAACGTCTTAAGAAACATGAACCGAGGCGTACTAGGTCTTTATTGGTTGTATTTAATGCATGAGCCACTGTTTACAATCCCTATAGTTGTGCTGGGTCATGGTGTAGGAGGAGATAAGAGCTCATAGAGTTGGGGAGTTATGTATGCCACTCCACGAATGGTATTAAGGAATACAACCCGTCATTCATACAAGTGTAACAAGTAATTGACATGTAAAAGATATCTAGGGAGTAATGAAGTCTAAGTAAACACAATTTCTCCAATTACTGCTCACAACCTTAGTTTAATTAGTTTAACTTTATTTTTATTGTTTTATTTTGATTGCATCTTAGCTTTGGGTTAGTTGATTAGCAACTAATTCCGCCCACTCTTTCAAAACCCGAGATTTTAATTGCTTTCATAAAAATATAAAAATACAAAAATAATCATCTTTCATCTCTAGAACTATTAATTAGGCTTTCTAATCCTAGCGACACTATTCCTAAGCTGAACGATCAATCCCCCGGTACTTGTCACTATACTATACTACAACGATCAGGTACACTGCCTGGTGGGGGTTGTAAGCCTCGCGAGATCCCTCGAGAGGTAAAGCAAGGTGCGATTCCCACGCATCACCTATCCAAAATCAAAACGTTGTTCAACCCTCGTCTTCCTCCGATGAAGTGCTAAAACAATTCATGAAAGCACAAGAGGAAACGAATCGGTTACTGGTCAGCAAGATCTCTGAGCTTCAGAAGTCTTTAAATGATCGACTCTCGGGCCCGGGTACACTACCGAGTAACACGATCGCTAACCCTAGGGGCGATGTCAAAGCGATCACTACCCGAAGTGGGGTATCATACAATGGACCCACGATTCCCTCTACCTCTTATTCTCCTCCTACTAAGGTAGCGGAACGTGAACCTGAGGTTACCACGGGTACGGTACTTCCTACTCATAATGGAGGTACCAACAACGTCCACCCTCAAGTTGTCCCGGTCCCGACTCGTAAGTCGAAAGTTGTATTTGATCCTCCTGAAAGTTCTGATGAAATCCCAAAGAACGATCCTAAGCCTTCAATTCCATATCCTTCATGATTGAATGATCAAAAGAACCGCGAAAGAGCTAATCATCAGATGGACAAATTTTATCAAATTTTCCAAGAGTTACACTTCGATATTAGCTTTGCGGATGATCTTCTTCTCATGCCTAAATTTGCCTCAACAATCAAGAATCTGATAAGCAATAAGGAAAAACTCTGTGAGATGGCAAAAACTCCACTTAATGAGCATTGCTCAGCAGTGCTCTTAAAGAAGCTTCCCGAAAAGCTTGGAGATCCCGGGAAATTTCTCATTCCTTGCATTTTCCCTGGGATGGTTGAATGCTTTGCCTTGGCCGACCTTGGTGCAAGCATTAACCTTATGCCCTACTCAGTCTGGAAGAGACTCTCTCTTCCTGCTCTCACTCCTACCTGCATGACTCTCGAGCTTGCAGACCATACTATATCTCATCCTCTCGGCATTGCCGAAGATATCTTCTTGAAAATAGGAAAGTTCCATTTTCCGGCAGATTTCGTGATTGTTGATTTCGATGCTGACCCAAGAGTTCCTCTCATTCTCGGGAGGGGATTCTTGAGAACGGGTCGTGCTCTAATCGATGTTTTTGAAGAAGAAATCACTCTACGTGTTGGTGGTGAAGCCATCACATTCAATCTTGATCAGACTTCAAGATACTCCTCCAACTATGACGCTGAAATGGTTAACCGAATTAACATCATCGATGTTGCGTCAGAGGAGTATTCTCAAGAAGTCCTCGGTTTCTCAGCAAGTGGCAGTACCGCTCTTTCTTCTGAGCCTATCATTTCCGACTCTTCCCCTTCTCTTACTCCGTTTGAGGGAAGTGACTTCCTTCTGGAAGAGGTCGAGGCTTTTCTTGCTCAGGATAGTTCAATCCCTCATGGGGTTGATGAAAACTATCTTGACCCGGAGGGGGACATTCTTCTTCTTGAAAGATTGTTAAATGACGATCCTTCACCCTCTCCGTCTCCAAAAATACTTCATAAAGACGAAGTCAAAAATGTTGAAATAACTGATGACTTTCCCGAGGTTGAGCTCAAGGACTTGCCTCTTCATCTAGAATATGCATTTCTGGAGGGTGATGATAAATTACCCGTCATTATTGCTAAGGACTTAAAAGATGAGGAAAAGGCTGCACTCCTAAAGGTTCTTAAGTCACACAAGCAAGCAATTGCTTGGAGACTCTCCGACATTAAGGGTATTAGCCCTGACTTTTGTACACACAAAATCTTAATGGATGATGACTTTAAGCCAGCAGTGCAACAACAGAGAAGGGTAAATCCCAAAATCCATGAAGTTATCAAACAAGAGGTTCTAAAACTTCTTGATGCAGGATTGATTTATCCTATATCTGACAGTCCTTGGGTTAGCCCAATTCATTGTGTTCCTAAAAAGGGTGGCATAACCGTTGTCACCAACGAGGAAAACGAGTTGATTCCAACTCGTTTAGTCACGGGTTGGCGAGTATGTATTGACTATCGTAAGTTGAATGAAGCCACCCGTAAAGACCATTTTCCTCTGCCTTTTATGGACCAAATGCTTGAAAGACTTGCGGGGAATGAATACTACTGCTTCCTCGATGGTTTCTCGGGTTACTTCCAAATCCCCATTGATCCACAGGATCAAGAGAAAACAACCATCACATGCCCCTACGGAACTTTTGCTTACAGACGCATGCCTTTCGGCTTATGTAATGCACCAGGCACGTTCCAACGGTGTATGATGTCTATCTTTTCCGACATGATCGGGAAAACTATGGAGGTATTTATGGATGACTTTTCAGTCATCAGGGATTCATTCCAGTCTTGTCTCTCCCTCTTGGAACAAATGCTTAAACGTTGTAAAGAAACGAATTTGAGTCTCAATTGGGAGAAAAGCCACTTTATGGTTAAGGAGGGCATTGTCCTCGGCCATAAAATTTCAAAAAATGGGATTGAGGTTGACAGAGCCAAAATTGATGTCATCACTAAATTACCTCATCCCACTACCGTCAAAGGAATTAGGAGCTTTTTGGGTCATGCCGGCTTCTACCGTAGGTTTATACAAGATTTCTCCAAAATCGCCCGGCCTATGACCCATCTCCTCGAGAAGGATGCTCCTTTTATCTTCTCTCCTGAGTGCATCGAAGCTTTTGAAACCTTAAAGAAAAAGCTTACCGAGGCACCGATTCTTGTTGCCCCCGATTGGGACCTACCTTTTGAGCTTATGTGCGAAGCTAGTGATTTTGCCATAGGTGCGGTCTTGGGGCAACGAAAAGCAAAATACTTTCAGCCTATACACTACGCAAGCAAAACTATGACCGAGGCTCAGAGTCATTACACCACCACTGAAAAAGAACTACTTGCTGTGGTGTATGCCTTTGAAAAATTCAGGCCATACTTAATCTTGACCAAATGCGTAGTGTACACGGATCACTCGGCTTTGAAGTACCTATTTGCAAAGCAAGATGCAAAGCCGAGGCTTCTCCGTTGGGTTCTCCTCCTCCAGGAATTTGATATCATTATCCGTGATAAAAAAAGGAGCCGAGAACCTTGCTGCTGATCATCTCTCACGATTAGAAAACCCTCATCAAGATGTGTCCAAGAAACAGGAAATAAATGAAACATTTCCTCTCGAGACATTCAATGCGGTTGCTTTTCGTGGTGACTCTACTACCCCATGGTTTGCCGACTTTGCAAATTACCATGCGGGTAACTTCATCGTGAAGGGGATGACGTCCCAACAGAAAAACAAATTCTTCAAAGACGTTAAACGTTACTTCTGGGATGACCCCTATCTCTTCAAAATCTGTGCCGATCAAGTCATCAGGCGATGTGTTTACGGACAGGAAGCCGCTGATATTCTCAAGACTTGCCATACTGGACCCACTGGGGGCCACCATAGTCTTAACTACACCGCCAAAAAGGTGTTTGATTCTGGTTTCTATTGGCCCACGATCTATAAGGATGCCCACGAGTTAGTCAAAGCTTGTGACACTTGTCAGCGTCACGGGAATATTTCACAAAAGAACGAAATGCCACAAAATGCCATTCAAGTTTATGAAATCTTTGACGTCTGGGGCATTGATTTTATGGGGCCATTCCCATCTTCTCGTGGAAACAAATACATTCTCGTGGCTGTTGACTACTTGTCAAAATGGGTTGAGGCAAAGGCCTTACCCACCAACGATGCCCGAGTTGTTGTGAAATTTTTGAAATCCCTCTTTGCTCGTTTTGGAACTCCCCGTGCCATCATTAGTGCTCGCGGTACTCACTTTTGCAATGATTAATTCGCAAAAGTCATGCATAAGTACGGTGTTACTCATCGTCTTTCTATCGCGTATCACCCACAAACAAGTGGGCAGGTGGAGGTTTCCAACCGTGGTATTAAACGGATTCTTGAAAGGACCGTAGGTGAAAACCGTGCTTCCTGGTCGGATAAACTAGATGATGCACTCTGGGCCTTCCGTACAGCTCACAAAACACCCATCGGGTGTACTCCCTACAAGCTTGTATACGGGAAGGCGTGTCATTTACCAATCGAGCTCGAGCACAAAGCCTACTGGGCCTTGAAACATGCAAACTACGACCTTCATAAAGCGGGTGATCACCGTAAGGTTCAACTCAATGAATTAAACGAACTTCGTGATCAAGCCTACGAGAACTCTTTGATCTACAAAGAAAAGACAAAGAAGATTCACGACTCTAAGATTAAGAACCGCGTTTTCAACGTCGGTGACAGAGTCCTTCTTTTTAATTCGAGATTAAAGATCTTCTCGGGGAAATTAAAAACCCGATGGACTGGACCATTCACCGTTGCAAAAGTATATCCATACGGGACTGTTGAGCTATCTCAACCCGAAGGTCCCAACTTCAAAGTGAATGGTCATTGTTTGAAACACAATTTTGGAGAGGACATACCATCCATGGTTGTCCCGGATCTCCAAACTTTCCCCATGGACCAATGAATTCGGGGATCGAGTCAAGCTAGTGACTCGGTGAACAAAAATTAGCAAAATATGGGTTTTCACCCATATCTCTAACTTCTTTCTACTTTCTACCACTCTAGTGTGGGGGAGTGGCCGTCCCCCACCTTTTGAAAAGTAAATATGTATATAAGTTTCAAGTTTAAAAAAAATGTTTATATGTACATACAAATAAAGTGAAAAATACAAACGATATTTCCACAGCTAGCTTAGAATATTAGCTTTTTCCGTTCAAAAGAGTCGGCATAATAACCAGGACTTTGAATATTGAGGACAATATTCAATTCTAAGTGTGGGGGGGGAATTCTTGCGAATTTTAGCACAAAATACTTTCTAAGTACCCCCATTTTGGCCCAAATTTTTCAAAAATTTTTCACTTTATTTTAAAATTTTTGTGGTTATTAGTCCGCCATGTCTAAATGACAAAAGGATTGGCTAATCCAGGAGCAAACGGCTCTTGGTAAAGATATCTCAAATCCGTTGATGGCTTGCAATTTGCCCAAAATTGTATGGTAAATCAACTCGCCATATCCCAAAAAGTGAATGAGTTGGCTAGCCCGCAAGATTATGGCTTGGGGTAAAGGCCGTGGAAAAACCATAATTGGTAATCAGCTCACCAAGATGTTGACTTAGTCCATCAAGAGTTGGCTAGTCCAGAAGCAAACGGCTTTTGGTAAAGACTAATCAAATCCGTTGACAGCTGGTGGTTTGCTCAAAATCACATGGTTATCAGGTGGACCATAGTTCTTACTTGAATCGATACATCTGGCTACTCCAGAAGTGATGGCTTTTGGTAAAGAGTTTTCAAATTCATTAAGTTTTTCTCAAAAGATTGTCAGGGACTAGCAATGTTTTAATGTGGGGGATTGATGAGTGTGTAAATACTCATCATTTTTACCTATTCTAAGCTGCCAAAACATCTAAAAACACTCAAATATGCATCAAAATAGTGAAAATATCCCAGGATGTGTTTTATATGTTTCAGATGCAAAAATAATCAAAAACAGATGAAAAATGTACAAAGTTTGCAAAATTGGCAGTTTCAGTCCCTCATCTTTCAAAAGTTGTCAAATCTAGTCCCTGGTTATTCTAAAAACTTGAAAAAGTCACCAAAGGTCCTTTTAAATCAAAAAGTTACATAATTAGTCCTTTGGTGCATAGTTTCACAAAATGTCAAGTTTAGTCCCTGAAGTTTGGAAAATTGTCAAAAATGGTCCCTGGGATATTAAAACTTTGAGAAAAACAAATTTTGTCCTTGTACTTATCATCTATGGCAGGAATGGTCCTTGATTGGCAAGTTTGGTGAAATTACAGATTTGATCCCTGAAGTTTGGTGATTTGGCAGAATTAGTCCCTGGGGTTTCATATGTGAAAAATTCAACACATGTCCTTATAATATTCTCATATGGCAAAACACACCCCTTGAAATACTTTGGAAGAATGCCAAGTTACACCCGTCAAAAATTAGAAAATGGCAAAATTGGTCCTTGTTATTACCACTAATCAAACCGGACCCTTAATATAAATAAAACCCAAAACCAAATCCAATCCAAACACAAACCATCACCCAAACCACTCCCTTGTTATTTCCCTGGCCCAATCCCTCAAAAGCCCATCTCCCATTTGAATACTTCCCCCGGTCAACCAAGTCAAACAACCACCCCTGTTCACGCTTCCCCCCCCCCCAACTTGACCCTGCAAAACATCACCTCCACCACCCCCCACTAGCAACCCCATCATCACCAATCCTCACCACTTTCACCTAACAAACAAACCCCATTTAATGCTCTCCCCCCCTTGAGTATCTCAGAAGCAAATTGCAAAATTGACTTTTGGCGCCAAAAACACGTGGCAGCTATTGGGGGCGTCTCAGTGATCCTACGTCTCAAATTTAAAGTGGGAAATGATTACAAGGGTCCAGGGAACCCTAATCTTCAAGTATAAATAGAAGAGAAGCACCATGGAGCATAGTAGTAGTTTAATTTTAGAAAAATAGTGTCGTTTAGTTTGTAACTTTCAGTTTTAGTTCAAAATCAAGCTTTCAAGCATTGTAGCAGTGTAATCAAGTGTAATCCAATCTTTTTCATCAATCAAATTCAAGTTTCCTTTCATCTTTCAGTTTATGCAAATTTCAATTTTTATTTCAAGTTATTAGTCTTCTGTATTGTTGTTATTAGAAGGACTTATGGACTCTTAGGCTAACATAAGCTCCCAAAAAGCTTAAACATGCTTTTAGAAACCATAAAATACAGCTTAGGTATAAAAAATCAAAAATCAATAAAAAAAAGTCAACAATAGTCAATACTTGCAGGTTTTTGAAGATGAACACTGGAGCAGGGTAAATCTTGGATGGCCCTGGGTTAGTGGTCTTGTGGAAGACCTATAGGACTGATTTTGAGGTTCTTGGTTCATGATTTGGCAGGAATGCACATTGTAAGCTCATAATCTCAATTCTATTACTCTACTGTAGCTTAGCTTATCATCTGCTTATTTGTGTTTATTTTAGCTTATTCAGTGTTAAATAGTAATAATATGACTTAAAATCAGTAGCTTGTTTGTTGATTTCCATAGTTGCTTAAAATTCTTAGTTTCACAATCAAATAGTATAATTAGTACTCTTGTGCATTTGTGGTTGGTTTCTGTTTCTAAATGCTCATTTAGGCTTAACATACCATAAAAAGTTGTATTGGATCAGGTTCTATAATCCTAACAATCATTTGCTTGGAAAATCACAAAACAGTCACTTAAAAGGTGTGTTTGGATCAGTGAAATCCTAGGTGTTCAAGTGCTCAATTGTTGTTGTTTCTAGTTCACACAAGTCACATAGGTCCATATTGACTCAGAACAACCATAAAACCCAAGGCTTATTCAGAAAAAAGTCAAAATCACTTTCAAAGCTTCACAAATACTTATCTGTAAGGATTTTTGGTTTCAAACTCATCACATCTGTTCACAAGTTGTCAAGGTTACTCATTTTCAAGCAATTATAGTCTAAATTAACATAATCAGTAAGGAAATCAAGATCAAAGTTCATCTTAGTCAACCTTTTGTAAAATCTCAAAAAGTCAAAAGTATACCTTGTTTCAGAAATCCAAATCTTGGAGGATTTTTTGTGAATTTTGTGTTAGGTCTTAGACCCTGATCTTTTTAGGGATTGATCTTTGCCACTTAGTCTTCAAAATATCATACACATCTTATTTTTAAGATATTTGTACAAGCTTGTGCATCAGCTTAAAGTGGCATGCAGGGCAAAAACTTGCCCTGTGCACAGGTTTTGACCAAATTTCCCAAGGCCTTAGCTACTTCATTAGTGGGACCCACCCTGAGCTTTTTGGCTTTTTGGAAAGCCAAACAACTCATTTTGATAGACCAGTGCTTATTTTTCCATTTTGAGCTTATTTGATAGGGCTGCAACCCTCATCAAGTTTGGTCATTATCTGAGTCAACACTAAGGACTCAGTGTGAACCCCCAACTTCCAAGCCTTGCACAGACCTCAATAATAAGCCATAAGATCTGCTTATTGGCTTATTTTGAATCCTTCCAGTCCACCTTCAAGGGTCAGGACTTTATTTGGACCCCCCTTAGCTTTTGTGGACCCCACAGAGGTCCAAAGTTCATTAGTTTGGCCTGTTCAGGCCTAGTGTATGCAAGAGTGCTTATTTGCTTATATCAGCTTATCCAGAGTGCTTATTTGTGACTTTTGTCTTATTTCAAGTTGGTATACATGTGTGATAGCTTATTTGATCATTTGAATAGCTTTTCAGCAAATCACAAGTCCTAATAAGCTCTAAAACTCCACTGTTAAGCACTTGGGGGTGCACACAGCTTATTTTTAAACTATAACAAAAGTGTTTTTGTAAAAAGTTCTTATTTTTAAGTTATTTTCATCTGTCAAAAAGAAAAACACCAAAAACCAGATTTAAAATTAGTGATAGCTTCTATTTAATAGATTCTATCTTTTTCATTTTTCATTTCAGCTTATTAATAAGCACTTTATCATTTTTATAATTTTCTTAATTTCCTATTACCTTTAAGTATTTGTAATAATTTTCTTAGATTTTTCTTAATCAGTTTACTATTTATTAGAATTAAAAATAGTTTAATTAATTAATTAGGTAATATTAGTAATTAATTAGTTTTCTTAAATTTTAATTAACAACAGTAGGTTTTTATAATTTTCCTAAGTTTTATAAATTAGTTAAGACTTTTAGAAAATATATTTTTGAATTTTTCTGTTCATTTCCCAATTTTCTTATTTAATTTAGTTAAATTAGATTTAAATTAATTAATAAGTAAATAATTAGTAAATTAGTCTAAACTTAATTTTTAGAAGCTTTTTATAATTTTTTAGGATTCATGTGATGGTTAATTAGTTTTATAAATTTTTCCATAATTTTCTAAGTCTTTTAGGTATTATTAGTAATTTAAAATAGTTTAATTAGTTTAATTAATATAATTAGTTTTTAATTAATAAAAAACTCATAAAAAGACAAAAATATTTATTTTTATTTTTTATACTTTCTTCAAGTTCTTTTTAAGGTTTAGAAATTAGTTTTGCAAATTTTTAGGTTAATTTGTAATCCTTATCATTTTTAGTTAATTTAAATTAGGTTTAAATTAGATTTTAAATAGTTTTATTAATTATTTTAGTATTTAAATATTAAAATAATCATTTAAATCATTTCATTTTCATTTTAAATTTTCTTTTTATTTTAAGTTTTAAAAAGTTTCACTTGCACCCCCTGTAGTTTGTAATTTGTCAAAACCCACTTTTCTGTCTGTAAATCTGATTCCCAAGTTGTGAATTTGTGAATATATCTGTATATTTGTTATTTTTTATATCATTGTCCAAATTCCAAATATCAGTAGCATAATCAATTCTCAATCATCTTGGCTACTGTCCTCAGTGCCACTCATTCCTAAACCGTTTTCTAAAACACCATTGCAATCTCGCTGGGACATAACGACCCGGGGACACACTATACTATCCACGGAGTATTGGAACTGAGCTGTCTTTGACTTATTGACCTTGGTCAATAATATCTAACCGTTTCGGAACCAATCAGGACCAGCAGCATAATGAAGGGCGGCCCCCTTAATGTTTAAGGGGGCCGGCCATCTGAATACTCCAACCCGTTTTTCCCCCTATTCCTCTTGCCAAACACTCCACTTTTTCATAATCTCCTTCCCCTGCTACTGCTGTGACGAAAACCAAAACCCAAAAACACCTCAAATCACTTCCAAATCACATAATTCGGGTTAATTCGCAAAAGGCAAATTCATCTAACACACTCACCATTACGTATTGTAAGTTTTTCATAACACATTTCATCTAATTCCATCTAATTTGGTCATACTCATGATTATGCATGTTTTATAAATTTCTTCAATTTCACAATTTCTTTCGAATTGAGTCTTAAAACTCCATAACTAAATGCTTCCCCTAGGATTAGAATGATTAATCAACACTAGAAACTAGTAATTATAAACCCCCCTTGTCGAAAATTTTTGAAAAATTTCATATACTTCTTTTCAAAAATTTTGGTTTGAAAAAAATAACAAATATACATTTTTTCGACCAATAAAGGATTGATTATGCTACTGATATTTGGAATTTGGTTAAATTAGATTTAAATTAATTAATAAGTAAATAATTAGTAAAATAGTCTAAACATAATTTTTAGAAGCTTTTTATAATTTTTTAGGATTCCTGTGATGGTTAATTAGTTTTATAAATTTTTCCATAATTTTCTAAGTCTTTTAGGTATTATTAGTAATTTAAAATAGTTTAATTAGTTTAATTAATATAATTAGTTTTTAATTAATAAAAAACTCATAAAAAGACAAAAATATTTATTTTTATTTTTTATACTTTCTTCAAGTTCTTTTTAAGGTTTAGAAATTAGTTTTGCAAATTTTTAGGTTAATTTGTAATCCTTATCATTTTTAGTTAATTTAAATTAGGTTTAAATTAGATTTTAAATAGTTTTATTAATTAATTTAGTATTTAAATATTAAAATAATCATTTAAATCATTTCATTTTCATTTTAAATTTTCTTTTTATTTTAAGTTTTAAAAAGTTTCACTTGCACCCCCTGTAATTTGTAATTTGTCAAAACCCTCTTTTCTGTCTGTAAATCTGATTCCCAAGTTGTGAATTTGTGAATATATCTGTATATTTGTTATTGTCTATATCATTGTCCAAATTCCAAATATCAGTAGCATAATCAATTCTCAAAAATTGTTAAAACTTGTTAAATTTTCAAAAATTGTCAAAAAGGATTGAATAACGCTTTGAAAACTTGTTAAAACTAATCACATTATACTTTTATAACTTGTAAAACTTGAAATTACATTTTTTCGACCAAAAAAAATAAATAAAAAAAAAATGGTTCGCAGTAAGGGGGTGTTTGGATCATGTCTAAATAATATTGAAACTTAGTCATTATAATTTTTATAAAACATTGTTATGATTGTAAACTTAAAAATTGCTAATCGGACTTGTCAAGATATATAATTCATATATATATTGACATACTAGTAATATAAGTAACTAGTTAAAGAAGCGTTTGGTTTAATATGAAAAACGACATTTTTGAGTCAAAATATAAACCATCTTTTTCGAAAACAAATCACATGCATAAGAAACTCGTAAGAAATAGCTAGTTTTACAACCCAATGTAAATCTAGTAAATTTCATGATATATTAAGATGTTTAAAGGGGCGTTTGGATTTGTCCATAACCACTTACTAAACATCGTAAAATATATCTAGAACGAGTTAAAAACAATATTAAGGAACATGGTAAACTACTTCCTAGGATTAGTGTCGAAGTATGTTTACGTTCCAACATAAGTCTAAACAATATATATATATATATATATATATATATATATATATATATATATATATATATTCTTCTTTATATTTATTTTGGTCTTTTGTATTGTTGTTGTGTTTAGGTGAAAATGCCAAAAGCGACTACCGAAGATCTTTCCCACACTAAAAACTACATTCCCAAAGTTTCCCAACTCCCTACTACATCTCCTTCCATTGGACGTATATATCGTGAAATTGAAGATAGAAACGTTCATGAGGGACGTGTAGTAAATCTAGCCTTTGCTCAATCCGACTACATTGATCGCTTGTTTTCAAGCATCAACCTCAACTGCCTTTATGAAATTAATGAACCAATCGTTCCTCGTTTCATAGTCGATTTCTTTAGCCAAGTCACCATCCAAACCAATGATCTTGGTTTCATCACCATTTCCTTCATGATTCAAAATGAATTCATCACCTTAACTCTCGAACAATTTGGTCAAATCCTCCAAATTCCTTTCAGAGGTCAAGCCGTTTTCACGAACGAGTGGGACCTCGAATCTCTTCATCGTTGTCGACCAACCTTTGGTCCTTATCTATCCGATATCCCTCATCCCGACGAAATTCGTCAAATTCTTGGTGTGGAACGTACCACCACTACCCGAAAAATAAAATCCAAAAACGTTCAAATCTCTTCGTACCAACTTCTCCTCAAAGAATTAGGCCCCCACATGAAGCGTTGGGAAGAACTCATTCGTGAGAATGCGTTTGGTACTGGAGGTCACCGGGACCATCTCCCCGCGTGCCTTGCTCACATGTTGTATTGTATAGCTGTCGAAAAGCCGTACAATTTGGCCTACTTCTTTATCAAACGGATTGAGTGTGCTAGAAAAACTCCCAAAGCCAGTCTTCCATATGGAATGTTCCTCACTCGTCTCTATCGTCATGTTATCGAGTACTACCCCGATCTTGACAATAGTATCTATGAGTCCATCTATCCCACCTTACGTCCTCTCGCTCTAAAACAAGCTCGACGAACTCGAAGTGACAAGGGAAAATCTCGTCGTCATTGCTTTCATGGATCATCTTCTAGACAAGACGATGACGATGAGGAGGATACCCCTTCGTTTTCTGAGTTCGTTGACAATTTAGAGGATCTTGACTATCCCGAGTATTCTACCCCATCTCCTAGTGATCAAACCGAAGAAGTGCTTCATGAATGAACTACCGAGATGCTTAGAAGACAAAAGAGTTTGCATGAAGAAGTTAGAGGTGGCTTCAAATCTATCGGGAAGACATTGAAGGGCATATTCGGGAAGAAAAAGAGATGATGTGCTTGGATTATATTTGTTGAACAATACTTATTTTTATGTCTTGTGTGCTATTTGTCTGAAGTATATTCGGAAGTACTTGTTATTTTCTTGAATAATTGTTTGGATATTTGTTTAGGATGCTAACTTGATTATTTATGTTTAATATATGCTTTTAAATGCATGCTTTATTACTTTATCTATATATGTGTTTGCATGTTTAGTTTATGTATATATATATATATATATATATATATATATATATATATATATATATATATATATATATATATATATATGACTTGTATGCTTTCTAATAGACCAAAACAAATGTGAAATGTCCAAATAGAGCTTGCTGCAAATACAAAACAGAACACAACATTTTTCCAGAAAATTTTTGAAAAATTTTGGTTTCTGGGTCGTCAGATGGGCGGCCCCCTTAAATTTAAGGGGACCGGCCTCCATTTAAGGGGACCGGCCATCTGGAACAGTTTTTACACTGTTTTCTTTTGCACCTTGTGATCTCTTTTGCTAGTCCCAGCTACCATTTCCCTTAAAAACTAAACTGATTTTGGAATCAACCATTACAATTTCAAATTAATTCCACTTCTAAACATGTTTTCCCACTATATAATCCCCATGCATGATTAATTCACATTCCATCATCCTCAACCTTCATCAAACATCATCCTTTTATCATGTCATCACCAAGAACCACCTATTCAAATAATGCCAAGAAACAAAAACTTGTCATTATTCCACCAAAACAATTATTCATTGATCTTACAAATGAAGACAACACTACCCCATCACCACCACCTCAATGCTCATCTCCTAGTGCACCAAATGCACCCTCCAAAACACCATCAACAAATGGAAATTCCACTTCCTCCATACCATCCACTTCATCCATAAATGACTACATAAACACCCACTTATCTCCTCCAACAATTGATCAACCATCACAACCTACCAATGAAAACACAACTCTTGCACTCACTCTCTCATTATCACCATTAACACCTCTTGATGCATACTTCTCATCATCCCCTATCAATCCACCAACCTATAACCCCGTCCCATGGAGCTTACTTGAAGCTCATGGAGACACTTGCCTTTGTTGCATTCACAACCGAACAATTGTGTTCGGACTAAGAGATGAGATACGATACATGTTTTCTCATATTGAAAACTTGTTGCATCAACCACCAACAACAAACACAACACCTCCACCACCATGAACAAACACCCCTCCACCATCACCATCTCCATGTTCACCATCCATTCCTCCCAATTAAACATGCTTGGTGTTTTACAAATAAAATTATTGTAAACCATTTTGAATGGCAAGCTCTAGAGAGGACTCTCATGTTTAAGCCTTGGTTTATTATTTTAGTGATGATTGTAAGCCTTTAAGGCTTTTGTTAGTTGCATTACTTGTTATGTTTGTTAATGTAATGCTTGATGTATCTTTTTCATATTATTAATGTTATGATTTTGTTTAGTCTCTACTCTTGCATGCTATATACATATATATGTTGCTTGTCCACTAAATATTTTTGCAAGTTATCCATATCTCGATTTCTTTTTGGCCTCAAAACGAGGGGGAGTATACTTCAAGGGGGAGCTTCTATAAAATCGGGATAACCTTTTTGATGCTAACAAAAAGGGGGAGAATTGATATAAACTAACAATAATACTTGTATATTTACTAATTTTCGATTAATGAGTTTAGATTTTGTAATCATCAAAAAGGGAGAGATTGTTGACGTAAATAATGCATGAAAACGTTATTTATATTTTTCGATATCTCTATATTTTGACGATCACAAAATGTAAACTCATCAAACGTAAGATTATTACGTAAACAAGTATTAAGCTAGTTTATATCACTATATCCAACTTAATCACTTAAGGTATGAATAAACAAGTGTTTAATACATCTCATGATCAAAGGGGTATTTAATTAACTAATACAAAGTTTATTTAATTATATAAACATATTATATTTTTTTGGAAAAACACTTTTGGTAATAAAGAAAAATGTTTTAATCATACTAAATATATGATTTCAAATTTTTTACCAAAGTCAGTTAGTTTTTCACCAAATAAACTTTTCCCACTAAAAGACAAGTTTTCTGGCCGTTACAGTTGGGCGGCCCCCTTAACTATAAGGGGCGGTCCCCTTAATTTTAAGGGGGCCGGCCTTGATTTAAGGGGGCCGGCCACGCTCCTCTGTTAGAACTTGTTGCCTATAAATACCACCTTAAATCTGGAATTTTTCTCACCTTTTGCACGAAATTTTCAGATCTCAAACTCTCTAAACATCCTCTAAAACCCTTTGATCATTTGTATATTAATCCTTGTTTAAGTGATTCAATCCCTTCTCATCTATACTCATCCAAAGTGCAAAAAGTATTGAAGAGTGGTTGTGCATTGTGTACATATATTTGTGAAGTTGTGTTGTGTATGTAATAAGTAGTTTAGAAGTAATAGAAGTTGTGTAGGAAGTAGAAGTTGATTAGTAGTGAAGTAGTGTAGTTGTGAAGAAGATAGGTGTGTAGTAGATTGGTGTGAAGAAGTAAGGTGTGAAGAAGATAGGCGTGAAGTAAATAGGTGTGAAGAAGTTGTGTAGAAGTTGTGATCAAGTTGTGACGTAGTTGTGGTGTGTAAATTGGTGTGTAAGGTTTTCTCCGCTATAAGGGAGTTTGTTGACATAGTGAAGAAAACTCTCGAGTAGGTGACTCGGGGAGTGGAGTAGGAACAAGGAAGGTGACCTTGTAGCCGAACCACTATAAATCCTTGTGTTGTGGTTTGATCTCTCCAACTCTTTTCATTACTTACTTATTTACTTATACTTTATTAGCTTAGTTAGTTAGTTAATATATAATTGTTCATATAGTGCAAGTATTGAGATCACATAAACTAGAATCGAAGTTTTTAAAACAAACTTGTTTTTATAAATTTTAAAAGGACGTAAAACTATTCAACCCCCTTCTAGTTTTCCACAACCCCTCTTTCCTAGAAAACACCAATATTCGTAGGGAACTAGCCGACATCCATTTTGATTGCCTTCTAGATATTGATGAGCCTATTTGTCCTCGATTCATTCTAGAGTTCTATGCTTCCATCACTCTCCACACCAATGATGATGGTCTAATGTCTTTGTCTTTCATGGCTAGTGGCCACACTTACAATGTCTCTCTTAATGACTTTGCTCAAGTTATAGGTGTTCTGAATCATGGCACTTGTCTCTATTCGGACAAACACTCACTCACAATTGTTGACTCGGTCATTGACCGCATCCGTCCTTATGATACTCCTCTTGTATCCAAGGATGTCATTCGTGATCATCTCTTTGTTAGGACTTCCATTACTAGGAGAACTCGTTCGGGGAATGAGGTTGATAAGGACCCTTATGGTATGGAACTCAACGAGCTTATGCCTCAATTCAAGAAGTGGAAAGAAGTCCTTAAAGCAAATGTTATTAACACCATAGGGAATAGAGATCATATCAATGTTTGCCTTTGTTACATGCTCTACTCCATGTCCATGCGTCAACCTTTCAACTTTGCTTACTACATAGCCAAAAGGATGGCCGACATACCCGTGCAAGGCACCACCGCGCTTCCTTATGGAATGCTTTTAACTCGTCTCTATAGACAATTTGCTCCCATTCCTCCTATCTCTCGAGGTCTTCGCCTAGACTACTCTCTCATGCCACATATCTTTGTTCCATTAAGTGATAATAGAGTTGCTAAAGCTCTAGGGAAACGCCCCTCCTACTTCCTCATCATCATCATCCATGAGTGAAGATGATGGCTTACCCAACTCTAGGCTACCACCTCTTAAGTACCTCTTACAACTCCCAAGGTTACCAAACGAGTCAGAAGAGTTCAAGCAATCAAATGGGATGTGTAAATGCTTTGGAAGGTACCTCAACAAGCTCAACAAGAAGATTGATCGCCAATGAGAGTGATATTAGGAGTGTTTGGCATAACAAAAGATTTGAACAATTTGGTCGTTAAAACAATGTGTTTTATGGATTTATGTACTTGTAGGATGATTTGGTAACTTTTAGACTATGCTTGTACTAATCGGATATGCAGGTGAGCAACTTTATAATGTATCAAAACTTTCATAATTTTCAATAAGTATAGTGAAATTTGCCAGGCCCGGTTCAAACTCTATCGGTACGTATGTTTTTACCTGCATTTTTTTCATTTCCCAACTAGTTTTTAATGTTTACATATGTTTTAGGAAAAATTTCAAAATTCGAAAATCGTTCGGACCTTCGAAAAGAATTATTGTCTCGAATTTTAGCCTAGCGGATCTGGCGGAACCAAATGTAGGGTTCCGTTAGTGTCATTTTTTGGTACTGCCAAAATTTGCCCAACGAATTCCACAAAACCAAAATTCGGGTTCCGTGTGTGTAATCCTTTGGTTCCGCCAGCCTCTCAGGAAACTTTCTACATTTTTCAAAATTCCGACTCCTCTCCAATACCAAATCATCATTTTAAGTTAGAAACATATTTATTATACTTTATTAAGCACATTAGGATCATTTTTAGTCTTTAGAACCAATAGGAAGCCACTTCCCGCCAGAAATTCAATTTACTCATAACTACCTCAAGGAACCCTTCTACATAAAGCAAGGAACCCTCATTTTGGTTCCTTGAAATCCGTGGTACCTCTGACCACAAAGATTTGATATGACCACATAGCATTTAGTACATATCTTGGTCTTTTCACTCAACCAAGTTCAATTAGATTGACTTCCAATGATTTGACAATCTCTTTAAACCTTCCAAATGATTAGTAACCTCAATTTTTGTATGGAAGAACACTAATAATCTCATCACCAATCAAGGATGAAAATTTTCTCAACCTTGCCACTCCTACACCATCGCCAAGACCTCAAAATGTCATCACCACTCCACCACCAACAAAAACACCCATTGATCCAACTCCACCACCGACTCCAACTCAACCATCAAAATCTCCATCACCACCAAAATCACCAAAGCTTGAACCCATGGAACATTTTGGCACTCCACCAGCATCACCTCATACTTTTCTACAAGACTTAGAAGATCTTCCACCTAGATCAACCAATCCACCACCTTTGCCTTCGTTTGGCTCCATTGAGCGAATGGCAGATCAACAACCAAGGGCTTTCTTTGAGCCTAATGAGCCATTTGAACAAGAACAATCACCTCAACAAGAATCATCACAACCAAAACCATTGTTTTTTCTCCCAATCTACAAAGAAATCCATGGTCCTTTGTATGGAGAACCAAACTTCCAACACCATGATCAACCTCCATCTCAAGAGTCTCAACCACCATCCCAATCACAATCCCAACACTTTGTCTTTCTTTCCTTCGTATGAGGAAATCGAGGCTTCGTTGTCGAACAACCCTCCTAACACCCATGAGGAGATCAATGATTGCCTCGACAACTTATACGCCTTCAAAAACATGGTGGATACACACCTCCATCAAGCGATGGAATTCTAATCCGCCTTGCTCTCATCCGTTGTAGCACCAAACACCAACCAACCACAGCAAATGTTCCATCACCATCGACCAATGATCCCATCCTTCCTAATCCTCGCCACAATTGCTCTCATTGTGAGAGAACGGCCAAGATTAGTGAAAGTATAAAAATAATGCTCCACCAAGTCCAAGATGAAAACCGCTTCATGCTACAACACATCCTAGAGCGTCTCAATGCTCTTAGTCATCCGTCCCATCTTTAGAGCTTTCTTAAGAATAACCAATAATTTAGAAATCTCATTAGGACCATCTTTGTTTTTCCTTTTATAGATGTAGGATTTTTATTTTCTAGTTATTTTTCCTTTTTGCATTTTTCTCTTTGTGGAAGTAGGACTTCCTTTTTGTCATTTCTTGTCTTTTGACATTTGACAAAGTCAAAATTTTACTTGGAATGAAATTTTTTCTACTTTTTATTATACATTTTTGGTTGACTACTTATTTCTTTGTGATTGTGTTATGGCGGCTTATGTATCTTTTAGTTGGATAAACTTTACTGCATTATATACTAGTCTTTTTCAACAACTAACTCTTTTTTGTAGGATCAAAATTCTTGTATCCTTACTTGGCACTCTAATTAGGGGAGTACTGTCCAAAGAGGAGCATTTGGCTTGCACCATTCCGCTACGCAACTCTTCTTTTTGTTTCGACAAAAAGGGGGAGAAAATATATTAAACTTCAAAACTCATTTTTATTTTTTACACAATTCTAATATACATTAAAAATAGAATAAAACAAGTTTAATATAAAATTTTAAACTCAACACTATAATTAACTTTTCGCTTAAAAATAAAATTTTATGTTTTGTCCTCAACAAGAAATGGGAGATTGTTAATACAAATATCGCCTAAAAATGATATTTATATTTTACGATCTTTGCTAAATTTTGTTAACGATGTAAACTTTATTTTTAGCAAAACATAAATATAGTTTAAGTCTTTCATATATAAACTTTTATTTCAAAACAACCATCACTTTTGCTACATTTACATTTCAGAAAAACCTAACATTTTCATATTTCTAAAAATAGAAATGTAGTATGACATCATGGCATGCATCATATGTAATCTTGGAAAGATTTTCAAAATCTTAGAGTTGAATTTGAAAGATCTCATGAATATTTTGGAAAGGTTCTTACTCATTGTATCTTAGTGAGATTTGGTAAATCTCTTGGATAGATTTGGAAAGAGATTTGGAGATCTTGGCTGTCAGTTTTGGCGGAACCTTTCAAGACAACGGACGGAACCCTCAAAAGGGTTCCGCCAAATCCGTGGGTTGGTCAGGCCTTTTGCCTATAAATAGCAACCCACACTTTGAGTTTTACTCATCACTTAAAATCATATTTTGCATATACACTCTCATTACATTCATCTAACTCAGTAACATTTCATTTGTGTGAGATCTTTTGTAGCAAAGAAGATCACAAGTTCATCCGAAAGTTTACAAGTTTCAACATAACGTTGCAAGACTTGTTAGTTTAGCATTGGGTAAACTTGTGTAGTTTATACTTCATTTAATTGTATCTATTTAGTAGTGATCGGTTAGTATTTTAGTCTTTAAAATACAAAGAGTAATGGGAGTGGTTGTACCCTTGTAAAAGAACTCGACATCTAGCTTTGTGTCGGTAATCTTGTGTAAGCGACGTGTAAGGTTTTCTCCGCCGGTGAAAGGAGCTTGTTGACTAGTGAAGGAAACTCTCGAGTTGGGTACTCGGGGAGTGGAGTAGGGCAAGAAAAAAGAGTCCTTGTAGCCGAACCACTATAAACATCCGTATTGTGGTTTGATCGTTTCTTACTTTATCTTGCATTTACTTATTGTCTATTATTTGCATTAGTCGGTTACACGTAAAGTTTTCAAAGATAATTAAATTAAAAAAACCGGTAAACTATTCAACCCCCTTCTAGTTTTCCAAAATATGAACTACATGAGATTAGTTGTTGAAGCCATCTATAAGTTTGGTCGGTGAATTGACTTTTACCACAATGACCTGCAAAATGTGTAGAAAACAACATATAAAAAATTTGTGTGATAATAAAATAAATGTTTACTAATTGTGTGATGATTTTTTTGATTCGTTAATGATCGAAATGGGTATGATTATTGCACGTGGAAAGTGCTAAGAATGGCATAGGGTGATCAAACTAATCGGGCGCTACAATGGTACACCTCTAAATGATTCTGAATCTGATTAGCAACTCACAAGAATGTTCACCTTAGAACTATCTATGTGATCATTTTCAAAAATCACGTCTAAACACCCTTGTAAGACCACAAGCACGCAGATCAATGTTTGGTCTATTTCATAAATGACTTTACTAAATGAAATTTCTACTTTCAGTATCTCGCAATGAACAAGAGAAGCTTCTGGATTACTTTGGGTCTTATAACGCCATAATGGATAGCAAAATCAGCACATATAAAACTTTTGTAGATCAGAATATGATATTACGTGTTTTATAAAGACTTTCTAGAATGTATTAAATAGCAAAATCAGCACAAATAAAGCTTTTGATAAGTTATTATAATTCGAGAATTTAATATTTCTTATACTTCTAAAAGTAAAATTTAATTAACTTTGCAGATGTAGTTGGCGAGACATTGTTTAACAAGAAGGTAAAACAAGTTATCGTGTACCTGAGACAAATAAATATAATTGAATGTGAACTACAAAATACAAAGTTCGAAATAAATATTTATAACGTATACTTATTGAGTTTTTTTCACTCATTCTCTATTTGCAGATGAGATAAGATGTGTTTTATAAGAGGAAGATGATGGTAATTTACAAGTTAATACACAACTAAACCTATTGTCATGATTATACAATTAGCCTAAGTTACCCTTTCAAAAGGTAAAACTTATATATTTTAATCGATAATAATACTTTATAAATAAATTTAGAAAAAACCCCGTGCACGATATTATAACTAGTAAGGAAGGTACAACACAAACGAAAAACTGCAGTACAACCCATCGTTACACAACATCAAGCAAAAACAGGTCATAAAGCATATATATTTTTAAACAAACAAATTTATATCACTTCATTTACCAACATAAATTGATCATGAAAATCAGCCTATCTTCCACATCTCTAATTTTACAAGCAATATATCATCATGAATCTGTACACAAGAACCACCTCAAAATAAATCAAGCATCCAAGGACATAAATCCATTTGCAACATCAGTTAACGCCACCCGACCCGACCCAAAAACCCGAATGGCAAAGAGCAATTTCCACCTCTACACTTCACCTGTACAAACATAAAGTGTTTCCTTCCCTTCTAAATTGTACTGTATATTCAAAATTCCAGTGATTTCTTCACTAGAGAAGAAGCTCAAACTGTACAGCATGCCTGATGTCAGAACCATACTACTACTATTGCTCAAAAACCTGTGAGTTTGTCATTCAGGCTGAAAGTAGCCATCATATATAGACAACCGATCAAAAGCATCATAATTAGCTCTCAATCCTACAAACTGGCTCTCGAATTGAGCACAACCAGTATCGGGCCACTTGCACCCTCCGTCTCGTGCCCGTTGTGGACACAAATTTTCACAAACACGAAGAATAGGGTTCCCAGGAATATCATCGTCGGTATCAGAGGTTAAGGTTACTGAGATGGACATATGTGTCTTTTCATTGTACGACTGGGGACTAGTTCCAGTTTCTCGTGTTGAAGGAGAAGATGTTATTCTTTGAGGTATATCAACTACATTGCTTTCAATGTTGATTGTACAGTCATTGTTATCTGATACGTCTATTCTACACCCAAGAGATTGTATAGCTCTTTTTATGATGTTGTTTTCCCTATTCGCTTTTCTTGCTGAATTCAGGGCCAAGCTGCTAATTTGTTTTTCATTGCGTATCTCAGCTTTTAGAGCTTCCATTGTTGCCATCGAGTCTCTGGCTTTCCTCTCGGCCACATCCTTTGCCTGTTATATCACCGAAACGGAACAAGCTGAGTAAAATGTATTTGAACCCTTATAAAACTTGGAAATCCTAGGTGCTTGGTTTTGCCTATGTAACGGGCCGAGATGTATAAAGAATTGTATAAAGTTGGTTTGTCTTTAAATATTTAAAGACAAACTCACACTCCCATTCCACACTTAGTTGATTTTTGCCTTAATACAAATATTTGACTTCACTCATTTACTTAGAAACTGGTCAACTGGGCTTGTGTTTGATCTTTTCATTTTAAAGACAAACTCACACTCCCATTCCACACTTAGTTGGTATGAGCGGATGGACTCACACTCTTAGTTAATGGAAAGCTTAGGCCAGAAGCCTTAATTAGATGATATTCTATCTTTAACTAGCAAAATAAAAGGAAAGTAGGCTAATAAAGTTCACATGTCAATGGGTCAAACAGCTTAAAAGTTGCCAAAAGTGTGTTGAGGGATCAAGTCTCCTAAATCGTTAATGCAAAGATGTGGAAGGTTGCTGCATTTGACATGCTAATTTTTTTCTTTTCTTTTCAAACAACAAACATACACCCGCCAAACTTTGTGAGCACTCAGGTCTATTTTCTTTTCTTTACATATTCACTAAAACATATATCTCCAGTCATAGCTAATGTACAAAATGTATACAAAGCAGAAACTAGTAGCGGTATGTAAATTACCTTTTGAAGTTCAGAGATCTGCTCTACCAGACTCCTACACTGAGCTTCAACCTCCCCAGCTTGAGCTTCGGAAGGACATGACCACCTAAGATGAAATTTGGGCCACAATGTTGGGGCTAAAGCAGCTGCTGGTGGTAATATGGGGCCGTCGTGTTTAGTTGGATCATAAAAGAGGTTGTAGTGCACGTGAGAGCTCCCCCCTGAAGCACGCATATCATCCAAATACATCCACATGCATCCACATGCGTCAAAAATTCCATATTGTTCTCTTTCCTTCTCACTGAAATTTAATAAAAAGGGATCAAAACCTGTGAATGCAATGTTCTTACCTATAGTTAAGTCATAGAGCCAGAACATCATAGCTTAACCTCAATTAATTCCCCCTAACCTATTCATAAGAGAAAAGGTTGTAAATGCCAGCGTGGAAAAGTGATATTGAAGTTACCTATTGCATAAGAAGTTCCCAAAACGACAAGAAAGTGTACAATCTAGAAAATCAACCAAATATGCCTGCACAAACAAGCAAGGGTCAAAGACGATTATGATTACTGTTTTAACAGATACAGAGGAGACAAAAAATACATACCGATGAGAACTCAAATGCGAAAGGGTACATTCGTAATAACTGGGAGACACAATCAACCCACTGCAAAATGAAACAAAAACACACTAACTCAATATAATCATCTAAGATTCTTTTAGAGTCAACATAAGATGCTTTAATATTTCTTTTATAGCTTTAATAGTAAAGAAAGCTACCTGAAGAAATATTGGAGAATAATGATTTGAAATTTGCGCCTGAGTATTGACTGGAGACTGGGATGGGTAGGATCCAGGTGATTGGCGCATCGGTGATGATGGAAAGTTTGAGCTTGATGACTGTCTTGGTAATTCTAAACCACTCCCGGATAAGCTTGGCGTTCCAGCTCGGTCTGAAAACGGATGTCCAAACGCAAGCCAATCTTTTTCCACAAGAGCCTTGCATATAAAAAAACGGATAAACAATGTTTAGTGACAAGAGTTATATCCTCTCTCTCAAATGAATACATAAATATTAGTGAGGCAATTTCATCAGTTACCTGAAATCCCCTGAACGTGCGGTAATATGGATCAAGTAACAAACTTGCAAGAGCAACAAGCTGGGATGTTCTGTCCCATCCATCACTGTACAAGACAATTACACGATAGTTAAGAATCTATGAAACTGCAAATCTAACAAGGGTACGCTAGCTGAAAGATGTGAACATAGATGTGACCACATGTTTAATGCAATAGAGAGTTGTGACTTCGCATAAATAACGTGTGGAGAATGCTATACATGACTACATCACAAAGTTCTCTCAAAGGCGTTCACCTAATAACCACAAAAGCATCCTAATTTTTAAACCAAATTGAATATGTTATTTGTGATGTAAGAAGCTAAAGTGAGTTGCTTTATCAAAACAGAAGCAATGTACTGAAGCAACAGAGATTTAGATTTTACTCAATGAGGGGCAAGTTCAGAAGTTTTCTTTTTGATAACTGAACTTGTTGCATTAGCCAGCAAGACGCCTTTAATGGGTAAAACAGACTTTCTAAAGAGGCACATGTCTTTGTAATTTGTGGACCAACCATGCTACATAATTGCAACAACCCGACCTTCCTTGAGAATTCAAATATCATAAACCATTAATAGACGTAGAAAATTTTGTCTAATTAGATAAGCAGGCAATCACTCTACCTGCAATGAACAAGCACCGTCGCCGACTCGAGGGCAACACGAGCAGCGATCCAAGCAGAGCCAGCCAGTACATTCTGGATGTGTATTAACCAACCACTGTCACCAAGGGTTGATACAGAAGCAGACATACTACTGAGATTACCTCCACCCCACGTCCACCCACCATTTCTCTGTTAGCAAAAGGAAAGATAATCACATAAGATATCATAATCTTAAGGGTGCATCTTAGAGTTAAGGTCCAGAATCATACCAAAAAAGACGACATTCCATCTGATGATTTAGTTCCATGTGTGTCCAAGTAATCTCTAAGACGAACAAGACTCTCCCTCATGGCGTGTATATTATCTATCCCAAAGAATACAATCTAAGAAAAAATACACGTACAAATAAACCAATGTTAACAAGTTTAAAACCATACTAACATGACAAACTGACACAATATCTAACTCAAACCTTTGACCAACCTCAGACTGAAAATAATTGGAAGATGACTCTGAACCACCTCCCATTGCCCCATTTGCCAGTGCATTTTTCCGGGGTCTCGCATCAGCTATATACAACTTCCTACACATAAAAAAAATGTTATTAGACCAGATTTAGATCAGACAAGAAAGAAAAGAAAAAGATTATAGGTAGGAAACTATAGATCCAGTCCAACAACATTATTAAGATACTGGAAAACAGAATGTAGAGAACGAAAGAAAACATATAATTGAAAGTTTTAAAACACAAGATTTATTAACATCAAACACCATTTTTCAATATAGTAGAAGAAAATTATTGGATAAAAAAAAGCAAAAGTTATACCTCCGTCCTCTCTTTCCACCAGGAAGCTGAGTGCAGAGAGCACCAACCAGATTCTCATCAGCATTGCTGCATTAAAGTTGAAGTTAAGAGATTTGGCGAAGACGAGAGAAACTATAAGAGACTCTACATAAGCTTACTACTCCAAACATTCACGGGGAGTGTAGTAAACAGGCAAAGTGAGCATTACCTTCGCATATTCATCATTAAACCAACTAATGGTTGTGATGATCGTGCAAGAACAGCTCCAGTGCCTACATATCATTTAACAAATGCATGTGCATTAAAACCATATGCCACCATAAGTGTCAAGAACAGACTTCATCATATAATGCGAAGCATGTATGACAGCAGTGAGCCGCTAATGACTGCAATATCCGTCAAGATCTGATACTTACGTGCATCACACCATGATACTACAGGCAATCTACACCGTGCACGAAATTTACAAGCTTGGAGCACCTCCTCGTCTCTGAACATCAACAAACGAACCTTTTAGAGGTCGAATCATTTAAGTATTAAGTGGAAAGAGGAAAGCATAATATACTGATATAGCATGTCTCACCTAATGGATTTTGGTAATAACAAAGCAAACGGGTAAGTTGGAGACATATCATAATTTGCATTGACGTCACTTATCCTCCACCAGTTATTTGAATATGTGAAGGAACCCTCTTCGCTGGTGGATGCTGATGAATAATGATAAGATTCCATGCCAAGAAGCCGCATGTATTCATTCACTAGTCGAGTTTTTGGGCTTGTGTTGCTAAATCTTGAAGGGCCGGAAGCGAAAGCATACATATCCCAAAGTCGAGCAGGCCTTGCGCACCTCAGTAATGCCTCAAAGACTGCACGTCTCTGCATAATTCACAAGTTGTCTATGTTATCTCGATGTTTGTAAACACAGCTAGCGACCGCATCACTTGTATAACAAAAAGATATATGCATTGATTGCTGGTAAAATATATGGACTATTAACAATCAAATAAAAATTAACTTCATTGTAAAAGAGTGTCCAAGTGACTCTACTGGCTCTAGGAGACTCATTTACAAA
This sequence comes from Artemisia argyi, assembly GCA_030686995.1. NCBI lineage: Eukaryota > Viridiplantae > Streptophyta > Magnoliopsida > Asterales > Asteraceae > Artemisia > Artemisia argyi. The sequence continues at coordinate 100,532,587 of CM060702.1, forward strand.
AATGAGTCAACTTAGTTTGCTTACATACCTGAATTAGCTCACCCAGCTGTTTGCGTACACATATTGTCACAATATAGGAAGATACAGACTGGGTATGTATAAAATAAAACTTGGAATATAAACTTAGCACAAACTTTTGAATGAAACTATAGACTCCTACTTCTCATTGGGTTCAAAAATGTATGTGATCTTAGTACAAGTTGCCAAGTTGGAGTGCAGTCTGAAACTCTGAATCAGATATAATAACGGATGCAATCATCATAGTTTACCTGTTTTGTTTTCGGACGAAATGCAAATACTATAATCCTCATATCTTTTCCTGCAATGCAAAAACCATGACCAGGTAGATTTATTAGTTCATGTGCATTTCACATATACTAAGAGCTACATGGGACGACTTTTCATCAGTCATTGAACAATCAACCTACAAAAAGTAGATACAATAGGAAAAATTGACTCGGAATAAAAGAAATTATTCGATTGTAAACAAATCCACAGTATTGGGAAACCAAAAAATGAACTCTTCTGTAATAGGTTCAAGACCTCAAGGCAGTGATAAGGAGACTAAATGCCTACAATCAAAACGTGCCAGGGTCACAAATAAATAGTGCGCTCCCGTGCTTGCTTTTGACAAAGCCACAAATGTGCATAAGGATAAACAAAAACTCGAGTATATCCACGGTCCAATTTCGGCCATAGCGATCCGGGAGTCCCATGTGGAAACTTATTACAGGTATTATTATTTGTTATCATTATTATTAATGATTCTCTTATTACTACTAATATTACTATTTCCAGCAAAGTTGGAAATATTAATTACAAGATCGACAAAATTAGTTAAAGTTCTAATTTAACATTTCTAACGAAAATTTATTTCTGATCCAAGAACTTTGCGCGACAAAATGTGATGTACTAGAGATTTAGTTCTGTCCCTACCACAGTCCGAAAAAGCTTTAACCAACAACAAAATTCTATACACCTAAATACTTGTAGAAAATCTCATGCAACAAAAAGTACACATATTTAAGGTAATTAACTAGAGTAAAATACTATCAAACGTTACAAAACGACAAATATGCATAAGAATAACATGACACATGACATGTTTTGAATTTATTTCAACATACTAGCAATGATACCTTGTGTTCATATATTGTCATATTGATACTTAGTCGATCATTATATACGTCTAGTACCAAAAGCCTCTTGGCCAAGCGGTATGTGAGTGGCCAAACAACCTAGAGGTTGTGGGTTCAAGTCTCGTTCGAGACATGTGAGATATAATTTGTGATATAGGTGGTGTAGAGGTTGTAAACATTTGCCGTTCAAAACAAAAAGTATATACGTCTAGTATAAAGAAGCGACAAAGTCAAACTACATTAACCAAGCTAACTTTCGTGAACTTCAAATAGGGATGAGCATGGGTTCCGGAAAAACGGTACGGTACCGGAACTGCACCGGTACCGACTCGTACCGGTACCGGTTATCACTACCCGGTACGGTACCAGTACCATGAAATTCGCTCAAAAAAAATCCGGTACCACTAAAAATCGGTACGGTGCAAAGACGGTAGTACCGGAATAAAAAAAGGCTTAATTATTTTTTACTAAACTCATGATGTAAGCACTCTGTAATTTCTTTTACTAACTTATCCAGCCACTCATGAGCTTCCGGCAGTAGCACACGTACTCACAGACGGCCACTTTGTTATGTGTTGGTTTAGATTCTGTTAAATGTGTTATGATTGTATTTAACATATATGAAAATACACATCTCATCGTACATTTATTTTTCTCTCCTTACATGTTTATAACACAAGACATCTATGGTCACACAGTTCTTTCATTCAGAGATTGAAATAGAATTATGGATTAAATAACGATACTATGACTAAATAGGAACAACCGAACAACTAAAAAAGTGTATTAATTCTGGGACATTGCTTGATGAGTGTGGAATTATGATTCTGCTTTACTATGTAGAACACAAAGTGGTCAATAAGGAATGAGTATCCAAAGGAAAGTGCCAAATTGGTACAATTTGAGATTATTTTTATTCTAAATGGTACTCAATTCGGTATAGTACCGGTTTCCCGAACCCGGTACCGATATACCTCTCGGTTCCGGGATCGGGACTACATATTTTGATCGGGAAAAAATACGGTACCTCGGAAACGGTGCCGGTACGGTACCAAAATGGTACCATGCTCATCCCTAATATCAAATTTCATTTGGAATAACCAGAAAGATATATGTGTTTCAATAGCCTCCAGGCTATTAACATGTTGATCATAGCCTTGAAATTGCAATATGGCTCCTCAGTTTTGTGAGAGTTATAAAGTCTTAATCTTTTATTTTCCCCCTGCGTTTTGTAGAAGGGCTGTTTCCATGACATTTTGATCCCAAAACACAAACAAGCAAACATTTGGTAGTTGCAATAAGGCTAGTTTATTTAAAAAATATGCTGATTGTCGTACCCCAGTGGCAACTCTAGGGTATGAAGTTCTTTTGTTCTGATATGAGTTCCGTACTATTTTATTGTCTATGGCAACTACCAGATGTTGGGTATAAAGTTAAAACCTAAATCTTCAACTTATCACCAATAGCAATAAAGCACCAATACCATCTTCAAATATTATTATTCAGGGTATAGGTGTGCAAATTAGTAAGTCTCTAGAAAACCCTTGACTTGAAGATAATAACCAGGTGAAGTCAAGCAAATAACATGTTTCTGATACGACCGTCATTATTTAATTAGTATCATTAATTAAGTTAGTTTCCTTTTATTGTATTTCTTGGTGAGAAAGCTAGGGTATTAGGGTAACTCTAGGTTATCCTCTATTATAAATAGGGCATTAGGATTGTAATTCTTATTATGTTGAATGACATGAATTATTGATTTGATTATCAATATGGGGGGTTGGTTTATCTCATTAATATAAACCATTGGGGGGTCGTTTTATCCCATTAACATAGACCATTTATCGTGTTAATTGTTCTTTTTATCTTATTATCGAGCCGGTTCTTATCAGTGTCCTAAATAACACATTACAGAAATGGAAGCACTCTAACGTACCAACGACCTGAAGAAGCCTTCGTGTGGGAGTCTTTTCAGATTGCCTAGGGCCTGACTGCTGCTTTATTACCTATAAATAATCATAACAGATTGAACATGGAATCAGTATATCATCTAAGGAAAGAGCTTGTATTTTAGCATCGCAACACCGATACAAAGGAATTGCCATATAATTGACTTTTTAAATGCATACTTACAATCTTGTTGAATTTTTCAATGGTGGCCAATGGTATGGTTCCTAGTGCGATTATATCCCTGGATCCTTCACTCTGGAAGTAGAACAAAAAAAAATAAGGATATTAGCTATAGAAGCATTTTCAAAACCTTTATATGCATGTATGATAGTATTTCACATAACAAACTATCATACGATGTGCTATAGGAAGCAATAAAAAAAACCATGCCAAATCAATATAAGCATCATGCATATGATTAAGAAAAACACGATGTTAAGTAAAGGAACCCAAATATACTTGTAGACAAGCTTTTAGCTCGTATAGAACTGTTTGAGACAAAAATGATTGATGATAAAAATACAACAGTGACCCCAATCCCATTCCATCAATAGCAGTGATGATAAATTCTTATTCTAAGAACTATTAATAATATGTGAACAAACTTTTGGTTCATCCCCATACATATATAGTGTTTGTACAGAATTAGACTGTTCCATTGGCTTTTTTTTACCTAATATAATACAACATCAATAGTTCCATGTCAAGCAAATCCGGTGCAGACAAGTGAAAGGAATGCAAAAAACAAAAAAATTAATGAACAGGCAACTTACCAAAAAAAGAAGACGAAAATTGGTCACAAACAAGGTACCTGCTTCATCAGTGTTAACAAGAACGCCGTACCCCTAAAAGCAAAGCAAGAAAGAAAAACTTGTTGTCAACTAAAACCAGTGTTTATAGATATTTCAATACCAGGCCTATACAAGATAACCAAATAAAGACGGATTAAAAAGCACGTAACATGAACAAAAGATAAAGATGCAGAATGCAATGACAGTCTGAACTCACACATGTCAGCTTTACAACATTCAAAACTATAATCAAGGTTGCAAAAATCGCTAGGCGGTAGCGGGAGGTCGGGTACCGCCTAGCGATTAATCGGTTAGGCGGGGATTAATCGGTGATTAATTGGATTGGATTTATATATAATATTATAAAATTTTGAAACTCTATGCCCGATTTGGCCGATCTAGCTGATTTTTTTCCGATTTGACCGATTTATGCCTGATTTGGCCGATTTCTATCCGTAACTGAGTTGACCGATTTATCCGATTTTTGTCCAATCTAGCCGATTTATGCCCGATTTGGCCGATTTTTATCCGATAAATCTATAATATATTTTTGATGTTCTCAACTAATTTGTAAATATGATTTTGCCAAGGCACTAGAATGGATGTGGCTAGTGGTTACACATTCAGGATTTAAGTCATCACTAGAAACAAAAATTAACAAGAAATTCAATTCAAAAGTTGTGTTTGATACCAGACTTGGAATGAAATTTTTATAACCATCATATAAGATTGAATACCAGCAATTCCCGCATATTGCACATGACAAAGATCGTAAAAGAGACTTGGGCCCTTTAACACTTTACTACCATAGAAGATGAACATTATGTTGTAATTTCTGCTAATAACTTTGCCTCTATATTTCAGCCTATCAACCATGAACCATGTGATATACACGCAACTATCACAAATATCAAAAGGGTCAAAATTACATCAAACTACTACAGTTGACGCTTATATCCATTTTTCTCTATTTCATACATACTCTCTAAAGTATCACATATAGTGTCTTTACCATGGGCAGAAATTCATATATGGTTTTTCGAGTAAATAATATAGGTGAAATAGAATTAAAATAAAAAGTAATAAAGTACCTCAGCAAGAACTTCCTCAGCTTCATATAAAAAATCAGACAGTCCATTGGGAACGGGTCTCGTGACAGGCTGCTACAATTTCACCAAATAGAATAAAATAAATCAATTAACAGAATATTAATTTAAATAAAAAGAAAACCCTAGGGTTAGGGTTAGGGTTAGGGTTAGCGATATAAAATTACTTCAACTTTTGTCCACTCGATAGCGTCCCAACTAGCGGCACCGTCGATCTTATCGGAATCGGTTAAGCGGTTATCGGAAGATGACAGCGAAGAACTTGTGCGACGATTACGTGGCATCGCCATTACAATTTGAATTTACAACTTCTTGTTCTTGTATGTTGAATCGTTGATGATGATGATATATATATGAGAGAAGAGAATGATGATTTGGGGATTTTTATTATTTTTTCCCTACCAGTTTGCTTTTCTCATTTGTTGGTTTTTCTTCTTCTCTTCTGTTTGTTATTTTCTTCTTTGTTTTGTTTAGCGTGTGTTTTGAGATAAGTTTAATCTATTCTTGTTATTTATTTTTTTTTTATAACGCTTGTGCTCCACCGGATATGTCTTATTTAGTTAAGCGTGCCTAGTGGAGAGTAGTACCAGTTTGGGTGACCAAACCGGGAAGTCCTCCCTTGTGGACAATTGCCCTGTCGGTACGATTTCAAAGTCCTTCATGGAGGTTTCAACCCACAAGGGTTCGAATCTGGAGAAGGCAGGGTTTACTTCAAATTAAGTGTCGTGCCTTCGGGCGGCTTAAGTTGAAGGTTTTCCCCCCATCGGGTTTCAAATTGGACATGGATTTCCCTTGAAAGAAAGTAACGTTTCAAAAAAAATTATTTTTTTTTTATGCTTTATAAGTAGAGAGGTTAAGCCAAATAATTTTAGTTTGAACAACCATAACTAACTTGCTTGCTGACCAACTTCCTAACTGCTTCCTAACCAATTAATTTTGAAATCCTTCCCAAGTAAAAGTCTGAATTTTAAGCTTTTCTAATTATAGAATAGTCCCAAATTTATTATATAGTAGTATAGATAATGAGATAAGTTAATAGCAAAATACTTTTCCAAATGTATAAATATTATACGTGAATTTTCAAAAATACTAATATCGTATATGTACTTTTAAAATTCGCCTCGATATCATACATTGGTTGACATGATATGACTAGTCGACTCTTAAATTATTTACATGACATTGTTAATGATTATTATATCTTACTTATATTTTTATATATATCGTTACAAACACACTTTATATACACAAAAAGTTGGACAAAAAGTTGGAGGAGAAAACAGTTGATATTCTTTCTTAATGACTAGTACTAGTTGTAATACATGTGCACGCACAGAGTTTTTTCTAAAATTTTGATTTATGTAAATATTACCAATTAAAAAATAAACAACCTAATGTGTAACTTGTTTTAATTCCTTAATTAAAAATAAAGAATGATAAAAGATTAAAATTAAACACAATATAAAAGGTTTTCCTTTTATATCAAAAAGTTCAAAATGTGGTTTTTCTTTTGTTATATAAAAGATTGTACAAAAAATCTCATTTGTTGAATCGGTTATTTAAATCATCAATATCCAATATCAACATCACTTCATTGTATTGTCTTTTTTTTATAACTATATGTTACATACTAGCTTCATGACCCGCTCAATGGGCGGGTTCACTACATAAAATCGTTTGACAAAATTATTTATTCGTAAAATAAATAATGAATAACGACAACTATGTTAAATAAAATAATTGAAAACAAAAAAAATATTGCACATATTATATGTAAAAAAAACAATTATAAGTAAGAGAACAAATAAATTACATGGTTCTTATTTATATACGAAATAAAATTTCTCTCTACACAACGTTTGTTGTGTAGTTTATGTATTCGCCGTCTTTGTCACAACAAAGAATCTTCAAACCTTTTTTTCGTCTTGACTCTTGAAACAACGACATGATGTTTTATGTTAATCTTTATATCTACTCACCAAGTTGTGTTCCTCGTCAATAAGCCTCGCGATATTCGACTTTATTGTGACCAAAACTTCAAAATATTCACAAGTCAGTAACTATCGGTTTCTACGCGTTTATAAGATCAACTTCATAAAGACATAGCAATTATATTCATTTGATCATAACATAAGTAATGGTCTCGTCATTACCTGAAATTAAGTTAAATATACGAACTCGTCTGTGTTTATTTAACTCCATGAATTAAACTATGTGACTTGAACTTGTATATTGGTTTTAAGTAATTAGTATATCATCCAACTTAGGAATTATAGCTTAATTTAAAGTTGTATTAAAAAGTACTAATAGTGCGCGTTTGTCTTCCCCGTAGCGTAAATGCTCCAGTGCCTTCTGCTTGTTTTCTATTAAGGGTTTTACCCCGGTAAATATGTTTCAACATATTTATTTAATTAGAAATGCGTAAATGTTGTATGTATCATGTCTAACTGGTCAAAATGGGATTAAGTCAAAATTTCAACAACACATAAAACAATCCACATGGAATGAAATTCATTCAAAAAATATTTATATGCTTGGAACCACAATATCAGAAAGTGCCCATTTCACCACCTCTAGCTTAGACAACCTTCAGTTCAAATTTTTTAGGCATCACATTCACCTTTAAAGTACTCTATGACTTGCATGCCCATTTCCCTGTCCAGTGTTGCTATTTTATTGAGGATAGCTAAACACGTTTTCCAAGCATCAACATCACCCTCATCATCATGACCATCAAATATCGAGTTACTAATAAAATAATCATTTGCATTGATGAAAGTTTGAATTTTTTTAGTTATCGTTCATGAAGACTAAATCTATGCTACGCTAACCTTTGAGTCTTATGTATCTAGTCTTGTACTCAGGCAGGATTGATTACCTTCTCCTCTAGTACTCATAACACGGCCTGCATACTGGAACGAACACTTGTTGTAAGCAACAAATATATCACTAATTTCAGTAACGCCAACTTTGGCACTACATATTGGCGTATCTTCCCATTCAAATTCAGTAAAAACTTGGCCTACATCACAAATCAATAGCATAAGCAATGTGCAAAAGTCCAAAACACATACACATTTTCAATATCGTTATTCAGTCATTCAAGATTCTCGATTTATAAACTATGTTTTGACTTGTCAGTTATTTCAATCACGATTACCGATTTTTCGAATATAATAATATATATATTAACTCTTACTCAATTCAAGTAAACATGTGCATTCAAGATATTTTGCATACTTATTTTTTCAACCTTAAAATAGTACATGTAAGCTACCCAAAAAAGAGATACATGTCTTAGTTAATTGGCAAACCACTGGTTTTAAACCAATGCCCATCTATGCATGCTGAATTGCTGATCTATCTAAGGTTCTAGCATTAAAATTACTATTATACCCCTCACACCCAAAATATCCGATAAACCGACCCATGTCACAATTTGGCCCAAAATTCATGCTACAACTATGATTTCTTAACAAAATGAATATCAAAACATCAAATTTTGATCTGGGTCATCATATCTAACTTCATAAACATCATGCACATACATTGACAATATAATACAGATTAAAATAACACATATAAAGAGCAAAAAAGCCCTTAATATGGTCCATGGATATTTGCAGCACATTACCTGGAAGAAGCAATGCATTCTCGCTCAGCTACACTTTTAGAAAGTGATCCCTTCATCCACTTCGCTAACATGCTCGAAGTTGCCTTTGGTTTATCCATAGGAACCCCACGACCCGCATTATGAACCTTTTATTGAACACCCTAGCAGAAAACGAAATTCAGTACACATCTCGATTTGATTTCATATAATATAGAGTACAATTGAACTTTTAAAAAGATCGTGCACATCAAAAGTCCAGTAACGTAACGACAATACATAGCCGTAAGAATATGTTGTGGGCCAAAGCAATGCCCCAAATGGCAATGTCCAAGAATATCCTGCTACACTTATATGGTGTTTGGGATTGTGTACTGAAGTAGATCATCTAGTTATTGCATGAGCAAATCAAAACTGTCATGTGTTTGGTAAATCATTTGAAAAGAAGCGATTACTTATGTTATCTAATACAAAACTAAATTTAATAGAAAAATGTCAAAGCCTAATTTTTAAAAATATAGTTCTTCAAACGCACAATGTGTTCTTAAAACGCGATCTCAAACACCCCCGTTAAATTTCACTACAATCATCTTATAATAGTATACATACCCAAACACCCCTAAACTGTGCAACATTTCTTGGCATACCAAGGAAATCTCTTTATTGATGGCTGAATTATTGTATAGCAAAGTATAAGCCGAATCAGCTATATCATATTGTCGATTATTGAGATAAAACTATATAATTGCATAGGAGAAATAAAAACTTGCACTCTACTGAAGAGATACATGCTTGCAGTGAAAGGCCTGAAATAAGCACACATGGAGAAACCGTTAGCGAAGTTATAAACATCTTATTAATTTCATAGTTGCATAAGTAGCCTAATAACTAAAACATCAAGAATTCTTGCATTTTAACATGATGGTCATGCTTACCCAAGCGTCCTTTGCTAAGGTCTTCGAAAGTTCATACAAAACCTGAAAAACAGAAAACCTTTTAGTAAGTCGAACAAAGTAAGGTTATAAACTCAAAAATAAGAAAAAATCATCACCTCGAACATTCACATGCCCAAATATCCACGTTTCAGAAGTGAACGTAGACCCTGCTGAGCCGAGTAATTCGCACGATCAACCATTTCTGCGCAGCAAATTATCGTATATCAAAGTTCACTACAACCAAATTAAAAAATAAAAATGCTCCTGATTTTTCGTATCTGTTTTAGCTCAGTGTTTGTGTTGTAGGAATAATGTTTTTGCAAAAGTCCGTGTAAAGCTATACAATTAATTATTATTACTGAGTCAATAAATGAGAACGGCAAAATGTAATGATGGTGCATATGTTACCATGCGAATTGTCTGGCGATGTAAAGCCAAGCCGCTAGTTACCAGGCTGTATGTTCATGACTCATGAGCATCTCCAAATTCATGTGTCCCGGGAACAACTGTATTTAAAACAAAAGAAACATAAAAACCATAGGTATAAGGGATTCAAACATAACAAAAGCAATAAATATAAAAGAAAGAAAATAAATATACATGTTCCTCCTCCGGTCTAACCTGCACCCCTGCAAATAAAAACGATAATTTCACAGTTGTCCCCATATCGCTGTTCTTATTTATTCTTTTTTCTTGTGCAATTTGGGTATGGCTTGAAACAGGGGGATCTTTTTCGCCAATATCTACATGATTCTGTCTTGTGACTAATTCCGAAACCATAACTCCAAAGCTATAAACATCACTCTTTTTATTCAGAATCCCACTGTGAATTGCAAATAATTGTTTCATGAGCTTGTTAATGAAAATTACATATAAGAATAAAAACGCTGCTCAAAACTGATTTAAAAGTCGCTGAAAATTAAGAACTTATGACAACTCATTTTTTAAAACACTCAATGGAAGAACTTACTGCTCATTGAAGCCATGGGTACCCTTTTTATCAAAATCAAGGAAATAGTGTTTGCCATTGCATTCTCAAAGAGAGTAGGATACGAAACACGAAATAAATAACATAATCACTTTTAAAACACAATAGCAGACACACTTGTAATGCATCCAACATATAATTGTAACCAAACAGATAGCCTTTGGATAATCAACTATAACTGACAGACAGGAACACATTGCGTTTTGATGTCCTTTTTCGGTTCTAAAATAGTGATAAATATATAATCCGTGTTTGGAAAATTCTAATTATATAAGTATAATAATGAATCCGACCTCGAAACAATCAAATCAGTTATGTTGACTGGCCCATTTTGTCATCTCTAATGATACATTTGCAATAGGATTACTGAGTATGGTAGCAGCATTATTATAAAGTTTGAAACACCAGCTAAATAACCCCTTTTACATTCATTATGATAAGGTTTGAAAAGTTGACATAATAATAAAAAAATGCAGGAATGAGCAAATTACATTGGGTTAGAAAAAAAGAGTACCAGTTGAAAGTGAGAAGAAATGACCGGAAGTCAACAGTAACAATAAGATCGCCATCAACATCAGCAATAGCACGTACCCTTTGAACAGTTGCATCTCTAAATCACTACTTTTGATCAACAGAGAATTTATTTAACCCCACTTTCTGATGGTAAGTAACAAAACAAAATGAAGGTTGAATAGCAGTAATTGGTACATCGTTTAATGAGTAACCAACGTGACAAACCTGTAAAACTCCATAAACAAATAGTAAGCCTGCTTTGTATTCATCCTTTTCGTAGATATCATAGTTCATACACACATAACCTACCATGATAGCAAAAAAAACTCTCGCAAATAAGCTTAAAATAGATGGGCATAAAAAGATCAACAACGATCACCTCACTTCCTAATGTCGTGTAGACATCACAGAATTCAACAGGTTATTACAATCGTACCTGCAGGTAGTTAAGTAATAATTTTAGTAGCTCTAAATAAAAGTAAGCTTGTCTAAAAGTTGAGACCAGCTAAAAATATAAAAACTATCAAGGTTTTGCATTAGCCTTAACATAATTTAAGCTGTAACATTTATGACAGTCAGTAAATCATGAAAGGTCGCTTTACCTTGATATACTATAAATCAAGTTCTTTGCTTCCAACATGTGCATCCATTTCAAAGAGTTCGTAAAATTTTCCTATCTGCTTAGTTACATGAAATAATTAGTCGACATCTACGACAATCGATATATTTGTGGTAGATCAATCGTTACCTTAAAAATCAGAAATTTGTCTAGATGTTTTGACTTGAACTCCCACCATTGCCTCTACAATAAACATAATTCAGTTACTTGCAACAGAGATTGTTAGTTATGAATTGAAGACAAAAAAACCTGGCCGCCTGATAAACTCTAGAGAAATGTGGGAGGTAAGTACAAAGTTCTTGGGTCATAATTTATAAAATTTCATATTGATTCCTACAAATTTATAAAATTTCATATTGAGTCAATATTGATTTCACAAATAAAATTAAAAATCAAAATTCATAAATGTATACAAAACTAATATTTAATTAATCATACACAAAACTTGATCGACTAACCTAATCTGATTCAGTCGCACAAAAAAGCATAATAAGAATTACCTTACCATAGGTTAATTGACACATCCGATCTGTGGATGATGGTAGATCTTTGTGCGTGTTGTCTTGAAACCCATTAATTAGGGTTAAATTTAGGCTTTTCATTTTAGTTTGATGATCGTGGGTCTAATTTCATGAGCGTGATTTGTTTGTGATTGAGAGGAGATCGAAACAATATGATAAATTTATTTAGATAAATTGAACCTGTTTGTGTGAATGATTGAGGATGATTAATTTGAATAAGATGTTTCATTGTGAGATAATGTATGATGTTGAATTTGAATTGCATTTTTTTAGCTCAAAAACTGGCCGCATTTATGTGTGTATGTGTGTGTATATATATATATATAATATATATATATATATATATATATATATATATATATATATATACATGTATATAAATATATATATATATATATACATGTATATATATACATGTATACAAATATATATATATATATATATATATATATATATATATATATATATATATATATATATATATATATATAGACAAGCGTTCAAATGAGAAGTCTAATTTTTGTGAGAACGCAAGAAGAGATCTGTACTGTAGGATCAAGTCAATCTTAATTTGGGCGGAATGGCATTATTGTAATTATTGGAAGAATTTTTTAGGGGTCTACGTGAATTATCCTCATTTGATTCCACACCCCTAAACTTTATCCCATTTTTCTCTCTCACCCTACAATTATTACACGACACAACAGATCTTTCATCCGCCTTCATCTCCTTCATCTCTCCATCGTCTCCGTCATCTCCTTCATTGCATCTCCATCATCTTCGTCATCTCCTTCACTGTATCTCCGTCATCTCCATCACTGCATCTCCCTTATCTCTGTCATCTCTGTTACTGCATGTCATCTCCGGTATTGACTCCGTCATCTCTAATTTCTTTTTCTGTTATATAATTTCAATTTTAATTGCTTAACAACTTTTTTCTCCGGCGTTTACTATATCATTTATATGTTAATTGATTTATTTGATTTATTATACATTTATTTTTTTGCACATGTGAAGATGTTTGCTCCATTGGTTACTTTTTTATTACATGTCTATTTTTTGTACATGTGAAGATGTTTGTTTCATTAGTTACTTTTCTTTATTACATGTCTAATTTTTGCACATATGCAGATTTTTAATTGTTTGTTACATTGACTATCTAATTATGCGTTTGTTAAAGTATAGGTTATGGATTAGGTGTTTTTCATGTTTAGAGATGAATTTATGTTCGTTTGAAGAATATTGATATTATTTTCACGAGTGAAGAATATTATTAAGCTATTGAATGTTTTAGTATATTTTCAGATTTAAGTTTAGTTAGAGTATCATCGCTTTTGAAGAATATAAGTTAGAATGATTTAAGTTTTTAAAAATTATCTTCACGAGTGAAGAATATTATTAAGCTATTGAATGTTTTAGGATATTTTTGTATTTAATTTTAGTTAGAGTATCTTTGCTTTTGAAGAATATAAGTTAGAATTATTTAAATTTCTTAATATTATCTTCACGAGTGAAGAATATTATTAAGCTATTTAATGTTTTAGGATATTTTCGGATTTAAGTTTAGTTAGAGTATCTTTGCTTTTGAAGAATATAATTAATGATTTAAATGTTTTAAGATTATCTTCACGAGTGAAGAATATTATTAAGCTATTAAATGTTTTAGGATATTTTCGGATTTAAGTTTAGTTAGAGTATCTTCGCTTTTGAAGAATATAAGTTACAATGATTTAAATTTCTTAATATTATCTTCACGAGTGAAGAATATTATTAAGCTATTGAATGTTTTAGGATATTTTCGGATTTAAGTTTAGTTAGAGTATCTTTGCTTTTGAAGAATATAAGTTAGAATGATTTAAATTTTTTAAGATTATCTTCACGAGTGAATAATATTATTAAGCTATTGAATGTTTTAGGATATTTTTGGATTTAATATTAGTTAGAGTATCTTCGCTTTTGAAGAATATAAGTTTAGTTAGAGTATATTTTAATTTAATTTATGAACTATTATGTCGGCGCTGCTGGTTTGTGTACATGGGTCAATTTGGTCAAATAGTATGGTGTAAGCATTTTAAGCTGTAGGGAACAAGAACATGATAATGTAGGGCGTTAAACTTGATCATTTGAAGTGGTTGTAATTAGTTTGCTTAAAGTGTACAATTGTTGATTAAGCTGAACTGAATAATATCACGTGGTCTATGATTAAGATTGTTTTACTAGTAAATGGAGGTGTTTAGATGTTCGGAATGTAGTAATGGTAAATTATATCATTTTTTACACGTATCAACTTAAAAAATAGGAGATATGTTTTAAGCTGTGTAAGTTTCAATAGCAGGCCTATACTAAACACAGATGTCGGTTATATGCCCTTATAGTAAGTTTCAACAGCAGGCCTAAGTTTCAATTGATTTGGAATTATATACATCACTGTAGGAGACCTATTGAAGAAGTTAATGTATTTTTGATTTGTTATTTATATCAGCTTAAACCCAGGTCATGATGATTTCATAAAACACTAATCTGAATATTACTTGTCGTAAAATTGATACGTTAAATGACTCTGCTATATGTGGTTGACCCAAAAAGTTTCAAGTCAACAAAACTGATCTAACCATTATTTTGTTGGCTACCATTTAGGGTACTTCAAATTTATGATGTTTTCATTAGACTTGAAGAGATTAAGAACTCAAAGAAGGCTGGACTTAACGTACTAATCTTAGCTATTTTCATTTGTTTACAGTCTTTTTTGTTTTTTATTTGTTACAGTGAATGAATTACCTATTGTTGTATTGATGATGTTTATTAGGTGCACCATTCGTTGGTAGATATTTTTCCATCCGAAAGTCACTTGTTGCGCAGTTACAATTCTTGACATTGTTTTTCTGATTATACCTGTTGCATTTTTACCAGATCACTTATTGCCAACTTGACTGCTGCTAACTGTTACAAGTTAGAGCACTTGAAATGCCCCGAGAACTGGGCACTTAGTTATGATTCGTGACTTTACTTTTTCCAGGATTCATGTGTTTTCTTGCATTGTTAAAGTTCGCTAAGACTAGCCATTTTGGAGAGTTGAGAAGGCCAAGTACATCTACATTGTTGGCTTTTTCCTTACAGTGTCCCCTAAATCAATTCAGCTTGTTGTTGAGCATGCAGCTGCAACCAACAAGGTAATAATAAAGTATTTAAAGATCATATGGTTTATAATCTTCCTTTGGTAACTTTTGCAACCAACCAAGATCTTGTTTCTGACTTTCTCAAGACCTGTAGGTTTTCACAATAAACCTCTCTACCCCATTCATCTGTGAATTCTTTAAGGATGCTCAAGAGAAAGCTTTACTGTAAGTTTAATTATGACATTTTCCCTATCAAGTTACTTTTCACACTTGGAAAATTTCTCATACTTATGTATTTTACAGGTATGTGGATTATGTTTTTGGAAATGAAACTGAAGCAAGAACATTCTCTAAGTTTCATGGCTAGGTAAAAAAGTGAGAAATTACCTGTTGGACATTTATAAATGGGCATTTCATCTTATTGTAACGTAAACCATCATTTATGTTTCAATAAGATTAAGCATTTTGTTTCAACACATTTTATCTATACATATAGACGTTTGAAAAATCTTATGTATATTTACTATATTTCGTGCCTCTAATAGAACTTTTTACTTTTCCAGTTGGCGAACTCTGAGGAATACGTTGATGGGCAATTTACTGGAAGCCTTGGAGAGAATCTAATCAGGTATGCTTTGAGTTGATGTGCTTTATTATACGTTTAGGAAAACTATAAGTTTGACCGATAAAATTTATAACGCTTTTTGGGTATACGCTTTAGATTAGTTCACGCAGTGTGAAACTTGTGCTCTCCTGAAGTAGAGCAAGATTCTAAGCTTCTTTGATCATGGAATACTTTATAAGATCAATTGACCAATAGGAATAGGAAGCGCTATTGTGCTGTATGGAACTAGTACTTAACTAGTTTGCTGTCAAAATTAGACCTGCTAGGACACTTTATGCTTGCTGAAATGTGTTGGATCTGGTTGGCTCACCAGCGTTTTGTTTAACCCTTTTTAGATTGTTTTAGATTGTTTAAGTGTTAAACTAAATAAAATTTAGATATGATTACAAGAACTATACCATAAAAAATATTATGGCTTGTTTAATTAGGTCACTTTAGGAAGTTATAAACACATCCTGTCGACTTTTAACTTATTTGGCCGCTGGACTTGTTTCATTGGAGGTTATATGACCTTCTAGAGACTTAAGGACAAACTTTATCCTAAATCGACCCGTTTTTTTAGTTAATGGGATGAAATTGCTACCTTATAACCTTTTGACTAAGACCACATCTACTAAATGGTGACGGTTGGCCTGGGGCAAGGCCAATGTCATAAAAGTGACACCACTGAACTTTAAAGTATATATACATCTGTTGAACTGCAAATAGTTTCAATGCTTTGAGTGGGACATTATAAAGTCTGTGATTCCTATGCCATTTATAACATGGACATAAATATGAAGTTGCTGAATATACTTGTTCAATATGATGTTCTAGACATTTGCCGTCTTTGGGTTTGCTGAGTGGTTGTGCAAAATTCAATTTAATTGCGAAAGTGCTGAGTGCTCAAACACTCATCATTTTTGGTCAAATCTGAACTGCAAAACATACAAAAATGCATCAAAATACTGAAAATATTTCAAAATTGTGTTTTATATGTTTTAGATGCAAAATGAGCAAAAACAAATGAAAAACGTACAAAGTTTTCAAAATTGGCAGTTTCAGTCCCCTAACTTTCATAAAATGTCAAATCTAGTCCCTGGTCATTCAAAATATGGAAAATTATCACCAAAGGTCCTTTTGAAATCATAAGTTGTCATATTTAGTCCTTTGGTGAAAAAAAAATCTGAAAAGTTTTGAGAATTTATAGTTTTGGTCCCTGGAGTTTCAGAAATTGACAGAATTGGTCCCTGGTGGGATATTTTTGAAAGAAAAATCATTTTGGGTCCTTGGGAAATCAAAAATATCAATTTTAGTCCTTGGGTGTGAAGTTTAGAGAAATGTCAGTTTTGGTCCCTCAACTTTACAAACTTGTCAATTTTGGTCCCTGGTGTTTTAAAATGAAAAAAATAAATTCATGGGCCTTATATTATTGGCATATGGCATGATTGGTACTTGTGAGCACTTTGGAGTTTGTACATAATCAGCCCCTCATGTTTGGTTGAATTGCATTTTTGGTCCTTGTCAAATACCAAACGGACCCTTGGTTTTATTTACCCAAAACACAACAAATACCCAAAACAAATACAAGCCCACCCATCCTATCCCTAAGCCCATACATTCCCAGGCCCATCTCCATTTTATTAATAAAACAACCAGGGTCAAACAAGTGGTCGAAACCGACCACTGTTCACCCCTAACCTCCTTTTCCCTCCACCCTTAACCACCATCAACACCCTAATTACCAGGGAATTTTGTCCACCCCCCCTCCTCCACTTTTCCACCAAACACTCAATCTCACCCTCTCATGTCCCCTCCTCATTTATTGCTCACCTAAACCACTAAACCTAACACTTCTTCCTTTTCCCGCCAAAAACCCTTTCAAGGGCTGAGATCAAAACAAAGCCATCCAACGGCTCAGGAATGAGTGGGAAAGAAAGAGAATTCTACCAGGATCTATAAAAGTCAAGAAAAGAAGAAGATGGGGTATTATGTAGTATAGGGTAGTTCTAGTTAGATAATTTTAGTGTCGTTTTTATAAAATTTCCATTTCAAGTGTAATTTTTAGTTTTCAGTTGTTGTATTAAGCTTTATTAGTGTAATTTAAACTTCTTTCAATTATCAATTCCAAGTATCCTTTTCAAATTCAAAAGTTGCATATTTTAGTGAAATTACCATTTTAACTGTGTTGTTATCTTAAGTTGTTGATTATTGATTCACTGAGTTTAATTAAGTCTTATATAAGCTTTTCTCAAGGTTCCTTAACACCTCATTCAGTTTAAATGCATAACAGCAAAAATGTTCAAAATTCATGAAAAATAAAAATTTAGTGCTCATGAGAGAAGAAGGGGAGCAGGGTCAAAAATTGGATGGAACATGGTTTTTAGAACCTCAAGGGAGGTATTAGGACAGATGTAAGGCCCTGGTTACTTGTTTCTCAGCTTGGAGTGATTGTAAGCCTCATTTACCATTTTCTTTTCATATAAGTGATTTATGTGCATTTGTTGTTGTATTTGCTAATTTTGGGTTCAAACTAGCTTAATACATCATAATATACCCTTATGATTCAGTAGGACACCCTGTATCAAGCATTTGATTTGAAAATTGCAATTCTATAATTGCATCAGGGGTGTTTGGCACAGGGGAGTACCCTGTGCATTTGTGGTATTTAGTGGCTAAGTCTCACTTAGACATATCACATTAGGTTTTATTAGAGTAGTATAAGCAATAAATCCAGTAGGTATTAGTAAAAAAGTCAAAATCTCTTTGTAATCCTTATTTTTTGTTAACTGTTGTAGATTAGGGTTCATGTTTTTATGCTTTAGTTGCATTAGGTGTTAGCTTATCATAATTTAGCTTTTTATCAGGTTATTAGTTCATTTTAAGTAATCATGGATCATTAGAAAGTCACATAAGTCAAACTAGTTCATAAAGTTAAAAAGTCAATTTGCCCATTTGTGCAGAAATCCAAATATTCAGGGAATTTTCATGATTTTTGTGTAAGGATTCAAACTTTGAGCTTCTGGAATGTGAATGTCCCCTAGCTCAACTCTAGATTCCACCCATTTGTTTATTTTTAAGATTTTTATAAGTGCTTGCTTTGTGTGCTTAAAGTTGGTTGCAGGGCAAGGGTATGCCATGCACCTCAGACCTTGTACCAATCACCTATTTTCAATGGCTTCTTTTATGTTCATTAGTGGGTCCCACAATGGGTTTATTGGCTTTTTGAGAAGCCAATAAGCTCATCTTTAGATTCCAGTGCTTATTTGCTAATTCACAGCTTATTCACTAGGGCTGCTTACCTTGTTTTCTTGGTCCATTTCTGCCCTATGCTGAGTAAGTCAGTGCACAAGCCCAACTTCCCAAGCTTGTATATAGCTTATTAGTGAACCTCTAGGGCTGATTTCTGGCTTTTTGAAGAGCCCCTCAGCTTGGACCCTACACTGGTCTAAAATTGACCAAACAGGCCTGTTTGGTGCCAGGGGTGAGTTAAGTGCTTATTAGCTTATGATTAGCTTATATTTTGAGCTTCTCTGTTTCCTTTGGCTCACTTTAAGTTATTTATCATCTGTTTGAGCTTATTTGCCTCTGAGGTAGCTTGTAGTAGCTTATTCAAGTTTGCTCAAAGTCCTAATAAGCCCATTTCATAATCTGTTAAGCTTTTAAGCAATCAAACTGCTTATTTTTTATTTTGAATCATTTTGTCTTTGTAAAAGTTGTTTAATATTAGTATTTAAATAGTTTTGGAAAAGACAAATCTAGAAAAACCAAATATAAATCAAGTGATAGCTTCTATTTAAGAAGTTTGTTACTTATTCGCTTATTTTCCTTAAGCACTTTGTGATTTTATATTTTTCTTAGGTTCCTTATATCTTAAAATAATTTTAGAAAAATTTTCAGATTTTTCTTTTATCATTTAGTACTTTTCATAATTTAATTTATTATTTATTAATTAATAATTAGTTAATCATTAATAATAATTATTTAAAAAGTCTAAAAAATATATTTTCTGTTTTAAAATTAGTTTTATATAACTTTAGATTTTTCTAAGTTTTAATTTTAATTTTCAAAGCTTATTTTACATTTTCTTATTATTTAGTGTATTTTTAAATAGTTATAATTAGTTTTTAATTAATAGTAATTATTTAAAAAGTAAGAAAAATATATTTTAAGTTTGAAAATTAGTTTTATAATATTTTAGAATTTTCCAAATTTATTTTTCATATTTTTAGTGTAATCTCATAATTAGTTATAATTTAGGTTAATTTAAATAATTAATAAGTAATTAATAATTAGTAATTAATTAATAATAATTAATTAAATAGTGTAAAAATTAATTGTAATTTTCTAAAAATTTTCTTTTATTATTAGAATTGTAAAAATGTAATTTTCATATCCGTAAGTATTTTATTTCTTTAAAACTCGCGTTTTATTTTGTACGTTCGCGTAAATTTAATCTGCACGTACACGTTTTTAGTTATTAAGCGTTTTTAGGTATCTAACTTTCACGTAATCATCCATATAGCTTGTTTAAGCTATTTCTTTGTAGATTCCTTAGTATAATCAATCTCAAACCCCTTTCTTGTCCAAATTCCCCCGATCTCAGATCCGTTTGATAACCATTCACACCTCGTCGGGACATAACGACCCGGGGAAACCCTATATTCCGCGGAGAATTGAGTCTAGGCAGTTTGACCTTGTTGACCATCCTTTGGTCAATTTAGGTTGACCGTTCAGAGTCAAATCAGAAAGCGAGGCCAAACAATAAAAGTAAAATAGTATTTTAAAACATAAAGTGGTCCTAAACATCTAGTTCTTTTATTTTTGAATGCATATCATAGCAATTTCTTAGCTAAGTTAACAGACCATACTCATAACTCAATTATGTCTTCTCAAATATGTGTTCTTAATTAATGATCCAAAAGATTTTAAAGTTTAGGGACAGTGGCCAAATTGGCATCTCGATTAGATAAAAATGTATACGAGGTTATATTAAGGTATAGTGCTCCAATCGGTATAGGTTTTCAATACTCATCGACTTGCATACTTTTATTTTATTTTACACCTTTTGTGCACACACACAAATCCCTAAAAGTTTTATCCTTCTTCTTTGTTTTCTTTTGGTGCCGATCGGTTCAACAACCCTTATAGGTTCTTGGGTCGAAATTTTCATAAGAAAATTTGGTGTTTTGTTTACTTGCATAAACCTTAATTCGTGATTAGTTTGTGTGTACAAGAACGAGGTAACAACACACTATTGTTGTTATCAAGGGCTCGATTAACAAAACGGTAAGAGATTAATCATTGATCCATATAAACCCTAATTAGGGTTCTTCATATTGTTCAAGACAATTGCTTTTGATTCTTGTTCGGGCTAGAATCACCACGGTACGTTCCTATTTAATTTATGTTAATCTTTTATATGTTATAGACGTTCCTACGCTTTCCGCATACGTGTTTACCTATTTAAATGATTGTCATGATTCTTATATTCTAACAGTGATATCACGAGCTTACTATAACATGTAATTGATTACATAAAATACATAAAAAATGAATTTTGAATGTTTTAGATACATGTTAGGTTGTTTTTATAGATCTAGGGTTCTTTTAAATTTCCTAAACCCTAAAAAATTTGGGGAGGGGGTCGATTACCTTCTTGATCCAAATTAGGGTTTGTGTTTTTTAATTATAATTGGATTAGAAACCCTAGGTTTCCTACATGTTTATGTGTTATTTGGGCGTATCCTATGACCTAATTGGTAATTGTTATGCTTTGATCCATGACGAAACATGCATGTTAGTCATGGGTTATTAATTGTTAGCTTTGTCACATGTTTAGATAGATCTAAATTGGGGAAGACCCCATAATTATTAAAATCAATTTATGTGCTATGTGGTATGTGATTGACTTTGGCCTACGCAATTGATTCGTCAATGTATGTGGCTCACTGCCATTAAGAGGTGAAGGCCCTAGTTAATTATATGCATATTTAAACCTAGAATTGATTTATTAGGATCTATTCTAATCAAGATTGCATGTGGCTATGTGTTTCACCTATAATTGTTATGATTTATTAGTTATTTTGATTTGTCTTTGATTACTTGTTTTATTGTTTTATTTTGTTCGACATGATTGTAAGCAATAAAAGGGTAATTTTTATAAAGAAAATAATATGGACTAATAACGGTGAAACTTTAAGTGATAAAGATTTAATCTTGCTGTGTCTTATGTGCCAACAATGGTTCGCTTCGCACGGTAATTCGCTCCAAGGCGAGACTAGCAAGATTCATACTTTATTACATGTTTTGAGATTGAATCCATAAACTTTTGCTTGATTGATGTTTTGTACAACATGTTTTTAAAAGTAACTCTTTTAAGACAAAATTCATAGTCGTGGTAAGAAGGCTTAGAAAGAGCCTAAGAGTCTGCCTTGGTTATCACACTTACGAATACGTTTTAAACGATTTTGTTTTAAAATCATTCTTGTAGAAAACCATCTTAGGGTTTTTTAAACCTCAAGTAAAACTTTGTGTATTAATCTCAAGAATTGGTAATTAAAAGTTTTTTTTTAAACTTATGCTATAAAGATGAGTGCATGCATCTTTATACATATTTTGATTGACACATCAAAATTGAATACCCTTAAAATTTAAGTTACATGCCATCTAACTATAAGAAACACTTGAAGTTATTATTTAGTAAACGTGAGACGCAGGCTAAATTTTAATGACAATGTAAATTTCCGAGTGTGCGTGAGACCACACATGGAGAATTTGCAGTTTCTAAGTTAGATGACTTAATTAAGTTGATGCGTGAGACCTAGAACTTAAGGCATGAGATGGGATGAAACATGCTTACATGTCAAATTGATGAATCAATTTGATGTAAATCCCATAATGATCTAGGAATTGGAAAATTGTTTGCCAATTATTGTTCGACAGATTACCATCTTTTATACTTTCACCACTAGCAGATCAACTGATGTGGTGAAATCTATGTAAAGTTGGATCCTAGATTTTCAAGAAAATATGTTGGTTATATGAATATATCCTTGGGTATTATGTTTTCTTGAAAATTGATTATCGAAAATACTAAAATTGAATTTTGTAAATTCTTTTAAATGTATTAATGCAACATTAAAACCGTAAACGTAAGTTATTCTTTTATCAAGTAAATTGATCTACACCCGTATGGGTTTTTGGTTAGAGTCAATTTTACTAAAAGAACAAACCTAGTCTTCTTTCCATAAGAGAAGTGTGAGACTTAATCATATTCCTTTTCATGAATGAGAAAGGTATAATAGGAAAATTAGAATTGTCTAAATTCTAAATACATAACTCATAGCAAACTTTAATAGTTATGATTATTTGCACTTTATGAGTTGTTTAATTAGAATCTAGACTTGTTACTGCAAAATGGTAAAAGACAATAAGATTATTTATCTAGTTGTTTTGATTTGACCATTTAAAGATACTACATATAATTGTTGGTATGGTAGATCTCTTTTGGAAGAAATTGTATGCCCAATTTTTCAAGTTAAAAGTTTGCAATGTGATGAATCACATTTACGTAGTAGAATACATTCTTTTAGAACCTATATATAATTGTTGGAATGGGTTTTCTTAAAAGATGTAGGAAAGTAAATAGTACACTATTTCCTTTCACTGATTAATGAAACATTTACAATGTTGTCAAATTCAGTGGGAGTTACAAGACTTATTGTCTTGATTGTAACTTAGATTATCTTTTGAATGTCTCAAGGTAATTACTTTTCAAATATAGACACTAATATTTTCAAGGATAGTCATGTGCATTTCCTTGATTGATTGAGTAACTCTATGTCTACTAGTTATGCTTATGACACAAATCATATTGTTCACATTAACAAGCGCGTGCGTGTTGTTTATATGATACATGGTGTTGTACCATGCACAAGTGGGAGAAATCTTCATTATGTGCAAAGTACAACACATAAGAATATGATTTAAAGGATTCTCTTAACTGCATAGTAAGAGATTATAATTCTAATTAGCTTAATACATCTAATCTAAGAAAAACTTGGTGTTGAAATTTAGTAAACGCGAGACGCAGACTAAATTCCAACAACAAGGTGGATTTCCATGTATGCGTGAGACCAACATGGATAATTTACTGTTTCTAAATTAGACATCTATTAGAACATGTGTCAATAACAATACTGCTTCAACTTTAATATTTATGTATTATTGAAATGACATAAATGCATGAAGTAATATAAGACTACTTCAATAATTATGTATTTGTAGAATGACATAAATAAATGAAGTAGTAAGTTAACTTGAAAATACTATTGAAACCAAATGATGGTGTTCATGATCACTTTAATTATACATGTTTATACTTTACTGTATAGTTATAAACATGAAGTCTTTTAAAGTATTGCAAGACTTATAATAAAGTAAGACGTTAAGTTGTTATTATCTTTTAATTAAGACATATACAAGAAGTCATTGAGTTGATCAATGATTTATAACGTTCAGTGGGATTATAACAGTTTATGTCTTCTTTCTAAGACATGAACATGAAGTGACTTGATTAATAAGTACTTGGGTTATAAAGAATGCAATTGGCTTAAAAATACTATTCTACCATTAAGTTGATTTAGTTGGTAAATAGACAGGCTAAAAGATATATGGTTATCTTACATATTGTTAGATTGTCTTACATTATGAGTTCTAATGAAATACTAGATTATAGTATGTTCAGTTAGGAAATCAAACTCTTGTTGTAGTGTTTGGTTCAAGATAACTACATCTTCTTTTCTTGCAAAAGTTATCAAGGTTAGAAAATTGAGTATGGATTGAATATACTCAATTAGACTCCTAGAAGATTAATAAGACACTATTGAATTATGAAATGTGATGAATCACATTAAGTCTTAAATTGGAGTTCTGAATTTTTAAGCTACTTATGGGTAGGTTGTTAACAAAAGAATGTCAGGAACTGTCAATGTGTATTTGTAATGTCCTAAAAGAGAACATTGGATTGTTGCTCTAATTGCTAAGTATTTATATTCTATATAATGCTAAAGGCAAGTGGGAGTATTTTATCTTGAAAAGATAGAATTACAAGATACATAATCTTCTAAAAACACACTAGTGAAAATCATGATGAGGCTTAACATGTAAATGATAAACCTCAAGATGATGGAATTCACATTCATAGATCCACTTGGATATCTCAGATATTTAATTAATATGCTGACGATTATATAATGTAGTATTGCCAAAATAATGAATTGGGTAAACTTCTCATAATATGAATGTTATAGATGCTGTTCATAAAGATATTCAAATTTTAAAAATTTGGTTTATCTTAATTCTTAATAGTTAGAGAATGAAGATGGTTTTACTCAAAGATAATGTAACCTTAGTGGTTTAAATCTTTGTGTAGAAATTATATGGACAAAATTGTATACATATCTTAATGCATGTCTTATGACAAGATTATTGATCATATTTAAGTAATTAACTATGATTGAATACTTTTTCCTAAGCACATTAAATATACAATGATGGTAATTGTCATATTTATATGAATATGAAATTTGACAATGAATATCAAAAACTCTTCCTTGAATGATTACTTGAGCGAGGACGATAAGTAATCAAAAGGAGTTTATGAATTCAAGCAAATCTTTGGAAGTGTACAAAGTGCAATAATTCATGAATGGATAAATGCAAGCATCTAGGAGATTACTCTTATGTTTAATTGTTAAATCTATGTTTTGATTTACAATTGAAATAAGATAATTTCTAAGTATTCCTGAAAGCTAGTGGGAGTATTATGTTTGATTTACTAAATCATATATGTTGTGTAACATACAAGAAGTAACATTCCATATAAGTAAAATGTTAAGTCTTAGTTTGGAATAAAATTTTACTTAAAAGGTTTAGAAAATAAAACATATGACCTTTGAACTATAGTTTATTATTTAATAAACATGTGCAGTGAATAAATCTAATGGAATATGATATATCATTTAGAAAGACTAAATGGATATACATATTTGTAAAGATAGAACATGAATAAAATCTAAGTTTGACTGAAGGATTTTCATGTGCATCATATTATTGTTGTATCATGCTTAAATGCATAATGATTTAACAGTTTTTGATATCTTGTGTAATGAATATTCTAATGGAATATGTTTGAACTTAGAATAATGGTCCTCAACCTGGAAGAGCTCCTAAACATTACACAATGGATATTAAGTTTACGGAATTTAAAAGCATATTGGAATTTGTATACAATGATGCTGGTTTAAATTGAGACGACACTCAATAACTAGTTATGGAAGGATAGCCATGAGAACTAGTAATGCTTAACTAAGAGCATAGTTGCATTATAAATTCAAGAATTAGAATACTTAAACTTTAAAAGGTTTGAAAGTTTGATTGTCATAAATTGGTGATTGAGGATATCACATCATTTGTGAAAAATTATGTGGCTATATCAAGATAGTTGGATATACACATAAAAGAGTTTTGCTAATTAAATTCTTGAAATAAGTATTCTCAAAATTATGATAGATCAGAGTTAGTTGAAATAAATGCCTTGTCAACAAGTATGATTGTCATTACTTGAGGCATAATTGTCAACAAGTCAGTACTTGGGACAAAATTCAGTAACTAGAATTATCATGCATTGATCTATTTAGTATTTGGATAAAGGATATTAAGCAATTTATTATTTATAATGAATTAAAGTACTTAGTACGTTTGTTTTCATTAATAATAAATTGTGTCCTATATTTGCATGTTTAAATCCGTGAATGACTTATGTTATTCTAAATTGTCCGTTGTCAATTAATGATATGGGAATATCATTAAACTAAGACAAATCTGAGTATTGGTTAGAATATACTTGAAAGTATATTGATGCGTTGACATACCAATTTCACATGATATTCAATGAATTGAATATAGGACTTATCCCAACTACATGATTTTACTTTATGGATCTTGTCAGTAAGTAAATCATGAAATTGTTATCCTCAGACTTGAGATACCAGATAAGAGTCATGGATGTAGTGCATTTTTGTAAAGCAATCTACCGCTCACCGCTACAGGGAGTTATAAGGGTTGTTTTCAGAAGTGTTGCAAAGTCCATGGGTTATTCTTGTAGTCAAGAAAGAATTTGTTCCTTCAAATTTGTTTTGAAGTTTAATACTGTTGGGCCCCTCGTACAGTTGACAAGATGTTTGCGTGCGCACGCCCAAAGTCTATTTGGAATACGTTCAGATGTTTTGGTAATCTTGCTCAATCATAAACAACGAAAAAAAGAATTGTTAATTAAAGATTGAGTAAGATCCATATCTTTATTAACGTGGTATTAGAAACAAAAGGATAATAATAATAATTAATCATTAAAGGTTTTCCAGGAAACCTTCCTCGAGTTGAACTAGGGGCATTGGACTGTTGCAAGACGCCAACCAATGTCATTTTACTATTAATAGATATCCAAGTGGGAGCTGTTGGAATATTGGATATAAATTAATGTGTAAATGTCTAGTATCGAACTCGAGACCTCGGGATTGCACACAATACAAACGAGAGTTAAAGTATAATAATAAATATTAAATGTTATGCATATTTATTATTTAAACACTAAAAGGACTTAATGATCGTTAGTTATTAAATGTACGGACTAGCTATCGTTAAAAGCAAACAAAAGGGACTAGAATGAAATTAGGAGGCAAGAAAGATCCGGAAGGATCCCTTGGATCCTTAGGCCGGTTAAACACAACAAAAGGGGCAACCCTTTTGCCCTAACTTGTTCTCCAAGACTCTCATCTAGTATATAAACAAACCTAGGGTGAAAACTTTTACACCTTTTGTGCACACACACAAATCCCTAAAAGATTTATCCTTCTTCTTTGTTTTCTTTTGGTGCCGATCGGTTCAACAACCCTTATGGGTTCTTGGGTCGAAATTTTCATAAGAAAATTTGTTGTTATGTTTACTTGCATAAACCTTAATTCGTGATTAGTTTGTGTGTAAAAGAACGAGGTAACAACACACTATTGTTGTTATCAAGGGATCGATTAACAAAACGGTAAGGGGTTAATCATTCATCCATATAAACCCTAATTAGGGTTCATATTGTTCAAGACAATTGCTTTTGATTCTTTTATATGTTGTAAACGTTCCTACGCTTCCGCATACGTGTTTACCTATTTATATGATTGTCATGATTCTTATATTCTAACATAAACAACAATATGTTTTTATTGAGTTATGTTTCATTTTTGTTATTTGACACGGATGCAATTATACATATGAATCATTTGGATGATATGCACTCATTAGTCAAGCAAGCACGCATGGTAAATGTACAAAGTTGATCATGATATGCAATGGTTTATTTTGTGGTTTGATAACTATATGGTTTGTTGAGAATGTAGGATTTGAGCATCCTCTTAGAGCCTGTTGTGGCTATGGTGGAAAGTACAATTACAACATACACGTTGGATGTGGAGAAAAAGTAAGCGACAACGGGAAAGAGTTATTGGTAGGTTCGTGTAAAAATCCTTCGATTAAGATCATATGGGATGGAATACGTTATACTGAAGCAGCGAATAAATGGGTTTACGGTCATGTTGTAAATGGGTCATATTCTGACCCGTTGTTCCCATTACAGATGGTTTGTCATAGGAAATGAGACCAAGAACATTGTATACAATTCTACTTCGAATGTTTTGGTGATAGTTTTAATACAAGTCATCCATGATTAGCAGTACACCATGAAGAAGAAGATTAACCCTCCGTTCTTCGTCACTGTCACCGTCACAACCCAATAAGGGTAAAACACCATTTCATAAAATGATTAAACTATCAAAAAATTGTAAGAATTTCGGATTTGATAGTAGTGTGTGTGGATTCGTGTCATTGTGTGTGGGAATCAATATGATAAAACTAATTAATCTATCAAAAAATAAATTAGAAGTAATTTAAAAAATAAATCAAAGCAAAAGATTTGATGTACTTTAAAAGAATTTGCTAGTTTCCAATGGTACCTTTTCTTTAACGTTCGCACATTAGCCGGAATTCACACAACCGTCGTTCGCACATTTGTATGGTGGGAGAGTGTACTGATGGTCTAGGATGTGGGCTTGCAAATGATTGGTATTGTACTATTTGTCTGGAATTGCACATTCGCACATGATCGTTTTGTAAAAGACCTTATTTTTGTACCAGATTTTGAAAAAGTTTAGATTTGTGTCCCTTTTTGGGAATTAACTCCGAAATTAAATTTTGTATTTTTATAAACCTGTTTGGCAAATGGGCTGTGGCTGAGGTTTATTATTGCAAAATTACTAAAAAGGATATAATTAAATGAGTTTTTGTATATGTTAGATATTTTTGTGGGTAAATAAGTAATTTATTCTTCAAAAGCCCCGGGCAAAGTTTTTAGCCCTTTTTATGGGGCTAAAGTTTTTAGCCGACTTATTTTATAAGCCCCATGACAAACGAGATTTATTATATTAGCCGGCTTATTTTAAAAGCCAAGCCCCGATAAGCCCCATTTAATCCACTGCCAAATATAGCCTTAGTGTTACCAAAGGGCCTCTGGTCTAACGGTATGGAGGTTTTACCTTCTTAGGCAAGGTCTCAAGTTCGAGTCTTGTCTACGGTGATAGGGGTTTCCTCCTGCGTGTGTAAAGGGAAGGGTGCTATTGCCTTCTGGGCTGGACCCAACCTAGTTGTGTGGGCTCGCTACGCCTTCTGGGCTAGGGGCCATGTAGCCACAATTGCCGTTCAAAAAAAAAAAGAAAAAATAGCCTTAGTGTTATAACAATAAATAAATCAAAGGCTTTTTCCGCATTGACTTTTTTACTTATGGAATCCATATGTAATTATTTATAGTTAAGGGGTCCAACTGAAACTTATGTTTTTTATTCAACAAGAAATTGGCGGCAGTTATTAAACGGGTTTGAAGTTTTATAACAGAATATTATTCGCTCTCAAAATCATATTCAATTTCGAATCATATGAATTCATGCTCATTTTTTTCTGTAAATCGTTGATCAGATTTCTTTATTGAAGGTAACTGTAGTTTCATACATAAATTCATTAGTCCTATGTTTAATAAATTTCTTATGTTTTGCTTCATTTCTGTTTGTAGGTTTTAATGTAGTAACTGTATGTAGAGTTATATTTTTCCCTAACACATGCATATGATAGTTTGTGTGGAATGAGAAAAACATCTGGACGATGTCACGAAGCAGTTATTTTTACAATTTGGTGTTTTTTTTTTTGCGTGGGAGAATTGGTTTTTTATCAACTGAAACACAAAAAATTTGACATCTCAGTGCTTATCCATGTAGCAAAACCTACATGTTTGTTACTTTTTGGTGCATTTTAGCCCCAAGGGGTAGTGTTTGGAATTGCTTATTGAAAAGCCTTTTTATATGCTTCTTATTTCATTGTAAAATATGCAAATAGGCAGTTTTAGCCGAGGACTCGAAATTGCTTATCTGCTTTAAGATTAATATATTGACCTTTTACTAATAAGCAATCCCCAAATTAACATCCTCTAGAAAGCCATAACAGCAAAACGATGGAATTTGTTTAATCAAGGAATTTCCATCCCTTTTTTGCAGAGTTTTAGTGACAGATATGGATCCAGATGAACTACAATCATATTTACTCGCCTGGCGAAGATTATATTGCCTTCTTATAAATGAAGAACGATATGTAGAAGATGCAAGCTCCGAAAATGTAAGTGTCTATTTATCTTTACTATTTTACTCCAAAGTTAGAATTTGATGCAGATTTTGCATGTGCCTATTTAAATATTAATGTTTCTCTTAAACGCGATGATAGTTACGCGAAACAAATAGGCAAGCTGGCACACAAGAATGCGAGGATTTATGTAAATTTGTAACTAGCCATCTTAGAAATCATGATAAACTAGTATGAGATAAATCAAGCCAATACCAATATAACATATCAAAATATTACTCGTAATATTTAGAACAAATAGATAGCCTTTAATCATATGCTAAAGGTGATAAAATTTTATAATAAACTTAGTACTCATGCTATCAAGAGATACAAACTGATACTTATTATATTAGTTTTGAGTTATATAGATAACAAATAATCACCATCAATATGTGAAAGTAATGATCCGAAAACATAAATAATGCGTTTTGTAATTACCATTGTTAAATTAGAAAATGCAAATTGTCTGCTTTGTGGAGAATTTGATAGAAATTTTTTTTTGATTTGAACGCGATCTATATTTTCCTTATTTTGTACTCAAAACAATTTAGGAGAAACAAGGGTGTTTTCACATCCTAATCAACGGCGTTATGTTTCTTCTGAAACAGCTGGACAAGAATGCAAGACACCTACTACTAAATTTACTAAATGTTGCTGCCGATAAAGCTTTCGAGGCTCATGCAAAGGTATGCAATCTTTTTTGTAGCATTTTTTTTTTATCTGATACTTCTTTGTATTTGCAATTAATTATTAACTAGAATCATACAGACGTTCTATCAGATGCTAGGTACCCAATATATAACATCTTATAACCCGTGGTCAATGCCACAAGAGCAATCAAGTGATGGACTAAATCCACAACCTTTTTCTCCTAGCAATGCACCAACTGATTTTCCGAGTCTGCAGCAAGTTGACTATTTAACCGGTGAATCGATCTTCTGTGATCCCACGAATCAAATGGTTTTTCCAGGGCAGACAAATAGTATCTCAAATAGTGAATACAATGTTAGACTGAAACGGTGCAGGGTATGCCAGAAATCAAAGGTCAAACAGTTGACTAAGGAAATGAGTATTCAGGATAGAAATGTGTTGACTTTGAATAACATAAGCCAGCAACAGAATCGTAATAGAAGTTGGGAAGTTCAAAATGACCCTAGCAGAGTTGAAGATTCGGCATTAACATTCGACTATGTTAAAACTCTAGCTTTGATTAATCTAACAGACGAAGAGGATCAGATATCTAGAGAAGCTTCTACTAAGATCCTTCAAATAGAATCGAGCGTTTCCTCTTTGCAAGTAGCAGTTAAACGCGTAAATCTTGTTGATTCTGATTTTGAAAGTCAACCAAGTCAAATGGGTCAAACTGGAAGCTTTGTTGTGGGGAGAAGTGACCTGAGTAATATCAGAACGGGTGGAAGGACTTGGAATCCTGCTAATGAGTTGACCCTTCAAAGTCAACCATTTGATACAAGGACTGTGTATACAATGTCGCCTGGTAGTCAAACAAGTCAAGCAGCTGAAAATGTTGGTCTAAGAAACCAGCATAACTATATGCCAGAGGAAACGTATGATTATTTTCATAGTGATGTGGCTACTTCAAATTCGAATACGAATCGTCCTTTATATAGAGAAGAGATGGATAAAAAACACATGGATAAAAAGGAGGTAATGGGTTCAGAGATAATCGAATGGTTAAATCCAACTGACAGAACAACCGCTCACGGTAGACATGGCTATGAGTATCAAGAAGCTGAATTCAGAAGGGAAAATAGAGCTGGTAAAATGTATAAAGATCGGATGAATCATTACAAAGGAATTCATGGAAAACATGAGATTGTTAAACCAGTAAGTATGGTTTCTCCATCAAGTCAGTTTCTTTCAGATATTCCGATTTCTAGCTCAAACTTTGATACAATTAGTCAAAGTGAAAGTCAAAGTCAAAGTGAACGTCAGCAAGGTTCTACTAGTAGTAGCGACAGTGAAGGATCTTTAGGTGAGGTGTACTCGGAGTCAAGTGGAAGTGGGGACGATGAAGAGAGCGAGAGTGTGATGTACTCATTTTCAAGTCAGGATCATAGTCCTGACATGAGTAGCTCAACTGATTCTTTAGAATCAGAGCCAAAGTTAAGGAAGACGGTTCCTAAGAAAGGTAAAAAAAGTGGTATTAAGAAAGAACTGAGCATGAGTAGTTCAAGTGAAACTGCAGGATCAAAATCAAAGTCAAAATCATGGAAGACGGTTCTTGCAAAGGGTCACAAACATGGTAATAAAAAAGCACCAGGAAGTTGTTCAAGCGAGTCTTCGGGGTCAGAGTCAAAGTCAAAACTAAAGTCAAAGGAGACAATTCCTACAAAAGGGTCACGAAGGCCGTAATAGAAAAGAACCAAAAAGAAGTTCAAGTGAATCTTCAGGTTCAGAGTCAAAGTCAAAGTCGAAGCTGAAATCAAAGGAGATAATTCCTACAAAGGTTCACGAAGGTGGTAATAAAAAAGAACCGAAAAGTAGTTCAAGTGAATCTTCATGGGCAGAGTCAAATTCGAAGCCAAAATCATTGGAGATAGTTCCTATAACGGGTCATAAACGTGGTACAAGTGAATCTTCAGTGTCAAAGTCAAAATTGAAGAAAACGATTGCTACAAAGGATCACAAAAAAGATGCCAAAAATGAACCAAAGATGAGTAGTTCAAGTGAATCTTCAGGGTCAAAGTCAAGGAATACGGTTCCTACAAAGAATCACAAGAGTGTAACTAAAAAAGAACCAAAGATAAAACAAGTTGGGCGGTTTGCGAAACTTAGAGACAAGCTAGCAATAATCTTCCATCATCATCACCACCACCATCATCACCAGCACCACCATCTTGAAGACGAAGACCATCAACAAGATCCTGTCGATAAAGACCATCACAAACATCCTGATGATAAAGATCACCACCACAATTCTGACGATAAAGACCATCACACGCATCCTGATGATCATGACCATCACAAGCATCCTGATGATAAAGAACATCACCACCATTCTGATAATAAAGACCATCACAACAAATTTATATGGACAAAGGCGGGAAAGGCCTTTGGTCATAAGAAGCAAAACGATGAGGCCTACGGAGAACAAGCGGTCAACAAGGTTCATTCAAAAGCGATTGCTGTTCACCAATTAGAAGATAAAAAACAGGAAGGTCACATAAAGGCACTCGTGGGTGGGATGGGCGGATTGATAAAACACGCTAGTCATGCCAAGAAGTCCAAGAAATCTAAAAGTGTGTTAACAAAAATCCCGAGCCGTAAAAGTGGGAAAAATGGTGGTGGAAAAGTGGGAAAGAAAATGCAATGGTGGGATATGCTGCGCCGCCAGAGAAAAATAACGAGGATTGAGAAGTTACGTGGTAAAATAGCTAAGTAAGACATTTCTTTTAGTTAAATCTAGTTTGCAACAAGTAAATACTAAGGTCAATACTCCATTTAGTGTACAAGTTTCTCAGATTATGTTATATGATGTAAACATGAAACTTTTATGCAAAATGTAAATTCGAGTTGTGGAGATCCATCCTGATCTCACAATAGGACCTTTATTCATTTAGTTAGTTCTTTAGTTCATCATACTTCTAAGACACTAAGGGGCTGTTTGATAAAACTGTATTATTTAGCACTGAACGAGTCAAATATGCTGAATAATTCAAAGGTGCTGAGTGATCATGAATCTGAATTAAAAAAACTGTTTGATAAATGTTCTGACTATTGATTCTGAATAAACAGAAATTACCATTTTAACCATGATTTTTGCTAATTTTAAATGAAACGTGTAGTCGATGAATAATGTTCATTTATTAGAACTTATAGTCTAATGAACAAAGAGTACAAATTAAAAAAGTAATCATATCAAGAAATCATAAATGCCACAAAATTATTTTAACAATCACATTACTTCATATTTGTTTTTGTTTTTTTTGAACAAATACTTCATATTTGTTGACCAACGAATATATATAGGCAAATTTAAGGCAATCACTTGCCTAGTTTTTATATTACATTATTTAAGATTATAGTAGTACTGAGATATTAATGTGGTTGTTGCCTTGTTGGTGACTTTGTGGCTTATCGATTCCATCACCAAATGATTTTTCAAATTTAATACAGTAATAAACATAGTATAGGGAGACACGTGTAATAGGGGTATTTGGGTAAACCAAATCTCACTGAATCATTTTGTTTACTCTTGTACGCAAAACCGCTCAGCGTGAAACTGTATTATTCAGTTGCCACTTTTAAATTACCAAACAAGCTGCCCGATTAATTTTTGGATGATCAGCACTGAATTAGTTCATTCAGCAGTAATCAAACGGAGCCTGAATGTTTTTACTTTTTATGATTTATGAATAATCAATGTTTTAAATATGCTTAAGAAATACTACCTCCGTCCCATATTAAATGTCCACTTTGAATTTTTCAAAGTCTTGTTTTTTCAACTTTGACCTTAAATATTTTAATTTATGATATATAATACATGATGTAAAATATATGAATGAATTGAGTTTTAAATGTACTTTACATTGACATAATTTTTATCAAGTATCCTATAATACAAACAAAAATATTTAAGTTCAAAGTAAAAAAAAAAAAAAAAAAAGACTCAAAAAGTCAAAAGTGGACATTTAATATGGGACGGAGGGAGTCAAGTATCATATAATACAAACAAAAATATTTAAGTTCAAAGTTAAGAAAAAAAAAAAGACTCGAAAAGTCAAAAGTGGACATTTAATATGGGACGGAGGGAGTACCATGGAAATATTTCAAATTAAATGGTTAGGTTTTTCCGGTCGAATACATAAAGTTGTACTTGAGATAAAATACCAGTTGACACTATCAACTGATATAATGTCAAGCAGAATCTACACATAAGTTTCTGTTTGTACCAAGAAATGCTACATGTAAGATTGAAATGCTACCATTGCCCAAAAACAATAATGCAGAGGTTTGCTGGAAAGAAGGCATAGTAGTAAGTCATGCTCAAACACCATAAGCATCATTATTCCCTAAGCAGAAGCGACTTTAAAATGGCTTCTTTCTTACCATCATAATTTGGTAGCAAATGACCAACACCAGGTAGCTCATGGTAGTGAATCCATGGTAGCTTTTTCGCTATATATCTTTGTAAAAGCACAGGTACAAGCCTATCGTCTTCCCCATGCCATAAATGAACACTACCCTCATTGTTCGGGAAAGGGTTCTCTATTTCCATTGGATCGAATTCCCATTTGCCAAACCCGACTCTCATGTCCCTAAAAATTGACTCTGCTAGTCCTTGTTGTCTTACATAAGCCTGTTAATGGTTATCAACTCAAGTTATTTTCCACGCATAAAAACAAGGATTATTTGAAACTGGGTTTTAAGGGGTTTTTACTCACAAAATGACCCAAACGAGACTGAAAATTATCTTTGAATGATTAAATGTACATAGCAATTAAAACAAATAGAACATGGCTAGTGATCAATTGGTACGTTGGTATTTTATATATATAACTTAAAAGCAATTTTAACTTTGTTCTCTTATTGTTACTAGAGGTCAAAATGGGCCTCTCTGGCGGGTCAGGAAACGGGTTGATAATGGACGAGTCAGATCAGGCTGACCGACACACATTGATTGTCGTTTTTATTTGAAATGTAAAAACGTTTTGGGTCATTACCAACCCATTTGACAAATTAATCCTTCCCATTTCTTGGTAATTAGGTGAAAATGCCACGTCTAATAGAGTAATAGTTACCAAGTAACTAAAAAATGGATTTAATCTCACCTTTCGCTTAGCGACCGACATTGGTGACCCTTCATCACGACGTTCGGCTAACAGTTTCCAATCAGAAGGTGAGAAGTTAGGCTTCCCTGCTATAACGCTAGAACAAGGAAACCATTTCTGAGTGTTCCACCAATAGACTAACCAAGGCATGTAATGCGACACCCCGACTGCCCATTGATCTTGAATAGGTTGTAATTTGTAAGCCGCCATCGATAGATTAGATGGAAAACTAGACCACCAGTAGTTCACCACTGGCACTATCAATGCCACTCCTGCTAACCTATCAGAGACAATATCCATAAACTACTAAAGACCTGAAACAGATTATCAATCATATCGTAAATTTTAAGTAGCAATTGCTAAATCTCCTCTGAAATAGTTATCCAGAAAAGCTAGGTGACAATATACGGTGTTTTTTTTGGGTAAAGAGGTGACAATATATTAGGTGTTTGAATAAGCTTATCCTTAAAAGCTTATTTATCCAGAAAAGCTAGGTGACAATATATTAGGTGTTTGAATAAGCGTATGCTTAAAATCTTATTTGTTTTGAAAAGCGCCAAACTGGAGGATTATGCTTATCAGCTTATTTCCTGATATA
The DNA here is from genome assembly GCA_030686995.1 of Artemisia argyi. Classification (NCBI taxonomy): domain Eukaryota; kingdom Viridiplantae; phylum Streptophyta; class Magnoliopsida; order Asterales; family Asteraceae; genus Artemisia; species Artemisia argyi. The sequence goes on from CM060702.1 coordinate 100,569,641, forward strand.
GTAAGTCTTAAGCCATTTGAAACAAGCTAACCTGACACTATGAAAGTGCTTAATATATTAAAACTAAGAAAAAACCCTAAACGAAAACTCTCTGGCGGCTAAAAGCGATCGACACCTTCCTTACGATTCCCTTAACAATCGATAAAAAAAATCTTTTAATTCTTACTAATCGTGGGTCTACTACCTTTTGTATAAAGGGTTTTTTAATACGAAGAAGGATATTAATGTGCCGAGTGTTAATATTGATGCTAATGTGAATATTGATGAATTGAATGCTACTGTTGATTTGTCGAAGGTGACTATGAGGGAACATAAGAAGCCTAAGGATGTTAATCCTAGTTCTACTCAGCCTATACTTGCATCGTCTGGTCCTATTATTACTGAGTGGAGTGTTGATGATGGAGATATTGATTTATCTACGATTGTGGACAAGAATAATCAAGTGAAGCCGGTTTCACTTGATCCTTTAGTTAATGATCCGAATGGTCCACACGGGACTTCTAACAAATCTCATAGTTCTGATAAGGTTGATACGAATGAACATGGGGCTGTTGGTATTGAGAGGGTTAGTGTGGATGCTTTGAAACAACCTTCTACATGCTGGTGTTACTTCTAGTGAACCTAAGAAATACATGTCTAACTTTCGTAGGCTGAAGTGTAGCAAGAAATCTAACGGTGTGCAGGGGCGCAACTATATCGGGGGGGGGGGGGGGGGGGCGACTTCTCGAAAATTTTTTTGCGATGTAGGGGGTATGTGGAAAACTAGAAGGGGGGTTGAATAGTTTACCGCTTTTTCACTTGATTTTCTTTTAAAACTTTACGATTGTTTAAAGATATAAACTCAAATCACTTGTTTGATTCTTTGAAAAGCTTTACGTGTAGTTAACAATTCTAACTAAAGACAATATGTAATAAGCAAAGACAAATAAAGAAACGATCAAACCACAACACGATTGTTTATCGTAGTTCGGCTACAATGACTCTTTTTCCTTGCCCTACATCCACACCCCGAGTTTCCAACTCGAGAGTTATAAGCACTAATCAACAAGCTCCTTTCCCGGTGGAGAAACCTTTACAACGTCGCTTACACTTTTACCTACACTAAGCTAGATGTCGAGTTCTTTTACAAGGGTACAACCACTCCGGTCGTCGCTTACACTTTTACCGACACTAAGCTAGATGTCGAGTTCTTTTACAAGGGTACAACCACTCCCGTCGTCGCTTACACTTTTACCAACACTAAGCTAGATGTCGAGTTCTTTTACAAGGGTACAACCACTTCCGTTAGTTCTTTTACAAGGGTACAACAACTCCCATCACACTTTGTATTTTGAGGCCTAAAATACTAACCGATCACTTCTACACACACTACAAATGAAGTATAAACTACCAAAGCTTATACATAACAAAGTTAACAAGTCTTGCAACTTTTGAGTTGAAACTTGTAACTTCTTGGATGAACTTGTGAACTCCCTTGCTACATAAGAGGATCACACAAGTCAAATGTTACTGAGTTAGTTGAAAGAATATGTGAAATATATGTCCTAAAGTGATGGATGAAAATTAGCAAGTGGTTTGGTATTTATAGCAAAACAAACAGCAGGTCTGGCGGATATGGCTGAACCCTCAGATGGGTTCCGCCCGTGTAACCCCAGGGTTCCGCCAAGCTTGCAGTTGGTTTTGCAATAAATCATTCAAACCAACCAAAGTCACATCAACTAAATCCTAGTCAAACACATTGAAGCAAAAGAAGAAAGCTTCAAAAAATGTGTAAGAGGTTATGGTAAGTCAAACACACAAGCTTACCATAAATGTATGATGTGACATGACAGTTTCTAAATAAAGAAATAAAAACAATGTTTTGCTTAAAAAGAAATGTAAACATAGTTATACAAGACTTAAAACTAAAGTGATGTTATTACTACAAACTAAAGTTCATATTTTGTCATTAACAAAACTTAGCAAAGATCGTAAAATATAAATAACGTTTTTAGGCGATATTTGTATTAACAGGGTATATAGTTTTCGTGTAGAAAAATTTCGGTATATTCGGTTCAACCCCCCAAAATTTCGGTATTACCCGAAAGATAGCGTTAGGAAAAAAAATTTAGATCCCGACCCCCCACTGAAAATTTTCTAGCTTCGCCACTGACGGTGTGGATCTTTCTGTACCTATGAAAGTGGTTGAAGAGATGAACACTAGGTTTGATAATACTCTGTATGGGTACTTCCTTGGCCAACGACTTGCCTTTCCTGTTGTTGATTACTATGTACGCAGTGCGTGGGCTAAGTTTGGTATACATAAGGTAATGATGAATGCAAAGGGGTTCTTTTTGTTTAAGTTCAATTCGAAGAAAGGTGTTGATGATGTTCTTGAAAATGGTCCTTGGTTGATTAGAAATGTACCTATTATTCTTAAACCATGGACATTGAACACCAACTTGCTTAAAGAGGATTTGTCCAACATCCCGGTGTGGGTTAAATTCCATGATGTTCCTCTTGCTATGTTTTCTGATGATGGCCTTAGTCTTCTTGCCACATTGATAGGCACGCCCAAAAGGTTAGATGCTTTTACTAGCCAAATGTGAAAGGAATTGTGGGGCCGTAGTAGTTTTGCTAGATGCATGATTGAAGTGAAGTCGGATGAGGTGCTTAAGGACAACCTTACTGTTGAGATACCTTTACTTGATGGGTCGGGTTCGACTATTTAGAAGATACGGGTTGAATACGAGTGGAAACCACCTCGTTGTGATAAATGTAAGATTTTTGGTCATACTCTGATTGAATGTCCTAAAGTTGTTGTACCTCCTGCTCAGCCTACTATGCCTGTTAATGATGGTTTCAAAAGGGTCAATAACAAGAAGAAGGGAAAACAAGGTGGTCCTACTATTCCGGGTCAAGGAGGGTTTACTAAACCTTGTGGGTAAGCAGTTTCAGTATCAACCCAAAAAGACTCCTCCTGAACCTAAGAAAGTGGAAGTCACTAAGAAGAATACTTCTGATGTGGCTAGTTCGAGTGGAACAAAGATTTCTACATCTAACCAGTTTGATGCTCTTAATATGGAAGATACGGATGCATTTGGTATTCCTTTTAATGACACCAACAAGGATGTGGATTCTGGTCATACAATGGAAGTTAATGAAGATAAGTCTACTAAGACAGGTGCTGCACCACAAGAACCCCTTGTGAGTGATTTGAAAGAGAAGGAGTCGGTTGTGGCTCCTAAAACTAGTGATTCTTGTACTCCGCTCGCCTCTTCTACTAAGAGAGTTAACCATTTTCGAACGTGGAAGAGATCGTGTTTTCTGATTCTGAAGATGAGGTGTTTGCCAACCCATTTGATGAGTCTGCTAATCTATTCGGTGGTAGCCAAGAGTTTGAAGATGATTATGATGACTATAACTACGATGACTATGCGAATCAGGTTTATGATCTTCCAGGGAATTTGGATGCCTTTAATGCCATGTATGGCACCAAGCTTCAAGGTCTTAGGTAGTAATTTTATTTCGTTATGTCCTATGTTATCATTTGAGTAGTGGTTTGTTTCTTGTTTAGAAAATAGCAAGTATCTTGTTATTTAAGCTTTATGCCTATGTAACGGGTTGAGATATGAGATTTCACTCATATCCATTGTTCTTAAACGTTTTGGTTAATATATTTACTAGGGTGCAGGATTACTCCTCTTTACCAAAAAAAAAAAAAAAAAAGGTGCTTTATATATTTTGCAGAATATAATGAAGTATTAAGCACTGATTAAAGCTTACCCAAACACCCTCTAACCATGATTGGGAAAGTGTTAATTATATGAAATGTAATACAAATCAAGTGATTTTGTATACATCAAGCAATATTAAAGTTGTACAGTATTAAAGTTGTAACTTCTAAACCATGTGTGAACGCTTTAATCTAACATGTTCCTATCAATATATATGAAGTGTAATACAAATCAAGTGATTTCGTATATATCAAGCAAAATTAAGACCATAAGACATTTATATGTCATTTACGGATACTTATGCCATCTCTGCTAATAAGGTGTTGTTATCAAACATACCGATGTGGGATGTACTTGAGGCTGCCCCAACCACCTTGTTGACCCATGGAGTATGCAATCACATAAAATCTAGAACCGAGTTCCAATCTATCAGCTAGATCTTCCATATCCAATGCTAAACTTTTTATCGTGCGTTTCGGATCCGGGTCACTCTCTCCAGAACCCGGCCGATCGAATGTGACCATGTAGATCTTAAGTTCCTTAAACAATTCCTACAAATTTTGTTGAAATATTCCCCAATCAATCAATCTATCTATCCAAGATTCAGAATACTTGATTAAGCCACTTCAAACTGCTTAGCATTTTAGCAAGTAATCGAACAATCTAGAGAAGCAGCTTAACAACTTTGTGTGTTTAGAAGAATCTGCTTATACATAAGCATAAGCTCATGCATTCAAATATAAGTAGATTTGTACTTGACTGATTTTAAATCTTATTTCCAATTCAAAGCAAACACGCAGTTTAAAATAAGCAATCTGCAATCCTAAACACCCTCCTAAAACAATTCATTTCTTCCACAACTAATTATATAAACTATTTATAAACAATATTCAAACTATACGTCTATATGCTAATTATATGAATAACTGAATATCAATACACAATAAGCAGTTATCAAAAGTTTTTAGTTATCGATACTTACTGGATGATAAACCGATGCATCAAAGCGACAAGAGCTGAACCCATGAACAAAAATGATCTTATACTTTGCAATGTCTCTAGACACACCATATTCGCTATAAGCTAGATGTCTCCCATCTCTAAGGACGACACGAGGCCCGGTTACAGGGGCCCCACCAGGCGAACCACAGATTAATGATGCGGGAGGATATAAGTTTTGATATGCCCATGCTAATAATCCAATGAATAGCACCACAGCAATATTTGTTCTCAGCATTTTGTTTTTTCATACGTCTGGTGAGCTAGCCTTCATTTGATTTGGTGTGGCTAACGTATAAAATATATACACATGAATCGTCTGTGTGAGGAAATGCACTTTTTTTATAACACGTTATGTATTTTAGTAAAAGAATCTTTTAAAAGTATAGTTGACAAAAGTGAGTGGTGACTAACTGACTGGTGAGTGGATTATAATTTGCTAATATAAAATAGTAGTAGGATCATTTTTGATAGAAAAATATGCAGTCTTGGGATTACTTAAAACAAAATGTTCTTGAACAGGAAGACAATTACTTGTAACATCTATTTTTTTGGAGTATTGAGCTCCTACTTTATACTTCTAAACCATCCTTGCAAGTCAAACCTGATTAAAATAAAATCATATGAAGGCCCCAAGCCAATAAGTTTTAACCATGATAATATAATTTTGATTTGAAAGATTTAAGAGGCTTTATGAACTTTGGATATACTTTGGTCGACTCTCAACTGATCGAGACAGGTGTGCCACATAACTCTTAAGCAGATTAGATACAAAGCACATTCCAGCTTTCAAAAGTTCCTTTCAAGTATGTTTAGTTGTTCACGCAAACTCACGATAATCCCATTTGTGATTGGCACTATCAATTTGATATACTATCAAGCACAAATTAGAAATACATTTTTCTATTTATAACCAGAAATGCTATATGAGAGATCTAAAAGCTTCCCTCGACTAAAACAATAATCCAGCAGATTGCAGGATATAGAAGCAGAGTAAGTTATGTCTAAAACACTGACACTATCAATATTCCCCAAGTAGAAGTGACTTTAGAATGGCTTCTTTCATACCATCATAATTTGGTAGCAAATGACCAACACTGGGTAGCTCATGGTAGTGAATATATGGTAGTCGTTCAGCTATATATCTTTGTAAACTCACCGGTACAAGCCCATCATCATCCCCATGCCATAAATGAACACTACCCCCATTGTTCGAGAAAGGGTTCTCTATTTCCATTGGATCAAATTCCCATTTCCCAAACCCGACTTGCATGTCCCTAAAAATTGACTCTGCTAGTCCTTGTTGTATTACATACTCCTGTTCTCAATAATCATCTCAAGTTAACTCCCATGCATAAAAACAACAGTGATTTGTATAAAATACAGACCTACTTTTTTGTACTTAGTATTTGTACAACAAAGTAGAATGACTAAAAGATAACAAGTGAAATAGGTACCTTGAATTTTATGTAATAGCCCAAAAGAACAACTGTATATTTACTCTCATAACATTACTAGAGGTCAAAATGGGCCGCTGTGGCGGGTTAAGAAACGGGTCAAAAGATAATGGACGAATTAGTCGAATAAAGCTGACCCATACCCATTTTTTGTCTGTTTTTAATTGAACATTAAAAATTATTGTATTAACTATGATTAGGAAACTATCTTTTCATAATTAACCAAAGAGACTCAAAAGCTTTTAATTTTAATGAACGTTTTGAGTCACTTCCGACCAATTTGACCCGTTCCACTCTTACCAAGTTTTGACCCATTAGAGATCTAATATAACCTAAATCAGCCTATTTCTAGGTAATTAAGATGAAATTGATATCCTTAATCGTTACTAAAGAGTTTAAAACTGGATTGAGTTTCACCTTTTGCAATGATGTTGGTGACCCTTCACCATGACTTTTTGCCAAGAGTTCCCAGTCAGAAGGTGAAAAATTAGGCTTTCCGCTTATAACACTAGAGCCAGGAAACCAATTCTGAGTGTTCCACCAATAGACCAACCACGGCACGTAATGTGACACCCTGACTGCCCATTGATCTTGAAGGGGTTGTAACTTGTAAGCCGCAATCGATAAGTTAGCTGGAAAACTAGACCACCAGTAGTTCACAACTGGTGCTACCAATGCCACACCTGCTAACCTATTAGACAAACAAAAAAGTAAATAAATAAAACCCTAAACTGCTAATCACTATAAAATGACCATCAATCACATTGTAATTTTTTAGCGACAGTTGCTAACTTTCGTCGGAAATAGTTGTAACTTTAACTTTTTTTTTTTTTTTTTTGGAACAGCAGTTGTAACTTTAACTAATGGGTAGTCGGTAGTGAACGTACCTATGTGGGATGTACTTAAGGCTACCCCAGGCTCCTTGTTGACCCATGGAGTATGCAATCACATAGAATTTAGAACCAAGTTCCAGTTTATCAGCTAAATCTTCTATATCCAATGCTAAACTCTTAATCGTTCGTTTTGGATCCGGATCACTCTCTCCATAACCTGGTCTGTCAAATGTCACCATGTATATCTTAAGTTCCTCAAACAATTCCTACAACATTTGTAAATATTCACAAGTCAGTAAATCTAACCATAATTTCAAGCACATTTCTGGAATAAGCAGTTTCAAATTGTTTATTTCAAATAGTATATTTCTTTGTGAATAATAGATAATTACTGTAATAGATTATTAGTAACATAAGTATTGTGTATTCACTTGTTACATTTCATCAAAAAATATTATAGTTTCAATCTATAAGAAAATAGGTCTTTGGAATCTAGTCTAGTTTATATAACATATAACTTTTGTCAAAATTAAACATTGAATGAAAGTTGTATAATTGAAGTTTCAAGAAATTAACTTTCACTAATTTATCCATCAAAATAAACATAAACAAATTACGTAATATTTTGGTCAAAACTGGACTTCTTTCTTTGCAATTCCAAACACCTAGAAATGTTGTTAATATGTTGTATGAAAACACATGCAATAACATACTAAATATCTATGGGGGTGTTTGATAGCCACTTAATGAGATGGTTCAGCATGAAATTCCTAGTCGGTCAGTGGTATTATTGTTTGGTAGGGAAAAACTATGCTCTTATTGGCTCAAATATTTTCTGGATGGGCCAGCCAAAAAACAATGGTCTGTCATTCAGCGTGCAATTCTTTAGCTAATATCATAATATATTGCCTCTGGTATATTCTTTCATTTATAATTTTCTTTTTAATTTCTTTTGTGTATAAACTCATTGCTGCCATGAAACAATTTTATTACTTTTTCTCATCTTTAATTTAGCGTAAGAAAATGGTAGCATTTCAATTAGTGAGATGCTTCTATAATCTAAATTTTATACTTTATATCTTTATCATAGCAATATTTGTTGTAACAAACTTATTATATTAAAATTTATGATACTATGTTTTTTTGTATAGCTAACGTTATTTTTATTATAGTATAAGTTTCATAGAATGCTAGCCATGCACCATATTTTAAATTAATTCATATAGAAAGTTGAACCGGTAATTTTCACCTGTTAGATCGTAATCGTAATTTTTCTAAAGAGTTATCAAACGACTGTTTTCATTCAGAATATTAGTCATTCAGCAACTTTGAATCATTCAGCATTATTGATTCATTCAGCACTAAATCTTAATATATTATCAAACAGCCCCTATATCAATAGTATCTAGTCAGCCATAATTACCGGATGATAAACTGATGCGTCAAAGCGACTAGAGCCAAATCCATGAGCAAACACAATTTTATACTTGGCTATGTTTCTCGACACCCCGTATTCATTAAAAGCAAGATGTCTACCATCTCTAAGAACAACACGAGGGCCGGTTATAGGCGGGCCACCAGGCGAACCACAGATTGATGGTGGTGGAGGGTACGTGTTTTGATATGCCCATGCTAATAATCCAATGAATGACACTAAAACAATTTTTATAAGCATTTTGTTAAATAAGGATTGAACCTTCATTTGATGCTGTCCGATGTTACCAGAAATTATGTTGAGTATAACTAGAAGAAATACTTATTAAAGAAATCGAAGACTTGTTATTTTTCATGTTTGTGGTCTTGTGTGGCTACATATATATAGGGATGGCGACGGGGCGGGGGACCATCCTCATCCCCAAACCCAATCACCAAAGTCTTACTCAAGCACACTCCCATTTTTATGTGGAGCTCCATACTCTTCGAGGATTTTGTCGGGGTGTCCTCTAATTTGAGCTCGATTCTCGAAAAACCTGCACCATTTCACGTTTATTATTACTTTTACACCGCTACCAATAACTTTGGAAATGAGAATCTATTAATAATCAATTACGTGGTTATCTCATTAAGTCTTCAACGATAATGTTAAACACTAATATTAATAACTTAATATATGACATTAAACAATCTTCTACGATCACAATTTGCATCCCTAAGAAAAAAAATATAAATACATAAAACTAACAAACATTATAAAAACATGTATTTACTATGTAAATATTAACGTAATATTGTATGATTATAGATATATGTATATGTATATAAATGTTTTAGGTCAGGCGGGGAAGGGATGTTATGCCCCGCTCCCCGCCCCGAACCCGATTACAAAGGTTTACCCCTACTTCTTGAATTCTTGAAATTTAAGAAAATTATTTATGGCAACTATTATGCAAATTGAATTATTCAAAGAGTTTTTGTTTACACACAACAAGTTGCTTTGTATAAAGGGAATGTCTACTACATATATTGCTTAGTACTTGAATTTTTAAATCTATTTCGTATAAAGGGAATGTCAACTACACATACACGCCTACTACTTGAATTTTGTAAATCTATGTATGGCAAGTTGAATTATTCAAAAGGTTTTTGTATACACACAACAAGTTAATTCGTATAAAGGCCAACACCACAACTGGATGTTCTTGAAACCTACATACAACAAGTTTCTTGAAACCTACATACAACAAGTTAATTCATATAAAGGGCAACAGCACAATTGGACATTCGTTACAAATTGAAACTTATGAAAGTAAATATATGAATGATTTATGATTGTAATGTGGGTTGGAACTTACTCATTTGTGATTAAATACTTTCCAAAATGTTATCTTATTTTTCTACTATATAAACACTATAATTCTCATTTTCATTTTCAACTTTATGTTAAATAAAAGTATGTTGATGATCATCAACCCTATAATTTTAGTCGATTAAATCAAAACAATCTCGATTTTGTTGTTAAGAATAAACAAACAAATCACACTCCAGTACAACACAAATTATTCACAGCTCACATCCCATATATTCTCCCATCCCATGCAAACACAAAACGTCACAACATCCTCAACAATGTCACCACAATTTCTCACCACCTTCTAGTACGCAAACAACCTAACTATCTTTGCAACATCCTTCCTAACCGCAGTCGTCTGTGAAGTGATCTCATGTCTCTCGATCTACCGTCGCATGTCCTACAAATCCCTCAAAACCGCAATAGACAAAGTATACAAAAAACTAGAAATCATGAAAACGAACAACATGGTAACCAAGAAAAACAAAACAAATAAAATAAATCGTGTTGAAACGACGTTAAAGACTCTACTAGAGATTTGTTTTTGTTTAAATTTAAATCTGGCGTGGTTGTTGCGTTAGTTTTGTTTATTGTGTTTGATTTGATGAATAGTTTGTATGAAGGGAGAGTTGCTACTAAGTTTCGGTTTGTTCCGTTTAAGATTGTTCAGAAGATGAGTCATAGAGCGTTGAGAGGTGATGATTATTGGTATGTGATAATTCACATACCTTTATTTGACCAAAAACCCGACCTATAAGACCAAAAACTAATCTATAATTGCCAAATACATGTGTTTTTGTGTTTTTGATTGTGTAGGAATGGATTTATAAGAAATGGACAAATAATCACAAGAAAATGACAAAACGAGCACGAGAATTGAAAAAGTGTCAAAAGCCGGAGCCGGGGAAGCAAATGGTCAAACTTGAGCTCAAAATGTCAAAAGTCAACCTTAAAGATTGAAAGAAGTGCAAATTAGTCCTTGAAAATTAAGTTTGAAAAATTGGCAAGATTGGCCCTTCTACTTTCAATGTTGTCAAAATTGGTCCTTGGAAGAATAATTTGGAGCATTGACATCAAAGACCCTTGAAGAATCATGAAAAAGACAAAATGAGCCTTGGATAATATTTGTAAAGATTGACAGCCTTGGCCCTTGGGAATTCAGAAACACTATTAGTCCTTGTCTTTATTTTAACCCTTAACCGGATCCTAAATTACAATCATTTATAAACCCAAATAACCATAACCCAAAAAATAACATAAACCCAAACCCAATTCACTCTTACACAAACCCAAGCCCAATCTCCTTCCATAACTCACCCAGCCCACCTCGTTTAATATAACCCGACCCACACCCAAGTCAAACCCCCATCCCTACCAGTCAAATAAATAAAAAATAATTACTCACTCCCTTTACCCGCCATAGATAAAAACACCCTGCACCCATCTTTTCACCTAAGATTCTTAGTACGAGGTTAGATTTTCTAGAAGCCCCTGACATGTCTGATAGATGTCAACACTATCCCAGCATACTTGGCTTTATCATGCTCTCTAGTTGGACAGTGCAACGTGGATAGAAGATAAGGTCTTGATCCAAGGGCTAAGGATGAATAGGATGATGACATAATGATAAGGATTGATAATCAATGGCTGTGATTCGAGCTCTAGAGCCTTCTGAAACCCTAGCACCCCTCACCTTCATCTTAGCTATAAGTAGGCTCAATCTCTTCACTTTCGGTGTGTAGATTTAGCTTAAAGTTATGTGTAAAATGTTTTCATAGATTGTAATTTTGTAATCTCAGCTTGTTTATGTAATCTTTTAGTAATAATAATAAAAAGTTTGGCACAATTTTCTCTTAAATACGTATCTCTTTAATTACTTAAAATCGTATTTAGTTTATATAATGGTTTTTTAAGTTTTTTTTGTGTTGTATAAAGTCTTTCATTAGCTCACTTTAGATTTTAACAAAAACTTTAATCATTTCTGTTCTAAAAAAACACAAAAAATAAGAAAATATAAAAATATGTTTTTAGTCACTTAAATCAGCTTGCATTCAAGCTCGTTCAGTAGTATTAAGCTTATGGTGTGTGCTTATTCACACACCTTTTTCTGGCCATATTAAAACCAAAACAGACACAAACTAACCATAATTGCCAAAGATATAGTGTTTTTGTGTTTGTGATCGTGCAGGAACGAATATTTCAGAAATTGGTATAAATCAGGTCAAAAAGGACAAAAACGAGTACGAGTTTGGAAAATGTGTCAAAAGCCAGAGCCGGGGAAGCAAATTACTACTTTTAAGCTCAGATGGTCAAAACACACCTTGAGGAATCACAAAAATGCCAAAAATAGTCCTTGGATCAAAAGTTTGCAAAATTGGCAGAAATGGTCCCTCAAGTTGAGAAATTTACAGAAATGGCCCCTGAGCATTGGATTTGGATGAAAAGTCAAAAAAGGTCATTGGGAATTCACAAGTTATCATGATTGGTCCCTAGGTGAAAAGACTGAAGAATTTACAAGATTGGTCCCTCAAGTTTCAATTTTGGCAAAACTATTCCTTGGGAATTTCAAATTTTTGGAAAATTATCATTTATGGTCCCTTGGTAAATGGAACTTGGCAAGATAGGTCCTTTGAAATACTTTGGAAAAATACCAACTTCCACCCCTTAATTTTCAGGAATTACAACTATCGTCCTTGTGATTTACACTCTTAAACCAAACGGACCTATTCTATTATAAACCCAAACCAAAAATCCAATCCAAAACACTAACACAAACACAAACCCTGGTCCAGTCCATCCCACAAGCCCAACTATCCCCTGGCCCATTTCTATTTTTAATAAAAACACAGGGTCAACAAACGGGTCAAACCGTTCACCCTCACCCCTTTTCCCTCTCAACTTGCCCTGCACCTGTCACTTCTACCTCCCCCAACTTCACCATCACATCCCACCATCCCCCCTCCAATTGCACTAAAAACCACCTACAATAAATGCAACACCTACCTGCAACAAGCAATCAGACCCAATTGGCTTGATAGCATTTTGGCGCCAAAAGCCATTTTAAAGGCTAGGATCTCTTCAACTCATCCAACGGCTCAGAAGAGAAGTGGGAAAGGACCAGGAACACTTTTGGAAGGATGTAAATAAAGAAAGAGCCAGAAAGAAGAGAGTAGTAGTTGTAGTGTGTTTTTTATAATATCGTATCATTGTACTTTTTGTGAAAACATAGAGGGGGCGGGGGGTGAATACGTTACCGTTTAAAAACTTTATTACTTGTTGTATCAAATATCCATTCTTAGCTTGTTCTAATATGAAATATGTTAAGTGTAGTTTATGACTAGCACAAACTAAAGACAAGTTATCACACAAGCATAAACAACAAGTCACAACACAAACAATCACATAATGCAAACAATATAGAAAAGCAATAAGTAAAAGGAAAGTGCAAACCGAACACGAGGATTTATAATGATTCGATCACGAATCTCCTCTCTGCCCTACTCCACTCCTCGAGTACCCAACTCAAGAGTTACTTCACTAGATCAATAACCTCCTTCTCGGCGGAGAAAACCTTACACGTCGCTTACAAGATTACCGACACTAAGCTAGATGTCGAGTTCTTTTACAAGGGTACAACCACTCCCATCGTCGCCTATACAATATTTCCGACACTAAGCTAGATGTCGAGTTCTTTACCAAGGGTACAACCACTCCTGCTATGTTTTGTGGCCCAACATAAAACCCTTGTGTTTTATGGCATAAACACATAAACCATCTAATCTATATTGTGATGATACAATGATGATCCAAGACATAAAAGTCTAATGGATATGAATGACTAATCTACATGAACTTCTTGAATAAGAAGTCTTCAATCATTGAGGATGTCAAGTAACCTTGAATCTTCATATGTTGGAATGCTTAAATGAATGGTGACTTCAAGATCTTGTAACCTTCTTGGTGGATCATGAAGTATGATATGATTACAACAAAGATGAATGTTAGAAGCATTATGATCATTATAGAAAGGGTGATCTACATGGTTTCCTACTTATCTATGTGTGTGTGTTTTTTTCATCTTTTCATCAATCTCCTAAGTAAAACATGAACTTCTATTTATAGGCAAAACAAGTAAAGAAGTTTTCCAAAACCATGTTCTATAAACCATGTTCTAAAACCATGGGTTACTATTAGAGTCAACATTGACAAGACATATGCATATACTTCAAACTAAATGTTGACAAGACAAGACATATATGTTTCCTAGTCAACTTACAAGGACTATCACACATCTTACAAGCTCTTTGACCAAGTCATTTTCCAAAGATGTTTCCAAGTCAACTACAATCTATGACACATCTTCAATGATCTTTGACAAAGATAATTTCCAAATATAGTTTTCCATTTTATGAAAAATACATTTAGACAAATGTATATATTAACTTAAAAAGGTAAATTACTTGTATAAAAAAAATATATTAGCTAGCTATATAATATTTAGTAAGTTACTAAAAATGTTTTATGTTCTTATGTTGATACAAGACACATTTTTATATATTGTAAACTTACTAATATTATCTAGACACCTAATGTGACACTTATTCTATTTAACACCTAAAATGTACTTTGACACCTAAAATACTTAAAGACTCCTAAAGTATTTTAGTCATTCTAAGGGGTTTGATCATAATGCCACATAACAAACATGTACGAACCTGTGTTGTAGCATACGATGACTCGAGACGTTGAGAGATGTTGAGACAAAATATGATTACGAGTAACTTGTACATTTTACGTTATGTATCAAGTTATACGTTTGTCATCAATCAAAACGAACGAGACTGTATAGATTAAATATCGTAATATTTGCACTAACAATCTCCCCTTTTTTGATGATGACAAAATATGCAAACGTGATAGAACGTAAAATGTAAAAAGTTACTTGTGTCCGTATTACTTACTTGTATCCGCAACACAGCTTCTACATTTCCTTCTCCGTTTACACTCTTATCCCCCTTTTGTCGAAACAAAAAGGGGTGTGTCCTTGGAGTTAACTTAATTTCTCCCTGAAATGGCGAGCTTGCATCATCCCTAGTGAAGTTAATTCTTCAACTCCAATTTACTAAAGTTGTTGCGTCCCTTAGTTTGTTAGCGGATCCATGGATCAAATTAAGTTCCTTGACCTACATCAAGGTTAGTGTTGTGCAACATAAAAATTATACGAAAAATGCATGATGAATAAAATGCATGTTGGACTATGTTGACTTATCTCCTTCTTTTTGTCGAAACACAAAAGTGTGTCGAAGAATGAGAATAAAGAAAAATGCGTGCATGCTTCCTCTAGATTGTAGTTCCTCCTTGATCAATACTCCCCATTGCTAGGGTCCCAACGTATATGATACAAGAAATAAGAAAGCTACAAAGAAAAAGGTTAGTGCATGATTAGCTCCCCCTTGATCAATACTCCCCGTTGCTAGGGTACCAACGTATATGATGCAAGGATGAAGAATCCTACAAAATAAAGGTTAGTATAAGACAATAATTTTCCTATGCTTGACGAAAGCTCCCCTTGTTTTAGGGCATCAATATGAACCTACAAAACAAAAGTTAATATAGTGGAAGTTTTGTCTTAAGACAAGCATGTCCTCTACAACAACGTGTATAGAAGATGCAATATGAGTGCTTGATGGATATTCCTCCTACGTCAAGAAGCACCTGTAATGAAAAAAGGAAAATATTCTATGCAAACATCATCCTTAGATGATTATGCTATATACGATCGAGCGTATATAATGGTGAACCTACAATGAAAGAGTTAGTGCAATATATTTCATCTCAAAGAAAAGTAAGATGAGAATATATAAATGATATAAGCGACTCAAAGTAGAGAACCATGAAACCAAAAAATCTCATGAGGTGTATGTTTCTAAAAAGAAATGCAATCATAAGAAAAACGTGAATATAATATGATAGAAACCTACAAAACAATGCCTAGAGAGAAGACATGAGGATGAGATGCTTCTAATGATGTTATAAACTAACAAGGAATGAGTTTCTCACCTAAAAGGTTGTTTTGAAGAAGTGTGGTAGTCGAAAATTTGAAAAATAGAAAAAAAAATTGCAGGTGGTCTGGCGGAACCCTGCGATAACACGGGCGGAACCCTTGTGAGGGTTCCGTCTGATCCGCTGGGCCATTTCTGGGTTTCCAGAAAATTGCACTGGCGGAACCCTCGTGAAGGTTCCGCCTGATCCGCCAGTTCCCAAAAATGAGGCAGTCCGATATTTTAAGTGCCGAGACGATTTTTAAAATTTTCAACAACTCCTAAAAACACAAATACAACTCATCTGATTAGGAACTATAAAAATTGGACTTAAAACACGCTTACCATTGGAAACTCATGTGTATAGCAAATGCTATATCGAAAGATAAGGATAGAACATATCGACTCATGCAATCCAAAAATTTACAACTTGAGGGATAAGCAACGAACATGACTTTATCATCTACCAAAGATGATGTATCTTGCCATAATGCATGCTTGAATGGAATTGAAAGAAAGTAATAACAATAAGCACCTATGAACAAGAGTTCACATGAAAAGAGTACTAAAAATACTAAACACCTATATGAGGATGAGAATGACATCATAAGATGCGAGAGTGTTGATTAGACCAACGTGTTGAGAATGAGAGTTTGATTAAAATACCGTTTGCACTTACAATGATGATGAGGCGAAAAATGAACCACTTTTAGGGGGTCATTTAAGCCTGGGATTGAATTTATTTGATCAAATATTGCCCTAAATCGTTCCTTTTGTGATTTTAGGTACTTTGGGAGTGAATTCTGGAAAAGGAAGCATTTTGGACGTTTTGGACCATAAAAGTGAAGAAAACAGCAAAGACTTAATTTTCCATGCTGAGAACAGTACCTGACGGCGTCAAGAGGAGAATCATGACGACGTCAGGAATAAAATCCATGACGACCCAGTGAAAACCTGAAGGCGTCATAAGAAGGGCGTCAAGAGTTAATGTTGTGACGGCCTGCAATTGGAATACACATGACGGCGTCAGACCCAGATCTAGGCAGTCCGAGAAATTATTTGGCGGCGAGATGACGGCGTCAGCAATTTGTTCTTGACGCCGTCACCTATCAGAATCTATATATAGTTTTCTATTTTTCATTCATAAAAGAAGGAACTTGTGTGGAGAATTCTAGGGCCGAACCCTAATAACCCTAGGTCATTTTTTACTGTATTTTCAAGGGTTTTCACCCCTTGAAACCTTTCATGTTCAATTGAGATAAGTCTTCTCTTAATTCATTCAATATGTCTATGTGTTGTTTGAATATATCTTATGCTTGTCTTGATTTCGACATGCTAGGCTAGATCTATCATGTGTTTACTTAGATGTAATGAAACCTAGATGTTAATTATAGGTTGATTGTTTGTTTATAGTTGTATTGGATGAATGATTTCAATGTTAGGCTTAAGAAAACTGGCAGATCTCCATTGTGTAACATGCTTGAACGTCTTAAGAAACATGAACCGATGTGTACTAGGTTTTATTGGTTGTATTTAATGCATGAGCAAATTCTAGTGATCCCATGTTAGGAGCTTCTTAGCCGGCTCGACATAGGAGTGAAGTAGGCGCTTATAGGATTGGGGAAGTAAGTACGCCACCCCATGAATGGTATTAAGGAATACAACCCGTCATCCACGCAACTGTAACAAGTAATTAACCTGTAAAAGATATCTAGGGAGTAGTGAAATCTAAGTAAACACAATTCTCCCATATATTGCTCACAACTCTAGTTTAATTTAGTTTTATTTTCATTTTTAGTATTTTATTTTGATTGCATCTTAGTAGTTGGGTTAGTTGACTAGCAACTAATTCCGCCAACTCCTTCAAACCCGAGATTTTTTCTTGTTTTCACAAAAATATAAAAATACAAAAAGAATCATCCCTCATCTCTAGTCCTAGTCTTTAGGTTTTCTAATCCTAGCGACACTATTCCTAGCTGAACGATCAATCCCCCGGTACTTGTCATTATACTATACTACATCAATCAGGTACACTGCCTGGTGGGGGTTGTAAGCTTCTCGAGATCCCTCGAGAGTTAAAGCCTGGTGCAATCCCTACACATCAAGTTTTTGGCGCCGCAGCCCGGGGAATAGTTATTGTCTAGGTTAGAATCTCTTTTTATTAGGTCTACTTGCTAGATTCCTTTCTAGTAAGATTTTATTTTTATTTTTAGGTTCTCTTTAGTCTATCTTATTTCTTCGTGTCTTTGTTCGTAACTTTTACCATCCGACATCATGGACGATGGTAGCATCTTTGAACCCATCATCCCACCACAACAAGACCACCAACAAAACCCACCACTAGCTAACCAACCTCTTAGGCCCCGAACCCTAGGAGAGTACTCCCGACCTAGCCACCAAGGCTATCGAAACACCATTGAGCTCACCCAAGGAGCCAATGTGACCCCTTGCGATCCGACACCATCCGGTTGGTGCAAAGCGGATGTGCATTCCATGGACTTCGCTCCGAAGATCCAAATCAACATTTCAAGGACTTCCTTAAAATCGTAGATTCTGTTGACCTTGATGTTACAACTAGAGAGTCAACCCGATTACGCCTATTCCAATTCTCTCTACGTGATCAAGCTAGTCAATGGCTTGAATGTTTACCCGCGGGATCCATCACCTCATGGGATGATCTCACCACTCGTTTCCTTGCTCAATTTTTCCCACCGGGGAGAACTACCAAGCTTAGAAATGATATCTTGATGTTCCAACAACGTCAAGGTGAAACTCTATATGAAGCATGGACTCGATTCAAGGACTTACTCCAAAAAGTCCCTCATCATGGCATAGATCTTTGGCTCCAAGTCCAAATCTTCTATGACCATATCGATCTCTCCACAAGGCGAGCCATTGACCAATCGGCCGGTGGTAAGCTACATGATCTAAGTGCGGAACAATCATGGGAACTCATAGAAGATCTTGCTCTCTATGACAACGAAAGTTGGAATGATCCCAGTGATTTGAACAAAACGGTCAAGGCAATATCTTTGCCTTTGAACAATTCTAGCACTCCCGACCATAGGATCATGGAACTTGAGGACCAAGTCAAGTTTCTCATGAAATCTTATGAAGCTCCTAAGCCTTCAAGCCAAGTGAACAAAATCACTTCTTCATGCGAATTATGTAGTGGTCCCCATGACACTAGTGATTGTGTGGAACTCCCTGGAACAGCTTTTGCGGACTACGCATCCTCGCGTACCGACGAAGCGGGAGATAAGTGGTACACTTTCAAACCCGAGCCAAACCCTTATGGTGATTCCTACAACCCCTCTTGGAAAAATCACCCAAACCTTAGGTGGAAACAAAACCAAACCAATTCTTCCAATCCGCCTAATCGTTACCAACCAAACGGTCCACCCTCCAACCGTACTTTCAACAATAATCCTTCTAACAACTATGGTAGTACCAACAATCTTGAAGGATTAATGTCTAAGTTCATGGCATCTCAAGAGGCTCGCATAGCTAGGTTTGAAACCGAATTCAACCAACAACAAACGGAGATGACCAACAAAATAGACAACTTGTTGAAAGCCCTCAACAACCAAGCGTTAACTACACCTAGGAAGGACACTAGGGACGCCAATAACGGAATCCAAATTAAGGACCCCTCATCATCCAAACATGTCCACTTTGTCAATGTTGTCACCATTAAACCAAAAGATAAGGATATAGAAGAAAGTGACAAAGATGAAGTTGAAGTAGAAACCGAGACTAGGGATGAAATTAGGGAAGTTGAGGTTAATAAGGGAAAAGAGTTAGAGGAAGTAGAGACTATAGAAGAGTACTTTGATAAGTTGCGCACCAAGGAAGAACGGGAATATCATTAGGATTTATTCGATGGCCCCGAGACACCATATATCCTTGGCACACCCTTATCAAAATGGGAGACCCCTCTAACATCAACATACCATGCAACATCGGGCATAAGCATATATGGAAAGCTTATATCGATCCTAGATCTCCTATAAACATCATGACTAGGACTTATTATAATTGGGTGATGAAGAAACAACTTGGTTATAGGATGATGCCCAATAAGAATTTGATATGTAATTTTGTAGGAAGAGTGAAGGGATTGCATGTGATTATAGGTAATTTCACTTATGAGATCGATTTTATGATAGTAGAAGATACTCGTCCGGTGATAGATGATTGCTTAAGCCAAGTAGTGTTCGAAAAACCATTTGTTGAGACCACTAAGATGAGTTATGATCCGACTCTAGGGATAGTTAAGTTTAAGGAAGAGAATGATGAGATTGCCTACCAAATGCCCTATAAGATTGAGCAATACCGCCTCCTATCTAATATAGCAAAGGAACACAAACAAGCGGCTTATTATAGGAATGATGAGGATAGACGTAGAGGAGTAGAGTATGTGAAGAATAGGATGCTTGGTTTCTACAAAGAATGTCTGCAATTAGGTCCGGAATACAAAACTGGTATAGGAGATGACCTAGAGAGTGAAACCAATAATGAGGTCACGTAGTAACCCATGACCTTGAGTCTAGCTACAAGACTCGTAAATAAAGAAAAGTGCTTCTTGGGAGGCAATCCATGTTTTGTGTGATTTTTATTTTTGTTTGTTTGTTATTTGCTTCCGTATGCATGCTTTATTTTTATTGTTGGTAGATCATGTTTCAAAATTAAAATGGTGAAAATACTTTACTTTGTTGTTTGGCTTAGTCTTAACTTCATCCAAAGGTATTTTTGCAAAAGATAAGTGTAAGGGGAAACCCCAAATATGTTTTTAAGAAACAAAACTCGATCATGATTCTCCACAATATTAAGTGAACATGTATATCCGTATTTGTTAGAGTCAAATGCTTGTATCGAGTCATAATGATGTTTTGCAGGATTTTCCAGGAAGTAGGACGAAGTTTTTCCAGAAATTTTTCGGAAACTTAACATAAGAATTTCTGCATGTCACTTCTGACGGCATCACGAGTTTACTCTTGACGGCGTCACGTGTAAAAATCTGGAAAATTTACCAGTTTTGTTTTTCTAATGGAATCTTAAAGTTTTTGTTGAATTATCAGTTTTATAATCTCCAGGAAATCTGCAAACATCATTCCACAAGCATTATATCTTATTTTGTTTTCTAGGTTTTATTAGCATATATTGATTGCCGCCGATTTTATGCGAGGTTGCCTTGTCTGTTTTCTCAGGTTTTACAGGTTATGTATGACAAGAAGATGATTTATATTCTGGAAGGGAAGCTTTGATTGTTCATTTTCTTGGAGGAAGATCTAACCTGGCCACCTTATTATCCATACCGAGCGAATCAGGGGAGTATTTGATTTCATTCGTTTTACTTATTTCACTTTTACATTCTTTACTTGAACATTGGGGACAATGTTCATCCTAAGTGTAAGGGGAGGGTAAAATGATTATACCTTACAAATACACTTTCGCTTGAGTTTGTTTGTTTGATGGTAGATGTGTAATAAAACTAAGAGAAATACTTGTTAGTGTAATTTTAGTGCCAAATTTAAATTTTTTTACAACATTTAGGAGTGAAACTTTAGCCATAGCAAGCGTCTCATGGATAGGAGATTGTATGACTAGCACAAAACCGTACCATTCAGAAAAATTTTCCACCCAAATATGTGAGGTTCGCCTTTAGATTTGATAGGAAAAGCATTTACTATTAGTGCTTATGAGTGTACCGGTAGCATTTAGATTCTAGAACTTGCGTTAGTGATGCATCTCGAGACCGCTAGTGAGACTACATTCGTGTAGTAGGATTTACTACATGATAAGAGGCATTAGGATCACCCTTGTGTTAAACCCGTATCATAATTACTTGACCATTTAAGTCATATTACTTGGCTAGTAAAGTCAACTAATTTTTCCCACACCTTAGCGTTGTACTCATTTTTAGTACACGAAACCCCTAGTACACCCCTCCGAGCCTATCTTTTTGTTTCTAACTTTCAGCATTTTACTTAAAGGAAGAATTTGTTACACCCCACTTAAATGTACACCCAAATCGCCTTAGCCTT
Source organism: Artemisia argyi (assembly GCA_030686995.1). NCBI lineage: Eukaryota > Viridiplantae > Streptophyta > Magnoliopsida > Asterales > Asteraceae > Artemisia > Artemisia argyi. Next base: position 100,591,522 of record CM060702.1, read on the forward strand.
CCGTGTATGCACTCATCTTTAGTGCATTATTGTTATTTGTTAAACTCTAAGTTAATTATCTAATTGATTACATGGTTGCTAAGTCGAGTAATATCCTTGTACATATTGTTTTGGGACTCATGGGACTCATGGGTAAAGTACTTATTTTATGGAGTAATGGGGAAGAACATCATATTATTACCCCCGTATGTGCATTAATCTTAAAAGTACCCCAAGTGTTTTGATTTTCTTAATTTGAGTCATTAGATTAGTTTATTGTAAAGTATGTAAAAATTCAAGTGTAAGGGGAATGTTCATTCCCTATGATGTATTATTTTGGATGGTAGGGTAAGAGTGTATGCAAAAAAAAAAAAAAAAAAAAAAAAAGAAAAAAAAAAAAGAGAAAAAAACATACGGACTACCATCCCGTTTCATTCTATGTTTATTTTATGTTTTTGTTATTTTTCATTTATTAGCTTAATTCGAGTCTAGTCTTGGCTTAGCAACGCCATATTGTACATGTAATTAACCAAGATTGTTAACTCGCCACCAGTAAAGACTGCCTATATCCAACAAAACTGTGTATTCCATATCCCTACACCTAACGTTACAACCCTTTAAAAGACCTCTTTGATAGTTTATCCTAGGTGCTTACGCCATGTGGTGGAGGTTTGATCCTTTCCCAAGCCTATGGTAATCTATTTTGCTATGACAGGTAGTGAGAGATGTTTTCCATTTCCATATTGTGATATATATACTTTATTACACCCGAGAGATGTGAGTATCTAAACACTATTTGTGAGGTGCTAGTATATGACCTCCGTGCTTGTCTTTGGTCTTTAGTGGAACGATTATTTGTTATAATTACTTTTATATTAGTGTTAAATGACCCCTAACTTGTATTTTGATTAGAATAAAAGCGCATTTGCTTGAGGACAAGCAAATCTCAAGTGTAAGGGTATATGATGAGGCGAAAAATGAACCGTTTTTAGGGGGTCATTTAAGCCCGGAATTGAATTTATTTGATCAAATATTTTTAGGTACTTTGGGAGTGAATTCTGGAAAAGGAAGCATTTTGGACGTTTTTGGAGCATAAAAGTGAAGAAAACGGCAAAGACTTAATTTTCCATGCTGAGAATAGTACCTGACGGCATCAAGAGGAGAATCATGACGGCGTCGGGAGTAAAATCCATGACGACCCAGTGAAAACCTGAAGGCGTCACAAGAAGGGCGTCAAGAGTTAATGTTGTAATGACCTGCAATTGGAATACACATGACGGCGTCAGACCCAGATCTAGGCAGTCCGAGAAATTGTTTGGCGGCGAGATGACGGCGTCAGCAATTTGTTCTTGACGCCGTCACCTATCAAAATCTATATATAGTTTTCTATTTTTCATTCATAAAAGAAGGAACTTGTGTGGAGAATTCTAGGGCCGAACCCTAATAACCCAAGGTCATTTTTTACTGTATTTTCAAGGGTTTTCACCCCTTGAAACCTTTCATGTTCAATTGAGGTAAGTCTTCTCTTAATTCATTCAATATGTCTATGTGTTGTTTGAATATATCTTATGCTTGTCTTGATTTCGATATGCTAGGCTAGATCTATCATGTGTTTGCTTAGATGTAATGAAACCTAGATGTTAATTATAGGTTGATTGTTTGTTTATAGTTGTATTGGATGAATGATTTCAATGTTAGGCTTAAGAAAACTGGCAGATCTCCATTGTGTAACATGCTTGAACGTCTTAAGAAACATGAACCGATGTGTACTAGGTTTTATTGGTTGTATTTAATGCATGAGCAAATTCTAGTGATCCCATGTTAGGAGCTTCTTAGCCGGCTCGACATAGGAGTGAAGTAGGCGCTTATAGGATTGGGGAAGTAAGTACGCCACCCCATGAATGGTATTAAGGAATACAACCCATCATCCACACAACTGTAACAAGTAATTAACCTGTAAAAGATATTTAGGGAGTAGTGAAATCTAAGTAAACACAATTTTCCCATATATTGCTCACAACTCTAGTTTAATTTAGTTTTATTTTCATTTTTAGTATTTTATTTTGATTGCATCTTAGTAATTGGGTTAGTTGACTAGCAACTAATTCCGCCAACTCCTTCGAACCCGAGATTTTTACTTGTTTTCACAAAAATATAAAAATACAAAAAGAATCATCCCTCATCTCTAGACCTAGTCTTTAGGTTTTCTAATCCTAGTGACACTATTCCTAGCTGAACGATCAATCCCCCGGTACTTGTCTTTATACTATACTACATCGATCAGGTACACTGCCTAGTGGGGGTTGTAAGCTTCTCGAGATCCCTCGAGAGGTAAAGCCTGGTGCAATCCCTACGCATCAAATGACGTGCATGATATGTGTTGAGGATGGAAAAGGATGAGATCCTATGATTGTGTTCTAGACAATGAAGTTATGAAGTCCTAGTTTTGAGTATAATCCTAGACTCCATTGGTTGTTGGTTGTGGAGATGAAGAACTTTGTCGAACATATGATGTGTTTTTCACTTGATGAGGTATTGGGGGTGAAATAGGCTTGAACTATTAAAAAGAGAAAAAGTCAAAGGCTTGAAGCACTTGTGGTTTTGTGAACCGACTTTAACTAAATGAAGTGTACCTATGTGTTGGTATTTTAGGGTGTAAGAAACATGAGTAGATGTTCTTTGAATACAATTTGACAAAATACAAATATGTGAATGAATTTCTCTCCTCCTCAATAGGTGGACATCCAACATATTGTGTAATGCATCGTATAAAGAATTATGATGAAGTGTTTAGGAGGTTGTAGGTTAATGTAAGCGATTAGCTTAGTGAAAGCGATGAGCTTTGTGAAATTGAATGATTTTGAAGTTTTTAGGGATGTTGATTAGCATACAAAGAACTTTATCCTTGAAGTCATGTAGCTCTTCTCTATCAATGCGAGATGATCGCATGAAGAGGCATGTGGTTTTCTCAAAGGAGGTGGAAAGGATTAGAATATTGGTATGGAGGTGACGATGAGTGATCTTGAGGATTGAGGTTAGGAGACTCTTTGTGAATGTGGGTAATCATTAATGGATGATTGGGAATCATGGAATTTTGAGGTGTTTTGTTGGTTGACGACTAAAGGTGAATGGGTGAAATGAGGTGATGATGACTTGACAACACTTGAAGCTTGAATATCTTCTTTGTGTTCTTCACTTGCTAGAAAGTGGAAAACACGCATTTCATAATGAAATTCACTTGACTTTCGACTACATAGACAACTATGACAATGAGTGTATGGATATAACAGTTGCCCTTTGTTTCAAAGAGAGACACAAGGGTGGATATAAGTTTATGTATCATGAAAGATGGTTTAACCTTAATGGGTTAGGTTGTAGTGGGGATGACACACTTGTTTAGTTACATGGTGGAATCTTCTTGTGAAGATGACTAGGTGTATGATATTGACTCTTGGTTTCTTTGAGGGGATGGAAATGGTGGACGACTCGATATTGGTAGAACAAAGGATAACTTGGTTTTTCAGGTTACATTGGTGGTTTAAGGTTTGAGTGATGAAAGGTTATGAGAGTGATTTGATCATCAAAGACTAAGAGATGTGTTAGTGTGTGAAAATAGAATATGTTAAGAACGTTCTTAAGAAAGCTCTTTAGAACAAGAATCGAAGTGAAATTACCAACTTTAATAGATCTTGTGTATGCTCTAGAGATGTGTAGGATTAACAGTGGATGTACACAAGGTTTGAACTAGATTATGAGTAAGGTTTGGTTATGATGAACGCTTAAAAGAAAATAGACACATATGGTGTCTTTCAATAAGTATGATTATCACGTGGAATAAAGTCACCATGCCTATGAAAACAAGAATGACGAGATGATGAGGAGGCTCTAGATCCTAGAACTTGCAGATGTTGATTTAAGATCATTAACCCAATGGGGTATAATGAAATCTCATGTAACACAACCGTTCATGTTCAATGAGAGAACGACGCATAGGATTTAAAATATCCTTTTAATGATGAAAACTTGATGCATGATTTCTTAGGCATAATGTCTTCAAGACATCATGTTTTACTAAATGAAGATATGAAGCCAAAGTGTTTGAATCGGATAGTCCTATCCTAAATATACTTGGTCTCAAGATTATAATCACTAGATGATGACTAGAGGAATTCACTCGAGTTTCTTATGTATACTCCTCAAGAGTCATTGTTGCTCAGGGTGTATGAGGTTGGCTTTGAGATTGCTTTTTAACATATGTTGTTAAAAATGTTGATTTTAAGTTTAATGAAACATGTACAGAAGTTAAAAGTATTACCAATACTTTGATGACTTGTGAAGGCGGAACTACTTAAACCTAGTGTAATTAAATGTGCGCTTCATGCTCATCTGATGGTGAAGGTTCTAATCCTATAGGTGGTAAGGTATGGTTGAGTTTGTTAAACGAGTGTTTAGACAAAGGGCTTTTTGAGCAATGCACTCAATGGATTCAAATGAAGGTAAGGATGGTGGATTGGTTTATCTAGGTGGTAGCTCTTCTAGTGTGTCCAAAGAAGGATATGGTGATGTCGAGGTTTGTTGTGCTAAGGAAGTACTTAAGTTTCATAGATGTAGAAAGTGAAGAAGGATGAATCCTAATTTGTTCTGATCTATTGGTTGGTACAACTGGCAGGTGAGGTGCTTGAAGTTTTGCTCATGTTTGTGAAGCTTATGGGCTGAGATATATCACAAGGTGAATGTTATGAGATGATGGTGAAAGAACAAGTGAACTTAAGTGCTAAATGTTTAAGGATGAAAACCTATTGACATTTGTTTTTGTTCCTATTGATTGGGAGAGTACTATGATGAGTGTTCAAGTTGTGATGAGTGTTTTAACAAACATTGTTAAAATACTTAGGTGTTGATTTTTCGGATATGACTTTTAATGACTACGGTAGTAAGTCAAGTTTACTTGAATATTTCGAACGAAATACATAAGTTGTCAATCCTACTTAGTTGAGAATGGATAACATAAAAGGATATAAGACTCGATAATACATCCATAACTTAAGAGTAAGTTATGACTTGATGTGAATTTTTATCGTCTTAAAGGATGAGTTAAGGATGAAAGAATGTTGTGAGTGTGTGTAGTGATCACAAATACACAATGGCTTGAGGGTTACAAGGAACAAGTTTTTGGATTTCTTCCTTTATGGAGAAAGGTAACTTGGATCATTCTTGCAAAATTTAGAAAGTATTATTATAGATGATTATCCTACAGGTGCAAGTGATAAGTCCTAATCCTAATATGAGTGAACATCAGTGAGAAGAATCCTAGAGATGAAAGTGAGTGATCTTGAGTGAGGGTCTTAAATGAAAATTTAAAAAGAAATCTGCAGGACTGGCGGAACCCTACGAATACACGGCCGAAACCCTTTTGACGGTTTCGTGTGTTCCGTTGGGCTATTTCTGGGTTGCCCAGAAAATGCACTGGAAAAACCCTTTTGAAGGTTCCGCCTGATCCGCCAGACACCAGAAATGAAGCAGTCCACTATTTCGAGCCTCGAGACGAATTTCAAAATTTTTGAACACTCCTAAAAACAAAACTTAAATATAGTACTGATTAGGAAATGCAAAAGTTAGATATAGAAAATCTCTAACCATTAGACTTTGACCGGGGGCTAGTGAATTTGATGCATGGGGATCGCACCAGGCTTTACCTCTCGAGGGATCTCGAGAAGCTTACAACCCCCACCAGGCAGTGTACCTGATCGATGTAGTATAGTATAATGACAAGTACCAGGGGATTGATCGTTCAGCTAGGAATAGTGTCGCTAGGATTAGAAAACCTAAAGACTAGGTCTAGAGATGAGGGATGATTCTTTTTGTATTTTTATATTTTTTAAAAAGCAAGTAAAAATCTCGGGTTTGAAGGAGTTGGCGGAATTAGTTGCTAGTCAACTAACCCAAAACTTAAGATGCAATCAAAATAAAATACTAAAAATAAAAATAAAACTAATTATACTAAAGTTGTGAGCAATATGTGGGAGAATTGTGTTTACTTAGATTTCACTACTCCCTAGATATCTTTTACACGTTAATTACTTGTTACAGTTGCGTGGATGATGGATTGTATTCCTTAATACCATTCATGAGGTTGCGTACTTACTTCCCCAATCCTATGAGCGCCTACTTCACTCCTATGTCGAGCCGGCTAAGAAGCTCCTAACATCGGTTCATGTTTCCTAAGACGTTCAAGCATGTTACACAATGGAGATCTGCCAGTTTTCTTAAGCCTAACATTGAAATCATTCATCCAATACAACCATAAACAAGTAATCAACACATAATTAACATCTAGGTTTCATTAGATCCAAGCAAACACAAGATAGATCTAGCCTAGCATGTTGAAATCAAGACAAGCATAAGATATAATCAACCAACACATAGACATATTGATTGAATTAAGAGAAGACTTATCTTAATTGAACATGAAAGGATTCAAGGGGTGAAAACCCTTGAAAACACTGCAAAATATGACCTAGGGTTTACAAAGTTCAGCCCTAGTTTCTCCACACAAGTTCCTCTCCTTAAAGAATGAAAAATAGAAAACTATACATAGATTTTGATAGGTGACGGCGTCAAGAACAAATGTCTGACGCTGTAATCTCGCCGCCAAATAGTTCCTCGGACTGCCTAGATCTGGGTCTGACGCCGTCATGTGTTTCCCTTGTGCAGGCCGTCACCAAATTAACTCTTGACGCCCTTCTTGTGACGCCTTCAGGTTTGCACTGGGTCGTCATGGTTTTTACTCTTGACGCCGTCAAGATCTTCCTCTTGACGCCGTCAGGTATTATTCTCAGCTTGGAAAATTAAGTCTTTGGCGTTTTCTTCACTTTTATGCTCCAAAAACGTCCGAATTGCTTCCTTTTCCAGAATTCACTCCCAAAGTACCTAAAATCACAAAAGGAACGATTTAGGGTAATATTTGAGCAAATAAATTCAATTCCGGGCTTAAATGACCCCCTAAAAGTCGTTCATTTTTCGCCTCGTCATATACCCTTACACTTGAGATTTGCTTGTCCTCAAGCAAATGCGCTTTTATTCTATTCAAAATACAAGTTAGGGGTCATTTAACACTAATATAAAAGTAATTACAACAAATAATCGTTCCACTAAAGACCAATAGACAAGCACGGAGGTCATACACTAGCACCTCACAAATAGTGTTTAGATACTCACGTCTCTCGGGTGTAATAAAGTAATGTCACAATATGGAAACGGAAAATATCTCTCACTACCTGTCATAGCAAAATAGATTACCATAGGCTTGGGAAAGGATCAAACCTCCACCACATGGCGTAAGCACCTAGGATAAACTATCAAAGAGGTCTTTTAAAGGGTTGTAACGTTAGGTGTAGGGATATGGAATACACGGTTTTGTTGGATATAGGCAGTCTTTACTGGTGGCGAGTTAACAATCTTGGTCAATTACATGTACAATATGGCATTGCTAAGCCAAGACTAGACTCAACTTAAGCTAATAAATGAAAAACAACAAAAACATAAAATGAACATTGTCACACCCCCAATTTACCTGACCTGCAGCGGAATGGAATACCTGGGGGTGTCTGTCATAGCACCACAGTTACAGTTACATTGAACGACCTAAAGTGTCGTTTGGAAAATACTGCATTTGATCATTGAAATAATCCAGAGTTTACAAAATGAGGTCCCCAAAATGTGTTGCATGTTTATGAAAAACAAGTCATACTAGATCAAACGTTTACATAAGTGCATGAAATAATGATGAGACGCGTCGACTCCGCGACTCCATGAAGGTCCAAATGCATGTCACATGAGCTACCTTAATAACCTGAAATACATTGCTAAAACGTCAACACGAATGTTGGTGAATTCCATAGGTTTGTAAAATGTAATGATGTACGGCCACCACAAGTAAAAGTGCAAGATAAAAATCTCATGAAAATTGTACAATAGACCTTAAGCTCATGACCCCGAAGCTATGACTGATGAAACTATGCCCCTCCTGAATGTTCTGCCAAAACACTCAAATGTAAAAGACATGAAATGCATCCACTTACGGTTGGTAATCACTACCACGGATGGAGGCGTCACCCTCGATAGATCTATCCACTCACTCTCGCTTACCGGTAAATTAACGGTTCATGATGTTACAGGGGACTTATCACATGGCAAGGTAACTTAAGCAATGTACATATATTTGAATACTTGGGCTCGTACTAAAATGATTGATGCAATGTATTCCCCCTCGTGGGATTTGAAAACAATAAAAAATGTTGAATTGAAAACGGGGCTATGAAAACTCACCTTAACTGATGAAACTGTGATGAAGTGAAATGAACAACAATGAACAATTAGCTGCCGCAACCCAATATGATGGTACCATGAACATGTAATGAGCTGAAAAACAAGGCGCACACACTAGCCGCAACCTAATGTGAATGATGAACGATCTACTTTAGATCACCAAATGATGTTATGAATGTCCATGCACATGTTTCCTATACCACTCTACTCTTTGAAAAACACTTGTTGTTATCAAAAGTATATATTCCAAGACTTAGGAAAAATATGGCTATTAGAAAAATAAACTAGTTGCAATATATATACTTATATATATATCGTAAGTACCAACGTTTGTGTTGAAATCCTCGGTTTGAAATCCTTGAAATAACGCCTTGTGGTGATGAAAATATACTTGTGTTCACTAATACGTCATTAGTTATGAATTTAGGTACTTGGTTAATATTTCTAGAAAATCTAGAATTTAGTACGTAGAGTTATTATTATTTCTAAAAGCTGCCAATTATAGAGGATTTTTGCCGATATGGAAACGTGAATATCTTTGTCGTTATAAGCCCGTTTTACTTGTTCTTTATATCCACGGTTACGTCTTAGTATGTAGTAATATATTTTGGAAAGCTTGGCTCCTCCGGGTTACGTCTAAAGCCTCTTTTTGTCCGATGAAAAACGTCCAACAGCATGTATTTTTCCGGAAAATAGTTTTCGTCAATAAACTTGCAAAAATCATAACTTCTTCGTTATAAACTATTTTTAATCCGTTCTTTCGCCTACGGATTCGTTTTTGAAAGTAGTTTCTAAAAATTTTTCCAAAGTTTCATTTGTGTTTACTGATTTTCCAGAATTTACCAAAATGGGACAGAATGTTTATATAGTTGTTACAAATCCATTTTTCATGTCCAAAACTAGTTTCTACTTCAACCAAATCTCTTGTAAACTTCACAAAACTATACTAATCCTACCATACACCTTCTTAGGGTGCCATGGGTTCCTAATGACTAGTAAACAAGTTAATTTAACAAAAGAACACCTAAAACCAATTATAGGGTTTGTATGATCAAAAAGTCTTCAAAAATAAAGTGGTATAACTAGTTTGTGCATGAAATTAAGCATGAATACCATAAGATACATATGTTAATTAGATGAAAACATGAAAATAATTTTGAATACTCACTTTGAAATAATAGGTGGTGAGATGATGAGAAACCTTGGATTACTTGTGTTTTTGTGTTATGATTCTTGATTAGGATGATGAAATGAACAACTTTGATGCTTTATACTTTGAAAAATAATGGATTGATCATGGATCTTGGGGAAATTCGTGGGTTTTGGGTTTTGGGGTGAAAGAGATGAGAAAAAATGAGCTTTTTGATCTAAAATATAGTTATGTGTTTTGTAGAAAGTGTTTGTAGATATTTAGGTGAAGTTATAATGTATTATATGTGTACATTAAGTCATGATGTTAAAAAGAAATCACATGGTGTCTAGAGTGAGCTCATGGCCGGTTTTCAATGTACCAAGGAGTAGCAAAGTCGGTTTTGGTAACTTAGAAAATGTAATGTAATATTAGTTGTAGTTTAGTGTAAGTATTAGTTATACTCGGGTACCGGGTTTGCTAGAAATAAATATTAACGAAGTTAACCGGGACTTAATAAAGTCATAAAAATGTTAAAAATATGTTGGGTACAAGTACTGAGTGTTCGGGTGATTATTGTTTAGTTTTCACGAAAACCGTTGTAATATTCATAAGCTCACGTTATAAATAAAATAAATTTCCAAAATACTGGGTAACTGAATGTTATAACTTTTATGATGATAAAATGGTTATAAAAATATGTCGGGACCATTGTGGGAATATTTAGATATATTCGTCGCGTATAAACCGTGTGTTAACGTTTATTTATAAATAATTATAAGGAAAACGTTAAATGTATCAAATATATAAATTTGAAAATCCTAAGAGTGGTATAACATGTAAATGACCTACTGATGATATGCAGACTGTCTCTAGTCCGTATGCAGTGTCCTTACTGATAATGAAATGAATTCGCACCTAAACCCATACGGTTACGCGAATTTGAATACCCGTAAACTAAATTTACGATGAAATGTGTAATGCAAATGAATAGTGAAAACTTTTCCGGCAATGAATAGTGTTCTGTGAATAGTAAAATTTCGGAATGCTTCTCGGAATGTCAAACTGACAACAAAAATGATGAATAGTAAACTGATGAATAGTGTTTTGATGAATAGTGTTTGATGAATAGTGTTTTCCCAAAGTTCGGGAAATGACCTGAAATGACCTGAAATGGTGAGTTGTGACAATCTTCCCCTCTAAAAGGAACTTCGTCCCGAAGTTCAGTTTATGTTGGTTTCTGAAAATATATTGGTGAAAAGGTAATGATATTCGAGAATTCCAGCGAACTCTAACGATAGGAATTTGACTCTGATTCAACTGTTTGACCATACGGTCCATGATTTCTGTTGGTTCTCTTACAAGGTCTGAGTTTGTCCTTGGGTTGGATTCCATTCCAAATGGGATTATGAGTGACTAATCTGTAAGTCATTTCTTGAGATTTGAAAATGTGAAATATGTTTGTGTAATCCTGTTGTTCTCTGACAATGTTCAAGTCTGACGGCCACTATGCCTTCTCTGTCAGAATATTAAATGGTCCAGTGTATATTGGTGTAACTTTCCAAGTTTTCTGAATGATAACATGCCTTTCCTAGGCAGAACTTTCTGCATAACTCTGCAGAACTTTCCAAGCTTTCTTAATGGTTTACAACTTATTGAACTTGTAATTGATTCTTGACTTGTAGGAAATTTCTGGTTATTTCATGAATGCCTACTAGACTAGTGAGTTGAGCTTTTTCTGAGTTTGGCCCATCAATAGATGGTCTGCGATTCTTAATGTTTTAAATGTGATACTGGTAATATATACTGCTGAATTCTGCCAGAACTCAAGTTTGTATGCTAGTTGGTCGATTCTAAAATGAATCTTAAATGGCCCAATATGCTAAAGGTTCAACTTCTCTTGTTATCCAATTTGTATCATGCCAATCCAAGGCAAAGCTTTTAACTTAGTTTGTTCTCCCACTTGAATCTGGATGGTTTGTTATTCAGGATACCTAATCCAAATGATATGTGTTATGTACCAATCTAACTTTTGCCAGTTTCTCGCTGTTGGTGTGATAACTATTGTTGTAGATGAATTTGATTTATGTTAGATGATTAGTCCAACCATTTCTAGAGTCAATCACTCCTGCTCTGAGCATACTTTCCTATGTTTGAATTGTCCTCTCGCTTTGACCATCGATCTGAGGATGATAGGTGATGTTCACATCTAAATGGGTTTCTGAAGGAAATCCTGAATTGATTACCTGAAGTCCAAGGTGAATCGGTTTCCTTAATAGGAATAACTGAAATGGGTACAATAAACCTTTGTGACTAATTCCACAGCGTTCGGTCCTTCGAACTTGGCGTTATCTGAAAGGGATATAATATAGGTAACAATTTGATTCCTTGTGTTTTGTTCCAACGGATGATAAGACATATGTCCTTCTTTGTCTATTGGGTTTGGTCTCCACTACTGAAGTTCGTGATTAATTTGTGATGTCCTTCCTAATTCCTTCATCACATAATCCAAATATTCTCTATTGTCCAGTCACAAATCCTAAATGCATAAGCGATGTTGTAGAGAAATTTGTTCTGGAAATTTGTCTCGCGATTATGAGTTTTGGTTGAAATCTTTTTCTGAATAAACGAATTTAGAAAATGGAGCAAATGATTTACTGGGTAATATTTTTCTTGATGATTCAAAATCCAGTAGTTATGAAATAGGAACTATTTTCAAACATGTTGTGATTAAGACTGCTTACCAAAGTTTGATGTCTATGTATATTTCTCATTGTACAATAATGTTGCTAAAGATTGACCAAAAAGGATCGTACTTGTTCAAAATAGGAATTTCAGAAATCATTTTTCCACAAGGTATGTGATTTATGTAAACGCATCAACTTTATTTAAAAGTGAAAACACTAACATGGATAAAATGGTAGAATAGGAAATGTTCGCTTAAATGCATCGATGTCTAACACTTAGTTTCTGAGGTTGGATAATGTCTATTGATGGTTATCTTGCATAACTACAAGCATAGGTATTTAGACTAACTTAAGTCTTGAAATTGTTTATCGTTGTAATAGACAAGACAAAGGTATCACTTGATGTTGTGTCGATGAATGTCTATTCTGTTTTCCCATGTAGATGAGGAGATATGTTCTGGCTTGATCCCTTGCTTGGTATGAAGGTGAGGTTATCTGAAATTTCTAGAGACATAATGCCTTAGAGGAATCTGCATCGATATTCTTGTTTCAAACAATTGTCCTTTGTGAAAACTTACTGCAGGAAAGTTTATGTATGGATGAGGCCATGTTTAAATGAAATGCTCTACAGTCTCAATTAGAAGCTTGGTTTATTTCTATTGTGTTGTCCTGCGGACATTTATATTGAGTTCAATCCTGTAGCTCAGTCTAGCTAGTACCCTTAAACGATAGAATTTGACAACTAAGTCAGAGATGGTAATTCGGACGGTCTCGCAGTATCTTAGGATTTGTTGTTAAGTTATGAATTCTCTCACTATATACTTCTAGTTCTGTTTAGTAGTTCTGTAATCCTTTCGTTGCTTCTATTTTATATACGAATCCTGCATGTAATTGATATGGAAGGTCTCTCTTAGGGAAGTCAATGGGAAAATCCAACTTAATGGCTAAGTGAGTGACAGGTAGGGTAAGTATCCAGGGATAGTTCGGCAAAAGGGATGTTTATGAAAGAGTTCCTTTGTTTACAAAGCTTTCGAATGAAGATTGTTATTAACAATCCTTTGAAAAGGTAATTATTTCCTTCATGGCATAATCCTTCCTGAATTTTACATAGGTGATCAGGCTATGTATAATTGAGGACTAATGATGCGATGTTAGATTTTTGTCAAAATATCATAACTTTCCTCAAAAGTTTTAGATGGTGTTCAACGCATTGTTATTAAAAATGGTGTCCTGATGTTTTCTTTCAAATAACATGAAAATTGCCTCGCGTAATAATAGTAAATACTTGGTGTAATGACAGAAAAATCAATTTATAGGATGGTAATAAAATAGCTTACTTCAGAAATTTTTCTGTAAAACAGTTTCCCCATATGATAGTAAAATAGCTTGAATGGTGTATTGGATACGTGGGTGAATCTTGTCGAATGGTAATAGTCTACTAATTCGTCAAAAACGAAATCAACCTAATCCCTGATGAGACAATGCTAAAATGTTGCGAAACGATTGAAGTCTGAGCAATCGGGATAGAAAATGCTAAATACAACTAGGTTATGTCATCGTACTAACGGTAAGTACAAAAGGAAAGATACAACCCTAAAGGGCTCGAACTACGGTTTATATATTGAAACAAAGCTCCTCCTGCTGAAGCATTGTTGTTATCCTTGATGTTGCTAATATCCTGACGGTTCTCTTTCAACAGCTCACGCTATTCCTCTAGCGATTTAGTCTTGATTCCAAGTTCCTGATTTTTTTTCCTTGTTCCTTAGCTCCGGGCAGTCCTTCCTGAAATGCCCTAAATTTCCACATTTGAAGCAACTCCCTTGGATCTTCTGATTTGTGAGTTTCCTACAGTCTTCAGTCCAATGACCCCGCTTCTTGCACACTCCACACGTTTTACTGCAATGACCTCGGTGATGTTGATTACACAGGTTGCAGTAAGGTAACTTTCCAATATACCTTCTCTTTGTGTACGGTTCTGCAGCAAAGGCTCTATTCACTTTTTGTCCTTTGGGTGATTGTTGAGCAGCATTACAACCTAGATTGTTGTTCCACTTCCTTTCATTGTCACTATTGTTTCCTGATGTCTCGGCGTGAACTATGAATTCCTTTGCCTCGATCGCCATTTTGATAGCTTCAGACATGGTATCGGGTTCCCATGCGATGACCAACATACGAATTTCATTTGAGAGTCCCCCAATGTACTTTTCAAGTTTCTTGCTTTCCGGTTCATCCATTTCAGAACCTAGTCGTGTTAATTCATAAAAATGAGTAGTGTACTTGTCAACATCATTTCCTACCATGGTAAAGTTTAGTGTTTCCTGTTCCTTTACTCATAATTCATTTCCCACACCAAATGTTATACTCATCATCCTTCTTAGTTTCTCCCAAGAGTGTGAGTAGGCAGCATCAACTCCCACCATCTTAATATGTTTGGTCCACCATTCCTGGGCATGATCCTGAAAAGTGCATGTGGCGAACATAACCTTGTCTTTCTTACGACAGTCGCCACATTGAAATATTGTTTCTATGTCTTCGAACCATTTGAGAAATTCCTTTGTGTTTCTAGTTCCGCTAAAGGAGGGAGGATTGCACCCCATAAATTCCACGTGAGTAAGTTCCTTAGTGAGGGCGGTGGCTATGTTCTTGGCAATGACTTGTCCAACAGCAGCTTGTGTCATGTTTGGAGTGGTTTGCTTAGATCTCTCTTCATCAAATCATAAGTGACCATGAGAATATAGTGAATCAAAGTCATCATATTCACAACACATGAATATAATACATGAAAATTTCGGTCTACGTGAACCGGTATCACAAATAGCACAACCATTTCTTACATAGTAGAGTCACACTTAATATTTTTGTTTGTACAACAATCAAAAGACAACAAGTTCTTTAGACTATGTCCCACACCTTCTGTGGCTAGGATAATAGTAAAAACTAGTGAGGATATAAGTCTGGTCTAGGGAATTCCTGGTGTCCCTCTGTGTGAAATCAGGTTTGTGGCATCATAAGGTCGAGATAGTCCTGAAGTGGTGTCTGAAGTTGTGCATCGATCAAATCTCAAATAATGTAGGTTCTGAACCATTCCTGAAGAATCTGCGGATGTTTCTGTTGAGTCCGTGATATTGGTATTATCTACTAGGTGTTATCTAGTTCATGGCAAGTGGGAATGGAAAAGGAAAATGACAATGATGGTACTAGTGAATGGAATACTACCCTCTTTCGCGCTACCTCGCGACATCTAAGAGGTAAAACTAAAGTACGCACTGTGGGACGACCAATAGTGTAATAAGTAACTGATGGTGGTGGTAGTACCTGAGTAGTGAGTGCTCTACTAGTGATGGAAAGAAACATACTATCTTTCTTGCAATAAACATCCTAATAAGTCCATTAAGATAAGTCTGAATACTCTACCAAAAGGCATTCCATGTATGGGCTGAATGATAGGAAAACCCTATTCCTATGGCAAATCAATAGTCCTAATGGTGATGTAAGTGCAACTGGTGGTATAATGGTAGCGGAAGATGACAAGGCATCTTCAATGTCGGAATCCGGTAAAAGGATGTCAGGGTGAGTATCTGAAGGCATGTCACTTGTGAACCAGGTCAATAAAATGATACACATATACAAATATAAGTATAAATAACTCGCACAGGGTATGCATGAAACAACATGTATCATGATTATGCACTTATGATGAAATGATGAGATGCTATGATGATGTGGTTATAGTCTAGGGTCTAAGATACATCCTAGTTCCCTATAACCTTAGCTCTGATGCCAATCTGTCACACCCCCAATTTACCTGACCTGCAGCGGAATGGAATACCTGGGGGTGTCTGTCATAGCACCACAGTTACAGTTACATTGAACGACCTAAAGTGTCGTTTGGAAAATACTGCATTTGATCATTGAAATAATCAAGAGTTTACAAAATGAGGTCCCCAAAATGTGTTGCATGTTTATGAAAAACAAGTCATACTAGATCAAACGTTTACATAAGTGCATGAAATAATGATGATACGCGTCGACTCCGCGACTCCATGAAGGTCCAAATGCATGTCACATGAGCTACCTTAATAACCTGAAATACATTGCTAAAACGTCAACACGAATGTTGGTGAATTCCATAGGTTTGTAAAATGTAATGATGTACTGCCACCACAAGTAAAAGTGCAAGATAAAAATCTCATGAAAATTGTACAATAGACCTTAAGCTCATGACCCCGAAGCTATGACTAATGAAACTATGCCCCTCCTGAATGTTCTGCCAAAACACTCAAATGTAAAAGACATGAAATGCATCCGCTTACGGTTGGTAATCACTACCACGGATGGAGGCGTCACCCTCGATAGATCTATCCACTCACTCTCGCTTACCGGTAAATTAACGGTTCATGATGTTACAGGGGACTTATCACATGGCAAGGTAACTTAAGCAATGTACATATGTTTGAATACTTGGGCTCGTACTAAAATGATTGATGCAATGTATTCCCCCCCGTGGGATTTGAAAACAATCAAAAATGTTGAATTGAAAATGGGGCTATGAAAACTCACCTTAACTGATGAAACTGTGATGAAGTGAAATGAACAACAATGAACAATTAGCTGCCGCAACCCAATATGATGGTACCATGAACATGTAATGAGCTGAAAAACAAGGCGCGCACACTAGCCGCAACCTAATGTGAATGATGAACGATCTACTTTAGATCACCAAATGATGTTATGAATGTCCATGCACATGTTTCCTATACCACTCTACTCTTTGAAAAACACTTGTTGTTATCAAAAGTATATATTCCAAGACTTAGGAAAAATATGGCTATTAGAAAAATAAACTAGTTGCAATATATATACTTATATATATATCGTAAGTACCAACGTTTGTGTTGAAATCCTCGGTTTGAAATCCTTGAAATAACGCCTTGTGGTGATGAAAATATACTTGTGTTCACTAATACGTCATTAGTTATGAATTTAGGTACTTGGTTAATATTTCTAGAAAATCTAGAATTTAGTACGTAGAGTTATTATTATTTCTAAAAGCTGCCAATTATAGAGGATTTTTGCCGATATGGAAACGTGAATATCTTTGTCGTTATAAGCCCGTTTTACTTGTTCTTTATATCCACGGTTACGTCTTAGTATGTAGTAATATATTTTGGAAAGCTTGGCTCCTCCGGGTTACGTCTAAAGCCTCTTTTTGTCCAATGAAAAACGTCCAACAGCATGTATTTTTCCGGAAAATAGTTTTCGTCAATAAACTTGCAAAAATCATAACTTCTTCGTTATAAACTATTTTTAATCCGTTCTTTCGCCTACGGATTCGTTTTTGAAAGTAGTTTCTAAAAATTTTGCCAAAGTTTCATTTGTGTTTACTGATTTTCCAGAATTTACCAAAATGGGACAGAATGTTTATATAGTTGTTACAAATCCATTTTTCATGTCCAAAACTAGTTTCTACTTCAACCAAATCTCTTGTAAACTTCACAAAACTATACTAATCCTACCATACACCTTCTTAGGGTGCCATGGGTTCCTAATGACTAGTAAACAAGTTAATTTAACAAAAGAACACCTAAAACCAATTCTAGGGTTTGTATGAGTACAACGCTAAGGTGTGGGAAAAATTAGTTTACTTTACTAGCCAAGTAATATGACTTAAATGGTCAAGTAATTATGATACGGGTTTAACACAAGGGTGATCCTAATGCCTCTTATCATGTAGTAAATCCTACTACACGAATGTAGTCTCACTAGCGGTCTCGAGATGCATCACTAACGCAAGTTCTAGAATCTAAATGCTACCGGTACACTCATAAGCACTAATAGTAAATGCTTTTCCTATCAAATCTAAAGGCGAACCTCACATATTTGGGTGGAAAATTTTTCTGAATGGTACAGTTTTGTACTAGTCATACAATCTCCTATCCATGAGACGCTTGCTATGGCTAAAGTTTCACTCCTAAATGTTGTAAAAAATTTTAAATTTGGCGCTAAAATTACACTAACAAGTATTTCTCTTAGTTTTATTACACATCTACCATCAAACAAACAAACTCAAGCGAAAGTGTATTTGTAAGGTATAATCATTTTACCCTCCCCTTACACTTAGGATGAACATTGTCCCCAATGTTTAAGTAAAGAATGTAAAAGTGAAATAAGTAAAACGAATGAAATCAAATACTCCCCTGATTCGCTCGGTATGGATAATAAGGTGGCCAGGTTAGATCTTCCTCCAAGAAAATGAACAATCAAAGCTTCCCTTCCAGAATATAAATCATCTTCTTGTCATACATAACCTGTAAAACCTGAGAAAACAGACAAGGCAACCTCGCATAAAATCGGCGGCAATCTACATATGCTAATAAATCCTAGAAAATAAAATAAGATATAATGCTTGTGGAATGAAGTTTGCAGATTTCCTGGAGATTATAAAACTAATAATTCAACAAGAAATTTAAGACTCAGTTAGAAAAACAAAACTGGTAAATTTTCTAGATTTTTACACGTGACGCCGTCAAGAGTAAACTCGTAACGCCGTCAGAAGTGATCTGCAGAAATTCTTATGTTAAGTTTCCGGAAAATTTCTGGAAAAACTTGGTCCTACTTCCTGGAAAATCCTGCAAAACTTCATTATGACTCGATACAAGCATTTGACTCTAACAAATACGAATATACATGTTCACTTAATATTGTGGAGAATCATGATCGGTTTTGTTTCTTAAAAACATATTTGGGGTTTTCCCTTACACTTATCTTTTGCAAAAATACCTTTGGATGAAGTTAAGAATAGGCCAAACAACAAAGCAAAGTATTTCCACTATTTTAATTTTGAAACATGATCTACCAACAGTAAAAATAAAGCATGCATACGGAAGCAAATAACAAACAAACAAAATAAAAATCACACAAAACATGGGTTGCCTCCCAAGAAGCGCTTTTCTTTATTTACGAGTCTTGTAGCTAGACTCAAGGTCATATGTTACTACGTGACCTCATCCCTTGAATGATGTACCCCATGTAGTTGCGGTCATTATTATCGTGGTGGTGGTGTCTCAACCTGTCGATACTTGCAATCACCTTTCCTCCTACCTTACTTCTCAAGTTAGCCATCCCATCTTGGCTTATGCTTTCAATTGTGAAAGGCCCATACCACCAGGGACTTGGTTTATCGGGAGTTATCGTCATCTCCAAGTGTCTTAAGAGTACTGAGTTCCCTTCCTCGAATGGTACATGGCTCCTTGTTGTTTGACCGTGTTTGAACTCGACATGAACTTCATTTTTTTTGCTTCTTTCATGTTTAGCCTCTTTGTAGCTTTTGATTCTTGCCTCCCATGCAAGTATTTTCTCCTGAACATGAATAGGTGACGAGTCGATGTTGTTTTTGAGCTTTCTCCCCCTCAAACTCTCTTGCCCATATTGTGTGGTCATGGGGAAGCTGATCTTTCTTTTTCTTGATTTAAGCTCAATTTTCCTACCTTCATACTTAATGACAGCCCTAACGGTGGTGAGGAATGGTGCCCCAAGGATTATTGGCATGCACCCATCTCCCTTATCATCGATGATCATAAAATCAACGGGGTACATGAACCCGACGACATTAACCAACACATCTTCTACAACTCCTAGGGGGTATACGTAAGAGTGCCCAGTGAGGGATAACCTAACACGAGTGGGGGCTGGCATTTTTGATGTTAGTTAGGTGTAAATAGTTAGGGGCATAAGATTTACTTCCAATCCTTGGTCGGCGAAAGCACAAAGATATTTCAAATCCCTGATGCTGGCCGGTATCTCAAAGTTCCCACACGCCATCTGCTTAGTAGCCAATTTTTGTACCAATAGTTTCTCGAATATTGGCCCCCCAGGTAACGTATCATACTCATCTTTTCCCCTTTTCTCCTTCTCGGAACCCTGTTTGGAAGATTGGTTACGCCCGTCACCCTTTATCCAATTTGTTATAGTGTTTTCGTTTATATCATGTTTCAGGTAGTAACTTAGAGATTGAGATTTTGGTGGCTCTTCTAGGGTTTGTTCAATAGGGGTTTCTACCTTCTCATTATTCTTGTGGACAATTGCAATGGAATTAACAAATCGGGTAGTGGGGATGACGCTTTCTTTCCTTAGTGACATCCTTTCGGGGGTTCTCTGGTTGGCATACTCTTCCATCAGGCTCATCATCTCATTCATTTTCTCTTACATCTCCTCTTTTTGCTTATAAACTGCTTCCTCGAATCTAGCGAGCCGATCTGAATGAGTTGCCATGTATTCTCTAATTCTAGCTTCAAATTCCGGGCTAAGTTTCTCGGGAGGGGAATAAGGTGGGGTATAGTTTTGAAAAGTCTCAACATTCTCTCTAGAGGGTGATTCTGATAAAGGCGTTGAAGTCATTTTCGAGACAGAATTGACAGTAGCCCGTTTAGGACTTAGGGGTCTCCTTTGCCTTTCCTCAAAATAGTCAACTTTTGCCTCGAGTTTGCATAGGAGTTCATCAGGGATTTCGGTAGTCCCTTCAGGTGTTGAGATTGCGTTGATGAACGCTTTTATAGTATGATTAAACTCCCATATCTCTTGATTATCGGCGGCAAGCTCTTTAATAATTGCCCAGGACTCCTCGGCGTTCTTATCACGCAATCTACCTCCCGCGGCCCTATCGATTGTACGTTTAGTGTGATAGTCGACATGATCATAGAAGATTTGGACCAATAACCAGAGGTTTATACCATGATGAGGGACTTTGCGGAGGAGATCCTTAAAACGAGCCCATGCTTCGTAGAACGTTTCACCCTGATGTTGTTCAAACATCAAAATGTCATTTCTAAGCATCGCAGTCTTCCCCGGTCGGAAGAATTGAGCAAGGAAACGAGTGGTGAGATCATCCCATGAGGTGATGGATCCCGCGGGTAAACGTTCAAGCCATTGACTAGCTTGATCATGTAGAGAGAATTGGAATAGGCGTAATCGGGTTGACTCTCTAGTTGTAACATCAAGGTCTATAGAATCTACGATTTTAAGGAAGTCCTTGAGATGTTGGTTTGGATCTTCGGAACGAAGTCCATGGAATGCACATCCGCTTTGCACCAACCGGATGGTGTCGGATCGCAAGGGGGTTACATTGGCTCTGGTGAGCTCAATGGTGTTTCGATAGCCTTGGTGGCAAGGTCGAGAATACTCTCCTAAGGTTCGGGGCCTAAGAAGTTGGTTGTCTAGTGGTGGGTTTTGTTGTGGTGGGATGACGGGTTCAAAGATGTTCCCATCGTCCATGATGTCGGGTGGTGAAGAGTTACGAACAAAAACACGAAGAAATAAGATAGACTAAAAGGAACCTAAAAAAAATAAAAATAAAATCTTACTAGAAAGGAATCTAGCAAGTAGACCTAATAAAAAGAGATTCTAACCTAGACAATAACTATTCCCTGGCAGCGGCGCCAAAAACTTGATGCGTGGGGATCGCACCAGGCTTTACCTCTCGAGGGATCTCGAGAAGCTTACAACCCCCACCAGGCAGTGTACCTAATCGATGTAGTATAGTATAATGACAAGTACTGGGGGATTGATCGTTCAGCTAGGAATAGTGTCGCTAGGATTAGAAAACCTAAAGACTAGGTCTAGAGATGAGGGATGATTCTTTTTGTATTTTTATATTTTTTAGAAAGCAAGTAAAAATCTCGGGTTTGAAGGAGTTGGTGGAATTAGTTTCTAGTCAACTAACCCAAAACTTAAGATGCAATCAAAATAAAATACTAAAAATGAAAATAAAACTAATTATACTAAAGTTGTGAGCAATATGTGAGAGAATTGTGTTTACTTAGATTTCACTACTCCCTAGATATCTTTTACACGTTAATTACTTGTCATAGTTGCGTGGATGACGGATTGTATTCCTTAATACCATTCATGGGGTGGCGTACTTACTTCCCCAATCCTATGAGCGCCTACTTCACTCCTATGTCGAGCCGGCTAAGAAGCTCCTAACATGGGATCACTAGAATTTGCTCATGCATTAAATACAACCAATAAAACCTAGTACACATCGGTTCATGTTTCCTAAGACGTTCAAGCATGTTACACAATGGATATTTGCCAGTTTTCTTAAGCCTAACATTGAAATCATTCATCCAATACAACCATAAACAAGTAATCAACACATAATTAACATCTAGATTTCATTAGATCCAAGCAAACACAAGATAGATCTAGCCTAACATGTTGAAATCAAGACAAGCATAAGATATACTCAACCAACACATAGACATATTGATTAAATTAAGAGAAGACTTATCTCAATTGAACATGAAAGGATTCAAGGGGTGAAAACCCTTGAAAACACTGTAAAATATGACCTAGGGTTTACAAAGTTCGGCCCTAGTTTCTCCACACAAGTTCTTCTCCATAAAGAATGAAAAATAGAAAACTATATATAGATTTTGATAGGTGACGGCGTCAAGAACAAATGTCTGACGCCGTCATCTTGCCGCCAAATAGTTCCTCGGACTGCCTAGATCTGGGTCTGACACAGTCATGTGTTTCCCTTGTGCAGGCCGTCACCAAATTAAATCTTGATGCCCTTCTTGTGACGCCTTCATGTTTGCACTGGGTCGTCATGGTTTTTACTCTTGACGCCGTCAGGATCTTCCTCTTGACGCCGTCAGGTACTGTTCTCAGCTTGGAAAATTAAGTCTTTGGCGTTTTCTTCACTTTTATGCTCCAAAAACGTCCGAATTGCTTCCTTTTCCAGAATTCACTCCCAAAGTACCTAAAATCACAAAAGGAACGATTTAGGGTAATATTTGATCAAATAAATTCAATTCCGGGTTTAAATGACCCCCTAAAAGTGGTTCATTTTTCGCCTCATCAAAATTTCACTATACTTAGTGAAATATCCATAAACTAGAAAATTTGACAACATCCCAAATGTTGTCTACCTGCATATCCGTTAGTACAAGACAATGTCCAAAGATAACAAAAGATCCTAAAAGAATATATATCCATGAAACACATTGTTTAACTACCAAATTGTTCAAATTTCAAGTAGTGCCAAACACTCCTTAACAATGGACATTTATTGACTCCCGAAACCCGTTCAAGTATCCTAATAATACTTGGAACATATGCACCTAATTAGATGTGATAGATTAAAACTAAAAACACATATTCTAACACATGTTAGCATAAAGATCAAGCCGAGGATTATTAGCTAACTATAAATGGAAATTGAGCTAAGCATTGAAAATTTATAACAACACAGTGTTATCGTCCAAACATGATATGGTTAGTTTATATGATCAATCAAAGATGAGTTTCTATCTTATAGCACGACACATTCATTAAACATCATTGTAGAAACATATATACCAAACACCATTTTACAAGAATACTACATGTGACATATTTAGAAGCTTGACCATATTTCAAGTTATTTAATTAGTATTACTTAATTCTCATTCCTAAGTGAATTATGAAAATTAATCACATAACATATGCAAGGAAGAGTAACTAAAACAATAAGCAATACAAACACAAACTTTCAACTTAGTACACACAATCTAGCAAATATCCTATTGTGTATAAACATGAAATCGACAAACAAGCAAATGAATATCATGACAAGATTGATGCTCATGAATCACAAATAAACATGTGTAATCCCAACTTACAACAAGCAAACAACATGTATGCAAGCAACTTAAACAAGTAGTCATATTAGCAAAGCATAAAAAGAAATATACTTTTCGTTACTTTGCGTTTAAATATGACGATGTATGCCAAGCTTGATTAGTTTCCTTTATATATGAATATCATAAAATTATTTAGTTTCAAAGAAAATAATGTCAATCTTCAAAGGATACTAACTTATATTGCCTAACTCAAAAATTTGAGTTTCTTCGTCAAAAAGAAATTTAATATTTTGGACACACTATAGTATTTGGTTCAATATTTTGAATTCAGTTTAGATTTAGGCCATAAAATCATTCTTAAAAGAAAGTAGACGTAATTCCCTTCAAATTGATAGGTGGCGCGACTCCTACAGACTTACGGTTAATTAGTTATGAATTATTGAAGTTGGACAAAAACTGTGTACTGAACTGACGGATTTCAAGGAACCTTTTTGAGGGTTCCGCCCATTGAGGATGAGGGTTCCGCGGGGTCTGATGACAGATTTACTAAAAGTCATATTTTGACATAAATAAAACGTGTAGGACTTACTAGATTTGATAGTAAACATATAAAACATATATTTAACAACATTTCTACTTATGTGACTTATCTAAACATTTACGAACGCGATTTTTCAACTAAATTTGTAGTTATCCAAAATGCTCATTTTAAAACCGTAGTTTTCGTAAATTAGCTTTAAGCATATAATTTGACACTTACAAATTTTAAGAAATGTTTTCTTTTATTTTTCAAGGACACCTTCAAGCTTGTATACAAAGTAACATTTAACCGCAAAATTTCTAAGTATACTTAACGAAACATTTTTCATATTATATTCAGCTTCAATGGTAATTTGATACATGGATCGTGCTCCATTTTAAAAACCATTTGTTTTGAAAATAAGAGCTACAAAGCTCTGATGCCAATTGTGAAAACGTAGAGGGGGGGGGGGTGGGGGTGGGGGGGGGGGTGAATACGTTACTGTTTAAAAACTTTATTACTTGTTGTATCAAATATCCATTCTTAGCTTGTTCTAATATGAAATATGTTAAGTGTAGTTTATGACTAGCATAAACTAAAGACAAGTTATCACACAATCATAAACAACAAGTCACAACACAAACAACCACATAATGCAAACAATATAGAAAAGCAATAAGTAAAAGGAAAGTGCAAACCGAACACGAGGATTTATAGTTGTTCGGTCATGGATCTCCTCTCCGCCCTACTCCACTCCTCGAGTACCCAACTCGAGAGTTACTTCACTAGATCAACAACCTCCCTTCTTGGCAGAGAAAACCTTACACGTCACTTACAAGATTACCGACACTAAGCTAGATGTCGAGTTCTTTTACAAGGGTACAACCACTCCCATCGTCGCCTATACAATATTTCTGACACTAAGCTAGATGTCGAGTTCTTTACCAAGGGTACAACCACTCCCGCTATGTTTTGTGGCCCAACATAAAAACAATGTGTTTTATGGCATAAACACATAAACCATCTAATCTATATTGTGATGATACAATGATGATCCAAGACATAAAAGTCTAATGGATATGAATGACTAATCTACATGAACTTCTTGAATAAGAAGTCTTCAATCATTGAGGATGTCAAGTAACCTTGAATCTTCATATGTTGGAATGCTTGAATGAATGGTGACTTCAAGATCTTGTAACCTTCTTGGTGGATCATGAAGTATGATATGCTTACAACAAAGATGAATGTTAGAAGCATTATGATCATTATAGAAAGGGTGATCTACATGGTTTCCTACTTATCAATGTGTGTGTGTTTTTTTTTCATCTTTTCATCAATATCCTAAATAAAACATGAACTTCTATTTATAGGCAAAACAAGTAAAGAAGTTTTCCAAAACCATGTTCTATAAACCATGTTCCAAAACCATGGGTTACTATTAGAGTCAACATTGACAAGACATATGCATATACTTCAAACTAAATGTTGACAAGACAAGACATATATGTTTCCTAGTCAACTTACAAGGACTATCACACATCTTACAAGCTCTTTGACCAAGTCATTTTCCGAAGATGTTTCCAAGTCAACTACAATCTATGACACATCTTCAATGATCTTTGACAAAAATAATTTTCAAATATAGTTTTCTATTTTATGAAAAATACATTTAGACAAATGTATATATTAACTTAAAAAGGTAAATTACTTGTATAAAAAAAATATATTAGCTAGCTATATAATATTTAGTAAGTTACTAAAAATGTTTTATGTACTTATGTTGATACAAGACACATTTTTATATATTGTAAACTTACTAATATTATCTAGACACCTAATGTGACACTTATTCTATTTAACACCTAAAATGTACTTTGACACCTAAAATACTTAAAGACTCCTAAAGTATTTTAGTCATTCTAAGGGGTTTGATCATAATGCCACATAACAAACATGTACGAACCTGTGTTGTAGCATACGATGACTCGAGACTTTGAGAGATGTTGAGACAAAATATGATTATGAGTAACTTGTACATTTTACGTTATGTATCAAGTTATACGTTTGTCATCAATCAGAACAAACGAGACTGTATAGATTATATATCGTAGTATTTGCACTAACACTTTTGAATTCCATTTGTAAAATTCAGTTAACAAAGGTTGTAATTTGTTTCTCTAGTGTTTATTGAACTTTATGTAACATCAATTTCAGTTCTTTTAATCAAAGTTAGTTTATGCTTAATTTCATCAAAAATCTCATGTTGCCTCAATATGGTTAAAAGTTGTTGTTTTATGATCTTTTAAACTCAGATAAGTCACTCATAAGCTTTTATAAGCTTCCTAAGTAATTTAAATTGGTCTAACTCAGTTTTCCTAAAACTATCAAAAATACAAGAAAGATGTCTCCTAATTCAAAAATCAGTGTATATGAAGAAAGAGGCTTGGAGCAAGGTTGATTATGGATTGCCTTGGGTTTAGAGCTCCATGGGGAGCATAGGATTGTGTTCTTAAGTTCTTGGATAACTTAGTTATGAGCCTGGACCCTTTGTAAGCTATTTTCTATTTTTGTTTGCAAGTTTACTATAGCATAGCTTTAGACTGCTTTAATTTGTGCTTGTTTGATGTATTTTGTGTTTGCTTAGCTTATTTAAGTAATTAGTTGCTTATTTGTCCCTCTTATCTCATAGTTGTTAAAATTTTAGATTTCACTGTCACATTTTGCCTTTCTGGTCATAGCATAGTTTAGTGTTCACTTCTGAACAAAATCAGCTTCAACAAGTCTCAAATAGCTTATTAGGTCATCCTGCATAAGTAGTATAGCTTGCATCACTCATAATCTTGGAAATCACAAAAACAACTAATTTATAGGAATGATTGGATCAGTTTGATTCAAGGTTTTCTAGTAAGTTTTTGATGTTGTTCTTAGTTAATGCATATCACACTAGGTTCTTTTAGGTTAGTTGAACCATAAAAACCAGTTGTGTTTTGGTAAAAAGTCAAAATCTAAGTTAAACTCTCTTAATTATTCACTGTTAGTATAATATGTCACATAATCACTATAATAGGTTCATTAGTTGTTATATTTGCTTGATTCAGTCATTAAGTAAGTTAGTACATCATAATAAGTCATTGAGTATAGATCAAAGTTAGTAACAGTCAACTTAGTTCATAGTTTCAAAAAGTCATATTTCATAGGCTTATCAGTTTTTCTCAAAATGGTGAGATTTTTCATGGTCTTATCTTTGAGCTTTAGATTCTGAGCTTTTGGTTTTTAAATATTTGGTAGCTAAACTTTAGAGTATATATTTTAGTTTATTTTTAATAATTTTCTTAACTGCTTATTTGGTAACTTCTTTTAGCTACTTTTTCAAAAACCTCCCCTGCACCAGGGGAGTTTGTGTCATAAGCTCTTTTTCTAAGAACCCTACAGTGTTAATTAGTACATGTTAGCTTTTGACATTTGTCATTTTGAGAAGCCCTCTTGGCCATCTACTTATGCTAGTGCTTACTTTGTCCATTTGTGCTTATTATGAGTGCTTAATTTGTTATTAAAAAATGGTTCATCAAACTCACTACACTGAGTCATCACTGTAGAGAGCCCTTTTTATAAGCTCTTGTAAAGCTATCCAGTGGGTATAAGCTTGTTTTATTTAGCTTTTTGAAAAGCTCAGTGACTAATTTTGTTGGTTCAAGCCTTAAATTGAGCTTCTCAGCTTATTTGATAAGCCAAATTTGACCCTTCATCTTGTCCCATTTCATTATATACACTGATCCATCAGTGTAGATAAGTTACTTTCATAAGCTTCTAATAAGCTCATTAGTGGGTCCCATCTTGTAATTCTTGGCTTTTTGAAAACCTCAATAAGCAAGCTTATTACTTCCAGGCTTATTTTGGACTTTGTATTCCATTTGGATCCCTAATTCTTGGCCTGGATCTTGTGCTTTTTGGCCTGTTTTGTCTGAGTGGATTTGGATTTGCTTATTCCTTGTGTTTAACTTATTTAGTGCCTTTTTCTTGTTCTTTTAGCTTATTTCCAGTTCCTTTAACTTGTTTGCATCTTATTTTACCTTTGGTTCCAGTTTGCTAGCTTATTGAAAGCTTATTTAAGCTTAAAAATCCAAGTTGAGCTTAAAAGCTCAACTGTTAAACTCATAAGCTCTCATAGAGCTTATTTCAAGTTTCCAAAAAGCTCACCTTCACAAAAGTTGTTCATTTTCAGTATCTAAATAGTTTTGTAAAAGAAAAATAAGAAAAATCAAATATAAAAAAGTGATAGCTTCTATTTAAGCCATTTGGCTTATTTTTCTGCTTTTTCAAAAAGCATTTTCCAATTTTATATTTTTCTTAATTTCATGTTATATTAAAATAGTTGTGTAAAAATTTTCATAATTTTTTTGATTAGATTTAGTATTTTTAATAATTAATTTTAGTTCATTTAGTTTTAATTAAAAAACAAAAAATAAAATTAATTTACTACTTATTTTTAATCACAAGTACCTTTTTATATTTTTCCTAGATTTTATAATTCATAAAGTATTTTTAGGAAAATTTTAATAATTTTCACTAATCATTTGCTATTTTCTATAATTAAATTAGTTTAAATAGGTTTTAATTAATAATTAATAATTAATATTTAAATTAGCATATTTATAATTCTTATAAACTTTTTATAATTTTTAGGATTCCTGTTATGGTTAATTAGTTTTATAAAAATTTTCATAATTTTCTAAGTCATTTTAGTATTTTTCTTAATTTAAATTAGTTTAAATTAATTATTAAATAGTTTTTAATTAATATTGAATAATTAAATAATAAAAAAAATAATTTTCTTTTTTATAAAATTTTCTTTTAATATAAAGTTTGTAAAAAAGTCATTTTCACCCCCTTAAGTTTATTTTTGCTTAATTCCCACTTTTTCTGTACGTAGTTACGTTTGTTTTAAATTTAATTTACGTTTTAGGGTTAATTACGTATCTGATTGCTTGTAATTGTTAATATTTGTAATTTATCTCATTTTTATTAGTGTAATCAAATCATAATCATTATCTGGTTACTTTCCCAATCACTAAATCCCTCAAAAGTTTTCCAAAATACAATTTCAACCTCGTCGGGACATAACGACCCGGGAACTGATGAGTGTGTGAATACTCATCATTTTTGGTCAATCTGAACTGCAAAAACATTAAAAAACACTCAAATACGCATCAAAATACTGAAAATATCCCAGGATTGTGTTTTATATGTTTCTGATGCAAAATGTTTAAAAACAGATGAAAAAAGCACAAAGTTTACATAATTGGCAGTTTCAGTCCCCCAACTTTCACAAATTGACAAATTTAGTCCCTGGTAAAATATTTTTGAAAGTAAAGTCAACTTGAGTCCTTGGGAAATCAAATTTGTTCAATATTAGTCCCTGGATGAAAGTTTTCACAAAATGGCAACTTATACCCCTCAAGTTTCAAAATTGGCAAAATCAGTCCCTAGGTATTTAAAAATTGAAATTTATCAAAATATACCCTTGTACTATTCAAATGTTGCAATTTTAGTCCTTTTGATTACTTTTGGGAAATTACAAGTTCAACCCTTCATAATTCAGAAAATTACACAAATGGTCCCTAGAGGTTTTAAAATTGGAAATTTACAATTATGGTCCTTGTACTATTGTTATTTGACAAGTGTGATCCCTTGAATGAAGTTTGGAATATTATCACAACAGGTCCTTCAAGAATTCAGAATTGGCAACTTTAGTCCTTGGGTTTATAAACTGCAAATACAAACCGAACCATGTTTATTACTTCATAACACTTAAAATCCAAATCCTTAAACCCATTTACCTAAGCCCACTCCACACATAAGCTGGCCCACTCCCATCACCAGGCCTGTTTTGTTTTCAGATATAGAAACCGGTCAAACGAGGTTTGACCAAACCTCTTCTCCCCCATTCAATACCACTCCCTCCCCTGCAATACCACCTCCACCATCACTACTTGACTTCTGACAACCCTCACCCTTATCCTTCCAAATTCCACACCCCAAGATGCAATTAATGCCCCCTACACACGTAATCTCAGACCCCAATTGGTTAAATCCATTTCCCGCCAAAATCACTTAAACGGCTGGGATCATTTTGACCAATCCAATGGCCTCAAATTAAAGTGGGAAAGATCCAGGGAGCGTTATTGAAGAGTATATATCAAGAAAGAGTGAGAAGGAGCCAGTAGTTAATTAGTTAGTTAATATAGGTAGTTTAGTTTAATGTCGACTTAGTGTAATTTATAAATTCAGTTGTTATCTTTACTTTTTAAATGTAATTTCAGTTATATTTATGTAATCCAAACCTGTTTTAATCCTTGAATCCTTGGCAACTTATTAGTTTCTAAGTTATTAATCAAAATTACTCAAAAATCCAAGAAAAATAGAAAGAAAATAAAAAAAGAGAAAAAGAAGAGAAAAAGGCTGTAGCAGAGATCACCATGGAATGCTGTGGGGTTAGAAGCTTAGTGGTAAGCTGTTAGGGTGTTCTTGGGCACTAGTTTCTGTGTATGTAGCTTGGACAAGCCTTGTAAGCAACTTTTTAATTTCCTTGCATAATCTGTGTTAAGTACCCAATGTTGTTGCTTGCTGTCTAATTCTATCCAAACATGCTTATTTAAGGTGATTATAAATTAACTTAAAGATTTCCTTGGTTAATTCCTTGTTTTGCTTCATAAATCACAAAACAGCCTAGATAAAGGAGTGTTTGGCACAGTGGTTTTCACCATTGTGCATTAGTCCCTAGTTGTTGATTTTGGTTTGTATATGTTTCATTAGGTTAACTCAGGTCTTAGAAACCATAAATCTAGTACTTCTTAGTAAAAAGTCAAAATCACCAATCCAAACCCCCAACAGTTAACTGTTGGGATTTTTGGATTCCATTTTCATTCTTTTAGTTATAAACTAGTTTAGGTGGCTTAGATTAGTCTTATTATAGGTTAACATAACATAAGTAGTAATCAGGATCCATCAAAACTTCATATAAGTCAACCTAGAATAGATTTCATAAAAAGTTAAAATTGCCTTGTGTAGAAAAAATCAAATATTGCAAGAATATTCATGAATTTTGTTTTAGGATTCAAGGCTTTAAACTTTCAGGACTTATAGCCCCCCAGCTGAACTTTGAAATCCCACACTCTCTATATTTTTGTGAATTTTTCTGTGGGCCCCACAAACCCACAAACACACCTGCAGGGGGATTGATCTCCCTGTGCACAACATACCACCACCACTGCCACCACTTTGGTGGGTCCCACAGGCCACCTCAGTGGGCCCCACACTTCCCCTGGTTCTCTGGACTCACAAGCGTACCACCTTTCCAGTGGTACCAAGCTTTTGAGTTTAAGCCACCTTGTGGGCCCCCTTAGATCAGCACAAACTCTGTCCCTTTTCTGTGTGACATCAAAGCTTCCAAGTGCTTAATTCTGGCTTATACAAGAGGCTTGTTTGCTAGTTTCTTGCTTATTCATGTCCATTTTACTTATTTGAACCACTTTCCACCTCTATGGACCCCACAGAGGTTCATTTCCTTCAAAGTCAACTATTGAAGCTTTTAGTGTCCAAATTAGCTTATTTTTAAGCTAGAAAAAAGTTGTTTTTGTAAAAGTTGTTTGTTTTTAGTGTTAAAATAATTTTTGTAAAAGAAAAATCAAGAAAAACCAATTTTAAAATAAGTGATAGTTTCTATTTAATTTAATTTATCTTTTTAATTTTCCTTTTTAGTTTTTTATTAAGTACTTGGCATTTTTATATTTTTCTTAATTTCCTTTTATCTTAAAGTATTTTCAGTAATTTTTCCAAAATTTTATATTATCAATTAGTATTTATTAGATTTAATATTAGTTTTATTAATAATTAATTAATAATTAAGTATTAAATAGAAAAATTAGTTTTTATAAAGTAATACCTAGTTTTTATAATTTTCCTAGCTTTTATATAAGTTAAAACATTTTTAGGAATTTTTCTAGAATTTCTACTGTTCATTTTCTAATTTTCTTAATTAATTTAGTTAAATTAGATATTAATTAATAAACCAGTAAATAATTAGTAAAATAGTCTAAAAATAAGTTTCAGAAACTTTTTATACCTTTTTAGGATTCCTGTGATGGTTAATTAGTTTTAGAAAATATTTCATAAATTTCTAACTCATTTTTAGTATAATTAGTAATTTAAATTAGTTTAAATAGTTTAATTAATATAATTAGTAATTAATTAATATAAAATCCACAAAAAGACAAAAAGACATATTTTTAATTTTAAAATTAGTTTTTAGTTATTTTATAATGTTACAAATTTAATTTTCATTTTTCTAGTATTAAAATAATATTATATTGTATTTAAGTTATTTAATTATTAATAATTAGTATTTGATTAATATTAAATAAGTAATTAGTGTAAAAATTTATTTTCTTTTTCTTAAAATTTTCTTTCATCCTTAGGTTTGTAAAAAATTCATTTTCACCCCCTGAGAGTTTTCAGATTTCAGTTTTTACCTTTTATTTTGTACGTTTACTTTATTTTAAATGTAAACGTATGCGTTTTTAGATTTTAAGCGTTTTTAAGTATCTAACTTTCACGTAACCATCCATATAGCTTATTTAAGCTATTTCTTCTTATATTCCTTAGTTTAATCAATCACAAACCCTTTCCTATCCAAATTCACCCGATCTCAAACCCGTTTGATTACCATCCACACCTCGTCGGGACATAACGACCCGGGGAAACCCTATACTTCCACGGAGAATTGACTCTAGGCAGTTTGACCTTGTTGACCATTCACTTGGTCGATTTAGGTTGACCGTTTGGAGCCAATCAAAATTTTGGCGCCGCTGCCGGGGAGGTTGTGCGCGTTATTCTAAACGGTTTTGTAGACTAGTGATTTTGGAATTCACTTCTTTGTAAATTTACCATCCTTGTTCATATTTTCTTATCATATAAAAAACAACAGTTCACGAAAATATTTTAAAATCAGTTTTCAACGAACACAAAAACCCAAAAAGATTTTCTTTCTTATTTATACAAAATGTTTTTCAAAAACCCAAAAAAAAAAAAAAAAAAAAAAAAATCCACCTTTACCCTCCTACCCTTTTTGATTCTTCATCCCTTTACCGTCTATCCTTTTGATTCTAACTTCTTCCACTTCTCCTGTAATTGATTCTAATGGCATCTCTCGATGACGATTTCTTTGAACAAAGGGCCTTTAAAAGCAACATTGAAAAACTTCAGGCCTTGTAAAAAATGTCGAGATGTCGTGTTGATTATGATGGACCATCGATTCCTATTCCCTCTCCGGTGAGGGAAATGGAACGAGAAACCAGGGTGACAAAGGACCCGGTACTTTCCTCTGACAATGAATGTGCTAAATACGTCCAACCTACGGTTGTCCAAAAATCTAAGCTCACAATTGCTCCTAAACCGTCAAGAATTGATCCTAACCTTTCACGGTTCATGGTTAAAAGTTTGTCAAGCAAACGTACAGAGCTTAGGGCAGTACTGAAAAGAACGACTTGCCTAATCTTCACGTTTATCAAGAACAAAAACCAGAGACCATAACGGAAGTGGTGGAAATTCCTAGCTCTCAGAGCACACCACGTAACACCCCCAAAATACCGCAGCGGAAGACTGTGTCACTGGGGTGCTACTTCATAATACAAAGTACAAGTTAGAGAAAACGACCTCTAAATGAGACGTTTTGAAAAGTTACCATTCGATTGATGAATTCAAAGTTACAAACATGAGATTCCAAAGTATGATACATAAATATATACAAAATATTTTGAATGGTAAATGATAAAAAGCGTAAGTCTTCAGAATATGCAGCTTGACTCTAAGTTCCACGCACTAGCTATCGCCTTACTAACCTGAGATAAACATGCTAAAGTGTCAACACAATGGTTGGTGAGTTCATAGAGTTTGTCTAACAAATAAAGCCTATAAAAATGATCACACAGCAAAGGCATCGTGAATCCACTCAGTTGCAAGTCCCGCCATAAGAGACTTGTAACCTGTGTGTTTACAACCCACTGCTAATATATATTATGATTAAGACATATGAGTATACGATATGTGTACATGCCAATGCTCAAAGATTAAAGACTACTGGGTGCCATTTCCCAAAATTATGAGATTACTGGGTGCCATTTCCCAAAGTTAAGAGATTACTGGGTGCCATTTCCTAAAGTTAAGAAGATTACTGGGTGCCATTTCCCAAAGTATAAAAGATTACTACTAGCCACTAAATGAATAACGCACTTAAGTATAATGCATTCAAGAATAACACAAATAAGTTTATCATAATCATGTATGTCTACAATCAAGTATAAATGTTTTGAGTATTTGTACAAGTAAGCAAGTAGTTGAGCATGTATCTCCTCCAAAGAGTTAAAACAAGTATGAAAAGAGTAGGGGCTATGACTCACCTTAAGTCTATGTAATGAGAAATGAAAGTGCTAGTCGAATCGCGAAAGTCTCTAAGAGCAGCCTATAATAGAACGTTGCGACTTAGGTTTGGAGTAACGTCTAAGAATACGAAGAATTGCCTATATATGTCTTGCACAATGTTCATGATGTAGTACTTAGTATATAGTGTAAGTCTTTGAATATAAATGGTTTATGAAACATGTATAGGTTGTATATCTCTTACTACCGCTCGGGCCGACATAACTCAGAAATCATGGAGTAAACGTTCGAGGAGCCAGGACACTTTAATTCATAAATCCACAACTCATCTCGACGGCTTACTTAATGAACTCCTCACATGAGGCTCCCTACTATTGTAGTATTTGATAACATATATATAAGTTTTTGATCTTTAAAAGTTATATGGTCTTTAGCCGTGGCTTTGCCGTGACCTTGGTCGTTGTTACCATGGTCTTGAGACTCAACCTTGGCTTTAGCCATGGTTGTGGTCTTGGCTTTAGGTCATTAGACCTCTTGGTCTTATTAAAGCATAACTATTATATAGTAACTATGGTATATATAAAATAGCTGTTAAGAAACTGAAGAAAAGCTCATTCGTTATTGGTTTTCTGGATATGTGCCCCTGAGTTTTTGAATAAAACGTGATTTCGGACAACTTTCGTGTTTTAACTTTTTCGTGAAACAGACCGGAAGGGCCTCTTTTTGCGTGTTTAAGGTTCTGTCACAGAAACATTTGGCAGTTTTGCCGTAAAGTTTTGGTAATTTCAAATGGTCATAACTTTTGACTCGGGTACTCGTTTTAGGTGATTCAAATTGCTATGTTTTCCTTGTTAAGTCCTCTTTAACAGTAAGTAAGTGTCCAATATCATAATTATACCATTTTGGTCATGGTTCTCCATAAAAGTCACTAGTTTACTTGTTTAAATATCATAAGTTAACATATATATACGATAACTTGTTTTACCAATTTTTATATATCATGAACATAATAACAAGACAATATATAGTAAGAATGAAATATAAATAGCATGAAAATGATATTTAGCAAGAAAGTATGTTAGGGTTTCTTACAACTTTTGGCTTTCAAGAGAAAGGAAGTCAAGTATGAAACTAGGACACTAAACCTATGCTTGCAAACCCTTCACCACACCTCTTGAAACCCTTGCTAGCCTTGATATAGACCTTGTGAAAACCATTTAACTTCAGGCCTAGTAACCTTGTGTAGCTCCTAATTCATCCATGGAATCACCAAATAAATTTAAGAACTAGGTAGAGAATACTAAGACCTTGAACTTTGTAGTGTAACTTGTAGTTTGAAGATCAAAGGATCATGGTTTTGTGAGCTAAGTGTGGCGTTTGGAATGAAGAGAAAGGAATGGATTAAGCTTGTATTTATAGCATGAAGAGGAGGTTAGGAAGGTGCCTTAAGGAGGTGCAAGA
This sequence comes from Artemisia argyi, assembly GCA_030686995.1. Taxonomy (NCBI): domain Eukaryota; kingdom Viridiplantae; phylum Streptophyta; class Magnoliopsida; order Asterales; family Asteraceae; genus Artemisia; species Artemisia argyi. Next base: position 100,627,687 of record CM060702.1, read on the forward strand.
CTTAGGATATTTTTAGGAAACTTTCTTAGCAAGTTGAACACATGTAATCATCTTAAGGTTAGAAGCATGAGATCAAGACACATGGGCTGATTCCCCCCCCCCCTAGAGGCGGTTCACAAAGGGATAAGAAGGATGACTTGGTCTTGGTTGATATTATCCTACTTATGTGACTAGTTTTGACTCCGTAAATTGCTAACCGTAAGTTGTTAGGTCACGAAACGTAAAACTGGGTATCCTAAAAATATGAAACTTGAAAGAATGACTAAACTTGTCAATGTACTCCATAATAAAATATAAAATGAGTGGTTGGTTCTATTGGGGTGCTAAAACCCTGCTAAAACTGGAAACACGGTTCTAAAACGCGTAATACGTAAAACGTACGAAAGTTGCGTAAAATTGAGAAAAGTAAAATGCAACTTTTCTAATAGGATACTAATGAATTAAAATGACCTATAATGTCTAGGCTGGGCTCAGTCTAGTGTCGGATGGTATTTAATGTCTTTAAACTTAAAACCGTAAGCCTAAAAATCAAGGAATGATTTATAAAATCAAGGAATGATTTTTGGTCAAAGGAGGGGGAAAAAATATGTTGACTTATTCCAAAAATGTGAAAACTCAAATTGTCTTAGAAACGCGGTGCAGGTATAGGCTAAGGTTACGGCTAAGTAAAAGTGCTTAAAAACGAGAATTCCTGTTTCTCACGGCCGAGGTTTATTTGGTCATATTTTTCTTAGTCATGATCAATTCTCAAATAAATCATGAGAGTACTAAAAATTTTTCTGATGCGGGGAAAATTAACGCGGTCGAGTTTCGTTGTGCGTAGGATTTTTAAATGACGTTTTAACCTAAACGTGTATTTCCTTAATAACTTTCGCGAAAATGATCTGATGAGTGTCAAACTTTTATTTTGCCATGGAAATGATTTATCATACGAGAATATGAAATAAAAATCAAATTTCAGAAAAGTAAATAGTAAAAATGAATAGTAAAAATGAATAGTGAAATTTTAGGGAATAGAAGTTAACCTGAAAATGTGAATTGTTACAGTCTCTACCCCTTATGGGAACTTCGTCCCGAAGTTCAGTTGATGTTAACTACTTACGGTGTGTCTAAGAGAATTTGGGGTTTCAGGATCTCTAAAATAGTGGTGTTTACTCTGATTCGTCTAAGGTTGTGGTTAAGGAGTCGTATCGGATACAATTAAGCCCACTTATTTATAACTCATTACTTACATAAAGAAGCGTCCAAATTTATGTAAGTAAGGGATCATAAACTTATGGTTTGGTGATTTACAATTTCTTTATTTAAATAAAGAGGCGTCCCAATCCATTTAAATAAGGAGATTCTAAATCATCCTACTTAAGAATTTCCAACAAAAATCGCTTTCTGAGGCAGATAGTAAGATAATCAAGTCAACAAATCCCTAAAGCTATGTCATAATATTATTTAACTCAAACCTTATGTCTCATCAAACAAGAACTGTCATAAGATCAAGTTAAATAATTAGTTATTACTGAGCTCCAAATTTTTAATGACTCGACTAATCTCTGGGGTTCCTTATAATACTAAAGTCACATCATCTAACAGCGTGGAACTAAACCAATAACTAACAAAAAGCATATGCGTATGTAGTGTGTGTAAGGCAAATAAAGAGGAGAGTCTTAACGTATATAACAATTATAGTCTAGGCACTAAATGCAACCTAGTTCTCTATAACCAAGGCTCTGGTACCAATCTGTAACACCCCCAAAATACCGCAGCGGAAGACTGTGTCACTGGGGTGCTACTTCATAATACAAAGTACAAGTTATAGAAAACGACCTCTAAATGAGACGTTTTGAAAAGTTACCATTCGATTGATGAATTCAAAGTTACAAACATGAGATTCCAAAGTATGATACATAAATGTATACAAAATGTTTTGAATGGTAAATGATAAAAAGCGTAAGTCTTCAGAATATGCAGCTTGACTCTAAGTTCCACGCACTAGCTATCGCCTTACTAACCTGAGATAAACATGCTAAAGTGTCAACACAATGGTTGGTGAGTTCATAGAGTTTGTCTAACAAATAAAGCCTATAAAAATGATCACACAGCAAAGGCATCGTGAATCCACTCAGTTGCAAGTCCCGCCATAAGAGACTTGTAACCTGTGTGTTCATAACCTACTGCTAATATATATTATGATTAAGACATATGAGTATACGATATGTGTACATGCCAATGCTCAAAGATTAAAGACTACTGGGTGTCATTTCCCAAAGTTATGAGATTACTGGGTGCCATTTCCCAAAGTTAAGAGATTACTAGGTGCCATTTCCCAAAGTTAAGAAGATTACTGGGTGTCATTTCCCAAAGTATAAAAGATTACTACTAGCCACTAAAGGAATAACGCAATTAAGTATAATGCATTCAAGAATAACACAAATAAGTTTATCATAATCATGTATGTCTACAATCAAGTATAAATGTTTTGAGTATTTGTACAAGTAAGCAAGTAGTTGAGCATGTATCTCCTCCAAAGAGTTAAAACAAGTATGAAAAGAGTAGGGGCTATGACTCACCTTAAGTCTATGTAATAAGAAATGAAAGTGGTAGTCGAATCGCGAAAGTCTCTAAGAGCAGCCTATAATAGAACGTTGCGACTTAGGTTTGGAGTAACGTCTAAGAATACGAAGAATTGCCTATATATGTCTTGCACAATGTTCATGATGTAGTACTTAGTATATAGTGTAAGTCTTTGAATATAAATGGTTTATGAAACATGTATAGGTTGTATATCTCTTACTACCGTTCGGGCCGACATAATTCAGAAGTCATGGAGTAAACGTTCGAGGAGCCCGGACACTTTAATTCATAAATCCACAACTCATCTCGACGGCTTACTTAATGAACTCCTCACATGAGGCTCCCTACTATTGTAGTATTTGATAACATATATATAAGTTTTTGATCTTTAAAAGTTATATGATCTTTAACCGTGGCTTTGCCGTGACCTTGGTCATTGTTACCATGGTCTTGAGACTCAACCTTGGCTTTAGCCATGGTTGTGGTCTTGGCTTTAGGTCATTAGACCTCTTGGTCTTATTAAAGCATAACTATTATATAGTAACTATGGTATATATAAAATAGCTGTTAAGAAACTGAAGAAAATCTCATTCGTTATTGGTTTTCTGGATACGTGCCCTTGAGTTTTTGAAGAAAACGTGATTCCGGACAACTTTCGTGCTTTAACTTTTTCGTGACACAGAGCAGAAGGGCCTATTTTTGCGTGTTTAAGGTTCTGTCACAGAAACATTTGGCAGTTTTGCCGTAAAGTTTTGGTAATTTCAAATGGTCATAACTTTTGACTCGGGTACTCGTTTTAGGTGATTCAAATTGCTATGTTTTCCTTGTTAAGTCCTCTTTAACAGTAAGTAAGTGTCCAATATAATAATTATACCATTTTGGTCGTAGTTCTCCATAAAAGTCACTAGTTTACTTGTTTAAATATCATAAGTTAACATATATATACCATAACTTGTTTTACCAATTTTTATATATCATGAACATAATAACAAGACAATATATAGTAAGAATAAAATATAAATAGCATGAAAATGATATTTAGCAAGAAAGTATGTTAGGGTTTCTTACAACTTTTGGCTTTCTAGAGAAAGGAAGTCAAGTATGAAACTAGGACACTAAACCTATGCTTGCAAACCCTTCACCACAACTCTTGAAACCCTTGCTAGCCTTGATATAGACCTTGTGAAAACCATTTAACTTCAGCCCTAGTAATCTTGTGTAGCTCCTAATTCATCCATGGAATCACCAAATAAATTTAAGAACTAGGTAGAGAATACTAAGACCTTGAACTTTGTAGTGTAACTTGTAGTTTGAAGATCTAAGGATCATGGTTTTGTGATCTAAGTGTGGTGTTTGGAATGAAGAGAAAGGAATGGATTAAGCTTGTATTTATAGCATGAAGAGGAGGTTAGGAAGGTGCCTTAAGGAGGTGCAAGACTTAGGATATTTTTAGGAAACTTTCTTAGCAAGTTGAACACATGTAATCATCTTAAGGTTAGAAGCATGAGATTAAGACACATGGGCTGATTCCCCCCCCCCTAGAGGCGGTTCACAAAGGGATAGGAAGGATGACTTGGTCTTGGTTGATATTATCCTACTTATGTGACTAGTTTTGACTCCGTAAATTGCTAACCGTAAGTTGTTAAGTCACGAAACGTAAAGCCGGGTATCCTAAAAATATGAAACTTGAAAGAATGACTAAACTTGTCAATATACTCCATAATAAAATATAAAATGAGTGGTAGGTTCTATTGGGGTGCTAAAACCCTGCTAAAACTGGAAACACGGTTCTAAAACGCGTAATACGTAAAACGTATGAAAGTTGCGTAAAATTAAGAAAAGTAAAATGCAACTTTTCTAATAGGATACTAATGACTTAAAATGACCTATAATGTCTAGGCTGGGCTCAGTCTAGTGTCGGTTGGTATTTAATGTCTTTAAACTTAAAACCGTAAGCCTAAAAATCAAGGAATGATTTATAAAATCAAGGAATGATTTTTGGTCAAAGGAGGAGGAAAAAATATGTTGACTTATTCCAAAAATGTGAAAACTCAAATTGTTTTAGAAACGCGGTGCAGGTATAGGCTAAGGTTACGACTAAGTAAAAGTGCTTAAAAACGAGAATTCCTATTTCTCGCGGCCGAGGTTTATTTGGTCATATTTTTCTTAGTCATTATTAATTCTCAAATAAATCATGAGAGTACTAAACATTTTTCTGATGCGGGGAAAATTAACGCGGTCGAGTTTCGTTGTGCGTATGATTTTTAAATGACGTTTTAACCTAAACGTGTATTTCCTTAATAACTTTCGCGAAAATGATCTGATGAGTGTCAAATTTCAGAAAAGTAAATAGTAAAAATGAATAGTAAAAGTGAATAGTAAAAATGAATAGTGAAATTTTCAGGAATAGAAGTTAACCTGAAAATGTGAATTGTTACACACCACTTGTCCCACCTCCGGATTTTGTTCCTTGTGTCGGTTGTGGTGAGCCGTTTTTTGGTTTTCCATGTCGTTGGTGTACATGTGAACAATGTCGTAATGATATTCGAGACGGGAGTTATTTGTTTTGTGGTTCGAGGAATTCATTTGCTTATGATCCTAATCAGAACTCATTCAACGACTCCTCAAATTTTTCCAACTACCCATCACATTCATACGATCAAGAATCATATTATCCAAATCTCAATGATGCTTCGTATCAAAATATGTAACACCCCCAAAATACCGCAGCGGAAGACTGTGTTACTGGGGTGCTACTTCATAATACATAGTACAAGTTATTGAAAACGATCTCTAAATGAGACGTTTTGAAAAGTTACCATTCGATTAATGAATTCACAGTTACAGACATGAGATCCCAAAGTATGATACATAAATGTATACAAAGTGTTTTGAATGGTAAATGATAAAAGCGTAAGTCTTCAGAATATGCAGCTTGACTCTAAGTTCCACGCACTAGCTATCGCCTTACTAACCTGAGATAAACATGCTAAAGTGTCAACACAATGGTTGGTGAGTTCATAGAGTTTGTCTTAAAATAGTTGAAAAGTCCTTAAAGAATATTTGCACAACAAAGGCATCGTGAATCCACTCAGTTGCAAGTCCCGCCCATAACAACACTTGCAACCTGTGTGTTCACAACCCACTGCTAACATATAGTATGATTTCGATATATGTGTATACGATATATGCACGCTTAATGTAAAGTATCACTGCCTACTGAACCCCATGACAAGAATAAGCACAAATGCTTCAAAGCAGGATTATATTCACCCAAGGCCAGGAATATATGGCAATGGTGGGGGCGTCAGCTCGATAGTACTATCAATACCTCTCCATCGGCTCCATCCAGGAGTTAAACAGTGGTTAAGGAATATAGCGCATAGAATAGGTTTAACACATTAAGGCACATATCGTAATAAAACTACACATCATGTTTAAGAGTATAAAAGTATAGCATAGCATATGAGTAAAATTGTCTTTAGTAAAAGAGAAAGAAAGTAGTTTAAGCATGTATCTCCCCAAAGAGTTAAAACAAGTATAAAAAGAGTAGGGGGTATGACTCACCTTAAGCTTATGTAATGAGAAATGAAAGTGGTAGTTGAATCGCGAAAGTCTCTAAGAGCAGCCTATAATAGAACGTTGCGACTTAGGTTTGGAGTAACGTCTAAGAATACGAAGAATTGCCTATATATGTCTTGCATAATATTCATGATGTAGTACTTAGTATATAGTGTAAGTATTTGAATATAAATGGTTTATGAAATATGTATAGGTTGTATATCTCTTACTACCGTTCGGGCCGACATAATTCAGAAGTCATGGAGTAAACGTTCGAGGATCCAGGACACTTTAATTCGTAAATCCACAACTCATCTCGACGGCTTACTTAATGAACTCCTCACATGAGGCTCCCTACTATTGTAGTATTTGATAAAATATATATAAGTTTTTGATTCAAAAAGTTACATGGTCTTTAGCCGTGGCTTTGCCGTGACCTTGGTCATTGTTACCATGGTCTTGAGACTCAATCTTGGCTTTAGCCATGGTTGTGGTCTTGGCTTTAGGTCATTAGACCTCTTGGTCTTATTAAACCATAACTATTATATAGTAACTTTGGTATATAAAATAGCTGTTAAGAAACTGAAGAAAATCTCATTTGTTATTGGTTTTCTGGAAACGTGCTCCTGAGTTTTTGAAGAAAACATGATTCCGGACAACTTTCGTGCTTTAACTTGTTGATGAAACGGAGCAGAAGGGCCTCTTTTTGCGTGTTTAAGGTTCTGTCACAGAAAGTTTGAGACAGTTTTGCCGTAAAGATTTTAGTAACTTCTAATAACCATAACTATTGACTCGTGTACTCGTTTTAGGTGATTCAAATTGCTATGTTTTCCTTGTTAAGTCCTCTTTAACAGTAGGTAAGTGTCAAATATCATAGTTATACTATTTTGGTCGTGGTTCTCCATAAAAGTCACTAGTTTCCTTGATTACTTAACATAAGTTAATATATAGTTTCCATAACTTGTTTTATTAGTTTTTATACATCATGAACATAATACAAAGACTATATATAGCATGAAAGAAACATAATAAGCATGAAAATGATATTGAGCAAGAAAGTGTAATAGGGTTTCTTACAACTTTTGGCTTTCAAAAGAAAGGAAGTCAAGTATGAACTAGGACACTAAACCTATGCTTGCAAACCCTTCACCACAACTCTTGTAAACCCTTTCTAATCTTTACATAACCCTTGTGAATACCATTTAACCTCAGCCCCTAAAACTTTGTGTAGCTCCTAATTCAACCATGGAATCACCAAACAAACTCTTGATTCATGTAGAGAATAGCTAGGCCTTCAAGTTTGGTATGTAACTTATAACTTAGAAATCAAAGGATCATGGTTTATGAATTTATGTGTGTGGCATTTTTATGGAGATGAAAGGAAGAAGATGAGTTGCTATTTATAGGAAGATGAGGAGGTTAGGAAAGTGTTAGGAAGTTCCCTTAAGGAGGTTAGTTTTTAGGATATTTTCCAAGACTTTTCAAAGCTTCCTAAGCAAGTTTGGACACATGTTTACATCCTAGGCTCGAAGCAAGAGATCAAGACACACAAGGGTGAATTCCCCCCTAGAGGCGGTTCACAATGGATAGGATAGATGACTTGGTGGGTTTTGGTATTATCCTACTTATGGAGCTAGTTTTGGTCCCGTAAATTGCTAACCGTAAGTTGTTAAGTCACGAAACGTAAAACCGTGTATCCTAAAAATATGAAACTTGAAAGAATGACTAAACTTGTGAATATAAACCATAATAAAATATAAAATGAGTGGTAGGTTCTATTGGGTTGCTCAAACCCTGCTAAAACTGGAAACACGGGTCTAAAACGCGTAATACATAAAATGTACGAAAGTTGCGTAAAATTGAGAAAAGTAAAATGTAACTTTTCTAATAGGATAATAATGACTTAAAATAACCTATAATGTATAGGCTGGGCTCAGTCTAGTGTTGGTTGGTATTTAATGTCTTTAAACTTAAAACCGTAAGCCTAAAAATCAAGGAATGATTTATAAAATCAAGGAATGATTTTTGGTCAAAGGAGGAGGGAAAAATATGTTGACTTATTCCAAAAATGTGAAAACTCAAATTGTCTTAGAAACGCGGTGCAGGTATAGGCTAAGGTTACGGCTAAGTAAAAGTGCTTAGAAACGAAAATTCCTGTTTCTCACGGCCGAGGTTTATTTGGTCATATTTTTCTTAGTCATGATTAATTCCTAAATAAATCATGAGTGTATCAAACATTTTTCTGATGCGGGGAAAATTAACGCGGTCGAGTTTCGTTGTGCGTAGGATTTTTAAATGACGTTTTAACCTAAACGTGTATTTCCTTAATAACTTTTGCGAAAATGATCTGATGAGTGTCAAACTTTTATTTTGCCATGGAAATGATTTATCATACGAGAATATGAAATAAAAATCAAATTTTGGAAAAGTGAATAGTAAAAATGAATAGTAAAAGTGAATAGTAAAAAATGAATAGTGAAATTTTCGAGAATAGAAGTTATCCTGAAAATGTGAATTGTTACAAAATACACCAAGCCAGACTCAACAGTTTAACTGTTGTGAGTATTGTGGTGGTTCACACTACAGTTCTGATTGTCAATCAGGAAACACGCTTGTCTATGAGCAGGTTCCTGATAACAATTATGACTTCAGCACATACGACTCACAGCCACCTCAGTTTTACTGTTGTGAGTACTATGGAGGTCCTCACTTTAGCTTGGATTGTCAAACAAGGAATCCATTTCCTTGCAACAATTACGACTATTCGTTTCAAGACCAACCTCCACAGTACCAGTTGATTCAAGCAACTCCTCATGAAACTCAGCAAGACCTTTGTCTAAAGGTTCTTGAAGCATTAAAAGAATTTAAGGAGGGGTTGGCTACTACATCGTTTCAAGATTCTCGTGAGAAATCAATGGCAGAATTACTTGCTGAAGAACGAGATGCTAGAAATGAAATGAGCATGGAAGAATTACTTGCTGAGCAAAAAGCAGCTAAAATATGTGCCAATCTTCGCTATGCTGCTCTATATGATGACGATGATGATGATGAAGATAACATTGTTATTATTCAAAAAGATTTATCAGATTCATTAGTTGATTCCTTCCATGGAGAATCCGGGAGAAAATAATGTGACGAAGTCACTAGCCGTTGATCAAATGGAACTTGAAGAATCCATAACTGCTAGTCCCTCTCAACTCCCTCAGTCTGTTATCACATCCGAAGTTCACACTCACTCTCTGATCATGGGGGATGAGCATTTTAGCACTGTTCCTGAAAAGGAATCGGACGAATTCATAAAGTCTAGTGCTGAGAACCTTGTCCCAATCCCAGGAGAGTCATAGGGAACTTTTGATCATATGTGTGATATCCCTCCTCCTCTATTCTTCCCAACTGATCATGTTGAGATGTTCTCCGATTCTACTGATGATGATTCGTTATCTTGTGGAGACATCGTTTTTATGGAAGAATTACCTTCTGAGCTAGTTAGCTTAGAAGAAGAGAATGATAAGATTGACATTGAAATCAAGGATGAAGCACTTCGTGCAACATTATTGAATGTCAATCTCCTCATTTCTAAAATCGAGGCTTTCAAAGAGAAACCTATTTCATCTCCTATCCCCATTAAGGATAGTGACATTTTCTCCGATGATCCTATTCCGGAGTTTAAAGGCTTTACTTTTGATCATATGGGAGAGAAGATTAGTGGCAGTACCACTTCTCATTCTCAAATTTCTCTCCCCGAGTATGATTCATTCACCTTTGAGGAGTTCTCCGGTGAACTCACTCATATCATATCTCCACCTGAGTATGATAACTTTTACTTTGATCTAGAAAAAGATGATCTTTGTGTTACGAAGGGAAATATTCTCAACCATGAGAATTTGCATGATATCAAAATCCCAACCCTCCCTCCCATAATATGTCTAGATCTTATGAGCTTAAATGATGAGATTCATGATACACTAATCATGAATTCTCTTTTTGATGATGATGCGTCAGTCTTGATTGTCATCAAGATCTTCCTCCCATTCTTCACCTACCGGGTGACTTCTCCTGTTCTTCACTCCTTCGGGAATGAAGACATTATCTTTGACCCCGGCATCACCGCTTATTGTTTATACTATTTAAAGCCAGGGTCTGTATATCTCATCGGTGTGGAACTTTCACGTGCTTCAAATGTTTGTCCAAACATCTTGAATGAAAGTCCGATGGAGATTGTTTCTTCCACATCATGCTTCCTCAAGAACCAATGAATTTGTGGTCGAGTCAAGCTAGCGACTCGGTAAATAAAAATAGTAGCATGCATATAGGGTTTTCACCCTGATTGTGAGGGAGTTACCCCTGCTGTGGTTACCAATAAAGTAAAAAGAAAAATATAGTGTTTCCACATTTAGCTTGTAATGTTGCCCTTTTACGTTCAAAGAGTCGGCATAATAGCTGGGACTTTGAATATTGAGGACATTATTCAATTCTAAGTGTGGGGGGGAAATTCTAGCGAATTTTATCACATTTTACCATCTAGTACCCCCGTTTTTGGCAAAAAATTTAAATTTTTTTTCACTTGAGTTTCAAAATTTTTATGGTTATCAGTCCGCCATGTCTAACCGACAAAAGGATTGGCTAATCCAGGAGCAAATGGCTCTTGGTAAAGATATATCAAATCCATTTATGGCTTACAATTTGCCCAAAATTGTATGGTATCTCAACTCGCCATATCCTAAAAAGTAAAAGAGTTGGCTAGCCCGCAAGATTATGGCTTATGCTAAAGGCAGTGAAAAACCATAATTGATAATCAGCTCACCAAGATGTTGACTATGTCCATCAAGAGTTGGCTAGTCCAGAAGCAAACGGCTTCTGGTAAAGATAAATCAAAGCCGTTGAAAGCTGGTGGTTTGCTCAAAATCATATGGTTATCAGTGTACCATAGTTCTTACTTGAACTGAAACATTTGGCTACTCTAGAAGTAATGGCTTTTGGTAAAGAGACATAAAATCCATTAAATTTTCAAAACAGTTTATTTTCTATATTGCTAGGGACTAGCAATAGTTTAGTGTGGGGGATTGATGAGTGTGTGAATACTCATCATTTTTGGTCAATCTGAACTGCAAAAACATTAAAAAACACTCAAATACGCATCAAAATACTGAAAATATCCCAGGATTGTGTTTTATATGTTTCTGATGCAAAATGTTTAAAACCAGATGAAAAACGCACAAAGTTTACATAATTGGCAGTTTCAGTCCCCCAACTTTCATAAATTGACAAATTTAGTTCCTGGTAAAATATTTTTGAAAGTAAAGTCAACTTGAGTCCTTGGGAAATCAAATTTGTTCAATATTAGTCCATGGATGAAAGTTTTCACAAAATGGCAACTTATACCCCTCAAGTTTCAAAATTGGCAAAATCAGTCCCTAGGTATTTAAAAATTGAAATTTATCAAAGTATACCCTTGTACTATTCACATGTTGCAATTTTAGTCCTTTTGATTACTTTTGGGAAATTACAAGTTCAACCCTTCATAATTCAGAAAATTATACAAATGGTCCCTGGAGGTTTTAAAATTGGAAATTTACAATTATGGTCCTTGTACTATTGTTATTTGACAAGTGTGATCCCTTGAATGAACTTTGGAATATTATCACAACAGGTCCTTCAAGAATTCAGAATTGGCAACTTTAGTCCTTGGGCTTATAAACTACAAAACCAAACCGAACCATGTTTATTACTTCATAACCCTTAAAATCCAAATCCTTAAACCCATTTACCTAAGCCCACTCCACACACAAGCTGGCCCATTCCCATCACCAGGCCCATTTTCTTTTTAGATATAAAAACCGGTCAAACGAGGTTTGACCAAACCTCTTATCCCCCTTCAATACCACTCCCTCCCCTGCAATACCACCTCCACCATCACCACTTGGCTTCTGACAACCCTCACCCTTATCCTTCCAAATTCCACACCCCAAGATGCAATTAATGCCCCCCTACACAGGCAATCTCAGACCCCAATTGGTTAAATCCATTTCCCGCCAAAATCACTTAAACGGCTGGGATCATTTTGACCAACCCAATGGCCTCAAATTAAAGTGGGAAAGATCCAGGGAGCATTATTGAAGAGTATATATCAAGAAAGAGTGAGAAGGAGCCAGTAGTTAATTAGTTAGTTAATATAGGTAGTTTAGTTTAATGTCGCCTTAGTGTAATTTACAAATTCAATTGTTATCTTTAGTTTTTAAATGTAATTTCAGTTATATTTATGTAATCCAAACCTGTTTTAATCTTTGAATTGAAGGTTCCTTTTGTGAATTCAATTTTAGCATTTTCAAGTGAAATTGACAAAGTCAATTATTATTGTTAAAAGTTGTTGTTTTCTACTCTTTTAAGCTCATATTAGATCGCTCATAAGTCCCTATAAGTTTTCCTTGGCAACTTATTAGTTTCTAAGTTATTAATCAAAATTACTCCAAAATCCAAGAGAAATAGAAAGAAAATAAAAAAAGAGAAGAAGAAGGGAAAAAGGCTGTAGCAGAGATCACCATGGATTGCTGTGGGGTTAGAAGCTTAGTGGTAAGCTGTTAGGGTGTTCTTGGGCACTAGTTTCTGTGTATGCAGCTTGGACAAGCCTTGTAAGCAACTTTTTAATTTCCTTCCATAATCTATATTAAGTACCCAATGTTGTTGCTTGCTGTCTAATTCTATCCGAACATGCTTATTTAAGGTGATTATAAATTAACTTAAAGATTTCCTTGGTTAATTCCTTGTTTTGCTTCATAAATCACAAAACAACATAGATAAAGGAGTGTTTGGCACAGTGGTTTTCACCACTGTGCATTAGTCCCTAGTTGTTGATTTTGGTTTATATATGTTTCATTAGGTTCACTCAGGTCTTAGGAACAATAAAATCTAGTACTTCTTAGTAAAAAGTCAAAATCACCAATCCAAACCCCCAACAGTTAACTGTTGGGATTTTTGGATTCCATTTTCATTCTTTTAGTTATAAAACTAGTTTAGGTGGCTTAGATTAGTCTTATTATAGGTTAACATAAGATAAGTAGTAATCAGGATCCATTAAAACTTCATATAAGTCAACCTAGAATAGATTTCATAAAAAGTCAAAATTGCCTTGTGAAGAAAAAATCAAATATTACAAGAATATTCATGAATTTTGTGTTAGGATTCAAGGCTTGAAACTTTCAGGACTTGTAGCCCCCCAGCTGAACTTTGAAATCCCACACTTTCTATATTCTTGTGAATTTTTTTGTGGCCCCACAAACCCACAAACACACCTGCAGGGGGACTGATCTCCCCTGTGCACAGCATACCACCACCACTGCCACCACTTTGTTGGGTCCCACAGACCACCTCAGTGGGCCCCACACTTCCCCCTGGTTCTTTGGACTCACAAGCTTACCACCTTTCCAGTGGTACCAAGCTTTTGAGTTTAAGCCACCTTGTGGGCCCCCTTGGATCAGCACAAACTCTGTCCCTTTTCTGTGTGACATCAAAGATTCCAAGTGCTTAATTCTGGCTTATTGGCTTATCCAGGAGGCTTGCTTGCTAGTTTCTTGCTTATTCATGTCCATTTTACTTATTTGAACCATTTCCACCTCTGTGGACCCCACAGAGGTTCATTTCATTCAAAGTCAACAAAAAGTCAACTGTTGAAGCTTTTAGTGTCCAAATTGGCTTATTTTTAAGCTAGAAAAAAGTTGTTTTTGTAAAAGTTGTTTGTTTTTAGTGTTAAAATAGTTTTGTAAAAGAAAAATCTAGAAAAACCAATTTTAAAATAAGTGATAGTTTCTATTTAATTTAATTTATCTTTTTAATTTTCCTTTTTAGTTTTTTATTAAGTACTTGGCATTATTATATTTTTCTTAATTTCCTTTTATCTTAAAGTATTTTCAGTAATTTTTCCAAATTTTTATATTATCAATTAGTATTTATTAGATTTAATATTAGTTTTACTAATAATTAATTAATAATTAAGTATTAAATAGAAAAATTAGTTTTTATAAAGCAATACCTAGTTTTTATAATTTTCCTAGCTTTTATATAAGTTAAAATATTTTTAGGAATTTTTCTAGAATTTCTACTGTTAATTTTCTAATTTTATTAATTAATTTAATTAAATTAGATATTAATTAATAAACAAGTAAATAATTAGTAAAATTAGGGGTGAGCACAAAAACCGAAAAACCGAATCGAAACCGAAAAAGCCGAACCGAAAAAACCGCCCCATTTGACAAACCGATAGTCGTGGTTTTGAATTTTATTAAAACCGAATGTTTGGGGCGGTTTTCGGTTTCATAATAAAAACCGAACCAAAAAAACCGCCCCGCCCCACCTTCATATAAGTTTTTATATAAAATAATTTTATCTATATAAGAAATTTGCAATTTAATTTTAAAAATTTGAGTATACAACTATATCTATTAAAAAAATAGTGTTGTTTATTATCTATACATTCAAATTTGTTATATTTATAGATGTCATATATTTGTTTTCGAACAATAGTGTTCTTTGAATGTTTTTGCAAATGAAAAGTGTAAAGCCGCAAAGACTATCAGTTTAAATTTTAGAAAATGTTTGGTTGTTTTGTACGTTGTTTTTACGATGCTTTGGATTGCTGGATATTATGCAATTGTTGATATTTGTTTAAATATTTTTGCTTGAAACTTCGAATCATAAACTTTATATAAGATTAAAACTTGCCTGTTTTCAAGTAAAAACAACCGAACAAAAACCGAAACCGAACCGATTCAATGTCAAAAACCGAAAAACTGAAACCAAAAAAACCGAAACCATACGGTTTGTAGTTTTCAAAAACCGAAATATACGGTTCGGTTTTTGGTTTTACCATAAAACCGCCCCACCCCGCCCCATGCTCACCCCTAAGTAAAATAGTCTAAAAATAAGTTTAAAAACTTTTTATAATTTTTTAGGATTCCTGTGATGGTTAATTAGTTTTAGAAAATATTTCTTAAATTTCTAACTCATTTTTAGTATAATTAGTAATTTAAATTAGTTTAATTAATATAATTAGTAATTAATTAATATAAAATCCACAAAAAGACAAAAAGACATATTTTTAATTTTAAAATTAGTTTTTAGTTATTTTATAATTTTAGAAATTTAATTTTCATTTTTCAAGTATTAAAATAATAATATATTGTATTTAAGTTATTTAATTATTAATAATTAGTATTAGATTGTATTTGATTAATATTAAATAAGTAATTAGTGTAAAAATTTATTTTCTTTTTCTAAAAATTTTCTTTCATCCTTAAGTTTGTAAAAAAGTCATTTTCACCCCCTGAGAGTTTTCAGATTTCAGTTTTTACTTTTTATTTTGTATGTTTACGTTAATTTAAATGTAAACGTATGCGTTTTTAGATTTTAAGCGTTTTTAAGTATCTAACTTTCACGTAACCATCCATATAGCTTATTTAAGCTATTTCTTCTTATATTCCTTAGTTTAATCAATCGCAAACCCTTTCCTGTCCAAATTCACCCAATCTCAAACCCGTTTGATTACTATCCACACCTCGTCGGGACACAACGACCCGGGGAAACCCTATACTTCCACGGAGAATTGACTCTAGGCAGTTTGACCTTGTTGGCCATTCACTTGGTCGATTTAGGTTGACCGTTTGGAGCTAATCAGGAACACATTGTGCTTACACCGGATCATAAATTGATTTCTCCTCTCCCAGGTTTGACATGTTGACCACACTTGGTTAATCTATCTGACTGTTTGGGAGGAGTCAAATTTTGGCACCGTTGCCGAGGAGGTTTTTGCGTGTTATAAAAAACGTTTAGTAATTTAGCGATTTTCAAAACCCTCCTTGTACAAATTTCACCACTTTGTAAATTTTTTTTGTAAAAATCAAAATCATATCAAAAAGTTCATTAACACTTTTACTAAGTGTTAACAACACCAAAAAAAAAAAAAAAAAAAAAAAAATCAAAAACAACGAAACAAATAGTGAAGTTAAATTACTTCATATTCTTTAATATTACAACCTACACAGGTCGTTGATAACATCAAATTTACACCCAATCTAAGTGTTAATTTCCTCCTTAAAATACTCATCTTTTCTACTTTTATGAAGAATATATACTCTTATTTCTTCCTATTTTGGTTTTAGGGTAAAGATGAGTAAAATAACGAACTTACGCGCAAATGCAAGGACTTTGGAGCAAATATGTGGAAATTATGGATTCTGCACTAACTACGGCGTAGAGGTTCATCTACCTACGCCGTAGCAAGGCTTCACGAAGACTACGCCGTAGAAGCTCTCCTTCCTATGGCATAATGAAGAATTTATGAAGACTACGGCGTAGCCCAACAATAGGCTACGGCGTAGAAGTCCACTAAAGAACACTACGGAGTAGGCAATTTTCTAAGCTATGACGTAGGATCTAATTTGAGGCAGTAAAAGAACACGAGGCCAAGGAAGAAGCTACGACGTAGACATCTTATCTACTACGTCGTAGGATGCTTATCATGAAGACTTTACGCCCGTAACACTTGATCAAGTAACGGCGTAACACAATTTGCAAAGGTTACCGCGTAGAAACTCTAATACGCTACGTCGTAACATAGTCGGGGCCTATAAATACTAACCCTAATTCCGAGTTTTTCATATCACTTCCCATCTCTTCACCACAACAACATTGGGAAAAACTCAGGAAGGAGGGAGAACGAAGTTCTAGCCACATCTAAGTCAATTCCAAGGGAGGAATCACACACCGATCATAAGTGTTTTCATTCCTTTACTTTGTATTCGATTCATGCTTAGATTTGTATTAATTCAACATTGTTTTATTGCAATTATGTACATGAGTGGCTAAACAGCTTTTCACGTTAGCCTAGTTATAAAATTGTTATGTTATTGATTTAGTTTTCCACGCATCTATTATCTATTGTTTGTTTACTTTCATGGCGAGGCTTGGGACACTCTAGTTCCCGTAGTGATTAGCGTTAGTTGTTCTCTGGATACTTGTGGAATTAACCCTAGGAAGCAAGTCACTAGGGATGTGACTTGGTGATAGCAATATCACCATACACGTGCGAATTAACCCTAGGACCACCTACCAATGCTAGACACTTAACGGAGTTAGAGGGGTGTAAGATCTGACCATGCCGCATTCGTTAGCCTTGTCCATATTAGTAGAGGCACTTAATGACTCTTATGTCTTCGTACCGATGAACCCAAGGCTTTACAATAGCTTTGGATATGACAAGGTATAAGATAGATCTAGGCGAATTTTACCATCTGACCCGAAATGAATATTGAATCCCCGAACGATATGATAGGATGCACTTATAGGAAAACTAATCATGATCATAACAAGAGTAGTAATTAGGTTAACACTACTTCTCTTTACTAATTTTCTTCTATTAACTTTATTGTCTTATTACTAATTTTAATTAGTTTAATTAATCTTTCAACTCAAAACCCCCTTTTAAACATGACACGACTTAGATAATTTCCGCACCTTAGCTCTTGGGACGACCTCGGCTTTACCATTTGATTATACCACACACGACCGGATACATTGTCTGTTAATGTGTAAAAGGTAGACCTTAGGTAAACGAGACTGTATAAATATTAAAACCTGGTCAGTAAACCTGCATAAAGTTTTTGGAGCCGCTGTCGGGGAGCTATTAGGATTTTATTTGAGTTTTTAAATTTTGTTTTATTTTCTTTTCAGTACTCACGGTTATTTTCAAGTTTCAGGTGTTATGGCAACAATTGACATTGACAACCTCACGCTTGAAGAATACTTGGCTTTTACACAAGAAGAGCAAGGGCCTGGTTTGGTTAGGCCGGCTATTGGGGATGATGTGCAGTTCGAAATTAAAAATCAATTCATAAGGGAACTGCGTAAAGATCCATTTTCAGGAAGCAAGACGGAAGATGCTCAAGAGCACATTGACAATGTTCTCTACATTGTCAGTTTGTTCAATATTTCGGGAGTATCTCATGATGCGATAATGCTCAGGGTATTCCCGATGACATTGACTGGAGCTACAAAGAGATGGATCGATAGACTACCAGCAGGGACAGTGAACACTTGGGCTCTTTTGAAGAAGCATTTCATCCAAAGATATTGCCCTCCTTCAAGGATGGCAAAACAGCTTGAAGATGCTCATAACTTCAAGCAAGATGGGGATGAAACATTGTACCAAGCTTGGGATAGGTAAAATGATCTTTTGTACAAGTACCTTACTCATGATCTCAACAAGCAACAAATGGTCAACATTTTTTTACAAAGGGATCAACATCTCAACCTGCCAAATGCTAGATTCTCAGGGACCAATCCCTAGCATGACTCCGGCTCAAGCTTTAAAAGCTATTGAAGATATGGCGGACCACTCTCAGAAGTGGCATGAAGGTGGAAGTAGTAGAAGCATTGCTGGAAACTCGGATGGAATTACCTTAATCACCAACTAACTCGAAAGCTTGGGGCGTGACATGAAGAAACTGAAGGAAAATGTCTATGCTATTCAAGTTGGTTGCGAAGTTTGTGAAGGACCTCACTTGTCTAGAGATTGCCCTTTGAATGAGGGTGATGGTAAAACGGAGGAAGTGAAATATGGGGAAGGTTGACCATTCCAAGCTAATGGGTATCGAACAGGGTCATATGGATATAATCGACAACCTTATGGAGAGAGAAGATCAATCCTCGAGGATACTATAAATAAGTACTTCAAAGATTCTAGGAAGAAACAAGGAGAGCAAGATATATGGTTGAAGAACTTTCAAGAAGCCACTAACAAAAGCCTTGCTAACCAAGATGAATCTCTAAAGAATCTTGAAGCAATGATTAAGAATTTGGCTGATAGTATCCACAAGAACAACATTATTAAAGAAAACAAGAAGTCCATTGTAGAATGCAAGGAAGTTTTCACAGAAGATGATGGAGAAAGGAACCTTTCGCAAGAAAAGGCCGAATCTAATGAGAAGATCCCCTGCCAGTTACCCATGAAAGAAGACAGCTCAGACAGCTTTGTGGTGCCCTGCAAAATTGGTGATTCTGACTTATTTGCGTTAGCCGATGTGGGATCAAGTATAAACATTATGACATTATCTTTGTTCCTATCCCTAAAACTTACAAGCTTGCGGAAAACTAAATTGAGGATCAAAATGGCTGACACTACTAAAACGAGCCCTATCGGTATAGTAGATAATATCATCTTAAAGATCAACAAATTTTTGTTCCCTGCAGACTTTGTAGTCATTGATATAGCTGATGTTCCGAAGGAGGACCTGATTTTAGGAAGACCAGTTCTCGCCACTACACACACTAAAATAGATGTACTCAGGAAAGAAATATCATTTGGAGTGTATGATGAAAGGGTTGTGTTCAATATGAACATGGTTTCCTCAATTTTGCATAAGGAAGAAGCAAGTTCTTGTAAAGCTGATCTAATGGGAGAAGAGATCTCGCCAATCCTCCAAATCTCCGATGATGTATTCTCTTATACAACTCCATCGTGCTCAAAATATGAGCAAGAGGTCAACTCATATTCAGATGACAAATCTCTTTAGGATGACATTGATGAAGAAGATGTAAGGTTAGAAGCGGGAGACGAGGAAGGGGGCCCAGTAACTATTGCTGCAAAACTTCACTGTTGTAGACCGTCAACAACCATGGTCAACGGATCAAAAATAACCTTCCTACATGTGATCCCACCATCGAATATTGTAATGGAGGAGGAATGTTTTCAATCAGGAGATTAAAGAAGGAAGCGAAGATTTGGTGGTGTTTCGAAGATGAGAGGCTTATCAATAAAACATGGTTTCAAGACCATTTCATGCATGCAAGGTTGAACGAAAAGGTGAAATGGACGGTTCACTTTTGTACGCCAGCAATTATGACATGTAGAAGAACAACCCAAGCTTGGCCCACATGTGATCCTTTCAAAGGGAAATGCGATGGAGGAAGGAGTCCCGAACTAAATCTAGCCAAATGTAATGAATGGGCATGTTTTAACGCAAACAAAAGGGATCAAGTAGGATACCTTGGTATATCATTCGAAAATTGGATTAAGGTAAAGTTCGGTGAAAGACGATTAAACAAACAAGTAGAGATTCAATATCGTGACGAATGGGTCAAAGCCAACTTCTTACTTGAAGATCTGTATAGCATGATACCACGTATTACTCCCAATGTTTGGGACCATTCACCAACTCCATGGAACAAGAACAAGGGCAAGTATGCCCTAGAACCTACTTGAAGGTCGCAACAGTGAGTCTAACTTAAAGACTCAATAATAAACAAAAGTGCTCTTTCGGGAGACAACCCGAATTATCCTTTTCCTTCTATTTTTTCTATCTTGTTGGTTTGGTATGTTTTGTACGAATATTTTGCAGGTACTAAAGGAAGCATTGCGATGGGGAACAAATTTTTTGACTTTTACTCTAAGAAATATTCTCCAGGGCCTTGCTACGGCGTAGCTCTTCCATTGACTATGCCGTAGCACCATCCAGGTTTCATACTGGATTTATTCAGCAACTACGGCGTAGCACCCCGTTTAAGCTACGCCGTAGCTACCTTATGAACCTTAAAAATGCTTTTTATTTTACAAAACATTCTTTAAACTTGTATTAGTTTTTAAATGAACTTTGCGGGTGTGTTCCCTGTAAACCCTCACGAGACTTCACTCGTCCACTTGGGACACCAAGTGGTTTAAAAGGCTTGTTGCATACGCTAAATGCAACCGTGATTCCTACGAAAGTGAGTTAGGTTTTTCTTTTTATTTTTTTTTTCTTTTTGGGTTTTATGCTTTTGGTAGTTGTGTGATTCTAGGGAATTGAAATTTGCTCATAAGGCGTAGTGAAGGCACGTGAGAGGATCGGTTGACTGTGATTACACACTATAGGTGTTGGACCTTTTAACATGTAATATGATATTTTGAGTGAATATGATTAAGTATGCGGAATCTACTTAACCACACTTAGAAGATTATTGGAAATGGAACTGTGATGCTTGTGTATATTTAACAAAGAACAATGAAAGTATTTCACCAAACGATTCAATATTATTCAACAATAATACGAGTGATCTTCACTATCACTAGGGTTACAAAGACCTTGAATCTTGTGTTTTGTTCTAATGTTTTTCTCTATGTATATTGCTACACATGTATGCATTTTCTGCACTCACGTCACACTTAATACATATCTAAGATCTTCCTTTTATAGTCCAAGGAAAGATCTTTTTACAATCTATATGACTCATTTAAATACTAGCTTATGACTAAGCTTCATTCTAGCTAGTCTGATGATTTATCATGTGAGTCATTAGGATACACCATGTATCTAAGATTACAACTCACTTGGAGTGTTCAGTTTGATGACTACAACAAAGATATTATCTTGTATGTGAATCAGTAGAATAAGTCGTACTTATCTACACACCTGTTCGTATGAGTCATAGAAGTATCAGCAGAATCATATGAGTCATAGTAGTATCAGCAGAAACACCTTCAGTAGAAAATGTTCTTCAGCAAAATCCATCAGTGGAAACTTGCTTTGTGCTTTATCAGCAGAAACATACTTGATGTATTTTTTTAAACCTTTATGCTGATTCTTCTGATTATTTAATTCCCAACAATCCTCCCCTAAACATGTGAATTACATTCAAACATGTTTTTCTGAATTAAATGAGGACTTTGTGAAGATCTTTCAAACACTTCATTGTCAGATTGTGATCTGAACTTTCTTCTCCTTTGAGTGATTGAATGTCTTTCTCTGTAACTCATCTGCTTCTGTTCTTTGCTCCAATCTTGGACTAAAAGATGGTGCAATTTTCAACTTGAAGAATTATAAGAGACAATGATGCTGTGTATCTTGGATGCTTGTTCCAAGAAGTAGAAATCATCTTTCAGCATGTCTTTGGAAGTGATGAACAAACGTAGTGAACTGAACTTGAAACCTTTCATGATTTGATCTAGATAGAACTTTTTCCTATCAACTCTATTCTTGTTCTTTATCAGTAGAAACCATGTCATCATCTTGTATGCTCTTATCTTTTCCTTCTTCTTCTTTTGTTAATCTTCCTTTAATGGGCTTTTGTAACCTCCCCTGAGATTTATTTCTCTCCTGAGCAATTTCCTCCCCTGTTTGGAAGATCTCTCACACTCATATCTCATCATCTGATCTAGCAATTTCTATGTTTTCAGACAATTTGTACATGAAGCCATCAATTCCTTAAGAGTTTAAGATTCTGCCCTCATCACTTCTAGGTGTGTTAACTCCTATGAGAGGTGATTCAATGGACGTTTTTGACTCATGGTCCATCTGTTGATGGTTTTTAAAGTCATCTTTGAAAATCCTTTTTAAGAAATATTTGACTTAGCAGTATGAACATGATTTTATAATATAAATCATACTGCTTCTAACCATTTTGAAGGGATTAAGTGTGGTAACTAACACTTAATCAAAATTTCGGTTTAAAGCAACCTCTGGTTGTGTGAGAACCAATGTTTTCAGTTATAAATAACTGCCTGTGTACAAATGTCACACCCCCAAAATCGGGTCCAGCGGAAGCATACATGTAGCTGGGGTGTAACTCAATTGGTATTACAACACAAGTTCAAAAATGGTTTTCACTTGAATCATTTAGAATAAAATAGTTTAATCAAAAATGTTAAATTTACATTGTTAAAAGTAGTGCGGAAGTAGGCCCTTAAAATAGTTAAAAACGGTCCCCATATAAATAATCAGAGTCTTCTATGACCATGCCATGCCCTGCCAAAACCTCCTGTAGCGTGCCATAGGTTAAAACCTGAAAATACATGCTAAAGTGTCAACACGAGGTTGGTGAGTTCATAGAGTTTGTTTAACAAGTAAAGTATATAGAAAATGATCACACAGCAAAGGCATCGTAAATCCACTCAGTTGCAAGTCCCGCCATAAGAGACTTGCAACTTGTGTGTTTACAACCCACTGCTAAAAGATAGTTTGGTAGTCAAGTACATATAGTCAATATAGTTCACAATAAGGGCACATAGTATAAAATAAGTCAAGGCCGCTCCGAACAAGGGAGACTTGAAGTCACTCCGCCACCTAGGCAAAGAATTATTAGTCACTCCGCCGACTTGGCGAAGAATTATTAGTCACTCCACCATGGCGAGAATTATTAAGGATGCTCTGAACATGAGAGACTTAGCACGCTCCACCAATAAGGCGAGACTTTAGATCAAGAACGCTCCACCAAAAAGGTGAGACTTTGCACGCTCCACCAAAAATGGCGAGACTTTAGGTCATAGTACGTACGGTACATTAAGGTCAAAAGTTTAAGTCAAGTTCAAAAGGTCAAGTAGTAATTCATGTAAAAACGAGCATGTATTCTCCCCCAAAAAGTTAACAAAACAATTTAAAATAGTAGGGGCTATGACTCACCTGGTGCGATAGCTACGATGACAAAAGTGGATACACAGAAATGAGGTTCGATCTCAAACCGCAACCTAATATGAATGATAGTGATCGACTTAGATCATGAAGGATGTAGAGAATATGCATGCACATGATACCTATACCACTCATAACTTGGAAATAATTGTTATTGTCAAAGTAAAGTATTTTCCATACTTAAGAAAAATAAGTCCAACTAGAATAATAAAAACTTGTCGTAATATATCGTATATAAAAATGTTAGTGTTATATTCCTCGTTTTGAAAACCTTAAGATATCGTCTAGTAGTCGCATAAATAAACCTTGGGTCGTACGTATTTCGTTAGTTAAAAATAAACTCCTTGAATAAGAAATCTAGAAAATATGTTATTTAGTACGTAGTTATATTATTTCTAGTAGTGACTAAATATATATATAGTTTTGACGATTTTAAAACATGTATAACTTGGTCGTTTTAAGCTCATTTTACTCGTTCTTTATATCCACGGATTCGTTTTAGTATATACTAATATATTTTCGATAGCTCGGTTCCTCTAGGTTACGTTTAACGCCTCTATTTGCCCGTCGAAAACTGTCAAACAGCATGCAGTTTTTCAGAAAATAGTTTTCGTCGTTAAATTCGGAAAATCATATCTCCTTCGTTATTAACTCGTTTTAATCCGTTCTTTCGCCAAAAGTTTCGTTTTTGAAAGTATTTTCTAAATCTTTGATCAAAAATTACCCATCATTCACTGATTTTCCCACGTTTCAAAAATAGGGACAGTAGGTCAATATGTAGTTTCAAAAACCATTTCTAGTGTTCCAATCTAGTTCCAACTTCAACCAAACCACTTTCAATTACCACAAATCTAGTCTAATCTTACCATACACCTTCTTAGGGTGTCATGGGTTCCTAAACATCATAAATCAAGTGGATCTAACAAGGATCTAACTATAATCCATTTCTAGGGTTCAAAAGTTAGTTATATATATAAATGAGTGGTATGACTAACATATGCATGTAGATCTTGAATAGAAATCATATGACCATAAAAATAACATGAAGAAATTATGGAAAAGAGTTTGAAAATCTTACATAGAAAGATTAGTGAGCTTATGGAGATGAAAACCTAAGAAACCTTGAGTTTTTATCACAAAACCCAAACAAGAACAACTAAAGGAACAAGGAAATGACTTGATCTTGGAAAAATGATGGATTCTTGATGTTGTTGTTGTTTAGGTCGAGCACCACCAAAGGAAAAAGGAGAGAAAACTAGTTGAATTATTGGATGAAATGAGAAATGAGATGAGATTTTGCTAGTTACTTGTATATATATTTTATTTTTAGACAAAAAGGACTAGTATTAATGGTAGCAAGTGAAAAATTTCAATTGTGTAAGTGATTGGAATGGGGTGGATGAGTATGTAAGAAATTCTTGACTTTGGTGTAGAATTGGGTAGATATTATTAGTTTTAGGTGATACCGGGTACCGAGTTAACTAAAAATAAATTTTAACGAGATAAAATAAAATATAATGAAGTTGTAAAAATTGTAAAATAATATTCCTGATGAGAATCGGAAGTTAAAATAATGATCGGGTTGAAATATCGCAAACCGTCGGAGTTATAAGCTTCGAACGGAAAACTTAACAGTTGATTTGAAAACACCGGGCAAATTAATAATATAATTTTTATATTATTATTATGAGTATAAAAATATGTTAGGACCATAGTTGGGATTATCGGATCAATTATTCAAAATAATAGCTCATAAGATAACGTTTAGTAGGTTGATAATCGTACGTGTACAGAAATGACGCAACTCACGTATAAATGACAAATTTTCTCCGGAGGTGAATAGTGTTTTATGAATAGTAAAATTTTTAAAACGCTTCTCAGAATCACAAACTGACTCCGAAAAAGATGAATAGTAAAATGATGAATAGTGATCGATGAATAGTAACTGATGAATAGTAAATGTGAAAGTTCGGGAAAAGACCAGAATTTACGAGTTGTGACAACAAATAAACCTATTCAAAAGGCTTTCTTTACAGGGTTTCCAGCTCGTGGCATTTGTTACCTCTAACACAAGTGTTAGATTCACTGTTGCTCGCTGTTCTTTCTATCAGATATCCGTAGATTAGTCACATTATACTTGAGAGTATAAAATGATAGAAAGTGAGTTGTATCAGATAATACCTGATCAACTAATTTATCAATTCAAGGTGAAATATCATAATCAGATTCCAAGAAAGAAGTTTTAAGGAGTTTTGAAATCCCAAACTTTTTCTATCATGAACCTATTATATCAGCAGCAATGATCAGCTTTCAGCAGCAATGATCAGCAGCTATGATCAGCAGATTTCACTTGAAATAGCCTTTGAGCTCAAACATTCATACCTGAAATTGTTAGTCTAAAACCAAAAGAACAAACTACAAAGTACTTGTTTTGAATTAGAATAATCATAAAACTAACTGTATGAATAACTTTAAATATTGGTAATAGTAGTTTTAGATGAAAAGGTTAGATGCATTAACAAAATCTATATACAAGAACACATTATATTGAAAATTTTAAAGATTAAGCATTCCAATACCTGCTACCAAGTATTGAAATCTACCAACATTAAAAGCTTTTGTAAGAAGATCTGCAAAGTTTTGTTCTGAAGCAATTTTCATTACTTGAATTAACCTCTTTTCATTGCAATCTCTAATAAAATGATGTCTTATTTGAATGTGTTTTGTTTTAGAATGTTGCACTGGATTTTTAATAATGCAAATTGTACTACTATTATCAATATGAATAATGGTATGTAAGAAATTGTACCCATAATCAAGAAGTTGGTTTTGAAGCCATAGAACTTGACCACAACAATTTGCAGCAGCTACATATTCAGCTTCAGTTGTTGAAATAGCAACCATTGTCTGTTTCTTACACTGCCATGAGATAAGTCTACATCCAAGGAATTGACATCCTCATGTTGTTGACTTTCTGTCCAAGCTAGCACCAGCATAATCACTATCTGAGAATGCTACCAAGTCAAAAGATGACTCCTTAGAATACCATAGACCCAACCTAGGTTGACCCTTGAGATATCTAAAAATTCTCTTGACTGCTGTTAAATGAGAAACCTTAGGAGATACTTGATATCTTGCACAAGCACAAACAGAGAACATAATATCAGGTCTTGATGATGTGAGATACATCAAAGAACCTATCATAGATCTGTATGTATGTACATCCACATTAGTTCCTTCTACATCTATAAGAAGTGGCTTCTCAGGATCAATTGGTGTGCTTGCTGTTTTGGAATCAGCAAATTGAAACTTTCTAAGAATCTCTGCAACATATTTATCTTGACTAATAAAGATTCCTTCTCTTGATTGTTTAACCTGCAGACCCAAAAAGAATGTAAGTTCCCCCATGGAACTCATCTGAAACTTATTGTGCATAAGCTTCTCAAACTCCAAACACATCTCCTTCCTTGTAGATCCAAAGATGATATCATCCACATACACTTGAACTAGCAAAAGATCCTTCTTATGCTTCTTGGTGAAAAGTGTCTGATCTATCTTGCCTCTTTGAAATCCATTTGAAATTAAGTAGGAAGCCAATGTTTCATACCAAGCTCTGGGTGCCTGATGTAGGCCATATAGAGCTTTAACAACCTTGTACACTTTGTCTGGATGGTCAGGATCAACAAAACCAGGAGGTTGTGAGACATACACCTCCTCTTCAATAGTACCATATAAAAAAGCACTCTTGACATCCATTTGATAAACTGTGAATCCCATAAATGAAGCATAAGCCAAAAAGAGTCTAATGGCTTCAATCCTTGCTATTGGAGCAAAAACTTCTTCATAGTCTATCCCTTCTTCTTGTGTGTACCCTTGAGCTACTAATCTAGCTTTATTTCTTATCACTATGCCCCTTTCATCCCTTTTATTCCCAAAAACCCATCTAGTGCCAATTACCCTTACACCACTTGGTAAATCAACTAGCACCCAAACCTTTTGAATCTTAAACTGAAGAAGCTCCTCTTGCATAGCCTCCAACCAGCTTGAATTCTCTAGGGCTTTATGAATATTCTTTGGTTCATCTTATGAGAGAAAACATACAAATAAACAAGAGTTTGAAAACTCATGTTGTTTTGAAGCATAAAGGGCATCAAGAAGCCCTTGTTGATCTGAAGACATCAATTGTTGTCTTGTCTTCACTCCTGATTGTACATCTCCAATTACATTGTCCAGGGAGTGGACTTTGTGAATCCTTGAGTGTGGAGTAGAAAGAACTTGGTAATCAGGTGGAAGGTTGTTGAAATCCACCTCATCTTTTGAGATATTTGCTTGTGTTTCTTCTGATGGTCCATCAGCAGAAACATTTTGCTTATCAGTGGAACGATTTGCTTATCAGCAGAAACAACAGTGTTACTTCTGACTTGAAACTTTTGTTCCTTAGCTCTTTCTTCCTTGTGTTCATCTTCAACATCTTCTTTAGATTTACTAGAAGAAGATTCACCATTTATTGAAGTTGAATCCACACTTGCATTTGTCCATATTGGCATCATCACATAATCTTGATCTGTCTCCTTCTCTAATCCTTCTCCATTTGTTGCATCAGCAGTTTGTGAACCTGAAAATTCATTAGTTTCTGCAACAAAAGGAACATAATTCATTGATTTGGATAGAGTTTCAAGATCCAATAGCCATTTAGGACCTTGACCTTCTACATTGGTTTTATTTTCCAAAAACTTCACATGTAGATTTTCTTCTACTCTTCTAGTTCTCATGTTGTATACTCTGAATGCTTTGCTATTGATAGAATATCCAACTAAGAATCCTTCATCTGCTTTTCCATCAAACTTTCCAAGATGGTCTAAGGTATTTAGAATTGTCACATGACATCCAAAAGGCCTAAGAAATCCTATTTCAGGAGTTCTACCTCTAAAAAGTTCATATGATGTCTTATTGTGAGGTTTTACAACTAAAACTCTATTTTGAACATAGCAAGCAGTGTTGACTGCTTCTGCCCAAAAAGTTATAGGCAACTTAGAGTCAGCTAACATAGTTCTAGCAGCTTCTATTAGTGTTCTATTTTTCCTTTCAGCAACTTCATTCTGTTGTGGAGTTCTTGCAACACTAAATTCTCTTTTAATACCTTTTTCTTTGCAGAAATCATCCATAACTCTATTCTTAAATTCTGTCCCATTATCACATCTAATGACTTTTACTCTTTTGCTTACTAGGTTTTCTATCTCTGTAATGAAGGTCTTAAGGATGCTAGAAGTCTCATCCTTAGTTCCTAAAAAGAATACCCATGTAAATCTACTAAAGTCATCAGTAATAACTAGACAATATCTCTTATGCAACAAGCTTCTAACATTTGTAGGACCAAATAAGTCCATATGCAGCATAAACAATGATTGATTGATATAGTTAAAAATTTTGGGCTTACAAGTGACTTTGTGTTGTTTGCCTTTAAGACAAGCAATGCATGTTTGATCATTTTCAAATCATTTTTGAGGTAAACCTCTTACCAAACCATCTTTGACAATCTTATTTATGGTTTTTAAGTTAATATGACCAAGCCTCCTATGCCATTTCATAGATTCATCCAATGTGGCCTTAGCAATAAGACAAGTAAGAGAATCTTTTGGAACAATTTTCTTCATATCAATACTGTACATGTTGCCTTTTCTTGGAATTTTAAGAAGTGCTTGATTTTCATCAGGCATCTTAAAATCAGAAGAAAATACAAGACATTCAGTGTCAGTAAAGAGAACTTTGTTCTTTTTGTCACACATTTGTGAGACACTAAAAAGATTATACTTAAGCTCTTGCACATAGTACACATCTTCAAAATCTAGTTTACAGGTTTTAATAGTACCTTTACCAGTAATTTTTCCTCCAATTCCTCCTCCAAAGGTAACATAGCCTCCATCTACTGATTGAAAATTTGAGAGATAAGACTTGTTGCCTGTCATGTGCCTTGAACATCCACTGTCTGAGAATCCTTGATCTTCAGTATCTGCTGATGAATGTCCCTGCACATAAATTAAGGAATTAGTTTTCTTTGGGGATCCAAGCCAACACTGACTTGGATCTGCCTCTTGCATCAATGAAATGTAATTTCTTGAGGATAGTTGATGCAACATTGGATTTAAGAGTCCAACACGCAGAGGCCTTAACAGCATTTGCCCTGTTTCCCTTAGCAGTGTTATGAACTGTTTGGCTATCAGCAGAAGCTGATGGCTTTGCAGTTGTATTCTTTGGTTTCCAAAATTGTTTTTGGACCACTGCTTTTGTTTGAATGGGCCTTTGAACAATATTAGATGTATGTTTAAAAGTTGTTTTTGCACCCTTAATTGTTGATTTTGGGCAAACAGTCATATATGGTCTGTCAGCAGAAACCATTTTCTTTTCAGCAGGAACAGTTTTTGCTCTATCAGCAGGAACTGCTTTTGTGACTGTTTTGGGTTTTGATCTTTTAGAATTAGAGTGAAAATGATATTTAGGTGTTTGCCTTTTGTAGTTCACTCTATTACTTTTATACCCATATACCCATTGGTTACAGAAAGCTGCAAGATGGTCAAAACTACCACATGTGTAACAAGTTTTGTTATCTCTTTGTTGGAGAGACTTGAGGCTATACCAATTCTTTTGGTTACCTCTGGACTTGTTTATGATTCTATATTGTTCACAATATCTTACTGGTTGCCTAACATGTTTATCATTGGTCTTAGGCCTATCAGTATTGTGTTTGACTATCTTAGGAACTTTTGTTCTTGCTTTCTTAACCACTTCAGGTTTAGACATAACCTGTTTCAACTTTTCATCATCAGATGTTGAGTCCTCAATGATTGGACCATCTGACTTTCTACAAGAACACACCTTGTCCTTAGGAAGTGAGGTTTTACTTAAACTTTCACTTTCTTTCAAAGGTTCATTATCAACTACATTAGACTTTGGTTGAACACCATATTTTAATTCAGGTAGTTGAAATTCAGGTAATCCTGTGTGTTCTAGGTCAATTCCTGGGGGTGAAGGAATACCTCTATATGGTGGAGGAACAGATTTGTATCCAACACCAGACTTAGCTTTATTAATAACTTGACATTCAATTAAGTTAGTCACACCCTTAGATGCATGTTCTAGTGTTTCTACACTCATTTGAATATTCTCTTTAGCCTTTCTAAGCCTATCTACTTCAGCTTTTAAGTTACAAATGTCATTGTTTTTAAACATTATTTCTCTTTCAAGAAGAATTTTGACATCAGTAAAGGTAGATTCATTAGTTCTAAAATGTATTAATTGTTCCTCTAGAGTAGCTAAACCTCTTTTATGATTTGTTAAGCTATGAGCTGTATCAATTAATTCTTTTCTTTGATTCTCATAACGTTTGGTTAAGGTTTCTAAACTTTTAAGAGCAGAACAATTATTTGAACAAACTTTATCAAGTTGTACCTCTGTGGTGAAAGCCATAAGAGCTGTCTGAGGAGAACTTTCTTCTTCATCAGCAGTAAAGCTCCAATCAAATCCTAATCCATCAATAGCTACCATAGCCTTTAGATTGGTTGATTCCCCTGTCTTGGACTTGCTTCCAAAACCTCTATTCTTGCTACTTGCTGCCTTGGCCTTCTGCATTCTCTTGAGAAGTGCCCCAACATATGACAGTTATAGCATTCTTTCTTTGACTTGTCAAAACCAGCAGTATCATTGCTGCTGATAGTGAGTTTCTTCCCCGTCCTCTGATAGAATTTCTTAGCCCTCATGCTAAGAAGAGAAATTTGCCATTTTAGGTCCATCTCTTCTAAATCATCATCATTGATTTCTAAGAGATCTTCATGAGTAAGCATGGACCCATTATTCTGGCTTGAGAAAAAGGCACAACAAGCCTTTTCATTCAATATACCAAAGGTACTGCTTGATGAACTAGCAGCACCAGCTACACTATCAACCTGTTCATCTTTAACTGGGTTTGAACTACTAGGAGATGACATAAAAGCCATGTTCCCAGTATATGAATTAGAGACACCAGTTTTCTTTACTTCTTGTTCCACAATTTTAAAGTTGCTATACAAATCCATAAGATCCATAGTGTCTATGTATGGTTTATTCTTCCAAACAACAACATGCATAGCCCACTCTTCTGGTAAGCTTCTCAGAAATTTTGAGTTTAAATCTTCTTGAGGTATATCAACCCCAAGAACAGCAAGTTGACTCACAATTTTCTGTAGCCTTGTAAACATGTGGTCAAGAGATTCATTCATGGTTGATGAGAAATTTTCAAACTGCTGCTTGAGAAGGGTTTTTTGGGTCTTCTTGGTGGCTTCATTCCCTCCATATCTTGCAACTATTCCCTCAAATAATGACTTGGCATCTTTGAATTTGCTGAAATTTATAAGTTGATCATTTGGAATGGTCATCATCAGCATACTTCTGGCCTTGAGGTCATTCTTCTTCTTTATCTTTTCATCAGCAGTTGTAGGGATAGGTTGAACAACTGAAATTTCCCTACCTTCAACTGTTGATAAAGAGGTTGTGGGTTTGAAAGAGTTTCCATCTTCAATGATTTCCCAGAGAGTGTAATCCTGCACCTGGAAAAACTGTTCTATTCTTAACCTCCACAATTCAAACTCATTCTGTTTGAGAACTGGCAACTTTGCAGCAACATTTGTTTGAATAGATTCTGTATCCATTTCTTCTTCTAAATCAAAAGTATCAACCTGAAAGCTCTGATACCAACTGAGAGGATCGGTTGACTGTGATTACACACTATAGGTGTTGGACCTTTTAACGTGTAATATGATATTTTGAGTGAATATGATTAAGTATGCGAAATCTACTTAACCACACTTAGAAGATTATTGGAAATGGAACTGTGATGCTTGTGTATATTTAACAAAGAGCAATGAAAGTATTTCACCAAACGATTCAATATTATTCAACAATAATACGAGTGATCTTCACTATCTACAAAGACCTTGAATCTTGTGTTTTGTTCTAATGTTTTTCTCTATGTATATTGCTACACATGTATGTATTTTCTGCACTCACGTCACACTTAATACATATCTAAGATCTTCCTTTTATAGTCCAAGGAAAGATCTTTTTACAATCTATATGACTCATTTAAATACTAGCTTATGACTAAGCTTCATTCTAACTAGTTTGATGATTTATCATGTGAGTCATTAAGATACACCATGTATCTAAGATTACAACTCACTTGGAGTGTTCAATTTGATGACTACAACAAAGATATTATCTTATATGTGAATCAGTAGAATAAGTCGTACTTATCTACACACCTGTTCGTATGAGTCATAGAAGTATCAGCAGAATCATATGAGTCATAGTAGTATCAGCAGAATCCATCAGCAGAAACACCTTCAGTAGAAAACGTTCTTCAGCAGAATCCATCAGTGGAAACTTGCTTTGTGCTTTATCAGCAGAAACATACTTGATGTATTTCTTTAAACCTTTATGCTGATTCTTCTGATTATTTAATTCCCAACAACACGTTTCTCAACATGATCCTTCTATTTTCAAGAGTGAATTTCAGGGAAGTTCTCGTTCTAATTCTACTTTTCATCCTTATTTTTTATTTTATGTACATAAGGGACTTTGTACAACTCACGTGGGGGGACGGGAGTAGAATTATTTACTTGAACTTTGTTTTGCCCTTAATTTTCTAGTTTATTTTGAAAAATTATGCCACTTTTAAAACTTTTGACATGTTTTTCCGAACCTAACTAGAATAGACCTTAGCCGAGCACATTAACCCTTAATACCATGGTGAGGTTTAGCCTATTTCAGTTTCACCCTGTTTTACCCCAAATCCACCAAAAATATGAGTGTGCCGGTAGTCTGTAAACTTTAGAACTTGGCTTTTACATCATTCTGAAACCGTGTACGAGTAGTGTATTGAGATTTCTTAATACATTTGGAAGAAATTTTTAAGAAGGCAATATTTTAGGATTATCACCCAAATAACCTTTGTGTGTGTGTTTATCTATTAGTCACATCGACTAATCGACCCCCGTGTTAAAATCCTTTATTGCACTCACCTTTAGTGCAAGATACCCCTAGATACACCCTTTTGAGCCTATCCTTTCGTTTCTTACCCATATTATTGTTTTGATACTCCTATACACCTTAGCCTACCATGTAGTCTTTATTTATGATTGGAAAGTTGCCACTTGTTCTAATTTGAGGTCCAAGTCAAGAGGTTCAAGAATCACACCTACGTTGAAGACTCATCATTCAAGATCATTAGAAAACCCACTATTGTACATGTATTGTTCATCCCAAGTGGGGGGATATGTTATGATAAAAAAAATGTGAATTTCCGTATGTAGATATGTTAACTTTGGTGCACCCTTGTATAGCACCGTAATAAGAGCTTTGAAAGATTTAGCATCGAATAGGCCACTTCGATCATATTTGAAGAATGAAGCTGTTGGTTCTTAATCAACAACATGAAGACCAAGTGTGGTGCCCCATCATGGCGTCCTCTAATGGCACACACTTGTTACATGATCCAATTATCTCATTTTGAAACTTGGACTTTGGATGAACGGCAAGTGGTAGCAACCTGATTATAGGCTAAGACAATTTGTTTTCTTTTTCATTTTACACCATTATTATGCATCCCATGTCTTATCCTATCCTTTAGTTGTGAATCATGCTTAGGTGAGGGATTTGAGCAGTCATTGGTGTCTTGGCCGGCATTCCGGTCATGTACCATTGCCTTTGTCGCCCTTGCCGTAGTATGTTAGTAACAACGCTACCCCCAAATAGCCTTATATGTGTTCACCCAATATTGCCTTTAAGAATTGTTTTGACCTTAGCTCTAGTGGTAGATATTTGTGTAACTGCCAAGCCTATGATAGAATACATTCTATGACTGTGCGTTGAGTGATCACCCCAAAATTAAGAATTAGATTAGGAGAGAGATGTGAGTGTTTGTTCCAATTTTGTGAGGTGTTCGGCTGTTGATAAATTCTAGCATAGGGAGTTTTTAGTTCATATTCTCCAGTTTCTTGGGGGATATCTTTTTGAAAATCATTCTTATAAGGTCTACTTGAGGGCAAGTAGAGTTCAAGTGGGGGGATATTTGATAACATCAAATTTACCCCCAATCTAACTGTTAATTTCCTCCTTAAAATACTCATCTTTTCTACTTTTATGAAGAATATATACTCTTATTTCTTCCTATTTTGGTTTCAGAGTAAAGATGAGTAAAAGAACGAACTTACGCGAAAATGGAAGGACTTTGGAGCAAATATGTGGAAATTATGGATTCTGCACTAACTACGGCATAGAGGTTCATCTACCCACGCCGTAACAAGGCTTCACAAAGACTACGCCGTAGAAGCTCTCTGACCTATGGTGTAATGAAGAATTTATGAAGACTACGGAGTAGCCCAACAACAGGCTACGGCGTAGAAGTCCACTAAAGAACACTATGGAGTAGGCAACTTTCCAAGCTATGACGTAGGATCTAATTTGAGACAGTAAAAGAACTAACGAGGCCAAGGAAGAAGCTACGACGTAGACATCTTACCTACTACGCCGTAGGATGCTTATCATGAAGACTTTACGCCCGTAACACTTGATCAAGTTATGGCGTAAAACAATTTGCAAAGGTTACCGCGTAGCAAGTCTAATACGCTACGCCGTAACATAGTCGGGGCCTATAAATACCAACCCTAATTCCGAGTTTTTCATATCACTTCCCATCTCATCACCACAGAAACGTTGGGAAAAACTTAGGAAGGAGGGATGATGCGTGGGAATCGCAACAGGCTTTACCTCTCGAGGGATCTCGAGAAGCTTTCAACCCCCACCAGGCAGTGTACCTGATCGTTGTAGTATAGTATAGTGACAAGTACCGGGGGATTGATCGTTCAGCTTAGGAATAGTGTCGCTAGGATTAGAAAGCCTAAATACTAGTTCTAAAGGTGAGGGATGCTTATTTTTGTATTTTTATATTTTTTATGAAAGCAAGTAAATATCTCGGGTTTGAAGGATTTGGGCGGAATTAGTTGCTTGTCAACTAACCCAATACTAAGATGCAATCAAAATAAAACACTAAAAATGAAATTAAGCTAAATTATACTAAAGTTGTGAGCAGTAATTGGAGAAAATGTGTTTACTTAGATTTCACTACTCCCTAGACATCTTTTACACGTTAATTACTTGTTATAATTGCATGGATGACGGATCGTATTCCTTAATACCATTCATGGGGTGGCACACATAACTCCCCAATTCTATGAGCTCTTATCTCCTCCTACACCATGCCCAACACAACTATAGGGATTGTAAACAGTGGCTCATGCATTAAATACAATCAATAAAGACCTAGTGCGCCTCGGTTCATGTTTCTTAAGACGTTCAAGCATGTTACCAAGTGGAGATCTGCCAGTTTTCTTAAGCCTAACATATAAATCACTCATCCAAGACAAAGATAAACAAGTAATCAACACATAATTAACATCTAGGTTTCATTAGATCTAAGCAAACACAAGATAGATCTAGCCTAGCATAATGGAATTGAGACAAGAACAAGATATAGACAACCAACACATAGACATATTGATTGAATTAAAGGAACACTTATCTCAATTACAATGCAAGGTATCAAGGGTTTGGAACCCTTGAAAAACCTGTAAAAGTTGCATCAAAATCGTACTTAGGGTTTCTCCCAAAACTTCTCTCTTTAATGTGTGAAAATTAGAAAACTATATATAGAAAAATAGGTTTGACGGCGTCAAGACAAACACTGTGACGCCGTCACCTCGCCGCCAAAACTCTTCTCGGACTTCCTAGATCTACTTCTGACGCCGTCAAGACTTATACACTTCCAGGCCGTCATGACTTTTTTACTCTTGACGCCCTTCCTACGTGACGCCGTCAAATCTGTTCTGGGTCGTCATGGAAATTCATGAAATTTGCTCTTGACGCCGTCAAGGTATTGCTCTTGACGCCGTCACCTACTGTTCCCAGCATGGAAAATTAAGACTTTGGCGTTTTCTTCACTTTTATGCTCAAAAAACGTCCGAATTGCTTCCCTTTCCAGATTTCTCTCCCAAAGTACCTAAAATCACAAAAGGAACGATTTCGGGCAATATTTGATCAAATAAATTCGGATTCGGGCTTAAATGACCCCCTAAAAACAGATCATTTTTCGCCTCATCATATACCCTTACACTTGAGATTTGCTTGTCCTCAAGCAAATGCGCTTTCTACTCAAAAGACAAGTTAGGGGTCATTTAACACTAACATAAAAGTAATTACAACAAATAATCGTTCCACTAAAGACCAATAGACAAGCACGGAGGTCATACACTAGCACCTCACAAATAGTGTTTAGATACTCACATCTCTCGGGTGTAATAAAGTGTAAATTACAATATGGAAACGGAAGATATCTCTCACTACTTGTCATAGCAAAATAGATTACCATAGGCTTGGGAAAGGATCAAACCTCCACCACATGGCGTAAGCACCTAGGATAAACTATCAAAGAGGTCTTTTAAAGGGTTGTAACGTTAGGTGTAGGGATATGAAATACACGGTTTTGTTGGATAAAGGAAGTTTTTACTGGTGGCGAGTTAACAATCTTGGTTAATTACATGTACAAGATGGCGTTGCTAAGCCAAGACTAGACTCGACTTAAGCTAATAAATGAAAAATAACAAAAACATAAAATAAACATAGAATAAAAAGGGATGGTAGTCCGTATATTTTTTTCTCTTTTCTTTTTCTAATTTTCTTCTTTTTTTTCTATTTTTTTTTCGTTTTTTTTTTTTTTTTTTTTTTTTTTTTTTGCATACACTCTTACCCTACCATCCAAAATAATACATCATAGGGGATGAATATTCCCCTTACACTTGAATTTTTACATACTTTACAATCAACTAATCTAATGACTCGAATTAAGAAAATCAAAACACTTGGAGCACTTTTAAGATTAACGTACATATGGGGGTAATAAATGATGTTCTTCCCCATTACTCCATAAAATAAGTACTTACCCATGAGTCCCAATCGTCCCAAAACAATATGTACAAGGATATGACTCGACTTAGCAACCATGTAATCAATTAGATAGTTAACTTAGGGTTTAACAAATAACAATAATGCACTAAAAAAAATTAGCGCATACACGGAAGGCTAAGGCGATTTGGTTGTACATTTAAGTGGGGTGTAACAAATTCTTCCTTTAAGTAAAATGCTTAAAGTTAGAAACGAAAAGATAGGCTCGGAGGGGTGTACTAGGGGTTTCGTGTACTAAAAATGAGTACAACGCTAAGGGTGTGGGAAAAATTAGTTGACTTAACTAGCCAAGTAATATGACTTAAATGGTCAAGAAATTATGATACGGGTTTAACACAAGGGTAATCCTAATGCCTCTTATCATGTAGTAAATCCTACCACACGAATGTAGTCTCACTAGCGGTCTCGGGATGCATCACTAACGCAAGTTCTAGAATCTAAATGCTACCGGTACACACATAAGCACTAATAGTAAATGCTTTTCCTATCAAATCTAAAGGCGAACCTCACATATTTGGGTGAAAAATTTTTCTGAATATACGGTTATGTGCTAGTCATACAGTCTCCTATCCATGCGACGCTTGCTATGGCTAAAGTTTCACTCCTAAATGTTGTAAAAAATTTTAAATTTGGTGCTAAAATTGCACTAACAAGTATTTCTCATAGTTTTATTACACATCTACCATTAAACAAAACAAACTCAAGCGAAAGTGCATATGTAAGGTATCATCTTTTTACCCTCCCCTTACACTTAAGATGAACATTGTCCCCAATGTTCAAGTAGAGAATGTAAAAGTGAAAAAGTAAAGAGAATGAAATCAAATACTCCCCTGATTCGCTCGGTATGGATAATAGGATGGGCAGGTTAAATCTTCCTCCAAGAAAATGAACAATCAAAGCTTCCCTTCCAGAATATAAATGTAACAATTCGCATTTTCAGGTTAATTATTTTTCCCAGCAGGTCACCCAAGCCTGTACTACTCTCGCATGAGCACGCTTAACCGTATGGGCGATTAACCGTTAGACCACAAAACGCGTTTCTAAGACGATTTGAGTTTTCAACTTATTAGAAAAAGTCAACATATTTTTCCCTCCTCCATTGACCAAAAATCATCCCTTGATGTTATAAGTCATTTCGTGATTTTTAGGCTTACGCTTTGATGTCTAAGAGACAATTAATACCAACCGACACTAGACTGAGCCCAGTCTAGACATTATAAGTCATTTTAAATCATTTTTATCACATTAGAAAAGTAACATTTTACTTTTCTCAATTTTACGCAATATTCGTACGTTTTACGTATTACGCGTTTTAGACCCGTGTTTCCAGTTTTTAGCAGGGTTTTACCACCCAAATGGAACCTACCACTCATTTTATATTTTTTTATGGAACATATGGATATGTTTATCAATACTTTCAAGTTCCATAATTTTACGACACCCGGTTTTACGTTTTGAGGCTTAATCATTTACGATTGGCATTTCCCGGAGTCAAAACTCATCTAATACTTGGATAATATCATCCAAGACCAACTCATCTCTTCCTATCCACTCCAAACCGACCTAGGAGGGGGGGGGGGAGTCATCCCATAGGTGGCTTCATCTCATGAAATTACCCTTAGATCATTAGTTAATTACAACTTGGTCACCAAGTTTTGGTAATTTCCTAGTTGTTTCCTAACCTCCTCAACTCACTATAAATACTCCCCTCCTCCCCTCATTTAAACGCCACACCTCACCCTCCCCATCCTCTCTTCCTTAGCTCATTCTCTTCCAAGTTTCATGCAAGATTCAAGTGCAAGTTCAAGGTTGAAACCCTAGTTTCTTTTAGATAATCAAAACACTTCCATAACCTCATATACTTGGTGATTTCTCTTGAGTTTGAATCCACTCAATTCACCTCAACCTTCATCATCTATCTTTCAAGATTACAAGGGTAGAAAGATTGCATGAAGTGAAGTGGGTTGAAGCAAGTCTATCAAAGTCCTTTTCCTTACATGTTAACTTCCTTTCATCTTTGAAAGCCAAAAGTTGTAAGCCAAACCCTAACATGATTCTTGTTAAATAATCATGTTCATGTTATTTACATGTTATTCTTGCTATATTATGTCTTGTAGTTATGTCCATGATGTATAAAAGTGAACAAAACAAGTTATTGTTATTGATTGTTACAACAAGTTACTAAAACAAGTAAACTAGTGACTTTCTTGGTAAGACCTGATCAAAATGGTAAAAATATGATGTTGGATCATTACATATTACAGTAGAGGACTTAACAAGGAAACCATAGCAATTTGAACCACCTAAAACGAGTATACGAGTCAAAAGTTACGCCCATTTGAAGTTACCAAAACTTTGCGGCAAACTGCCAAATACCATTCTGATCAAATTTGGGTTTTGAAAGTCCCACTTGTGGTCCGATTCATCAAAAAGTTAAAACACGAAAGTTGTCCGGAACGACGTTTTCATTCAGGTTCAAAGAAGCTCGAGCCCTGAAAACGCTTTCCGAGTGATAATTTCTTCAAATTCTAAACAGCCCACTTTTAGGCGAAAGTCACTAGATTATGGTTATACTTTAAAAGGAACAAGAGGTCTTATGACCTATAATCAAGACCACAACCATGGCTAGAGCCAAGGTTGTGTCTCATGACCTTGGAACAAGGACCAAAGGTCATGGCTAGGCCATGATGAAATGACCATACCAACTTACATAGGCGTAAACATGAAACAATGAATTAGGCGATAACTTGAACAAGCAATTTGGATCTACTTCACTTAAAAAGGAACCATGAGATATTATCAAGAGAAAATGGTCATACAAAACTTATGAAACTACCCCTAATAACAATCTTCATGTACTAATAAACTTTCCTAAGTTTATTCAAATAACGGACTTGTAACTTTTCGGATCAAAACTTATATCTATATATTTTATCAACTACTACAATAGTAGGGAGCCTCATGTGAGGAGTTCATTATGTAAGCCGTCGAGATGAGTTGTGGATTTACGAGTTAAAGTGTCCTGGCTCCTCGAACGCTTACTAACATGACTTCTGAATCATGTCGGCCCGAACGGTAGTAAACGATATACCAAAACATACATGTTTCATGAATTTTTCTTTCAAAGACTTATACTATACATCATACCACATCATGGACTAAATGCAAGATATATATATAGGCACTACTTCATATTCTTTACTCCGATCCTAAGTCGCGACATTCTATTATAGGTTGCTCGTAGAAACCTTGGCGATTCGACCATCACATTCACTACTCACTACATAACTTAAGGTGAGTTCGTAGCCCCACTTTCTATTGTTTAACTATTTTACAAACCCATGGGGGGAATACATGCTATTATTTTTCTACTCGAACACAATGCTTTCTAATGTATGCTTCACGACGATGTTTTATTATCACTAAGTAACGATTGCCATGTTCGAAGTCCCTATATCATGAACCATTAGTCACTACCTTTAGTGACCGCGAATATTGTGAATAGATCTATTGGGATTGACGGATCCCATTTGTGTTGAACAACGATGAGTTCACACAAATGCACTATATTTGAGATTTAGCGGTATAATGGCAAAAGTACCTTGGTAGGGCTTCTATAATGCCAATTTTGTTGGTTCGATGTTAATGCTTTGGTTGCATGAGCTTAGTGAAATAAATAACGATTTTGTTTTCTAACTATGAGTGTGAGTCTATAGCTCACACTACGATTATTGTGTTCAAACGATTTAACTAAACTCTACGAATTCCACTCAACCTTTGTGTTGACCTCTCAAGCATGTATTTCAGGTTCATGACGATCAAGGATGGGACGGAAGGACACGGATACTCAAGAGGGCTATAAATTTTATTATCATTCAAAACTCATTTAAATTGTAAACATGGAACCATCTGGGACCTCATTTTGTAATCTCTGATATTTATATAATTTGAATGATAAATCTTTTAAAACGACTCAATTGGAGTTTGTTTTCTATTATTGTGACTATTGTGCCGTCAAGTAACACCCAGTTCGAATTCCGCTGCATCCATGAATTGGGGGTGTTACAATAAATCATCTTCTTGTCATACATAACCTGTAAAACCTGACGAAATAGACAAGACAACCTCGCGTAAAATCGGCGGCATTCTATATAAGTTACTAAATCCTAGAAAATAAGATAAGATATAATGCTTGTGGAATGAAGTTTGCAGATCTCCTGGAGATTATAAAACTTAATAATTCACAAAAACCATAAGACTCCGTTAGAAAAACAAAACCGGTAAAATTTCCAGATTTTAACTCCTGACGCCGTCAAGAGTAAACCCCTGACGCTGTCAGAATTGACCTGCAGAAATCCTTATGTTAAGTTTCCGGAAAATTTCTGGAAAAACTTGGTCCTACTTCCTGGAAAATCCTGCAAAACTTCATTATGACTCAATACAAGCATTTGACTCTAACAAATACGAATACACATGTTCATTTAATATTGTGGAGAATCATGATCGGTTTGTTTCTTAAAAACATATTTGGGGTTTCCCCTTACACTTATCTTTTGCAAAAATACCTTTAGGTGGAGTTAAGACTAGGCTAAAACAACAAAGTAAAGTATTTCCACTATCTAGTTTAGAAACATGATCAACCAACAATAAAAATAAAACATGCATACGGAAGCAAATAACAAACAAACAAAAATAAAATCACACAAAACATGGGTTGCCTCCCAAGAAGCGCTTTTCTTTATTTACGAGTCTTGTAGCTAGACTCAAGGTCATGGGTTACTACGTGATTCGGGTGAGTTCCTCATTGAGGACATCTTTGGGATCAAACTTAGGTTTCAACTTCCTATCGGTTTCCTTAGTATGGTATGACCTTTCAAACTTTTCTCCATCTGGATCATACAAAGTCATCCTCATATGCCATGTTCCATCACCTTCTTTAGGTGGCTTGTCCCACCTCCATTTACACTTGTCTCCCTCTCTTTTCCACTTATTCATCTCTATATTAATAGGCATTACGCTCAAGAACTCAATCATCTTCCTAAAGACTAAGGGGTCCTCAAAGGGATCTAGCTCTTCATCTCTAGCTATGAGTTGTTCTACCGAATGTGTCTTTTCCACGAAATCTTTCTCTAGACAAAATGGGCATTGAGGTCCTATGAAGTTCCTTTCTATCCAAGGTCTGTATCTAAATGGTCTCCTATTCCTCTCTACCCAATGCGGTGTCGGTTCATCATCACAATCATAACTATGCTTCTTTATATCGTACACCGACCAAGTATCGCCTTCACCTACCACTATCTTAGACTCCTTACAATCTATCATGGCACTAGCGGTTGCTAAAAATCCTCTTCCTACCAATAATGGGCATGTAGTGTCACTAACCATGTCTAGGACGTGAAAATCCGCTAATATAGTTAACTTTCCTACGTGAACAACTACATCCTTAATCATTCCAACCGGGTGGGCAATACTCCCATCCGCTAGCCCTATCAATACCTCCGTTTCCTCTAACTTTCCTAGCTTAAGAGTGGTGAATAAGGATAAGGGAATCAAGTTGAGGCTTGACCCTAAATCGGCTAGTGTGTCGAAAGCTTCGGATCTTCCTATCTTGCAAGGCAAAACAAATATACCCAGATCATCGAGCTTTTTAGGCAACTTGTTTTGAACGAAGGCGGTCCCATTTTTACCTAGTTTAAACTCCTCATATTTTTCTAGGAGGGCACTATAGTAAGGAGCACGCGCTAAGACATCAATGACGGGGCGTTCAAGGTGAAGTTCCTTGAATTCATCGTCAAGGTCTTGCGTAGGAGGTGTTTCAACTATACTTTTGACCGGCTCTATATGGGGTGTTTTATTTGATTGGTCTTTTTGAAGAACTTGGTTTTGTTTGAAACACATGCTCATTTAACCGAGTAGTATTGTGGACACGAAGTGGGTGACGAAACTGAAGATATAGAATTAATGTTTAGTTTCGGATTCTTGATTGTGTCACTTGGGAGTGCTCCCATTTCTCGGTCATTGAGAACTTTCAACAATGCGTCAATTCTAGTGGTCATCTCGCTTTGCTTGTGTTTGAAATCGGCTTCAAACTTAGATATGCGAGCTTCTTGAGATGCCATAAACTTTGACATCAATCCTTCAAGATTGTTGGTACTACCATAGTTGTTAGAAGGATTGTTGCTGAAAGTACGGTTGGATGGTGGATCGGTTGGTTGGTAACGGTTAGGCGGATTGGAAGGATTGGGTTGATTTTGTTTCCACCTAAGGTTTGGGTGATTTTTCCATGAGGGGTTGTATGAATCACCGTATGCGTTTGGCTCGGGCTTGAAAGTGTACCACTTATCTCCCGCTTCGTTGGTACGTGTGGATGCGTAGTCCGCAAAAGCTGTTCCGGGGAGTTCCACACAATCACGAGTGTCGTGGGGACCACTACATAATTCGCATGAAGAAGTGATTTTGTTCACTTGGCTTGAAGGCTTAGGAGCTTCGTAAGATTTCATGAGAAACTTGACTTGGTCCTCAAGTTCCATGATCCTACAGTCGGGAGTGCTAGAATTGTTCGAAGGCAAAGATATTGGCTTGACCGTTTTGTTCAAGTCACGGGGATCATTCCAACTTTTGTTGTCATAGAGAGCAAGATCTTCTATGAGTTCCCATGATTGTTCCGCACTTAGATCACGTAGCTTACCACCGGCCGATTGGTCAATGGCTCGCCTCGTGGAGATGTCGATATGGTCATAAAAAATTTGGACTTGGAGCCAAAGATCTATGCCATGATGAGGGACTTTTTGGAGTAAGTCCTTGAAACGAGTCCATGCTTCATAAAGAGATTCATTTTGACGTTGTTGGAACATCAAGATGTCATTTCTAAGCTTAGTAGTTCTCCCCGGTGAGAAAAATTGAGCAAGGAAACGAGTGGTGAGATCATCCCATGTGGTGATGGATCCCGTGGGTAAACACTCAA
Organism: Artemisia argyi; assembly: GCA_030686995.1. Lineage (NCBI taxonomy): Eukaryota > Viridiplantae > Streptophyta > Magnoliopsida > Asterales > Asteraceae > Artemisia > Artemisia argyi. The sequence continues at coordinate 100,672,258 of CM060702.1, forward strand.
GCCATTGACTAGCTTGATCCCGTAGAGAGAATTGGAATAGGCGTAAACGGGTAGTCTCTCTAGTTTCAACACCTAGGTCTATGGAATCTACGATTTTGAGGAAGTCCTTAAGATGTTGGTTTGGATCTTCGGAACGAGGTCCATGGAATGCACATCCGCTTTGCACCAACCGGATGGTGTCGGATCGCAAGGGGGTGACATTGGCTCCGGTGAGCTCAATGGTATTTCGGTAGCCTTGGTGGCTAGGTCGGGAATACTCTCCTAAGGTTCGGGGCCTAAGGGGTTCTAATGGTGGGTTTTGTTGTGGTGGGATAACGGGTTCAAAGATGTTACCACCTTCCATGATGTCGGATGGTAAAGAGTTACGAACAAAAGCACAAAGAAATAGATAGACTAAAGAAGACCTAAAAATAAAAATAAAATCTTACTAGAAATTATCTAGCAAGTAGACCTAATAAAAAGAAATTCTAACCTAGACAATAACTATTCACCGGCAGCGGCGCCAAAAACTTTATGCGTGGAAATCGCAACAGGCTTTACCTCTCGAGGGATCTCGAGAAGCTTACAACCCCCACCAGGCAGTGTACCTGATCGTTGTAGTATAGTATAGTGACAAGTACCGGGGGATTGATCTTTCAGCTTAGGAATAGTGTCGCTAGGATTAGAAAGCCTAAATACTAGTTCTAAAGGTGAGGGATGATTATTTTTGTATTTTTATATTTTTATGAAAGCAAGTAAATATCTCGGGTTTGAAGGATTTGGGCGGAATTAGTTGCTTGTCAACTAACCCAATACTAAGATGCAATCAAAATAAAATACTAAAAATGAAATTAAGCTAAATTATACTAAAGTTGTGAGCAGTAATTGGAGAAAATGTGTTTACTTATATTTCACTACTCCCTAGACATCTTTTACACGTTAATTACTTGTTATAATTGCATGGATGACGGATCGTATTCCTTAACACCATTCATGGGGTGGCACACATAACTCCCCAATTCTATGAGCTCTTATCTCCTCCTACACCATGCCCAACACAACTATAGGGATTGTAAACAGTGGCTCATGCATTAAATACAACCAATAAAGACCTAGTGCGCCTCGGTTCATGTTTCTTAAGACATTCAAGCATGTTACCAAGTGGAGATCTGCCAGTTTTCTTAAGCCTAACATATACATCACTCATCCAAGACAAAGATAAACAAGTAATCAACACATAATTAACATCTAGGTTTCATTAGATCTAAGCAAACACAAGATAGATCTAGCCTAGCATAATGGAATTGAGACAAGAACAAGATATAGACAACCAACACATAGACATATTGATTGAATTAAAGGAACACTTATCTCAATTACAATGCAAGGTATCAAGGGTTTGGAACCCTTGAAAAACCTGTAAAAGTTGCACCAAAATCGTGCTTAGGGTTTCTCCCAAAACTTCTCTCTTTAATGTGTGAAAATTAGAAAACTATATATAGAAAAATAGGTTTGACGGCGTCAAGAAAAACACTGTGACGCCGTCACCTCGCCGCCAAAACTCTTCTCGGACTTCCTAGATCTACTTCTGACGCCGTCAAGACTTATACACTTCCAGGCCGTCATGACTCTTTTACTCTTGACGCCCTTCCTACGTGACGCCGTCAAATCTGTTCTGGGTCGTCATGGAAATTCATGAAATTTGCTCTTGACGCCGTCAAGGTATTGCTGTTGACGCCGTCACCTACTGTTCCCAGCATGGAAAATTAAGACTTTGGCGTTTTCTTCACTTTTATGCTCCAAAAACGTCCGAATTGCTCCCTTTTCCAGATTTCTCTCCCAAAGTACCTAAAATCACAAAAGGAACGATTTAGGGCAATATTTGATCAAATAAATTCGGTTTCGGGCTTAAATGACCCCCTAAAAACGGATCATTTTTCGCCTCATCAAGGGAGAACGAAGTTCTAGCCACATCCAAGTCAATTCTAAGGGAGGAATCACACACCGATCATAAGTGTTTTCATTCCTTTACTTTATATTCAATTCATGCTTAGATTTGTATTAATTCAACATTGTTTTACTGCAATTATGAACATGAGTGGCTAAACACCTTTTGGTGTTAGCCTAGTTATGAAATTGTTATGTTATTAATTTAGTTTTCCACGCATCTATTATCTATTGTTTGTTTACTTTCATGGCGAGGCTTGGGACACTCTAGTTCCCGTAGTGATTAGCGTTGGTTGTTCTATAGATACTTGTGGAATTAACCCTAGGAATCAAGTCGCTAGGGATGTGACTTGGTGATAGCAATATCACCATACACGTGCGAATTAACCCTAGGACCACCTACCAATGCTAGACACTTAACAGAGTTATAGGGGTGTAAGATCTGACCATGCCACATTCGTTAGCCTTGTCTATGTTAGTAGAGGCACTTAATGACACTTATGTCTTCGTACCGATGAACCCAAGGCTTTACAATAGCTTTGGATAGGACAAGGTATAAGATAGATCTAGGCGAATTTGACCATCTGACCCGAAATGAATATTGATTCCCCGAACGATATGATAGGATGCACTTATACGAAAACTAATCATGATCATAACAAGAGTAGTAATTAGGTTAACACTACTTCTCTTTACTGATTTTCTTCTATTTACTTTATTGTCTTGTTATTACTTTTAATTAGTTTAATTAATCTTTCAACTCAAAACCCCCTTTTAAACATGACACGACTTAGATAATTTCCCCACCTTAGCTCTTAGGACGACCTCGGCTTTACCATTTGACTATACCACACACGACCTGATACACTATCCGTTAGTGCGTAAAAGGTAGACCTTAGGTAAACGAGACTTTATAAATATTAAAACCTGGTCAGTAAAACCTGCATCACTGGTAAAGGTAAGTTCTGACATTAAATTGCGAACTGAAAAGAGATCCATTCTTCTCTTTCGCTACCCTGCAAGTAATCTTAAAGGAAACAATTTCAGTTAACGAATCGATCCCAAAAATTATTTCCAAAAGTTTTTTACACAAATACCCACAAAAAGCCAAAAACATTTTGTTTTATTGTTAATAATTACATAAAAGACATTATCGAGAAACATTCGACAGAATACCTACCAACTAAGGGTATGACCATTAATAAGTTATCGAACTAAAAATTAAAACTTGCCTTTGTATCCTTGTGAATTGGGGTACCTTTTTCAAAGAAGCCATTTATATTGTGATTATTGGTTTAAGTTCTCTGTTGTTTTGCGTCGGTCTTGTTTTAATTGGTTTTGGTTTTAGTGCATGCGCACTCGTTCAGAAACAAGGTGTGATCGTCAAAGAAACGTAACTGAGTTACGTGCAGTTATTGAAGAACCCATCATAAAAATGGACGACGAGCCCCCACCACCCCCACCAAACCCTCCCAAGGATGAAACAGCTCCCGATCTCCGAACAATGGAGGAGTTGTGTCAGCCTACCATGCACGGGAGAGGTGGACCCATTGCACCACTCACTATTGGAGCCACAGACTTTGGACTCAAGCACCACATGATCTAACAATTCTAGAATTTGTGCCAGTTCCACGGTTTACCCTGTGATGATGCAAATAAGCATCTCGATAAGTTTCTTACCATCACCCAGAGTATGAAGCAGAATGGTGTCACCGAAGATGACCTTCGCTTATATCTCTTTTTGTATTCTCTCACTCATCATGTTACTGCCGAGTTTGATCGTCTCCCGAAGAATTCGATCCATAGTTTTGATGAAATGGTTTCAAAATTTCTAGCAAAATACTTTCCACCATCCATGGTGATGAAATTGAGAAACGATATCAACAACTTCCGACAGCGTCCTAAGGAGTCCTTATTTGAGGCATGGGAAATCTACAAGCTTTCCATCGATTGTTTTCCTAATCACAATATGATTCTTGTCACCATCATAGATATCTTCTATAATGGTTTGACACTTCGAAATCGTGACACGATCAATGCTGTTGGTGGTGGGGCCTTTATGAAAAGGACCCCCGAGGAGTGCTATGATCTAATTGAGAACATGACTGCCCACCACAATTTTTAGGATTCCTCATCTGAGAGGAATGATTCATGTAAATCTGTCACTCCAGCATCCAATGAAATAGCTGCCCTCACCAAGAAACTTGATGATTTGTCCACTACAATTTTGTGAATTCATTAGATAAATCAAAATCATCATGTCAACGTTCTGAACCCAAGTTGTGAAACTTTTGGTGGTCCACACCCATATACTGAGTGTCCAGCCTTCGGTGGCTTCACTCATGAGAACGTATTTGCTGCTCTAGGTTCCTACAACGCGGGAGGTAATTCTTACAAACCACAGGGGGACCGTAATCTCTTGAGCTATCGTTCCAACAATTATCTGGGACCACCCGGTTTTAATCAGTCTCAAAACCCGAATGCTCAAAACAGAAACCAAAATTTCAATCAAAATCAAAACCAAAATCGAATGAACCAAGGTTTCCATAACCAAGGGAATTTCAATTCTGGTCAAAACCAGGGTTTTCACAACCAAGGAAATTTTAACCGTAATCAAGCTCATGGTAATTTTAATCAGGGAAATAAATTCTATCAGGCTAATAATTTTCAAGAAAGTAACAATTTTCAGGGTAATAACAACCAAAATCAAGGAAATTTTTAAAACAACCGTGTTCAAAATTTTCCTAATCAAAATCAAGTTGTTGTTCACCCCAATCCTCTTCTGATGAATTGTTAAAACAATTCATGAAATCACAAGAGGAAACAAATAGGTTATTGGTCAGCCAAATCTATGAACTTAAGAAGTCTTTAAATGAACGACCCTTGGGCTCAGGTACACTTTCGAGCAACACGATCGCTAACCGGAGGGGTGATGTCAAGGTGATCACAACCCAAAGTGCAGTCTCATACAATGGATCCAAACGTGAAATTGAGGCTACAACGAACATGGTACTTCCTACTGATAACGGAGGTACCAATGACGTCCCTCCTCCAGTTGTCCCGGTCTCGACACCCAAAACAAAGGTCGTATTTGAAGCTCTCAAGAATCCCGTTGAAATTCCAAAACCCAACCCTAAGCCCACAATTCCATATCTTTCACGTTTACAAGATCAAACGCTCCGTGAAAAAGCAAACCACCAAATGTGTAGGATCATAGTTTTATGTTGATATTGTGATTCGGGAGGTCGGGTTTGGTAAAAGAATAAGAAACCCATAGTTAGAGAGAGAGAGTAGAGAGAGAAGGGAAAACTAGTGAGTTTATTGATAATAAGGAAAAGTGAAAAAACACACACAAGTCTCACCCCTCCATGGAAGTATGGAGGGGTATATAAAGCCTAACACATGCTATACTATGGCAATATTACATAACTAGTCCATGTGTTTTGGCTTAACAAGATAGTAAATGTAATCCCGTAAATGTCGTTCCATTTACGTGTTAGGATCAAAAACTTTGATCCCAACAATCTTCCCCCAATGGGGCGACATAAGGGATTACTTACAACATTTCCTACAAGTACAAATACAAATAAAGAAAGGTCTTCATCGGCTCTTCAAGTGCTGAGGATGACTACAGTTGACGCTCTTTGTCTTCATCTTATACCTCGGCTTGAGAACTTTATCTTTACTTGTAGGCAAATGATGTAATATGCATGAAATGGATTAACTTCCCCCCAATTCATGCTGCATGCCTTTAGTGGCTTCTTCGTACACTTCTTTTTGGCGAAGTTTCTGAATCAGCTTCCCCCCAAACTGACAACCGTCTTCAGCAGATTCGAAACATTGATGTAGTAAACAAGTCTTCTAACTTTTGAAGTTTTGAGTACGCAGCGGAATTTGTAGATGACACAGTAAACCACCAAGCAAATCTGACTAGTCACTTAATCACAGTTGTACTCTATGCGGAAGCTCTGTTCGGGGGTAACATGCAAGAAATCAGCAAGATCTTCTCACATATGCAGGCTACTTCACACTTCACAACCCGCGAGAGTTGAAACGATTACTCCAAAATCACAAAACTGAACCACTGATCATCTCTGCGGACGTCTCTCCGGTAGTAATAAAATTGTAAGCTCGATCACGTGAGTCTATTATGCGTCCTTGATGTGCACATTTCTTCCCCCTAATTGCAGAACCTCGTGGAAAATGAGTGTTTTCGCAAAGAAGTCAAGAAAAGTCAAAGAAGCAAAACAACACCCACTCTCTCTTCCCCCACGATGTCTTCGCGGAATCGGAAGCATACACACTATGTTTACGATGGAAAACGGAGGCAGCGTAACCCCATATGTCTAACTAACCGATTATGTGTGAAGTATTAAAAAATAGCCAGTGAGAATCAACTGCTGATAAGCAACTCTACTCTTTTATACTCTTCTCATCTAACTCTTTCCCAATCCCATTATCATTCTGTCGGCTCTTTGTAGTGACTACTGATGGAGAAAATTCAATATTATGAACTTGAGACTGAAGTAAAATAACCCAAACTTGTGACTTAAACTTGCACTAATGTATGACTAAGAGCGGCGTAGAGAGTTCGTCCACCATCGAATCCCTAAGTACTCGATACTCTACCACCATCAAGTATAAGAAGTACATCACCTCTTGAGTATCCACAACTTTGTGTGACACTGAGCACTACAACATAACTCCTTAAAGTGATAGCTATACACTGTGAGCACAACAACGTAACTCCTTACATCAGGTATAACTAGACAACTCAAGTCTTTGTCATTTATACGGATAAAACCTCGAACAAGGATCTTAAAGAATCATGCATCCAACCAACCCCGATATCTTCAAGATACTAAGTACACGCACCCGTGAAATTCCACTTCAACCTCAAATAAATAATAAAGAATTATCGCCGTAGTCACATCTTACGGTTAAATGCCCAAAACTAGCCTTTTTGACGGTTAAGTGAATTTGATAATGGTTTCCCGATCTTGTCAAAATATGTATCACCGTGAAATAACCAAAACACCACTCTTTCTCGCCAAGAAATTATACCAAAAATTGACATACCATGTATTAAAAAAATACATTTGATGATACTAAATGAATTCTCAGCCCAAAGTATATCATTTTCGGATCCAAAAACAAACCCAACACCAAGTAATTTACATCACATGACAATTTGTTTAATACATTCGTTTAAGCCCATAGTCACAATTTTCGCAGCCCATGACATCAACTCAGTCCGAATCAAAACCTATTAAACTATTATTGCCCAAAAGTGATAGGTCTAGTTTGATAATCCAAACACACTTGTTAGGTCACCATTGTGTAAACACAAGTATAAGAATGGTAGAAATGAGATGAGAATGAGAATGGGATGATTATATGATAAAGAGAAATGTAAGAACAATAGTTTCCTTAAGAAATCAAATAACCAACCAAGTATTACAAAGACCTAAGCCATCTATTTATAGGGAAGGAGCTAGGGCAACACTCCCTCTCCTCCCATTCATGAAATCGTATGGGCCTTAAAGCCCATGGATCACCTAGCTTAAGTCTAGTAAACTTTGTAACATAAACTATATTGTAAGTAAAATAATAACTAAAGCAACCTATTATTACAAATGACCGAGACTTCATAAAATAGTAAAACTATGACCCCAACAATCTCCCCCTAAGGGTCGGTCATCATGGTTGCTTGACGTCTTCATCTTTGTCGTAGACTTGTGACATGTAAATCTCTAGACGTCTTAAAACATGATTTGAATGATAATGGATAAACTTTGCTCTTTGTCTTTGTTCTTTGATGATGTTGTAGTGATTGTGTTATGAAGTAATCTGCCATTCGTCACTCCTGCGTCTGTGGTGGTTGAGCTCCATTCCAACATACTCATACATCTTTGGACTTAGACTTTCACGTACAAGAAGTTCCTTTACATGCATTGAGATCTTTGTCTTTATACTTTGTAGATTCATCTTATTGGCGTTGAATCTTTCTTTGAACCTTGTGTTGCTAAGATCTTTGGGGAAGCTTTCTTTGACTTCAAGATGTATGTATGAGCATGTTGGAATCTACGATCATGGAAGTGAGATACCTGCGAGTAAACAGTTAGCAATAAAACAACCGGTACTTACGGATAAGGAATTAGCGCTCATCAACAGCATATTGTGAAGATTCCTTCTAATCCTTATCCAGGCCGTTCCCATATCAGATACTCCCGAAGGAGCTTACGAGACCTACTGAGTAGCTCAATGACTGGGTGAGTCGCTGGGGATCACTCCACGACTGTAGACCGTAATGGAACCACCGCAAACACTAAGCGTAACCCTTGTGGGGTTACCTAAGTGACCTGCTGTCAGGGCTGTTTGATGTTGACCCTGGCAGGATTTCCGTTCAATCATTAAGAAATACTTACGTAATCCTCTCATAAACGTTCTCGGCAGATTGCTAAGATCTGCGAAGGACTCGATAATTTACAGCTAGTTTCCATTGATGTAGAACACCAGTTACAGAAATACTAAGTGTTCCTAAGAGATCTTTGATGTATCTCGAGGCTCTAGACTCTATAAGTGCACACCTAGGTTTCCTATGCGGAGACTGGGGAGGTGTCTCTTGCTTCAATATCAACCGTCTCTAAGAGATACGTCGATAGATTATGCGGGATCCCCGTGAGAATGAAACAAGTCCTTTTAAGAGAACTTGAGTGGTTAAGAAGGTTTAGTGCATTGCGTCACTGGGTCCATGACGACTTAATCTTCAATACCGGTGTTGTCTTTTGCAACAGCCAGTAGCATACGTATTGAACCCGGTGTCTGCCCTAAGGTTGAACATATGGAGGGCTATTTTTTTTCACCCTTTACTTTACTTTTTTTTTTTTAATTCTTCAACTCCTTCTTTCCCTTTCATTCATTTCTCCTTTTTCCGTATCATACCTAAGGACTTCTAAGTCTAACTATTGGAGATGTCCTTGGGTAGATCCCTCCGGCTCTGGTGGATCATAGGACGAATATTCCTATCTTAATCACCTTATAACTCCGACAGTAGCCAAGAAACCTTTGATTGAAAATCTCTCAAAGTGTTTGTGATAAAAAAATATTTTGGTTAACACTTTGAGAGTTTTGTGTACACTTTTGAAGGGCTCCCCCTGCACATGTGCTCATAAGTGTTTAAATAAATTTGCACATGCGGGAGGAGCAAGCATTTTTGAACTGATCCACTTTCCGTGAACAAGACCGATTCGAGACACGCTTACATCACTAGTTAAACTAGCTTGAAGTTATTACCCGGCCTGATCAAGTTCACAGAAAGTTTCTCGAGACGGTACATTTCTACTAAGACATATCCTTTTCGAGAAACGCTTACGTGGCTAGTTAAAGAGATACGTTGTCAGCTTTTAGGTGACAATTAGCTCTAATAACTAACTTGATGTTATTACCCGTCGAGGATAAGTCGTTTCGATATTACTGACTTTTGTTGTCTCGTCAATTCCTGGGTCAATACTGAGTCTAGCTCGCACATGATACAACTTTGAAGCTTTGACTTCGTATATTTTAATCACTGTTTCATTTTCTCCCCCTCAAAAATAGCATATATAATGATATTTTTGACAAACTTTTAGATTAAAATATGCCTTTTGAGTCTTACGGGGAGATTCACAAAGAACTTTTGATTTTGAGCAAAGTATTTTGTTTTGACAAGTGCTCCCCCTCAACAAGTGATTAGGTCTTATTGAGGTGAAATACTTGTCCTTTTGAGCAGAATTATGAAAAATCATAAATGTTTGATTAATTCTACTCAAAAGTAAGAAGCCTTCGCTCCTTAAATTAGGATTGAGGCACTGAAGCGTACCTCAGGGTCCTTTCTTTACAAGTTCGGGTTGTGCACTGTAATGCGTGCACAAGCCATTGTGAAATTCAATCAAATGAAATAATTGATAATGAAAAGTTAACCAAATGTACCAAGTTAATCTTCGTCAGGAAGTGGAGCGTCAAAGTCAGTGAACTTGGGTTCTGGTCTTTCGAAGTTTCTGACAGGAAACGATGGTCTGGCACCGATATAGCTTTCCAGTCGTCTGATCTGTTCACGTCGAAATAACCTTTCTTCAATCTTTAAGACAAAGTTACGAACTTGTCTTCTTATGCTGGATTTCCATCTAGGTTGTTCCCCCTTAGCTATCTTGCGGCGATCATCATTCAACCTTTTGACAAGCCCATCACGAACAGACTTGAGTGTAACATCACAGAATTTGTGTACCTCATCGAACCTCATGAAACTTTGTAGCTTTTTGCTGTTGACGTAGGTGAAACCAAAAGGTTCTTGGTTGAGAGTGAACTGTGATGTTTGATAGATACCATCAAAGTAGAATTGTGGCTTTGTCAAATTGATCTTCTGTTGGTAACTTTCCACTCCAAGCTGAAGATCTTCCACTCTTTCTTGAACAATCAAACGTCGGATGTAAAGAAGTAGTGATGCCATGAAGTTGTACTGTACATCTCTGTCAAATCCACACATTCTTTGTTGAACCTTTTCGAGATACATGTCTTCTATGTCATTGAGATTAAGGTCAGGAAAGTCTGCTTCGGAGAATTTGTACTTCTTTTCATCTTGTCGTTTAACAATAATTTCACGCATGAATATGTAGTTAAACCGTTTCGACTGTTGAATCTCCAAGATAGCGATGATCTTAGATTTCTGCTTCACATTTTCCAAGGATTTCTCTCCTAATCTGCTGGTATAACCGAGACGACGTCGTTCTGGCCAGTGTAGAATTCCGTGTAGGGCATCTCTGTCGTAAGCTACGATGGAGTTGCTGAACACATGAGTAGTTTCTTCAATAGCCGGAATTTCGTATCGTGCGGCTGGTACTGAGATTGTGAGTGAGGAAGCATATTTCTTCTTGGATGTCTCCTGAGTGAGCTGGATGTTACGAAGATCTTTGTTGAAGAAGAAGCTGTAAGGTATCTTAGGTTTGTCTGGAAATCCTTTCAACGGTAATGGTTTGGTCAAGTCGGTGAAGTAAGGTTTTTCATGATTCTTGGAACTTAGATCGATATTCACTTCTGGATTTAGCCAGTCAAAGTCAGCAGACATTGCACTAGCTATATTCTGCATATGGTACTCGTATTCGACTTTGTTTCCAGATCTTTTCTTGAGGAATTCTTGTGCATCCCTATTGATTCTTCTGAGCTCTTCCTTTGTGAGTTTGTCGATGTGAAGATCCTTCATAATGACTTGGGTAAACTGTAGAGTGTTACCAGGAAGTGGTTCTTCTTCTTCGAGAGGAGGTTGAGCTTGGACCATTTCTGTCAGCCAATCATTCTAAGGATTGTCATCATTCTCGAGCCATGAATGACATTTCTTCTTCTTTGATTTCTTAGACTTAGATGTAGCATCTTTGTCCTTGGCTTTGGACGGTGACGATGGTCCAGCATGAGAATCATGAATTGGTGGAGCACGATAATCGGTGTCAAGTTGATCTTGGAAGTCATCAGTCTGTTCCATGAAGGTTTCTTCCTCTTCAGTTTGACCTTGACCAGTAGTTGAGGGGTGTTGTTCATTTCCAGGAGGAGTTGAGTCCTTTTGTGGTTGTTGAGAGGATGAGGGACCTGTTCCAGACTTGGGTTTCTTGCCTTTGGAGTTTGGGTCAGGATCGTCATCTTTTCTTGTCCGTTTACGGGTTCCAGCAGCATCTTTGCATGACTCCTTTGATATGTAAGCCACCATAGCATCATACAGTGCTTTTTCTTCTGCAGTCTGTGTGGGTTTGGAGGCAATGTTGTCAAAGAGTTTGGCAAGCATGTCATTGAAGGACAGTTCAGGGACGGTTGGAGCCACAGTAGAAGGTTTTGCTGAGTGAAGCGTGAATGGTGTTGTTGACAACATTTTCCTTGTAACACTTCTGATTCTGTGATCCAAGTTGTCATTGATTGGTTTAAGAAGGTTTGCTACTTCAGGAGTGATCATCTCAACAAGATTATCAGTGAGAAAATCATGTGTTGCCGTCCTGATAAATCCTTCGTAATCAGAGTTCAAGAACTTGTCGATCAGCTGCTTTGACTCCTGGTAGTCCTCAACTTGTCTGGTGAGACTTGTAACCATGTCGGTGAGTTTGTTGACTTGCTCCTGAAGATCAACTTGTGGTTTCGGTACATTGATTGAATGCTGTTTAGATGCGGTTTCAGAAGGTGTGGGAGATGAGTGCTCAGGTGATGATTCAGATGACGACTCGTTGTGAGAGTCTGAGGAAGAAGCAGGAGGAGTCGGATCCTGTGGTGGAGAGTCTTGAGGAGGTGGAGGTTGTGCTGAGGAAGTCTGCTGAGAAGATGACTTAAGAAATATGTTGGTGTCAAACGCGTTCTTCTCTTCGTTTTCCTTTCTACGACGTTCCTCTGCTTCCTCTGCTTCTCGTGCAAGAAACTCTGGAGTAATTAGGTATTCATGTTCCTGATCCGTAGCTATGTTCTCTTGACCGCCAACATTCTCCTCTATAGTTGCAGTCTCTGTCATAATGACATCTCCTGTTTTGTCTGTATCTTTAACGGTGTCATCAGGCTGTGGAGCTGATTCTATCGTGGTGGATACAACGGGAGGAATCATGCTGCTTGTAGCTCCTACATGTTCAGACTGATCAATAGGTGGTGGAGTTAAAGGTTGAGACATGAGTCGGCTTTCGAGAGTTGCTTTCCTTTGTTCTTTCCTAAGCTGCTTTTCTTCAGCTCTAGTGTCGACAACTATACTCTTCAGTTTGTGTTTATCGACCAAAGGTTCAACGATTGGTTCGTCTTCATCATCATTAGGCTCATTAATTGTGATCCCTTTTCTTTTCCTTGTCTCTTCTTCATAAGTTTCAAGACTTTGTTGGATGGCAATCTCTGTTGCAGGGAAGCTTTCATCAGGTGCTCTATATCTCAGTTCATAGTCTGGTTCTTCTTCTTCAGATTCCGTATCGAACTCGGATTCGGTGTCAGAAGGTGGAGGTGTAGGTTCATCCCGAATAAAGTACTCAGGAGTTGCTTTCTTCTTCGGCTTGGTAGCAGGTTTAGGTTTGGATGTAGGTTTAGGTGTGGTTGAAGTCTTGGGTATTGAAGCCGCCTTAGATCTAGTATGAGGTGATCCAGTGATGCTTGTAGTGCTCCCAGACTTTACCCCTCCTTTGCTTCGAGTCTTTATGGTGGCTTCTTCCTGTTCCCCTTTGTAAGCAAGATCATACAACCTGAAGTTCGCCCTTTTCTTTATACTGTCATTCAGAAGGTATTCGGGAAGCCTCATTCCTTTGATCTTGGTTGAGGAAGTGGTCGTTTTGATGAATGAGATGGTGAAGTCGTCCTCAAAGAGGTGCTTTGGCTCATTAGAATCAGCCATCCTCTTGATGAATTCTGGAGAGCTTTTGCAGAGATGTTCTATAAGAAGCTTGGTGAATCTTGTGAATGGTATCATAGTCTTCACACGTTCGGTCTGAATACTGTGGACTATATCATTCATGATAGGAACTGCAAAATCAATCGGTGTCAGAAAGCATGTGACACCTAAAAATCAGAAAGCATGTGAAAAGACCAAATTATCCCTACAAGTTTAAAAATTATTTAAAAGCTTATTAAGTATCCAAATAAATCCCAAACTCCTAACAATGCATAAGTTAAAATTACTAAATTACCCCTACTATGGCCGAATGATATATATATAGTTTTATTATGATTTAATTTAATTTTAAAAGATATGGATTATTTAAAAAAGGAAGATTATCATCAAAATATATTCTCCCAACCCATATCACGAAATTTCTGGTCTCCCCCCCCCCTTATACCACACGGCATTCCATTTAAAAAGTCAAACCATACCTCATTTGTTCCTAAACCCTAGCCGATCTAAGCAAAACACACAAACAAATTTGTGTAGCCCCCATTCGACTCACACAGCACTCCTAAGCATTTTTCTGTGAGTTATCATCATCCTAAGAAGCCAAGAAAAATCCCATTCGAATTGTTGAAGCCTTGCACGATCGTGGTACAAGTTTCTTTGTGTCGAGCCCTAAAACAAAGGTAAATTCGTTATGCTTCACACGACCTCTATAAAAATGATTTCTTATTTTTCTGATGTTCCTTACATCATATAAGACCCACGAAAATTGGTTTCAAGGTTGCTAGGCCTTTGGTGAAGTCGTGACGATTTTTGGAGTGTTTTAGCCAATCGAGTATACATCTGATCGAACTGCTGATTCCACGCGTTTCAAAATTGATTTGGTATTTTTCTCAGACCCTTTATACCTTATAAACATCAAATAAATTGTTGGATTCGATCCATGCATGCTCTACATCATTTTCGTGATTTAAATCCCTAAAAACGTGTTTAATTGTGAAATATATACTCCGATCCAGAATAATTATTAATAAAATTATTATACACTTATTATGATGTGATATAACCTGGAAAAATGTTGGAAGAATTATCATGGCCTAAAACATTGTGTTTCGTAATTATTTTGTTTTGATTAAATTGTATAAAGAGAAAAAGAAAATAAAATCGTGTATCCTAGGGTTTATGAACTAGGGCTTGTTTTGATTTTATTAATGGCTCTTAAATGATTAAGTAATGATTAAAATTGGATTAGGTTTGATTAGGGTTTTTAATCATGCATAAAAATGTTATACGATTTGGTACAAATGATTTGGGTGAGTTTTGTGAACTTTAAAACTTAAGGGTTAATTCTGGAACTTTATTTGAGCTGTATAAGATTCGAATAAAATATAAGATGAGGGTGCTAAGTGTAAGTTTTGCATTTAAATGGATTAAAATGTATTTAATGATTAATTAGGGTTTGTTTTGAAATTAATTAAAAGAGAGGGACTAAAAATGTAATTTTCAGAAACTTGGAGCTGTTTTGAGTATTTAAAAGTATTCAAGGGATTATGTGCTAATTTGGTAAATTAATGGCTTAATATGTAATTATTAAGAATTAAAAGTTGAAATTGTAAATTAAAGGGTTAAATATGTAACTTTGATAACTTGAAGGACTTAAAGTGTAAATTGTGAATACTTGAAGGTATATTCGTATAACATGATAAAATAAGGGATCATTATGTAAAATGGATAACTTAAGGGTTTAAAGTGTAACTTTGAATACTAAAAGGTTTAAAGTGTAATTTTGAAAATATAAGGGTGTAAAAGGTAAAGTTATGAAACCCTAAGGACCAAATGTGTAAATGTGTTAAAAGATACTTTGATTCCATTAATAATGATTCAACTTCCTAATTATGGAAACTTTCTAAAAGTGGAAACTTACTATTTATGGAAACCTGCTAAAAGTGGAAAGTCACTTTAAATGGAAAGTTACTAAAACTGGAAAACCGACTAAAATGAGAAATCTGAATTGAATAAGTTATTAATAATAAGCCGATCATTAATTCGTGTAGATTCGCTGAAGAAGGAGTTTTGCTTTCGACCTTTATGTTTCTGTCATGTGTGCACTTGCGGTTTAAGGTACAGATATTCTGACCTTTCTCAAAGGGTTTCTCATGATCTCTTTCATATTCTGATCCATTAGTTCCCGAATTGATGCCATTGCTATGATCCCCTTTACTTGAACCTTCTCTGTTGATCCCACTTGATATGACCTCCGTTATGAACCTATGCTATGAAAACCTTCTTAATGATACCATGGAAATGTTTTGAGAAGAACCGATTTGAAAAGATGTTTATAAATGATGCTAAATTTCTTTTTAAAAGAAAGGTTATTTAACTTTCATGAACCCTATATTTTGAAAGACCATTTTTATGAAAACTGTTTTAAAAGATTATTTAAATTGGACTTTTAATAGAAACTTTTGAAACGGACTTTTGAACTGAACTATGAATTGATTTTTGAATATGAACCTTGACCTGATAAACTCTGATTGGACCTTGAATACTATTTCTGATATGAACCCTTTGTTATGAACTGCTATTATGAACCTTTGATATGATTCTGAGATAAACCTTTGCTATATGACCTTTTGCATGACTTTGAGACCTGACTCTTAGTTTGATACCCGAGCCATTTATGTTTCTCCTACCTATGGAGGTACCATAGGCATGTCTGTGATGCACCACTGGCATGACTCATGTGTGGGTGAGTGATTTCTCACGCCGTCCCTTTTTATGATTACTATTATGGCCATTATGACTTTGAGTATATGACTTTGAGATTGACTTTGAGTAAGGGGCGTATGGGTTGCAATCCTAGACATGTATGCTTAGTGGATTTAACTATGACTTTGAGTTGACTTTGAGGTGATTGGTACTGTGTGCTATACATGCCCTTCACAACCCCTGGGAGCTGATCACTCCACCCTTATGATACATGAGGACACCCCTCATATTATCTGGTTGCCTGAGAGGTATCCCCTCTGATTGTGAGATTATGAATTGAAGGCTTATGACTTTGAGATATGACTTTGAGTTTTGGGCTCGTGGTGGAGGACTATCCTATTCCTTCATTTCTATTATTCATTTGTTTATTCCTTATGATATTCCCCAATGCACTATATTTCAGTTCTATTTCATTATCATTGCTTTGTATATGTATATGTTCATTGGGCTTTTTAAGCTCAGCCGCATTTCCTTTTCCTGCGGCAGGTTTTAGTAGGAAGCTGGGTTATGGGAAGAGAGTGTGACTGGACTTAGAAGACTATGCTTTGGACTAGAGACGATTAGATGAAGTTTCACTTTATTTAGACATAGTATTTATTGTTTTATAACCTTGTAGTTTCAGATTTTCATTTGTAACCCTGAATTTCGTTGTATGTATGAATCATATGCTTGTGTTTGTTCTGATATGTCACTGTAATGTAATACTTCTACCCTTATCGGGTTGGGGTGTTACAGATGTTCATGACCACTTTTCCTTCCAGATATAGATCTTACCACCAACAGACAGAATGTTCTCCAAGGCTGAGGGATATACTTGGCATTAAATTGGGAAAGCTTGACTAGCGGTACATCATCATCAACCTCATATCCTAATTCAATGAAGAAGTCAAGAAGATCCAGGTCAGGTAGTATAGGAGCAAATTCGTTGTCAGTTTGTGGCATGAGAAGGGCGGTTCGAAGAACATCATGATCTACAGTGTATTCTTGGTTATCCAATGTGACAGTGAAAGACTCATCATCCAAGTTAGCTTGAGCAGTAAGCCAGAATTGATGAAGGTAGAACAGCGGAACTGAAGTAGAACAGGTGAGTAAAGGTTTGCATGGATGTGCAAGTAGGATATCTTTCACAATCATGCACGATTTCTCTGTGATTTTCAATTTGTTGAAGTCCACTCGGGGATTGTTATTTCCAATCGTGACATTGTAGTTTTCGGGAGTGATGTCATCCAAGGTGAGCAGTGGAAGACTTTGTTCAGTGACGTTCTCATTGTGTTCAGCCATGTTTATCTGAAAAGCATTATCATAAACCAAACATCCAAATTTGTTACGTATTAGCACAGTTTTGAGTTTGGATACAGATATCTACTTGAGACAGTTAAGCACAGATGTGTCATTTTGTTATGAGTGAAGAGTCACATAATGCATACTTGAAGAGTCATAATACATTTAGAATCACGAAATCAACTATACAATTCAATGACTCGCAAATAAGCACAATTGATATACACAATTCGTAGTTATTTCACATTACACAACAACAATGAATCACAACAAGGTTACACGGATATTACATGACAAGGCCAAAACAAGATTTCGAAAAAAATATCATAAACCTTTTATCGCAAACTTGAGTTGAGAAAAGATTTCGAAAAATGTTACAAAGAAATTTTATCGAGAAAGTAACTTCTCGAAAAAAATCCTTATGAGTAAAGTTTATCGAGATCTTTCCTTTGTCAAGAATTTGCGAAAAGTTTAAGTTTTTGAAAAAAACATCATTTTCGATAAAACTTTTCGAGAACCTGGTGATTTCGACAAATAGAGTTCAAAAAGTGATTTCGAAAAGATAATTTCGAAAAAACTGAGGTTGAACAACTTTTATCGAAAACGTAAGTTTCTCGATAAGTTTTTCAAAGATTGCGATAATTCTTGATTTTCTCGAAAAAATTCTTATACAAGAATCAAATTGATTTTTGAAGTTACACGTACGTTTCTTTAGCAAAGAACTTTTCCAATGATTCAGGCCTGTCATTAAGATAGATAAACACCACTTAGATAAAATCACTAGCCTCGATAACAAAGATTTCGATAAATGCTAAGAACAAGTTCTCGATAATGACACAACTTTGAGTCAAATGAGTATCATTGAATCAAGCATATCACAAGTACATGTAGTAAGCACATAATGACAGTATTCATCACATAAGACTCAGTTAGATCGACATTATCAAAGAACGAGGCATACTAGCTTATCGAGAACCAAGTTTCAATGGTGTAAATCATCAAAGATATATCAAACATGTATCCAAGTAGTCACAGAAGCATATCCCACCAATAAAACAAAGCAAACAAACATAGAATCTTATAAACCCTAATCGACCCAATATCAAGATTTCGAGAATCAAGCAAACATGAATGGAATTGAGATAAAATGATATAGTTAGTTTAGTGACACTAAATGTAACAAAACCCTATCAAGAAATCAGTTACCAAACCATGATTTTGCAGATTTCGAAATCGCTAAACCCTATATATCGAAATCGATTTTGCAAGAAATTTAGTCGTTGGATTTGCAATTAAACGAAAACCTATGTTTGTAATGCCCTAAAGATTACTTAGGAACTTACAATTAGATGATCAAACTCGTGGATATCTTGAATGAATAAGGGCCGTAGGTTTGATAAAAGGGTTTAAGGGGTTTTGACTATTGTGGTGTGTGTGTTATACTGTTTGTTTGTTTTATTATTTTTGAAATTTTAAGTTTTGTCACTTTAGGTCCCTTAACTTAATTTGATATACCTACTTGAGTCCTAAAGTTATGACAAACTTGTGTAACATCGAGACATACATCCGTTAATCCTAACTTATGAAGTCCTTACTAAGAGATGAGACAAAGGAATGTTTAAAGAACGTCCACACACTCCGAAGTACCGTAAAATACGAGAAACATGCAAGTATACCAATTAAAAAATTGGTAAAAGATTTAAGCGTGACTCCCCCTCAACACTTGTAAAGTAAGAACAAAGTGTTGAAGTGAAGCGATATACTTGCATTTTTTTTTATTATTTTTTATTTTTTTTAAGAAATAAAATGTGAAAAATCTTTTTGTGTTTTGATTGATTTATAGTTAAGAAAAAAAAATATTATACAAAGATAGTTATGATGTTTGACGATCAGTTGTATTTTAAAAACTTTTCCAGATCCTCTGGAGTCAAACATCTCATACCAATTTGGTGAACTAGACTCGCAAACCTTGATGGTGCTAAAGATTTGGTAAGTAAGTCCGCCAATTGGTACTCTGTTCCAACAAAATAAAGTTCAACGGTACCCTTTTCCACATGCTCTTTGATGAAATGATATCGGAGATCAATGTGTTTGGATTTGCAATGATGCACAGTGTTGCAGGAGATAGCAATTGCACTCTTTGAATCATAGTAGGTAGGAATCTTGTTGAATAGGTAGCCATAATCCTTAAGTTGTGATCTCATCCAAATGACTTGAGCACAACAAGCAGACATGGCTACGTATTCAGATTCTGTAGACGACAGTGAAGTGCAGTCCTGCTTCTTAGATTGCCATGACACGAGTTTGTCTCCGAGAAATTGTAATCCACCAGATGTACTTTTGCGTGTGTCTAAACATCCTGCATGATCAGCATCTGAAAAAGCAATTAGTTCAAAACTAGAATCCTTCGGATACCAGATTCCCAAGTTAATGGTTCCCTTTATGTATCGAATGATTCTTTTGACCTCACTGAGGTGTTTTTCAATTGGTTTAGACTGATAGCGAGAGCACATGTAGACAGCAAATACTATATCAGGTCTACTAGCTGTGAGATACATGAGGGACCCAATCATACTTCGGTATTTGGTAGGGTCAACAGGAGTCCCATGTAAGTCAGCATCTAGTTTTGTGGTATAGCCCATCGGTGTATTATAAGTATCACTGGTCATCATTCCATGTTTCTTTAAAATTTCAAGAGCATATTTGGACTGATTTATAAAAATTCCACGGGGTGATTGATGAACTTGTAGTCCTAGAAAGAACGAAAGTTCACCCATCATGGACATTTCAAAATTATCTTTCATTAATTTTGCAAAATCATTAGAGTAACTTCTTTTTGTTGAGGCAAAAATGATGTCATCGACATATATTTGAACAACAAGTAAGTCCTCCCCGTAGGTTTTTGTAAATAGTGTTGGATCCACCGATCCTTTAGAAAATTTATTGGCCAGTAAGAAAGTGGACAGTTTGTCATACCACGCCCGTGGGGCTTGCTTGAGTCCGTAGAGTGCCTTTTTGAGTCGGTAAACGTGATTAGGACGCTCAGGATCAATGAAGCCTTCAGGTTGACTGACATAAACTTCTTCACGGAGTTCTCCATTAAGAAATGCTGTTTTCACATCCATTTGGTAAACCACCATATTCCTGTGTGCAGCATAAGCCAAAAAGATCCGAACAGCTTCATGTCGAGCCACTAGAGCAAGGATTCAGCAAAATCAAGTCCTTCCAGTTGGAAGTATCCTTTCGCTACCATACGTGATTTGTTGCGTATGACAGTTCCTTCAGCATCAAGCTTATTCTTCCAAATCCATTTTAACCCAATGACAAAGACTCCGTCAGGTCTTTCAACTAATTCCCAGACTTCAAGTCTTATGAATTGCTGAAATTCCTCTTGCATAGATTCAATCCAGTTGTCATAAGTCATTGCATCTTTAATGTTCTTCGGTTCTTCGTGACAAACTGTGAGTGCATAGATACAAGTTTCTCCATCTGTGTGAAGTCGTTGTCTTGTCATAACAGGTGCATCTGGATGGCCAATAATATGAACTAGTGGATGGTCTCGAGTCCATTTGTGTGTTGAAGGGTGTAGTTGATAAGTCTTACCCATGTTAGCAGGATCCAAATTGCGTGTTGACGACTCAGCAATTTCAGGAACTGTAGGAGCCAGTGCAAACGGATTAAAGAACGCATTAGGATCATGCTCTGCGAGTTGTGGAACTGATATTGGTGTTGGATCTTCATCTGGATTGCGGGAGTTAGAGCCAGTTTGTTCTGCTGTAGATGGTGATACAATTGGAGGACCGTCTCTCTCAACAGTTGAAGAAGTTTGTTGAGGTGAGTCTGGTACAGGAATATTGTCAGGTTGAGCAGCGGAAGGTGGGACCTCATTAGGACGGTATTCAATTGTGTCATCAAACAGTGGAGCAAACAAGGTTTCTAATTCTTTGCGGTTCAGTGGCAATGGTTCAGCTGAAGATGCCGGAGAATTAAGACGGTTGAATTCGGGTCCTAAGCTGTGTTGCTCAGAAGCCATTTGTGTGAGTTCATCAAAGTTAGCGTGAATGGTTTCTTGAATTTCTCTTGTACGACGATTCCATATCCGAAAACCTTTGGAATTTTCACAATATCCAACGAACACTCCGATGTCAGCCTTTGCTTTGAGTTTACCTAAATCATCACGATCATTTTTCGGATAGCAAAGTGCTCCAAATACATGAAAGTAATCGATGTTTGGTTTCCTTTTGTGAACAATTTGATATGGTGTTTTGCGATGGCGTTTTGTGATCATGCAACGGTTTTGAGTATAACATGCGGTTGAAACAGCTTCTGCCCACAAGTAATCTGGTAATTGAGCATTAATCAACATAGTTCTAGCAGCTTCCAGTAACGTCCTGTTGCATCTTTCAACAACTCCATTCTGTTCTGGGCTTCTAGGAATAGATGTTTGATGTTCAATTCCCACTTTCTCAAAATAAGACCGAAGTGTCTGATTCTTAAATTCAGTTCCGTTGTCAGTTCTGACTATTCGGACCGTGTTGCGTAACTGAACTTGAATTTTAGTGAGAAAGGTGATGATCATTGAAGGAGCCTGATCTTTACTTCGTAAGAAATAAACCCAAGTCCATCTGGAGAAATCATCTACAATTACAAGAATGTAGCGTTTACCGTTGATACTTTGAACACGCATTGGTCCACACAAATCCATATGAAGCAGTTGTAGAACATGATTCGTACTTTGCTCAGGTTTTGAAGGAAAATGAGCACGAGTACTTTTTCCTTGTTCACAGGCTGGACATAAGTGATCTTTGGTAAAACGGAATCTTGGAAATCCATCAACAAGTTTATAACGAGCAAGGTCAGTCATGGTTTTGAAATTCAAGTGCGAAAGACGTTTGTGCCATAACCATGATTTAGTTGATTCTGCTTTGGAGAGAAGACATATCGGAGATGTTGCAATCATATCTGACATAGAAATAGTATAAAGATTGGAACCACGTGAGCCAGACATAAGATCGTTTCCTTGTAAGTCACGAACAAAGCAAGTTTTCTCACGAAATGCAACTTCTAGATCCCCATCACAGAATTGACCAACAGAGAAAAGGTTATGCCCAAGGCCTTCCACATAATAAACACGGCTGATTTCGATGTTCCCACTTACAAAGTCACCATATCCCATGATTAGAGCGTAATGATCATTCCCGAATCTGACAGTACCAATGAACTTTGAGACAAAGTTTTTCAACAGTTTGAGATTGCCTGTCATATGTCGGGTGCATCCGCTATCAACAATCCAGAGAACGATCTGTACCACCTGCATCACAAGAAGAAGACACAGATGGAACAGAAGTAAGGGTGGAACCCAAAGACAGTGCGGGTTCCTGTTGGTTAGAAACACATTTACTCAACAATTTCGGAATCCATTTAAAGTCTGGTTTGTGTTGTAACCAATGTTGCCAATTCCAACTAGTTTTTGCTTTCTTAATGTTAAATGCACTAGTAGTGGGCTCATTGCTAGATTTGTTCTCGGCATCTAAGGGGGTAACTTCAACTTCATTAGAAACCGTAGAAGACGGCTTTCCTAAGTTAGACTTAGAGGCAGTAGTGGGCCTAAAAGGAATGTGTGTCCTACGTTTCTTATGACGATTGAGAAGAGAATTAGCTAAACATTTTGTATGATCACCAGATGATACGTTTTTACGACAGAACACACAAGATGCATTAATATTCAAAACATTCAAATGTTCATCATTCGTTACATTTAGATTTTGATTACAATTTGCCAGATTAGAATCTAAATCTGATGCAACATGAGTTTTATTCAAATTCCTAAGTTGGTCTTCTACTTCTTGAGCTTCTAGGTGTCCTCTCTTACGTTGCAAGATCCTATTCTTCTTTTTACTTTTTCGCTTGGGTCTGCTAACGCTAGAAGTGGAGACTAGTCCTGTAGAAGTGGAGTTATCAACATTAGTGTTTTGAACAACCTTTCCTTTATCAGTTTTGTTTAATTGATATATTCCTGGTGCTATCACCGTGGTGTCAACCATTTTTCCTTTTTGAAGTAGCTTAACTTTCTCTTTCAAATCAATGATGATGTGATTTTTGTCCTGAATTTCAGACTCAAGTAAACCATTGCAATATTTGATGTCATCGCGGTTTTGTTGCCATTCGGCGTTTTCAATTTTCAAATCCGCAATTTCTTTCTCGTATCGGAGACACCGACCTTTTAAAGACTCGCTGTTTTTGCAAATCTGACAAGAGTTTGAAACATTTTGACTTTGAAACTTCAATTCCCTTTCAAGACTTTTAGCTTGACACCGTTCAAGCCTTTGATTGAGTTGACAAATTTCTTTTGAAAATTGTTTTGTCACATCATCATTTTTAATTCTCAACTTATCATTTTCCTGTTTAAGTGTCTCAATTTCCTCATTCAACAAGTTATTATCAACACAAAGATCATCCATAAGCATAGAAGTACCAGATTTATAGAGATCATTCATGATAACAGACAAAATATCAGCATTGAGAACTTGTTCCAAGAGTCGATCAGCATCATTTTTTAAAACTCTATTTCTTTGCTTTTGAACCAAAATGTCATTTTCAGTTGCATTGAAAACGTTTATCATATTTTTGACCTCCTTTTGAAGTTCCTGATCCCAACGTGTAGCACATAGACGGAGGTGTTGAATAATTGGCTTCATTTGTTTTTGAAAAATATCTCTCTTTTCTCGCTCGTAAGCGGATTGAAAAGTTTCAATTTTTATTTCAGATTTACGTTCAATTGTTTCCTCCAAAATTTCGATGTCTTCCATAAAGGTTTTGAAATAATTTAAGACACGACACGTTTTTGGTAAAGGTGTAAGTTCACCGGATGATGGTAAAGGACCATTTATTTGTGCTACAGTTTGGACAGGGGCCTCATTATGAGATGAAACATATGACTCTTCGATAAACCATGATTTCTCAGGTAAATCCTTTCGAGTAACAAAAGATTTAGAAAGAGGTGGAGCTTTTGAATAGTCATATGGTGTCCAATATTGAACATAACTCATTTTTGATCGACTCTCGTCTTCAAGTTCTTCTTCTTCCTCAGTATCAAAAACAACAGCACGCACAATTGTATTATCAAACATGTGATCAATACTGTAAACCTTAGGATTTTCTTTGAAAGCTTTGTGAAGAAACATTGATTTAAAATCGCAAAGTGCAAATCCTTTATCGGGTCTCGGTTTTAAAGCAAAGTTTTGAATTGTTGTGACAGAGTTCCCGTGTTTGTAAACAATGTGACGAAATTCTTTGAGTTGTTTTTCAAGATCAACAATATCACCAAGTAAGTCATCTATATACTTCCTTTTTCGTGTTTTATGTTTACAAAACTCCTTTTTGCAATTTGACAATTCTGTTTCAGTTTTTGAAAGGTCTCTTTGAAGACGTTCAACTTGCATTTTCAATTCACACTTCTCACTTTCAAGTTTCGAAATCAACTTTCTGTTTGACTCAATTAAATCTTGCATTTTACGTTGAAGATCTTGTTCTTTGTTGTAAGAATCTTGAAAAGCTTTTTCAAAACTTTTTGCATGTTTAATCTTGTCTTCCTGATTTGAAAGCTGAATTTTATAACACTCAATATCTCTTGCAAGTGACGCATTTTTTTCTTTCAAAACTTTATTTGTCTCGTTGCATTTAATGATTTGCAATTGTTGATCATCCAGTTGTTTAGATAACAATATTAGGTCAGGGTCTGGATCAAATGATGGTTCATGTTGTTCTAAATGACCATGTTTATCATACTCAATTGGATCATCAAATGAAACAACTGTGTCATTATCAAATATGACAACTGTGCTTATTTGTTCATCTGTTTGAGATGATGAAGATGATTCACATGGAACAACTTGCGGCATATCTGATTCATAAGCAGAAGGTGAGACTATTTCATTAATAAAGCATGCATTGAGGTCATGTACCTGAGACAAGCCGTCAGTGTCATACACTGGACCTGAATCATTGAGCTTAAGTTCCTGCATGTTGGCCATAAGCATCACAGCAGCATTGGCTTCCAGATCTTCCATGTCATCATCGTTGTTCACATTTGCCATGAAGTTGTTATCATGATCAGGGAAATGTCCATCTTTTTCACCTTGAAGAGCCATGAGTAATGCCTGCTTGTGAAACTTACTACCCCGAGTTCTCGGTTTGGGACATGCTGTAGCAATATGACCTTGTTCATTGCAATTGTAGCACCATACTGCATTCCCTGAGTTGGAGTTTCTAGTTGCAACTGGTTCAGACCTTTGCTGAGAAGATCCTGAGTTGTTCCTGAACCCTCCATTGTTACTAAACCTCTGACCATTCCCATAATTTCCTGAAGAGCTTCCTGAACCAGATCGACCATAGCTACGATTCTGAATTTCCACTCTTCCATCATTAACAACAGCTTGATTTCTTGTGTTAGAAGATGAACGTTGACGGTTGTTTGTTTTGTTGGAGAATTTGCTGAAAGCACGAGCAATAAGAGCAAGTCCCTAATTCAACGTATTAAAGTCATCATCGTCATCATCATTGGAGTTGGAGTAGTACACAGCATCATTGTTGTTTGACGGAACAAGTTGAGTAGAAGAATCTTGTAGTGATGAATCATAAGGGACCATTTGGTTCGAGGTGGAAGATTGTGGATAACTGAAGTAGTTCTGCTCTTGAACATATGCATGATTTGACA
Source organism: Artemisia argyi (assembly GCA_030686995.1). Lineage (NCBI taxonomy): Eukaryota > Viridiplantae > Streptophyta > Magnoliopsida > Asterales > Asteraceae > Artemisia > Artemisia argyi. Next base: position 100,698,318 of record CM060702.1, read on the forward strand.
TTGGTAGTGGAGCATAGGGAGATTGAGCTACGAGAGCCAAAGAATTTGGTGTTGGTGTTGGTGTGTATCCTCCTCGTAGAGCTCTATCTTTTTCCACTTCAGGTTCATGGTGTTTCAGAAAATCATACAACAAGCCATATGGAGCATCATGAAGATTCTTCGTTTGACGAACAAATGTCACATATTTATGCCAATCAGGGCCAAGACTACCAACAAATTTGGAGTTCACCGCGATCCTTGGTACTGTGATTTTGTGACGTTCCAGATCATTCACCACATTTGTGAAACGATGATAGTAGGATTCAAGGGACTCTCCAGGTTCAATTGTGATGTCAGTGTATTCCATGTAGAGTTTGGATTCCATATCATCTTTGTTCAATTGAGTGCCTTCCATAAGGAGATGAACGTGTTCCCACATAGCTTTGGCTGTTTTCTAAGCATCGACACTTCGATAGATTGGATTTGGTATACCTTGAAGTATATAAGCCATTGCATATTGATCAGCATCACGATGTAGTTTCTGTTCTTCAGTGAGTGAAGTTTCTGGAAGAGGTCTATCACCAGGAGGACGTGGAGGATCAGCAGTTGGATCACCAGCTTCAAATCTTGTTGGCCACTCAAATGGTCCTTCAAGTATCACTTGCTTCAAGAATTTCCCATGAGGTTGCTTAAGTTCAAGAAATCTTAAGAATCTACTTGACCATTGAACATAGTTCCCAGGTGTTAGCATTGGAGGTGTTTCAAGTGATCCTGCCTCATGTCGGGATTGTTGAGTTGTAATAACTTCACACATTCTGTCAAACCAGTGAGGTTGTTTGGAGGAAAACTGAGTGTTTTGTTGCGGCACTTGATATGGTTGTTGTTGAGGAATGATCTGATGTTGGTGCATCATTAGGTAATGATGTAGTGGATTGTATGTTTGTCTTTGAGAAGGTTGTTGACTCATTTGGTGCGGAAGGTATTGTTGTTGCTGATACTGCTGATGTTGATGTTGCTGATACTGCTGATGTTGATGTTGCTGAGTATGAGGGAAGTAGTGATTAGGTGGCTGAGACATCTTAGAACACTTGTGTAGAAATGGATCTTGTAGAAAGTGTAGAATTAACCAAGTATCGAAAACCTTAGCACAACTTCAGATTGCGAAACTTGTCAGGTTTTCGAAAAAATCAATGATTGCGATACTTAGCAGGTTTTCGAAAATTCAATGATTGCGAAACTTAGCTGGTTTTCGAAAAACTTGAGATTTCGACAACAAATAAGTAGTTTGCGAAACTTCTTATGTTTGCGAAAAAATAGGATTTCGAAACTTAGAAAAGTTTGCGATAACTTGTGTGATTTCGAAAAATTGTAAGTTTTCGATAAAATCACCAAGTTACGATAAAAGCAGTTTTCGAAATTATACAATTTTGAAAACTTTCCAAAACGTCGAAGTACTTAACTTTCTTATACAAGAAAGAAAATACCGAGTCCACACAAACGAAGTCGAGGTAGTGCACTTTGAGAGGATCTCGAAACTGGGGACTAGTAAGTTCTCGATAACTTGGTAGTCTTTGTTTTTCAAAGAAAGCAATCCTAAAACGCGTTTTTTCTAAAAGATTCTTGTACTTTTAGGTATAAAATGAAGATTACTTGAAGAAAGTTGAAAACTTGATAACCTTTATAAAAAACAAAAATGTTTTCGATAACAAGTACAAGAAACCCAATTCGAATTTTGTGATAAAAGTTTTGAACTTTTTGATTCTTTTGATTTGTAGAACAAGTTTGTAAGCAAAGATGTGCTAAAAAACCAAGGAACAAGCAAGAAAGTGCAAAAATTTGACAAAAAATTCGATTGGAGAAAGAAAAAAAAACGTGTAAGATGAAAACTTCAATGAAAAAACTATAACTACACCTTCTTCCGGCGAATGATACCACTTGTTAGGTCACCATTTTGTAAACACAAGTATAAGAATGGTAGAAATGAGATGAGAATGAGAATGGGATGATTATATGATAAAGAGAAATGTAAGAACAATAGTTTCCTTAAGAAATCAAATAACCAACCAAGTATTACAAAGACCTAAGCCATCTATTTATAGGGAAGGAGCTAGGGCAACACTCCCTCTCCTCCCATTCATGAAATCGTATGGGCCTTAAAGCCCATGGATCACCTAGCTTAAGTCTAGTAAACTTTGTAACATAAACTATATTGTAAGTAAAATAATAACTAAAGCAACCTATTATTACAAATGACCGAGACTTCATAAAATAGTAAAACTATGACCCCAACAAAATGGAAAAAATTTTCAAGACTTACACTTTGATATCAGCTTTGCGGATGCTATTTTTCTGATGCCCAAATTTGCATCAACAATCAAAAACTTGTTAAGCAACAAGGAAAAACTGTTTGAGATGGCAAAAACTCCTCTGAATGAAAACTGCTTTGCAGTTTTGTTAAAATAGCTTCCCGAAAAGCTGGGAGATCCCGAGAAATTTCTCATTCCTTGCATTTTCCCGGAAATGGTTGAATGCTTTGCCTTGGCCGATCTTGGTGCAAGCATCAACCTGATGCCTCACTCAGTTTGGAAGAAACTCTCTCTTCCCGAACTTACTCCGACCTGCATGACTCTCGAGCTTGCAGATTGTTCTATATGTCGTCCCCTCGGAATTGCTGAGGACATATTTGTAAAAGTAGGAAAGTTCCATTTTCCGGAAGACTTTGTGATTATTGATTTCGATGCAGATCCGAGGGTTCCTCTCATTTTAGGGAGAAGATTCCTAAGAACGGGTCGTGCGTTAATCGATGTATTTGACGAAGAAATCACGTTACGTGTTGGTAATGAAGCCATCACCTTAAACCTTGAACATACCTCGAGGTACTCTTCCAATTATGTCTCGGTTTTAATTAACCACATCGATGTTGCTGCGGAAGAGTACTCTCAAGAATTTCTTTGTTTCACCGATAATTCTCCGAGTGGCAATCCCACTTCCTCCTCTCAACCTATAATTGCCAATTCTTCTCCTTCCCTCACTCCGTTTGAGGGAAGTGACTTCGTCTTAGAGGAAATAGAGGCCTTTCTCAAAAGTGATTCAATTACCGAAGGGATATCCTTCTCCTCGAGAAGCTCCTAAATGAAGATCCCTCTCCTCCTCCTATTCTTCCATAAACATTTCATAAAGAGGAAATCAAATATGTTGAGAAAATTGATGATTTCCCGAGGTCGAGCTTAAGGACTTACCTCCTCATCTGGAATACGCATTTTTAGAGGGTGATGATAAATTGCCCGTCATAATTGCTAAAGACTTGAAAGATGAGGAGAAAGCTGCTCTCATAAAGGTTTTAAAATCCCACAAGCAAGCAATTGCATGGAAACTCTCCGATATCAAGGGTATTAACCCGGAATTCTGTACTCATAAATCTTAATGGAGGATGATTTCAAACCAGTAGTTCAACAACAGAGGAGGGTTAATCCCAAAATTCATGAGTTTATCAAACAAGAGGTTTAAACCAAACATACGGGTAAAGTATAACCCCCGTTGGTAGTATTAGATTAAGGTAAGACCAGGTCGTATCTACAGGGACTTAGTTCGTCCAATTTAAGTATAACAATTAGTAAAAGAAGACAAGTAACGATTATAGGAATAAAAGGAATGCAAATATTAAGACAAATGATTGCTTGGATAGCTTAGATAATCCAGTGACAATGTTTATGTTTGATCTCAGTTTGATAAAGGAGCACAACTTATAAGAGAGCTATTTTCGTCAAAAGAGCAATTTCATAACGCGTAGGTTCAATTCAAGATTCATATCTACCCATTAAGTAATTTCTCTAGAAATAGTATTTCATATCAAGTCTAGATTATTACTGACTCTTCTAAGTAGATTTCTCCTTTCAAAAACTAGAAATGAAATAGTTCGCAATATAAACTTGAAATTGGTAGAGATCAAAACATAGTCATAAATCGCTTTATTATATTCACATATCCAAGAAATCACAGGAGGTTTAGCCTCTCATGGCTAATGAGTTCATAATAACAGAAGTGCGTAAATGATAAACAAGAGACATACAGATTATATTGATCAAATGATTACACAAGTGTCACAAGTAACCAAGAATTCGACACCAACAAGTATTTAACACCCCTTATTCTGATTCGTTCATCCCTACAACTTGGATCTGGATCACGTATTACTTCAGACTTAGCTTTGTGGAAATTGATTATAGAGAGGAGAGTTCAAATGCTTGCAAATGATCTCTATTTATAGGCAATCTGATATGCGAAGTACGGCGCACTGCTTTCTTAGTGCGGCGCACTTTCTTATTTTCTTGGCGCCAAAGCTTCATAAATGCAGGGGAAGTACGGCGCACTTAGTTTGCAAGACCGGCACACTTTTATTTAATATTATATATTTGACTTCCTTTGACCGAGAGGTAAGTGCGGCAAACTTTCGTGTAAAACCCGCGAACTTGGCTTACATGAAAAGCTAATCATGGAAGACTTCATTATTTATTCACTTCAAGGGGCGAAATAGTAGGTTTTTAGGTGTTTCATGCTCAGACCATCCAAGAGTGAACCTGCATTCATTTTATGCTATTAAGTACCAAAAGTTCACGTAAAATGATCATAAAACATATAGAATAATGCTCAAGAAATATGTATAATTAGAGCGTTATCAAATATCTCAAAACTTATCTATTGCTTGCCCTCAAGCAATCAGGCGAGAAAATTAAGTTTGTTTTGTGATCATGGAGATATATTATCAGATTTATTATTTTGTTAGAAAGGCATTGACATAGTAGGTTTTTAGGTGTTTCATGCTCAGACCATCCAAGAGTGAACCTGCATTCATTTTATGCTATTAAGTACCAAAAGTTCACGTAAAATGATCATAAAACATATAGAATAATGCTCAAGAAATATGTATAATTAGAGCGTTATCAAATATCTCAACACTTATCTATTGCTTGCCCTCAAGCAATCAGGCGAGAAAATTAAGTTTGTTTTGTGATCATGGAGATATATTATCAGATTTATTATTTTGTTAGAAAGGCATTGACATATAACTAAAAACACCTCATGAAGGATTATTTTAAATGATTCAGACAATTCACTTGAATGGGGTTTAGTTCACTCAATATATGCACAGACATGACTAAATAGCTACCATAGGCTTGCACAAATCACAAAGACAACTCCGACAAGGCGTAAGCACTATAAAATGATATCAATGAGGACTTTTTCGGGTTGGCTTAGGGATTAAGGGTATGAACAAGGCATCGGTAATTTTCTTTGTTGTTTCTTGTAGGATTCGTAGAAGGATGAACTAAACAGTTGCATAACATCAATATACAAGGATCTTTTTTAGTCCACCATAATAATCACTTCTTTTCTTTTCTCTTTTTCTTTTTGATTTTCTTTTTCAACATTTCCCATAACTTTTCTTTTCTTTCTTACTATTTTCATTCCGCAGCGATAATCAATTCTTCATTCTTTTTAAGCATAAGCAATTTGGTTTAAGAACAGAAAAAAGGCTTAGGCTCAGCATGTTGTTCTAGGTGGCAATAGCACTAAAAATGTGCGCTAGAAGGTAATTTTCTGTAATATACTAGTGACCAGTGTAGTCAACTAGATTATGATTTCATAGGATGGCTTTTTGGTGTAAATCCTAAGTTTGCCTCAATATCATCTAAAATTGTCTATAAAGCATAAGAAATGCAATCTCACTGCGGCATTCGTTATTAATGAATAAGTGCAAGTTCTAGAGCTAATTTAAATCGTCAGGTCACTCATATGTTTGGAGAAAGTGTAGCAAATATACACTCATAAAGGCTTATAAGAATCTCACATTTGTTGGTGAATGAAATTGTGTCTAGCTATAGTATCAATCCAAGTGGATTTGCCTTAATAACTTGTAAAAGCATATAATTTTTAAGTTTTAAAATGGTTTAGTAATATAATCAGTTTTTTTGAATAAATATTTTTACTATTTGACTTCCCCCCCCCCCTACTCAAGTTGGACATTGTCCTCAATATTTATAACTGGGAAAATAAAAATAAAATAGAAAAATTATTAGCGGAAGAAGAGAGGAACTTCCCAAGGACAAATGAGAGATCATGAAGAGCAGTGCTTCCCAAATGCGGTCTTCATAGTAATCTGCAAAAGATAAAACAAGCACACAAAAATGGAAAATATTTTTGGGTTTTGTTGGTTTTATATATATTTTTTATATTTTTGGTTTTCTTTCTTTTTTTTTTTTTTTTTACCTCCACACTTAAGATTTACAGTGTGGTTAAAAACAAAGTTTTAATATAAGTGAAAAAGGAAATAAAACAAAATAAAATAGGTTAAAACGGGTTGCCTCTTGCTAAGCGCTAATTTCAGAGTTTATAGCTCGACTCATGTGATTAGCTTGTTTTAGTCAATTGAAAAGAATGGTGTTGATTCTTCCCTTCTATCATTGAAACTTTCTTCCTCATTATATATGATGAGGCGAAAAATAAACCGTTTTTAGGGGGTCATTTAAGCCGGAATTGGAGTTTATTTGATCAAATATTGCCCTAAATCGTTCCTTTTGTGATTTTAGGTACTTTAGGAGTGAATTCTGGAAAAAGAAGCATTTTGGACGTTTTTGGAGCATAAAAGTGAAGAAAACGGAAAAGACTTAATTTTTGGCGTCAAGAAGGATTTTTTGACGGCGTCAAGAGTAAAATGGATGACGACCAAGAGAAAACGTGACGGCGTCAGAAGTAGGGTCAAGAGTTAATGTAACAATTCACATTTTCGGATTACTATTCATTTCTACTATTCACTTTTTACTATTCACTCCCGAAATTTTTATTTCATATTCTCGTAAGTTAAACTATTTTAATGATAATCCGAGAATTTGACACTCGTCGGATCATTTCTGCAAAAATCACGAAACCGTCTCCGAGATTTACTTTTAGGTTTAAACGTCATTCCAGCATCCCGATATGTCCATAAAACACTATAAACAATAGAAATATGATTTTCTCTCATTTTATGACAATTCCAAAAGTTTTAGAATTTTACGTTTTCCAATTCAGCGTTTTACGCGAATTACGCGTTTTAGACCCGCGTTTCCAGTTTTAGCAGCGTTTAAGCAACCTGATAGAACTTGTCACTCATTAAATATGATAAGATAGGTTATATTAATAAGTTCTAACATATTTATAAGTTTCATATTTTTAGGATACCTGATTTTAAGTTTCGTGACTTAACGACTTATAGTTAGCAATTAACGGGACCAAAACTCACTTCGTAACTTATATAAGGCCAAGATTCATCCACCTAGTACTCCCTCCTTGTCCATGAACGTGTATAGGGATTCACCAAGGCCTTGTTGGCTTGGTGATGAACCATAGAAACCTTATGCATTCATGTGTTACATTAGGAGCCATAGAAAGACTTATGGTCCAAAATCAACCAAGTATGCATCATGTGTTCCATTCTAGACCATGTCTTAGTGTAACTAACCTCCTCAAGGCCCTATAAATACCCTCCTTCCCTCTCTTAGTCGTTCACTTCACCAACAACATCAAACACTCTTCATTTGATTTCCAAGTTCCAAGTTATACATAGAAGATGAAGGCCTAGTTATTCCCTACATAAATCTAGTGTTACTTTGATGATTCCATGGTTGGATTAAGAGCTATAGAAGGTGATTAGAGCTGAGATTACAAGGCTTTTAGAAGGGTTATATCAAGGCTATCAAAGGTTTGCAAGAGTTGTTGTGGAAAACTAGAAGGGGGGTTGAATAGTTTTACGTCGTTTTTAAATTGTTATAAAAGTTTTTCTTAAAGTTTTCTTTGTTTTATAAAATATAGATTCGATGCTATATGAAATCAAGTCATGCACAATATGAACAACATAAAGTATGTACGATAAAGCAATAATAACGTAAGTAAATAAATAGATAAGAGTTGGAAAGATCGAACCGAGAGACAAGCGATTTATAGTGGTTCGGCTACAAGGTCACCTTCCTTGCCCTACTCCACTCCCCGAGCACCTAACTCGAGAGTTTTCTTCACTATATCAACAAGCTCCCCTACGGTGGAGAAAACCTTACACACCAATTTACACAACACAATATCTTCACAACTTCTACACAACTAGTTCACACCTATTCACTACTTAATCACACCACTTCTTCAAACCAATCTTCTACGCACCAATATTCTTCACACCAATTCTTTTACACACCAATCTTCTTCACACCTATTCTTCTACACACCAATCTTCTTCCTAACTTATCTACTTCACAACTATTCTTCTAACCAATCACACTATATATCAAACTACACTATCTTCTAACAAATATTCACAACTAATCACTCAATGAAATAATAACAATGATGATTCACTAACAACTTAGATGTGGAGATCACAACAAGTTGTAATACTTCTTGTCTTGAGGGATAGAAGTATTCTTCTCTTGCACTTGATGGAATGATGTTTGGATCACTTTGAAACAAAAGGTGAGGAAAAAATCCAGGTTTAAGGTGGTATTTATAGGCAACAGAATCTGACAGAGGAGCGTGGCCGGTCCCCTTAAATCATGGCTGGCCCCCTTAAAATTAAGGGGACCGCCCTTTATAATTAAGGGGGCTGCCCAGCTGAAACGGCCAGATTCTTTGTCTTTTAGTGGGGAAAGTTTATTTGGTGAAAAACTAACTGATTTTGGTTAAAAATTTGAATTCATTTATTTAGTATGAATAAAACATTTTTCTTTATTACCAAAAGTGTTTTTCAAAAATATATAATATGTTTATATAATTAAATAAACTTTGTACTAGTTAATTAAATACCCCTTTGATCATAGATTGCACTAAACACTTTGTTTATTCATACCTTAAGTGATTTGAATATAAAGAGAAATATTAATCACTAAATACTTGTTTATGTCACAAGTTTTAGTTCTATGAGTTTATATTTTGTGATAATTAAAACATAGAGATATTGATAACATGTTAATAATGTTTTTAGGCATTATTTATGTCAACAGTTGTGTTGAAGGATTGGAAGCTAGGGTTTTCGATTGAAGAATTTAGTTCTTGTCCTAGTTCATGTATCTCTTTTCATTAAGGCCAAAAGTTGTAAGAAAACCTAGCTCACTCTCATGATCAATATCATTTTCATGCTTATTATATTTCATTCATGCTATATATGGTCTTTGTATTGTGTTCATGATGTACAAAAATCTTTAAAACAAGTTAAGAACACTATATGTTAACTTATGTTAATTAATCAAGGAAACTAGTGACTTATATTGAGAACCACGACCAAAATAGAGTAACCATGATATGAAACACTTACCTACTGTTATAGAGGGTCTTAAAAGGAAAACATAGCAATTTGAATCACCTAAAACGAGTACACGAGTCAAAAGTTATGGCCAAAAGAAGTTAGCGAACCTAAAAATCCAAAACTGCCGATGCTCTACTGTATGCAATCTGACCTAAATAAACGAGGCCCTTATGGTCCGTATCATCAAAAAGTTAAAACACGAAAGTTGTCCGGAACAACGTTTTCATTCAGGCTTAAAGAAGCTCGAACCCTGGAAATGCATAACGAATGATATTTTTCTTCAAATTCTTAACAGCCCTTTTATTACCTATAAGACTATGCATTTTTGTCACGGCAAAGGAAAACCAAATGGCCTAAAGGCCTAGAGCTGAGATCACAAACGTGGTTAAGGCCAAGGTTGAGATCTCAAAGACATGGTAGCCAAGACCAAAGCCACGGCTAAGACCTCAAGGCTTTCTAAATTGAAATCATTATAACTATTATACATGTTTTACAAATTGAATACTACAACACTAGGGAACTTCATGTGAGGGGTTCATTAGATTAAACCGTCGAGATGAGTTGTGGATTTACGAATTAAAGTGTCCTAGCTCCTCGAACGTTTACTACATGACCTCTGAATTATGACGGCCCGAACGGTAGTGAGAGATATACACACTATACATGTTTCATAAACCACTTTTATTCAACGACTTACGCTATATACTAAGTCCTACATCATGAACTATATGCAAGACATATATAGGCAATTCTTCGTATTCTTAGACATTGTTCCAAACCTAAGACATATCATCATATTCTAGGTTGCGCGTAGAGACTTCCTGGCTTATCCATCGTTTCCGTTATACGTTATGATATCATTAGTTCAAGGTGAGTCATAGCCCCAACTCTTTTTATACTTGTTTTAACTCTTTGGGGGAGATACATGCTCAACTACTTGCTTACTTGTACAAATACTCAAAACATTTATACTTGATTATATTATACTTGATTGCATACATACATGACTAATTTATACTTAATTGCATTATTCTATTTAGCGGCTAGTAGTTATCTTTGGGAATTGGCTCCCAGTTGTCTTTGGAAATTGGCTCCCAGTTTTCTTTGGGAATTGGCTCCCAGTTGTCTTTGGGAATTGGCTCCCAAGTGAGGTCTTCGGAGATGAAGTAGAGACTCACGGCTAATTGCTTAATTGTTGTGATGAACTTATACATGTCTTAATCATACTATATATTTATCAGTGGGTTGTGAACACACAGGTTGCAAGTGTTGTTATGGGCGGGACTTGCAACTGAGTGGATTCACAATGCCTTTGCTGTGTGAACATTCTTTATAGACTTTTCAACTGTTTTAAGAAAAACTCTATGAACTCACCAACCATTGTATTGACACTTTAGCATGTTCATCTCAGGTTAGTAAGGCGATAGCTAGTGCGTGGAACTTAGAGTCAAGCTGCATATTTTGAAGACTTACGCTTTTATCATTTACCATTCAAAACATTTTGTATACATTTATGTATCATACTTTGGAATCTCATGTTTGTAACTTTGAATTCATTAATCGAATGGTAACTTTTCAAAATGTCTCATTTAGTGGTCGTTTTCTATAACTTGTACTTTGTATTATGAAGTAGCACCCCAGTGACACAGTCTTCCGCTGCGATATTTTTGGGGTGTTACAGTTAATTTGGTGACGGCCTGGAAAAAGATTACACATGACGGCGTCAACTTTGGATCTAGGCAGTCCGAGAACTTTATTGGCGGCGAGATGACGGCGTCAGATTTTTCCTCTTGACGCTGTCACCTCACAAAATATATATATACTTTTCTATTTTTCATTCATTAAAAGATAAAAGTATTTTCAACAGTATTTTCAAGGGTTTTCACCCCTTGAAACAGTATTTTCAAGGGCCGAACCTAATAAACCCTAGGTCATTTGTAACAGTATTTTCAAGGGTTTTCACCCCTTGAAACCCTTCATGTTCAATTAAGATAAGTTTTCTTTCAATTCATTCAATATGTCTATGTGTTGTTTGAATATATCTTATGCTTGTCTTGATTATAACATGCTAGGCTAGATCTATTGTGTGTTTGCTTAGATGTAATGAAACCTACATATTGATTATAGGTTGATTGCTTGTTTATAGTTGTAATGGATGAATGATTTCAATGTAAGGCTTAAGAAAACTGGCAGATCTCCATTGTGTAACTTGCTTGAACGTCTTAAGAAACATGAATCGATGTGTACTAGGTTTTTATGGTTGTATTTAATGCATGAGCGAATTCTAGTGATCCCATGTTTGGAGCTTCTCAGCCGGCTCGAAATAGGAGTGAAGTAGGAGCTTATAGGATTGGGGAAGTAAATACGCCTCCCCATGAATGGTATTAAGGAATACAATCCGTCATCCACGCAACTATAACAAGTAATTAACATGTAAAAGATATCTAGGGAGTAGTGAAATCTAAGTAAACACAATTCTCCCATATATTGCTCACACCAATAGTTTAATTAGTTTATTTTCATTTTTGTTATTTTATTTTGATTGCATCTTTAGTTATTGGGTTAGTTGACTAGCAACTAATTCAGCCCACTCTTCTAAAAACCAAGATTTTACTTACTTTTATAAAATATAAAAAAACAAAAAGAATCATCCCTCACCTCTAGACCTAGTTTTTAGGCTTTCTAATCCTAGCGACACTATTCCTGAGTTGAACGATCAATCCCTCGGTACTTGTCACTATACTATACTACCACGATCAGGTACACTGCCTGGTGGGGGTTGTAAGCTTCTAGAGATCCCTCGAGAGGTAAAGCCTGGTGCAATTCCCACGCATCAAGTTTTTGGCGCTGCAGCCCGGGGAATAGTTATTGTCTAGGTTGGAATTTCTTTTTATTAGGTCTACTTGCTAGATTCCTTTCTAGTAAGATTTTATTTATTTTTTATTTTTAGGTTTTCTTTAGTCTATCTTATTTCTTTGTTTTCCTTGTTCGTAAACTACCTCGATGGCTAACAATAACATTGATCGTTTGATTCCTGTTATTCGTGTTTTTCGCCGTAGGATTTTCCAAATGCCCGCTGTGGAAAACTAGAAGGGGGGTTGAATAGTTTTACGTCTTTTTAATTCGTTATAAAAGATAGTTTTAGTGTTTTCTTAGTTTTTAAAATTTAGATTCGATAATATATGATCTCAAGTCTTGCACAATATAAACAACTATCAATAAGTAAGGTATAGCAATGATAAGTAAAGAAATAAATGAGAGATGGAAAGATCGAACCGCGAGACAAGAGATTTATAGTGGTTCGGCTACAAGGACACCTTCCTTGCCTTACTCCACTCCCCGAGCACCTAACTCGAGAGTTTTCTTCACTATATCAACAAGCTCCCTTATGGCGGAGAAAACCTTACACACCAATTTACACACCACAACTTCTTCACAACTAAATCACAACTTCTACACAACTTCTTCACACCAATCTACTTCACAACTAACTACTTCACGCCTATCTTCTTCACACCAATTTTCTTCACAACTAACAATTTCACACCTAGCTTCTTCACTACAATCTAATTCCTAACTTTTCTTCTTCACACCAAACAACTAACTAATCACACAATCAATATACCTAGCACAACTATCTACAATCAAATATTCACAACAATCTTCACAAAGAATTATGTAAATAATCTTGATGATGCACCAACAACTTGGATGTGGAGGTCACAACAAGTTGTAATACTTCTTGTCTTGGAGGATAGAAGTATTCTTCTCTTGCACTTGAGAGGATGATGTTTGAACCACTTTGAAACAAAGAATTATGTATTTATGATCAAAGGATTAAGAGAATAGAAATGGGGATCTAGAACAGAAAGTTTAGGAGTGCAAAAGGTGAGAAAATTCTGTGGGATGAACCAGTATTTATAGGGAGAAAATTTACTGTTCTGGAGCGTGGCCGGTCCCCTTAATTATAGGCCGGTCCCATTAATGATTAAGGGGGCCGCCTAAGGAATTAAGGGGGCCGACCCTTCAGAACGTTGGATTTTCTTGTCTTCTAGTGGGGAAGATTTTTCTGGATAAAATTTGCCATTTTTGGTTGGAAATTTGAAATCATATATTTATAATGAATTAAACATATTCTTTTAATTCCAAAAGTAATTTTGTAAAAGACATAGAATGTTTAATATATTTTATAAAAATTCTAGTGATTAGAAAATTTTCCTTTGATCATGAAATGCAATAAACATTTTTTTTATTCATACCTTAAGTGATATGGATGCAAAGAAAAATATTAAGCACTAAAAACTTGTTTACGTCATAAGTTTTAGATTAATGAGTTTATGCTTTGTAATTATCAAAATATAGAGATATTGTTAATACGCTAACAATGTTTTTAGACATTATTTATGTCAACACTCTCCCCCTTTTTGATGATTACAAAACCTTAAACTCATTAGGTCTAAAAAATAATTTTTAGACAAGTATTATTAGAGTTTAACATTCTCTTCTCCCCCTTTTTGTAAAATCAAAAAGGTTAGGCCGTTTAAACTTCATAAAATAAGTTAAACGGGTAGAGAGCTCCCCCTTGATATATGCTCCCCCTCATTTGAGAGCACCAAGGAAACGAGCTATGGAAATCTTGGCTACAAAAAATATATGAGGAGAACAAGACATATATATATATATATATATATATATATATATATATATATATATATATATATATATATATATATATATATATATATATATATATATATATATGCAAAATAACATTTATACAAATATAAATAGATTCATTCAAGCATTAGATGATCATAAAGATGGTCATCATTACAACATTCAATATGCTTGAAGCATATTGATTATAATAAAACAAAATAAACTACATAGTTCTAAATTGCCGAAGAGAGCATTTGAACTTGCTTGCAACCCATGGTTGATTGTTTTATTTGCTAGAGGGTAACATAAGAGTAGAGCTTAGATGTTTGATTGAGAGGGATATGGAGTGGAGCATGGAGCGGAAGAGGTGGATCTTACGATGTTGTATCGTGTTAAGGGTGGTATGGGATGAGGACGAGTGAGGAGATATTCAATCCAAGAAATATCTTCACTCAAGTATAGGATTTGTTTTTGAAGGAAGGTGCAACAAGGGCAATAGTGAGTGTGGTTTGTAACTTGATCCAAGTTGAGAGAGTGAGGTAGGCAATTGTTGTAGGTTGATGATGGAGGTTGCCCTTTGTTGCATTGTGCAAGATGCATGGCATTGAGATCACTAAGATCATGGATTTGGGATATTTCATCACGGAACTTTTGCTTTTCCGTGGCAATGCGGAGAGAGTCATTGTGTTGATATGGATGAATTGGGTTTGTGTAGTTGGATGGTTGATCAAACTTGTATGGATCATTATAAATGGTTGGAGGATGAGATGAGTGGTTTGGCATGAAGGAAGATGTTTGGCCAATGTTGTATGGTTTGTAAAGAGGATCAAATGAATGTCCTTGTGAATTTGGTGTAAAATTTGGGAAGTAAGTGGTTGGAGGTGTTGAGTGATTTCCAACTTCATTAGTTATGATGGATTTGTTTCGAGGGCTTTTTCCTCGCCAAACGGGTTTTTCCATCATTCTTGCAAGCCTTGAGGCTTTTGGTTTTGGTTTGTTTGGAGAAGTCATGAAGGGATGAATGGAGAGTGTGGAAGATTCGGGATATTTATAGTGTAAGATTTGTGTGTTTATGGATGGATAAAGTTTGTTTGGAAGATTAGGACAAAATGTGTTGGTGAAAAATGGGAAATGTAGGTTGAAATGGGCTAAAAAGCAGAAAAGATTCTGTAAATCCGTCCAGCAGATGGCCGGTCCCCTTAATTAGGGGGCGGTCCCCTTAAATTTAAGGGGGCCGCCTTACATAATTAAGGGGGCCGCCCATCTGATGGTTCCCAGATTGCCAGAAAAGGTTTTTTGGCAGAAAATTTGCAGAAAGGTTGTGTTTTTGGATTTGGATTCAAGCAAGTTCAATTCCTTTAGGCAATATAGCATCTAATCTAATCAAGATATAGTATGCATGCAAAAACACTTAAGCAAAAGAGCAAATAAGCAACACAAAATAAGCAAAAGGAGACAAGTAAAGGGAAGAGCACTTAAACTTCCTAAGGCACCTATCTTAGATCAAAGGCAAAGGCAACTAGTGAGTCAAGCATCTAGTTATGAAACAAGATGACAATGTTATGAGTAATTATGTCCTAGTGTGTGCCTGTATGCAACAAATGTGGAGTTGTGATTGTTTCGACTTCTAAATGAAAAGGAAATTCTTAAAAAACAATCCAAAATCTCCTTGATTCGATTTTTGCTCGATCATGAATGTCAAAGATATATATTAGATTATATACATTGACAATTTATGTGAGAGTTTATGCATGATTTTGGAAGACAATGTTTTTAGCATTAGTCAAGAATGCAAGGAAAATGATGTTCATGTGATTCCTAGATGTGAGAATAATTTTTAAAGAAAATTTATTGGGTTTTACAAAAGAGTTTATGCAAAGAAAATAAACTATCCCAATCTTTAATTTTGTGCGAAATAGATTCCTAGACTCAGAAATGGAGGAGTGGAAAAAAAGAAAATCAAAATTTTTTTTTGTCTAAATGCAATAAAATTTAGTCAACTTGTTCCATCATTCCTAATCATAAACGCAAGTGATTGAACAATTCAAGCTTAAGGGGTTTAGTGAATATATCCGCAATGTTATCTTCCGATGCAACTTTTTCTATAGATATATTCCCTTTTTGTACATTATCCCTAAGAAAGTGGTGGCGTATTTCTATATGTTTAGTCCTAGAGTGTTGCACCGGATTTTTACTTAAATCTATCGCACCTTTGTTATCGCACATAATGGGAACGTTTTCTAACCTAATGCCATAGTATATAAGAGCTTGTTTCATCCATAGTGCTTGTTGACATGCCTTTCCAGTGCTTACATATTCGACTTCGGTGGTAGAAATAGCAAGAGCGGTTTGCTTCTTCGAAAACCAAGATGTTAGACAACATCCCATAAACGTGCAAATACCGCTAGTGCTTTTTCTATCTACGTAGTCTCCCACATGATCCGAATCCGCATAGACGATGGTTTCTATGCTAGATCCCTTAGGATACCATAATCCTAAGTGTATAGTGCCTTTAATGTATCGGAAGATACGCTTAACCGCTTCTAGGTGAGAGGTTTTGGGATCCTCTTGAAAACGGGCACAAAGGCAGACACTAAACATGATATCGGGTCTACTTGCCGTCAAGTATAATAAACAACCTATCATTCCTCTATACTTGGTGTTATCTACGGACTCACCTTCATCATCCTTTGTGAGCTTTACTTCCGTAGACATGGGAGTCTTCATGGGTTTTGAGTCTTCTAGGCCAAATTTCTTAAGCATTTCATTAATGTACTTAGATTGGTTAAAAAATATTCCATCTTCTAATTGTTTTATTTGTAATCCTAGGAAGAAGTTAAGTTCACCCATCATACTCATCTCAAACTCATCATGCATGATTTTGGCAAATTCATCACACATGTCTTGACAAGTCGATCCAAATATAATGTCATGAACATATATTTGGACACTGATGAGATTTGGGTCTTTCCTTTTAGTGAAAAGAGTGTTATCTACCATTCCCATGGAATAATCATGTTTAATAAGAAAAGCTTTTAATCGATCATACCAAGCTTTGGGAGCTTTTTTGAGTCCATACAAAGCTTTCTTTAACTTATAAACATAATCAGGTTTTGCGAAGTCAATGAATCCTGGAGGTTGTGCCACATATACCTCCTCATTGATAAAACCGTTAAGGAATGCACTTTTCACGTCCATTTGGAATAACTTAAAATCTAGGGCACATGCATAGGCAAGTAGTATCCTAATTGATTCTAATCTAGCTACGGGGGCATAAGTTTCGTCATAATCAATTCCTTCTTGTTGATTATAACCTTGGGCAACTAACCTAGCTTTATTCCTAGTAAGTACTCCATTTTCATCTAATTTATTCCTATATACCCATTTAGTTCCTATGATGGTCATATTCATTGGATTTGGGACTAATTCCTAAACATCATTTGCCTTAAATTGATTTAATTCTTCTTGCATAGCTATAACCCAAGTTTCATCTTTTAAAGCCTCATTAATATTCTTAGGTTCTATTGCTGAGAGGAAACAAAAGAAATTATTTTTATCTTGAGCTTGTGACCTAAGGGTTCTTTGGTTAAGATGTCCTATTATATTATCTAGTGGATGTGACCTAGATTCTTTAATATTTACAATTTTGTTATTTCCTAAGTTAATGTCTTCATTGTCATTTCCTATGGGTTTTGTTTTACTAACCTCAATAGCTTCTTCATCAACTAAGTCATCATCTTCTAAAGGTAAAGTTTTAGGAGGTGGTGGTGTTTCATCAAATGTTACATTTAGTGATTCTTCTACTTTCATGGTGTGTTTGTTAAGTATTATATATGCTTTACTATTTTGTGAGTATCCTAAAAATATTCCTTCATATGCTTTTGGATCAAACTTACTGAGGTAATCCTTAGTGTTTAGAATATAGCATTTACTTCCAAATACCCTAAAGTAGCTTAAGTTTGGTTTTCTACCTCTTAGTAACTCATAAGGAGTTTTTCCTAGAATTCTCCAAATTGATACTCTATTAATAATATATGTTGAAGTATCTACGGCGTGACACCAAAATTTTTGTGGGATGGATTGTTCATTTAACATTGTTCTACTCATTTCTTGTAGTGACCTATTTTTTCTTTCTACTACGCCATTTGATTGAGGACTACGAGGAGCGGATAAATTGTGAGATATTCCATTTAAATCACAATATTTTCTGAATTGTACTTCATTGTCAAATTCCCTACCATGGTCCGTCCTAATGGCTACTATTGTGCATCCTAATTTATTTTGAATCATTTTAGTAAATATTTCGAATTTTTCAAAGGCTTGGGTCTTGTCACTTAAAAACCTAGTCCACGTGTATCGTGAGTAGTCATCTACTATTACTAAGGTATATTTGTTTCCTCCATAGCTCCGCACAGCGGATGGACCAAAAAGATCCATATGTAATAATTCTAGGCACCTAGTAGTGGATACTACATTCTTAGCTTTGTGACTAGCATGAACTTGTTTTCCAATTTTACATGCATCACAAAAATGCTTGTCATATTTTAGATTAGGCAAATTTCTAACTAATTCCTTAGAGGCCAATGATTGTATTTGTTGCATGTTAGCATGTCCTAATCTTCTATGCCACAGTGTAGAGTTTTCATCTAGGGTCGTTAGGCATATCCTATCCTCAGGCTTGTTTCCTAGTTTCATAACATATATGCCACCTTTCCTAATTCCTCTACCTATAATTTTTCCATTCTTAACTATTTCGCTATCCTCTTCGGTAAAAGTGACTCTACATTTATTATCACATATTTGTCCTATACTAAGCAACTTATATGTTAAATTATCTACATGCTCCACATTTTCAATAGTAAGTGAGTCTTGAGAAATCGTACCTTTGCCAATGATTTTTCCACGTAAGTCACTACCGAAAATAATGTTACCTCCATTATATGCCTTGTATGTAGAGAATAGCTTGCGGTTCCTCGTCATATGCCTCGAACATCCTCTATCCGTGATCCATTCGTCAGGCTCCAAGCCAATTCCTAAACATATTTCGTCGGTTCCTTTTGCCATAAAACACTTTTCATCTTTTAGCTTTTCTACTTCTTCTTTGTCACTATCACTCCATCTTCCACTGACAAATGCGCCTTGATTTTCATAACCCGGTGGCTTTAGACATTCACCAATGAGATTATTTAAACTTCCACATCTAAAGCATTTTCTTTTCCCGTAGTTGTCACTTCTATTTCTTTGGAACGGTTTTCTTTCGTCTCGTGATGATCTAGTGAATCTTCCTCGTCTCTTGAAGAATTTCTTGAATTCTCTTACGGCCATTGCATATTCTTCGTCTTCACTTTTGTCGCTTGAATCATCATCATCACAAGGTTCCTTTTTGGCTTTTAGAGTGATGGATTTGGTTTGTTCTTTCTTGACTTTGACCGTTTCCAAATCTCTTCTTATAATTTCTTCATGGACCTTCAAGTTGCCAATAAGTTCATCTAGTGATAACGTCATCAAGTTCTTTGATTCTTCAATAGCCGTGACCTTAGCTCGCCATTTCGGATGCAATGCCCTAAGAAATTTCCTGACACAATTTTTACTAGAAAATGTCTCATCAAGTGCTTTTAAACTTGTGATAATAGTGTTAAATTTAGCAAAAGCATTATCAATTGATTCCTCTTTCGAAATCGTCAATTGTTCATATTGTTGTACAAGAAGATCTATTTTGTTATCTTTAACTTGACTATTACCTTGGTGAGTAATTAGTAAAGAATCCCAAATTTCTTTTGCGGTTTTACACATAAAAATTCTTTCATATTCTTTGCATGGTAACGCATTATAAATGACCATTTTAGCCTCATTATTTTTTGCTAGTTTCTTTTTCAAATCATCATTTTGTTTTTCAAAAGATACAATTTCATCCATTTTAGTTTCAACATTATATTGAATACGGGGAAAATCGGCAAAGGTAATAATATGCCAAAGATCAAGATCTTTTGATTTCACATAAGTTTCGAATCTATTTTTCCAATATAAAAATCCATCACTTTCAAATAGTGGTAGTCTTTGCATAGATTGCCCTTCTAAATATTTTTCAAATTCCATAGATCGTTACAAGTTTTAAAATACAGTATATTTAAAAAATCTTGCTCGACGTGGCTCCTGATACCAATTGTGGAAAACTAGAAGGGGGTTGAATAGTTTTACGTCTTTTTAATTTGTTATAAAAGATAGTTTTAGTGTTTTATTAGTTTTTAAAATTTAGATTCGATAATATATGGTCTCAAGTCTTGCACAATATAAACAACTATCAATAAGTAAGATATAGCAATGATAAGTAAAGAAATAAATGAGAGATGGAAAGATCGAACCGTGAGACAAGAGATTTATAGTGGTTCGGCTACAAGGACACCTTCCTTGCCCTACTCCACTCCCCGAGCACCTAACTCGAGAGTTTTCTTCACTATATCAACAAGCTCCCTTATGGCGGAGAAAACCTTACACACCAATTTACACACCACAACTTCTTCACAACTAAATCACAACTTCTACACCACTTCTTCACACCAATCTACTTCACAACTAACTACTTCACGCCTATCTTCTTCACACCAATTTTCTTCACAACTAACAACTTCACACCTAGCTTCTTCACTACAATCTAATTCCTAACTTTTCTTCTTCACACCAAACAACTAACTAATCACACAATCAATATACCTAACACAACTATCTACAATCAAATATTTACAACAATCTTCACAAAGAATTATGTAAATAATCTTGATGATGCACCAACAACTTGGATGTGGAGGTCACAACAAGTTGTAATACTTCTTGTCTTGGAGGATAGAAGTATTCTTCTCTTGCACTTGAGAGGATGATGTTTGAACCACTTTGAAACAAAGAATTATGTATTTATGATCAAAGGATTAAGAGAATAGAAATGGGGATCTAGAACAGAAAGTTTAGGAGTGCAAAAGGTGAGAAAATTCATGGGATGAACCAATATTTATAGGGAGAAAATTTACTGTTCTGGAGCGTGGCCGGTCCCCTTAATTAGTGGCCGGTCCCCTTAATGATTAAGGGGGCCGCCTAAGGAATTAAGGGGGCCGCCCCTTCAGAACGTTGGATTTTCTTGTCTTCTAGTGGGGAAGATTTTTCTGGATAAAATTTGCCATTTTTGATTGGAAATTTGAAATCATATATTTATAATGAATTAAACATATTCTTTTAATTCCAAAAGTAATTTTGTAAAAAATATAGAATATTTAATACATTTTATAAAAATTCTAGTGATTAGAAAAATTTCCTTTGATCATGAAATGCAATAAACACTTTGTTTATTCATACCTTAAGTGATATGGATGCAAAGACAAATATTAAGCACTAAAAACTTGTTTACGTCATAAGTTTTAGATTAATGAGTTTATGCTTTGTAATTATCAAAACATAGAGATATTGTTAATATGCTAACAACGTTTTTAGACATTATTTATGTCAACACCCGCCCCAATCCCTATAGTGGAAAATGAGAACCCACCTAACCTCTCGCCTAACCACCACTTTGACAATAATTATGAGTTAGAGGAGTCTGACCATGATAATGACCATATGACTAGTCCTTTTTACTATTCAGACTCCGATGAGGATCTAGATGATGGTGATGTGATTAATGAAGATAGGATAGAAGATGTAGTAAACCCTCTTAGGTATGTTGACCCTAGAACAAGGATTGAGAGTGATAGCTCATTTAATATTCAATTTCCTTGTAAGATTGGATTTAGGAGCTTTGACGCCTACCTTAACTCATCTTTACCAATGAACATGATATCGCGTAGCGAATACAATAAAATCATGGTAGATGAGTTAGAATACAAATGAGATAATATTATTGCTAGGGCAGTGTCATTGCATGTGTTTATAGGAAGCTTTTTGTTTATTTTGCTGAGTTCATGGTTGTGGAGAATCTAGGAGAATTTATCGATAGTAAGTTAACCCAAGTTGTGTTTGGGAAACCCTTCAAAATGTTGACCAACCTTGATGAAAAACTTATGGAAGGGTTAATTACATTCTCGAATGGGGATGAAGATTTTGTTTTCCAAATGCCCCGTGCCCACCCTAGGTTCAAGGATTTCTCCATGGAGAAGTGTAGTAGGTATCCACCCCTAGAAATGCTAAGTGAGAATGATAAAAGAAAAGGGCTTAAATATACTCATGAGAAAAATAAAAGCTATTATCGTAGATGTTTAAAGTTAAGTGATGATTATAAGAAAGATGAGGCAACTATTAGATGGCTCACCCTCGGTTATGTGAGCATAAGCGACACACGATAGCCCATGACCTTGAGTCTAGCTACAAGACTCGTAAATAAAGAAAAGCACTTCTTGGGAGGCAACCCATGTTTTGTGTGATTTTTATTTTGTTTGATTGTTATTTGTTTCCATATGCATGCTTTATTTTTATTGTTGGTAGATCATGTTTCAAACTAAAATGGTGAAAATACTTTATTTTGTTGTTTGGCTTTGTCTTAACTTCACCCAAAGGTATTTCGCAAAAGATAAGTGTAAGGGGAAACACCAAATATGTTTTTAAGAAACAAACTCGATCATGATTCTCTACAATATTAAATGAACATGTGTATTCGTATTTGTTAGAGTCAAATGCTTGTATCGAGTCATAATGATGTTTTGTAGGTTTTTCCAGAAATTTTCCGAAAACTTAACATAAGAATTTTTGCAGGTCACTTCTGACGGCGTCAGGAATAAATTCCTGACGGCGTCCCGTGTAAAATTCTGGAAATTTTACTAGTTTTGTTTTTCTAACGGAGTCTTAAAGTTTTTGTTGAATCTTTAGTTTTATAATCTCCAGAAAATTTGCAAACATCATTCCACAAGCATTATATCTTACTTTGTTTTCTAGGATTTGTTAGCATATATAGATTGCTGCCGATTTTATGCGAGGTTACCTTGTTTGTTTTCTCAGGTTTAACAGGTTATGTATGACAAGAAGATGATTTATATTTTGGAAGGGAAGCCTTGATTGTTCATTTTCTTGGAGGAAGATCTAACCTGGTTACCATATTATCCATACCGAGCGAATCAGGGGAGTATTTGATTTCATTCTTTTACCAGTTTTACTTTTACATTCTTTACTTGAACATTGGGGACAATGTTCATCCTAAGTGTAAGGGGAGGGTAAAATGATGATACCTTATAGATACACTTTCACTTGAGTTTGTTTGTTTGATGGTAGGTGTGTAATAAAACTATGAGAAATACTTGTTAGTGTAATTTTAGCGCCAAATTTAAAAATTTTTACAACATTTAGGAGTGAAACTTTAGCCTTAGCAAGCGTCTCATGGATAGGAGATTGTATGACTAGCACAAAACCGTACTATTCCAAAAAATTTTCCACCCAAATATGTGAGGTTCGCCTTTAGATTTGATAGGAAAAGCATTTACTATTAGTGCTTATGAGTGTACCAGTAGCATTTAGATTCTAGAACTTGCGTTAGTGATGCATCCCGAGACCGCTAGTGAGACTACATTCGTGTAGTAGGATTTACTACATGATAAGAGGCATTAGGATCACCCTTGTGTTAAACCCGTATCATAATTACTTGACCATTTAAGTCATATTACTTGGCTATTTAAGTCAATTAATTTTTCCCACACCATTAGCGTTGTACTCATTTTTAGTACACGAAACCCCTAGTACACCCCTCCGAGCCTATCTTTTCATTTCTAACTTTAAGCATCTTACTTAAAGGAAGAATTTGTTACACCCCACTTAAATATACAACCAAATCGCCTTAGCCTTCCGTGTATGCACTCATCTTTAGTGCATTATTGTTATTTGTTAAACCCTTAGTTAATTATCTAATTGATTACATGGTTGCTAAGTCGAGTCATATCCTTGTACATATTGTTTTGGGACGATTGGGACTCATGGGTAAAGTACTTATTTTATGGAGTAATGGGGAAGAACATCATATATTACCCCCATATGTGCGTTAATCTTAAAAGTACTCCAAGTGTTTTGATTATTTTAATTCGAGTCATTAGATTAGTTTATTGTAAAGTATGTAAAAATTCAAGTGCAAGGGGAATGTTCATTCCCTATGACGTATTATTTTGGATGGTAGGGTAAGAGTGTATGCAAAAAAAAAAGAAAAAAAAAAAAAAAAAAGAAAAAAAAAATTGAAAAAATAAAGGAAAAGAAAAAAAAAGACAAAGAAAAGAAAAATAAAAACATACGGACTACCATCTCTTTTCATTCTATGTTTATTTTATGTTTTTGTTATTTTTCATTTATTAGCTTAAGTTGAGTCTAGTCTTGGCTTAGCAACGCCATATTGTACATGTAATTAACCAAGATTATTAACTCGCCACCAGTAAAGATTGCCTATATCCAACAAAACCGTGTATTCCAAACCCCTACACCTAACGTTACAACCCTTTAAAAAGACCTCTTTGATAGTTTATCCTAGGTGCTTACGCCATGTGGTGGAGGTTTGATCCTTTCCCAAACCTATGGTAATCTATTTTGCTATGACAGGTAGTGAGAGATGTTTTCCATTTCCATATTGTGATATTACTTTATTACACCAGAGAGATTTGAGTATCTAAACACTATTTGTGAGGTGCTAGTGTATGACCTCCGTGCTTGTCTTTGGTCTTTAGTGGAGCGATTATTTGTTGTAATTACTTTTATATTAGTGTTAAATGACCCCTAACTTGTATTTTGACTAGAATAAAAGCGCATTTTCTTGAGGACAAGCAAATCTCAAGTGTAAGGGTATATGATGAGGCAAAAAATGAACCGTTTTTAGGGGGTCATTTAAGCCGAAATTGGAATTTATTAGATCAAATATTGCCCTAAATCGTTCCTTTTGTGATTTTAGGTACTTTTGGAGTGAATTCTGGAAAAGGAAGCATTTTGGACGACGGCAAAGACTTAATTATCCTTGCTGGGAACAGTACCTGACGGCGTCAAGAAGGATTTTTTGACGGCGTCAAGAGCAAAATGGATGACGACCCAGAGAAAATGTGACGGCGTCAGAAATAGGGCGTCAAGAGTTAATTTAGTGACGGACTGGAAAAAGATTACACATGACGGCGTCAACTTTGGATCTAGGCAGTCCGAAAACTTTATTGGCGGCGAGATGACGGCGTCAGATTTTTCCTCTTGACGCCATCACCTCACAAAATCTATATATATACTTTTCTATTTTTCATTCATTAAAAGAGGAACTTGTGTGGAGAATACTAGGGCCGAACCTAATAAACCCTAGGTCGTTTGTAACAGTATTTTCAAGGGTTTTCACCCCTTGAAACCCTTCATGTTCAATTAAGATAAGTTTTATTTCAATTCATTCAATATGTCTATGTGTTGTTTGAATATATCTTATGCTTGTCTTGATTATAACATGCTAGGCTAGATCTATTGTGTGTTTGCTTTGATGTAATGAAACCTAGATGTTGATTATAGGTTGATTGCTTGTTTATAGTTGTAATGGATGAATGATTTCAATGTTAGGCTTAAGAAAACTAGCAGATCTCCATTGTGTAACTTTCTTGAACGTCTTAAGAAACATGAACCGATGTGTACTGGGTTTTTATGGTTGTATTTAATGCATGAGCGAATTCTAGTGATCCCATGTTAGGAGCTTCTCAGCCGGCTCGACATAGGAGTGAAGTAGGAGCTTATAGGATTGGGTAAGTAAGTACGCCTCCCCATGAATGGTATTAAGGAATACAATCCGTCATCCACGCAACTATAACAAGTAATTAACCTGTAAAAGATATCTAGGGAGTAGTGAAATCTAAGTAAACACAATTCTCCCATATATTGCTCACACCAATAGTTTAATTAGTTTATTTTCATTTTTGTTATTTTATTTTGATTGCATCTTTAGTTATTGGGTTAGTTGACTAGCAACTAATTCCGCCCACTCTTCTAAAAACCGAGATTTTACTTGCTTTTATAAAATATAAAAAATACAAAAAGAATTATCCCTCACATCTAGACCTAGTTTTTAGGCTTTCTAATCCTAGCGACACTATTCCTGAGTTGAATGATCAATCCCCTGGTACTTGTCACTATACTATACTACAACGATCAGGTACACTGTCTGGTGGGGGTTGTAAGCTTCTCGAGATCCCTCGAGAGGTAAAGCCTGGTGCAATTCCCACGCATCAATATAGTTTAAGCCTGTGACCATTGACTATAAAAATTTTATCGTCACGTCCATATAATAACATATCCGGATGGATATTGGTCTTTCACAGTATAAGGTCCAACCCAGCGGCTTGTAAGTTTTGGTTGTTCCATTTTGAATTTTGATTGAAAAAGTAGGTCTTTATCTCCTTTCTTGAATTCTTTTCTCATTTTTAATTTCCGATCATGCCAAACTAAAGTTTTTTCTTTATAAAGATGAGAGCTTTCATAAGCATAAAAGCGTAGTTCGTCTAATTCACGAAGTTGAAACATCCATTTTTCACCGGCTACTATAAGATCTAGGTTTCAATTTTTAAGTGCCAGTATGCACGGTGTTCTAATTTAAATGGTAGGTGGCATGCTTTACCATATATGGGTTTGTATGGTGTTGTTACAGTTGGAGTTTTATAAGCAGTTCTGAATGCCGATAGAGCATCATCTAATTTCCAAGACCAAACAGCTGGATTTTTTTTAACTGTTTTTTCAAGTATTCTTTTAAGAGCTCTGTTAGTATTTTCAACTTGACCACTAGTTTGAGGGTGATATGATGTATTGAACCGATGGTTAACTCCATATCTTTTCATAGCTTTTTCCATTAATTTATTGCAAAAATGAGTTCCTCTATTGCTAATTAGAGCTTTAGGTATTCCAAATCGACAAAATAGTTTCTTAAGAAATGTTATAACAACTTTGGCATCATTAGTTTGAAGAGCTTGGGCTTCTGCCTATTTTGAGACATAGTCAACAGCGACTAGGATATATTCGAATTTTGACGATTTAGGAAATGGTCCCATAAAGTCTATACCCCAGATGTCAAAAATTTCACAGACTGGAATGTAATTCATAGGCATTTCATCTCTTTTAGAAATGTTTCCAGTTTTCTGACATGATTCACAAAGGCGAACTAGAGTATGTGCTTCTTTTAGAATTGTTGGCCAATAGAATCCAGATTCGAATACCTTTTTAGCGGTATCGTTAGCACCATAATGTCCACCAGTGGGTCAATGGTGACATTTATCAGGAATAACACGAGTTTCAGTTCCAGAGACACATCTACAGATTATTCTGTCAGGACAGATTTTGAATAAGTATGGTTCATCCCAAAAATATGTTTTTATATCTGCGAAGAATTTTCTTTTCTCTTGGTGAGTCATTCCTTTTCTTAGTATGTCCCCCGCCAGATAGTTTGCAATGTCTACGAACCAAGGCGTGTCTGGAGAACTAATTGAATTAAGGGTTTCGTCTGGAAAATTATCATTTATTTCAATTTCTATTTCTTCATCCTCATTTTCTAAACGAGACAAATGATCGGCGGCTACATTTTCAACACCTTTCTTGTCTTTGATTTCTATATCGAATTCTTACAAAAGCAGAATCCAATGAATAAGACGTGGTTTAGACCACAGTTTTGGATAGAACTAGATATGCTCGAAATTTATCGAATGCAAACACAACGGCCATGAGTTCTTTTTCAGTAACCGTGTAGTTTTGTTGAGCAGCATTGAGTGTTTTGCTAGCAAAGTAGATAGGATGGAAATGTCTACCATCTTTCTGTCCTAGGACAGCTCCGACGGCAAAATCGCTTGCATCGCACATTAATTCAAATGGTAAGTTCCAATTTGGACTTATTATAATCGGTGTACATGTGAGTTTCTCTTTAAGAGTTTATAAATCTTTTTGACATTCGTCATCAAATTCAAAGGTAATATCCTTTTCTAAAAGTTTAGTTAAAGGTCGAGCGATTTTTGAGAAATCTTTAATAAATCGTCGATAGAATTCAGCATGTCCTAAAAAGCTTCTTATGCCTTTCACATTATTAGGTGGTGGAAGTTTCGAGATTACATCAACTTTTGCTTTGTCAACTTCAAGTCCTGCTCCTGAAACTTTATGTCCGAGCACAATACCTTCTTTGACCATGAAGTGATATTTTTCCTAATTAAGCACAAGATTTGTGTCTTCACAACGTTGAAGCATTTTATCTAGATTACTTAGGAATCTATCGAAAGAATTTCCAAAGACTGAAAAATCATCCATGAAAACTTCCACGGATTCTTCAATCATATCATGAAATATTGCTATCATACACCTTTGAAAAGTAGCAGGTGCATTACATAAGCCAAAGGATATACGTCGATACATAAAGGTTCCGAAAGGACAAGTAAATGTTGTTTTCTCTTGATCCATTTGATCGATTTGTATTTGGAAATATCTGGAGAATCCATCTAGAAAACAGAAATATTCATTTCCCGCTAGTATTTCTAACATTTGGTCCATGAATGGGAGAGGAAAATGATCTTTTGTTGTGGCTTTGTTGGCATCAAAGTTTTACTATTTTATCAAGTCTCGGTCATTTGTAATAATAGGTTGCTTAAGTTATTATTTACTTTCGTTAATGTTATGTTTACAAGATTACTAGACTTAAGTTATCTAGCCCATGGGCCTTAAGCCCATACGATTTGTATGAAGGGAAGGACTAGGAGTGTTGCCCTAGCTCCTTACCTATAAATACTAGTCTTAGGTCTCTTGTAAACTTGGTTGTTTATTTGAAATACTAAGGAAACTCTTGCACTTATATTTCTCTCATTCAAATATTCACCCAATTCCTTATATCTATCTCATTCTTGTTTGTGTGAAATCAATATGGTGACCTAACAAGTGGTATCATTCACCATATGAAGGTGTAGTTATTGTTTTTCTCTTTGAAATCGATCCTCAAACTCTTTTTAATTCGTTATTTTTGAAAAAAAAAATTGTACTTTCTTGTTTGTTTCTTGGTTTTTATCACATATTTGATTACAAATTTGTGCTACAAATCATATCAAACACAAAAGTATCAATCTTTCCCTCAAAGTCACGATTTGGATTTTTTGTATTCTTTTCGAAATTAGTTAAATTTTTGAAAATGTTTGTCAAGTTTATAACTTTTTTCAAGATTTCATCATTTAACAACTTGAAGTACAAAAATCTTGCACTAAAAACTCGTTTTTGGATTGCTTTCCTTGAAAAACAAATTTTTGCAAAGTTTCGAAAACACCTCCTTGACCAAGTTTCGAAATCGTGTTCTTGTGCTTCTAATCGCCTTACGAATTGTGGACTCAGTTTTTTCTCTCTTATATAAGGAAGAAAAGTACTTCGACTTTTGGTCAACTTTCGAAATTGTATAATTTCGAAAGTGTGTTTGTGAAATTGTGTTCTCGAAAATTCATTAATTTTCGAAATCACAAGTTTTTTCGAAAACAGCTTCAGTTTTCGAAATCTCAAGTTTTCGAAAATATTCTAAGTTTCGAGAAACTTTCTTTCGAAATCCCAAAATTTTCGAAATCTTTGAGTACCTAATTTCGCAATCTCTAAAGGTCAACTTTTCACAATCACAAGATCAGTGACTAAGTTTCGCAAACTTCTACTTGGGCAAACTTTTAGAGATTTGGCAAACCTATACCTTCTACAAGATCCATCTTTTCACACAAGTGTTTCAATATGTCTCAACCACCGTACTACAACTTTAACCATCCTCAGCAACATCAGAATCAACAGTATCATCAGCAACAACAATAGTATCAACAATCACCACAATATTATCAACAACCGGTTTACTCACAACAACATAATTTCATGCAACAACATCAGATGGTTCCAATACAACAATCCTATATCCTATGTCACCACAACAAAGCCAACTTCCACCAAAACCTACTCACTGGTTTGACGGGATGTGTGAAGTCATTTCAACTCAACAATCCAGACACGAAGTAGGCTCTCCCGACACCCCACCAATGCTAACACCGGGAAATTATATTCAATTGGCAAGTTGATTCTTAAGGTTTATTGAACTCAAGAAACCCAATGGTAAATACATGAAACAAGTTATTCTTGAAGGACCGTTTCCTTGGCCTGTTAACTACGTTGGCGGTGACCTATCGGCTGATCCTCCAGTAGCTCCAACTGCTGTGCGTGTTCCTGAGTCTCAACTTACTGCTGAACAAAATCACCATAGTGAAGCAGATGAGTATGCTATGTCTTACATACTTCAAGGGATACCAAACATCATATTCAGAAGTGTTGATGCTCAAACAACTGCAAAAGCTATATGGGAACACGTCCATCTACTGATGCAAGGCACACAACTAAACAAGGAAGACATGGAATCTAAACTTTACTTGGAATAAACTAATATCATGATCGAACCAGGGGAATCTCTTGAGTCTTACTTTCATCGTTTCACCAATGTCGTCAATGATTTAGAGAGACATGAAGTACCTCTTCCAAGAATCGCTGTCAATACAAAGTTTGTTAGTAGTCTGGGTCCTGAGTGGCAAAAGTATGTGACATTTGTGAGACAAGCTTAGAATCTTCATAGAGATCCATATGGTTTGTTGTACGACTATCTCAAGCACTATGAGTCTGAAGTTGAAAAAGATAAAGTCGCACGAGGAGGATATACACCACCACCTACTTCTAATCCACTTGCACTCGTTGCTCAGTCTCATGCTACACATCCTCCGATGTCTAATCGTGCTTATGATCAGGAACAGAATTATTTCAGTCACCAGCAACCTCCTACTTCTCAACACGCTTCTACTTCTACTCAACTCACTCCATACGACAACAATGATAGCATGTATTACTCTAATCAGATTCAAGATGATGATGATGACGTCAATACGTTGAATCAAGGACTTGCTCTTGTTGCTCGTGCTTTTATCAAATTCTCCAACAAAACCAACAACCGTCTTCGTTCTTCATCAAATACAAGAAATGAAGCTGTCATTCAAGATGGTCGAGTTGAGAATCAGAACCATAATTCTGGACGTTCAGGTGGGTATACTAGAAATTCTGGGTATGGAAAAAGAGTCAACAACAATGGGGGATTCAGAAACAATCCAGGTGCTCCTCAGCGAAGTAATGACAATGCTGCTAGTAACAACACAGTATCTGGGAATGTGATATGGTGCTACAACTGCAACGAAAAAGGTCATATTGCAACTGCATGCCCTCACCAAAGAAAAGGCAGTCAGTTTCACAAGCAGGCATTACTTATGGCTCTCAAAGATGAAAAGGAAGGAACTTTCAATACTCATGAGAACAGTTTCTTTGCTAATGCTTACAATGATGATGATATGGAAGATCTTGAAGCCAATGCAGCTGTGATGCTTATGGCCAACATGCAGGAACATCAGTTGAATGATTCAGGCCCAGTGTTCTCCACTGATGGCTTGTCTCAAGTAAATGAACTAACCACAAGCTCCATAGAATTTAATGCATCACCCTTTGTTTCTGAATCAGATCAGGCGCAAGTTGTTCCTTCTGAACCATTTTTCTCTTCTCAAGAGGATGAACAATTAGACACAGTTGTTATATTTGATGATGACACTGTCGTCTCATTTGATGATCCTATTGAGCAAGACGAAAATAACTTTATTGAACAACATGAACCTCCTTCTGATCCAGCTTCTGACTGTACAGTTACGGCCAAACAACTTAATGATCAACTTCTTTCTAATCACATAACGGACGAGCAAACTAAATTTTGAAAGAAAATGCCGATTTGAAAAAGGACATTGAATGTTATAAAAAACAACTTTCAAACTTTCAAAATGCAGTTCATCGTGAAAAAAGCTTTGAAAAGTCATTTCAGGATTCATATGTCAAAGAACAAAATCTTCAAAAGCAAATATATGACATAGTTGAGTCAAACGGTAAATTGGTTTCCAAACTGGAAAACGAAAAACATGATCTTCAAAAACAAGTTGTTCAACTCCAACAGGAACTTTCAAAAACACAAAAAGAGGTGATAACTTGCAAACATGAATTTTATGAACATAAAGTGCAAAAACGAGAAAAAGAAAATTCTTTACTTGATGATTATATCGCTCTCTAACGTCAAATTAAAGCTTTTCAAAATATCGTTTATAAACATGGGGAATCTATAACGACAATTCAAAAGTTTACATTAAAACCAAGACCAGATAAAGGTTTTGCCCTCGGCGATTACAGATCCTCTTTTCTTCGCACTGCATTCAAAACAATTCCTAAGATGTACAGTATGGACCAATTGATGGATAATAATGTTGTGCGTGTTATTGTACATAATACTGAGGAAGAATACGAACTAGAAGAGAAGAGTCGATAAAAAATGAGTCAAGTTGAATATTGCAAACCATATGATTACTCAAAAGCTCCACACATTTCAAAATCTTTTGTTCCGTCAAGAGAAATACCTGAGAAATGATGGTATGTTACTGAGTCTTATGTTTCATCTTCCGATGGAGCTCCTGTCAAACCCGTGGCACAAGTAAATGGTCCATTACCATCTTCTGGTCATGTGACACCATTACCTACACCCTGTAAAGTTTTAGACTATTTTCAAACATTCATGAAAGGCATCGATAATTTGGAAAACGTTATTGAACATCATTCGCAAATTAAAATTCTCACTTTTCAATCAGCTTACGAGCGGGAAAAGCGAGACATTTTTCAAAAACAAATTCTGACTTTAGTTCAAAATTTGTGTTATTGTGTTACTCGTTGGGAACAGGAACTCCAAAAAGAAGTTAAAGATATGAAAGAAATTTTCGCTCTTAATGAAAATGCAATTTTGGTTCAACAACGCAAAAACCGATTTTTGAAAACAGATTCTGATCGACTCTTGGAACAACTTCTTCATGCTGATATTAATAGTTTTCTCATGAATGATCTCTATTATTCCAGTAATGCTGAATTATTTGCAGAGTACTGTGCTGAACTTGTTTTGTTGAGGTCACAAAATGAAACATTGAAACATCAATATGAAACATTGCGTCAAAACAGTGATGATGTGATAAACAAACTTTCTAACGAAATTTGTCAACTCAAACAAAAGATTGATTGGTGTCAAGCTTAAAATATTGAAACAGAATTGCAACTACGTACCAAGATTGAGTCTCACGAAAACAAATGTCTTCTACTTAAAAATGAAATTTCGGAGCTAAAAATTGAAAACGCCGAATGGCAACAAAACCGCGATGACATTCGTTATTGCCATGGTTTACTTGAGTCTGATATTCAGGACAAAAAACACATCATCATTGATTTGAAAGAGAAAATTAAGCTACTTCAAAAAGGAAAGATTATTGACACCACTGTGATAGCACCAGGAATGTTTCAAATAGACAGAACAGATAAGGGTAAGCATGCTAAGAGTTCTAATGTTAGCTCTTCCACTTCCACAGGTCTAGTTTCCCCTAAGAGCGTTAGCAGCCCTGTTGGAACCATACTTTTGTATTTAGTCAAGTCTCGGTCATTACATTTTGTAATAGGTTGCTTTAGTATTTATTTCATTTAGTTCATGTTACAACGCTTATGTGTTAAAGCCCTATGGGCCTTAAAGCCCATGAATTAAGAGATAAGGAAGGAAGGGAGTGTTGCCCTAACTCCTTCCTTATAAATAGAGAGCTTGTGTAAACATTTCATTTGTTGGTTATTTGATTATCTTAAGGAAACTCTTGCACTTTTACCTTTCATATTGTCTCATAATCAACCAATCTCATTTCTCATCTTATTTCTTTCTAAATCATACTTGTGTTTACAAAATGGTGACCTAACAAGTGGTATCATTCGCCTAATAGAGATTGAAGTGTTGTTCTTATTGTTAACGTGGGGTTTTTCATCATAGTTCTTCATCTTTTTTGCTTTTTTCTTGGTTTCTTACACTCAAATCTTAAAGCTTGGATAAGTTTTAAGGTTAATATAGTGTTTAGAAGCTTAGATATTGCATAAAGTGTTGATCTTTGATAGGTTTTTAGGCTATTTTTTCATCAAAAAGTCATTTTTTTGGATGAACAGTATGTTTTACGCGTAAGTTGGTCGATAAAAGTACTAATTCCAGCTGTCTACAGTGTTTTTTGGTTGGTTTACGCTTAAGTTTTGGTCTAAACCCTTTTATTACGCGTAAAATTGGTCTAAACCCTTTTCTTACGCGTAAAATAGGTCTAAACCCTTTTCCTACGCGTAACTGTAGTTAAAACCCTGATCCTACGCGTAACTTGCTCATCTACGCCTTAAACCTACGCTCAAGTTAGATCCTACGCGTAAGTTTGATTTACGCGTAATTTTTCAGAGTCTACGCATAAGCTTCATCAACGGTCTTCTCTTTGTGCTACGGTGACTCAGTACTTCCCTAGCTTGGATAAGTTAGTGGAATACTTCGACTACGGATATCTTTCAAGCTTGGATAAGTTTGAAAGATTTGTTTGGTTGTTTAAACCTTACGCATAAGTCTAAACTTACGCATAAGCCTAAGCTTACGCGTAAAGAGAAAACTTACGCATAAACTATTAGTTTACGCATAACCTACTCTTTACGCATAACCTAAAGTTTACGCGTAAGATTAAGTTACGCGTAAGAGTTGAACTTACCCCAAGGATTTTGGAACTTACTCAAAGGAACGTGCATTTCAATCTTCTACAAAGATCCATTTCTACACAAGTGTTCAAAGATGTCTCAACCACCTAATCATTACTTCCCTCATACTCAGCTACCTCAACATCAGCAGTATCAGCAACAACAATATCTTCCGCACCAAATGAATCAACAACCTTCTCAAAGACAAACATACAATCCACTACATCATTACCTAATGATGCAACAACATCAGATCATTCCTCAACAACAACCATATCAAGTGCCACTACAAAACATTCAGTTTTCCTCCAAACAACATCACTGGTTTGACAGAATGTATGAAGTTATTACAACTCAACAATCCCGACATGAGGCAGGATCACTTGAAACACCTCCAATGCTTACACCTGGAAACTATGTTCAATGGTCAAGTCGATTCTTAAGATTTCTTGAACTTAAGCAACCTCATGGGAAATTCTTGAAACAAGTGATACTTGAAGGACCATTTGAGTGGCCAACACGATTTGAAGCTGGTGATCCAACTGCTGATCCTCCACATCCTCCTGGTGATAGACCTCTTCTAGAAACTTCACTCACTGAAGAACAGAAACTACATCGTGATGCTGATCAATATGCAATGGCTTATATACTTCAAGGTATACCAAATCCAATCTATCGAAGTGTCGATGCTCAGAAAACAGCCAAAGCTATGTGGGAACACGTTCATCTCCTTATGGAAGGCACTCAATTGAACAAAGATGATATGGAATCCAAACTCTACATGGAATACACTGACATCACAATTGAACCAGGAGAGACACTTGAATCCTACTATCATCGTTTCACAAATGTAGTCAATGATCTGGAACGTCATAAAATCACAGTACCAAGGATCGCTGTGAACTCCAAATTTGTTGGTAGTCTTGGCCCTGATTGGCATAAATATGTGACATTTGTTCATCAAACGAAGAATCTTCATGATGCTCCATATGGCTTGTTGTATGATTTTCTGAAACACCATGAACCTGAAGTGGAAAAAGATAGAGCTCTACGAGGAGGATACACTACAACACCAACACCAAATTCTTTGGCTCTCGTAGCTCAATCTCCCTATGCTCCACCACCAATGTCAAATCATGCATATGTTCAAGAGCAGAACTACTTCAGTTATCCACAATCTTCCACCTCGAACCAAATGGTCCCTTATGATTCATCACTACAAGATTCTTCTACTCAACTTGTTCCGTCAAACAACAATGATGCTGTGTACTACTCCAACTCCAATGATGATGACGATGATGACTTTAATACGTTGAATCAGGGACTTGCTCTTATTGCTCGTGCTTTCAGCAAATTCTCCAACAAAACAAACAACCGTCAACGTTCATCTTCTAACACAAGGAATCAAGCTGTTGTTAATGATGGAAGAGTGGAAATTCAGAATCGTAGCTATGGTCGATCTGGTTCAGGAAGCTCTTCAGGAAATTATGGGAATGGTCAGAGGTTTAGTAACAATGGAGGGTTCAGGAACAACTCAGGATCTTCTCAGCAAAGGTCTTAACCAGTTGCAACTAGAAACTCCAACTCAGGGAATGCAGTATGGTGCTATAACTGCAATGAACAAGGTCATATTGCTACAACATGTCCCAAACCGAGAACTCGGGGTAGTAAGTTTCACAAGCAGGCATTACTCATGGCTCTTCAAGATGAAAAAGATGGACATTTCCCTGAACAGGATAACAACTTCATGGCAAATGTGAACAACGATGATGACATGGAAGATCTGGAAGCCAATGCTGCTGTGATGCTTATGGACAACATGCAGGAACTTAAGCTCAATGATTCAGGTCCAGTGTATGACACTGACGGCTTGTCTCAGGTACATGACCTAAAAGCATGCCTTATACATGAAATAGCCTCACCTTCTGCTTCTGAATCAGATATGGCGCAAGTTGTTCCATCTAAATCATCTTCATCCTCTCAAAAAGATGAACAAATAAGCACAGTTGTCATATTTGATGATGACACAGTTGTTTCATTTGATGATCCAATTGAGAATGATAAACATGATAATTTAGAACAACATGAACCATCATTTGATCCAGACCCTGACCTCATATTGTTATCTAAACAACTGGATGCTCAACAATTGCAAATCATAAAATGTAACGAGAAAAATAAAGCTTTAAA
Source organism: Artemisia argyi (assembly GCA_030686995.1). Lineage (NCBI taxonomy): Eukaryota > Viridiplantae > Streptophyta > Magnoliopsida > Asterales > Asteraceae > Artemisia > Artemisia argyi. The sequence continues at coordinate 100,735,066 of CM060702.1, forward strand.
AGAAAAAAATGCGTCATTTGCAAGAGATATTGAGTGTTATAAAATTCAGCTTTCAAATCAGGAAGACAAGATTAAACATGCAAAAAGTTTTGAAAAAGCTTTTCAAGATTCTTACAACAAAGAACAAGATCTTCAACGTAAAATGCAAGATTTAATTGAGTCAAACGGAAAGTTGATTTCGAAACTTGAAAGTGAGAAGTGTGAATTGAAAATGCAAGTTGAACGTCTTCAAAGAGACCTTTCAAAAACTGAAACAGAATTGTCAAATTGCAAAAAGGAGTTTTGTGAACATAAAACACGAAAAAGGAAGTATATAGATGACTTACTTGGTGATATTGTTGATCTTGAAAAACAACTAAAAGAATTTCGTCACATTGTTTACAAACACGGGAACTCTGTCACAACAATTCAGAAATTTGCTTTAAAACCGAGACCCGATAAAGGATTTGCACTTTGCGATTTCAAATCAATGTTTCTTCACACAGCTTTTAAAGAAAATCCTAAGATTTACAGTATTGATCATATGTTTGATAATACAATTGCGCGTGCTGTTGTTTTTGATACTGAGGAAGAAGAAGAACTTGAAGACGAGAGTCGATCAAAAATGAGTTATGTTCAACACTGGACACCATATGACTATTCAAAAGCTTCACCTCTTTCTAAATCTTTTGTTACTCAAAAGGATTTACCTAAGAAATCATGGTTTATCGAAGAGTCATATGTTTCATCTCATAATGAGGCCCCTGTCCAAACTGTAGCACAAATAAATGGTCCTTTACCATCATCCGGTGAACTTACACCTTTACCGAAAACGTGTCGTGTCTTAAATTATTTCAAAACTTTTATGGAAGACATTGAAATTTTGGAGGAAACAATTGAACGTAATTCTGAAATTAAAATTGAAACTTTTCAATCCGCTTACGAGCGAGAAAAGAGAGATATTTTTCAAAAACAAATGAAGCCAATTGTTCAACACCTCCGTCTATGTGCTACATGTTGGGATCAGGAACTTCAAAAGGAGGTCAAAAATATGATAAACGTTTTCAATGCAACTGAAAATGACATTTTGGTTCAAAAGCAAAGAAATAGAGTTTTAAAAAATGATGCTGATCGACTCTTGGAACAAGTTCTCAATGCTGATATTTTGTCTGTTATCATGAATGATCTCTATAAATCTGGTACTTCTATGCTTATGGATGATATTTGTGTTGATAATAACTTGTTGAATGAGGAAATTGAGACACTTAAATAGGAAAATGATAAGTTGAGAATTAAAAATGATGATGTGACAAAAAAATTTTCAAAAGAAATTTGTCAACTCAATCAAAGGCTTGAATGGTGTCAAGCTAAAAGTCTTGAAAGGGAATTGAAGTTTCAAAGTCAAAATGTTTCAAACTCTTGTCAGATTTGCAAAAACAACGAGTCTTTAAAAGGTCGGTGTCTTCGATACGAGAAAGAAATTGCGGATTTAAAAATTGAAAACGCCGAATGGCAACAAAACCGCGATGACATCAAATATTGCAATGGTTTACTTGAGTATGAAATTCAGGACAAAAATCACATCATCATTGATTTGAAAGAGAAAGTTAAGCTACTTCAAAAAGGAAAAATGGTTGACACCACGGTGATAGCACCAAGAATGTATCAATTAAACAAAACTGATAAAGGAAAGGTTGTTCAAAACACTAATGTTGATAACTCCACTTCTACAGGACTATTCTCCACTTCTAGCGTTAGTAGACCCAAGCGAAAAAGTAAAAAGAAGAATAGGATCTTGCAACGTAAGAGAGGACACCTAGAAGCTCAAGAAGTAGAAGACCAACTTAGGAATTTGAATAAAACTCATGTTGCATCAGATTTAGATTCTAATCTGGCAAATTGTAATCAAAATCTAAATGTAACGAATGATGAACCTTTGAATGTTTTGAATATTAATGCATCTTGTGTGTTTTGTCGTAAAAGCGTATCATCTGGTGATCATATAAAATGTTTAGCTAATTCTCTTCTCAATCGTCATAAGAAACGTAGGACACGCATTCCTTTTAGGCCCACTACTGCCTCTAAGTCTAACTTAGGAAAGCCGTCTTCTACGGTTTCTAATGATATCACAGTTACCCCCATAGGTGCCGAGAACAAATCTAGGAATGAGCCAACTACTAGTGCATTTAACATTAAGAAAGCAAAAACTAGTTGGAACTGGCAACGTTGGTTACAATACAAACCAGACTTTAAATGGATTCCTAAATTGTTGAATACATGTGTTACTAACCTACAGGAACCCGCATTGTCTTTGGGTTCCACCCTTACTTCTGTTCCATCCGTGTCTTCTTCTTGTGATACAGGTGGTACAGCTCGTTCTCTGGATTGTTGATAGCGGATGCACCCGACATATGACAGGCAATCTCAAACTGTTACACAACTTTGTCTCAAAGTTTATTGGTACTGTCAGATTCGGGAATGATCATTACGCTCTAATCATGGGATATGGTGACTATATCAGCGGGAACATCGAAATCAGCCGTGTTTACTATGTGGAAGGCCTTGGACACAACCTTTTCTCTGTTGGTCAATTCTGTGATGGGGATCTAGAAGTTGCATTTCGTGAGAAAACTTGCTTTGTTCGTGACTTACAAGGAAACGATCTTATGTCTGGCTCACGTGGCTCCAATCTTTATACTATATCAATGTCAGATATGATTGCTACATCTCCGATATGTCTTCTCTCCAAAGCAGAATCGACTAAATCTTGGTTATGGCACAAACGTCTTTCGCACTTGAATTTCAGAACTATGACTGACCTTGCTCGTTATAAACTTGTCGATGGATTTCCAAGATTCCGTTTTACCAAAGATCACTTATGTCCAGCCTGTGAACAAGGAAAAAGTACTCGTGCTCATTTTCCTTCTAAACCTGAGCAAAGTACGAATCATGTTTTACAAATGCTTCATATGGACTTATGTGGACCGATGCGTGTTCAAAGTATCAACGGTAAACGCTACATACTAGTAATTGTAGATGACTTTTCCAGATGGACTTGGGTTTATTTCTTACGAAGTAAAGATCAGGCTCCTTCAATGATCATCACCTTTCTCACTAAAGTTCAAGTTCAGTTACGCAACACGGTACGAATAGTCAGAACTGACAATGGAACTGAATTCAAGAATCAGACTTATTATGAGAAAGTGGGAATTGAACATCAAACATCTATTCCTAGAAGCCCAGAACAGAATGGAGTTGTTGAAAGACGCAACAGGACGTTAGTGGAAGCTGCTAGAACTATGTTGATTAATGCTCAATTACCAGATTACTTGTGGGCAGAAGCTGTTTCAACCGCATGTTATACTCAAAACCGTTGCATGATCACAAAACGCCATCGCAAAACACCATATCAAATTGTTCACAAAAGAAAACCGAACATCGATTACTTTCATGTATTTGGAGCACTTTGTTATCCGAAAAATGATCGTGATGATTTAGGTAAACTTAAAGCAAAGGCTGACATAGGAGTGTTCGTTGGATACTGTGAAAATTCTAAAGGTTTTCGAATCTGGAATCGTCGAACAAGAGAAATTCAAGAAACCATTCACGCTAATTTTAATGAACTCACACAAATGGCTTCTGAGCAACACAGCTTAGGACCCGAATTCAACCGTCTAAACTCTCCGGAATCTTCGGCTGAACCATTGCCACTCAACCGCAAAGAATTGGAAACCTTGTTTGCTCCACTATTTGATGATACAATTGTATACCGTTCTACTGAGGTCTCACCTAATTCCGCTGCTCAACCTGACAATATTCCAGTACCAGACTCACCTCAACAAACTACTACAAGTGTTGAGAGAAACGGTCCTCCAATTGCATCACCATCTACAGTAGAACAAACTGTTTCTAACTCCCACCATTCAGCTGAAGATCCCACACCACAATCAGTTCCCCAACCAGCAGAGCAAGATCCTGATGCGTTCTTTAATCCGTTTGCACCGGCTCCTATTGTTCCTGACATAGCTGAGTCGTCAACACGCAATTTGGATCCTGCTAACATGCGAGATACGTATCAACTACACCCTTCCACACACAAATGGACTCGAGACCATCCACTAGTTCATATTATTGGCCATCCAGATGCACCTGTTATGACAAGACAACGACTTCACACCGATGGAGAAACTTGTATCTATGCACTCACAGTTTGTCACGAAGAACCGAAGAACATTAAAGATGCAATGACTTATGACAACTGGATTGAATCTATGCAAGAGGAATTTCAGCAATTCATAAGACTTGAAGTCTGGGAATTAGTTGAAAGACCTGACGAAGTCTTTGTCATTGGGTTAAAATGGATCTGAAAGAATAAGCTTGATGCTGAAGGGACTGTCATACGCAACAAATCACGCCTGGTAGCGAAAGGATACTCTCAACTGGAAGGACTAGATTTTGCTGAATCCGTTGCTCCAGTGGCTAGACATGAAGCGGTTCGGATCTTTTTGGCCTATGCAGCACACAGGAACATGGTTGTTTACCAAATGGATGTGAAAACCGCATTTCTTAATGGCGAACTCCGTGAAGAAGTTTATGTTAGTCAACCTGAAGGCTTCGTTGATCCTGAGCGTCCTAACCACGTTTACCGACTCAAAAAGGCACTCTACGGACTCAAGCAAGCCCCACGGGCGTGGTATGACAAACTGTCCACTTTCTTGCTGGCCAATAAATTTTCTAAAGGATCGGTGGATCCAACACTGTTTACAAAAACCTACGGGGAGGACTTACTTGTTGTTCAAATATATGTCGATGACATCATTTTTGCCTCAACAAAAAGAAGTTACTCTAATGATTTTGCAAAATTAATGAAAGATAATTTTGAAATGTCCATGATGGGTGAACTTTCATTCTTTCTAGGACTACATGTTCATCAATCACCCCGTGGAATTTTTATAAATCAGTCCAAATATGCTCTTGAAATTTTAAAGAAACATGGGATGATGAGTTGTGATACTTATAATACACCGATGGGCTATACCACAAAACTAGATGCTGACTTACATGGGACTCCCGTTGACCCTACCAAATACCGTAGTATGATTGGGTCCCTCATGTATCTCACAGCTAGTAGACCTGATATAGTATTTGCTGTCTACATGTGCTCTCGTTATCAGTCCAAACCAACAGAAAAACACCTCAGTGAGGTCAAGAGAATCCTTCGATACATAAAGGGAACCATTAACTTGGGAATCTGGTATCCGAAGGATTCTGGCTTTGAACTAATTGCTTTTTCAGATGCTGACCATGCAGGATGTCTAGACACACGCAAAAGCACATCTGGTGGATTACAATTTCTAGGAGACAAACTTGTGTCATGGCAATCAAAGAAGCAGGATTGCACATCATTGTCGTCAACAGAATCTGAATATGTAGCCATGTCCGCCTGTTGTGCTCAAGTCATTTGGATGAGATCACAACTTAAGGATTACGGCTACTTATTCAACAAGATTCCCATCTACTGTGATTCCAAGAGTGCAATTGCTATCTCCTGCAACACCGTACATCATTGCAAATCCAAACACATCGATCTCCGATATCACTTCATCAAAGAGCATGTGGAAAAGGGTACCGTTGAACTTTATTTTGTTCGGACTGAGTACCAATTGGCGGACTTACTTACCAAATCCTTAGCACCATCAAGGTTTGCTAGTCTAGTTCACCAAATTGGTATGCGATGTTTGACTCCAGAGGATCTGGAAAAGTTTTTAAAATACAATTGATTGTCAAACATCACAACTATCTTTGTAAATATTTTTTTCAAAAAAAAAAAAAAAAAAAAAAAAATGCAAGTATAAACCACCTCTTTCAACACTATTTTATAAAAATGTCTTCAATTATTTAAAACAAGTGTTGAGGGGGAGGATAAGTCATGTTTTTTTCAAATTTCTCTAAGATATTTTGTCTTTTATACTTGCATTTTACCAAAAATAAATACGTTTTTATCATATGTGTTGATTCAATAAGTGTTTCGGGTTACTCTCCTTAACCAATATAATTAATTTTTCAGTCTTGACTACGGTCTAAGGTCGAGGGGGAGTAGCACAAGTTGTTCTTATCATGTCTTGGTGTTAACTAACGAAAGTTACATGTGATTAAGTGTTTAAAGCATTAAGAATAAATGTTAGTTAAGGTTAAGGGACCAATTGTGTCAAGTTTTCAAACATGTTTTAACTATTGGTCAAAACTCACTTGACCCACGCATTTACTGCACCTGCAAATAGCATTTACACTTTCACCTAATCAATCTAACGATCCACAATCATTCTCTTGATCTAATCATCCATCTTCGAATCTGTAAGTGATAACATGCTTTGATCATTATTGCTAACAAGGGTTTTAATTTTCATAACAATCCAACGGCTCAATCAATCACAATCGTTTAATTTGTTTTTTCGAGTTGTGCGTAAAATTAGAACCCAGAGATTAGTTGTTTTATAATTGATTTTGTTAGTGGGAAATGGTCCTTGGATGTTTATCAACATGTCTCTTAACCCCAATCACACCCAGATACACTAATCGATCGAGTTTGAGATTAGGGTTCATACGTAGGATTTGGGAGTTCTTGAGTTTGAGCATTAGGATTGTAATTAGTGATGGGGATAGTGTTTTTGTATGCCTAGGATCATTTGTATCTGGTTTAATTGCATCTTAATCATGTTTAGTTCTTGAATCTAAGGTTTAGGGTTCGTATGACACTAGCAGATTTCATCTTGAGATTCTGTGGATGATTTGTGTTTATATTTGAACCATATGATCCTTATGTTGTTAGAAACATTTGCCCCATGCTTAGACATACCCAGATTCATGTTTGATGGTGATTGTGATTAGTTGTTCATGCGTGTTTACGCGTTAAGTTGGATCTTGGCATGTTTATGCTTTAAATGTGTGAATTAAGTGTGTTGGGTTAATTATTGATCAGTGGTAATGTTTGTACACTTTCAGGAAACATACAACTCGAATTCCAAAGGTGATTTTTCTGGAAAAAGGCATTTCTACGCACAAATTATTCATCCTACGCGTAAGATTGAATCTTACGCGTAAGATTCGACACGTAGACAAACAATGTCTTGGATAAGACATTGTTTACGCATAAAAGAATAACTTACGCTTAAGTTGTTTCTTACGCGTAAGTTATGATCTTACGCATAAGTTTAAACCTACGCACAAGTTATATCTTACGCTCAAAGTTCAATTCTTTGCCTAAGTTCTAATCTTACGCCTAGGATTTAATCCTACGCGTAAAATTAAGCCTACGCAGAAGTTGAACTTACGCGTAACATATAAAGTTATGCGTAGAAATTAAACCTACGCATAATTTCATTTGCTACGCGTAATATAAGTTATGCGTAGATTTTTCTACTTACGCGTAAACTTGTCAAATTCATGAAATTTTCTAAGTGTTGTAATATTTCCAATGTGTAACCTCTTGTAGTGATGAACTCATGTTGTAACTTAAGTGTTATAAGTTTCTATCATGTGATTCAAACATAAGTTTGTCATATAACAAAAGTTTTTCACACACAAACACTTACTGATCAATCAATAATGTGTTCATAATCTAGTAATTGAATGTCTGTGCTAACAAAGTATATCATTGCTATGTTTGTGATTGTTTATGATCAAACCAGATGGCAGAACACAATGACATTCCCTATGGACCAGAACCTGAACCCATACATGCATGGGAAGACACCTTTCCTGAGAACTACTCCAGAAAGATAGGAAAGAACAATCTGAGTGTCAACTTCAACAACATTACATGCAATGAGTCTTCTTGCCTTGTTGCGGTAGATGCTCTTATCTATCACCCGTGCAAAGTTCTACTCACCAAATCTGCTGCAGTGGCATGCTTCTACATACATCAGTTTTGGCACACACTCCACTTGGACCTCCTTGAAGAATCCTTTACTTGTATGCTTCACATGAGACAAGTCACGGTCGACAAGGATCTTCTCCGTAGTGTTCTTGGACTTCCCGAACTTGAACCTAATAAAGAATATGACCAAGTTCCCAGTGAAGAAGAATTGATAGAATGGCTGAGAGATATTGGGTATGATGAGTCTGAAGAGGTAATGACTAGGCACTCTAAGGTCAATATCAGATTTCTTCCACAGCCTTGGAGAACTCTCTACATCATCATTGCCAAGTCACTATCTGGCAGAGACACAGGCCATGAACACCCTAAGCTCCAACATCTCAAGCTGTTTTGGGCTATTGCTAATGTCAAGAATGTTGATTATGCCAGCATTATCTGGGAAGACATTGTGTGGCACATACAACACAAGACGACCAATATTCCATTCGTCCATTTCACCAAACTTCTCATTGCAAGCTTCATCCATGAATATGATGACATACCTCAAAGACTGAATGATGAGTTTCAGCACACATACAAAAATGAGGACACACTTAAGGTCATCAAGAGAATGGATACTAGTACAAGGAAACAAGGAAAGAAACTTCCTGATTGCCTCCTGACTAAGAAGGTTCAAGAATGCAATAACTACAAGTACTACCTTCAAGCTCTTGAAGCAGATAAAGTTGGGTTCTTGGACGAAGTTGTTCCACCGTCATACATGCAGAAGAAAGAAAAGAAAGGTAGCAAATCTGGCAGCTCAGAAAGCTCTACCAAGACCAAACCTAAGAAAAAGGGATCACTTAAGATCAGAATTCCTGCAAAGAAACCAACTGCTGAACCTGGGTGGTTTCCCTCACCACAACCTTCTCCAAAACCTGCTGACTCTGAACAAACCGAATCCGACGAAGGTCCTATTTACAGTGAAGCCTATGCCAATATCACCAAGAAAGTCAATCTTGATGAAATTGACGATAAGGATTTGACGTTCGAAGATTGGGATAAGATTATTGACGAATCTACTGATCATGCTGAATCCCCCGCACATCTCTATCAACGACCACTCACCAAAGCTCAGACGATTTTGGAAGAAGAAAGGATTAGAAGAGAAAAGATGAAGCAACCAGTATCTGTTGAACATGAGACTGAAGGCCTTTCAGTCGAAGAAGAAAATGAACGGGCTCTCAACCTAGGTCTCCTCCACAGCCGAATTGATACATTCAATGCTGATCTACCTCCACCTCCAGTGTTTTCTCAGACCACCGAAGCTGGCGGATCTAGCAGCATTCCTGAGCCTACCACAAGGATCACCACAGACTTAGTTGTTTATGACAATCCCTCAGTGTCTCCCACCGACATTGAAATGACTATGGGAGAGGAAGAAGAGGGAGATCCCATGGATACTGATGCTCCAAGACTTATGTCTATGGAAGAAATGGAGCTCAGAGAAAGGGCTCGGGAAGAGGAACTGAAAAGAAAACAAGAAGCTGAAGAGGCCAGGCTTGAAGAGATTGCTCAAGCTAAACTGGAAGAAACAATCAGAATGGAAGAGAGCAGGAAAGCAGAAGAGGCAGCCAAGCTGGCTGAAGAAAAGTTAAAGAAGGAAGAAGAAGCCAGGCTTGCAGAAGAACTAAGGCTTAAGGCCGAAGCTGAGAAACGGGATGAAGAACAAAGGGTGATAGAAGAAGCAGCCAAAGATAAGATAGTTGAACAACCCGAACCAAGGAAAGGAGATGACAAAGACTCTACCACCATCATTGAATCATCACAGTCATCTCCTCCTGCATCTGAATCAACACATGACAAATCAATCAACAAACCGAGCACCAAAGCCTCTGCTGCATCAAAGTTACTCAAGTCAGCTTTCAAAAGAGTACATGAAAAGAAGAGAAGCAGATTGGAAGATCAGGTTGCAACACTTGTAACCCAAGTTGCTGAATTGACTAAGCTGAACTCGAACGTCCAAGAGCTGCAAGACAAAGTTGATACTTTCTTAGCTAAAGACGTACAGGAGAACTTGGAAGCCGCACTAGCAGCTCAAGCACAAGAATACATGGCACAACACCTGGTTGCTGAGTTGAAAGATCTGCTGGCACCCATGAGAGACGAACTCACCAAGTTCGCAGAACAAGCAGTCAAGAAAGTGATCCGATCAACCACATTCACTCTTCGAGCTGACAAGTCCACTGTTCCACTACCAGGGCTATCTTTGGATGAATTGGATGCTCAACTCTTAGAAAAGCTGGCAAACAAGTTCACCTTGACTCATGAAGAAGCCAAAGTCTTGGAAGCATTAAAAGACAAGATGAACAAAGATATGTGCAGCACAGAGGCCGATAAGCTGAAATGTCAAAGAGATGATGAAGACAGGGATCCGAATTCTCAGGCAAAGAAACAAAAACAAGCCGAAGGACCCACATCTCATACACCGGTCGTCCCCCCAACCACAATAACTTCCTCACAACAACCAAAGGCATCAGGTTCTGCTCCCAAGGCACACGACCATTTCGAATACACCGGTGGTGACGACATACCTCAACCCGATGAAGTTCCAGAACCGTCTCCTAAGAAGAAGAAGAAAGATAAGAAAGGAAAGCATCATCAACCCACACCAGACACCTCATCTAAAGGCACCGAACCAAAGAAACCTAAAACAGTCCTTAGCTGGCTAGATCAAGACAACAGTGCCGAATACTCCTGGTTTGAGAAGATGATCAATTCGCAACCACCACTGGAAGACAATCATGAACCTCAAGATGGTCGAACGGTGGAATATGCTCAAATGATTCAGCAAAAGTTTAAGATGAAAAAGATGAATAAGAAAGAGCTGCGAAGAATCAAGAATGATGCTTTCAATCTTCTGAAAGATAGGTCTGCCAACTCAATCGAGCTTGAATACCATCTGGAAAATATTGCTCGAGCTATGTCAAGCAATATTGACTGGATCAATCCTGAATCATATGTCGATCCGGTCACAAAGAAAACCGCACCTTACATTACTGACTGGTCCAAACCACTACCGATGATTGGGAAGCCTAAGGAACCAAAGATCCCATACAAGTTCTTCTACAACACAGACTTGGAATTTCTGAAACTTGGCAGCAAGATTGAGAAGAAGTACGTTACCTCACTCGCCTTTCTCCCTGCAGCTCGATATCTCAACAATGCCATCGAAGAAGAAGCTACAGCATTATTTGTTGACAAAATTGTTGAATATGACCGGAATGCTCTTTACGGCATACATCATTGGCCAAACAACCGGGCACAGTACTATCGAAGCAGCAGACTTAATCAGACGATGGGTGATGTAGCAAGTGATTTGAAGATAGTCTCCATTCAATTCATCTCGACTGTCACTTTCTTTGGGTACCCCTTCCTCAGCAAAATCACACTTAAAAGACTTGATGAAAAGGAGTACGATATTTCCGAGTCTGACTTTCCACGACTACGTCTCAACGACATCGAAGACATGTACCTGCTCAAAGATCAAGGAAAACTCTGTGGCTTGCCTAAAGAGATGCAGCTTGCCTTTATCCAAGCTCTTCTAATCTTCATCAGGCAGATTGTCATAAGAGAAAGAGTTGAAGATCTTCAGTTGGGAGTAGAAAGTTATCAGAAGAAGCTCAATCTCACCAAACCAAACCTGTTTGACATCCCCGACCTTCCACATCTATCTCAGTACACCTTGATCAGACAACCATTTGGGTTCACCTACCGCAGTATAAACGGTCGCAACTGCTTTATGGGTTATGAAGAAATTCATAAGTTCTGTGATGAAACCCTGAAGTTCGTCAGAGATGGGATCAAAGGCAGAATCAATGACATAGAACTGGGGAAATCCAAAAGGTGGAACACCAATGAAGCCAGGGATGCTCGCAGATTCATCTTAAGGATTGAGAACAGATTGAAGCGCAGGGATCAGTTTTGAAGGTTGGAAAGTTATGTGGGAGGCAGACAGAAGTTTCCGGTGTTGACATTTCAGAGACCTGATTGGTAGTAAAATTGTAAGAATTTGATTTGATTTGTCAATAATTTACTTCATAATTGTTTGTGTACGCATTACAGTGCACAACCCAAACTTGTAAAGAAAGGACCCTGAGGTACGCATCAGTGCCTCAATCCTAAATATAAGGAGCGAAGGCTTCTTACTTTTGAGTAGAATTAATCAAACTTTTATGATTTTTCACAATTCTGCTCAAAAGGACAAGTATTTCACCTCAATAAGACCTAATCACTTGTTGAGGGGGAGCACTTGTCAAAACAAAATACTTTGTTCAAAATCAAAAGTTCTTGGTGAATCTCCCCATAAGATTCAAAAAGCATATTTTAATCAAAAGTTTAACAAAAACAACATCTCATATGCTATTTTTGAGGGGGAGAAAATGAAAAAGTGATTAAAATATATGAAGTTAAAGCTGAAAAGTTGTATCTTGTGCGAGCTAGACTCAGATTCACCTAGGAATTGACGAGATAATTAAAGTCTGTAATATCGAAAGGACTTATCCTCGACGGGTAATAACATCAAGTTAGTTACTAGAGCTAGTTGTCACCTAAAAGCTGACAATGTATCTCTTTAACTAACCACGTAAGCGTGTCTCGAAAAGGATTAGTCTTAGTAGAAATGTACCGTCTCGAGAAACTTTCTGTGGACTTGACCAGGCTGGGTAATAACTTCAAGCTAGTTTAACTAGTGATGTAAGCGTGTCTCGAATCGGTCTTGTTCACGGAAAGTGGATCAATTCAAAAGTGATTGCTCCTCCCGCATGTGCAAATTTATTAAATATTTATGAGCACATGTGCAGGGGGAACCCTTCAAAAGTGTACGCAAAACTCTCAAAGTGTTAACCAAAATATTTGATTATCACAAACACTTTGAGAGATTTTCAATCAAAGGTTTCTTGGCTACTGTCGGAGTTATAAGGTGATTAAGATAGGAATATCCGTCCTATGATCCGCCAGAGCCGGAGGGATCTACCCAAGGACATCTCCCATAGTTAGAATTAGAAGTCCTTAGGTATGATACGAAAAAAAGGAGAAAAGAATGGAAGGGAAAGAAGGAGTTGAAGAATTAAAAGGAAATGTAAAGAAAAGGGTGAAAAGAAATAGCCCTCCATATGATTCAACCTTAGGGCAGACACCGGGTTCAATACGTATGCTACTGGTTGTTGCATAAGACAACACCGGTATTGACGATTAAGTCGTCATGGACCCAGTGACGCAATGCACTAAACCTTCTTAACCACTCAAGTTCTCTTAAAAGAGCTTGTTTCATTCTCACGGGGAACCCGCGTAACCTATCGACCTATCTCTTAGAGACGGTTGATATTGAAGCAGGAGACACCTCCCCAGTCTCCGCATAGGAAACCTAGGTGTGCACTTATAGAGTCTAGAGCCTCGAGATACATCAAAGATCTCTTAGGAACACTTAGTATTTCTACAACTGGTGTTCTACATCAATGGACACCGGTTGTAAATTATCGAGTCCTTCTCAGATCTTAGCAATCCGCCGAGAACGTTTATGAGAGGATTACGTAAGTATTTCTTAATGATTGAACGGAAATCCTGCCAGGGTCAACATCAAACAGCCCTGACAGCAGGTCACTTCGGTAACCCCAAGAAGGGTTACGCTTAGTGTTTGCGGTGGTTCCATTACGGTCTACAGTTGTGGAGTGATCCCCAGCGACTCACCCAGTCATTGAGCTACTCAGTAGGTCTCGTAAGCTCCTTCAGGAGTATCTAATATGGGAACGGCCTGGATAAGGATTAGAAGGAGTCTTCACAATATGCTGTTGATGAGCTCTAATTCCTTATCCGTAAGTACCGGTTGTTTTATTGCTAACTGTTTACTCGCAGGTACCTCACTTCCATGATGGTAGATTCCAACATGCTCATACATACATCTTGAAGCAAAAGATAGCTCCCCCAAAGATCTTAACAACACAAAGTTCCAAGAAAGATTCTACGACAATAAGAAGAATCTACAAAGTATAAAGACAAAGATCTCAATGTATCAAAAGGAACTTCTTGCACGTGAAAAGTCTAAGTCCAAAGATGTATGAGTATGTTGGAATGGCGGACAACCACCACAGACGCAGGAGTGACGAACGGCAGATTACTTCATAATACAATCACTACATCATCACCAAAGAACAAAGACAAAGAGCAAAGTATATTCATTATCATTCAACCAATTTTGAAGACGTCTAGAGTTTTACATGTCACAAGTCAACGACAAAGATGAAGACGTCAAGCAACCGTGATGACCGACCCTTAGGGGGAGATTGTTGGAACCATACTTTTGTATTTAGTCAAGTCTCGGTCATTACATTTTGTAATAGGTTGCTTTAGTATTTATTTCATTTAGTTTATGTTACAAGGCTTATGTGTTAAAGCCCTATGGGCCTTAAAGCCCACGAATTAAGAGATAAGGAAGGAAGGGAGTGTTGCCCTAACTCCTTCCTTATAAATAGAGAGCTTGTGTAAACATTTCATTTGTTGGTTATTTGATTATCTTAAGGAAACTCTTGCACTTTCACCTTTCATATTGTCTCATAATCAACCAATCTCATTTCTCATCTTATTTCTTTCTAAATCATACTTATGTTTACAAAATGGTGACCTAACAAGCCCAAAGCCAAAAAGCGTTAAGAAGACTAAAAAGACTAGGCTCTCACAACGTAAAAGAGGAACACTAGAAGTGCAAGAAGTAGAAGCTCACCTTAAGAACTCGAATAAAACTCATGTTGCATCTGATTTAGATTCTAATCTGGCAAATTGTAATCAAAATCTTAATGTAACGAATGCTGAACCTTCTAATGTTTTGAATGTTAATGCATCTTGTGTGTTTTGTCGTAAAAGTGTATTATCTGGTGATCATACCAAATGTGTAGCTAATAATCTCTTACATCGTAAAAAGAAACGTAGATCCGGCTCTTCTTCTAGGTCCACTAATGCCTCTAAGTCTACCTTAAGAAAAACGCCTACTACAGTTTCAAATGATGTTGTAGTCAACCCAAAAGCAGCAATCAACAATTCTAGGAACACGCCAAAAGCTAGTGCATTCACTAAGAACAAAGCAAAAACTAGTTGGAACTGGCAACGTTGGTTACAATACAAACCAAATTTTAAATGGATTCATAAATTGTTAAATATTCGTGTTTCTAACCAACAGGAACCCACAATTTCCTCGGGTTCCACCCTTACTTCTGTTCCATCTCTTTCGTCTTCTTCTGATGCAGGTGGTTCAGATCATTCTCTGGATTTTTGATAGCGGTTGCACCCGACATATGACAGGCAATCTCAAACTGTTAAAAAACTTTGTCTCAAAGTTTATTGGAACTGCCAGATTCGGGAATGATCAATACGCTTTAATCATGGGTTATGGCGACTACATGCATGGGAATATTGAAATTAGCAGAGTTTATTATGTTGAAGGCTTGGGTCACAACCTCTTTTCAGTCGGTCAATTTTGTGATGGAGATTTAGAAGTAGCATTTCACGAGAAAACCTGTTTTGTTCGTGATCTAAAAGGCAATGATTTGATGTCTGGCAAACGTGGCACTAACCTTTACACAATTTCAATGTCTGACATGATCGCTTCATCTCCAATCTGTCTTCTATCCAAAGCTGAAATGACTAAATCCTGGTTATGGCACAAACGCCTTTCTCATTTGAATTTCAAAACGATGACTGATCTCGCTCGTCACAAATTAGTTGAAGGCTTTCCAAGATTCCGTTATGCCAAAGATCATCTATGTCCTGCTTTTGAACAAGGAAAAAGTACTCATACTCATTTTCCCTCAAAACCTGAACACAGTACTAATCATGTTTTACAATTGCTTCATATGGATTTGTGTGGTCCGATGCGTGTTCAAACAATCAACGGTAAACGCTACATTTTAGTAAATGTTGATGATTACTCTCACTGGACTTGGGTTTATTTTCTTCGAAGTAAAGATCAAGCTCCTCAAATGATCATCACCTTTCTCACCAAAATACAAGTTCAGCTACGCAACACAGTCAGAATTGTAAGAACTGACAATGGCACATAATTTAAGAATCAAACTCTAAGGTCGTATTTTGAGAAAGTGGGAATTGAACATCAAACATCTATTCTGTGACACCCCCAAAATTTTACAACGCAGCGAAATACTAATTTGGGTGTCACTTCGTAGTTCATAAAAACAAGTTAAATAAAACGACCTCAAAGGAGTCGTTTAATAAAATGTCACATTCGATTTGATAAATCAGAGTACAAAGGTCTCAACAATTTATATTTAAAACTTAAGTTACAAGAGTTCAAAAATGACTCATTTGCATATTTAAAGAAAATAATTATCGAATGTGAAGAAAACAAGTCCTTCAGAGTTTGATATCCACGCGACTCCGATTGCTCCCAATGCTCAGCTAGCAAATAATACCTGAGAAAATACATGCTAAAAAGTCAACATAAAGTTGAGTGAATTCATAGAGTTTAATAAGTAATAAGTTGAATACAAGCATTATTTATCGGGCGACAAGTATTGCAATTACATGTCGGTTTATTTAATTATAGTATTGAGTTCATGTAACCGAACCTTGACGATTTTTAATAATGCCCCGGAAAGGTAAATTTTGCCATTTACCACAATTCTAACTATTATGTGTCCGTATCCCGAACAAGGCCCGCCAAGCCTAATATGCATATCCATAATACTAGCGTTTACTACTCGAGTAATTAACGGTTCATGAGGGAACTTAATTGGCAAAAAGCATTCAATATCTATAATCGTATAATCGGGTCCAGCATACCAAAAACTACTTGTATTCAGTTTGTAAAAACTAGCATGTATCCCCCTCGCGAGGTTTATAAAACATTTAAGTAAGTAAAATGCGAGGCTATGAACTCACCTCGAAGCGAATGAGCAACCAACATAAGCAGATAATCAAGAAGCACAGCACAACAATAATCGGACGGCTCGATCTAGAAGATAAGGTTTGCCTTAACGGTTAAGACACGCTAGGAATAGAATAATGAAATTAAGTTTTCGAATGGACGGTTACATCAACATGATATGTTGATAAAAGATTTAGTTTTCAATTTGTAATAGTTTGGTGCTTGGTTAAATAAAAATAAATCGGAAAAATAATACCAAGTATGTAATATATACATATGAAATATAAGCGAAAATATAATACACGACATGTATTATATAAAACATGATATGTTGATAAAAGATTTAGTTTTTCAATTTGTAACAGCTTATGTATAATTAATGTAACGTTATTCCAAACACCCCATTATGTTTTTAATAAACCTTTACGCTTATGAAGTATCGTCTTTATAAGATTTCTAATGTTCCCTAATAATATATAAATGATACAATAGCATTCGCTAAGGTTTTTAAAGCTAAAACGGACTCGAAAACATTTAAAAACACCAATTTAATTTCCAAACAGCAATGTTACTTTGACTTTTTCAGAAAAACTGTCCGACTTTGACCAAGCTTAAATCCCACGTTTTACACTTTCAAGCTTAAAATCCGCGTTTTCATTAGTAAAATATTATTCCGGACAACTTTTATGTTTTACACTTAAGCCGGTTCGGACTAGAAAGGGTCCGAAACCTCGTTTTAAAATTATATCAGCATGTTATATTATATAAGATGCTGTCAAAATTTCATGTATTTTGTCAATCTTAGATTGGCCGTATCTCCTTCATTATGTGTCTGTTTTCGACGTTCATTATATGAAAATTTATCTATACAAAATAAGCTATCCAAAAATTAACCTTTTAGCTTGCCAAAACATTTTTAAATTACCCAAAACCTATAGTTTAACTTTTGACAGCAAGATATTTAGTCCAAAATATAAGTTCACATATTCCAAAATGAAAACAAGGCAAAACCAAACATACATAATCCTGTGGTTTACAGCCACGAACAATCAAACACCCTTAAAAGCTGTAAAAACGCAATAAGCACTCCAAATAAGCTAATAAGCCAAAAATAAGAAATTTTGCAATAGCCTTTTTATTTAACCAAATTAACCATCATAATTTAACTATTAATTTTCACAAAAGAACCATATACCCAATTCGATTTCTACAGCCCTAAATGGTCATTCGATTTGTTTTAAAAACTTCAAAAATTCATAACATGCAAATTAACCATCCAATTGAAAAACTAAAAAGATGAGATTGAAAGTTAGTGAAAAACTTATTTGGAGAGGTAAACAACCCACAAAATTTGTAATTAATCACACCCTTGATTGGATTGAAATTAAACCCGAGGATATAAAAGACATTAGTTTGGATTCTTGAGGAGATTGATGAAAGAAAAATGATGGAGATGTTGTGTGGTGTTGCTGCTGTCGATTCATCCCAAGAGAGAAAGAGGAAGAGAGCAGGAAATATATATATATATATATATATATATATATTTTTTTTTTTATCGATATAAACAAGAAAGAAAAAGAAGGAGTTTATTTATTTGTTTTATTTTTAAGTGTATACCCGGTATCACGGGTAAGCTTGGTCCGTAAAAATACAAAAGAAACCCGAAAATTTGTGTTTATGGAAAACGTTTTTATAAAGTAATAAATAACTTATTTTAATATGTTTATTAAAATAATTTATGATAATTAAATATAAAAACTAATTATTATCGTGTCGGTATGCGCTGCGTGTAGTTTTTCACGTTTCGCGAGATAATTTCTCGTTTTTAAATTAAAAGAGTTCGGAAAAGTTTTGAAATGAAATATAAGTAATAATAAGTATAATTTATTATTAAAATGCTTCCGAAAAATTACGGGTACGCGTTACGACATACGCGGTTAGATTCTCTCGGTAAAATAAATTTACTTAAAATAGGATAATAAGTAAAATGTAAAATGTATGATGTTTACGTAAAAATGTCAAAATAATAATAATACATATAAAATACGACTATTTAGAGGAAATAAAGTATATAGTACACCTAGATTGATCGTAGTCTAGTGTTGGTTACTAATTATGCATTACGCAATTGAGCTTTCTTGATTATACATAGAAATATTTAGTTAAATAAAAAAAAATTAGACGTAGAAAATGGATAAGTATTCTTTCATTAGAATATTATATTAATTTAATAAAAGGCGAAATTTACCAATGGTTACAGTACAAACCCCTTAATTAGAATCTCGTCCCGAGATTCAGTCTGTGTTATCCGTCGGAGTGGTGTCAGTGAAGAGGTGTAGTTAGTCGTAAAGAAATGAAGTCTTGAATAACAAGCGATGTCGTTCGATTCTCGTTGATTCGGAATACAGTGTATGGTAAGGTTGATTATACGGAGTAAAGATAGAGTAAGAATCTGCTTAGTTGTTGTGCTCGATCGTATGAATATCGTTGAATTGTTTATACTCGCGTAAGAATTTTGTGATTCTTAAAAACCAAGTCAGAACATTATCCTAATATAACTATTTCCAGTATCTTAAAATTCATTTTTAAGTCGAACATAGGTGGTCAGTCCATGTTCCACTGTCCATAGGTTAAATATAAGTGACCAGCCTATATTTAACCGAGGCTTGATGAATTTTGAAATACTCAACTTAGTTATACCTGTAATATGTCCGTTGTCCACACCGGGCCAGAATCACGGAACTTTAACAATGAAGGTTTCTGAAGAAAACTTGATGAATATAGAGAAAGTTGCTGAACTTCAGCTTTTGTAGATAACGAATTAGTTTATAAGAATAATAGGAAAATGACGAATAATAAAACAATAACAAAATAGTTCATGAGGTAATAATAAATCAATGTTTTAAGTTAATGAGAGGGGGTAGAGTACATTTTAAGAAGCAACAACATGGTTCATAGAATGGTGACAATTTCGGTAAATGACAGGATGATTTGTAAGATGATAACGATTAGTTTATTCGAAACTAGTCCAAAACAGTTTATGTAATAGTAGTATATCAGTAATTTAGTTTATAGATGATGGTAAAGTAGTTTGTAAGAGAGTGGAAAGCATTGTATTAAAATTTTAGCGAAAATGGTTTAAAAGATGGTAGTAAACTTTACAAGGTAATTTACCAAATAATTTGTAAAGAGGTGACAAAATAGTCAATTCTAAACTAGTCATAGTTAGCATAGTGGTGAATCATGTTATTAGTTTGTTATGTAGTAGTAGGGTAATTTATTGACACGGTGCTATAGAGACTGAGTGTAAAGAGTCGGATAAAACGTTTATAATAAATATCTTTATACAAATAAAATAAAAAATAAAATAAATAACGCTCTTGTAAATAGGTATAAATAGTCAAGAGAAAATCAAGTGTATATAGATAGTCTTTTATATAATTTGTATCAATTCGGAAAAGGGTGCAGAAATGCTCAGAAAACATAAGTTTACGGGGAGTAAAGAAAATCAAGAGGAATTGATAAATTGTAACGAGTTTCCATCAGATGTAATGATAGTATATAAGGTTATGGAAGAGTTTATAGACCATTGTAATCACCTACAATGTCTGACAAATAAAAGAAATCATTGTGCAACTCACAATGTTAATGAAGTAAATGAGATCATTGTGTAACCCACAATGCCTTAATAGTGAATGAGACCATTGTAATCAACTACAATGTCTTGAAAAAAAAAGTTTCATAGATCACAAGAATGTAAGAGTAGGTATGAGAGAGCAAAATCATGACAAGGAGATATATTCATTAGTCATATAATAGAAGTATATATGCAAAATATAGCATATAAGTTACCTGGGAGCAAGCGTACGCGGATATCGAACAATGGTGAAAGACTTAAAAAAAAAATTTGAAAATCAGTTATAGTTTAGGTTTTGAAAACGACCTAATTCTCTATAACTAATGCTCTGATGCCATTCTGTGACACCCCCAAAATTTTACAACGCAGCGGAATACTAATTTGGGTGTCATTTCAAAGTTCATAAAAACAAGTTAAATAAAACGACCTCAAAGGAGACGTTTAATAAAATGTCACATTCGATTTGATAAATCAGAGTACAAAGGTCTCAACAATTTATATTTAAAACTTAAGTTACAAGAGTTCAAAAATGACTCATTTGCATATTTAAAGAAAATAATTATCGAATGTGAAGAAAACAAGTCCTTCAAAGTTTGATATCCACGCGACTCCGATTGCTCCCAATGCTCAGCTAGCAAATAATACCTGAGAAAATACATGCTAAAAAGTCAACATAAACTTGAGTGAATTCATAGAGTTTAATAAGTAATAAGTTGAATACAAGCATTATTTATCGGGCGACAAGTATTGCAATTACGTGTCGGTTTATTTAATTATAGTATTGAGTTCATGTAACCGAACCTTGACGATTTTTAATAATGCCCCGGAAAGGTAAATTTTGCCATTTACCACAATTCTAACTATTATGTGTCCGTATCCCGAACAAGGCCCGCCAAGCCTAATATGCATATCCATAATACTAGCGTTTACTACTCGAGTAATTAACGGTTCATGAGGGGACTTAATTGGCAAAAAGCATTCAATATCTATAATCGTATAATCGGGTCCAGCATACCAAAAACCACTTGTATTCAGTTTGTAAAAACTAGCATGTATCCCCCTCGCGAGGTTTATAAAACATTTAAGTAAGTAAAATGCGAGGCTATGAACTCACCTCGAAGCGAATGAGCAACCAACATAAGCAGATAATCAAGAAGCACAACACAACAATAATCGGACGGCTCGATCTAGAAGATAAGGTTTACCTTAACGGTTAAGACACGCTAGGAATAGAATAATGAAATTAAGTTTTCGAATGGATGGTTACATCAACATGATATGTTGATAAAAGATTTAGTTTTCAATTTGTAATAGTTTGGTGGTTGGTTAAATAAAAATAAATCGGAAAAATAATACCAAGTATGTAATATATACATATGAAATATAAGCGAAAATATAATACACGACATGTATTATATAAAAGAATGAGTAAATAAAAGTAATCGATATATATAATACGTCGCATGTATTATATAAGAAGAATCAAGAAAATAAATAAATAGTAAAACAATACACTTCGACACGATCCGGAAACCTCAAAATAGAGCAAAAGAAAGTTTCCGATAAAAGAAAACATACTATAAAAGTATTCTAAATGATTTAAAAGAAAATCTAAATTTTTATAAATTTTTATATTTTTCGTCTTTTTGACGGAATTTAGGAAAGCGTCATTTTGTTAAAAATATTCTAAGTCTAGAAATTTTAGAAAATTTCGGCATGACCCATTCGTTTATTGGATGTTTCCATATTTTTACAAAACTATCATTAAGCAATTTAAAAGCATCCGACAAAACGACAATTATCCAATGTGACAAAAATAAACAATAACGGACTCGAGACGCCCCTTTTGGATCATCGCATCCAAAAGTGCACTATAACCAAATACGGCTAATCCATAATCTAAAGATAATAAACAAAACAAGTAAGCAATTCCAAACAATCTTTTATATTTTTAATAAGCCTTTATGTTGTCTTTCCTACATATATATATATATATATATATATATATATATATATATATATATATATATATATATATATATATATATATATATATATATATATATATATACTTTACTTAAATCTGACCCGGCCAAAACGACCCACTAAAACACATTTTCACGTCTCGGATATAAAAGAGATCTTATGGAAAATAACGTTTCGGACAACTTTTTAGTTATGGCCGAGACCTGAAACTCAACAGAAAATGACCAAATTGCCCTTACCAGATTCAGTTAACAGTTGACTTTTTATTAAATGACAGCAGTTTGACTCAGTTTTTACCCGTTATAACCCATTTTCACAGTTTCGACTCTAAAGAGATTTTATGTAAAACGTCAATTCGAACAACTTTCGTGTTTCGCCAGAAGGCTGAAACAGCCTCGAAAGTACTCAAAATCGTCGTTTTAAATCTGGGTCTATACAAGTTTCGTTAAACTTCATTTGGTCATAACTTTCTCGTTTTAAGTCCGATTTTTATGTTCTTTATATCCCCGGAAAGGTAATTAAGAGTACTAACATATTTTTAACATTATAAGTTATCAAAATTATTTTATGGCTACTGTTCATACTAAATAAAATTATGACAGCTTATGTATAATTAATGTAACGTTATTCCAAACACCCCATTATGTTTTTAATAAACCTTTACGCTTATGAAGTATCGTCTTTATAAGGTTTCTAATGTTCCCTAATAATATATAAATGATACAATAGCATTCGCTAAGGTTTTTAAAGCTAAAACGGACTCGAAAACATTTAAAAACACCAATTTAATTTCCAAACAGCAATGTTACTTTGACTTTTTCAGAAAAATTGTCCGACTTTAACCAAGCTTAAATCCCACGTTTTACACTTTCAAGCTTAAAAATGCGCGATGTCATTAGTAAAATATTATTCCGGACAACTTTTATGTTTTACACTTAAGCCGGTTCGGACTAGAAAGGGTCCGGAACCTCGTTTTAAAATTATATCAGCATGTTATATTATATAAGATGCTGCCAAAATTTCATGTATTTTGTCAATCTTAGATTGGCCGTATCTCCTTCATTATGTGTCTGTTTTCGACGTTCCTTATATGAAAATTTATCTATACAAAATAAGCTATCCAAAAGTTAACCTTTTAGCTTGCCAAAACATTTTTAAATTACCCAAAACCTATAGTTTAACTTTTGACAGCAAGATATTTTGTCCAAAATATAAGTTCACATATTCCAAACTGAAAACAAGGCAAAACCAAACATACATAATCCTGTGGTTTACAGCCACGAACAATCAAACACCCTTAAAAGCTGTAAAAACGCAATAAGCACTCCAAATAAGCTAATAAGCCAAAAATAAGAAATTTTGCAATAGCCTTTTTATTTAACCAAATTAACCACCATAATTTAACTATTAATTTTCACAAAAGAACCATATACCCAATTCAATTTCTACAGCCCTAAATGGTCATTCGATTTGTTTTAAAAACTTCAAAAATTCATAACATGCAAATTAACATCCAATTGAAAAACTAAAAAGATGAGATTGAAAGTTAGTGAAAAACTTATTTGGAGAGGTAAACAACCCACAAAATTCGTAACTAATCACACCCTTGATTGGATTGAAATTAAACCCGAGGATATAAAAGACATTAGCTTGGATTCTTGAGGAGATTGATGAAAGAAAAATGATGGAGATGTTGTGTGGTGTTGCTGCTGTCGATTCATCCCAAGAGAGAAAGAGGAAGAGAGCAGGAAATATATATATATATATATATATATATATATATATATATATATATATATATATATATATATATATATATATATATATATATATATATATATATATATATATATATTTTGTCGATATAAACAAGAAAGAAAAAGAAGGAGTTTATTTATTTGTTTTATTTTTAAGTGTATACCCAGTATCACGGGTAAGCTTGGTCCGTAAAAATACAAAAGAAATCCGAAAATTTGTGTTTATGGAAAACGTTTTTATAAAGTAATAAATAACTTATTTTAATATGTTTATTAAAATAATTTATGATAATTAAATATAAAAACTAATTATTATCGTGTCGGTATGCGCTGCGTGTAGTTTTTCACGTTTCGCGAGATAATTTCTCGTTTTTAAATTAAAAGAGTTCGGAAAAGTTTGGAAATGAAATATAAGTAATAATAAGTATAATTTATTATTAAAATGCTTCCAAAAAATTACGGGTACGCGTTACGACATACGCGGTTAGATTCTCTCGGTAAAATAAATTTACTTAAAATAGGATAATAAGTAAAATGTAAAATGTATGAGGTTTACGTAAAAATGTGAAAATAATAATAATACATATAAAATACGACTATTTAGAGGAAATAAAGTATATAGAACACCTAGACTGATCGTAGTCTAGTGTTGGTTACTAATTATGCATTACGCAATTGAGCTTTCTTGATTATACATAGAAATATTTAGTTAAATAAAAAAAAATAGACGTAGAAAATGGATAAGTATTCTTTCATTAGAATATTATATTAATTTAATAAAAGGCAAAATTTACCAATGGTTACATATTCCAAGCACTCCGGAACAGAATGGAGTAGTCGAAAGACGCAACAGAACGTTAGTGGAAGCTGCTCGAACGATGTTAATCAACGCTCAATTACCAGATTAGTTATGGGCAGAAGCTGTTTCAACCGCCTGTTACACTCAAAACCGTTGCATGATCACTAAACGCCATAACAAAACCCCATATCAGATTGTTCACAAAAGGAAACCAAACATCAGTCACTTTCATGTATTCGGAGCTTTATGCTACCCAGTCAATGATCGTGATGATCTAGGTAAACTTAAAGCAAAGGCTGACATTGGAATATTTATAGGATACTGTGAAAATTCAAAAGGCTATCGGATATGGAATCGTCGTACTAGGGAAATTCAAGAAACTATTCATGTTAATTTCGATGAACTCACTCAAATGGCTTCTGAGCAAAACGGCTTAGGACCCGCAACCAACTGTCTTAACTTTCCGGTCTCTTCGGCTGAACCATTGTCACTTTCTTGTAAAAAGGTGGAAACCTTGTTTGCTCTATTGTTTGATGATACGCCTGTTAACCGTCCATATGAGGCCACACCAAATTCCGCTGCACATCTTGATCAACATCAAGTACCTGATACACCTCAACAAACAACAACTACTGTTGGAAGAGACGGTCCTCCAGTCATATCACCTACAACAACAAAACAAACCGGGTCCAACTCACGACAATCAGCTGGAGACTCCATACCTTTATCAGTTCCACAACCCGCAGAGCATGACCCAGAATCATTCATTAACCCATTTGCAAATGCTCAACCTGTCCCCGACATTGCTGAGTCATCTACACGCAATTTGGGTCCTGCTCACCTGCGAGATACTTATCAACTTCATCCTTCGACACACAAATGGACTAGAGATCACCCCTTAGTTCAAATTATTGGCCATCCAGATGCACCAATTATGACAAGACAACGCCTTCACACAGACGGTGAAACTTGCATTTATACACTCACAGTTTGTGAAACCGTACCTAAAAATGTCAAAGAAGTAATGACTTATAAAAACTGGATTGAGTCTATGCAAGAAGAATTCGAAACATTTCAAAGATTAGAAGTCTGGGAATTGGTTGAAAAACCAGAAGACATCATTGTCATTGGTCTAAAGTGGATCTGGAAAAACAAACTGGATGCAGAAGGCACTGTCATACGCAACAAATCACGCTTGGTAGCAAAAGGTTACTCTCAAGAAGAAGGAATCGATTTTGAAGAATCATTTGCTCCAGTAGCCAGACTTGAAGCTGTACGGATATTCTTAGCATTTGCTGCTCATCGGAATATGATTGTTTACCAAATGGACGTAAAAACGGCTTTTCTGAACGGTCAACTCCGAGAAGTAGTTTATGTCAGTCAACCTGAAGGATTCGTTGATCCAGAACGTCCCAATCATGTCTACAAGCTTAAGAAGTCTCTCTACGGTCTCAAGCAATCCCCCAGGGTGTGGTATGATAAGCTTTCTAAATTCCTGTTGGCTAATGATTTTACTCTAGGTTCGGTGGATCCAACACTGTTTACAAAAACATACGGGATGAACTTATTAATCGTTCAAATTTTTGTCGATGACATTATTTTTGCTTCAACTAACAAAAATTACTCAATGGATTTTGCAAAATTAATGACAGATAATTTTGAAATGTCCATGATGGGTGAAGTTACGTTCTTTCTAGGACTACAAGTTCATCAATCACCCCGTGGAATTTTTCTAAATCAGTCCAAATATGCTCTTGAGATTTTAAAGAAACATGGAATGCAAAGTAGTGATACTATGAATACACCGATGGCCAATTCCACTAAACTAGATGCTGATATACATGGGACTCCAGTTGACCCTACCAAATACCGAAGTATTATTGGGTCCCTCATGTATCTCACATCTAGTAGACCTGATATTGTATTTGCTGTCTTTATGTGTTCTCGCTATCAGGCTAATCCAATTGAAAAACACCTCAATGAAGCAAAAAGAATCCTTCGATACATAAAGGGAACCATCCACTTGGGGATTTGGTATCCGAAGGATTCTGGTTTTAAACTAATAGCTTTTTCAGACGCTGACCATGCAGGATGCTTAGACTCGAGAAAAAGTACATCAGGTGGCCTACAGTTTCTTGGAGATAAACTTGTGTCTTGGCAATCAAAGAAGCAGGATTGCACTTCACTGTCATCTACAGAATCTGAATACGTAGCTATGTCTGCTTGTTGTGCTCAAGTCATTTGGATGAGATCACAACTTAAAGATTATGACTACCTATTCAATAAGATTCCAATCTACTGCGATTCTAAAAGTGCCATTGCAATCTCCTGCAATACAGTTCATCATTGCAAATCCAAACACATTGATCTCCGATATCATTTCATCAAAGAGCATGTCGAGAAGGGTACAGTTGAATTATATTTTGTGGGTACTGAGTACCAATTGGCGGACTTACTTACAAAACCCTTAGCTCCATCAAGGTTTGCAAGTTTACTTCACCAAATTGGTATGCGATGTTTGACAGCATTTGATCTGCAAAAGTTTTTAAAACAAAAGTAAAGTGTCAAACATCAACAATTTAACTATCTTTGTAAAATAAATTTTTTCTTTATTTTTCATAAACCTCAAAAACACAAAAATATGTTCTCTATTGCATTAAAAAAAATAAAAAAAATAAAAAAATAAATAAATAAATAAAAAATTGCAAGTATATCGCTCTCTTTCAACACCTTGTTGTTTTACAAGTGTTGAGGGGGAGACTCGGCTAAATTTTATAAATTTTTCAAACACGGTATACTTGCATATTACCTTTGATGCGTTGTTTCGGGATTTCATAAGATATTTCATATTTCGTTTCCTTTTCTCATAATGGTGTCGGAAGATAGTTTATCTTTGAGTCTTTACTTATATCTAACTTTAGGACTTATGCTGCTAAATGGATAGTTAAAGGACCAAAAGTGACAATTCTCATAAGTTTCAAAAACAACAAAAACAAACACCCCGTCTTTTTCAAAATTCATTCAAAACAAAAATATCAAACAAACACCCCCTTTGAGATCTACGGTTTGCATTCAACACGAAAATCCGTGCATCAAATCTTCAATTTGTAAGTCTCTAAATGATCTCAAGACTATTTCAAACATAGGATTTCGTTTAATTAAAATGTTAACGGTTTGATTTCAAGAAATCATGCTTTGAAAAACTAGGGTTTATATAATTTCGAAATTATACAAAACGTGTTTGGGGGGTTAATTCTTGATAGGGGTTTTGTGCTAATACATGTTTCTATCTTTCCTATAACGTCTAATCTCTCTATAATACATGTTTGTGTGATTCTCGATACCTAGGGTTTTGGTACGATTTGGGTTTTGTTGTTTCGTTAATGTTTTTGTTATTTTTCTTGGTGGGATATGTTCTCATGTGTGTATGAATCATGTTTATGCCTCTTAATTTGAACAATTTCCATGTATGCATGATTCTCGATGTTAGGGTTATCCGTTCATTGTGGATATCTCGTGTTCTGTGTTTATGTGAGATGATAGTCGTGTTATATGCTTCATATACGTTTTTGATATGCAAGAACCTGTTATCCTCAATTGAATCATGATTTTACTTTTTATCGAGAACACGTTCTTGAATCATTTTCAAAATCACTGTATACGATTGTGTAGCTTGTTTCTAATCGTTGAATATCATCATTTGCAACAGGCTTTATCATTTGGATCACTATTATTCTCACAGAAACGTACGTTGGATGTTCTCGAAATTCTTGTATAAGAATTTTTTCGAGAAAACAGCTTTTTTCGCAATTACCAGCATAGGTGAAAATTTTTTGAGAACATTGTGTTTTCGAAAATGTCATTGTGATGGATTTTTTCGAAAATTATCACTATGCTATTTTTTCAAAAATGTGTGTTTGCGAAAGTCCTTCACTTGTGATCAAATTTTCGAGATCACCACTAAGTCATTTTTCGCAATCATACATAATGAGTATTCTCGAAAATTATTTCACTAGGGCTGTTCTCGATAAATTTTTTATCGAAAACACACTTTGAAATATTTCTCGAAAAATACCCAATTTGCAAGTTTGCGAAAATTGTCTTAACTTGTCTGTTTCTCAAAAATTTTGGTGTTTGTAACATGTTTTCGAAATTGTGTTATATACTCACGTGTTTTTGATAAAATTGCACTATGTACTATTTGTGATCATTGTATTTTCGAATATTGGTACTATGTGATTATGGATGTATAATGTGATATTGTATGAACTTTGTGCTTATGTGACAATATAAGTACTTCATGACTTTATATTTATCTTAGTTCCATTAATCACTATACATGCTATAATCGAACCATAAGTACCTTCATGATTCTAACTGCTCATCTTTAATCAAACTCTGCAATCGTGCTAACTTGTAACAAATCTCGATGTTTGGTTTATGATAATGCTTTTCAGAATAACATGGCTCAACACAACGAGAATGTCCTTGAACAAACTCTTCGACTACTCACCATGGATGACATCACTCCCGCTAACTACAACGTTATGATTGGCATCAACAATCCACGAGTTGATTTCGATAAATTGAGAATTACTGAGAAATCGTACAAGATTGTTAAAGATATTCTACTTGCACATCCATGCAAACATCTGCTCAACAGTTCTACTTCAGTTCCTCTGTTTTACCTTCATCAGTTCTGGCTTACGGCTAAGGCAAATTTGGATGATGAGTCTTTCACTGTTACGCTGGATCGACAAGTCTACACTGTAGATCACGACGTCCTTCGTACAGTCCTTCTCTTGCCTCAAACTGACAACGAATTTGCTCGAATACTACCTGAACTGGATCTTCTTGATTTCTTTACTGAATTAGGATATGATGTTGATGATGACTTACCTCTGGTCAAACATTCCAGATTCAATGCCAAAAATATACCTCAGCCCTGGAGAACATTCTATCTGTTAGTTGTAAGATATATATCAGCAAGAAAGAGTGGTCACGAACATCCCAGACTTGAGCATTTACAAACATTTTGGGGAATGGTGACTTTGATACCTATTGACTTTGCAGTTCCAATCATGAACGATATAGTCTACAACATTCAAACCGAACGTGTAAAGACTATGATCCCGTTCACAAGATTCACCAAGCTTCTCATTGAACATTTCTGCAAAGACACTCCAGAATTTATCAAAAGGATGGCAGACCCTAATGAGCCGAAGCACCTCTTCGAGGATGACTTCACCACCTCCTTCATCAAGACGACCACTTCCTCTACCAAGAACAAAGGAATGAGGCTTCCCGAATATCTTCTTGATGACAATATCAAGAAAAGTCTGAACTACAAATTCTATGATAATGCTTATAAAGGGGTACAGGAAGAAGCTACTATACAGTCTCGTAGCAAAGGAAGTGTGCAATCTGGGAGTACTACAAGCACCACTGGCTCACCTCAGACTAAGTCTAAGGCTGCTCCCAAGACTAAACCATCTGCTAAACCCAAGACTTCCGCCAAACCTAAACCGACATCCAAACCTAAGCCTGCAACCAATCCAAAGAAGAAGGTAACTCCTAAGTACATTCTTCAAGATGAACCTACACCTCTACCTTCTGAAAGAAATTCTGAATTCGACACGGAATCTGAAGAAAAAGAACAAGACTTTGAACGAAGAGTTAGAGTACCAGAAGAAGCATTTCCTGCAACGGAGATCGCTATACAACAAAGTCTTGAAACTTTTGAAGTAGAGTCTAGAAAAAGAAAAGGGATCACGATTAATGAGCCAAATGATGATGAAGAAGACGAACCAATCATTGAACAGTTGGTCGATAAACGCAAACTGAAAAGTATAATTGTCGACACAAGAGCTGAAGAAAAGAAACTTCTCAAAGAACAAAGGAAAGCAGCACTCGAAAGCCGACTTCAGTCTCAACCTTCACCACCACCACCTGTCGATCAATCAGAACATGAAGGAGCTACAAGCAGCATGATTCCTCCCACTGTGTCCACCACTTTAGAATCAGCTTCACAACCTGATGACATAGTCAAAGACACAGATTACACAGGAGACAACAATATAACTGAGACTGCTAATGTAGAGGAGAATTTTGGCGGACAAGAGAACATTGCTACGGATATGGAACATGAATACCTCATTACTCCAGAGTTTCTTGCACGAGAAGCAAATGAAGCAGAGGAACGTAGAAGAAAAGAGAATGAAGAGAAGAACGTTTTCGACACCAACATATTTCTCAAATCATCTTCGCAATCTAAGCAGACTTCCTCAGTGCAACCTCCACCTCCTCAAGACTCTCCACCAAAGGATCCGACTCCTCCTGCTTTTTCCTCAAGCTCTCACAACGACTCGTCATCCGAATCATCACCTGAGCATTCATCTCCCACACCTTCTGAAACTGCATCAAAGCAACATTCAATCAATGAACCGACTCAACCAGTTGATCTTCAGGAGCAAGTCAACAAACTTACTACAATGGTTACCGGTCTTGCCAAACAAGTTGAAGATTTTCAGGAGTCAAAGCAGCTGATCGATAAGTTCTTGAACTCTGTTTACACAGGATTTATTAAGACTGTCACGCTAGATTATCTTACTGAAAATCTAGTTGAGATTATCACTCCTGAAGTTGCAAACCTCATTGAACCTATCAAGGACAATTTGGATCACAGAATTAGAAGTGTCGTCAAGAAAATGTTGGCATCCACACCATTCACACTTCACACTGCAAAAGCTTCTACTGCAACTCCAACCATTCCTGAACTATCCTTCGATGAACTCCTTGCTCAACTCTACGACAAAGTAGCCTACAAAACTACACAAACTACGGAAGAAAAAGCACTTGTTGATGCTATATCTGCTAACTTGTCGAAAGAGTCATGTAAAGATGCAGCTGGAACCCTGAAAAGGTCAAGGAAAGATGACGACCCGGACCCGAACTCAAAAGGTAAGAAACACAAGTCTGGAACCGGTCCCTCATCTTCTCAACAACCACGAAAGGATTCTACTCCTCCTGGAACTCAACAACACACATCAGCTACCGGCCAAGGTCCAACAGAAGAGGAAGAAACCTTCATGCAACCAACCAATGACTACCAAGGTCAACCCGACACCGATTACCGTGCCTCACCTATTCCCGATTCTCAAGCTGGACCATCGTCAACATCAAAGGCTAAAGACAAGGATGCTACATCTAAGTCTAAGAAATCAAAGAAAAGAAGACGTCATTCATGGCTCGACAATGATGACATACCTCAGAATGACTGGCTGACAGAAATGGTACAAGCTCAACTTCCTCTCGAAAATGAAGAACCCCTTCCTGGTAATACTCTACAATTCACTCAAGTCATAATGAAGGATCTTCAGATTAATAAAGTTATGAAGACGGAGCTCAGAAGAATCAATAGGGATGCACAGGAATTCCTTAAGTCCAGATCTTGAAACAAAGTGGAATACGAGTATCACATGCAAAATATAGCTAGTGCAATGTCTGGCGAGTTTGACTGGCTAAATCCTGAAGTGAATATCGACCTCAGTTCTAAAAACCATGAAAAGACTTACTTCACTGACTTGACTAAACCGTTACCTTTGACAGGATTTCCAGATAAACCCAAGTTACCTTACAGCTTCTTCTTCAACAAAGATCTTTGTAACATCCAACTCACCCAAGAGACATCCAAGTGGAAATATGCTTCCTCACTCACAATCTCAGTACCAGCCGCAAGATACGAAGTTCCTGCAATTGAAGAGTCTACTCCAGTATTCAGCAACTTCATTGTAGCTTACGACAGAGACGCTCTACACGGGATTCAACAGTGGCCAGAACGTTGTCGTCTCGGTTATACTAGCAGATTAGGAGAGAAATCATTGGAAAATGTGAAGCATAAATCTAAGATCATTGCTATCTTGGAGATTCAACAGTCGAAACGGTTTAACTACATGTTCATGCGTGAGATTGTGGTTAAACAACAAGATGAAAAGAAGTACAAATTCTCCGAAGCAGACTTTCCAGACCTTAATCTCAATGACATCGAAGACATGTATCTCGAAAAGGTTCAAGGAAGAATGCATGGATTCGATAGAGAAATTCAGTACAACTTCATGGCATCACTACTTCTATTCATCCGACGATTGATAGTTCAAGAAAGAGTGGAAGATCTTCAGCTTGGAGTGGAAAGTTACCAACAGAAGATCAATTTGACAAAGCCGCAATTCAGATTTGATGGAATCTATCAAACATCGCAGTTTACTCTCATCCAAGAACCTTCATTTGGTTTCACCTACATCAACAGCAAAAAACTACAAAGCTTCTTGTGGTTCGATGAGATACACAAGTTCTGTGATGTTACGCTAAAAACCGTTCGTGATGGGCTTGTCAAAAGGTTGAATGATGATCGCAGAAAGATAGCTAAAGGTGAACCACCAAGATGGAAATTCAGTTCAAGAAGACAAGTTCGTAACTTTGTTTTGAAGATTGAAGAAAGGTTATTTCGGCGGGAACAGATCAGACGACTGGAAAGCTATATCGGTGTCAGACCATCATTTCCTATCCGCCTCTTCGAAAGACCCGAACCAAAGTTCACTGACTTTGATGCTCCACTTCCTGATGAAGATTAAATTGGTACATTTGGATATCAACTATTCAATATTAATTGTCTCATTGGATTGAATTGTTTTCATTATGGCTTTTGCACACATAACAGTGTACAACCCGCACTTGTAATGAAAGGACCCTGAGGTACGCATCAGTGCCTCAATCCTTATATAAGGAGCGAAGGCTTCTTACTTTTGAGTAGAATTAATCAAACATTTTCTGATTTTCATAATTCTGCTCAAAAGACAAGTATTTCACCTCAATAAGTATTCACTTGTTGAGGGGGAGCACTTGAAAAACTCATCGTTCGAAAAACAAAAGTTCTTGTTGATATCTCCCCATAAGACTCAAAAAGCATATTTTAATCAAAAGTTTATCAAAAACAACATCTCATATGCTATTTTTGAGGGGGAGAAAAAGTGAATGTGATTAAAATGTGAAAGTTCAAAGTTGCTTAATGTCAAATCTCATGCGAGCTAGTCTCAGAATTGACCCAGGAATTAACAAAACATAAAAGTTAGTAATCTCGAAAAGACTTATCCTCGACGGGTAATAACATCAAGTTAGTTACTAGAGCTAGTTGTCACCTAAAAGCTAACAATGGAACTCTTTAACTAGCCATGTAAGCGTGTCTCGAAAAGGATTTGTCTTAGTATTAATGTACCGTTTCGAGAAACTTTTTCTGGATTTGACCAGGCCGGGTAATAACTTCAAGCTAGTCTAACTAGTGATGTAAGTGTGTCTCGAATCGGTCAGGTACACTGAAAGTGGATCAATTCAAAAAGTGTTTGTTCCTCCCACATGTGCAAATTTATTTAAATACTTATGAGCACATGTGAAGGGGGAGCCCTTCTAAAGTAAACACAAAACTCTCATAGTGTTAAACAAAATGTTTGATATTCACAAACACTTTGAGAGATTTTCAAAGATTTCTTGGCTATTGTCGGATAATCATGGAGTTATAAGGTGATTAAGATAGGAATTATAGTCCTATGATCCGCCAGAGCCGGAGGGATCTACCCAAGGACATCCACAATAGATAGAATTAGAAGTCCTTAGGTATGATACGATAAAAGGAGAAAAGAATGAAAGGGAAAGAAGGAGTTGAAGAATTAAAAGGAAAAGTAAAGAAAAGGGTGAAAAGAAATAGCCCTCCATATGTTCAACCTTAGGGCAGACACCGGGTTCAATTCATATGGTATTGGTTGTTGCTAAGGCGACGCCGATATTGAAGATAAAGTCATCATGGACCCAGTGACGCAATGCACTAAACCTTCTTAACCACTCAAGTTCTCTTAAAAGAGCTTGTTTCATTCTCACGGGGAACCGATCTAATCTATCGACTTATCTCTTAGAGATGGTTGATATTGAAGCAGGAGACCCCTCCCTAGTCTCCGCATAGGAAACCTAAGTGTGCACTTTTCGAGTCTAGAGCCATGAGATACATCAAAGATCTCTTAGGAAAACTTAGTATTTCTACAACTGGTGTTCTACATCAATGGACACTAGCTCTAAATTATCGAGTCCTTCGCAGATCTTAGCAATTTGCCGAGAACGTTTATGAGAGAATTTACATAAGTATTTCTCAATGATTGAACGGAAATCCTGCCAGGGTCAACATCAAACAGCCCTGACAGAAGGTCACTTCGGTAACTCCTTGTGGGTTACGCTTAGTGTTTGCGGTGGTTTCTTAGCGGTCTACAGTCGTGGAGTGATCCCCAGCGACTCACCCAGTCATTGAGCTACTTAGTAGGTCTTGTAAGCTCCCTCGGGAGTATCTGACATGGGAATGGCCTTGATAAGGGTTAGAAGGAGTCTTAACAATATGCTGTTGATAATCTCTAATTCCTTATCCGTAAGTACCAGATGTTTTATTGCTAACTGTTTACATGCAGGGCTACATCATCTCCATGGTGATGGATTCCACATCCTCATACATACATCTTGAAGTCATCAAAAGCTCCCTCAAAGATCAAAGCAACACAAAGTTCAAAGAAAGATTCTACGCCAAAAAGAAGAATCTACAAAGTATAAAAACTAAAGATCTAAAGTATAAGAAAGGGAACTACGTGCATGTATAAGTCAGAATTCAAAGATGTATGAGCATGTTGGAATGGCGGACTACCACCACAGAAGCGGAAGTGACGAAAGGCAGACAACTATCATTACTTGATCACTATCACAATGACAACGAACAAAGAACAAAGAACGATGAATGATTCTTATCTCATGATTTTTGAAAGACGTCTAAAGCTATGGAAGTCAAAGATGAAGAAATGACAAAGACGTCAAGCAACCGTGATGACCGACCCTTAGGGGTTGATTGATGGGATAAAGTTTTACTATTTTATCAAGTCTCGGTCATTTGTAATAATAGGTTGCTTAAGTTATTATTTACTTTCAGTAATGTTATGTTTACAAGATTACTAGACTTAAGTTATCTAGCCCATGGGCCTTAAGCCCATACGATTTGTATGAAGGGAAGGACTAGGAGTGTTGCCCTAGCTCCTTACCTATAAATACTAGTCTTAGGTCTCTTGTAAACTTGGTTGTTTATTTGAAATACTAAGGAAACTCTTGCACTCATATTTCTCTCATTCAAATATTCACCCAACTCTTTATATCTATCTCATTCTTGTTTGTGTGAAATAAATATGGTGACCTAACAGGCTTCATTTAGTTTTCTGTAGTCAATACATACACGCCAACCAGTGACAGTTCTAGTCGTGACAAGTTCATCATTTTCATTAGTCACTACTGTTATACCACCTTTCTTGGGTACACAATGAATAGGACTTACCCATGGGCTATCTGCTATAAGGTAGATGATTCCTGAGTCAAGGAGTTTGGCAACTTCCTTCTTGACAACTTCTTTCTTATTCGGATTGAGTCTTCTTTACTATTGAACCACTGGTTTCTTATCATCCACTAACTGAATTTTGTGTTTACAGAAGGATGAACAAATTCCAGGTATGTCACTAGTTTTCCAAGCAAAGGCTCTTTTGGGGTTTTTTATAACTGAAATTAATTTTCCTTTTTTTCTTTCAGAGAGTTTAGATGAAATTATGACTGGAAGTAACAATTCTCCTTCCAAGAAAGCATATTCCAGATGGCCTGGTAATGGTTTGAGAATGAGATCAGTAGGTGGTTCTTGAATAGAGTTTTTAATTCTAAGTTCATTCTAAGGGTTTATTTTCTCAAATGATAATTCTTCTTCATTATCTTCCTCATCATCGGAACTTTCATTTTTATCTTCGAGGGTCATAACCATGAATTGATCATATTCAGCAATAACTTCGTGTTCAAGAAGTGTTCCATCGATTGAGTACAGTGATTGATTAAATTCATCTAGCAGTTCATCGAAATCTTCCTCGAGAATTTCATCGATAACATCAATTCTAAAGCATGTGTCATCATTAGAGTAAGAGTGTTTCATAGCCTTGTCTATAGAGAAAATCATTCTTTCTTTTCCAACTCCAAGATTGAGTTGTTTCTGTTTAACTCGAATCATAGCATCGGCTATATGGAGAAAAGGTCTTCATAAGATTAGGGGTACTTTGTTATCTTCTTCCATTTATAGGATAACGAAATCAACTGGAAAGGTGAATTTGCCAACTTCAACTAACATGTTCTCAGCTATTCCAACAGGATATTGGAAAGATCGGTCAACTAATCGAACACTCATTTTAGTTGGTTTAAGCATTTCAATTGATAATTTAGCATATAGAGAATACAGCATCATATTAATGCTAGCACCAAGATCGGCTAGAGCATTGCACGAGAATGTTTTATTGAAAGTACAGGGAATCAGGAAACTTCCTGGGTCTCCAAGTTTTGGTGGAATTTTGTTTTGAACGATAGCTGAACATTCTTCATTAAGGAAAGTTGCTGAAATTTGTTCGAGTTTGCTTTTGTTACTAACAAGTTCTTTGAGAAATTTCCCATAGTTCGGCATTCTGGCTAAAACATCAAGAAGAGAGGCATTAATTCGGATAGCTCGAATTATATTAAGAAATTTTCCATACTGAGCTTCCATTTTTTCTTTTCTTAACCGTTGAGGATATGGAATTCTAGGTTTTTAGGGTTTAGGTACTGGTGTTTCAGGAGTTGTGGTTTCTTTACGAGGGATAGTTTCTTCTTCTTCTTCATCATCAGTGAAAACTTCAACAAGTTGTTGAGTTTGACTGGGATCAATGGGTGGATCATAAGAAGTACCATTTCTTGTGGTAATAGCATTCACATGCTCATGACGAGCTTGCGGTGGTTGATAAGGTTTGTTTTTAGGATTAGGTTGAGTGTTACTAGGAAGGGATCTAGAAGCTCGACCTAATTGCTTTTCAGCGAATCTGTCGAATTTGGCTTCAAAATTTTGCATCGCGACTTGGTGATTTCTAGCAGTAGATTCAAAATTTTCTTTTAAGTCCGTGTATTGATCTTTTACTAAAAGGTTTGTTTATTTTTATGCTTTAATAAAATCATTCAGTTGAGTTTGAACATCAGGTTTGTCATCAGTGTTTGCTTGTTTGTAAGGTTCTCAATTATATTCGTTCTTCGTACTAAGTATCCATCGTTCTCATTCTCGATCACGATCACGATAGTTCTCATAGAAACGGGTGCGTCTAAAAGTGTTCATAAATTTAGCTTCTTCTTCACGTGACATAGGTGTGTCATCATCACTGCAATTTGCGATAGCATGGTTTCCGCCACAATGATTACAACTTTCACTTTGTTTTTCTATTTCTTAGTATTGAGCATCCATTTTAATTGCCATGGCATCCATTGTTTCCATAATTTTATTAGTATCAGAATTGCTACTGCCTTCATCAGCGAAAGCAACAGTTTTACGAAGAGAAGTTTTTGGTTTTTGTTCTTTTGCCCAATCTAGCTTAAGACTTTGTCTTCAAGGAGTTGATACGCTTGATTTGGTGTTTTATAGAGGAATATACCACCGGCCGCAGCATTTAAAGATTCTTGAGTTATTTCATCAAGACCGTGGTAAAAGATTTTGATTATATTGCCTTTTGTCAGACCATGTCCATGACAGTTTCTTAGTAATTCTTTCATTCGAAGCCAGGCTTCGGTTAGATTTTCATTTTCGCGTTGTGAGAATCCTCGGATTTCTCCGAGAAATTTATCAAATAGAGCTGAAGGAAAATATCTACTAACGAAAGCAGTACGAAGTTCGTCCCATGATTCTATGGTACCTTCATCGAATTCATCAAGCCAAGTTTTAGCTTCTCCTAATAGAGATAGAGGAAACATCATGAGTCATACCGCTTCAGTTTCAGTAGCTCCGTATTTGAGCATATCGCATATGCTTTGGAATTCATGAATGTGTTTGTAAGGATCAGTTTTAATTCGACCATCAAATTGGTTTCTGATTTAGCCGTTTTAGTATAGGTTTATTTTACCGAAGTAACACTCGCAAAAGTATTTCCACGGGTCGTTCTCCCAACGAAGGTTGAATGGAATTGTGATATTTGTTCGTGAATCGTGTAATGAATAATGAAAATAAGAGAGATTTGATGGTAATTTTAACTACGGAAAGTGAAACGATACTAAAAAGTACTAGAAACGATAACGTAAAGCTATAAAAACCTAAACGAAATTCAAAACTGAAAATGCGCGAAATAAAAACGCGTGAAATTAAAAGTGAATCTAAAGCATCTCTAATTCTACGGGTATGAAAACAACTTAACTACGTTCTAAATAACAAAAGAAAATTTTTTAAAAAGAAAAAATTATTTTTATGACTTTTTATTTATTTATTATGAATTTAAAACAATTTAAACTAAATTAAATGATTAAAATTAGCAAAACAATTTAGAAAATTATGAAAAGTCAAATATTTTGAACTACTAAGACTCTAGGAAAAATGTAAAAGTTGAAAAATCTATTGAAATAAGTAGAAAAAATAAGCAAATCAGAAAAAGTAAGCTTAATAGAAAAGGAAATTAGAAATGGTTTAAATGGAATTGAAAACCACAACCCTTGAGTAAAGTCCCAAGGGCGCAGTTGGTTTCTGTGTGGTGTGTTGTGGTTTGGAAAGCTGAATGACCAGGGTTCGAATCCCTGGCCTTATCTTTTTTGAAAACTATTTTATTTTTGTGATTTTCCTTTGCAAAACTTTAAATCAAATAGAAATAGTAAACTTTTGATAACATAATCTTTCATAGAAATCTCAAAATAAGCTCATAGAAACTTTAAAATCTTAACAGTTGGTAAGAAAAAGAAAAGAGCAAACTCAAATTTGATCTTAGAAGGACTAAAGCTAAAAGCTATATTTTAAAACTAAAGTACAACTAACTTACTAAATAGGAGCAGGCCTAAACAAGCTGAACATCAAACAATCAATCATTAAACTAATAAAAAATGGAACAAGTTGAAAGTAAACTAAGCTCAAACAGCATTCATACTTTAAACAAACAGTCCAAAAGTGGCAAATAGAGGACAGATAATAAGCTGATAACTAAGCTCTAAAGGCTAAAGCAAGCACAAATCCAACAAACCTAAACTATAAGCTATTCAAAGAATCAATAATCATACAATAAACTAAACTAAGCAAGTAGTAATGAGCTTGTAAACATTGGCTGATGAGACAGGTACAGTGGTGCAGGGGAGTAGCAACCTAAGAAAGGCTAATCAGAGCAAGTAAAAAGTTGATCAAAAGCTACTATCCAAAATCTCAAAAATGCAAAACAACAAATTGAGCAACTAAATATTAAGCATATAAAAAAACACTCAGCTGATAAAAACTTTGAATAAGCAAATGTAACATCAAAAATCAAAATGGATATGAACAATAGGCTAACTGATGCATGGCTGTTATGGGTCGAAACTGAGTATATGACTAGCAAATCATTATTACTAGATTCAAACTAACTACTACAAACTATATAATTGAAAAATCAATACTATCAATCTAATTTGAAGGGCGGCTGGGCTATTTACTGATGCAGATACTTCAAATCTACTTAAAACTAAAAATAAATCTTCATTATACTACTAATCACAGATGAAAGATGATTGAAACTCAGAATATGGACTAATCAACCTACGTCTTGAAAATACTCACTATACCAAACACCCCTAAAAGTGGCGGTATACACTAAAAATCACTAACTAAAGCTACAAACTACCTGGAAAATGATCAAATCACTCCACAAATCTAAAATTGAAGCTAAAGCAGTAGTTAAACCAAACTTGGAATGCTAAAACAAAGAGATGTAAATTTTGATTAAATGAAACAGTTGATGAAACAAAAATGTGAAGTAAACTAATTATATGACTACAAATGATCGAATAAGTATTAGATTAACTCAACTAAACAGATAGTAACAACAAACAGTAAACATCTAAGGATTAAAACTAATATAAGCAGAAATCACTCAAATAAATGAGAAATTAAGAGTGAACTTACAAACTTTCCCTCAGCTGAACAGAGGGTACATTTGATCAAAACCTATCTTTGGATAGGCTATATCAACAACATAAATCTAGAATCTAACACTACTAATCCCAGAATCCTCATCACAAGTCACCATTGACTTTTGTTGACGATAAGCAATAACATCAATTTAAACAGAAACTATGTGATAAAACTCACAATAAGCTATCAATTAGCTTATATGAGCTTATGAAACAGTGTAAAAGCCTATTTGAGATTACTAACTTGAAAGTAAAAACTGAGAAGTAGATTTGAACATGAGATTAAAGAGTAAATGTAAATTTTATTGATACTAAAACTGAGTTATAATCTAAAACATGAATGTAAAGGATTAACAATGGAAATAAAAACGACCTTAATTTCTAAAAATTACACTAAGCTATTCCTACTCCTAACCTAATGACTAACACCTTCAAATCGTGGATGAGGAGTGCTATTTATAGCCTGAGCAGGTGTCTCTTCTAAGGTCTTCAGGAAGCTTCTCGAAGTCTAATCTCAGCCCTCCAATCATTGATAATCATGAGCTTCATTATTAACCCTTGGATCATGTGATGACCTATTTTGTCCAATCAAAAGCTTAGGATTTGCCAGCGTGTTATTACTCTTGTCAGATGTGTCATAGAGCTTCTAGAAGTACTTTTAAGTACGGGTAATTATGGAAGGGATCAGGGTAAATGTGGTGAGAGGGATGTACAGTAAATGGCGCGTTGAGTTTTTATGATTGTAATTTTGACCAGTATTTGGGGGTTTGACTTGGGTGGGTTATAAGGGAAATGGAACGGGTTTATTTGGGATCCGGGTTTAAAAGGGATGGGGATGGGCTTGTGGTGTTTTGGGCTTGGGTGATTAAGAGATTGGATCGAGTTTATTTTTGGCCTGAGTGATGAACTGGTTTTAGGATTGGGTTTTGGTTGTAGTGTTTTGGTTTATTAGTGTAGGATTATTAGTAATAAAAAAGTTTAAAGTTTATTTTATAAATTTGAAATGTTAAGGGTAATTTTTGGCAATCTCTCAAAGACGAATCCAAGGGTTTTTCTTGTTATTCTTGATTCCTCAAGGTTGACTTTGACTTTTTGATCATTCTTTGATTTGAGCTTGAAATTTCTTCCCCGGCTCCGGCTTTTCTTACTCATTCTATGGAATGGTTTTAGGATTGGGTTTTGGTTGTAGTGTTTTGGTTTATTAGTATAGGATTATTAGTAATAAAAAGGTTTAAAGTTTATTTTGTAAATTTGAAATGTTAAGGGTAATTTTTGCCAATCTCTCAAAGACGAATCCAAGGGCTTTTCTTGTTATTCTCGGTTCTTCAAGGTTGACTTTGACTTTTTGATCATTCTTTGATTTGAGCTTGAAATTTCTTCCCCGGCTCCGGCTTTTCTCACTCATTCTATATGTCGTGCTCGTATTGTTGTTTTTGACTCGATTTTGTCCGTTTTCTTAATATCCATACCTGCATTTTCAAAAACACAAAAACACAACATATATGGCATATATGGACGGTTTTTGGTCTTTTTGGTCCGGTATTTGGTAAAGAAAAGGTGTGTAAATTAATACACACCAAAATCCCCCCGACTAAAGTATTGACGTGCCCTTACGCAATGTGATCAATTAACGCTTTTGGGATAAATAATTTCATAACTCTTCCTACTAACGTTGTAAAGTAGCAAGGAGGTTCAAAAGAAATTACAAAATCATTTATTCCCGCAAACGCTCCGTTTTCCAAAATTTTCCTTTATTCTACTTTCATTTCTATTTTTGGACTTTTCACACTTCATACTTGTGACGGTTTGTTGAACTTTCATTATTTTGCAATAATTTTTAGGGTCAATGAGTAGAAACACTTTTCATGGAAAAG
The DNA here is from genome assembly GCA_030686995.1 of Artemisia argyi. Classification (NCBI taxonomy): domain Eukaryota; kingdom Viridiplantae; phylum Streptophyta; class Magnoliopsida; order Asterales; family Asteraceae; genus Artemisia; species Artemisia argyi. Next base: position 100,777,923 of record CM060702.1, read on the forward strand.
TGACCATACGGATAAAAATTGTCATCCTTGATTTTTCACAAGCTCCCAAACTAAGCGTACAAACGAGATCACAGCTTATCTACAAGTTAGATGCTAACACTACTCATAAAAGTTACTTGTGGAAACCTCTTACTCCCATGTCCTAAATTTTTGTATCCTAATATTTTACTTTTGTTGAGAAATGAATTGCTTCATACTTTCTCGTTTCAATACTTTTTAAGTCCGATACTGATACCAAGTTTAAACGATAAGTATTTTTTCATTTTCTCTCAAGAACCACTACAATAGAAATTCAGTCCACATCAACGAATTTTGGTACATACAATATCATAGATAAGTTGTGGAGTACTACACGTGCACCTCATGTGTCCAATTCAGAATCATCCACATGCACCCCACGTGCCAACAACTTATATACATTCAAACTCTTATTCATCATAACTTTTACTTTTCATTTTTTTTTTTCATTTATCACTTTTTTCAGTTTTCTCATATTTTTCATACTTTTCTTTCTTTACTTTTTTCTCAACATCAATAGAAGCTTATCGGGTAGCTCCAAAATCACATACATAATCAACTTTTGACTTTTGATTTTTTCATTTTTGGTCTTATTTTTGATGTTCCTTATTATGTACCCAACTTCTAAAGCAAAGATTCTTTTAAGAAAATAAGAAACTAAATATTATCCAAACCTAAATACCACTAATTAACCTAGAACATCTATTATATATCAGTGTGCAATCTTATGGGAGCAAAAAGGCACAAGTACCTCTCATGAGCTCTAAAGAGAACCACATACTCCACGTTTAATATCTAACTTCTAAACAAACTCTATTATTTCTCGCTCTTCGCAATTTAAGATTCCAAGTAATGAAACCAGCAAATACTTAGCCGATAATCAGCCACGCATATATAAAGTCAGTTACGGAAACTTGCAAATTCTAGAAGAAGAATTCGCGTTTTCTAGCTCCTGATATAAAAGACTAGTGAAAGCTTTTAAGCTGCGCATGTATAAAGTCAAGTAGGGGAACTTGCAGATTCTAGAAGAAGAATTCGCATTTTATAGCTCCTGGTGTACGAAACTAGCACAAGCTTATATGATTATCATTGGTTAAGGGAACAAGCTAGGGCTCAACACGCCCGGTCAAGTCAAAATATTTATTCCTACTCTCACTAGCTAGAAGGTCAACAAGGTGTCAAAACACTTATTCAAACTTTATTATATTTTTGCACAAATTTTTTACTTTTTCTCATCATTTTTTTGTGCTTTTTCATGACTTTTTCATTCATTTTTCTTCAACAATTTTCAAATTTTCAAATTTTTTCATTTTTTAGGAAAAATGGAGTTGCGTAAGTTCACAGCAAAGTGCAAGGCAAAATCAGATCGAAAGATCACCCCCCAGACTAAAACGAAACATTCTCCTCAATGTTTAAAAGGTAAGGGTTCTCATACATAAATCTAAGGCCGTTTGTTAATTATGCCAAAAGATAAATGTTAGTCGATAAGATTAGGATATATGGATAAGCAACAAATGATGAAACTCGAATGGAGACAAAACAACGAGCACGAGAGTCTTCATTATTTGGGCAAATCCTGGACATTCACAAACAACCACGAAACACAAGATTTGGAAGAGGTAGCCTCCTCACGTCACATTAGAAAGAAAATAGAAATTTAAGAAGATGAAAAGGATAAACATGGGGTGCCTCCCACGAAGCGCTTGTTTTTTTATCGAGTCGCATAGCTTAGTGTTAGCCTCGCTTTTTTATAAAGATAACGTCACACAAGTGAATTGGACTAGATTAGAAACTACAAGGACTACTATTGACAAGTAGGCAAACATGTAGTGAGATAGAGCCTATAAATACCCCTCATGACTCTCCATGAGGGGTGTGGGAAAGTGTGTGTGTAAAATTCATATTGTCATTTTAATATAAACCCTTTTCTCCACCTTTCTCTCTCTACTTTCTCTCTCTAGAATAATCATGTATTTCCATCAACCTCGACCTCCGAAACGTGTTTCTTGGTAATAACAAGTGGCATCAGAGCTAATCGGGGGCGAATCGTGGTGTTTTTGGTTGTAAAATCGTGTTTTTTCTCAGAAAACTTACGATCTTATCGATTTAGGATCGTTTTTTATAGAGTTAGAAAATTTTTTATCGAGTTATAAAAATTTTTAGCGAGTTAGAAAAAAATTTTAGCTAGTTAAAAAAAAAATTAGCGAGTTAGAAATTTTTTTTTATCGAGTTCGAAAATTTTTTTAGCGAGTTAGAAATTTTTAGCGAGTTAGAAATTTTTAGCGAGTTAGAAATTTTTTTATCAAGTTAGAAAATTTTTTTATCAAGTTAGAATTTTTTTTTATCAAGTTAGAATTTTTTTTTATCAAGTTAGAAATTTTTTTAATCGAGTTAGAAAATTTTTCGCGAGTTAGGGAAAGTTTGTGAGTTAGGGATTATTGGTAATCAAGATCACATTTGGCGAGTTAGCCATTATACCTTATCGTATATCGAGTAAGGACTTCACTTGGGACTTACCTAAACGAAACTCTGCCGAAATTGACTTAGGATATCAAGTAAGGATATGGGATTTTGAGTAAGGAAATAACCAAAGTGTATCACATAAACAAAACCCTAAACCTCATCGTGTACCTTAAGCATTGATCTATTACCCTAAACCATAATTACCACTTCACCTAAAACACTTGATATAATTGGTAAACATTTTACAGAACATGATTCAATTTCTTGTTTCATTATCCTAATACCAATATATCACACACCAAACACACACCACGAATTGCTTAAAAGATCCTGATCAAGAATAACAATCAAATGACAATGGCTAGTATCGGATTTTGTGATTATGGGGATAATTCTTTATCACTTTTCTGGGTTTACAGTTCATTTCAAGGGCATGTGTACTTAGTTATCTCAAAGTCTAGGGGTGGATGGATGCATGACTTTCGACGATACTTGTTTGTGCATTCACTAGTATTGATAGTGACGAAGACTTGGATTATCTAGTTTTCATAGGTCAAGGGGTGGATGGACGAAGACCTAGATAACTATCACTTAAAGGAGTTATGTTGTAGTGCTCAGTGTCACACGAAGTTGTGGATAATCAAAAGGTGATGTACGTCTTATACTTGATGGTTGGTTGGTTGAAGAGTATAGAGTACACAGAGATTCGATGGTGTACGAACTCTCTACACCGTTCATAGTCACACCATGGTACAAGATTAAGTCACATATCTACGGGATGTTTACTTTATTCTCAGATTTGTTATATTGGGTTGTTTCTCTAGTCAGAGGTTGTTTACTAGCTGGTTGGAATTTGAAGAGGTCGCTTATAGGCTGAAGAGAAGAGATGAGATTGTAGTAAAAGAGAGTCATATCTTAGCAACATATACTCACAGAATGTGCTTCAAAAAGCTGTTATGGCTTCTAAATTGCATCAGAAGTGTAATGTACATGTAATTGTATGGCATGTACAAAAGATTATGATGATTCCGATAACTCGCAACCATCAGGAGGGAGAAGAAAATGCCAAAAGAAGTAGTGTTTTGTCTTCAGTACGTTGGTTGATCGAGGGAACTGTGCTTAATACCAGAGAAGTACCAAGAGGTACCAAGTATGTGTACATCGGAGCTTATTACCAACCTTCTATGCAAAGTTATGTGAGTTATGTTGTTATGCTGCTACCTGAACGACAACCATGTTCCTACACTTTTGAATCTACTTTATCCGCTGCGAGACGAAAAGAGATTTGTCGGTTCAGGAGGGAGCAGGAAAAAGAATAAAGGCTTACTAGTTAGGAGGGAGTAATAACCTAACTAGACCATTAAAGTTGAAGTTCAGAGCTACAAAGACCTTTGCCGTCAGTGTCAAAGATCGTACGCCGAGATCGTCGGAAGAGAGAACTTCAAGTCTACCTCAGTATCTAGACTACAAAGACTCTTCAACAACGTCAACATAGTTTACTGTTGTTGTAATTTACATTGTTTATGTATTTATAGGTCTCATTGTAACCATTCACGTGTGACGATATCTTGGAGGGAGATTGTTAGCCTCGCTTTTTTTATAAAGATAACGTCACACAAGTGAATTGTACTAGATTAGAAACTACAAGGACTACTATTGACAAATAGGCAAACATGTAGTGAGATAGAGCCTATAAATACCCCTCATGACTCTCCATGAGGGGTGTGGGAAAGTGTGTGTGTAAACTTCATATTGTCATTTTAATAAAAACACTTTTCTCCACCTTTCTCTCTCTACTTTCTCTCTGTAGAACCATGATGTATTTCCATCAACCTCGACCTCCGGAAGGTGTTTCTTGGTCATAACACTTAGATTCGCCCCGAATTTACTTAATCTTGGGGGAGCAAATAGAATGGACACCGACATGATAAACGGAGATGCCAGGGTCAAAGACGGTATCCTCACTCCCGGTGGAGTGGAAAAGTAAAGAAATGATGAGATAAGTAAAGAATGGGTGAAACACTCGGATGATAAAAGCAAAGTCAAGTTCTAAATCACGGGTGGGTTGGGTGGGTAAAATGTCATGTTCGGAAATCTCGTCCACCACTCCAAGAATATCCTTATTCGTATCGGATTCAAAATCTACATCGGGTGGTTTCGCGGGTGGACGAGAAGATGGAAAATCGGAAAGAATATTTCTTTGAATATCATTCTCGTCGTTCTCAATACCCGGTGGTATCGAGTCATCCGCAGCAAGAAATAGATCGCCATCCTCTAAAGGAGGGTCACGTGACGGATTATTGGAAATAGCACTCAAAATAAGTTCAGAATCGATCTCAAAATCAAAATGCTCATAATCCAAAAGAGAGATATCAGCATGAATAGTGAGACCGCCACTACTCGTCTCTTCAAATCGAAAAATTTCAAGCTCGGGTAAGAAATCACTATCCATAACGGGGATAGGAGAAGAAGTCGGGAGATCTATCAATGCCTCGATCTTAGAAATGAGAAGATTGATATTCAATAATTTTTCATGAAGAGCTTCATCTTGGATTTCCATTTCAATATCTTCATCATTCTCTTCTTCTATGCTGATGAGCTCAGAAGGTACTTCATCAACGTATTCGATTTCTCCACAAGATAAAGAATCGTCATCGTCAGAATCGGAGAACATCTCATAAGGATCAATCGAATTATCAATCAGAGATAACTCACATTCTTCAGCCGTATCAAAAACATATTTCTCAAAATCGGATAAAGAATCCTTGAGCTCGGGCTCCAAAGGATATGACGGCTTATCTTCAATAAATTCACAATCACCGTTAGAAATTTCCCCGGACTCACTTGGGATTGGGACGAGGTTCTCAACACTAGACTTATTGAATTCGTCCGACTCCGTTGCCGGAATAGTGTTTAGATGCTCGTCCCCCATTTTTAGAGAGCCCTCGGGTTCTACGGGAGATACAACGGAAGCTTTGTGAGGATTAAGAACGATCGTAATTTTCTCATCATCGTCGTCGAAATCATAGTAAAAAGATTTATAAGGATTAGACACTCTCTCTTCTGCAAGTAAATCTGCAATAGACTTCTCACGAGGCTCGGGAGTATAAGTTTCATGATTAGCCACCAACTCTTGTAACTTCTCGATAAGGGATTTAATTTCATCAATAATATCGGGAGTTTGTGGGGGTTGGTTAAAACCATGAGAATCGTAACATGAATTCGGCTCATAATAAAAAATTTCAAACGATCCCCCACAATTTTCAAAATTTGATGAACTTTGGAATGAATCACCATTAAAATACGGTACTTGCTCATAAGAGTTTTGAAAAGGAAGATTGAAAACATTTTGAGGATAATTATCAAAACTCGAATCACAAGTGTAAGACGTTTCAGCACTCGGGACGTAACATATACAATTGATGTATCCACATTGATTACAAAAACATTGTCCACACGGTAATCCTTCGTCGGATGGACTTCCACAATTAAAGCACGTAAACGTGAACATTTTGAAGGATTGATCTTTGAACATACGCGGGAGAATTACAAAACCAACAAACTCCATCATGAATATCACAACCACATTGTTCGCATGTACACCAAACACATGAACCTTCAAGAACGGTTCTCCACACTTAAAACAAATCGGATCCATAAGAATTAAACATATAAGGGGAAAAGTGAAAGAATTATCGGTTTAGATGGTTAAAGAAGAAGAATCAAACGATAAGAGGATAAGAATATTATTTTTGGTTTTTCGTTTCATAAAAACAAATCAAAATAAAAGTGATAATCAAATATGAAAAAGAAAAATATTTTTGGGTTTTTATTTTTTTATTGAAAAACAAATCACATACTTTTATTTTCTTTTTTTTCAAACGTTACGTTAATCGTAATCGTTTTCTTCAAAACTACTCGCGACGAAACGGGAGAAAAGTAATCAAATTAACAACTAATTTCACGCTTTCTTATGTTGGTAAGCTTATTTGGCTTACAACACCCCCCTTCCACGGGAGAGTCGAGGCTGTAACTTTCTTTTTGGTATTTTCGAAAACAATTTAGGAAAAGTGTTTTTGATTTTTCAATTTTTTTGGTTTTTATAGAAAATATATACAAAGGAAGGTTTTCAAAACACAATTTCGAAAACGAAAACAAAAAATTCACTTCAACCTTCCCCGGCAACGGCGTCATTTGATTTAGTTGTTTTAGTATAGGTTTATTTAACCGAAGTAACACTCGCGAAAGTATTTCCCTGGGTCGTTCTCCCAACGAAGTTTGAATGGAATCGTGATATTTGTTCATGAATTGTGTAATGAATAATGAAAATAAGAGAGATTTGATGGTAATTTTAACTACGGAAAGTGATACGATACTAAAAAGTACTAGAAACGATAACATAAAGCTATAAAAACCTAAACGAAATTTAAAATTGAAAACGCGCGAAATATTTAATATCAATGTACGTGCGTGAAATTAAAAGTGAATCTAAAGCATCTCTAATTCTACGGGTATGAAAACAATTTTCCTACGTTCTAAATAACAAAAGAAAATTTTTTAAAAAGAAAAATTATTTTTATTATTTTTTATTTATTTATTATGAATTTAAAACAATTTAAGCTAAATTAAATGATTAAAATTAGCAAAAAAATTTAGAAAATTATGAAATTTTTAAGTCAAATACTTTGAACTACTAAGACTCTAGGAAAAATATAAAAGTTGAAAAATCTGTTAAAATAAGTAGAAAAAATAAACAAATCGGAAAAGTAAGCTTAATAGAAAAGGAAATTAGAAAGGGTTTAAATGGAATTGAAAACCACAACCCTTGAGTAAAGTCCCAAGGGCGCAGTTGGTTTCTGTGTGGTGTGTTGTGGTTTGGAAAGCTGAGTGACCAGGGTTCGAATCCCTGGCCTTATCTTTTTTGAAAACTATTTTATTTTTGTGATTTTCCTTTGCAAAACTTTAAATCAAATAGAAATAGTAAACTTTTGATAACACAATCTTTCATAGAAATCTCAAAACAAGCTCATAGAAACTTTAAAATCTTAACAGTTGGTAAGAAAAAGAAAAGAGCAAACTCAAATCTGATCTTAGAAGGACTAAAGCTAAAAGCTATATTTTAAAACTAAAGTGAAACTAACTTACTAAATAGGAGCAGGCCTAAACAAGCTGAACATCAAACAATCAATCATTAAACTAATAAAAAATGGAACAAGTTGAAAGTAAACTAAGCTCAAACAGCATTCATACTTTAAACAAACAGTCCAAAAGTGGCAAATAGAGGACAGATAATAAGCTGACAACTAAGCTCTAAAGGCTAAAGCAAGCACAAATCCAACAAACCTAAACTATAAGCTATTCAAAGAATCAATAATCATACAATAAACTAAACTAAGCAAGTAGTAATGAGCTTGTAAACATGGGCTGATGAGACAGGTACAGTGGTGCAGGGGATTTGCAACCTAAGATAGGCTAATCAGAGCAAGTAAAAAGTTGATCAAAAGCTACTATCCAAAATCTCAAAAATGCAAAACAACAAATTGAGCAACTAAATATTAAGCATATAAAAAAAACTCAGGTGATAAAAACTTTGAATAAGCAAATGTAACATCAAAAATCAAAATGGATATGAACAATAGGCTAACTGATGCATGGCTGTTATGGGTCGAAACTGAGTATATGACTAACAAATCACTATTACTAGATTTAAACTAACTACTACAAACTATATAATTGAAAAATCAATACTATCAGTCTAATTTGAAGGGCGGCTGGGCTGTTTACTGATGCAGATATTTCAAATCTAGTTAAAACTAAACAAAAAATCTTCATTATACTACTACTAATCACATATGAAAGATGATTGAAACTCAGAATATCAACCTGCGTCTTGAAAATACTCACTATACCAAACACCCCTAAAAGTGGCGGTATACACTAAAAATCACTAACTAAAGCTACAAACTACCAGGAAAATAATCAAATCACTCCACAAATTTAAAATTGAAGCTAAAGCAGTAGTTAAACCAAACTTGGAATACTAAAACAATGAGATGTAAATTTTGATTAAATGAAACAGTTGATGAAACAGAAATGTGAAGTAAACTAATTATATGACTACAAATGATCGAATAAGTATTAGATTAACTCAACTAAAGAGATAGTAACAACAAACAGTAAACAACTAAGGATTAAAACTAATATAAGCATAAATCACTCAAATAAATGAGAAATTAAGAGTGGACTTACAAACTATCCTTCTGCTGAACAGAGGGTACATTTGATCAAAACCTATCTTTGGATAGGCTATATCAACACCAGAAATCTTGAATCTAACACTACTAATCCCAGAATCCTCATCACAAGTCACCATTGACTTTTGTTCACCATAAGCAATAACATCAATTTAAACAGAAACTATGTGATAAAACTCACAATAAGCTATCAATTAGCTTATATGAGCTTATGAAACAGTGTAAAAGCTTATTTGAGTTTACTAACTTGAAAGTAAAAACTGAGAAGTAGATTTGAACATGAGATTAAAGAGTAAATGCAAATTTTATTGATACTAAAACTGAGTTACAATCTAAAATAGGAATGTAAAGGATTAACATTGGAAATAAAAACGACCTTAATTTCTAAGAAATTACACTAAGCTATTCCTACTCCTAACCTAATGACTAACACCTTCAAATCGTGGATGAGGAGTGCTATTTATAGCCTGAGCAGGTGTCTCTTCTGAGGTCTTCAGGAAGCTTCTCGAAGTCTAATCTCAGCCCTCCAATCATTGATAATCATGAGCTTCATTATTATCCCTTGCATCATGTGATGACCTGTTTTGTCCAATCAAAAGCTAAGGATTTGCAGTGTGTTATTACCCTTGTCAGATGTGTCATAGAGCTTCTAGAAGTACTTTTAAGTACGGGTAATTATGAAAGGGAGCAGGGTAAATGTGGTGAGAAGGATGTACAGTAAAAGGTGCGTTGAGTTTTTATGATTGTAATTTTGACCAGTATTTGGGGGTTTGACTTGGGTGGGTTATAAAGGAAATGGATCGGATTTATTTGGGATCCAGGTTTAAAAGGGATGGGGATGGACTGAGTGATGGACTGGTTTTAAGATTGGGTTTTGGTTGTAGTGTTTTGGTTTATTTGTGTAGGATTATTAGTAATAAAAAGGTTTAAAGTTTATTTTGTAAATTTGAAATGTTAAGGGTAATTTTTGGCAATCTCTCAAAGACGAATCCAAGGGATTTTCTTGTTATTCTTGATTCTTCAAGGTTGACTTTGACTTTTTGATCATTCTTTGATTTGAGCTTGAAATTTCTTCCCCGGTTCCGGCTTTTCTCACTCATTCTATATCGCGTGCTCGTATTGTTGTTTTTTACTCGATTTTGTCCGTTTTCTTAATATCGATACCTGCATTTTCAAAAACACAAAAACACAACATATATGGCATATTTGGACGGTTTTTGGTCGTTTTGGTCCGGTATTTGGTAAAGAAAAGGTGTGTAAATTAATACTCACCAGTTTCCCTTGACAAGAGTCAGGTGATTTCCTTTGATTGCAAATTCATTTGCGGTTTCAGGAATGGTAATAGCTCGTCCAGGTGTAGGTGCAACGGTACGATCGTTGGCCCACATTGGTTCGTTATCAGCGTCATCCATTGGTTCGTAAATTTGTATTAATTTGGCGTAAAATCTGAAGTTTGAGATATCGTCAATAGGTGTGTAGTGAACACAAGGTTGTTCAGGTCTTTTATATTTTTGAGCAATAGGAACTTTTTTGTTATCACATTTTCTTTTGTTTAAAGTTCTTTCAGGTTCTGATAGAGGTGAAATGGGTTCAATTTCAGCTGAGCGAGTGTGCATTCAAGGATAGAGAGCGAAATTTAAATCAATTTGATAAATTTTGTTTTTTGAGTAAGTGAGTGCGGCGTACATTATATAGTGTGCGACGTACTTGTGTGTAATGGGAATGTGCGGCGTACTTAAGTGTAAGTACGGCGGTGTTGTTTTTACCGAGAGGATTAATCTCAAAAGATGGTGAAAAAGATGATTCTTTTTGGTTTTTTATAAAAGGATTTGTGATGTTTACGAAAAACGTTATGGATTGAAGTAAGTGCGTCGTACTTGGTGACAAGTACGGCGGTCTATGTGTGCTCTGTGTAAAAGTACGGCGTACACGTGTGTAAGTGCGACGTGCTTGCAATAGAAGAAACAGAGTGATCTGGTTTTGGAGAGATTTTTGGTATTGTTTACTAATTTTACTTCGAAAATACTTAAGGAACAGATTTAAGTCCCTGGTAACGACGCCAAAAACTTTGATGTGTAAGGAAAGCTTTAAATTTATAATACCAGTTTCACCAATTTTAATAAAACAAACACACGGGTAAAGTATAAGCCCCGTTGGTAGTATTAGCTTAAGGTATGAACAGATCGTATCCACAGGGACTTAGTTCATTCAGTTTATGTATAACAATTAGTAAAAGAAGACAAGTAATGATTATAGGAATAAAAGGAATTCAAATATTAAGAGAAATGATTGCTTGGATAGCTTAGATAATCTAGTGAAAATGTTTATGTTTGATCTCAGTTTGATAAAGGAGCACAACTTATAAGAGAGCTTTTTTTATCAAAAGAGCAATTTCATAACTCGTAGGTTCAATTCAAGATTCATATCTACCCATTAAGTGATTTCTCTCGAAATAGTATTCATATCATGTCTAGATTATTACTGATTCTTCTAAGTGGATTTCTCCTTTCAAAACTAGTAACGCAGACAAGTTCCTAGAATTGAGTTTAACATGTTGGTTCTTTCGACCTATCCCAACATATTATATTCAACCAGTTTCAATAAATAAATGTGATAAGAATAGAAATGAAATAGTTCGCAATATAAACTTGAAATTGGTAGAGATCAAAACATAATCATAAGTCGCTTTATTATATTCACATATCTAAGCAATCACAAGAGGTTCAACCTCTCATGGCTAATGAGTTCATAATAACAGAAGTGCGTAAATGATAAACAAGAGACATACATATTGGATTGATCAAATGATTACACAAGTGTCACAAGTATCCAAGAATTCGACACCAACAATTAACACCCCTTATTCTGATTCGTTCACCCCTACAACTTGGCTTTGGATCACGTGTTACTTCAGACTTAGCTTTGTAGAAATTGATTATAGAGACGAGAGTTCAAATGCTTGCAAATGATATCTATTTATAGGCTGTCTGATATGCGAAGCACGACGCACTTGCTTTCTGAGTGCGGCACACTTTCTTATTTTCTTGGCGCCAAAGCTTCATAAATGCAGGGTAAGTACGGCGCACTTAGTTTACAAGACCGGCGCACTTTTATTTAATATTATATATTTGACTTCCTTTGACCGAGAGGTAAGTGCGGCGCACTTTCTTGTAAAACCCGCGCACTTGGCTTACATGAAATGCTAATCATGGAAGACTTCATTATTTATTAACTTCAAGTGGCAAAATAGTAGGTTTTTATGTGTTTCATGCTCAGACCATCCAAGAGTAAACCTGCATTCATGTTATGCTATTAACTACCTAAAGTTCACGTAAAATGATCCTAAAACATATAGAATAATGCTCAAGAAATATGTATAATTAGAGCGTTATCAAGGTTCTTAAACTTCTTGATGCCGGTTTAATTTATCCTATCTCTGATAGTTCTTGGGTTAGCACAATCCATTGTGTTACAAAAAAGGGTGGCTTTACTGTTGTCACAAATGATGAAAATGAGTTGATTCCACCCGTAAAGAGCACTTTCCTCTGCCCTTCATGGACCAAATGCTCGAGAGATTAGCTGGGAATGATTACTATTGTTTCCTAGATGGTTTCTCGGGTTACTTTCAGATTCCCATTGATCTGCAAGATCAAGAAAAGACCACATTCACATGCCCTTACAGGACTTTTGCCTATAGACGTATGCCTTTTGGCTTATGTAATGCTCCAGGCACGTTCCAAAGGTGTAGGATTGCCATATTCCATGACATGATCGGGAAAACTATGGAGATCTTTATGGATGATTTCTCAGTCATTGGGGATTCTTTCCAATCATGTCTCTCCCATTTAGAAAAAATGCTTAAACGTTGTGAAGATATAAACTTAAGTCTAAATTGGGAGAAGAGTCATTTTATGGTCAAAGAAGGCATTGTCCTCGGCCATAAGATTTCCAAAAGTGGGATTGAGGTCGATAGAGCAAAAGTTGATGTTATTGCCAAACTACCTCCTCCCACTACTGTCAAAGGTGCCACGAGTTTTCTCGGGCATGCCGGTTTCCATCGGAGATTCATTCAAGATTTCTCAAAAATATTCCGGCCTATGACCCATCTCCTTGAAAAAGATGCTCCTTTCATCTTCTCTCCTGAGTGCATCAAAGCTTTTCAAACACTAAAGAAAAATCTTACTGAAGCACCCATCTTAGTTGCCCCCGATTGGGACTTGCCTTTTGAACTCATGTGCGATGCAAGTGATTTTGCTATAGGTGCAGTCCTGGGGCAACGTAAAACGAAACACTTTCAGCCTATACACTATGGCAATAATACTATGACTGAAGCTCTAACTCACTATACCACTACGGAAAAAGAATTATTAGCCGTGGTGTATGCTTTTGAGAAGTTTCGGCCATACTTGATCTTGACAAAATGCATAGTGTATACGGATCACTCGGCTTTGAAATACCTCTTTGCCAAACAAGATGCAAAGCCGAGATTGCTCCGATGGGTTCTCCTCCTGCAAGAATTTGATATCATCATCCGTGATAAAAAAAAGGAGCTGAGAACCTAGCGGCTGATCATCTATCTCAATTAGAAAACCCTCACCAAGATGTCCTCGAGAAAAAGGAAATTAATGAAACCTTTCCTCTCAAAACACTCAATGTGATCTCTTCTCGTGGTGACTCTACTACCCCATGGTTTGTAGACTTTGCAAACTACCGTGCGGGTAACTTCATTGTAAAAGGGATGTCGTCCCAACAGAAGAAAAAGTTCTTCAAAGATGTAAACCACCACTTCTGGGACGATCACTATTTGTTCAAAATATATGCTGATCAAGTCATTCAGCGGTGTGTCTATGGCCAAGAAGCCTTGGATATTCTTAAAGCTTGTCATGATGGACCCACAGGGGGAAATCATAGCCCAAACTACATAGCAAAAAAGGTGTTTGATTCCGGATTCTACTGGCCCACGATCTATAAGGATGCTCATGAGTTAGTCAAAACCTGTGACGCTTGTCAACGTCACATGAATATTTCTAAGAAGGATGAGATGCCAAAAAAGGCCATCCAAGTGTGTGAAATCTTTGACATCTGGGGCATTGACTTTATGGGCCTGTTCCCGTCTACACGAGGGAATAAATATATACTCGTGGTCGTTGATTACTTGTCCAAATGGGTTAAAGCAAAATCTCTACCTACCAACAACGCCCGAGTTGTGGTTAAATTCTTGAAATCTCTTTTTGCTAGGTTCGGAACTCTACGTGCCATCATTAGTGATCATGGTACACACTTTTGCAATGATCAATTCGCAAAAGTGATGCTTAAGTACGGTGTAACTCATCGTCTTTCTACCGCGTATCACCCCCAAACAAGTGGGCAGGTGGAGGTTTCCAACCGTGGTATCAAAAGGATTTTGGAGAGGACCATAGGTGAAAACCATACTTCTTGTTCGGATAAACTAGATGATTTGTACAGCTTACAAAACACCCATCGGGTGTACTCCATACAAGCTGGTATACGGGAAGGTGTGTCATCTACCGATTGAGCTTGAGCACAAAGCCTACTGGGCCTTGAAACATGCCAACTTCGACCTTCAGACAGCGGGTGATCACCGCAAGGTTCAACTAAATGAATTAAATGAACTGCGTGATCAGGCTTACGAAAACTCTTTGATCTACAAAGAAAAGACAAAGAATCACGACTCCAAAATCAAGAACCGCATTTTCAACGTTGGTGATCGAGTCCTTCTTTTCAATTCAAGATTGAAGATTTTCTTGGGCAAACTCAAAACCCGTTGGTCTGGACCTTTCACTATTACCAAAGTGTTTCCTTATGAAACCGTTGAGTTATCTCAACCCGACGGTCCCAACTTTTAAGTGAATGGTCATAGGTTGAAGCACTACTTTGGAGGGGACATACCACCCATGGTTGTCCTAGATCTCTAAACTTTCCCTACGAACCAATGAATTCGGGGATTGAGTCATGCTAGTGACTCGGTGAATAAAAACATTAGCAATCACATGGGTTTCACCCATGTTTCTGACTTCTCTCTTCTTTCTAATAAAGTGACGAGAAGGGGGCAACCTCTTCTGCATCTTCTGTTTGGTTGTTGTGTTTGTACAGATAATTTTTCCCAAAGCATGAAGGCTCTCGTGCTCGTGTTTTGTCCTTACTCCACTCAATTCTCATGCTTCATTGTTCAAGAATTCTGATATCCTTAACTAATATTATCTTTTGGAATAATTAATAAACGGCCTTAGATACAACGTAGGATGACCCTCACCTTTGAAACATTGAGGACAATGTTTAACTTTAGTCTCGGGGTATCTTCGATTTGACTTGCACCTTTCATGTGCCGTTTAGTCATGCAACTCCGTTTTTCTCAACAAAATCCAAAAAAATTGAAAAAATTCACCAAAAAATTGAAAAAATTTGAAAATTTTTGCAAAAATATAATAAGTTTTGACACTTTGTCTTGACTTTTGATAAGTGTGTAAATACTCATCATTTTTATCGTATCTGAACTACCAAAACATCCAAAAATACTCAGAAATGCATCAAAATACAGAAATTATTCCAGGAAATGTGTTTTATATGTTTTAGATGCAAAATGTTTAAAAACAAATGAAAAACGAAAAAAGTTTGCATAATTGGCAATTTCAGTCCCTCAAGTTTCAAAAATTGACAAAACTAGTCCCTGAAGGTTTAAAATGAAAGAAAAGTCAACCCAAGTCCTTTGGAATTCAAAAATTGTCAAAACAAGTCCTTGGGTGAAAAGTTTGAGAAAATTATACAACTGGTCCCTCAAAATCCAAAATTTACATAATTGGTCCCCGGGTGGTTTGAAATGGAAAAATTACATTTATGGTCCTTTGGTTTATCACAGTTGGCAATATTGGTCCTTATGTTAAGTTTTGGAAATTTGCAGCTCACACCCCTAAAAATCCGAAAATTACAAAAATGGTCCTTGTGCTTAAATTTTATACAAACCAAACGGATCCCTTTCTTTTTAATACACCCACCAGCCCACTACCCCTTTTATTCCCACAATCCAAATCCAAACTTAACATAATACCCCAAGCCCAACCATTCCCTGGCCCAACTCCATTACAAGCCCACCCCATCCCCTTTGAATAATATCACCAAGGGTTTGACCCCTTTGACCACCACCCCTTCTACCTCACCTCTCCATTACCTGCTATCAGCCAAACTCACCATCATCACCCCTAGCATGACTTCACCCCTGCAACACTTCAACCCTCCAGCTAATCCAAACAAACCACCTCAGTCCAAGAATACATCCCTGGCACAAGTTATCAAAGGGAAAACACCAACACCATTTTGGCGCCAAAAGACTCCAATGGTCAAGATTGAAATCTAGCCAATCAATGGCTTAGATTAATGCTGGGAAAGAGCTAGTGGACTCTCCTAACCCTAATTGATTATTATTTAAGGAGCATTGTAGCAGAGAAGAAAGGCTGGGTAGCTTTTAGCTTAATTTATTGTCGAATTCATGTAATTTCATTTCCTAGTTATAAAACTTAGCTTTCAAACATTGTACTCAGTAATTTCAAGTGTAATCTCAACTAGTTTTCCAATAAATTTCAAGTTTCAGTTTAAAATTCAAGTTTGCAATTTTTTTTGTGAAATTCCATTTTAAGCCTAGTTATTAATAGAGAATGTTGTTTATGGTTCCTCTGGACTCACAGTGTTTTAATTATGAGATTTTATAAGCTTTTGAGCTATAAGAAATAGCTTAGATATATAAATTAGAAAATACAAAAAAAATAGAATAAATCCACTTGAAAATCAAAAAAAAAAAATAAATAAAAAAAAAATAAATAAATCAATAAAGAAGAAGAAAGAAGCAAGGGAGCAGGATATCTTTTTATGGTTTAGAGCTTCTGGGGAAGTTGTAGGATTGGTCCTTTGGTTGTTGGTTAAGCTGGAATGCAGTTTGTAAGCTCTTTGTACCATTTCTACTTTTCATTATAAAAGTTCTTTTGTTTGTGCTTTACCTGCTTATTTAGTGATTATGTAATGTTTACTAATGTAGTTATGCATAGTTATAGTCAGTTTGTAGTTTAGAAATTATTTGGGTGATAGTTGCATAGCCACAGTCAAAGTAGCATCACTTTGATTCCTGAGTGCATGAGGTTAATGTTGATAATAACATGTTTAAATAAGCTTAACTTGTCATATTATGATATTGTGCATTAGATTTATGGGTCAAAACAGTGGAAAGTCTTTGAAAATCTCATTACTAGGGTCATTAAGGGGTGTTTGGAACTGTTGATACCTCTGTGTTCTAGTATACTTCAGTGGAATAAAATGGTCAAAACAACTCACATTAGGTTCTAATAGGTTAGTCAAGGGATAAAATCAAGTCCTCATTTGAATAAAAGTCAAAATCATTTTTAAATCTCCCATTTTCATTAACTGTTAGGATAGTAGTTAACATAATCATCATTTTAGCTTTGAAACTTGCTAAGCTTGCTTAACCTAGGTCCATTGTAGCTTATAATATCATTTTCAGTCAACTAGAGGTAATCAAAATTCACAAAAGTCAAAGTGTCACAAAATCTTCAAAAGTTAAAAGAGCATAGCAGTGAAATTGGCAGTTTTTTGTGGATCTCTCTTGAGCTCAGGTTTAAGCTAGAAGCTTAGAGCTTTTGGAGAATCATTATCTACCAGCTGGGTGTATTTGAATTTAATTTTTAGAGATTTTTATAATTTTTCTTTAAGCACTTTTCATGCCCTCAAAGTAGGCTGCAGGGGAAGGCAACTCCCCTGCACCAGGAACATTGGTCTATCTTCCTTTGTTTATTTTGATGTACTCAGTGGACCCCACACCCCTCATTTTAGCTTATTGTGTAGCTTATCAGCCCTTACTCTCAGATCTTAGCTTATTTTGAACCTTGGCCTATCATTGCATAGCTTATTAGTGGCTTATTTGTGGCCTGCTATCAGGTCCCAAAACTGACCCTTCAGCTTTTGACCCCATTTTCCCAAGCTCACACAGAGCTAGTTAATAGCCAATAAGCATAGCTTATTGGCTTATTGTGTTGCCTACCAGTCACCCTTGGTAGGTCAAGTCCCATATTGGACCTTCTTTCACCTCTGTGGACCCCACAGAGGTCCAAAAGACCCCTTGTTGGCTTGTTTGCATCTGAGTAGTTTTGGAATTGCTTATTTGGTTATTTGGCTTATCCAGTTGAATGTTCTTGTCATTTTAGCTTCTTCCAAGTACACATAAGTTGTTAGTAGCTTATTATTTGGCCTGAGTACACTGTGTAGCTTGTTTCAAAGCTTATTGAAGCTTATCTAAGCTATAAGCTCACTGTTTGGCTTATTTGTGTGCACATAGCTTATTTTCAAGTTTCATAGAAAGTTCCTTCACAAAAAGTGCTTATTTTCAGTAGTTCATTAGTTGTGTAAAAGAAAAATTAGAAAAAGACAAAAATAAATAAAGTGATAGCTTCTATTTAAGCCCTTTTGGCTTATTTTTTGCTTATTCATAAGCATTTCTCATTTTTAAATTTTTCTTAGGTTTATTATAACTAAAAAGTAGAAAAAAGTAGAAATTTTAAATTAATTAAATAATTAGTTTTAATTAATAATTAATAATTAAAAAGTAGAAAAAATAGGTTTTCTGTTTTAAAATTTGTTTTATAATATTTTAGATTTTTCTAAATTTAATTTTCATTTTTCTAGTTAATTTTCATAATTAATTAATAATTAGTATAATTTAGTTAATTAAAAAGTAATTAGAAAATAGTAATTAATTATTAGTAATTAATTAAATAGTGTAAAAATTAATTTTAATTTTCTAAAAAATTTCTATTACATTAGGATTGTAAAAATATAATTTTCACGTTCGTAGGACTTTATTTGCTCACGTTTCACTTTTTATTTTGCGCGTTCGCGTTTATTTTAAATTAAAACGCGCGTTTTTAGATTTGACTTACGTTTTAGGCTATCTGATCATCAGTAATTGTTCCAACAGTGTTTCTAAGTTATTTTCAATCATAATCTCGTAGTATAATCATTCAAATCAAATTCCTGATCCTCCTGTTAATCACCCGATCACTTAAAAACGTTTCTAAATACAATTGCTTACCTCGCTGGGACATATCAACCCGGGAATACACTGTACTCCTTGGTTAGTTGGTTTTAGACGTTTGACTTGGTTGACCATCACCTGTTCAACTTAGTTGACCATTTAGACTCAACTAAAATTTAGCGCCGCTGCCGGGGAGGTAGTTGCGTATTAAAAATGTTTTTTTAGAGATTAGTGGTTTTTCATTCATCACTGTATAAATACCACCACCTTTTTGTAAATCTTAATCATAAAACAAAAATGTCATTAACACTTTTCCTAAAGTGTTAACAACACAAAAAAAAAAAAAAAAAAAAAAATCAAAAACAAACAAAACATATCGTTACGTTTTCTATATCGCGTTTCTTTTAAGGTAATTCTTAAAGAGATACGATTTTGGTAAACGAAACGATACCAAAAATATTGTCCAAAAGTTTTTAACCCATACACAAAAACCCAAAAACATTCATCTCTTTCTTGTGAATAATAAACTATATAAAAACAAACCATCGCAAACCAAGGCAGAACACCTACCAACTGGGGTGTGTACATAATAAGTTCCCAAACCAAAGATAAAAACTTGCCTTTGCATCCTTGTGAGTGGTGTACCTTTCTTAAAGAAGCCGTTCATTTGTGATTATTGGTTTAAGTTCACTGTTGATTTGCCTCGATCTTGTTTTATTGAAATTTTGTTGTTAGTGCATGCGCACTCGTTCACAATCGAAACGAAATCGTCAACTGAAAAACGTAACTGAGTTACGTCCTATTGTCGAGGATCCAATTCCGATAATGGACGGTAATCAAGACCCACCGATCATAGATGATGCAGCTCCTGATCTCCGAATCATGGAGGAGTTGTGTCAACCCACAATGCTCGGAAGAGGCGGGCCCATTGCCCCTCTTAACATTGCTGCAACTGATTTTGGACTTAAGCATCACATGATACAACAAGTCCAGAATTCGTGCCAATTTCATGGCTTACCTGGTGACGATGCAAACAAGCATCTTGATAAATTTCTTACCGTCACCCAAAGCATGAAGCAGAATGGTGTCTCCGATGATGCCCTTCGTCTATCTCTTTTCCCCTATTTTCTAACCCATCATGCCACTGCATGGTTTGATCGACTTCCTAAGAACTCGATTCACACATTTAAAGAAATGGTGACTAAATTTTTAGCCAAATACTTTCCACCATCCATGGTTTCCAAGTTACGAAATGACATTAGTAACTTTCGTCAGCATCCCGAAGAGTCTCTATTTGAGGCATGGGAACGCTATAATCTCTCAATTGATCGGTGTCCTGACCATAACATGTTACTCGTTACCCAAATAGATACTTTCTATAATGGGTTGACATTGAGACACCATGATATTCTCAATGCTGCTGCTGGTGGGACCTTTATGAAAAGGCACCCCGAAGAGTGCTATGATCTCATTGAAAACATGACAGCCCACCATAATTTCTGGGATTCCTCAGCTGAGAGGGAAGAGTCATGTAAGTCTGTCACTCCAGCATCTTCTGAAATAGCGATCCTCACTAAAAAGAGGGATGATTTCGCTACGGCTATGTTGAGGATGAACCAAAGTATCCAAAATCAACAAGTCCAAAATCAACAGGCCAAAGCCGTTAATCAAAGTTGTGAAACTTGTGGAGGTCCACATGCATATTCCGAGTGTCCAGCCACTAGTGGCTACACTCATGAGGACGTATATGCTGCTCAAGGTTCCTATAATTCGGGAGGTAATAACTACCAACCGCAAGGGGACCGCAATCTTCTAAGCTATCGTTCCAACAATTTCCTTGGACCTCCCGGATTCAATCAAAACCCTAATGTCCAAAACCGTAACCAGAACCAAAATCAGAATCGAATGAACCAAGGTTACCAAAACCAAGGAAATGTCAATCCGAACCATAACAAGGGTTTCCATCATAACCAAAACCAAGGTTTCCAAAATCAAGGAAACTACAATCGAAACCAAGGTCAAAACAACTATCATGGAAAACATTCTCATGGACATGGCAACCAACATCAGGGAAATTTTCAAAACCACGGTTCCCATCAAAATAACCGGGCCCAGAATTTTCCCAATCAAAATCAAGCCATCACTCCAGCTACTCAGAATTATCTTAACCAAGCTCCTCCTAACCATACTTAAGCAATTGTTCCAACTGGCCCTTCACATGAGGAGTTGTTGAGACAATTCATGAAATCTCAGGAGGAAATGAATAGGGTAATGATGACTCAGATCGCAGACCTTAAGAAGTCTTTAAATGATCGACCCTCGGGCTCAGGTACTACTTTACCTAGCAACACGATCGCTAATCCGAGGGGCGATGTTAAAGCGATCACAATGAGAAGTGGTGTTTCCTATGATGGACCCAAAGCTCCTACTACCTCTTCTTCTCCTCCCAAGGTAGTAGAACGTGAGCCTGAGGTGACAAAGGACAAGGTGCAATTTACTAGCCCACGAAGTACCGCACACGTCCATCCTCAGGTTGTACCAGAAACCGTGACAAAACAAGGAGTTATCTTTGAACCACCAACAACTCCTGGAGAGAACCCTAAATCCGAACTTTCACTACCATATCCATCTCGGTTACAAGACCAGAAGCTCCGCGAAAAAGCCAATCATCAAATGGAAAAGTTTTTTCAAATTTTCCAAGATATTCATTTTGATATCAATTTCGCGGATGCTCTCCTTTTGATGCCTAAATTCGCATCGATAATCAAAAATCTGTTGAACAATAAGGAGAAACTATTCGAAATTGCACGAACTCCACTCAATGAAAACTGCTCTGCAGTTCTTTTGAAACAGCTTCCCGAGAAGCTAGGAGATCCAGGAAAATTTCTCATCCCATGTGTTTTCCCCGGAATGGTTGAGTGCTTCGCCTTGGCCAATCTAGGTGCAAGCATCAACTTGATGCCTTATTCAATATGGAAAAAGCTCTCTCTTCCAGAACTCACCACCACCTGCATGACTCTCGAGCTTGCAGACTGCTCAACATCTTGTCCCCTCGGCATTGCCGAGGATGTATTTGTAAAGGTGGGAAACTTCCACTTTCCGGCAGATTTTGTGATTGTTGATTTCGATGCTGACCCACGAGTTCCTCTCATTCTTGGGAGAGGATTCTTAAGGACGGGTCATGTGTTAATCGATGTGCACGAAGAGGAAATAACTCTTCGTGTTGGTAATGAAGCAGTAACGTTTAACCTCGATCAAACTTCGAGGTACTCCTCTAATTATGACGCCGAATCGGTTAACCGAATTGATGTCATTGATGTTGCGTCTGAGGAGTACTCTCAAGAACTTCTTGGTTACCTTCTGAGTGGCAGTCCCACTCCATCTTCTGAGCCTATGATATCCGACTCTTCCCCTTCTCTCACTCCTTTTGAGGGAAGTGACTTCCTTTTGGAAGAAGTCGAGGCTTTTCTCGCCCAAGATAGTTCAATTTCGGGCAAATTTGATGAGGACTATCTTGATCCTGAGGGGGATATTCTTTTGCTAGAAAAATTGTTAAACGAAGATCCATCTCCCCCTCTTCCTCCAAAAGTACTTCATAAAGAGGAAGTCAAAAATGTTGAAATAACTGATGACTTTCCTGTGGTTAAACTTAAGGACTTGCCGCCTCATCTTGAATATGCATTTCTAGAGGGTGATGATAAATTACCCATCATAATTGCTAAAAATTTAACTGTTGAGGAAAAGGCTGCTCTAATAAAGGTTTTGAAGTCACATAAACAAGCAATTGCTTGGAGACTCTCCGACATCAAGGGCATTGACCCTGAATTTTGTACCCACAAGATTTTAATGGAGGATGACTTCAAACCAACAGTCCAACAACAAAGAAGGGTGAATCCAAAAATTCATGAGGTGATCAAACAAGAAGTTTTAAAACTTCTTGATGCCGGATTGATTTACCCTATCTCGGACAGTCCTTGGGTTAGCCCAATACATTGTGTTCCAAAAAAGGGTGGCATTACTGTTGTCACAAACGAGGAAAATGAGTTGATTCCAACTCGATTGGTTACGGGTTGGCGTGTCTGCATTGACTATCGCAAGTTAAATGACGCAACCCGTAAAGACCATTTTCCTCTGCCCTTTATGGATCAGATGCTCGAGAGATTAGCGGGGAATGAGTACTATTGCTTCCTCGATGGTTTCTCGGTTTACTTTCTGATTCCCATTGATCCGCAAGATCAAGAGAACACCACTTTTATGTGCCCCTATGGAACTTTTGCTTATAAATGTATGCCATTTGGTTTATGTAATGCTCCGGGCACGTTTCAAAGATGTATGATGTCCATATTTTCCGACGTAATCGGGAAAACTATGGAGGTCTTTATGGACGATTTTTCAGTCATTGGGGATTCGTTTCAATCATATCTCTCCCATTTAGACAACATGCTCAAACGTTGTGAAGACACAAAGTTATGTCTAAATTGGGAGAAGAGTCACTTAATGGTCAAAGAGGGCATTGTCCTCGGCCATAAAATTTCAAAGAATGGGATTGAGGTTGACAAAGCAAAAATCGATGTCATTGCAAAATTACCTCATCCCACTACCGTCAAAGGTATTAGGAGCTTTTTAGGTCATGCCGGTTTCTATCGTAGGTTTATTCAAGATTTTTCCAAGATCGCCCGGCCTATGACCCATCTCCTCGAAAAGGATGCTCCTTTTATCTTCTCACCTGAGTGCGTAGAAGCTTTTGAAACTCTGAAGAAAAAGCTTAGTGAGGCACCAATTCTTGTTGCCCCCGATTGGGACATGCCCTTTGAACTTATGTGTGATGCTAGTGATTATGCAATAGGGGCAGTCTTTGGGCAACGCAGGTCTAAACACTTTCAGCCTATACACTATGCAAGCAAAACGATGACCGAGGCTCAAAGTCATTACACCACCACTGAAAAAGAATTATTAGCTGTGGTGTATGCCTTTGAAAAATTCCGGTCATATTTGATCTTGACCAAAAGCATAGTGTATACGGATCACTCGGCTTTGAAGTACCTTTTTGCAAAACAAGATGCAAAGCCGAGACTACTTCGTTGGGTTCTCCTCCTGCAAGAATTTGATATCATAATTCGTGATAAAAAAGGAGCTGAGAACCTAGCTGCTGATCATCTCTCCCGTTTGGAAAACCCTCATCAAGATGTTTTCGAAAAGAAGGAAATTAATGAAACCTTCCTTCTCGAGACACTCAATGCGGTTGCCTTTCATGGAGATTCTGTTACCCCATGGTTTGCTGATTTTGCAAACTACCATGCGGGTAACTTTCTTGTGAAAGGGATGTCGTCCCAACAAAAGAACAAGTTCTTTAAGGATGTGAAACATTATTTCTGGGACGACCCCTACCTTTTCAAAATATGTGCGGATCAAGTCATCCGGTGGTGTGTATATGGTCAAGAAGCCACTGAAATTCTCAAGGCTTGCCATGCTGGTCCCACGGGGGGCCACCACAATCCAAATTACACCGCCAAAAAGGTGTTTGACTCCGGTTTCTATTGGCCCGCGATTTATAAGGATGCCCAAGAATTGGTCAAATCCTGTGACGCTTGTCAACGTCACGGGAATATTTCACAAAAGAATGAAATGCCACAAAACGCAATCCAAGTTTGTGAAATCTTTAACGTATGGGGCATCGACTTTATGGGGCCAAAATGGGTTGAAGCGAAAGCTTTACCAACAAATGATGCCCGAGTAGTTGTGAAATTCTTGAAAGCTCTTTTTGCTCGATTTGGAACCCCACGTGCTATAATTAGTGATCGTGGTACGCATTTTTGCAATGACAAATTTGATAAAGTCATTCAAAAGTATGGTGTAACTCACCGTCTTTCTACTGCGTACCACCCTCAAACAAGTGGACAAGTAGAAGTTTCAAATCGAGGAATTAAGAGAATCTTGGAAAGAACCGTTGGTGAAAATCGTGCATCGTGGTCGGATAAATTAGATGATGCACTTTGGGCTTTCCGTACAGCTTACAAAACACCCATCGGGTGTACGCCTTACAATCTTGTGTACGGGAAAGCGTGCCATCTACCGATCGAGCTTGAGCATAAAGCCTATTGGGCCCTCAAGCATGCAAATTTTGACCTCAAAACTGCGGGTGATCATTGAAAAGTTCAACTGAATGAATTAAATGAACTTCGTGACCAAGCTTACGAGAACTCTTTGATCTATAAGGAAAAGACAAAGAAGATTCATGACTCAAAAATCAAGAACCGCGGTTTTTAACGTTGGTGATCGAGTCCTTCTTTTCAACTCTAGACTCAAGATCTTCTCGGGAAAGCTCAAAACCCGATGGACTGGTCCATTCACTATCGTTAAGGTTTATCCTTATGGCACCGTCGAATTATCTCAAAATGACGGTCCTAATTTCAAAGTGAATGGACATTGTTTGAAACATTACTTTGGAGAGGACATACCATCCATGGTTGTCCATGATCTCCAAACATTCCCCAAGGACAATTAAATTCGGGGATCGAGTCAAGCTAGCGACTCGATAAACAAAAACAGTAGCAACAACATGGGTTTTCACCCATGTCTCTGACTTCTTTCTACTTTCTAACACCCTAGTGTGGGGGAGTGGCCGTCCCCTGCAGCTATTTGAAATGTATATATCTTTGAAAAAAAAAAGAAAGAAAAAAAGTACGATTGTATGTACATATAAATAAAGTGAAAAATTACAAAACGATATTTCCACAGTTAGCTTATAATATTATCTTTTTACGTTCAAAGAGTCGGCATAATAACCGGGACTTTGAATATTGAGGACAATATTCAATTCTAAGTGTGTGGGGGGGGGGGGGGAATTCTAGCGAATTTTATCACATTATATCCTCTAGAACCCCCATTTTTGGCCTAAAATTTTCAAAATTTTTTCACTTTATTTCAAAATTTTTGTGGTAATCAGTCCGCCATGTCTAAACGACAAAAGGATTGGCTAATCCAGGAGCAAACGGCTCTTGGTAAAGATATCTCAAATCCGTTGATGGCTTGCAATTTGCCCAAAATTGTATGGTAAATCAACTCGCCATATCCAAAAAAGTGAATGAGTTGGCTAGCCCGCAAGATTATGGCTTGTGGTAAAGGCAGTGGAAAAACCATACTTGTTAATCAGCTCACCAAGATATTGACTATTCCATCAAGAGTTGGCTAGTTCATAAGCAAACGGCTTTTGGTAAAGACAAATCAAATCCGTTGACAGCTGGTGGTTTGCTCAAAATCACATGGTTATCAAGTGGACCATAGTTCTTACTTGAACTGATACATTTGGCTACTCCAGAAGTGATGGCTTTTGGTAAAGAGTTTCAAATCCATTAAGTTTTTCTCAAAAGATTGCTAGGGACTAGCAATGTTTTATTGTGGGGGATTGATGAGTGTGTAAATACTCATCATTTTTATCGTATCTGAACTGCCAAAACATCCAAAAACACACAGAAATACATCAAAATACAGAAATTATTCAAGGAAATGTGTTTTATATGTTTTAGATGCAAAATGTTTAAAAACAACTGAAAAACGAACAAAGTTTGCATAATTGGCAGTTTCAGTCCCTCAAGTTTCAAAAATTGACAAAACTAGTCCCTGAAGGTTTAAAATGAAAGAAAAGTCAACCCAAGTCCTTTGGAATTCAAAAATTATCAAAACAAGTCCTTGGGTAAAAAGTTTGAGAAAATTATACAATTGGTCCCTCAAAATCCAAAATTTACATAATTGGTCCCCAGGTGGTTTAAAATGGAAAAATTACATTTACGGTCCTTTGGTTTATCACAGTTGGCAATATTGGTCCTTATGTTAACTTTTGGAAATTTACAGCTCACACCCCTAAAAATCCGAAAATTACAAAAATGGTCCTTGTGCTTAAATTTTATACAAACCAAACGGATCCCTTTCTTTTTAATACACCCACCAGCCCACTACCCCTTTTATTCCCACAATCCAAATCCAAACTTAACATAATACCCCAAGCCCAACCATTCCCTGGCCCAACTCCATTACAAGCCCACCCCATCCCCTTTGAATAATATCACCAGGGGTTTGACCCCTTTGACCACCACTCCTTCCACCTCACCTCTCCACTACCTGCTATCAGCCAAACTCACCATCATCACCCCTAGCCTGACTTCACCCCTGCAATACTTCAACCCTCCAGCTAATCCAAACAAACCACCTCAGTCCAAGAATACATCCCTGGCACAAGTTATCAAAGGGAAAACGCCAACACCATTTTGGCGCCAAAAGACTCCAACAGTCAAGATTGAAATCTAGCCAATCAATGGCTTAGATTAATGCTGGGAAAGAGCTATTGGACTCTCCTAACCCTAATTGATGATTATTTAAGGAGCATTGTAGCAGAGAAGAAAGGTTGGGTAGTTTTTAGCTTAATTTATTGTCAAATTCATGTAATTTCATTTCCTAGTTATAAAACTTAGCTTTCAAACATTGTATTCAGTAATTTCAAGTGTAATCTCAACTAGTTTTCCAATAAATTTCAAGTTTCAGTTTAAAATTCAAGTTTGCAATTTTTTTTGTGAAATTCCGTTTTAAGCCTAGTTATTATTAGAGAATGTTGTTTATGGTTCCTATGGACTCACAGTGTTTTAATTATGAGATTTTATAAGCTTTTGAGCTATAAGAAACAACATAGATATATAAATTAGAAAATACAAAAAAAAAATAGAATAAATCCACTTGAAAATCAAAAAGAAAAAAAAAATCAATAAAGAAGAAGAAAGAAGCAAGGGAGCAGGATATCTTTTTATGGTTTAGAGCTTCTGGGAAGTTGTAGGATTGGTCCTTTGGTTCATGGTTAAGCTGCAATGCAGTTTGTAAGCTATTTGTACCATTTCTACTTTTTCATTATAAAAGTTCTTTTGTTTGTCCTTTACCTGCTTATTTAGTGATTATGTAATGTTTATTAATGTAGTTATGCATAGTTATAGTCAGTTTGTAGTTTAGAAATTATTTGGGTGATAGTTGCATAGCCACAGTCAAAGTAGCATCACTTTGATTCCTGAGTGCATGAGGTTAATGTTGATAATATCATGTTTAAATAAGCTTAACCTGTCATATTATGATATTGTGCATTAGATTTATGGGTCAAAACAGTGGAAAGTCTTTGAAAATCTCATTACTAGGTTCATTAAGGGGTGTTTGGAACTGTTGATACCTCTGTGTTCTAGTATACTTCAGTGGAATAAAATGGTCAAAACAACTCACATTAGGTTCTAATAGGTTAGTCAAGGGATAAAATCAAGTCCTCATTTGAATAAAAGTCAAAATCATTTTTAAATCTCCCATTTTCATTAACTGTTAGGATAGTAGTTAACATAATCATCATTTTAGCTTTGAAACTTGCTAAGCTTGCTTAACCTAGGTCCATTGTAGCTTATAATATCATTTTCAGTCAATTAGAGGTAATCAAAATTCACAAAAGTCAAAGTGTCACAAAATCTTCAAAAGTCAGAAGAGCATAGCAGTGAAATTGGCAGTTTTTTGTGGATCTCTCTTGAGCCCAGGTTTAAGCTAGAAGCTTAGAGCTTTTGGAGAATCATTATCTACCAGCTGGTGTATTTGAATTTAATTTTTAGAGATTTTTATAATTTTTCTTTAAGCACTTTTCATGCCCTCAAAGTAGGCTGAAGGGGAAGGCAACTTCCCTGCACCAGGACCATTGGTCTATCTTCCTTTGCTTATTTTGATGTACTCAGTGGACCCCATACCCCTCATTTTAGCTTATTGTGTAGCTTATCAGCCCTTACTCTCAGATCTTAGCTTATTTTGAACCTTGGCCTATCATTACATAGCTTATTGGTGGCTTATTTGTGGCCTGCTATCAGGTCCCAAAACTGACCCTTCAGCTTTTGACCCCATTTTCCCAAGCTCACACAGAGCTAATTAATAGCCAATAAGCATAGCTTATTGGCTTATTGTGTTTCCTACCAGTCACCCTTGGCAGGTCAACTCCCATATTGGACCTTCTTTCACCTCTGTGGACCCCAAAGAGGTCCAAAAGACCCCTTGTTGGCCTGTTTGCATCTGAGTGGTTTTAGAATTGCTTATTTGGTTATTTGGCTTATTCAGTTGAATGTTCTTGTCATTTTAGCTTCTTCCAAGTACACATAAGTTGTTAGTAGCTTATTATTTGGCCTGAGTACACTGTGTAGCTTGTTTCAAAGCTTATTGAAGCTTATCTAAGCTATAAGCTCACTGTTTGGCTTATTTGTGTGCACATAGCTTATTTTCAAGTTTCATAGAAAGTTCCTTCACAAAAAGTGCTTATTTTCAGTAGTTCATTAGTTGTGTAAAAGAAAAATTAGAAAAAGACAAAAATAAATAAAGTGATAGCTTCTATTTAAGCCCTTTTGGCTTATTTTCTGCTTATTCATAAGCATTTCTCATTTTTAAATTTTTCTTAGGTTTATTATAACAAAAAATAATTTTAGGAATTTTTTCAGATTTTTCCTTGGTCATTTAGTATTTTTTATAAGTTAGTTAATTTTAAATTAATTAAATAATTAGTTTTAATAAATAATTAATAATTAAAAAGTAGAAAAAATAGGTTTTCTGTTTTAAAATTAGTTTTATAATATTTTAGATTTTTCTAAATTTAATTTTCATTTTTCTAGTTAATTTTCATAATTAATAAATAATTAGTATAATTTAGTTAATTAAAAAGTAATTAGAAAATAGTAATTAATTATTAGTAATTAATTAAATAGTGTAAAAATTAATTTTAATTTTCCAAAAAATTTCTTATTACATTAGTATTGTAAAAATATAATTTTCACGTTCGTAGAACTTTATTTGCTCACATTTCACTTTTTATTTTGCGCGTTCGCGTTTATTTTAAATTAAAATGCGCGTTTTTAGATTTGACTTAAGTTTTAGGCTATCTGATCATCATTAATTGTTCCAACAGTGTTTCTAAGTTATTTTCAATCATAATTTCGTAGTATAATCATTCAAATCAAATTCCTGATCCTCCTGTTAAATCACCCGATCACTTAAAAACGTTTCTAAATACAATTGCTTACCTCGCTGGGACATAACGACCCGGGAATACACTGTACTCCTTGGTTAGTTGGGTTTAGATGTTTGACTTGGTTGACCATCACCTGTTCAGCTTAGTTGACCGTTTAGACTCAACCAACTTTCCGCTGGGTAGAGTAGGAATCGAAATTTTGACTTGACCGGGCGTGTTGAGCCCTAGCTTGTTCCCTTAACTTTTTAGGCTAAGCATCTACGGATCTCATTACTTGAGATTTATATTTGCGGAGAATGAGGAATGATAGTAAAGTCATTAGTGTGATTAGATGCTAAACGTGGAATAGTTGGATTTCTTTAAAGCTCACAACAGTTACTTGTAGTTCCTTGCTCCCGCAAGATTGAAAACCTAAAAATAAAATAATTAGAATTACGTGTTTTCAAAAGTTGTCTAAATTTCCACTCACTTTACGTGATGGCATAAGCACTAAATGGGCCTTGGATCCTTTATTCTGAAAGGCGTTTAGGTCTTGGAACTCCCCGTTTTGTTGTATGCCACATGAGGTTCGTAAATAACACCATCAATATGTAATAAATGCCAAAAATAGCTGCGGTTCTACAAGCGGATCCTTGCATCCTTTGTTCTGAAAGGCGCTTAGGTCTTGGAGTTTCACCGTGAAGCTCCGTATGCTTGAGGCAAAGTAATAAGTCATAAGTACCAAAAATAAATGCGGTTCGACAAGCAGATCCTTGCATCCTTTGTTCTGAAAGGCGCTTAGGTCTGGGAGATTCACCGTTAAGCTCCGTATGTTTGAGGTACAAGTTATACATGTAAAACCAAGTGAAAAAAAAATTGATGAAAAAATGAAAATATAATAAATGTGGTGTTAACATATGAGCCTTTTGAGTTAAAATTTAAACGATTTTTAAATCCGCCTAAATCTATAAGACTTTAAACTTATCGAAACAAAAATGAGAAATCATTTCTTTAACAAAGTCTAGATACAATAAGACTTGGGAGCAAGATTTACAATTAGCATTTATGAGTAGTGTTAGCATCTAATGACATTTTTTACTATGATTTCGTTTTTACGCTTAGCATGGGAACTTATTAAAAATCAGGGATGATGAATTCTATCCATATGGACACTTTTCTCTGAGCTGTGTTTCTTACTCTGTGACCCTAAACGTTATTGAAAAATGATGAAAGTCAAACATCCCGTCACGCAATAAGTGTAAAAATTATATAAATAGTAGTGTGTGAAATAAAAGCTGAAAAATGGAGCGTTCTCAAGAATAAGTGATTTTGTACTCTCTTTTGAACATTTTGCTACTTCTTCAACATTAGTAAAAAGAGTTATGAAAATTATTTATCTTATGGGGCGTTAATTAATCCCATTGTGTGAGTACACGACAATACCTTAGTCTGGGGGATTTGGTGTGTGCTTGTTCACACACCTTTTTCTGGCCAAATTAAAACCAAAACAGACACAAACTAACCATAATTGCCAAAGATATTGTGTTTTTGTGTTTGAGATCGTGCAGGAACGGATATTTTAGAAATTGGCATAAATCAGGCCAAAAAGGACAAAAACGAGCACAAGTTTAGAAAACGTGTTAAAAGCCAGAGCCGGGGAAGCAAATTACCACTTTTGAGCTCAGATTGTCAAAAAACACCTTGAGGAATCACAAAAATTCCAAAAATAGTCCTTGGAGCAAAAGTTTCAAAATTGGCAGAAATGGTCCCTAAAGTTTGGAAATTGACAGAAATGGCCTCTGAGCATTGGATTTAGATGAAAATTCAACAATGGTCCTTGGGAATTCACAATTTGTCATGATTGGTCCCTGGGTAAAAAGATTGAAGAATTTACAAGATTGGTCCCTCAAGTTTCAATTTTGGCAAAACTAGTCCCTGGGAATTTCTTTTTTTGGAAAATTATCATTTATGTTCCCTTGGTAAATGTAACTTGGCAGCATAGGTCCCTTGAAATACTTTGGAAAAATACCAACTTCCACCCCTTAATTTTCAGGAATTACAACTATGGTCCTTGTGAATTACACTCTTAAACCAAACGAACCTATTCTATTACAAACCCAAACCAAAAATCCAATCTAAAACACTAACACAAACACAAACCCTGGTCCAGTCTATCCCACAAGCCCAACTATCCCCTGGCATATTTCCATTTTTAATAAAAATGCAGGGTCAACAAACGGGTCAAACCCTTCACCCTCACCCCTTTTCCTTCTCAACTTGCCCTGCACCTGTCACTTCCACCTCCCCTCACCTTCACCATCACATCCCGCCATCCCCCTCTAATTGCACTAAAAACCACCTACAATAAAAGCAACACCCACCTGCAACAACCAATCAGGCCCAATTGGCTTGATAGCATTTTGGCGCCAAAGCCATTTTAAAGGCTTGGATCTCTTTGAATCATCCAGCGGCTCAGAAGAGAAGTGGGAAAGGACCAGGAACACT
The DNA here is from genome assembly GCA_030686995.1 of Artemisia argyi. Lineage (NCBI taxonomy): Eukaryota > Viridiplantae > Streptophyta > Magnoliopsida > Asterales > Asteraceae > Artemisia > Artemisia argyi. The sequence goes on from CM060702.1 coordinate 100,810,216, forward strand.
TTTGGAAGGATATAAATAAAGAAAGAGCCAGAAAGAAGAGAATAGTAGTTGTAGTGTGTTTTTTTTAATATCGTATTAGTGTACTTTTGAATCCATTTGTAAAACTTAGTTAACAAAGGTTGTAATTTGTTTCTCTAGTGTTTATTGAACTTTATGTAACATCAATTTCAGTTCTTTTAATCAAAGTCAGTTTATGCTTAATTTCATCAAAAATCTCATGTTGCCTCAATATGGTTAAAAGTTGTTGTTTTACGATCTTTTAAGCTCAGATAAGTCACTCATAAGCTTTTATAAGCTTCCTAAGTAATTTAAATTGGTCTAACTCAGTTTTCCTAAAAATACCAAAAATACAAGAAAAGTATCTCATAATTTAAAAATTAGTGTATATGAAGAAAGAGGCTTGGAGCAAGGTTGATTGTGGATTGCCTTGGGATTAGAGCTCCATGGGAACGTAGGATTGTGTTCTTAAGTTCTTGGATAACTTAGTTATGAGCCTGGACCCTTTATAAGCTATTTTCTATTTTTGTTTGCAAGTTTCCTATAACATAACTTTAGACTACTTTGATTTGTGCTTGTTTGATGTATTCTATGTTTGCTTAGCTTATTCAAGTAATTAGTTGCTTATTTGTCCCTCTTATCTCATAGTTGTTAAAATTTTAGATTTCACTGTCACATTTTGCCTTTCTGGTCATAGCATAGTTTAGTGTTCACTTCTGCACAAAATCAGCTTCAACAAGTCTTAAATAGCTTATCAGGTCATCCTGCATAAGTAGTATAGCTTGCATCACTCATAATCTTGGAAATCACAAAAACAACTTTTTCTGTCAATATTAAGACCAAAACAGACTTCTGCACAAAATCACAAAAACAACTTCTGCACAATATCATGTTTGGATCAGTTTGATTCAAGGTTTTCTAGTTGGTTTTTGATGCTGTTTGGTGTGTGCTTATTCATACACACCTTTTTCTGTCCATATTAAGACCAAAACAGACACAAACTAACCATAAATGCCAAAGATATTGTGTTTTTGTGTTTGTGATCGTGCAGGAACGAATATGTCAGAAATTGGCATAAATCAGGCCAAAAAGGACAAAAACGAGCACGAGTTTGGAAAACGTGTCAAAAGCCAGATCCGGGGAAGCAAATTACCACTTTTAAGCTCAGATTGTCAAAACACACCTTCGAAGAATCACAAAATGCCAAAAATAGTCCTTAGAGCAAAAGTTTGAAAAATTGGCAGAAATGGTCCCTCAAGTTTGGAATTTGGCAGAAATAGCCCCTGAGCATTGGATTTTGGAAGATAAAGTCAATAATGGTCTTTGGAATTCACAAGTTTCCAAGTTTAGTCCCTGGGTGAAAGATTTGAAGAAATTACAAGTTTGGTCCTAACAGTTTCTGATTTGGCAAGATTTGGTCTCTGAGATTAAAATCATCACCTATGGTCCTTATACTATTCAAATTTGGCAAATAACACCCTTGTGACAACTTTGGAAGAATGGCAGATCAAGTCCTTGTATTTTTAGAAAATTACAAAAATGGTCTTTTAAGTTTCAAAATTTACAAGAATGGTCCCTGTGCAAATGGCAAATTGCAAAATGGTCCTTGTACTATTCAACCTTGGCAATTTTTACTCTTGAAGTACTTTGGAGAAGTTTCATTCCCAGCCCCTCAATTTTTAGGAAATTACATGATTGGTGCTTGTGATAATTTAAACACCAAACGGACCCTTTTGTATTGTTAAGTCCAAATCCAAACACAAAACCCACCCACACCCTTTTTACTCCTGATCCAGTCCACAAACTTAGGCCCAAAATATACCCCAGCCCAACTCCTATTTTATTAATGGTCAAACCTGGTTTGACCAACACCCCTTTCCCACTTTCGTCCTCAACTTGCTCTGCAACCATCACCTCACCACCCCCACCATCCTGGTCACATCCCACCTCCCCATCCACTATCCTCTACCCTTCACCTCAGCATTAAATACCCCCCCCCCATTGGTATTTACAGAGCAAATTGCAATAATCCTTTTTTCCCGCCAAAACACGTGGAGGGCTTAGATTGCATTTCATACATCCAAGGGTCAAGTTTAGTGATGGGATTTTCTTAGAGGGATGCAAGAAACCCTAATTGATGGCTATAAAAGGAGAAGGAAGCATGGAAGAGAGTAGTGTAGTTTGTTAGTTTAATATAGTGTCGAATAGTTTAATTTGTCATCCTCTTTTGTAATCTTCAGTTTAAAACCTTGTACTAAGCATTTTTATATTAATGAAAGTCCATTTCAAGTATCAATTGCAAGTTTTCAGCTTATATTCAGTTTATGCTATTTTTATTTCAAAAATTCTCATATAAGCTTGATGAAGTTAAAAGTTATTGTTTAAGGTTTCTTTGAGCTAATCTCAGTACCCTTATAAGATTTTGGAAGTTTGTAAACCACTTAGAATTTAATTACTCATTAAACTCAAAAATACAAAAAAATAAAAAAAATAGATAAAGAATAAAAAAATCCAGGTTTGAAGATGATGATGGCTGGAGCATGGTGTATCAGGGATGGCCATGGGTTAGAGCCTCAGGGGAGGCAATATGTTTGAATATTGGGTCCTTGGTTCATGGTATTTGGCAGGAAAGCAAAATTTTAAGCTCATTTTCTGATTTTCCATTCTCTACTGTGTCATAGCCTATTATCTGCTTATCAGTGTTTCTTTGAGCTTATTTGGTAATTATTAGATATTAGAATTGATTAAAATCAAGCACTTGTTAGGTAGAATTGATAGTTGCTAGTAATTTCAATTTAGACTGCTAATTTGGTATAATAGAGGATTCTAAGTATTTGTGGTTTAGTCCTAGGTTTTTAAGCTCATTTCAGTTCACTTAGTCATATTAAGTTGTTGTGGATTGATCTCATAAGCTTAAGCACTGATTTGTTGGGGAAATCATAAAAACAGTCCCTGAAGGTGTGTTTGGGTCAGGATTTTATTCCTTGCTCTTGTAGTTGTTTTGTTGTTAATTTGGCATAAGTAGGTTTCATCAGGTGTGTTTAGGTTAGTTCAAGCATAAAAACATAGGTTACTTAAAAAAAAGTCAAAATTCTCTTTTACTTTCCTTTACAATTCACTGTTGGAATTTTAGGAACCAAGATCAATCACATAAGCTCATTAGTTGCTATTTTAGCCTAATCTAGTTTCTTTTCATCTTAACAAATCATTTTCAGTAACCTATATTGAATCAAAGTTCATCTTAGTTAAAGTTTAAAAGAAACTAAAAAAGTCAAAATTTGCATAGTTTGACAGAAAGTCAATTTTCAAGGATTTTTCCTGAATTTAGTTTTAAAAATTAGACCCTGAGCTTTTTGGAAGTCAAAGTCCACCAGCTTAACTTGTGAAATATCATATTGGCTTATTTTTAAAAAAAATTATGTGGCTTATTCTCTTGCTTATTAGAGGCTGCAGGGAGTGAACCTCCCCTGCACCAGGGCATTTGCCCACTTTTCCTAAGCTCATTCTGAGCTCATTTGTGGACCCTAGCCCCCAACTTTTGGCTTTTTAGATAGCTTATTAGTCCAACTCCACATTCCAAGGCTTATTTTGGATCTCAGTAGTCTAGACCATATCTTATTTGTGCCCCTAAGTTACACTGATCACACTCAGCATACTAAGCAATCAGTATAGAACTCCCAACTTCATAAGCCCACCATAAGCTCGTTAGTAAGCCATAAGCTCTGAACCTTGGCTTATTTGAAAGTTCATAAGACCAACTTTTCAGATCATCACTTGTCTTGGACCTCTGATCAAGCCTGTAGGCCCCACATAGGGCTGCAAGTGCACCTTTAAGGCCTGTTTGGTCTGTGGTGTATTGGAAGTGCTTATATGCATCTGTGGCTTATCCTTAGTGCTTATTATGTTCCTTTTAGCTTATTTGTATGATTTTTAGTTGTTTACAACTTATTTTACCCTTTGTAGCTTAATTATAGCTTATTGCATCAAAAATCCAACTTTTTAGCTTATTAGGACTTCTGTCCAATTTTTTACCTTGTACACTGCTTATTTTTAAGCTTCAAAAAAGTTGTCTTTGTAAAAGTTGTTTATTTTGATTATTAAAATAGTTTTATAAAAGAAAATACAGAAAAAGCCAACTTTAAAAATAGTGATAGCTTCTATTTAAGGCATTTGGCTTATTGCTCAGCTTTTTTAAAAAGAAATTTTCAATTTTATATTTTACTAAGTTTCCTATATATTAAAATAGTTTCAGAAAATTTTTTATAATTTTCTGAGTTCATTTAGTCATTATAATAATTAATTTAAGTTTAATTAGTTTTAATTAAAAAATCTAAAAATTTAATTTTCTTTCTCCTTATTTATAAGCAATAGTACCTTTTTATATTTTTCCTATGTTTTATAATTAGTATAGTATTTTAAAAAAAAAATTTGAATTTTCACTGTTCATTTAGTATTTTGAATAATTAAATTAGTTAAAATAGATTTTAATTAATAAATAAGTAAATATTTATTAAAATATTTTAAAAAATAATTTTATAAACTTTTTATAATTTTTTAGGATTCCTGTAATGGTTAATTAGTTTTATAAAAAATTTCATATTTTTCTAAGTCACTTTAGTATTTTTCTTAAATTTAAATTAGGTTTAAATTACTTTTACTTAATTATTAAATAGTTTAAATAGTTTTTAATTAATATTAAATAATAAAAAAAATTCTTTTTAATTAAATTTTCTTTTAATATTAAGTTTGTAAAAATTTCATTTTCACCCCCTCTAGTTTAAATTTGTTCAAATCTCACCTTTTTCCCAGTACGAAATCGTATTTGTTTTTAATCTTGTAATTTTTTATACTGTTTATTTATCTGAATATCAATCAACCCAGTAGTTTAATCAAATCCAAATCATTATTTGTGACTATTCCCAATCACTGATTCTCGTAAACGTTTCAAAAACACAATTTCAATCTCAATGGGACATAACGACCTGGGGAAACACTGTGCTTGCACCGGATTATATATCTTGCACTTTCTCTCAGATTTGACCTATTGACCACACCTGGTTAACTGGTTAGTTTAGGAGGAGTCACTTTTCTTAGTTAATGCATATCACACTAGGTTCTTTTAGGTCAGTTAAACCATAAAAACCAGTTGTGTTTTGGTAAAAAGTCAAAATCCAAGTTAAACTCTCTTAATTATTCACTATTTGTATAATAAGTCATATAATCACTATAATCAGTTCATTAGTTGTTATATTTGCTTGATTTAGTCATCAAGTAAGTTATTACATCTTAATAAGTCATTTAGGATAGGTCAAAGTTAGTAACAGTCAACTTAGTTCATAGTTTCAAAAAGTCAAATTTCATAGGCTTATCAGTTTTTCTCAAAATGGTGAGATTTTTCATGGTCTTATCTTTGAGCTTTAGCTTGTGAGGTTTTGGTTTTTAAATATATGGTAGCTAAACTTTAGAGTATATATTTTAGTTTATTTTTAATAATTTTCTTAACTGCTTATTTGGTAACCTCTTTTAGCTACTTTTTCGAAAACCTCCCCTGCACCAGGGGACTTTGTGTCATAAGCTCTTTTTCTAAGAACCCTACAGTGTTAATGAGTGCATGTTAGCTTTTAACATTTTTCATTTTGAGGAGCCCTCCTGACCATCTACTTATGCTAGGGCTTACTTTGTCCATTTGTGCTTATTATAACTACTTAATTTGTTCTTAAAAAATGGGTCATCAAACTCACTACACTAAGTCATCAGTGTAGAGAGCCCTTTTTATAAGCTCTTGTAAAGCTATCTAGTGGGTATAAGCTTGTGTTGTTTAGCTTTTTGAAAAGCTCAGTGACCAATTTTGTTGGTTCAAGGCTTAAATTAAGCTTCTCAGCTTATTTGATAAGCCAAATTTGACCCTGCATCTTGTCATTTTATTATATACACTGATCCATCAGTGTAGATAAGTCACTTTCATAAGCTTCTAATAAGCTCATTAGTGGGTCCCATCTTGTAATTCTTGGATTTTTAAAAACCTCAATAAGCCAGCTTATTACTTCCATGCTTATTTTGAACTTTGGATTCCATTTGGACCCCTAATTCTTGGCATGCATCATGTGTTTAACTAATTTAGTGCCTTTTCTTGTCTTTTTAGCTTATTTCCAGTTCCTTTAACTTGTTTGCATCTTATTTTACCTTTGGTTCCAGTTTGCTAGCTTATTGAAAGCTTATTTAAGCTTAAAAATCCAAGTTGAGCTTAAAAGCTCAACTATTAAACTCATATCATTTTCAGTATTTAAATAGTTTTGTAAAAGAAAAATAAGAAAAATCAAATATAAAAAAAGTGATAGCTTCTATTTAAGCCATTTGGCTTATTTTTCTGATTTTTCAAAAAGCATTTTCCAATTTTATATTTTTCTTAATTTCCTTTCATATTAAAATAGTTGTGTAAAAATTTTCATAATTTTCTGATTAGATTTAGTATTTTTAATAATTAATTTTAGTTCATTTAGTTTTAATTAAAAAACCAAAAACAAAATTAATTTACTTCTTATTTTTAATCACTAGTACCTTTTTGTATTTTTCTTAACTTTTATAATTCATAAAGTATTTTTAAGAAAATTTTCATAATTTTCACTGTTCATTTGCTATTTTTTTATAATTAAATTAGTTTAAATAGCTTTTAATTAATAATTAAGTAATTAATATTTAAATTAGCTTATTTATAATTTTTATAAACTTTTTATAATTTTTTAGGATTCCTATGATGGTTAATTAGTTTTACAAGTGATTTTAGTATTTTTCTTAATTTAAATTAGTTTAAATTAATTATTAAATAGTTTCCAATTAACATTAAATAATTATATAATAAAAGAAAAAACTCTTTTTTTTTTTTTTAATTTTCTTTTAATATAAAGTTTGTAAAAAAGTCATTTTCACCCCTTAAGTTTATTTTTGCTTAATTCTCACTTTTTTTGTATGCAGTTACGTTTGTTTTAAATTTAATTTACGTTTTAGGGTTAGTTACGTATCTGATTGCTTGTTATTGTTAATATCTGTAATTTATCTCATTTTCATTAGTGTAATCAAATCCTAATCATATCTGGTTACTTTTCCAATCACTGAATGCCGCAAACGTTTTCCAAAATACAATTTCAACCTCGTTAGGACATAACGACCTGGGAACACACTTTGCTTACACCGATCATAAATTGATCTCTCCTCTCCCAGGTTTGACCTGTCGACCACACTTGGTTAATCTGTCTGACTGCTTGGGAGGAGTCAGCTCGTATTAGCTTTCTAGATTTTGTGAGTTTGTAGTGTAGCTTAAACAAAATAGAATCACCATATTCATATCTGGTCAACAAAAGTCAACTGAGCATGATCTAGTGAAGAAGATGGTATGATCTATGGTGTTGGAGGTTCTTTGGTGTTAGTTGAAGCCTACTTAAAGATAGGCTCAGTTCAAATGTTACCCTTGTTTAGCTAGGGTATTTCCTTGTAAGTTCTCAGTTTCAATTTAAGCCTTTAATTTCCTTTTATGCTTTGATTAGTTCTTGTCTGAGTAGCTAGTTTGTTTGTAGTGAATCTCTGCTTAGATTAATCATTTGAATGCTTATTTGATTAGTATTCTTATTTGCTAGTTAGAATAATCATATCTCACATATTTGCCTTGTTAACTCTGATTCTATTATTTGAGTATTCTTGTATTTATGTGTTGTTTGTCTCTGAGTTCTGCACCAATTTAAGCTCATTTGATCAGTAGATAAGATTGTTAGGTGGATTTATAACTTAAAGCTCATAATGGCTTAGTAAAAGTTAAATACAGTTGATAAAGGGGTGTTTGGTATTAGGGTGTTCTGTGAGTTCTTTTTGTTTGCTTATAGATTTCACTGCAAAAGTAGTTTATAATAAGCATAGTTAAGTCAGATATAGCATAAAATTGTAGGTTGAAAATTTGAAAAGTCAAAATTATCTAATATGCTCAATTATGTGTTCATATGATGAAATGTGAATCTGCGACTTTGCATACTGATAAATCTAGTGTTTTTTTAGGTTAATAAAGTGATAAAACATGTTAACAATGCATCTAGGGTAGGATCTTGTCTATTGAAATTGGATTTAGTCAACTTAGTTTACATATAAAAAGTCAAAAAAGAAATATGGGTGATCTGTCTCATGAGCCAAAGTAGTTCAATACAGTTGATCTGGAGTACATTTAGGGAACCAAATTAGTTTTAAATTGCTTAAATATTGCATCTAGGGTTAATTCACATAGAAAACTTTATATAAACTCAAGTTCAATCAGTTTCAACAACAATTGCTTGTTCAAAAGTGCTTTCCCAAAACTGCTTTGTCAAACTGTTCTTCATAACTTGGTTTTCATACACATATGATCTGAGGTCAAATTGAGGGAGCAACTGGTCATAACTTTTGGGGATTTCTGGAATATAGGTATTCCTTAGTGCTAGCTTTTAGGATTTGCTTTTAGTTTAGCTTAATTAGCTTTCTCCTAGTGATGAGGCAAAAAATGATCTGTTTTTAGGGGGTCATTTATGCCCGGAATTGAATTTATTTGATCAAATATTGCCCTAAATCGTTCCTTTTGTGATTTTAGGTACATTTGGAGTGAATTCTGGAAAAGGAAGAATTTTGGATGTTTTTGGAGCATAAAAGTGAAGAAAACGGCAAAGTCTTGATTTTCCTTGGTGGGAACAGTACCTGACGGCGTCACCAAGCTCTTCATGATGGCGTCAAGAGTATTACAAGAGGTGAAGTGGATAGAGTCCGTGACGGTCCAGAGAGTTTTACACTAAGGGACATGACGGCGTCACCATAGGCCGTCATGGTTCCATTACACATGACGGCCAAATGAAATTTGCTCTTGACGGCGTCAGTTCTGGATCTAGGCAATCTGATATTATTATGGGCGGCGAGTTGACGGCGTCAGATTTCTCTTCTTGACGCCGTCACATTGGAAAATCTATATATAGTTTTGTAATTTTCATTCATTAAAAGAGGACAATTAGAGGGATAACATGGAGAAACCCTAGCGCGATTTTATCAGTATTTTCAAGGGTTTTTACCCTTTGAAACCTTTCATGTTCAATTAAGATAAGTATCCTTTCAATTCATTCAATATGTCTATGTGTTGTTTAAATATATCTTACGCTTGTCTTGATTTTAACATGCTAGGCTAGATCTCTTGTGTGTTTGCTTAGATGTAGTGAAACCTAGATGTTGATTATGGGTTGATTGCTTGTTTATAGTTGTTACGGATGAATGATTTCGATGTTAGGCTTAAGAAAACTGGCAGACTTCCATAGGGTAACTCGCTTGAACGTCTTCAGAAACATGAACCAATGCGTACTAGGTTTTTATGGTTGTATTTAATGCATGAGCGAATTCTAGTGATCCCATGTTAGGAGCTTCTTGCTGGCTCGACATAGGAGTGAAGTAGGAGCTTATAGAGTTGCGGAAGTACGTACGCCACCCCACGATTGGTATTAAGGAATATAACCCGTCATCCACGCAATTGTAACAAACTATCAACTTATAAAAGATATCTAGGGAGTAATGAAATCTAAGTAAACACAATTTTCTCATTTATTGTTCACACCACTAGTTTAATTAGCTTTATTTACATTCTGTTATTTTATTTTGATTGCATCTTAGTTATTGGGTTAGCTGACTAGCAACTAATTCCGCCCACTCTTCCAATACCTGAGATTTTTACTTGCTTTTCATAAAATGTAAAAATACAAAAAGAATCATCCCTCACCTCTAGACATAATTTTTAGGCTTTCTAATCCTAGCGACACTATTCCTGAGTTGAACGATCAATCCCCCGGTACTTGTCACTATACTATACTACAACGATCAGGTACACTACCTGGTGGGGGTTGTAAGCTTCTCGAGATCCCTTGAGAGGTAAAGCCTGGTGCAATTCCCACGCATCAAGTTTTTGGCACCGCATCCCGGGGAATAGTTATTGTCTTGGTTAGGATTTCTTTTTATTAGGTCTACTTGCTAGATTCCTTTCTAGTAAGATTTTATTTTATTTTTAGGTTTTCTTTAGTCTATCTATTTCTTCGTGTCTTTGTTCGTAAACTTTACCATCTGACATCATGGAAGGTGGTAACATCTTTGAACCCATCAACCCACCACAACAAAACCACCAACAAAACCCACAACTAGCAAACCAACCTCTTAGGCCCCGAACCCTAGGAGAGTATTACTGACCTAGCCACCAAGGCTATCGAAACACTATTGAGCTCACCCAAGGAGCCAATGTGTCCCCCTTGCGATCCGACACCATCCGGCTGGTGCAAAGCGGATGTGCATTCCATGGACTTCGTTCCGAAGATCCTAACCAACATCTCAAGGACTTCCTTAAAATTGTAGATTCTATAGACCTTGATGTTACAACTAGAGAGTCGAACCGGTTACGCCTATTCCAATTCTCTCTACGTGATCAAGCTAGTCAATGGCTTGAACGTTTACCCGCGGGATCCATCACCTCATGGGATGATCTCACCACTCGTTTCCTAGCTCAATTTTTCCCACCGGGGAGAACTACCAAGCTTAGAAATGATATCTTGATGTTCCAACAACGTCAAGGTGAAACTCTATATGAAGCATGGACTCGTTTCAAGGACTTACTCCAAAAAGTTCCTCATCATGGCATAGATCTTTGGCTCCAAGTCCAAATCTTCTATGACCATATCGATCTCTCCAGAAGGCGAACCATTGACCAATCGGCCGGTGGTAAGCTACAGGATCTAAGTGCGGAAGAATCGTAGGAACTCATAGAAGATCTTGCTCTCTATGACAACGAAAGTTGGAATGATCCTCGTGATTTGAACAAAACGGTCAAGGCAATATCTTTGCCTTCAAACAATTCTAGCACTCCCGACCATAGGATCATGGAGCTTGAGGACCAAGTCAAGTTTCTCATGAAATCTTACGAAGCTCCTAAGCCTTCAAGCCAAGTGAACAAAATCACTTCTTCATGCGAATTATGTAGTGGTCCCCATGACACTCGTGATTGCGTGGAACTCCCCGGAACAGCTTTTGCGGAATACGCATCTTCGCGTACCGACGAAGCGGGAGATAAGTGGTACACTTTCAAACCTGAGCCAAATCCTTACGGTGATTCCTAAAACCCTTCTTGGAAAAATCACTCGAACCTTAGGTGGAAACAAAACCCAAACAATTCTTCCAATCCGCCTAATCGTTACCAACCAGACGGTCCACCCTCCAACCGTACTTTCAATAACAATCCTTCTAATAACTATGGTAGTACCAACAATCTTGAAGGATTGATGTCCAAGTTTATGGCGTCTCAAGAAGCTCGCATATCTAAGTGTGAAGCCGATTTAAAAAAAAAGCAAAGCGAGATGACCACCAAAATCGACACATTGTTGAAAGTTCTCAATGACCGAGAAATGGGAGCTCTCCCAAGCGACACGGTCAAGAACCCGAAACTAAACGTTAATTCCATATCATCAGTTTCGTCACCCACTTCTTGTCCGCAATACTACTCGGTTAAATCAACGAGCACATGTTTCAAGCAAAACCAAATTCTTCAAAAGGACCAATCAAATGAAACACCCAATATCAAACCGGTCAAAAGCATAGTTGAGACACCTCCCACACAAGACCTTGACGATGAATTCAAGGAGCTCCACCTTGAACGCCCCATCATTGATATCTTAGCCCGTGCTCCCTAGTATAGTGCCCTCCTAGAAAAATATGAGAAATTTAATCTAGGTAAAAATGGGACCGCCTTCGTTCAAAACAAGTTGCCTAAAAAGCTTGATGATCCGGGTATATTTGTTTTGCCTTGTAAGATAGGAAAAACCGAAGCTTTCACCACACTAGTCGATTTAGGATCAAGCCTCAACTTGATTCCCTTATCCATTTTCACCACTCTCAAGCTAGGAAAGTTAGAGGAGACGGAGGTATTAATTGGTCTAGCGGATGGGAGTATTGCCCACCCGGTTGGGATGATCAAGGATGTAGTTGTTCACGTAGGGAAGTTAACTATTTTAGCGGATTTTCACGTCCTAAATATGGTTAGTGACACTACATGCCCATTGTTGGTAGGAAGAGGATTTTTAGAAACCGCTAGCGCCATGATAGATTGTAAGGAGTCTAAGATAGCGGTAGGTGAGGGCGATACGTGGTCGGTATATGATGTTAAGAAACATAGCTACGATTGTGAGGATGAACCGACACCACATTGGGTAGCGATGAATAGGAGACCATCTAGATATGGACCTTGGATAGAAAGAAACTTTAAAGGACCTCAACGCCCATTCTATCTAGAAAAAGATTTCATCGATAAAACACATTCGGTGGAACAACTCATAGCTAGAGATGAAGAGCTAGACCCTTTTGAGGACCCCCTAGTCTTTTGGAAAATGATTGAGTTCTTAAGCGTAATGCCTATTAACATAGAGATGAACAAGTAGAAGAGAGAGGGGGATAAGTGTAAATGTAAGTGGGACAAGCCACCTAAGGAAGGTGATGGATCATGGCATATGAAGATGATTTTGTATGATCCGGATGGAGAAAAGTTTGAAAGGTCATACCGTACTAAGAAAACTGATAGGAAATTGAAGTCTAAGTTTGATCCCAAGGATGTCCTCAATGAGGAACTCACCCATGTCACGTAATTACCCATGACCTTGAGTCTAGCTACAAACTCGTAAATAAAGAAAAGCGCTTCTTGGGTGGCAACCCATGCTTTGTGTGATTTTTATTTGTTTGATTGTTATTTGTTTCCGTATGCATGCTTTATTTTTATTGTTGGTAGATCATGTTTCAAAACTAAATGGTGAAAATACTTTATTTTCTCGTTTGACTTAGTCTTAAGTTCATCCAAAGGTATTTCACAAAAGATAAGTGTAAGGGGAAACCCCAAATTTGTTTTTAAGAAACAAAATCGGTCAGATTCTCCACAATATTAAATGGACATGTATATTCGTATTTGTTAGAGTCAAATGCTTGTATCGAGTCATAATGATGTTTTTCAGGATTTTCTAGGAAGTAGGACATAAGTTTTCCAGAAATTTTCTGGAAACTTAACGTAAAGATTTCTGCAGGTCACTTCTGACGGCGTCAGGAATTAATTCCTGACGGCGTCATGTGTAAAATTCTGGAAATTTTGCTAGTTTTGTTTTTCTAACGGAGTCTTAAAGTTTTTGTTAATTCTTAAGTTTTATAAACTCCAGGAAATCTGCAAACATTCATTCCACAAGTATTATATCTTACTTTGTTTTCTAGGATTTATTAGTATATATAGATTGCCGCCGATTTTACGTGAGGTTGCCTTGTTTGTTTTCTCAGGTTTAACAGGTTATGTATGACAAGAAGATGATTTATATTCTGGAAGGGAAGCTTTGATTGTTCATTTTCTTGGAGGAAGATCTAACCTTGTTACCGCGCTATCCACACCGAACGAATCAGGGGAGTATTTGCTTTCATTCCTTTACCTGTTTTACTTTTACATTCTTTAATTGAACATTGGGGACAATGTTCATCCTAAGTGTAAGGGGAGGGTAAATGATGATACCTTACAGGATACACTTCCACTTGAGTTTGTTTGTTAGATGTTAGGTGCGTAATAAAACTATGAGAAATACTTGTTAGTGTAATTTTAGCGCCAAATTTAAAATTTTTTACAACATTTAGGAGTGAAACTTTAGCCTTAGCAAGCGTTTCATGGATAGGAGTTGTATGACTAGCACAAAACCGTACTATTCAGAAACAATTTTCACCCAATATGTGAGGTTCTCCTTTAGATTTGATAGGAAAAGCATTTATTATTAGTGATTATGAGTGTACCAGTAGCATTTAGATTCTCGAACTTGCGTTAGTGATGCATCCCGAGACCGCTAGTGAGACTTCATTCGTGTAGTAGGATTTACTACATGATAAGAGGCATTAGGATCACCCTTGTGTTAAACCCGTATCATAATTACTTGACCATTTAAGTCATATTACTTGGCTAGTAAAGTCAATTAATTTTTCCCACACCTTAGCGTTGTACTCATTTTTAGTACACGAAACCCCTAGTACACCCCTCCGATCCTATCTTTTCGTTTCTAACTTTAAGCATCTTACGTAAAGGAAGAATTTGTTACAACTCACTCAAATGTACACCCAAATCATCTTAGCCTTCCGTGTATGCACTCATCTTTAGTGCATTATTGTTATTTGTTTAAACCCTTAGTTAATTATCTAACTGATTACATGGTTGCTAAGTCGAGTCATATCCTTGTACATATTGTTTTGGGACGATTGGGACTCATGGGTAAAGTACTTATGTTATGGAGTAATGGGGAAGAACATCGGATATTACCCCCATATGTGCGTTAATCTTAAAAGTACTCCAAGTGTTTTGATTATCTTAATTCGAGTCATTAGGTTAGTTTATTGTAAAGTATGTAAAAATTCAAGTGTAAGGGGAATGTTCATTCCCTATGATGTATTATTTTGGATGGTAGGGTAAGAGTGTATGCAAACAAAAAAAAAAAAACAAAAAAAAACAAAAAAAATCGAAAAAAGTCAAGAAAAAAAAAATAGAAAAAGAAAAGAGAAAAAACATACGGACTACCATCCCGTTTCATTCTATGTTTGTTTTATGTTTTTGTTATTTTTCATTTATTAGCTTAAGTCGAGTCTAGTCTTGGCTTAGCAACACCATATTGTACCTGTAATTGACCAAGATGATCAACTCGCCACCAGTAAAGATTTCCTTTATCCAACAAAACCGTGTATTCCATATCCTTACACCTAATGTTATAACCCTTTGAAAGACCTCTTTGATAGTTTATCCTAGCTGCTTACGCCATGTGGTGGAGGTTTGATCCTTTCCCAAGCCTATGGTAATCTATTTTGCTATGACAGGTAGTGAGAGATGTCTTCCATTTCCATATTGTGATATATACTTTATTACACCCGAGAGATGTGAGTATCTAAACACTATTTGTGAGGTGCTAGTATATGACCTCCGTGCTTGTCTTTGGTCTTTAGTGGAACGATTATTTGTTGTAATTACATTTATATTAGTAGTAAATGACCCATAACTTGTATTTTGATTAGAATAAAAGCGCATTTGCTTGAGGACAAGCAAATCTCAAGTGTAAGGGTATATGATGAGGCGAAAAATGATCCGTTTTTAGGGGGTCATTTAAGCCCGAAATTGAATTTATTTGATCAAATATTGCCCTAAATCGTTCCTTTTGTGATTTTAGGTACTTTTGGAGTGAATTCTGGAAAAGGAAGCATTTTGGACGTTTTTGTAGCATAAAAGTGAAGAAAACGGAGAAAATCTTAATTTTCCTTGCTGGGACAGTACCTGATGTAACACCCCCAATTCATGATGCAGCGAAATTCAAACTGGGTGTTACTCGACGGCACAACAGTCATAATAATAGAAGACGATCTCTAATTGAGTCGTTTTAAAGGATTTATCATTCAAATTATATAAATATCAAAGAATACAAAATGAGGTCCCAGATGGTTCCATATTTACAATTTACATTAAATGAGTTTTTGAGTGATAATAAAATTTATAACCCTCTTGAATATCCGTGCCCTTCCGTGCCATCCCTGATCATCATGAACCTGAAATACATGCTTAAGAGGTTAACACAAAGGTTGAGTGATATTCATAGAGTTTGTTTAATGGTTGAATACAATATGTTGGTAGTATGAGTTAATTAGACTCATACTCATGGTTGGAAAACAAAACAGGTAGGCTACGTTATTATACGCCCATAAAATGTATTATACACTAAACTTATGACACCAAAACATTAACGGGTACCAATATCAATCAACGGAGTTATCCCGGTAGATACTTTGCTAACATACCTAAATCTCAAATATCAGTGCATTTGTTTGAACTTAGTCAATACAAATGGGATTCGTCAATCCCAATAGGCATATTCACAATATTCGCGCTCACTATTACTAGTGATTAAATGGTTCATAATAAGGGATATTGGTTTTAGCAAGGATAGTACTTAGTGATAATAAAACAATCAGGCAAGCATACAATTGAAAAGCATTGTGTTCGGTTTAAAATAGCATGTATTCCCCCCAAGGGTTTGTAAAACAATTAAGTAATGGAAAGTGGGGCTATGAACTCACCGTGAGTTGGATGATGTATAACGAGAATGATGGATATGCCGTGAGAACTTCTACGAGCAACCTAGAATAATTGTTGCAACTTAGGTTTGGAATAATGTCTAAGAATATGAAGAATTGCCTATATATGTCTTACATTTAGTCCATGATTTAGTACTTAGTATAGTATAAGTCTTTGAAAAGAAATGGTTTATGAAACATGTATGGTTTATATATCGCTTACTACCGTTCGGGCCGACATAATTCAGAAGTCATGTAGTAAACGTTCGAGGAGCCAGGACAATTTAATTCGTAAATCCACAACTCATCTCGACGGCTTACTTAATGAACTCCTCACATGAGGCTCCCTACTATTGCAGTATTTGATAAAATATATATATATATATATATATATATATATATATATATATATATATATATATATATATATATATATATATATATATATATATATAAAATATATATATATATATATATATATATATATATATATATAAGTTTTGATCCGAAAAGTTACATGTCCAATATTTGAATAAACTTAGGAAGTTTATTTTTACATGAAGATTGTTATTAGGGTAAGTTTCTTAAGTCTTGTATGACAATTACTTGTAAGATCTCATGGTTCTTTAGATGAAGTAGATCCAAATTGTATGTTTAAGTTATCGCCAACTCTTTAGCTCATGTTTTCACCTAAGTAAGTTTATATAGTCATTTAGTCATGGCCTTTCCATGACCTTTGGTCATTGTTCCATGGTCTTGAGACTCAACCTTGGCTCTAGCCATGGTTGTGGTCTTGAATCTAGGTCATTAGACCTCTTGGTCTTTTTAAACAATAACAATTATATAGTGACTTATATATATAAAATAGCTGTTAAGAAACTAAAGAAAATCTCATTCATTATTGGTGTTCTGGAGACGTGCTCTTGAGTTTTTGAAGAAAACGTGATTCCGGACAACTTTCGTGCCTTAACTTTTTCATGAAACGGAGCAGAAGGACCTCTTTTTGCGTGTTTTATGTTCTGTCACAGAAAGTATTTAGGCAGTTTTGCCATAAAGTTTTGATAACTTCAAATGGTCATAACTTTTGACTCGGGTACTCGTTTTGGGTGATTCAAATTGCTATGTTTTCCTTTTTAAGTCCTATTTAACAGTAAGTAAGTGTCCAATATCATAGTTGTACTATTTCGGTCGTGGTTCTCCAAGAAAGTTACTAGTTTACTTGTTTACTTATCATAAGTTAACATATATATATCATAGCTTGTTTTACCCATTTTTATACATCATGGACATAATCATAAGACAAAATATAGTATGAATGATATGTAAATAGCATGAATATGATATTTAACAAGAAGCATGTTAGGGTTTTGCTTACAACTTTTGGCTTTCAATTAAGAAAGGAAGTTAACTAGTAAGGAAAGGACATTGATTGACAAGCTTCTCTTCACTTTAACAATCCTTCTACTCTTGTATTCTTGAAGGATTTGTGATCTTTAATAAACTGAGGTTATTTGAAGATTATAACTACGTCTTTTTGGAGACTTTAAAGTTATAACAACTTTTCTTAGAAAATTTCCAAGATTGAAGATTAAACACTAGTTTTCTTTCAAAAACTAGTTAACTTTCTTACAAAATATAAGAAAAGTGCCTTAGGGTTTTAGGACTTTGATAGATAAAGAGAGGAGGGTGCAAGGAATTTCATGTGTTTAGCTTGGTATTTATAGGGTAGGAAAAATAGTTAACCATATATTGGGTTAGAATTTAACTATGGTTAGTTAAGACACTTGTAATGATCTAAAGGATCAATGGTCAAGATACGTAAAACCAGGTATCGTAGATATTTAGTTAACCATATAGGAAGGGTGAGTTGGCCTTTGGTTGATATTATCCTAGATATTTAGTTAGTTTTGACTCCGTAAAATGCTAACCGTAAATGATTAAGCCATAATACGTAAAACCAGGTATCGTAAAAATACGAAACTTGGAAGTATGATTAAACTTGTCAAAATACTCCATAATAAAATATAAAATGAGTGGTAGGTTCCATTGGGGTGCTAAAACCCTGCTAAAACTGGAAACACGGGTCTAAAACGCGTAATACGTAAAACGTACGAATATTGTGTAAAATTGAGAAAAGTAAAATGTTACTTTTCTAATGTGATAATAATGATTTAAAATGACTTATAATGTCTAGACTGGGCTCAGTCTAGTGTCAGTTGGTATTTAATGTCTTTAAGACATAAAACCGTAAGCCTAAAAATCAAGAAATGATTTTTGGTCAAAGGAGGAGGGAAAAATATGTTGACTTATTCCAAAAATGTGAAAACTCAAATTGTCTTAGAAACGCGGTGCCGGTATAGGCTAAGGTTACGGCTAAGTAAAAGTGCTTAAAAACGCAAATTCCTGTTTCTCACGGCCGAGGTTTATTTGGTCATATTTTTCTCAGTCATGATTAATTCTCAAATAAATCATGAGTGTATCAGACATTTTTATGATGCGGGGAAAATTAACGCGGCCGAATTTCGTTGTGCGTAGGATTTTTGAATGACGTTTTACCTTAAAACGTGTAGTTCCTTAATAACTTTCGCGAAAATGATCTGATGAGTGTCAAACTTTTATTTTGTCATGGAAATGATTTATCATATGAGAATATGAAATAAAAATCAAATTTTGGAAAAATGAATAGTAAAAATGAATAGTGAAATTTTCAGGAATAGTAGTTAACCAGAAAATGTGAATTGTTACACCTGACGGTGTCACCAAGCACTTCATGATGGCGTCAAGAGTTTTACACTAAGGGACATGACGGTCCAGAGAGTTTTACACTAAGGGACATGACGGCGTCACCGTAGGCCGTCATGGTCCCATTACACATGACGGCCAGATGAAATTTGCTCTTGAGGGCGTCAGATCTGGATCTAGGCAATCCGATATTATTATAGGCGGCGAGTTGACAGCGTCAGATTTCTCTTCTTGACGCCATCACATTGGAAAATCTATATATAGTTTTGTAATTTTCATTCATTAAAAGAGGACAATTAGAGGGATAACTTGGAGAAACCCTAGCATGATTTTATCAGTATTTTCAAGGGGTTTTACCCTTTGAAACATTTCATGTTCAATTAAGATAAGTATCATTTCAATTCATTCAATATGTTTATGTGTTGTTTGAATATATCTTACGCTTGTCTTGATTTGAACATGCTAGGCTAGATCTCTTGTGTGTTTGCTTCGATGTAATGAAACCGAGATGTCGATTGTGGGTTGATTGCTTGTTTATAGTTGTTATGGATGAATGACTTCGATGTTGGGCTTAAGAAAACTGGCAGACTTCTATAGGGTAACTTGCTTGAACATCTTAAGAAACATAAACCAATGCGTACTAGGTTTTTATGGTTGTATTTAATGCATGAGCGAATTCTAGTGATCCCATGTTAGGAGCTTCTTGCAGGCTCGACATAGGAGTGAAGTAGGAGCTTATAGAGTTGGGGAAGTACTTACGCCACCCCACGATTGGTATTAAGGAATATAACCCGTCATCCACACAATTGTAACAAACTATCAACCTATAAAAGATATCTAGGGAGTAATGAAATCTAAGTAAACACAATTTTCTCATTTATTGTTCACACCACTAGTTTAATTAGCTTTATTTACATTTTGTTATTTTATTTTGATTGCATCTTAGTTATTGGGTTAGTGGACTAGCAACTAATTCCACCCACTCTTCTAATACACGAGATTTTTACTTGCTTTTCATAAAATATAAAAATACAAAAAGAATCATCCCTCACCTCTAGACTTAATTTTTAAGATTTCTAATCCTAGCGACACTATTCCTGATAGATGACTGAGGGGGTCTTTGTGAATGTGGTGGTGAGAAAACAGTTTTGAAAGAACTTCACCACATCCCTGTATTCAGGGAACCCTTCAGGGTAGGCAAAGTTCCCCACCACATTGTTTTTGGTGAGGTCTACGCTTTCCATTTGGAAATCCACATTGGGTGCGTATTTGATGACCTTATGAGAAAAAATTGGTATCAAAGAAGAAACACACGCAGTTTAATCAAACAGATTTTTGAAATTATGTGTCCTACTTATAATTACATCAACATTCAGTAAGAGATGAAGACCCCTGCCAACTCACACTGAATCAAGAAAAACTTAGGCTACTTGTATGTTCAAATAGGGGGAGATTGTTGGGTCACTGAATTCCCCAATCTTCTTCTAACAAGGATTTGAACGTAAAATCACCTAAGTGTAAACAAGTCACTGAGTGAACAGTAACTCAGTGAGTCATCTTCAGGATGCTTAGACCGAGCCTAAGAAGAAAGGTTCACCATTCAGTTAGGTGGAACTCAGTGAGTATGATCTAAGCTAAGAAGAAGGTGATGGGTTCAGTGAGGATGACAATAACTATCATGGTACTAAAGATTGATGACTTGAAGACTGAAGATTTGGTGGGACTGGGCGGGAAAGTTTGAACTGTTTCACTAAAGTGCTTTATCACTTTAAGGTCAAACTTGCCCCAAATGGTTAAATCCAGTCTGTCATCAGAAAGCACCTTTTGGAATTAACCTAAAGAAGTTTCCCTTGCCAGAGAATAAAATCTATCAAGATTTTATTAAGGAACGCTTAGGTCCATTGTATATTAGAGTTGTTCATATTTGTGAATAAATAGGCAACATAAGTGAGGAGTAAAAGTTGACAAGTTTGTGCAATTAATGCAAAGCATTCACAAACCACTTTTACTCCTCCAAAGAACAACATAGTCCCTGAGATAGCTCAGTGAGACCTCAGTTGTCACTCAAACATTGTTTTGAGTTTAGAGAGGAGTCAATACCATACTTGTCGTTTCAATCCCAAGTGTTATTCCGCAAACACTTGGGTACAATTCTTTTTGATTAACTTCTAATAAAGAATTAAACGTTGAAAAATATTGTCTCTTATCTTTACGTTGCTTTATTGTTAATCATATTTACATCTGTGTTAAAAGTCATATATCTTGGTTACATTAGCTATTTAGTTATTGATAACCAAGTAAAAGGGACCAACAATTGGTTGGTATCAGAGCCCTTCATAGCTATGAACCAAGTCAATCCATGTCTGCTTGGCAGTAGGACAGTTAATCACTGATTCCATTATATCGTCAGGAAGACATGATATAATGATGCTTTTCAGGCGCTGGTCCTGATTGACCACCCTCCTTTCATCTGGGGTCCACTGGGCTTCAGGTTTGACTAAACCTTGGGCAGTTGTTGGGACAAATTGACGCATCATTAATCAGATTGATGTAATATGGTTCCATCCCAGTTAAGTAGCAAAGGTCCCTGATGAAGTGTTATCTGATGTCAATGTGTTTGGTTCTTTGATGAAGCACTGGGTTATTTGAGATGGCTATGGCACTAGTGTTATCACAAAAGATGGGTACCATCTTGTACTGAATGCCATGGTCACTCAGTTGGCTCTTCATCCATAGTACATTTGCACAAAATCCTGCAGCAGCCATATATTCAGTTTCAGCTGAGGACATGGCCACTGACTTTTGTTTCTTTGTACTCCAACACACAAGTTTACCACCAAGAAATTGACAGGATCCTGAGGTACTTTTTCTGTCCATATTGCATCCAGCATAGTCAGAGTCAGTGTACCCTTTGAGATCAAATCTTGAACATTTCGGGTAATAAAAACCAAGGTTTGATGTACCCTTTAGGTACCTGAAGATTCTCTTGACAGCAGTGATATGAGACTCTTTTGGATCAGCCTGATATCTTGCACACAGACAGACTGAGAATTGGATATAAGGCCTAGATGCAAGTAAGTACATCAGGGAGCCTATCATTCCCCTGTATTGGGTTTGGTTCACTGATTTGCCAGTGAGGTTAGGGCCAAGGTTGTTTGGAGGAACCATAGGAATCTTTACTGAAGAGCAATCAGTGAGCTCATACTTCTTCTGTAGGTTCCTCAGATATTTTTCTTGGCAAATGGATATTCCTTTTTCAGTTTGTTTGATTTGGAGTCCAAGAAAGTATGTGAGTTCACCCATCATGCTCATTTCAAACTTTGTGGTCATCAGTTTCTCAAACTGTTTGCAAAGTTTGTAGCTTGTGGAGCCAAAGATGATGTCATCAGCATACACTTGGACAAGAATGACATCACTTTTTGTTATGTAGATGAACAGTGTGTTGTCAATCTTTCCTCTAACAAACTTGTTTTGGATCAGGAAGGCCTTGTTAACCTTGTAGACATGGTTGGGGTATTCACTACTTTCAAAGCCTGGAGGTTGTTGCACATAGACATCTTCTTTGATGTTACCATTTAGGAATGCACTTTTGACATCCATTTGGTAAACTTTAAAGTTCATTTAGGTTGCATAGGCAAGGAAGATCCTGATGGCTTCCATTCTAGCAACAGGTGCAAAGGTTTCCTCATAGTCTATATCCTTTGGCAACCAGTCTTGCTTTGTTTTTGATGACTGTGCCATTCTCATCAGTCTTGTTTTTAAAGACCCATTTCATACCAATGATGTAAACACCCTGGGGCATTCAACAAGGGTCATGACATCATTTCTGTCAAATTGTTCCAATTCATCTCTCATGGCCTGAACCCAACTTTCATAAGTCAGGGCTTCTTTGACATTTTTAGGCTCAATTTCAGAGAGATAGTCAGCATAAAGACATATATTGGCTGAGGCTGCCTTGAGTTTTGCAGCCATGCTTCTTGTGAGCATGACTTCAGTGGGTTCACCAATGATGTTCACAAGCTCAATAATTTTGGATCTTGTCCAGCTATCCTGAGGTTTGGGATAGGAATTTGAGCTTGAAGGTGCCTGATTAGGTTCAATCTCAGGAACATGAGGTGACTCATCAATATGTGCTTCAGTGACATATGTGGGAACAACTTGCTCTTAGGGTTCCGGAACAATTTGTTTAGTGGGTGCAGTCTCATTAGAGACCTGCTAAGTTTCAATGAACTCACTGATGGTTGGTTGGGGTAGGTTGTGAGGGATGATGTAGTAGGAGACATCAGCATCAGGATGATACTCATCAGGAGGATACCTTGATGAGTCATCAATACCAATTTCTTCAACTAAGGAATTTGAGAACCTGATGAATTCAGTGCTCTCATCAACAGTAATGTGATAAGTTTCTTCAGTTTGTTGTCTCCTTGTGTTGAACACCCTGAAGGCTTTGGAAACCAGAGAATATCCCAGGTAGTATCCATCATCAGCTTTGGCATCAAACTTACCTAAGTGATCCTTGTGGGTATGAATAAACACAGGACACCCAAATACATGAAAGTAGCTGATGTCAGGGATCCTTCCTTTGAATATCTCATAAGGAGTCTTATTGTGCCTTTTCACAATGATTGACCTATTTTGAGTGTAGCAAGCTGTTTTGACTGCCTCAGTCCAGAAATGTTTTGAGAGGACTGAGCCATTTAACATTGTCCTTGCTGCCTCAATGAGTGTTCTATTTCTCCTTTCAGCTACTCCATTTTGTTCAGGAGTATAAGGAGAAGTGAAATTTTGAGAAATTCCTTTCTCATCAGAAAATGTTGGGATCAAAGTTTTACTATTTTATCAAGTCTCGGTCATATGTAATAAATGTTAGGTTACTTTATTATTAGTTTCTTACATTTGTTATCATTTATGTATTTAAGGCTTATGAAAAGCCCAAAAGGCCTTGCTAGCCCACGAATTCAAGGAGAATGGGAGCTAGGAGTGTTGCCCAAGCTTCCCTCCTATAAATAGGACCTTATGTAATCATTTATACTTGGTTGGTTATTTGAATATCTTAAGGAAACTCTTGCAATTCTAATTCTCTCATTCTCATAATCATCCCATCCTTATATCTATCTCATTCTTGCTTGTGTGATATCAATATGGGTACTTAACAAGTGGTATCATTCGCCATATGAAGGTATAGTTATTGTTTTTTCATAGAAATCGATCCAAAACTTGTTTTTATTTCGTTATTTTGTTGAAATTTTTGTAATTTCTTGTTTGTTTCTTGTTTTTTATCACATCTTTGCTTACAAACTTGTGTTACAAAACATAACAAACAAAAAGTTTCAAAATTTCAATCAAAACATACGATTTGGGTTTTTGTACTATTTTTCGAAAACTTTTTCATTCTTGAAAAAGTTTATCAAGTTTTCAACTTTCTTCAAGAAATCATCATTTTATACCTAAAAGTACAAGAATCTTTAAATTAAAATGAGTTTGTGGCTTGCTTTCTTTGAAAACTCATTTTTACCAACTTTCGAAATCGTGTTGCTGCCCCTATATTGAGATCTCTACTACTTGCTTCTCATCGACCTAAGTTTTGTGGACTCAGTATTTCCTTTCTTGTACAAGAAAGAAAATCACTTCGACTTTTGGATAAGTTTCGAAATTGGATAATTTTGAAACTTGGTACTTGAGCTTGTGTTCTCGAAATTTTCATAATTTTCGAAATCACATAATTTCGCAAAAACTCTCAAGTTTCGCGAAAACTGTTTCAACCTCACTTAAGTTTCGAAATCTAAGGGCCTACATAGTTTCGCAAACATCAAAGTTTCGCAAACCTCCATTAGTTACATAAGTTTCGCAAACTTATAAACGTGTGCAAGTTTTTCGAGATCATCTAAAATCCTTAATTTCGCAATCACAAAATTTGCAATCAATAAGTCACATATTTCGTAATCACCAATTGTGCAAGTTTTCGAGATTTGGCCTAATCCTATACCTTCTACAAGATCCATCTTTTCACACAAGTGTTTCAATATGTCTCAACCACCATACTACAATTTTAACCATCCTTAGCAACATCAGAATTAACAGTATCATCAGCAACAGCAACAGCAACAGTATCAACAATCACCACAATATTATCAACAACCGGTTTACTCACAACAACATCTTCTCGTGCAACAACATCAGATGGTTCCAATGCAACAATCCTATCCAATGTCACAACAACAAAGCCAACTCCCATCAAAACCTACTCACTGGTTTGACAGGATGTGTGAAGTCATTTCAACTCAACAATCCAGACATGAAGCAGGATCTATTGACACCCCACCATTGCTAACACCGGGTAATTATGTTCAGTGGGCAAGTCGATCCTTAAGGTTTATAGAACTCAAGAAACCCAATGGTAAGTACATGAAACAAGTTATCCTTGAAGGACCGTTTCAGTGACCTGTTAACTATGTTGGCGGTGACCCATCTGCTAATCCCCAGTAGCTCCAACTGCTGTGCTAGTTTCTGAGTCTGCACTTACTGCTGAACAACACCATCATCGTGAAGCAGATGAGTATGCTATGTCTTACATACTTCAGGGAATACCAAATATCATATTCAGAAGTGTTGATGCTCAGACAACTGCAAAATCTATGTAGGAACACGTCCATCTACTTATGCAAGGCACACAACTGAACAAGGAAGACATGGAATCTAAACTTTACTTGGAATACACTAATTTCATGATCGAACCAGGGGAATCACTTGAATCTTACTATCATTGTTTCACCAACGTCGTCAACGACTTAGAGAGACATGAAGTACACCTTCCAAGGATCGCTGTCAATACATAGTTTGTTAGTAGTCTGGGTTCCGAGTGGCAAAAGTATGTGACATTTGTGAGACAAGCTAAGAATCTTCATAAAGATCCATATGTTCTGTTGTACGACTATCTCAAGCACTATGAGTCTGAAGTTGAAAAAGATAGAGCCACACGAGGAGGATATACACCACCACCTACTTCTAATCCCCTAGCACTCGTTGCTCAATCTCATGCTGCACATCCTCCGATGTCTAATCATGCTTATGTTCAGGAACATAATTATTTTAGTTACCAGCAACCTGCTACCTCACACACAATGGTCCCATATGAATCATCCTCACAACATGCTTCTCCTCAACTTGCTCCATATGACAACCATGATAGCATGTATTATTCTAATCAGATTGAAGATGATGATGAAGACGTCAATACGTTGAATCAAGGACTTACTCTTATTGCTCATGCTTTTAGCAAATTCTCTAACAAAACCAACAACCGTCTTCATTCTTCATCAAATACAAGGAATCAAGCTGTCATTCAAGATGATCGAGTTGAGATTCAGAACCGTAATCCTGGACATTCAGGCTCAGCAAGGTATTCTGGAAATTCTGGGTATGGACAAAGATTCAACAACAATGGGGGATTCAGAAACAATTCAGGTGCTCCTCAGCGAAGAAATGACAATGTGGCAAATGGCAATACAGAATCTGGGAATGCGATATGGTGCTACAACTGCAACGAAAAAGGTCATTGATTGATGCTAAACCACCAACTTATATTGACCAAGGAATGGTCAACCAAGTCAAACTGCCTAGAATCAATCTCCGTTGAAGTGTAGTGGCTTCCCCGGGTCGTTATGTCCCGACGAGGTGTGGATGGTTATAAAACGGTTCTGTGATCGGGTGAATTTGGACAGGAAAGGGTTTGAGTTGATTACACTATGAGATGAGAAATGAAAATAACTTAAAAACACTATATTAACATTTACTGATGATCAGATATACTAAAAACGTAAGCTAGGACTAAAAACGCGTTCGTTTGAATTAAAGTTACGTTGGCGTACGAAATAAAACGCGAGTTTTGTAAAATAAAATACCTACGGATATGAAAATTACATTTTTACAATCCTAATGATAAAAGAAAATTTTTAGAAAAAGAAAAATAATTTTTACACTATTTAATTAATTACTATTAATTAATTGCTAATTAAACTAAATTTAATTATGAAAAATACTAAAACTATTTGGAAAAATCTGAAATTTTTTGGAAATATTTATTACACTGAAAGGAAGCTAGGAAAAATCTAAGGGGAGCATAAGCAGTTCCAAATAAGCAGAAATAAGCATATAAGAAGCAGAATTTTAAAATAAGCAAAACCATTAACACTATAAATACTAAACTAAATATAACATAACAAGAAAACAAGAGTAGAGCAGATGGTAGGGGAGTGTGGACGTGTGGTATCTCTTGAGCCAAGA
The DNA here is from genome assembly GCA_030686995.1 of Artemisia argyi. Lineage (NCBI taxonomy): Eukaryota > Viridiplantae > Streptophyta > Magnoliopsida > Asterales > Asteraceae > Artemisia > Artemisia argyi. The sequence continues at coordinate 100,837,387 of CM060702.1, forward strand.
GGTACCAGGTTCGAACCTGGTACACCTCTATTTTTATTATTTATTTTTTTTTTCAAATTTTTTTTTATAAAAACAGATTAAACACATGAAGACAAACATTTTTTATAACTATAACTTTTTGTGAAAAGTTCCTAATAAGCAGTTTAATAGGGAAAAATGACAGCAGTAAAGGAATAAGCTTCTAATGGAAATTTCTAAATCCTAAAATCTAGCTAACAAGCTTAAATAGCTACACTAAAGGGGAATAAGTAAAAGGCAAGACTAGAGCTAACTATGGGGATCCTGGATAAGCTAAAAGGGACACAAAATAAGCATTAAAGAAGGCCTACAAGCACTAATAAGCAAAAACTATCCTAAGGGCTGCAAGAAAAAATGGCTAAAGTGTCTACTGTGGCTACCCAAAAGGCTGTAAAAGAAAATTTTATAAAATAGAATAAAAATATGGTGAACTAGACTAGCTACCCAAGAAGCTCTGTACCAAATTTTGGGTCATTTGGATTAAAAACAAAGAAATTAAAAATCAAAACCAAAATCTGTTTTGGCACTTTTTTTTGTAAAAGTTCAGGTCTGCTGTTCGTGGGGATGTTTAAGCATCCAAAAGCTCTAAAAAAAATTCATAAAAATCAAAAGTAACTAGGAAACCACCCCATTTACATGCATATCAAATTTCAGGTAAAACAGGTTTATAACGAAGAAATGAAAAATCAAAAACTAAAAGGCTGTTTGGGCGGTTTTTTCGACTAGTGCAGAATTTTTGTCAAATGGGTCAAAAATGAACTTTTGACCCACAAAACTAAGGTACCGGATGTTAGGCAAGTGTATTAACCTATAACAAACTAGTTTGAAGCAAGATTAACAACTATAGAGGGGTAGAACTAAAATCTAACCTATTAAATCTATAAAACAGTTTCATGTAAAGAGTTTGTTGAAAACTATTCAAAAGCTACTGAAACTACTAGAAAGTGATTATTTTTACTTCCAAAATACTATTAGCAATGAACTAAAACTGATCTAAGTTGAATATATGGACAAACAAGTTTTTAGCTCAAAAAAAATGTGTAGTGCCAAACACCCCTTTAATCACAGATTTTGCTCAATAAACCTACACAAGCTGTTTTGTTGCACTAAACCTTGAACACAAAAGTTGAAATAAGTCCAAAAACATTTAAAAAGCAAGTTACAATTACTGAAAATCAGCTTTGGAAAGCAATTAATAATAAGCAGTTATAAGATAAGTGTAGATTGAATTTAGCGAAAACTTAAACGACTAGCTACCAAACTACAAACTAGTTAATAAAAGAAGTAAATAGTATATAAAGGACATAAACAAGCACTAGCAGACAGGTAATAAGCAGTGAACAATAAGCAGATTCCAAATAAGCAGTTGTACAGGATCATAGAAATTAAAAGATTTTAAACTTTCATTGAATTTGAAAAGATTACAAACTGAGATTTAAGAACTACAATAAAAATTAAACTAAAAGCTAATTTTACACTAAATTACCTACTATTACTAATCTAAAATCCTAATGCCAAAACTTGGCTACATCTTAATTTATTTATACTAAATCAAAGCTAGGGTTTCCACTTGGCTTGTCTTGTTTCTTCTGCATTCACCACAACCATTGGATCCCTCTGATTTCATCTCAGCCATTGATGATGTTTTGGCGGGAAAATGATAGTAGACAATTTGGCAGCTTCTTTTTGGAAGGGGAACAAGCTTTGGTATTTTGTGGTGGAAAGTATGTGTAGGGGTGGAGTGTGGGCTTGTGAAGGTGGGTAGTGATGATTGTATTGGAGTAGGGTTGCAGGTTTTGGCAGGGTGTAGGTCACGGGGGGAGGGAGATGAGGTGGATGGAGTGGTTTTATTTTTATTTTTGTGGGTTGACTTTTTGTTTTGACCCTGGGTTTGGTAATAAAACGGGGTAAAGGGTAGGATTATTATTGGTGGTGGGCTTGTTTGGTATGGGCCAAGGAAGGTTGGAGTGGGTTGATGGAGTAATAAGCTGTTGGACTTGGACCATGGTTGTGTTGTTGTTTTTGGTTTGGATTTAAGATAAACAAGGGTCCATATGGTATATGGCCTAGTAAACAACAAGGACCTCTTTTGTAATTTTTAGAAAATGAGGGACCAGAAATGCCAACTTCCCAAAGTTATTCCAAGGATAAATCGTGCCAAGTTTTATATACCAAAACCCATTTTTGCAAATTTTTTATTTTTAAAATTCCCAGGGACTGTTTTTGCAAAATTCCAAACTCCAGGGACCAGTCATGTAGATTTTCCAATTTTATCACCCAAAGTCCGTTTTTGATAACTTTTGAATTTTTAAGGACTTGGGTTGACTTTTCTTTCAAAATGAATACGTAGGGACTATTTTTGACAAATTTTGAAACTTGGGGGACTGAAACTGCCAATATTGCAAACTTTGATCGTTTTTCATTTGTTTTTGCTCGTTTTGCATTTAAAACATATAAAACACAATCCCTGGGATAATTTAAGTATTTTGACGACTTTTTGATTGTTTTTGTATGTTTTGGCAGTTTAAACACGATAAAAATGATGAGTGTTTGCGCACTCATCAATCCCCCACACTAAACTATTGCTAGTCCCTAGCAACAACTGTTTTGAAAACTTGATGGATTTGAAAAACTCTTTACCAAAAGCCATCACTTCTGGAGTAGCCAGGTGTAAGAACTGTGGCACACCTGATAACCGTGTGATTTTGAGCAAACCACCAGCTGTCAACGGATTTGATTCGTCTTTACCAAAAGCCGTTTGCTTCTGGACTAGCCAGCTCTTGATGGAATAGTCAACATCTTGGTGAGCTGAATACCAATTATTGATTTTCCACTACCTTTACCACAAGCCATAATCTTGTGGGTTAGCCAACTCATTCGCTTTATGGGATATGGGGAGTTGAGGAACCATACAATTTTGGGCAAATTGCAAGCCGTAAACGGATTTGAGATGTCTTTACCAAGAGCCGTTTGCTCCTGGACTAGCCAATCCCTTTTGTCGGTTAAACAAGGCGGACTGATTACCACAAAAATTTTGAAGCACCAGTGAAAAAAATTTTAAAATTTTTGAAATTTTGGCTAAAACGGGGGTATTATATAGTAAAATGTGATAAAATTCGCTAGAATAGCGAATACCCCCCCACACTTAGCATGAATATTGTCCTCAATATTCAAAGTCCTGGCTATTATGCCGACATTTTGAACGTAAAAGGGCAACATTACAAGCTAAGCGTGGAAAACACCATTTTGTTTTTCACTTCATTTGTAACCATAGCATGGGGGACTCCCCCACACTTAGGGTGAAAACCCTATAAGCATGATGTGGAAGAAACAATCTCAATCAGACTTTCATTCAAGATGTTTGGACAAACATTTGAAGCACGTGAAAGTTCCACACCGATGAGATATAATCCGGCTCAAGATAATGATACATGAAAATGCCGGGATCAAAGATGGTATCCTCACTCCCGAAGGAGTGAAGAACAAGAGAAGTCACCTTATAGGTGAAGAAAAGGAAGAAAACCATGACGAAAATCATGAGTTGATCTTCTTCCTCGAGAGGAGGCTCATTAGCCTGAGTTTGGATTTCAAAGGTTAAGCTCTTTGGTTTGGACAACATATCGGGAGGCAGGTTGGGAAAATTTGTCGTAGAAATACAAACTCTCATGATTGAGACTCTATCCCCCCGATCATGGTTTTTCTTGTCATCCAAGTAATCACACTCCGGAGGAGTCCTGATATGAGTGAGTTCACTAGAGAACTCGTGAAGGATATACGGAGGTGGGACATGTGCGGTACTTTGTGGGCTATGAATATGCACCTTGTCCATTATAGTCTCCGTTTCTGACTCATCACTATCAAAGATTGGATTAACTAAATTTAGAGTAAATTCAGAATCGAATTCAAACAAGGGATTTGTGATAGTCGTATTGAATGTTGTGGAAACAAAGTTGTCAACATCCTCTTCTAGGTTGACGATCTCGGAACGGGGAAGTGATGCATCAATAAATTCGATGTCTTTAGGATATAAAGAATCGACATCACTATAATCACTATCAGAATCGGAGAAAGTCTTAACAATATCATTTGGAAAGACAAGAGGAAGAGGTATATCACACACATGATCAAGAATACCCTCGGACTCACTTGGGATTGGGATAAGGTTCTCAACACTAGACTTTATGAATTTGTCTGATTCCTTTTCAGGAATAGTGTCAAGATGCTCATCCCCCATTATGGGAGAGTTTGTGGAATATTCAGGTGTTAGCTGAGGGAGTTGAGAAGGACTAGCATACATGGAATTTTCAATTTCCATTTGTTCATTTGTTAATAAATCTGTCCCACTCTTTTCTCCCTGTGTTTCCACAAATGCAGTTCCAACTGAAGTCAAATCACAAGGTTTCTCAAATACCTTTGGGATTGGAACAAGGTCATCAATTTCCTCAAGAGGATTGATTTTGACTTCCTTATCCCCCATTGGCAAGATATCTGAAGTTTCCTTAGGGTTTTCTTCTTCAAATGGTTCATCCTCATCACTTTCATCCTCAAGATAAAATGAGTTAACAGGAGGATTTTGTTTTCTAATAATCAGATCCTTAAGACAGTTTATACTATCTTGAATGGTCTTGTTGACTTGATTTTGATTCATAATCATTTTGGTAATCAATTCAGCTCTAGCTAACTCGTCCTGAGGTGGTGGTTGAGGGTTTGTGTATTGTGAAGGCTGGTTAAAACCAAATTCATGATTGTTACAAGGAACCTGTTCATAGACAAACTGATTCCAATTTTGACAATCAGAGCTGTAGTGATGGACTCCACAATACTCACAGCAGTAAAACTATTGGGTCTCATGGTGTGGAAGCTGATGGAATGAACTAGTCGTGTTATGGTAGGAATAGGGATTATGGTTATAGACAGACCTGTTTCCTGACTCTACCATGCCACAACTAGGGCAATTACCACCATTATAAGGACTACCACACCATCGACAAAGAAGGTGAGGATGAGACATAGAAAGAATCAAAGGGTTTTGGAGGGTAAGAAATGGAGAATCAAAAAGGTCGGAGGGTAAAGATGGATATTTTTGGTGTTTTTGGAAAACATTTTGTAAGAAAGAAAATCTTTTTGTGTTTTTTGTGATCGTTGAAAACTAATTTTACAAAGTTTTCGGGAACTGTTTTTATGAAAATATACACAAGGATGGTAAATATACAATGGATGTATACCCAGATTCACTAATCTGTAAAACCGTTTAGAAAACGCGCACAACCTCCCCGGCAGCGGCGCCAAATTTTGATTGATGCTAAACCACCAACTTATATTGACCAAGGAATGGTCAACCAAGTCAAACTGCCTAGAATCAATCTCCGTTGAAGTGTAGTGGCTTCCCCGGGTCGTTATGTCCCGACGAGGTGTGGATGGTTATAAAACGGTTCTGTGATCGGGTGAATTTGGACAGGAAAGGGTTTGAGTTGATTACACTATGAGATGAGAAATGAAAATAACTTAAAAACACTATATTAACATTTACTGATGATCAGATATACTAAAAACGTAAGCTAGGACTAAAAACGCGTTCGTTTGAATTAAAGTTACGTTGGCGTACGAAATAAAACGCGAGTTTTGTAAAATAAAATACCTACGGATATGAAAATTACATTTTTACAATCCTAATGATAAAAGAAAATTTTTAGAAAAAGAAAAATAATTTTTACACTATTTAATTAATTACTATTAATTAATTGCTAATTAAACTAAATTTAATTATTAAAAATACTAAAACTATTTGGAAAAATCTGAAATTTTTTGGAAATATTTATTACACTGAAAGGAAGCTAGGAAAAATCTAAGGGGAGCATAAGCAGTTCCAAATAAGCAGAAATAAGCATATAAGAAGCAGAATTTTAAAATAAGCAAAACCATTAACACTATAAATACTAAACTAAATATAACATAACAAGAAAACAAGAGTAGAGCAGATGGTAGGGGAGTGTGGACGTGTGGTATCTCTTGAGCCAAGAGGTACCAGGTTCGAACCTGGTATACCTCTATTTTTATTATTTTTTTTTTTTCAAAATTTTTTTTATAAAAACAGATTAAACACATGAAGACAAACATTTTTTATAACTATAACTTTTTGTGAAAAGTTCCTAATAAGCAGTTTAATAGGGAAAAATGACAGCAGTAAAGGAATAAGCTTCTAATGGAAATTTCTAAATCCTAAAATCTAGCTAACAAGCTTAAATAGCTACACTAAAGGGGAATAAGTAAAAGGCAAGACTAGAGCTAACTATGGGGATCCTGGATAAGCTAAAAGGGACACAAAATAAGCCTTAAAGAAGGCCTACAAGCACTAATAAGCAAAAACTATCCTAAGGGCTGCAAGAAAAAATGGCTAAAGTGTCTACTGTGGCTACCCAAAAGGCTGTAAAAGAAAATTTTATAAAATAGAATAAAAATATGGTGAACTAGACTAGCTACCCAAGAAGCTCTGTACCAAATTTTGGGTCATTTGGATTAAAAACAAAGAAATTAAAAATCAAAACCAAAATCTGTTTTGGCACTTTTTTTTGTAAAAGTTCAGGTCTGCTGTTCGTGGGGATGTTTAAGCTATCCAAAAGCTCTAAAAAAATTCATAAAAATCAAAAGTAACTAGGAAACCACCCCATTTACATGCATATCAAATTTCAGGTAAAACGGGTTTATAACGAAGAAATGAAAAATCAAAAACTAAAAGGCTGTTTGGGCGGTTTTTTCGACTAGTGCAGAATTTTTGTCAAATGGGTCAAAAATGAACTTTTGACCCACAAAACTAAGGTACCGGATGTTAGGCAAGTGTATTAACCAATTACAAACTAGTTTGAAGCAAGATTAACAACTATAGAGTGGTAGAACTAAAATCTAACCTATTAAATCTATAAATCAGTTTCATGTAAAGAGTTTGTTGAAAACTATTCAAAAGCTACTGAAACTATTAGAAAGTGATTATTTTTACTTCCAAAATACTATTAGCAATGAACTAAAACTGATCTAAGTTGAATATTTGGACAAACAAGTTTTTAGCTCAAAAAAAATGTGTAGTGCCAAACACCCCTTTAATCACAGATTTTGCTCAATAAACCTACACAAGCTGTTTTGTTGCAGTAAACCTTGAACACAAAAGTTGAAATAAGTCCAAAAACATTTAAAAAGCAAGTTGCAATTACTGAAAAGCAGCTTTGGAAAGCAATTAATAATAAGCAGTTATAAGCTAAGTGTAGATTGAATTTAGCGAAAACTTAAACGACTAGCTACCAAACTACAAACTAGTTAATAAAAGAAGTAAATAGTATATAAAGGACATAAACAAGCACTAGCAGACAGGTAATAAGCAGTGAACAATAAGCAGATTCCAAATAAGCAGTCGTACAGGATCATAGAAATTAAAAGATTTTAAACTTTCATTGAATTTGAAAAGATTACAAACTGAGATTTAAGAACTACAATAGAAATTAAACTAAAAGCTAATTTTACACTAAATTACCTACTATTACTAATCTAAAATCCTAATGCCAAAACTTGGCTACATCTTAATTTATTTATACTAAATCAAAGCTAGGGTTTCCACTTGGCTTGTCTTGTTTCTTCTGCATTCACCACAACCATTGGATCCCTCTGATTTCATCTCAGCCATTGATGATGTTTTGGCGGGAAAAGGATAGTAGACAATTTGGCAGCTTCTTTTTGGAAGGGGAACAAGCTTTGGTATTTTATGGTGGAAAGTATGTGTAGGGGTGGATTGTGGGCTTGTGAAGGTGGGTAGTGATGATTGTGTTGGAGTAGGGTTGCAGGTTTTGGCAGGGTGTAGGTCACGGGGGGAGGGAGATGAGGTGGATGGAGTGGTTTTATTTTTATTTTTGTGGGTTGACTTTTTGTTTTGACCCTGGGTTTGGTAATAAAACGGGGTAAAGGGTAGGATTATTATTGGTGGTGGGCTGGTTTGGTATGGGCCAAGGAAGGTTGGAGTGGGTTGATGGAGTAATAAGGTGTTGGACTTGGACCATGGTTGTGTTGTTGTTTTTGGTTTGGATTTAAGATAAACAAGGGTCCGTATGGTATATGGCCTAGTAAACACCAAGGACCTCTTTTGTAATTTTCAGAAAATGAGGGACCAGAAATGCCAACTTCCTAAAGTTATTCCAAGGATAAATCGTGCCAAGTTTTATATACCAAAACCCATTTTTGCAAATTTTTTATTTTTAAAATTCCCAGGGACTGTTTTTGCAAAATTCCAAACTCCAGGGACCAATCATGTAAATTTTCCAATTTTATCACCCAAAGTCCGTTTTTGATAACTTTTGAATTTTTAAGGACTTGGGTTGACTTTTCTTTCAAAATGAATGCGTAGGGACTATTTTTGACAAATTTTGAAACTTGGGGGACTGAAACTGCCAATATTGCAAACTTTGATCGTTTTTCATTTGTTTTTGCTTGTTTTGCATTTAAAACATATAAAACACAATCCCTGGGATAATTTAAGTATTTTGACGACTTTTTGATTGTTTTTGTATGTTTTGGTAGTTTAAACACGATAAAAATGATGAGTGTTTGCGCACTCATCAGTCATATTGCAACAGCCTGTCCTAAACCGAGAACCCGAGGCAGTCAGTTTCACAAGCAGGCATTACTAATGGCTCTCAAAGATGAAAAGGAAGGAACTTTCAATGAACAAGAGAACAGTTTCTTCGCTAATGCTTACAACGATGATGATATGGAAGATCTTGAAGCCAATGCCGCTGTGATGCTTATGGCTAACTTGCAGGAACATCAGTTGAATGATACAGGCCCAGTGTTCACCACTGATGGTTTGTCTTAGGTACATGACCTAACCACATGCTCCATAGAATTTAATGCATCACCCTCTGCTTCTGAATCAGATAAGGCGCAAGTTGTTCCATCTGAATCATTTTTATCTTCTCAAGAGGATGAACAATTAGACACAGTTGTTATATTTGATGATGACACTGTTGTTTCATTTGATGATCCTATTGAGCAAGACAAAAATAACAATATCGAACAACATGAACCTTCTTCTGATCCAGATCCTGACTGTACTGTCATGGCCAAACAACATAAAGAACAACTTCTTACTACTCACATAATGGACGAGCAAACTAAAGTTTTGAAAGAAACTAATGCCGTTTTGAAAAAGGACATTGAATGTTATAAAATACAACTTTCACATTTTCAAAATGCAGTTCAACGTGAAAAGTGCTTTAAAAAGTCATTTCAGGAATCATATGTCAAAGAACAAAATCTTCAAAAGCAAATATATGACATAATTGAGTCAAACGGTAAATTGGTTTCCAAACTGGAAAATGAAAAACATGATCTTCAAAAACAAGTTGTACAACTTCAAAAGAAACTTTCAAAAACACAAACAGAGGTAACAACTTGCAAACAGGAATTTTATGAACATAAAGTGCAAAAACGAGAAAAAGAAAATTCTTTAATTGAAGAAAATATCACTCTCGAACGTCAAATTAAAGCTTTTCAAAATATCGTTTATAAACATGGAGAATCTGTAACGACAATTCAAGAGTTTACTTTAAAACCAAGACACGATAAAGGTTTTGCCATTGGCGATTACAGATCCACTTTTCTTCGCACTGTATTCAAAACAATTCCTAAGCTTTAAAGTATGGACCAATTGATGGATAATAATGTTGTGCGTGTTATTGTACATAATACTGAGGAAGAATACGAACTTGAAGAAAAGAGTCGATCAAAAATGAGTCAAGTTGAATATTGCAAACCATATGATTACTCAAAAGCTCCTCACATTTCAAAATCTTTTGTTCCATCAAGAGAAATACCTGAGAAATCATGGTATGTAACTGAGTCTTATGTTTCATCTTCCAATGGGGTTCCTGTCAAACCCGTGGCACAAGTAAATGGTCCATTACTATCTTCTGGTATTGTGATACCCTTACCAACACGTTGTAAAGTTTTAGACTATTTTAAAACATTCATGAAAGGCATCGAAAACTTGGAAAACGTAATTGCACATCATTCAGAAATAAAAATTGCTACTTTTCAATCAGCTTACGAGCACGAAAAGCGAGACATTTTTCAAAAACAATTTCTGCCTTTAGTTCAAAATTTGCGACACTGTGCTACTCGTTGGGAACAGGAACTTCAAAAAGAAGGTAAAGATATGCAAAACATTTTCGCTCTTAATGAAAATGCAATTTTGGTACAACAACGCAAAAACCGATTTTTGAAAACGGATTCTGATCAACTCTTGGAACAACTCCTCACAGCTGATATTCATACTCTCATCATGAATGATCTCTATTATTCCAGTAATGCTACGGTATTTGAAAATTACTGTGCTGATATTGATTTGCTGAAGTCAAAAGCTGAAACATAAAGATGAAACATTGCGTCAAAACAGTGATGATGTGAAAAATAAACTTTCAAACGAAATTTGTCAAGTCAAACAAAGGCTTAAATGGTGTCAAACTCAAAGTATTGAAACCGAATTGCAACTACAAAGTAAAAATGCTTTTCTCAAAAACAAATGTCTTCAATATGAAAAAGAAATTGCGGAGTTAAAAATTGAAAACATTGAATGGCAACAAAACCGCGATGACATTCGTTATTGCAATGGTTTACTTGAGTCTGATATTCAGGACAAAAATCACATCATCATTGATTTGAAAGAGAAAGTTAAGCTACTTCAAAAAGGAAAGTTTGTTGACACCACAGTGATAGCACCAGGAATGTTTCAAATAGACAGAACAGATAAAGGTAATCATGCTAAGAGTTCTAATGTTAGTTCTTCCACTTCTATGGGACTAGTTTCCCCTAAGAGCGTTAGCAGCCGAAAGCCAAAAAGCGTTAAGAAGACTAAAAAGACTAGGCTTTGGCAATGTAGAAGAGGAACACTAGAAGTGCAAGAAGTAGAAGCTCACCTTAGGAACTTGAATAAAACTCATGTTGCATCGGATTTAGATTCTAATCTGGCAAATTGTAATCAAAATCTTAATGTAACGAATGTTGAACCTTCAAATGTTTTGAATATTAATGCATCTTGTGTGTTTTGTCGTCAAAGTGTGTTATCTGGTGATCATAATAAATGTGTAGCTAATAATCTCTTACATCGTAAAAAGAAACGTAGATCAGGCTTTCCTTCTAGGCCCACTAATGCCTCTAAGTCCACCTTAGGAAAAACGCCAACTACCGTTTCAAATGATGTTGTAGTCAACCCAAGATCTGAAATCAACAAATCTAGGAACACGCCAAGATTCCGCTATGCCAAAGATCTGAAATCCTTCTAGGCCCACTTGAATTTCGAAAGGATGACTGATCTCGCTCGTCTCAAACTAGTTGAAGGCTTTCCAAGATTCCGCTATGCCAAAGATCACCTATGTCCAGTCTGTGAACAAGGAAAAAGTACCCGTGCTCATTTTCCCTCAAAACCTGAACACAGTACTAATCATGTCTTACAACTGCTACATATGGATTTGTGTGGTCCGATGCGTGTTCAAACGATCAACGGTAAACGCTACATTTTAGTAATTGTTGATGATTACTCTCGCTGGACTTGGGTTTATTTTCTTCGAAGTAAAGATCAAGCTCCTCAAAAGATCATTACCTTTCTCAGCAAAATACAAGTTCAGCTACGCAACACAGTCAGAATTGTTAGAATTGACAATGGCACAGAATTTAAGAATCAGACTCTAAGGTCGTATTTTTATAAAGTGGGAATTGAACATCAAACATCCATTCCACGAACACCCGAACAGAATGGAGTAGTCGAAAGACGCAACAGAACGTTAGTGGAAGCTGCTCGAACGATGTTAATCAATGCTCCATTACCAGATTACTTATGGGCGGAAGCTGTTTCAACCGCTTGCTACTCCCAAAACCGTTGTATGATCACAAAACGCCATCACAAAACCCCATATCAGATTGTTCACAAATGGAAACCAAACATCAGTTACTTTCGTGTATTTGGAGCTCTATGTTACCCAGTCAATGATCGTGATGATCTAGGTAAACTTAAAGCAAAGGCTGACATTGGAATATTTGTTGGATACTATGAAAATTCAAAAGGCTTTCGGATATGGAATAGTCGTACTAGGGAAATTCAAGAAACTATTCATGCTAATTTCGATGAACTCACTCATATGGCTTCTGAGCACAACAGCTTAGGACCCGCAACCAACCGTCTAAACTTTCCGGTATATTCGGCTGAACAGTTGTCACTTTCCCATAAAGAAGTAGAAACCTTGTTTGCTCCATTGTTTGATGATACGCTTGTTAACCGTTGATCTGAGGCCACACCAAATTCCGCTGCACATCTTGATCAACATCAAGTACCTGATACACCTCAACAAACAACAACAACTGTTGGAAGAGACAGTCCACCAATCATATCACCTACAACAACATAACAAACCGGGTCCAACTCACGACAATCAGCTGGAGACTCCATACCTTTATCAGTTCCACAAACCGCAGAACATGACCCAGAACCATTCATTAACCCATTTGCACAGGCTCAACATGTCCCCGACATTGCTGAGTCATCTATACGCAATCTGGGTCCTGCTCACTTGTGAGATACTTATCAACTTCATCCCTCGACACACAAATGGACTAGAGATCACCCCTTAGTTCAAATTATTGGCCATCCAGATGCACCAATTATGACAAGACAACGCCTTCACACAGACGGTAAACTTGCATTTATGCACTCACAGTTTGTGAAACCGTGCCTAAAAACGTCAAAGAAGCTATGACTTATAAAAACTGGATTGAGTCTATGCAAGAAGAATTCGAATCCTTTCAAAGATTAGAAGTCTGGGAAATGGTTGAAAAACCAGAACGAATCATTGTCATTGGATTAAAATGGATCTGGAAAAACAAACTGGATGCAGAAGGCACTGTCATACGCAACAAATCACGCTTGGTAGCAAAAGGATACTCTCAAGAAGAAGGAATTGATTTAGAAGAATCATTTGCTCCAGTAGCTAGACTTGAAGCTGTACGGATATTCTTAGCATTTGCTGCTCATCGGAATATGATTGTTTACCAAATGGACGTGAAAACGGCTTTTCTGAACGGTCAACTCCGTGAAGTGGTTTATGTCAGTCAACCTGAAGGATTCGTTGATCCAGAACGTCCCAATCATGTCTACAAGCTTAAGAAGTCTCTCTACGGTCTCAAGCAAGCCCCCAGGGCGTGGTATGATAAGCTTTCTAAATTCCTGTTGGCTAATGATTTTACTCTAGGCTTAGTGGATCCAACACTGTTTACAAAAACATACGGGATGGACTTATTAATCGTTCAAATTTATGTCGATGACATTATTTTTGCTTCAACCAACAAAAATTACTCAATGGATTTTGCAAAATTAATCACAGATAATTTCGAAATGTCCATGATGGGTGAACTTACGTTCTTTCTAGGACTACAAGTTTATCAATCACCCCGTGGAATTTTCTAAATCAGTCCAAATATGCTCTTGAGATTTTAAAGAAACATGGAATGCAAAGCTGTGATACAATGAATACACCTATGGCCAATTCCACAAAACTAGATGCTGATATACATGGGACTCCTGTTGACCCTACCAAATACCGTAGTTTTATTGGGTCCCTCATGTATCTCACATCTAGTAGACCTGACATTGTATTTGCTGTCTATATGTGTTCTCGATATCAGTCTAAACCAACTGAGAAACACCTCAATGAGGCAAAAACAATCCTTCGATACATAAAGGGAACCATCCATTTAGGGATCTGGTATCCGAAGGATTCTGGTTTTGAACTAATAGCTTTTTCAGACGCTGACCATGCAGGATGCTTAGACATGCGAAAAAGTACATCAGGTGGCTTACAGTTTCTTGGAGATAAACTTGTGTCTTGGCAATCAAAGAAGCAGGATTGCACTTCACTGTCATCTACAGAATCTGAATACGTAGCTATGTCTACTTGTTGTACTCAAGTCATTTGGATGAGATCACAACTTAAAGACTATGGCTACCTATTCAATAAGATTCCGATCTACTACGATTCCAAAAGTGCCATTGTAATCTCCTACAACACAGTTCATCACTGCAAATCCAAACACATTGATCTCCGATATCATTTCATCAAGGAGCATGTCGAGAAGGGTACAGTTGAATTATATTTTGTGGGTACTGAGTACCAATTGGCGGACTTGCTTACAAAAGCCTTAGCCCCAACAAGGTTTGCAAGTTTGGTTCACCAAATTGGTATGCGATGTTTGACACCAGAGGATCTGGAAAAGTTTCTAAAACAAAAGTAAAATGTCAAACATCAAAACTAACACTATCTTTGTAAAATAATTTTTCTTTTATTTTTCATAAACCTCAAAAACACAAAAATATTTTCTCTATTATCTTAATTTAAAATAAATAAATAAATAAATAAATAAATAAATAAAATTGCAAGTATATCGCTTTCTTTCAACACCTTGTTATTTTACAAGTGTTGAGGGGGAGACACGCTCACATTTTTCTCATAGTTTTTCAAAACGGTATACTTGCATATTACTTTTAGATGTGTTGTTTCAGGACTTTATAAGATATCTTATATCATTTTCTCCTTTCTAAAAATGATGTCGTAAGGTTGTATATCTTTGATTATCATTTATCAAACTTGTATCTAACTTGAGGACTCATGCTACAATATTAGTAGTTAAGGGACTAAAAGTGACATTTTCCAAAAATTCCAAAATATTAAACAAAAAACAAACACCGTTTTTCTTAAACCTCAAATACAATCAAACTTAAACCCTCTCTTTTGAAACCTACAGCCCAAAATCAAACAAGAAATCCGTGCTTTTAATCTTCGATTTGTAAGTTTCTTATTAATCTTGAGTGTATTTCTAGCATAGGTCTTCGTTGAATTGAAAATTCAATGGTTTGATTTCATGTAATCGAATTTTTTAAAACTTAGGGTTTCAACAATTTTAGAATTTTTAATAACGTGTTTGGGGGGTTGATTTTTGATAAGGGTTTTGTTACATTACGTGTTTCTAACTTACCTATATCATTTAATCTTGCTTTCTATCATGTTTGTGCGAAATTCGAAACTTAGGGTTTAGTATCGATTTGGGTTTTATTGATTTGTTGTTTGTTTCATTGTTTTTGTTGGTGGGTTATGATGTTTTATGTGATTATGACATCTTGCATCACTTTAATCGTGATTTTATACATGTTTGTGTCATAATCGATTACTAGGGTTTTGTTCAATATGGGTTTCTCTCGTTACATGTTCATGTGGCTTATTATGTTTGCTTAACTGGTTCATGTGCATGATTTTTTGACTTACTATACTTTGTTATGATAAGAAGTTGCATGTTGTTATGATTTTTTCGAAATCATGTTCTTGCCTTGTTTCAAAATTATAGTGTACATAATAATACTATGTCTCTCATCGCTGCATATTATCATTTGCAACAGGTTTCATCAGTTGGATCACTTTGATTCTCACAATAACGTACGTTGGCCTGACTTCGAGAATTCTTGTATAAGAATTTTTTCGAAAACCTCTTTTCGCAAACACCTGCTCTAAGTGATATTTTTCGAAAACACATCTTTCAAGAGTTTTTCGAAAATTTCTCAAAGCTTTGTACCTTTCTCGAAAGTTACACTTTGAAATTTTTTTTCGAGAACACCTACAATATGTGTTTGCGAAATTTATCATTTATGGCCATCCTTTCGAAATCACGTCCAAAGACAACCTTTTCGCAATCTCACATTATGAATGTTTTCGAAAATATGTCAATGGGTCTGTTCGCGATAAACTACTTATCGAAAACACATCCTGATATGTTTTTCGAAAATCTTCACAATATGTGTTTGCGAAAAATTTATCCTTCGACTGTTTTTTGAAATCATGCTGTGTTTCACTTTTCGAGATCATGCCTTTGTTAGTTGTTTGCGATAAACTTGACTTTATGTATTATTTCGAGAACATTGTAACTTTGTAATTTCGAAAACATGTATTATGTGATTATAGTCTCTATTAGATGTATCATGTGATGTTATTTATGTATCTTGGATGATCTTTGTGCATATGTGATTATATAAGTGCTTCATGAATATAAAATTATCTAAGTATAATTCACTCATCACTATACATGTAATAGTTGAATCATCCGTGCCTAAATGATTCTAAATGCTTATCTATAATCAAACTTTGCAATTGTACTAACACGTAACAAATCTGGATGTTTGGTTTATGATAATGCTTTTCAGATAAACATGGCCGAACACAACGAGAATGTCCCTGAACAAACTCTTCCACTACTCACCATGGATGACATCACTCCCGCTGACTACAACGTTAAAATTAGCAATAACAATCCTTGAGTTGATTTTGACAAATTGAGAATTCCTGAGAACTCGTGCAGGATTGTCAAAGATATTCTCCTTGCTCATCCATGCAAGCATCTGCTCAACAGATCTACCTCAGTTCCTGTGTTTTACCTTCATCAGTTCTGGCTTACGGCAAAGGTTAACTTAGATGATGAGTCTTTCACTGTTACGCTGGATCGACAAGTCTACACTGTAGATCACGAAGTTCTTCGTATATTCTTCCTGCTGCCCCAACCTGACAATGAATTTGCTCCAATACTGCCTGAACTGGATCTCCTGGATTTCTTCATTGACTTGGGATACGATGTTGAAGATGACTTACCTCTGATCAAGCATTCCGGATTCAATGCGAAGAACATACCTCAGCCTTGGAGAACATTTTGTTTGTTAGTTGTAAGATCAATATCAGGAAGAAAAAGTGGTCACGAACATCCCAGACTTGAACATTTACAAGCATTTTGGGGAATGGTCACGATGTCACCTATTGACTTTGCAGTTCCAATCATGAACGATATAGTCTACAGCATCCAAACCGGACGCGAAAAGACTATGATCCCGTTTACAAGATTTACAATGCTTCTCATTGAATATTTCTGCAAAGACACACCAGAATTCATCAAAAGAATAGGAGACCCTAATGAGCCTAAGCACCTCTTCGAGGACGACTTCACCATTTCTTTTGTCAAGATGATCACTTCCTCTACCAAGAAAAAGGGAATGAGGCTTCCCGAATACCTTCTTGATGACAATATCAAGAAAAGTTTGAACTACAAATTCTATGATGATGCTTACAACGGGATACAGGAAGAAGCTACCATACAGACTCGCAGCAAAGGAAGTGTGAAATCTGGGAGTACTACAAGCACCACTGGCTCACCGCAGACTAAGTCAAAGGCTACTCCCAAAACCAAACCATCTGCCAAAACTAAAACTTCCACCAAACCTAAACCTACACCCAAACCTAAGCCTTCAACTAAGCCAAAGAAGAAGGTATCACCAAAGTTCGCTCTTCAAGATGAACCTACACCGCCACCCTCTAAAAGCGACTTTGAGTTTGACACAGAATCTGAAGAAGAAGAGGAAGACTTTGAACGAAGAGTAAGAGTACCAGAAGAAGCATTTCCTGAAACGGAGATTGCTATACAACAAAATCTTACAACCTTTGAAGCAGATTCAAGAAAGAGAAAAGGGATCACGATAAATGAACCCAATGATGATGAAGAAGACGAACCAATCGTTGAACAATTGGTCGACAAAAGGAAATTGAAAAGCATAATTGTCGACACATGAGCTGAAGAAAATCAATTTCTCAAAGAACAGAGGGAAGCAACACTCCACAGCCGACTTCAATCTCAACCTTCAACACCACCTGTCAATCAACCTGAGCATGAAGGCGCTACAAGCAGCATGGTTCCTCCCATTGTGTCCACAACTTTAGAACCAGCCACACAACTTGATGACGAAGTAAAAGACACAGATGATACAGGAGACATCACTATGCCTGAGACTGCAAATATAGAGGAGAATGTGGGCGAACAGGAGAATGTTGCTACGGATCTAGAATATGACCACCTCACTACTCCAGAGATTCTTGCACAGGAAGAAGAGGAACGCAGAAGAAAAGAAAATGAAGAAAAGGAAGCATTCGACACCAACATATTCCTTAAATCATCTTCACTTTCTAAGCAGACATCCTCAAAGAAACCTCCACCTCCTCAAGACTCTCCACCAAAGGATCTGACTCCTCCAGCTTCTTCTTCAAGTTCTCACAACGAGTCGTCATCTGAATCATCACCTGAGCATTCATCTCCTACACCTTCTGAAACCGCATCAAAGCAACAATCAATCAATGAACCGACTAAACCAGTTGATCTTCAGGAGCAAGTCAACACTCTCACAACCATGGTCACCAGTCTTGCTAAACAAGTTGAAGACTTTCAGGAGGCAAATCAGCAGATCGATAAGTTCATGAAAGCTGACTTGACAGGAGTGATCAGAACTTTCACACTAGATTATCTTACTGACAATCTGGTTGAAATTGTTACTCCTGAAGTCACAAATCTCATTGCACCAATTAGGGACAACTTGGAGCACAGAATCAGAAGTGTTGTAAAGAAAATGTTGTCAACAACACCATTCACGCTTCACCCGGCTAAAGCTTCTACTCCAACTCCAACCATCCCTGAACCATCTTTCGATGACCTGCTTGCTCAACTCTACGACAAAGTTGCCTACAAAACCACACAGACACCTGAAGAAAAAGCACTTGTCGATGCCATATCTGCCAACTTGTCTAAAGAGCCGTGCAAAGACGCTGTTGGAACCCTGAAGAGGTCAAGGAAAGATGACGACCCGGACCCGAACTCAAAAGGTAAGAAACATAAGTCTGGAACCGGTCCATCATCTTCTCTACAACCACAAAAGGATTCTACTCCTCCTGGAAATCAACAACACACTTGAGCTACTGGTCAAGGTCCATCAGATGAGGAAGAAACTCTTATGCACCCAACTGATGATTATGAAGGGCAACCCGATACCGATTACCGTGCCTCCCCAATTCCTGATTCTCAAACTGGACCATCGTCACCATCAAAAGCTAAAGACAAGGATGCTACGTCTAAGTCTAAGAAATCAAAGAAAATAAGACGTCATTCTTGGCTCGACAATGATGACACACCTGAGAATGATTGGTTGACAGAATTGGTCAAACCTCAACCTCCTCTCGAAGATGAAGAACCTCTTCTAGGTAATACACTACAATTTACTCAGGTTATAATGAAGGATCTTCATATTGAGAAACTTACGAAGGCGGAGCTCAGAAGAATCAATCGGGATGCACAGGAATTCCTAAAATCCAGATCTGGAAACAAGATTGAATACGAATTTCACATGCAGAATATAGCTAGTGCAATATCTGGTAAGTTTGACTGGCTAAACCGTGAAGTGAATTTCGACATCAATTCCAAAAACCATGAAAAGCCTTACTTCACCGATTGGACTAAACCATTACCTCGACAATGATGACACACCTGAGAATGATTGGTTGACAGAATTGGTCAAAGCTCAACCTCCTCTCGAAGATGAAGAACCTCTTCCAGATAATACACTGCAATTTACTCAGGTTATAATGAAGGATCTTCATATTGAGAAACTTACGAAGGTGGAACTCAGAAGAATCAATCGGGATGCACATGAATTCCTAAAATCCAGATCTGGAAACAAGATGGAATACGAATTTCACATGCAGAATATAACTAGTGCAATATCTGGTAAGTTTGACTGGCTAAACCCTGAAGTGAATTTCGACATCAATTCCAAAAACCATGAAAAGCCTTACTTCACCGATTGGACTAAACCATTACCTCTGCAAGGATTTCCCAAAAAACCAAAGTTACCTTACAGCTTCTTCAACAAAGATCTTCGTAACCTCCAACTCACCCAAGAGAAATCTAAGAAGAAATATGCTTCCTCATTGACTATCTCAATACCAGCCGCAAGATACGAAGTTCTGGCAATTAAAGAATCTACTCCAGTATTCAGCGACTCAATCGTAGCTTACGACAGAGATGCTTTACACGGGATTCAGCATTGGCCAGAACGTCGTCGTCTCGGTTATACTCACAGATTAGACAACAAATCATTGGAGAAAGTGAAGCATAAATCAAAGATCATTGCTATCTTGGAGATTCAAGAGTCGAAACGATTTAACTACATGTTCATGAATGAGATTGTGGTTAAAAGACAAGATGAAAAGAAGTAAAAATTCTCCGAAGTAGATTTTCCTGACCTTTATCTAAATGACATTGAAGACATGTATCTAGAAAAAGTTCAAGGAAGAATGTGTGGATTTGATAGAGAAACTCAATACAACTTCATAGCATCTCTACTTCTCTTCATCCGATGATTGATAGTTCAAGAAAGAGTGGAAGATCTTAAACTTGGAGTGGAAAGTTACCAACAGAAGATCAATTTGACTAAACCACAATTCACATTTGATGGAATCTATCAAATATCACAGTATACTCTCATCTAAAAACCTTCATTTGGTTTCACCTACATCAACAGCAAAAAGTTACAAAGTTTCATGAGGCTCGATGAGATACACAAGTTTTGTGATGTTACGCTTAAAACCGTTCATGATAGGCTAGTCAAAAGGTTGAATAATGATCGCAGAAAGATAGCAAAAGGTGAAACTCCAAGGTGGAAATCCAGCTCCAGAAGACAAGTTCAAAACTTTGTCCTGAAGATTGAAGAAAGGTTATTTCGCCGGGAACAGATCAGACAATTGGAAAGCTATATCGGTGTCAGACCTTCATTTCCCATCAGCCTCTTCAAAAGACCAGAACCACAGTTCACTTACTTTGATGCTACACTCACTGATGAAGCTTAAACTAGTACACATGGGTATTAACTTTTCAATATTAATTGTTTCATCTGATTGAATTCTTATTACTTTGGCTTGTGCACACATAACAGTGTACAACCCGTACTTGTAATGAAAGGACCCTGAGGTACGCATCAGAGCCTCAATCCTAATATAAGGAGCGAAGGCTTCTTACTTTTGAGTAGAGTTAATCAAACATTTTCTGATTTTCATAACTCTACTCAAAAGACAAGTATTTCACCTCAATAAGAATTCATTTGTTGAGGAGGAGCACTTGAAACAAAATCATCGTTCTTAAAATCAAAAAGTTCTTGTTGAATTCTCCCCACAAGACTCAAAAGGCATATTTCAATCAAAAGTTGTCAAAAATATCATCTTATATGCTATTTTTGAGGGGGAGAAAAAGTGAATGTGATTAAAATATGAAAGTTCTAAGTTGCTTAAAAGTCAAATCTCATGCGAGCTAGACTCAGATTCACCCAAGAATTGACGAAACATAAAAGTTAGTCATATCGAAAAGACTTATCCTCGACGGGTAATAACATCAAGTTAGTTACTAGAGCTAGTTTTCACCTAAAAGCTGACAATGGAACTCTTTAACTAGCCACATAAGCGTGTCTCGAAAAGGATTTGTCTTAGTAGAAATGTACCATTTCGAGAAACTTTTTGTGGATTTGACCAGGCCGGGTAATAACTTCAAGCTAGTCTAACTAGTGATGTAAGCGTGTCTCGAATTGGTCGGGTTCACTGAAAATGGATCAATTCAAAAAGTGTTTGTTCCTCCCGCATGTGCAAATTTATTAAAATACTTATGAGCACATGTGAAGGGGGAGCCCTTCATAAGAAAAAACAAAACTCTCAAAGTGTTAAACAAAATGTTTGATAATCACAAACACTTTGAGAGATTTTCAATCAATGGTTTCATGGCTATTGTCGGATAATCATGGAGTTATAAGGTGATTAAGATAGGAAAAACCATCCTATGATCCGCCAGAGCCAGAGGGATCTACCCAAGGACATCACCAATAGTTAGAATTAGAAGTCCTTAGGTATGATACGAAAAAAGGAGAAAAGAATGAAAGGGGAAAGAAGGGGTTGAAGAATTAAAAAGAAAAGTAAAGAAAAGGGTGAAAAGAAATAGCCCTCCATATGTTTAACCTTAGGGCAGACACTTGGTTTAATTCGTATGCTACTGGTTGTTGCTAAGGCAACACCGGTATTGAAGATAAAGTCGTCATGGACCCAGTGACGCAATGCACTAAACCTTCTTAACCACTCAAGTTCTCTTAAAAGAGCTTGTTTCATTCTTACGGGGAACCGGTGTAATCTATCGATCTATCTCTTAAAGATGGTTAATATTGAAGCAGGAGACCCCTCCCTAGTCTCCGCATAGGAAACCTAAGTGTGCACTTTTTGAGTCTAGAGCCATGAGATACATCAAAGATCTCTTAGGAACACTTAGTATTTCTACAACTGGTGTTCTAAATCAATGGACACCAGCTGTAAATTATCGAGTCCTTCGCAGATCTTAGCAATCTGCCAGGAATGTTTATGAGAGAATTTACATAAGTATTTCTCAATGATTGAACGGAAATCCTGCCAGGGTCAACATCAAACAACCCTGACAACAGGTCACTTCGGTAACTCCTTGCGGGTTACGCTTAGTGTTTGCGGTGGTTTCTTAGCGGTCTACAGACGTGGAGTGATCCCCAGCGACTCACCCAGTCATTGAGCTACTTAGTAGGTCTTGTAAGCTCCTTTGGGGGTATCTGACATGGGAACGACCTTGATAAGGGTTAGAAGGAGTTTTCATACTATGCTGTTGACGATCTCTAATTCCTTATCTGTAAGTACCGGATGTTTTATTGCTAACTGTTTACCCGCAGGTACACATCATCTCCATGGCGACGGATTCCACATGCTCATACATGCATCTTGAAGTAATCAAAAGCTCCCTCAAAGATCAACGCAACACAAAGTTCAAAGAAAGATTCTACACCAAAAAGAAGAATCTACAAATCATAAAGACTAAAGATCAAAAGTGAAAGAAAGGGAACTACGTGCATGTATAAGTCAGAATTCAAAGATGTATGAGCATGTTGGAATGGCGGACTACCACCACAGACACGGAAGTGACGGAAGGCAGACAACTTCATAACTTGATCACTATCACAACAACAATGAACAAAGCACAAAGAACGATGAATGATTCTTATCTCATGATTTTTGAAAGACGTCTAAAGCTATGAAAGTCAAAGATGAAGTAATGACAAAGACGTCAAGCAACCGTGATGACCGACCCTTAGGGGGAGATTGTTGGGATCAAAGTTTTACTATTTTATCAAGTCTCGGTCATTTGTAATAAATGTTAGGTTGCTTTATTATTAGTTTCTTACATTTGTTATCATTTATGTATTTAAGGCTTATGAAAAGCCCAAAAGGCCTTGCTTGCCCACGAATTCAAGGAGAATTGGAGCTAGGAGTGTTGCCCAAGCTTCCCTCCTATAAATAGGACCTTATGTACTCATTTATACTTGGTTGGTTATTTGAATATCTTAAGGAAACTCTTGCAATTCTAATTCTCTCATTCTCATAATCATCCCATCCTTATATCTATCTCATTCTTGCTTGTGTGATATCAATATGGGTACCTAACACAAAAACACTCAAGATCTTGGTTTTTGAATTCAGTGCCATTGTCAGTTCTAATTTGTTTAACTTTGACATCATTTTGATTTTCAATGTTCCTAACAAATGACATGATGGTTTCAGCTGCCTGACTCTTTTTGGTCAAGAAGTAAACCCAAGTGTATCTTGAGTATTCATCCACTATGACCAGAGTATACTTCTCATGGTGAATGGACATTGGACTGAGAGGTCCAAAAAGATCCATATGGAGAAGATGTAGGTAGCTTTTGAAAGAAAAGGTTTGTTTGGTTTTGAATGATGCCCTGTGGTGTTTTCCTTTTTCACAAGCAGAACAAGGCTTGTCTTTGGTATACACCAGGGATGGAAGGCCCAGAACTTTGTTCTGTTTGGCTAGGTTGTTGATGCTCTTGAAATTGAGATGAGAGAGTCTCTTATGCCATAGCCAGTTGATTGTCTCACTTGCCTTTGAGAATAGACAAGTCCCATTTTGAGTCAGGGGTGACATGTCTAGTACATAGACATCATCCCTCCTTGGGGCAATCAACACTACTTCCTTGTTGGCATTAAAGATGGTCCCTCTCTTGTCATTAAACTGAACTATGTATTTTGCATCACATAGTTGCGAAACACTTATCAGGTTGTACTTGAGACCATTAACATAAGCTATTCTTGTAAAAACTATACCATTGCAGTTTACTGAACCATAACTGTAACCTCTCGTAAATTTCCCTTATGATTAGTAAATGCATACGAATAAATAAAACGATGTTATGATAACTTAACACGATTTTACGGGTAACAAAATTTTTTTTTATGATATGGCTTGATATTGAACCACTACGATAACTGTGATTGACCGTTTACCTAGGAACGATGCTTACACACGACCTAGATAACCTATGATTATTGCGAACGATAAATATATATAAAACGTTTATATTTATAACAATACGTTTCGTCTAAATACCGTATACTATTTTTATATTCACCGAACCTATGAAACTTCCCGAGAACGCTCACTAATATTTTTGAACTTTGACACGATAATCGAGATACACCATGTGGGCCCCCAACACCCAATGGGCCACGGTTACAATTTACAAACCAAACGGACTCTTTTATTTCTTTCTTTTTTAGTTAGGCCGAAGCAAACCACAAGCCCACCAGGCCTTGGGCCCAAACGCACCCTTAATGTTTTCTTTTTCTTTTCTTTGTTCCCTGTCGTGACCACACCATAAACACCCCTAGTATTTTATGATTTCTACACATGACACATGAATATTTTTACTTGTCTCGTCTCCCATAATTCCAAAGAAACAGAATTGATATTGGTTACACATTTTCTTGCTCGTTTACTACCTTGGATACACCCTAAGTGAATCACCAAACTCACCATTGAAATGATAAGCTTAAACGTGGCATGATATTCCCTAGCACCTCCCATACTTCCCAATGGCAACAGAACAAACCCTAAACACAATATGATTGTCAGGAATGAATAGAAGCATATCATACAAGATCTTCGCTTTGTACAAACTTGATTGGTCTTGGTTTGTTGCATTACTATTCGCCTCACATGCATCCTCCATTCTTGTGAGCTTATCTTGTCCATACACACTCAAAAACTACCTATATAAGCCCTCACATGCAAACTCAATCATACATTGACTAATACGAACCATTTCACTAAAAATAGTAACGAGGAGGAGCGGTTGGAGGACAAACAAATCGCGAAGAGTACTACGCCTCAAAACGAACCTTGGAAGCCAAGCTTGGAGCATCTTGAACCTTGGTGGAACGTGAAGTGAACCACGAAGCCATTTTACCATTACACGATCCCCACACTTGTTTTTATTCCACTTTTTATAGATGAGGTGAGACCTTGAAACCTTATTTCTATTTATATACATACGTATGTTCATGTTTATGCACAATCACTTGAGGTCTATTATTCGTAAAACATAAAAACAACATATATATTTTATGTATCATATTATTACTTGGATATGTCATTAACGAGAACACGTAATAACCTTGAAATTATATTAACCCACACACCATAAAAATCACACGTTTCTAAGTTAAGTGGACCTATACGATTTTTACTAAAAGACTTAGTTTACTTTCAAGTTTCACAAGTAATACGCTTCAGTTTGTGGCTACACTTTGACCTCGCCATTTCAAAATTCGACACACGACCCCCTAATATTTTTATACGATCTAATTGTCTACCTGGTATATTAACGAGAATGATAAATAACGAGACCTAATAACTTTATTTTGTCACTTGTACGAGCCTAAAGCAAAACGCTATTTCATAAGATTTTTCAGGAAATAAAAACTATAAGTGGGCCGAAAAGCCCAATAAGCTAGTTTTAGCTTATTCAAATAAGCTGAGTGAAAAAGCACTTTTGAAATGTAAATAGGTCTTAAAATGATCGATTTTGATAAACCCAAAGTTCCCCCAAAACCCTTGGATCAAAACCTGTTAACGGGCCTTAAATGGACTCGTTAAAGCCCATTTGATGAAAAACAAAGAAAATAAGCTAATAAGTTGTTTAAATAAGCTTTTCTACACTTCCTGAGCTTATTGAAATAATAAGAATGTTAGGTTTTGAATTTGGTTATTTTTGGACTAATTTTGTAAAAATTCGATAACTAGGGACTAAAAGTGTCAAACTTATAAACTTTGGGTAAAAAGTGTTAAAACAATTTTTCTAAGGATATAAATAGTTAATATTGAAACTTGGGATTGAAAAAGGTAAATATTGATATACTTGGACTTAAAACGTAAATATATATAATTTTGGACTAACGACGTAAATGTTTTTCGTTAAGGGTAAAATGTGTAAATTGGAGAAACTTAAAGGATTAAATAATAATGTTGATTTTAAATAATAAATTATGTATATATATATATATATATATATATATATATATATATATATATATATATATATATATATATAAAATAGAAATAATAAACGTAACTTTATATATATATATATATATATATATATATATATATATATATATATATATATACATATAAAATTTATATATAACGATAATTAAATTTAGACGATAAAACAATGCGTAACCATTATCTATTTTATATACGACGTAACACATCGCCTATGCACTTTATGGAATATTCGTAATTAATAATAAGTGTTCGCAATAAAACAAGACTTAAAAACTGAAACGTGCCATATCTTATAGGTTGTGTGTGAAGCCGTTGCCTTGCATCGTTGAGATTACGTTTGTTCTACTATCCTACTAAAGTGAGTTCATAGCCCACATTTAACTTATTTTTGTGGGGGGGATACATGCTCAAAAACCGAACACAAGTCTTTTTCTGATATTATTATTGCTTAAGTAGCTATTGCCAAAAGTCCCTCAATCATGAACCTTAATCACTTGAAGGGTGAACGTAAATAATTGTGAATAGATCTATTAGGGATTGACAATCCCCATTTGGTTGCTAGAGGAAAGTCACCAAATGCACTTTATTTGAATATCATAGGTTACTGGCAAACACCTATCTTGGGGGCTATATATTCTACATCATTATTACGAATAATTTTGATGTCTGTTGAATCGTTGAGTCTCATGAGCTTAAGGCAATAATGAATGCAATTTTTCTAACTTGTTTATTTGTATCTATATAAAATAAGCACCTATCTCTTGTGTTCAAACTCTTAATTATAAACCTATGAAGTTCACTCAACTTATTGTTGACTTTTAGCATGTTTATCTCAGGTAACTCAATGGAATGGATGGCAAAGGCACGAAGTGGGCAAATAAAGAAACGTTTATTTCTCTTTGAATAAAAACTTGTTGTTGAATAATGAAACCTCTTGGAATTATGATTATTTGGGATTTTAAATAAAACTTAAAACGATCACTTGAATCGTTTTCTATAATTGTGACAAAGATCCGCGATATAATACCCCAAAAGTCTTCCGCTGACATTTTAAGTCTTCCGCTGTATTGATCGATTTTGGGGGTGTTATAGATTGGCATCAGAGCTACGGTTATAGTGAACCAAGTGTTTTTGGAACATTGGACTATAACTACACTTTAAACGGGACAAATTTTTCATAAAATACCATCCTACGCCCTTCGTGCCTGAGCATTCCAATAATTGGTAAAAAGTATTATTTACTTTATAGCATTTTAAATTGATTATAATTATGCTTACATTTACTAATCGGGAAATTATTACAGTGTCATGTCTTCGAACACCCACCCTATCAGCTTGTCCTCAAACTCAGGAACTGAAGATGTTACTTCAGCCTATGCTACCTCACCTATGCCTATGTCTCCTGCTACCGACAGATACATGCAAAGCCAGCAATTTCTGCCAGCATCTGACACAGAGGCTTCTCCTCTGGCATCATCTGGTCCGATTCGCCTATCTAGGAAAATTAGACAACTTCAGCCGTATGAAGCAAGTACTGTTGTACCAGCACCAACTCTTGTCATACCACCTGAATCAGTTGTGCCATCACCGCCTGCACCACCTGTGATACCACCATTACCAACTATCTTCTACAGCCAAACTATCACTGTGCCACTAACACCATCACCCATAGCATCACCTCCACTAGCATCACTACCTGCACCTTACCGAAGTGTCCCAATATCACCTCACCGAAGGACTTACCCAATCCGCCCAACCACCTCAGAATCTTGTGTTCAACGCAGATGCCGAAGGACCCACAAGCGAGTGGATGCTCGTAGATGGTCTTTCTTGTTGCCCATCATGCGATATTGGAGATCTCAAGAAGGAACACCAACAACAAGGGAAATTGGGGAAAGTTCTTACTCTACCTCCCGAATTCTGCCAGTCACTGGGGAACCTATACATCACACCATACCGTTGTTAGCTGCAAGAATGGTTCGCCACGAAGATCGACTTGATTCCATCGCTAGTATACTCAACAAGATTCTACATGAACTACTAGAAACCTTTGAAGATGATATGAACAGTCTCATAATTGGTCATCTTGCAATAGAAGATAAGGTTGAAAAGTTGGATTCTCTATTTTGGGAATCAATGGAATTCATAGGAGCACTATGTGGGGCTAACACTTCAACAGAAATAACATTGGGAACTTTAGACCGAGAACATGAGAGGATCAACACTGAAAACCTACGCCTTAGGCAAGCCCTGCTAGAATCTCGTGAAAGGGAAAGGACTCGAGATCAAACCATGGAAACCATGTCCACTGCCATTCAAGAACTCCAAAGCCGCCTAGACAAAGCCTTAGGAAAACCATGAGACCATCGCCTTGTTAGTGAAATCAATGTCCTACCAATAAGAGTATCTTGTCGTGTTTTGTAAACATTTGCACAAGTATCAACAAGTGTTGTAACACCTTGACATTGATTTATGGAAGTTTATTTTATCTTTATTTACGTTGCAAACTTCATACATTATATCGTAATATATTAGTTCATGCAGGTCAAACTTATTCGTAATTCCTATGTGTGTCATTCCAACATACGATAATTTACGATTTAAACCTTTTCAATGATCGAATCATTGAAACTACGACCTATATTTAACTATTTATTACTCGATATGTATTTTCGATGTGATAGGATTATTATAAATGTTCTAATGACATACATTCTTTTATAATAGCAACATGGCTAGAACTAGGAGAACAACCACGACCGCCACACTAGCAAACCCCGAAGTTATGACCCCGGCAGCAATCCAGCAAGCAATTGCTGATGGCATCAATGCCGTCTTAGCTGGGCAAGCCCGTAATAGAGATGGAAATGCACCTGCACCCCGCTAGTGCACGTACAAGGACTTCATAGCATGCCAGCCAACGTATTTCAAATGAACTGAAGGAGTTTCGGAATTAGCCCAATGGTTTGAAAGAAGTGAAACTGTTTTCCAAAGAAGTGGATGCTCGGAAAACAACAAGGTAAGCTTCGCAACGGGAACACTGATGCAAGACGCTCTATCCTGGTGGAACTCTACCATTCAAACACTAGGAGCAGAGGCAGCACATCAACTTACTTAGATCGAATTCATGGCTAAAATACTAAAGAAGTATTGTCCCCGTTCCGAACTACAAAAACTCGAGGATGAGTTCCATGCCTTAATAGTGAAAGGAGTTGATTTGAGAAGTTACAACAAGAGACTCCAAGAACTCAAAGTACTATGCCCTACCATGGTACCCGATCATGAGAAGACATTAGAGAAATATGTCGAAAGACTCCCTAGGAGTATCGAAGGAAACGTTACCTCAGCAAACCCACCAACCTTGGAAGCAGCAATGGAACTTGCTCATAAACTTCTAGACCGAGAAGTGAAATATAATGAGCTTAAAAGGAAATTAGACGATAAGAGAACTACCCACCATCACAACAACAACCAACAAAGCAACAACAGTCATCACCGCAACAACAACCACCGCAACAATAATCGGAACCACCAACAATATCACAACAACCGAAGCACTCAACAGCAGAACCAAAGACAAGAGAAACCCTGAGTCTACGCCGCCACGGAAGGCGTAGGGTACAACGGTCAGAAACCTCAATGCCAACGATGCAAACTTCATCACGAGGGTCGTTGTACCGTCCGATGTGACAAATGTCGTAAGATCGGTCATCAAACCAGAAACTGTAGGATTCCGGCTACCGGAAGCAACATACAGATTATATCACCCACTTGTTACGGATGCGGAGAAGTAGGACACATCCGGAGGAACTGCCCAAAAGGAAATGAACCAGTCAACACCCAAGCTAGGGTATACCTTCTCGGAGATGGAAACGGACCCGATGTAGTCACCAGTACGTTTCTACTAAACCATCATAATGCTAGAGTATTCTTTGATTTGGGTGCCGATAAGAGTTTTATATCAGATACGTTTGCCCCTTTACTTAATGTCACCCCCTCTAAGCTAAACACCACCTACGAAGTCGAAATGGCTGACGGGAATTTAATAGATACCAATACTATCATGAAAGATTGTACCCTAACCTTATCTGAAAAACATTTTGCCATTGATCTTATGCCGGTTCAACTTGGTAGTTTTGACACTATCGTCGGCATGGATTGGCTATCCCATCATCGTGCTAGGATTCATTGTGACGAAAAGGCCGTCCATATACCACTCAAGGATGAAACACTCATTGTCCAGGGTGACAAA
Organism: Artemisia argyi; assembly: GCA_030686995.1. Classification (NCBI taxonomy): domain Eukaryota; kingdom Viridiplantae; phylum Streptophyta; class Magnoliopsida; order Asterales; family Asteraceae; genus Artemisia; species Artemisia argyi. Next base: position 100,868,012 of record CM060702.1, read on the forward strand.
AACAAACCTCGATATGGAATTATCTCATGTATGCGAGTGATAAAATACATGAAGGAAGGATGTCAAGTATTCATGGCTCAAGTAACGGAAAATAAGTCATCCGAGAAGCAGCATGATGACGTTCCTATGGTTAGGTATTTTCCTGAAGTATTCCCTGAAGAATTACCTGGTATTCCACCCGTACGTTAAGTAGAATTTCAGATTGAACTAGTGCCTGGAGCGGCACCAGTGGCTAAAGCACCTTTTAGGCTAGCACCATCTGAAATGGAAGAATTGTCAGAACAACTAAAGGAATTGTCGGAAAAAGGATTTATTCGACCAAGCTCATCACCTTGGGGAGCTCCAATTTTATTTGTTAAGAAGAAGGATGGATCCTTTCGAATGTGCATCGATTACCGAGAGTTGAATAAACTTACGGTAAAGAATCGATACCCATTGCCTCGAATTGATGATCTGTTTGATCAATTGCAAGGATCGAGTGTGTACTCAAAAATTGATCTAAGATCAGGATATCATCAGCTAAGATTTCGAGAAGAGGATATTCCAAAAACTGCATTTAGAACGCGCTACGGTCACTACGAATTTCAAGTAAAGTCGTTCGGTCTGACCAATGCACCAGCAGTTTTCATGGATTTAATGAATCGAGTATGCAAACCTTACTTGGATAATTTTGTAATAGTATTCATCGACGATATTTTGATCTACTCTCGCAACGAAGAGGAACACACGGAACATTTACGAATTATTTTAGAACTGCTCAAGAAAGAAGGACTGTACGCTAAGTTCTCCAAATGCGACTTTTGGATTCGCACCGTACAATTTTTAGGACACATCATCGATAGTCAAGGCATTCACGCAGACCCTGCAAAGATTCAGGCTGTAAAAGGTTGGTCATCTCCTACAAACCCTACGGAGATACGTAAATTTTTAGGTCTCGCAGGTTATTACCGAAGATTTATTGAAGGATTCTCCAAGATTGCAAAACCTTTGACTAAGCTAACCCAAAAGAATGAGAAGTACATCTGGGAAGAAAAGGAAGAAGCAACCTTCCAGTTGTTAAAACGAAAGCTTTGTGAAGCTCCAATATTAGCCCTCCTAGAAGGAAATGAGGACTTTATAGTATATTGCGACGCATCTTATCATGGACTAGCAGCAGTTTTGATGCAAAGAAGCAAAGTAATAGCTTATGCATCCCGACAACTGAAGAAATATGAGGAAAACTACACGACTCATGACTTGGAGTTAGGAGCTGTAGTGTTTGCACTCTAGTTATGGAGGCACTACTTATATGGCACCAAATGTACCGTGTACACAGACCACAAGAGTCTTCAGCATATTTTGGATCAAAAGGATCTGAATATGAGACAACATCGCTGGCTAGAGCTGCTCAGCGATTATGATTGTAAGATCCGTTACCACCCAGGAAAGGCTAATGTAGTAGCAGATGCGTTAAGCCGAAAAGAACGATTGAAACCCCTTCGAGTTAGATCACTAGGGATGACTATTCACTCACCCCTTCCATCCCAAATCCTTACCGCACAGAACGAAGCACTTAAAGAAGAAAACCGACCCAAGGAAAAGATTTACGGCATGCCCAAGAATAAGAATGGTTTCGTGAAGAAATCCAATGGAACACTATGTTTCAAGAACAGAAGTTGGATCCCTCTGGTTGGAGGTATTCGTGAACTCATCATGTATGAGTCCCACAAGTCAAAATACTCCATTCACCCAGGTTCCGATAAGATGTATCAGGATTTAAAGAAACTATATTGGTGCCCAAACATGAAGGCTAACATCGCAGAATATGTCGGTAAATGTTTGACGTGTTCAAGAGTTAAGGCAGAACATCAGAAACCTTCAGGTCTACTTATACAACCAGAACTTCCTACGTGGAAATGGGAATGAATCACTATGGACTTCATCACCAAACTTCCAAGAACCTCATCCGGATACGACACAATATGGGTTATTGTGGATCGTCTCACCAAATCCGCTCATTTTCTACCCATCAAAGAAACCGATGAGATGAATACACTAGCTCAGCTGTATGTGAAAGAAATTGCCACTCGACATGGAGTACCAATTTCAATCATCTCAGATCGAGATAGTCGTTTCACCTCTCACTTTTGGAAATCATTACAGAAAGTCTTAGGAACTAAACTAGATATGAGTACCGCTTACCACCCTCAAACTGATGGTCAAAGTGAAAGAACTATCCAAACCTTGGAAGATATGCTCTGAGCATGCGTTATTGATTTTGGAAAAGGTTGGGATAAGCACTTACCATTAGCAGAGTTTTCATACAACAATAGTTACCACGCCAGCATAAAAGCAGCACCATTCGAAGCACTGTACGGTAGAAAGTGCACATCGCCCGTTTGTTGGGCAGAAGTTGGGGAAAGACAACTTATAGGACCAGACCTTGTTCGGGAAACCACCGAGAAAATCATTAATATTAAGCAACGCTTACAAGCAGCCCGAGACCGACAGAAAAGCTACGCCGACCTAAAAAGGAAACCCATGGAATTTCAAATAGGAGACAGAGTCTTATTGAAAGTATCTCCCTGGAAGGGAATGGTACGATTTGGAAAACATGGAAAGTTGAACCCCAGATACATCGGTCCATTCAAAATCCTGGAAAGGATAGTACCCGTAGCTTATAAACTAGAACTACCCGAAGAACTTAGTCAGATCCACGACACCTTTCATGTGTCAAACCTTAAGAAATGTTTATCCGATGAATCTCTCGTGATTCAATTGAAAGAAATTCGACTAGATGATAACCTTGTCTTTACCGAGGAACCCATTGAAATCATGGATAGAGAAGTTAAAGAACTCAAACAAAACTGTATCCCTATTGTCAAAGTTCGTTGGGACTCCAAGCGAGGACCGGAATATACTTGGGAGCGCGAGGATCAGATTCGCTCCAAGTACCCACATCTCTTCACCTAAGACACCCTTGGCAACTCTCTAAATTTCCCTTACGATTAGTAAATGCATACGAATAAATAAAACGATGTTATGACAACTTAACACGATTTTACGGGTAACAAAAAAAAAATTATTTATGATATGGCTGGATATTGAACCACTACGATAACTGTGATTGACCGTTTACCCAGGAACGATGCTTACACACGACCTAGATAACATATGATTATTGCGAACAATAAATATATATAAAATGTTTATATTTATAACAATACGTTTCGTCTAAATACCGTATACTATTTTTATATTCCCCGAACCTACGAAACTTCCCGAGAACGCTCACTAATATTTTTGAACTTCGACACGATAATCGAGACACACCATGTGGGCCCCCAACACCCAATGGGCCACGGTTACAATTTACAAACCAAACAGACTCTTTTATTTCTTTCTTTTTTGGTTGGACCGAAGCAAACCACAAGCCCACCAGGCCTTGGGCCCAAACGCACCCTTAATGTTTTCTTTTTCTTTTCTTTGTTCCCTGTCGCGACCACACCCAAAACACCCCTAGTATTTTACGATTTCTACACATGACACATGAATATTTTTACTTGTCTCGTCTCCCCTAATGCCAAAGAAACAGAATTGATATGGGTTACACATTTTCTCGCTCGTTTACTACCTTGGATACACCCTAACTGAATCATCAAACTCACCATTGAAATGATAAGCTTAAACGTGGCATGATATTCCCTAGCACCTCCCATGCTTCCCAATGGCAACAAAACAAACCCTAAACACCATATGATTGTCAGGAATGAATAGAAGCATATCTTACAAGATCTTGGCTTTGTACAAACTTGATTGGTCTTGGTTTCTGGCATTACTATTTGCCTCACATGCATCCTCCATTCTTGTGAGCTTATCTTGTCCATACACACTCAAAAACAACCTATATAAGCCCTCACATGCAAACTCAATCATACATGCACTTATACGAACCATTTCACTAAAAATAGTAACGAGGAAGAGCGGTTGGAGGACAAACAAATCTCCAAGAGTACCACGCCTCAAAACGAACCTTGGAAGCCAAGCTTGGAGCATCTTGAACCTTGGTGGAACGTGAAGTGAACCACGAAGCCATTTTGCCATTACACGATCCCCACACTTGTTTTTACGCCACCTTTTATAGGTGAGGTGAGACCTTGAAACCTCATTTCTATTTAAATACATACGTATGTTCATGTTTATGCACAATCACTTGAGGTCTATTATTCGTAAAACATAAAAACAACGTATATATTTTATGTATCATATTACAACTTGGATATGTCATTAACGAGAACATGTAATAACCTTGAAATTATATTAACGCACACACCATAAAAATCACACGTTTCTAAGTTAAGTGGACCTATACGATTTTTACTTAAAGACTTAGTTTATTTTCAAGTTTCACAAGTAATACGCTTGAGTTTGTGGCTACACTTTGACCTCGCCATTTCAAAATTCGACACACGATCCCCTAATATTTTTATACGATCTAATTTTCTACCATGTATATTAACGAGAATGATAAATAACGAGACCTAATAAATTTATTTTGTCACTTGTACGAGCCTAAAGCAAAACGCTATTTCATAAGATTTTTCAGGAAATAAAAACTATAAGTGGGCCAAAAAGCCCAATAAGCTAGTTTTAGCTTATTCAAATAAACTGAGTGAAAAAGCACTTTTGAAATGTAAATAGGACTTAAAATGATGGATTTTGATAAACCCAAAGTTCCCCCAAACCCCTTGGATCAAAACTTGTTAATGGGCCTTAAATGGACTTGTTAAAGCCCATTTGATGAAAAACAAAGAAAATAAGCTAATAAGCTGTTTAAATAAGCTTTTCTACACCTGAGCTTATTGACATAATAAGAATGTTAAGTTTTGAATTTGGTAATTTTTGGACTAATTTTGTAAAAATTAGATAACTAGGGACTAAAAGTGTCAAACTTATAAACTTTGGGTAAAAAGTGTTAAAACAGTTTTTCTAAGGATATAAATAGTTAATATTGAAACTTGGGATTGAAAAAGGTAAATATTGATGTACTTGGACTTAAAACGTAAATATATATAATTTTGGACTAACGACGTAAATGTTTTCCGTTAAAGGTAAAATGTGTAAATTGGAGAAACTTAAAGGATTAAATAATAATGTTGATTTTAAATAATAAATTATGTATATATATATATATATATATATATATATATATATATATATATATATATATATATATATATATATATATATATATATATATATATATATATATATATTTATATACGTATAAAATTTATATATAACGATAATTAAATTTAGACGATAAAACAATACGTAAGCATTATCTATTTTATATACGACGTAACACATCGCCTATGCACTTTATGGAATATTCGTAATTAATAATAAGCGTTCGCAATAAAACAAGACTTAAAAACTGAAACGTGTCATATCTTATAGGTTGTGTGTGAAGCCGTTGTCTTGCATCGTTGAGATTACGTTTGTTCTACTATCCTACTAAGGTGAGTTCATAGCCCACGTTTAACTTATTTTTGTGGGGGGGATACATGCTCAAAATCCGAACACAAGTCTTTTTCTGATATTATTATTGCTTAAGTAGCTATTGCTAAAAGTCTCTCGATCATGAACCTTAATCACTTGAAGGGTTAACATAAATAATTGTGAATATATCTATTAGGGATTGACAATCCCCATTTGGTTGCTAGAGGAAAGTCACCAAATGCACTTTATTTGAATATCATAGGTTACTGGCAAATACCTATCTTGGGGGCTATATATTTTACATCATTATTACGGATAATTTTGATGTCTGTTGAATCGTTGAGTGTCATGAACTTAAGACAATAATGAATGCGATTTTTCTAACTTGTTTATTTGTATCTATATACAATAAGCACCTATCTCTTGTGTTCAAACTCTTAATTATGAACCTATGAATTTCACTCAACTTTTTGTTGACTTTTAGCATGTTTATCTCAGGTAACTAAATGGAATGGATGGCAAAGGCACGAAGTGGGCAAATAAAGAAACGTTTATTTCTCTTTGAATAAAAACTTGTTGTTGAATAATGAAACCTCTTGGAATTATGAATATTTCGTATTTTAAATAAAACTTAAAACGATCACTTGAATCGTTTTCTATAATTGTAACAAAGATCCACGATATAATACCCCAAAAGTCATCCACTAACATTTTAAGTCTTCCGCTGTATTGGTCGATTTTGGGGGTGTTATAATAACCTTCAGTGGGAGCTGATGAGTTGTCACCAAATACTACTTTGGGTCCTGGTTCTTCCACATATTTGTGCAGATAACTTTTCACACCAGACATACTCCTAGATCATCCACTATCGAGGTGCCAGGTAGGATCTCTGATGTGTTTCTGCACAAACAGTAAACTGGGTTAGTTTTTCTTGTTGACCCACTTTCTAGTGGGCTTAGTCCTCAAGGACTTTTTGAATATAGCTAATGAATCATGGTCTGAAGTTGTGTGTACTGAGCTTCCACATGTTTTACATTTTGTGGAGGTTGATGCCTCAGTTGACTGAGAAGTGTTGTTGGGGGTTTTCCTTCTGGACTGAATGATCTTGTCATGTCCCTTGGTTTCATAGGAGGGATCTCCACAGATGTCACAGCAATTTTTCATCATACAATCATCAGGAAGATGATCATTGAAACCACAGTGAGGACATGGCAAGAAAGACTTAGCCTTCAGTCTATGTTTGGAAGGTGTGGCATACTGATAGCCTTGGGTATTGTATAGACCTTGTGCTTTTAAAGAAGCAGTGTGAGAGATGTGATCACAAGTTCCGTGGTCCTCTTGTTTGCATATCATGCAGAACAGGACTCTGTAGCATTTATCAGTGCTGTGATTAGGATAATTGCACAGCTCACATCTCCCTGAAGGTCTAGGTGTAGTTTTTGGTTTGAAAAAACTTGAGGATACTGATGGGTTTTTAAATTTTGAGTCAGAAGGTATTTCAGTGGACTCAATTTTCTCACTCAACATCCTGACAAGTTCAGCAAGATGATCAACTTTTAAATCAGTGCTTTCAGTTTTCACTTCAATAGGCACTAAAGGTTTGTGGTGTTCAGTGGATGCAGGAGTAGGTGTCTTCAGAATAGTCTTTCCTAACCCTGATTTCTCCTTGGAGAATGGGGTTGATAGACTGATGGTGCAACATCAGAATTGGGTTCAGCACCCTAAAGATGTTTCAGTGGAGGGAGTGGTGATTGAAAATCAGACTTAGACTCAGTGATGGACTCAGTAGGACTAAGTTTATCAGTGACTCCTAGCAACTCCTTAATAGCCTGACTTTCAGGCTCTAGAATTATTCCAGTGTTAAAGTTTGGCAGCTTACTGTCAGGATTGATTCTTTCAATCCAGTCTCTGGGTTTAGGAGCAAGTTCTTTGCCAGAGAGTATGTTGACTGACAGAAATTTTTTTGAATGGCTACTCTCCCCAGACTCTTCAGTGAGTTCATCTTCACCTATAGCAACCTTTTTGGTGTTGGGTGTGAGACTCAGGGTTTCATAAAGTTTGGGGTTTTTCTGAGTCCATTTCCAAATAACAACCTTTTCTTTCTTAAGTTCTTCCTGAAGAGCTTGATTTTGTTTTGCAAGTTCAGAATTTTGAATTTGAAGTGTAACACTTTCAAGTTTAGCTTGTTTTAAAGCAAGTAGTTCATCTCTACATTGATTTAATTCAAAACTCAGTTTGTTAAATTTTGAAAACAAATTAAGTCTTTGCTCTTCAACATACTTAAGATCAACATTAATATAATCTAAGTAAGATTTCCAATCAGCATCATCATCCATAGAAAGTAAAATGTTTACCTTTCTCATTGTGATGTTAACCCATTCTCCATCTCTTGCATGACACTTTCCCACCGCAAGCTTGTTGTCATCTGATAGGGCCATTAGGGCACTGATATGAACTTCTTCATTATCATCAGAGGACACTTCAACTTCATCCCAGTCAAATGTTTCAGCAACAAGCCCTTTGTTCTTAGCCTGAGAAGGCTTTGGAGTCTGAGGTAGCTGAGTGACTGATGAGGATGATTCAAGGAGGGCAAGTTTAGCTTTAGCCTTCCTGTATTTGGCTTCAAAGTCAATTTGAGGGGTTTTTTCAAATCTTTGACTAGATTGAAGCAACTTGGGTTGAAACTTTCTAGGTCCTGAAAAAGAGTTATTTCCTGAAAATTTGAAGGATGGTTCTGAGGTTGTTTTGGAAAAACAATCTTTTGCAAAATGACCCTTTATGCCACATTTAAAACACTCAATGGTTTCATTTGCTTTAGAAGGAAATTTGTTTTTCTTAAAAAACCTTTTTGAATTTGCAAGGAGTGCCCTTTCATGACATTCAATTTGAAGATCATTTAGGTACTCCTCACTGGTTCTTTGGTCAACCTCATCATCAGACTCATCTTCGAAATCCTGCACAACACCATTGGAATAGAAAGCAGTTGATATGGGTGAAATTGTCAAGGCCTCTTTGGTCTCCTGAGCTTTACCAGGGTATCTCCTGGTGATAAGGTTATCTTCATAGTTAAACTTCCCATAAATAGCAGGGAGCTCAAGGTTCTGAATGTGGTTAGCATTTCTCAAACCCTGAGAGAAGTTTAACCACTTCTTAGGGAGACTGTTGACAATGCGAACATTGATTTCATGCTTTGACACAATAACACCATCATTAGTCAGCTCATTCAGGAGGGTCTTATACCGAGTATAAGTCTCAGAGAGAATTTCAGAATCTTTGGCCCTGAAGGTATTGTATTCAAGTTTCAGGTCCATGATTCTATTCTCTTTGGTATCAGAAGGCCCTTCATAGCTATGAACCAGGTCAGTCCATTTCTGCTTGGGAGTAGGACAGTTAATCACTGATTCCATTATATCGCCAGGAAGACATGATATAATGATGCTTTTCGGGCGCTGGTCCTGATTGACCACCCTCCTTTCAACTGGGGTCCACTGGGCTTCAGGTTTGACTAAACCTTGGGCAGTTGTTGGGACAAATGGACCATCATTAATCAACTTGATGTAATATAGTTCCATCCCAGTTAAGTAGCAAAGCATTCGCTTTTTCCACTTGTTAAATTTTCCAACTTCAAGTCGAGGGGCAGTTGCTGAATAACTTCCACCCTTTTTGTCGACAAGTTGGAGAACATCTGAGTCAGCCATGGTGGGATCTTTGTTTTAAAAAACTTTTGAGCACACTTTTAGTTTTGAAAACAGATTTTGAAAAGTTTTACAAACCAGAGGCTCTGATACCACTTGTTGGTCCCTTTTACTTGGTTATCAATAACTAAAAAGCTAATGTAACCAAGTTATATGACTTTTATCACGGATGTATATAATGATTAACAATAAAGCAACGTAAAGATAAGAGACAATATTTTTGAACGTTTAATTCTTTATTAGAAGTTAATCAAAAAGAACCGTACCCAAGTGTTTGCGGAATAACACTTGGGATTGAAATGACAAGTGTGGTATTGACTCCTCTCTAAACTTAAAACAATGTTTGAGTGACAACTAAGGTCCCACTTAGCTATCTCAGGGGCTATGTTGTTCTTTGTAGGAGTAAAAGTGGTTTGTGAATGCTTTGCATTAATTGCACAAACTTGTCAACTTTTACTCCTCACTTATGTTGCCTATTTATAAAAAAATATGAACAACTCTATTATACAATGGACCTACGCGTTCCTTAATAAAATCTTGGTAGATTTTATTCTTTGGCAAGGGAAACTTCTTTAGGTTAACTCCAAAAGGTGCTTTCTGATGACAGACTGGATTTAACCATTTGAGGAAAGTTTGACCTTAAAGTGATAAAGCACTTTAATAAAACAGTTCAAACTATCCCGCCCAGTCCAGCCAAATCTTCAGTCTTCAAGTCATCAGTCTTCAATACCATGATAGTTGTTGAGGAAACTTGGGGTTCAGTGAGTTATTGTCATCGTCACTGAACCCATCACCTTTTTCTTGGCTTAGATCACACTCACTGAGTTCCGCCTCACTGAATGGAGAACCTTTTTTCTTAGGCTCGGTCTAAGCATCCTGAAGATGACTCACTGAGTTACTATTCACTCAGTGACTTGTTTACACTTAGGTGATTTTACGTTCAAATTCTTGTTAAAAGAAGATTGGGGAATTCAGTGACCCAACATCTTTTTTTTTGAAACATTAAATTGTAATAAAAAGTTTTCTACATGTGCATTTAATCTTAATTTATTTTCACTTGTTAAAAAAAACAAATCAAAGTTAATTCTTGTATAGAATAATTTCACTTGTGAAAAAAAAGTTTTTTTCTTCATATGCATTTAATCTTATCTCTCTGAATTTATTTAAAAATGTGAAAAATAACTGAATTTATTTTCACTTGTGAAAAAACAAAAACAAATTAAAGAGAATTTCTTTTCACTTCTGAAATTATTCTTGTCTTCAAATAAATTCCATGTGTAGAATAATTTCATATGTGAAAATAAAAATAAAATTTAACTTGTGAAATACTTTGAATAATTAACTTTATTAAATATTCTGAAGAAAAAAAATAAAGTATTCCTCACGTGCATTTAGTTTGAATTTATTTCGCTTGTGAAAATACAGAAACAAAATAAAGTTCATTTAACATTCTAATGTTGTAAAATAAATGTATTATATTTAAGATGATAAACATATTTAATGCAAAATTTAATTCATAATTGATCCAAAACTAGGTGAATTTTAAAATAATTTTTTATATGTGTTTTTATAGAGAGATGTTGGAAAAAGAAAAAGTCCTATGATTAATACAAAATTTAATTCATATCCGATCCAAACTACGTTAATTGAATTAATAGCAAGATATTTTGAAAGTCCCATAGTCATGCGTTGTTTCTTTTTTTTTGAAAATTAAATTGTAATAATAATTGCAATAAAATGTTTTCCAGATGTGCATTTAATCTGAATTTATTTTTGCTTGTGAAATAACAAAAACAAATCAAAGTTAATTCTTGTATAGAATAATTTCACTTGTGAAAAAAAAAAGTTTTTTCTTTAATGTTATTTCTTTGAAAATTTGAAGAAACTGAATTAATTTTCACTTTTGAAAAAACAAAAACACATTAAAGTTCTTTCTATTCACTTGTGAAAAAAAAACAAAATCAAAGTTCTTTCTTTTCTTCAAAACAAATTCGATGTATAGAGAAATTTCATTTGTGAAAAAGAATAAAATTTTTCTCATATGAATTTAATTTTATCTCTCTGAATTTATTTTAAAATATTAAAAAGCTAAATTTCTTTTCACTTGTGAAAAACAAAATAAGTTTAAAGAGAATTTATTTAGTTTATGAAAAAAAAAACAAAAAAAAAAGAAAAAACAAACAAATTAAAGTTCATTCTTGTCTTCAAACATATAGAATAATTTCACTTGTGAAAAAAATAAAGTTTTCCTCATATGCATTTAATCTTATCTCTCTGAATTTATTTTAAAATGTATTTCACTTGTGAAAAAACAAATTAAATATTGTAAGTGTGCATTGTTGATAGAACATTAAAATCAAATTCAAACATCTTAGATTAAAAACACGAAATTAATCATTCAAAACAAACTTTTTCTTATTTAATAAAGATACATAAAAAGATACAAATCAATTTAAAGGGATTTCTCGGGGTCAAATGCTAAGTGACAATTATCCTAATCAAGACCTTCCAAAACCTCCTCATCATTGTCTTTGTCTACATCATCCGACTTCTCTTCAACAGAATCGAATGGTTCAAATTCTTTCTCATCTTCATCAATCTAAAGCAAAGATTGTTTCTTTGCTAATTCCTTTCTTTCAGACTCCCACCACTTGTATCACTCATTAAAATCTCACTTTCCTTCTTTTTCAAAGTTTGGAAAGTTATATTGTTCCTCATCTATATACAAAATACGATCATAAGTGAATAAAACAGAAAATTTATATGAATGTTAAAATTAGTTTAAAATGTGGTTCAAAGGAATTAAAATTGTTATATACACCTATAGTTGATTCATTATTGCTTTAATCTTCTCCTTTCTCTTTTGTTTCCCTGAAATAAAATAAAACTAAGTTAATTCGCATACATAGGTTGTTGTAACAAATATGATTTGGTAAGCTTAACGTGTTAGAAAGTTTTGCTTACTTTTACTGCTCCGACATAACATTGTTCTCCATTTCCATGACATTAACAAACTCAGTCATAACTTTGAATATGAGTTTAAGATTTTGTTTAAAGATTGAAGAAAAAACATTTTTTATATGTGATTCTTGAAAATGGTTTTTATAGAGAGATGTATGAAAAAGAAAAAGTCCTATGTTTAACGGAAAATTTAATTCATATTTGATCCAAACTAGGTGAATTGAATTAGTAGCAGGGAATTTTGAAAGTCTCATAGTCATGCGTTGTTTCTTTTTTTCGAAACATTAAATTGTAATAAAAAGTTTTCCACATGTGCAGTTAATCTGCATTTATTTTCACTTGTAAAAAAAACCAATCAAAGTTAATTCTTGTATACAATAATTTCACTTGTGAAAAAAAAGTTTTTTTTCCTCATATGCATTTAATCTTATCTCTCTGAATTTATTTAAAAATGTGAAAAAAAACACTGAATTTCTTTTCACTTGTGAAAAAACAAAAACAAATTAAAGAGAATTTATTTTCACTTCTGAAATTATTCTTGTCTTCAAACAAATTCCATGTGTAGAATAATTTCATATGTAAAAAAAAAAATTAACTTGTGAAATACTTTGAATAATTAACTTTATTAAATATTCTGAAAAAAAATAAAGTATTCCTCACGTGTATTTAGTTTGAATTTATTTCGCTTGTGAAAATACAGAAACAAAATAAAGTTCATTTACCATTCTAATTTTGTAAAATAAATGTATTATATTTAAAATGATAAACATATTTAATGCAAAATTTAATTCATATTTGATCCAAACTAGGTGAATTTTAAAATAATTAACTTTTATATGTGTTTTTATAGAGAGATGTTGGAAAAAGAAAAAGTCCTATGATTAATACAAAATTTAATTCATATTTTATCCAAACTAGGTGAATTGAAATAATAGCAGGATATTTTGAAAGTCCCATAGTCATGCGTTGTTTCGATTTTTTGAAAATTAAATTGTAATAATAATTGCAATAAAAAGTTTTCCACGTGTGCATTTAATCTGAATTTATTTTAGCTTGTGAAATAACAAAAACAAATCAAAGTTAATTCTTGTATAGAATAATTTCACTTGTGAAAAAAAAAAATTTTTCTTTAATGTTATTTCATTGAAAATTTGAAGAAACTGAATTAATTTTTACTTTTGAAAAAACAAAAACACATTAAAGTTCTTTCTTTTCACTTGTGAAAAAAAAAACAAAATCAAAGTTCTTTCTTTTCTTCAAAACAAATTCGATGTATAGAGAAATTTCATTTGTGAAAAAGAATAAAATTTTTCTCATATGAATTTAATTTTATCTCTCTGAATTTATTTTAAAATATTAAAAAGCTAAATTTCTTTTCACTTGTGAAAAACAAAATAAGTTTAAAGAGAATTTATTTAGTTTATGAAAAAAAAAACAAAAAAAAAAAAAAAAACAAACAAATTAAAGTTCATTCTTGTCTTCAAACATATAGAATAATTTCACTTGTGAAAAAAATAAAGTTTTCCTCATATGCATTTAATCTTATCTCTCCGAATTTATTTTAAAATGTATTTCACTTGTGAAAAAACAAATTAAATATTGTAAGTGTGCATTGTTGATAGAACATTAAAATCAAATTCAAACATCTTAGATTAAAAACACGAAATTAATCATTCAAAACAAACTTTTTCTTATTTAATAAAGATACATAAAAAGATACAAATCAATTTAAAGGGATTTCTCGGGGTCAAATGCTAAGTGACAATTATCCTAATCAAGACCTTCCAAAACCTCCTCATCATTGTCTTTGTCTACATCATCCGACTTCTCTTCAACAGAATCGAATGGTTCAAATTCTTTCTCATCTTCATCAATCTAAAGCAAAGATTGTTTCTTTGATAATTCCTTTCTTTCAGACTCCCACCACTTGTATCACTCATTAAAATCTCACTTTCCTTCTTTTTCAAAGTTTGGAAAGTTATATTGTTCCTCATCTATATACAAAATACGATCATAAGTGAATAAAACAGAAAATTTATATGAATGTTAAAATTAGTTTAAAATGTGGTTCAAAGGAATTAAAATTGTTATATACACCTATAGTTGATTCATTATTGCTTTAATCTTCTCCTTTCTCTTTTGTTTCCCTGAAATAAAATAAAACTAAGTTAATTCGCATACATAGGTTGTTGTAACAAATATGATTTGGTAAGCTTAACGTGTTAGAAAGTTTTGCTTACTTTTACTGCTCCGACATAACATTGTTCTCCATTTCCATGACATTAACAAACTCAGTCATAACTTTGAATATGAGTTTAAGATTTTGTTTAAAGATTGAAGAAAAAACATTTTTTATATGTGATTCTTGAAAATGGTTTTTATAGAGAGATGTATGAAAAAGAAAAAGTCCTATGTTTAACGGAAAATTTAATTCATATTTGATCCAAACTAGGTGAATTGAATTAGTAGCAGGGAATTTTGAAAGTCTCATAGTCATGCGTTGTTTCTTTTTTTCGAAACATTAAATTGTAATAAAAAGTTTTCCACATGTGCAGTTAATCTGCATTTATTTTCACTTGTAAAAAAAACCAATCAAAGTTAATTCTTGTATACAATAATTTCACTTGTGAAAAAAAAGTTTTTTTTCCTCATATGCATTTAATCTTATCTCTCTGAATTTATTTAAAAATGTGAAAAAAAACACTGAATTTCTTTTCACTTGTGAAAAAACAAAAACAAATTAAAGAGAATTTATTTTCACTTCTGAAATTATTCTTGTCTTCAAACAAATTCCATGTGTAGAATAATTTCATATGTAAAAAAAAAAATTAACTTGTGAAATACTTTGAATAATTAACTTTATTAAATATTCTGAAAAAAAAATAAAGTATTCCTCACGTGTATTTAGTTTGAATTTATTTCGCTTGTGAAAATACAGAAACAAAATAAAGTTCATTTACCATTCTAATTTTGTAAAATAAATGTATTATATTTAAAATGATAAACATATTTAATGCAAAATTTAATTCATATTTGATCCAAACTAGGTGAATTTTAAAATAATTAACTTTTATATGTGTTTTTATAGAGAGATGTTGGAAAAAGAAAAAGTCCTATGATTAATACAAAATTTAATTCATATTTTATCCAAACTAGGTGAATTGAAATAATAGCAGGATATTTTGAAAGTCCCATAGTCATGCGTTGTTTCGATTTTTTGAAAATTAAATTGTAATAATAATTGCAATAAAAAGTTTTCCACGTGTGCATTTAATCTGAATTTATTTTAGCTTGTGAAATAACAAAAACAAATCAAAGTTAATTCTTGTATAGAATAATTTCACTTGTGAAAAAAAAAAAGTTTTTTCTTTAATGTTATTTCATTGAAAATTTGAAGAAACTGAATTAATTTTTACTTTTGAAAAAACAAAAACACATTAAAGTTCTTTCTTTTCACTTGTGAAAAGAAACAAAATCAAAGTTCTTTCTTTTCTTCAAAAAAAAAATCGATGTATAGAGAAATTTCATTTGTGTAAAAGAATAAAATTTTTCTCATATGAATTTAATTTAATCTCTCTGAATTTATTTTAAAATATTAAAAAACTGAATTTATTTTCACTTGTGAAAAAAAAAAAAAAGTTTAAAGAGAATTTATTTAATTTATGAAAAAAAAAACAAATTAATGTTCATTCTTGTCTTCAAACGTATAGAATAATTTCACTTGTGTGAATAAATAAAATTTTCCTCAAATGAATTTAATATTATCTCTCTGAATTTATTTAAAATATTAAAAAACTGAATTTCTTTTCACTTGTGAAAAACAAAATAAGTTAAAAGTGAATTTATTTAACTTATAAAAAAAACAAATTAAAGTTCATTCTTGTCTTCAAACATATAGAATAATTTCACTTGTGAAAAAAATAAAGTTTTCCTCATATGCATTTAATCTTATCTCTCTGAATTTATTTTAAAATGTATTTCACTTGTGAAAAAACAAATTAAATATTGTAAGTGTGAATTGTTGATAGAACATTAAAATCAAATTCAAACATCTTAGGTTAAAAACAGGAAATTAAACATTCAAAACAAACATTTTCTTATTTAATAAAGATACATAAAAAGATACAAATCAATTTAAAGGGATTTCTCGGGGTCAAATGCTAAGTGACAATTTTCGTAATCAAGACCCTTCAAAACCTCCTCATCATTGTCTTTCTCTGCATAATCCGACTTCTCTTCAACAGAATTGAATGGTTCTAATTCTTTCTTATCTACAGCAATCTGAAGCAAAGATTGTTTCTTTGCTAATTCTTTTCTTTCAGACTCCCACCACTAGTATCACTCATTAAAATCCCACTTTCCTTCTTTTTCAAAGTTTGGAAAGTTATATTGTTCCTCAACTATATACAAAATACGATCATAAGTGAATAAAACAGAAAATTTATATGAATGTTAAAATTAGTTTAAAATGTGTTTCAAAGGAATTTAAAATTGTTACGTATACCTATAGTTGATTCATTATTGCTTGAATCTTCTCCTTTCTCTTTTGTTTCCTTGAAATAAAATAAAAATAATTTAATTCGCATACATAAGTTGTTGTAACAAATATGATTTGGTAAGCTTAACGTGTTAGAAAGTTTTGCTTACTTTAACTGCTCAGACATAACATTGTTCACAATTTCCATGTCGTTAACAAACTCAGTCATAACTTTGAACATGAGTTTAAGATTTTGTTTTAAGATTGTAGAAAAAACGTTTTTGATATGTGATTGTTGAAAATGGTTTTAATAGAGAGATGTAGGAAAAAGAAAAAGTCTTATGTTTAATGCAAAATTTAATTCATATTTGATCCAAACTAGGTGAATTGAATTAGTAGTAGGGAATTTTGAAAGTCTCATAGTCGTGCGTTGTTTCTTTTTTTTTTTTTGAAACATTAAATTGTAATAAAAAGTTTTCCACATGTGCATTTAATCTGAATTTATTTTCACTTGTGAAAAAAAAACAAATCAAAGTTAATTCTTGTATAGAATAATGTCACTTGTGAAAAAAAAAGTTTTTTTTTCCTCATATGCATTTAATCTTATCTCTCTGAATTTTTTTAAAAATTTGAAAAAAACTGAATTTATTTTCATTTGTGAGAAAACAAAAACAAATTAAAGAGAATTTAATTTCACTTCTGATAAAAGAAAAAAATATTCCATTTATTCTTGTCTTAAAACAAATTCCATGTGCAGAATAATTTCATTTGTGAAAAAAATAAAATTTAACTTGTGAAATACTTTGAATAATTAACTTTATTAAATATTTTGAAAAAAAATTATAGTATTCCCCATGTGCATTTAGTTTGAATTTATTTATCTTGTGAAAATATAGAAACTAAATAAAGTTCATTTACCATTCTAATGTTGTAAAATAAATGTATTATATTTAAAATGATAAACATATTTAATGCAAAATTTAATTAATATTTGATCAAAACTAGGTGAATTTTAAAATGATCAACATATTTAATGCAAAATTTATTTCATATTTAGTAGTAGTTAATTTTGAAAGTCTCATAGTCATGCGTTGTTTCCATTTTTTGAAACAATAAATTGTAATAATCAAAATTATAAAATATTGAAATAAAATCGAAATTATATTAAATATTGTATGATATTTCTTTTTTAAAATTTAAATGTTAACATATTTCCTCATATGCATTTAATCTTATCTCTCTTAATTTATTTTAAAATTCCATGCCCATTTAAAATAGTCTGAAACTACATCTGAAAAAACAAATAAAAAGTTTTCCACATGTTAACATATACTTTTAAAAAAATAGAAGTTTATTCTTGTCGTCAAACAAATACCATGTATAGATTAATTTCACTTGTGAAGAAAAAAAGTTATCCTCATATGCATTTAATCTTATCTCTCTGAATTTATTTTAAAATGTGGAAATATTAAATTTATTTTCGCTTGTGAAAAAACAAAAACAAATAAAAGTTCATTCTTATCTTCAAACAAATTCCATGTATAGAATAATTTCACTTGTGAGATAAAAATAAAGTTTTTGTCATATGCACTTAATTTTAAAATGTTAAAAAACTAAATTTATTTTCAGTTGTGAAAAAAAATTAAAGTGAATTTATTTTCACTTGTGAATAAAAAACTAAAGTGAATTTATTTTCAATTGTTAAAAAAAAACAAATCAAAGTTCATTCTTGTCTTCAAAAAAATTCCATGTATAGAATAATTTCACTTGTGAAAAAACAAAAACATATTCTTTTAGTAAAAAATGTATAAACTATCATAACAATCTTGAACATGTCAATTTATTCTATTATTTTAATTTCACTTGTGAAAAAAAAAACATCTCATGCAACATAAAATTAGTAAAAATAGTAAAACTAAAATAAATGTATTATATTTAAAAAGATCAACATATTCTGAAAAATTGCAAACAACAATACTAGTGATATTAAAAATCAAAAAACATAATGGAAAAATAACATTTTACTATTCTCAACTCGCTTCTTCGTTTTTCACTAGTATTCTTCATCTTTGAAAAAATATAACTGTTCCTTATATTCATTCGAAAAGATTGCATCTTTTATCTCTATTCTGAATTGTTGCTTCAATAAGTTCTTTTCTTATGGCCTTCTCTATTTTAGTGAATTCTGCAACTTCTTTTAGAAAATTATTCCTGCATTTATTATTCTCTGACAAAATTATCCTTGCAACAAATTTTGATCAGGTAAGAAGGAAAAAAATCATTACAAAAAATATAATTTAAAAATTAAAAGTTAAATTAAAATGTATTTATTCAAATTATTTCACATATGAAAAAATCAGTCAAAAAAGCCTATTTGAAGATACAAAAAAAATGTATTTATTCAAAGTATTTCACATGTGAAAAAGTATGAAAATTAAATATCATAATATAAAGTATATTAAAACTTTGAAAGACAAGTGAGAAACCTGAGTAAGTCAAGTTGTATGTTCCTTAGATTCCTTCAAAAACCCATAATCCCATTTACTTTCACTCTCACCAAAATACATAGTTCTCCAACGCATCTTGAATCTTTCTGGAATAAGTTTTCCAAATGTATATCCAATGCATGATGAATTGTATTCGGAGTGGAATTGTACAAACATTTTAATCTGCATAATTAAAAATAAGTTAAAGATAAATTTTGAAAAAGTAATAATAAAAAAATATACATATATATACATTTTTTAATTTTTTCTTACCAAAATTTCAGGAATACAACAATGTCTATTTTCGTTTTCTTCATAAACACTTGAACTGTCTATAATTAGAACTTTATGTTTCTTCAAATGGAATACATATCAAAAAGAAGTGGTCCGCACAGCAAATAGGAAAGAATACCTGATAATATATATGTATGTATATATATATATATATATATATATATATATATATATATATATATATAGAGTGAGGATCACGTGCGGATACAATTTTTTAGTGCGGACGTGCGGATGGATCTGAACCGCCCATTCCAGATCTGATCTTGACTTTTTGTAAAAAAAGTCAAGATCTGACGCTAATATCACGGTACCAATTGATCATGAAAACGATTTTTTTGATTTTTTTCCTTCTCAGCGATCCTTACTCTAGTTGTGTTCTTTTATTTTTTTATTTTTTCAGATTTTTCTGAGCACTTTTTTCTTTTTTGATTATGAGTGCTAATGTGATATTAATGATATTATGAGTGGTACCGTGATATTAAGCTTTTTTACATGTAAAAATGAACTGTGATATCACGATATTAAGAAAAAGTTAAAGTGATATTAAAAAAAAATTAACTTTGATATTAAAAAAGCATGATAGTTACGGCGATATTAACAATTTTTATTAAGAAAAAGTTTTTACGATATTAAAAAAGTTATTGTGATATTAAATTTTTTATTAAAAAAAAAGTTTTCAGAATCTGATTTTGACTTTTTTACAAAAGTCAATATCTGATCTTGACTTTGTCAAGATCAGATCTTGACTTTTGTAAAAAAGTCAAAATCAGATTCTGATATCACAATACCTTTAACGATGAAAACGATTTTTTTTTGAAATTTTTTTCAGCGATTCTTAATTATTTGTTGTCCTCTTTATTTTTAAAATTTTTTTAGATTTTTTTGAATTTTTTTCGGAAAAAAGCTAATACGATAGTAACGATCTTAAAAAAAGACGGGATATTTACGATATTGCCACTCCGCCTTTTTCAGATGGTTGACTAGATGGAGGGCTAAGATTCGTCCGTACCATCCGTACTAAAAGACAAAAACGTACCTGATCCTCACCCTATATATATATATATATATATATATATATATATATATATATATATATATATATATATATCAAATAAGGAATACATATAATATTTCAAGAATACATATTTGATAAAAACTAATACAAAATTAAAAAGTCATACCAATTTGAAATTTTCAGATGCTGCAATCCTTTTTGCTTTGTAATCACCTAGTAAAGTTTTTTTTTTTTAAACCTCATACTTCTCGGGATATATTGTAGAATTATTCAGTGTGTCATTTGTCTAAATAAAATTAAACATAATAGTCAATAACTGACTCTAAATAAAAACTGAATTACAAGATTCTAGTAATCTGTGACATATTTTCTAAACTTAAATAATCGGCTCTAAATAAACAATGCACTTCAAAATATTCACATATGAAGAAAATCAACAATTAATCCCCTATAAATCAACACTGAAGAACAAATAATTTCATAAAAAATGATTTACGCATCTAAATAATTCCCAGATAGTTTTATTCACAAGTGAAATACCGTTTATAAAAATTAAATAATCCGATCTAAATAAATATTGAAGTAAATATAATCAAAACTGAAGTACAAATACTCTCATAATATATGATTTACGCAACTAACTCTTTCATAGATAATTATCTTCACAAGTGAAAATATTGTTTCTAAACTTAAATAATCAGCTCTAAATAAACAATAGAGAACACTATTCTCAAAATTCTATAATCGATGATTTACAGAACTAAATCAAATCCTAGATTGTTTTCTTCACAACTGAAAATATTGTTTTTAAAAATTAAATAATCTCTCTAAATCAGTGCTGAAGAAAAAGTAATAAAAATTAAATTAAAAATAATAATGATTTACACAACTAAATAATATCAAAGATTATTTTCTTCACAAGTGAAAATATAATTCTAAACTAAAGATGATTTTAAGTTTAAAAGTGAAAAGATATTTGTTTTATAAAGATGTGGATCAAAATTAAAAAACATTTACCACACTTGGTTTGAAAAAAAATATCTAGATGAACTTTCTGCAGCTTTGAAACGCTTCATATAGTTTAACTCATCTGACCATGCTTCTATAACATCTGCATTTACTCTCAGTCCAGGAGCTAACGTCTCAAGAGATAAACGAATTAACTTTGTATTAGATGAAATAGAGTCATATACCACATCACTGCAAAAATATATATACATTTTTGGAAGTTATTAATAAATTTCACAAGCGAAAAAAGGAAAAAATTATTAACTAATTCCTCACCACTTGGCTAGTTTGTTCATGCATCATAAAGAGTGTATCAGCCACCCTTTCTTCACCTAATTTCAATGCAACATTTGGAAGAATCTGCCAAACTTTGAATGGAGATCTTGAATTTGCTGCAACACCAACATCACGCCTTGGATTTTGTCTAATAGATGTTTCCTTAACTTCTGGCTTGGTTTCAAATTCAGGGCTCAAAGAAAAACTTGGTCCTTCATCCAAACTATGTTTCGGAAAGTAGGATTCGGGTTCTGTTTGTGAATCAATTACTGCACTACTAAAACTTGGGAAAGGATTAACTTTATTTTCATCTTCAAAACCTTCCAATTTTATCTTCTTTTCATCTTCTTCAAAAAATCCTTGAGTAGGAAGAATAACAACATCAATATCCTTGCAAAAAGTAACCCTTTTACCAATTCTATATGGGGAAAAGATAATCTTCTTTTCAGCTTCTTTCAAAATTTCAGGAACCTCACAAATCTGAAAATCATTCAGACCTCCTTCTGTAGATTCTTTAATGTAATTTTTATTGAACAGTTTATCCAATTCATTATTCTTTATTTGCACACAATCAATTCGTTCTGTATCAATACTTTTTAAAAAAGGAATTTCAAACGTATTAAAACCAATATTATCATATTTTTCCACATCTTTGACCATGTCTTCATCTGATTCATCAGTTGGGTGGCTGCACTCTCCTTTTTCATAATTTCCTAATTCACTATTCCAGCAACCATCATCAAAAGTTTGCACTTCATCCTCTTCATATTCATTATAATTATCTAAATCATCCTCTTCATTCTCTAAATCTTTTTCTTTTTTCCTTTGATTATCATAAAGATCTAAATTCTTTTCCTTATCATATCCATACAGATCAATATTACGAATACAAATGTTGAACTTAGCTTTTATCTCTTTAAGCCTCGGATTATCTGGATCTTCACTAAACCATAAAGTGAAATCATACTCCAAATCATTAACTATTGAGTCAAGCAAATCAACTTTCTGATCAAGTATATCCAGTTTTGAGTCCGACTGTTTAAAAAATCAAAAAATAAATAAACAAATAAATAAATAAATACTACTTGTGAAGATTCTGCAAGTGAAATAAAATAATTGTCTCCAAATTAATACTACAATATAATATTATTAAAACAAACCTTTCTTCTTGAAAAATCACTGTCATTTAAATCATCTTCATATCTATCAAGAATACCAAAACCACCATTATCAATTTCAAAACTCTGTCTCTTTTTAATCATATTAGTAGTCCATAAAGTGATTGCAGGAATTTCGTGTCACAAACATACTGATTCACATTTTGTGCATTGAACATAAATAAGCTGCAAAATTAAACAAGAATAATTATTTTTCAAAGAATTCAAAAAAAAAAAAAAAAAAAAAAATCCTATTCACATGTGAAAATTTTAAATAGTCCAAGTATAAAATAAAATAAAATCTAAGAAAGTAAAATCTAATTATATAATTTTCACAAAATAAACTTAACAAATAATCCAAGTATAAAATAATATCTAATAAAACAATTTTCACTATTCAGAAAACTATATTTAAGTATAAAAATAAAATTTTCACATGTGAACAATTGAAGAAAAAAAATAATAATGTATTGAAATGAACACTTACAGTAAGTGCTGTCAGAGGTCCAGAATAGTAACTTTCAGAATTATCTCTCACCCAACCTTGTTTGCTAACTTTCAAGCTGTCATAGACGTACTTACACCAATCTATACTCACAATTTTTGTATCCTCACGAATATACTTGAGAATTTCTTGAGGCCTACATTGTCCACCCTTTCCTCCCAATCTAAAAACACTTGAAAATAGAACAAGTATGTTCAAATTGAATAGAATTCCATCAACTTCAGTCTCTTTGACCACATCAGCAACTTTCTTAGGTGTTGGATACCTACCATCAAATTGAAAATACCATCTTTCACTTAAATCAGAAGCCCTTATCTTAGCCAAATGATGAATATCTATACCTCCTAATGGCACACCCAAAACTAAATGAATTAATTCTGGTGTTATTTCTATATCATAATTCAGAAGCTTAAGTTTCATCTCGCTTGGAATGAGTTTGTCAACAACAAAATGACCTATTTTAACCGGGATTTCTTCTACTGCCATTTCGTAAAGCGATCCAAAACCAATATCGATCAAAAATTTTCTTTGAGCTAATGTCAGTTTCCTCATCAAATTTTACAGAACTTTTGGAGAAGCCCCAGTTCTAAGAGATATCCATCCATTAACAACCTCACAATTTTCATCAACAGAAACAATATTCTTCTTCTTAATCTTTTTAGATTTGTCAACTTCAACATCAAGTTCCAATTTCTCAACAAACTCATTTTCTGAAACAACAACTTCGTCATGAACTTTATGTTTTTTGGAAACATTATTCTTCCTCTTCCTCTTTTAGGTTTATCATCATTTTTTTATAACATTTATCAATAACTTCCACATCTGGCTTGCTAGAAATTCTATTAACCGAAATAATCCTAGCATCATTTGACTTAGCAAAACCTCTAAATCAAAATCTTGAAGTAATTTTCTCTTAGTTTCCTCTATGACTTCAGAACTTTGAACACTTTATTCTACTCCCATTATTATCAGATGATTTAGACTTTTTCTTACTGCTAATACTATTAAGAAAAATCATATCCTTAGCTCGAATTGCTGATCCTTTCATTCCAAAGCGTTTTACCTTCAGAACATCAGACTCTTTACTTGATACATTTAAATAATTCAGAATAATGTACACATAATAATTTTTCACATGTGAAAAAGTTTTAAATCTAATATACAATAAAATAACATTTGACATGCCAAATTGTGTATACAAATAAACATAATATTCACATGTGAAAATATACTATAACTGTATTAAGTATATCAAATAAACATAATATTCACTAAATTGTGTATAACTGCATTATGCGAAATTGTTCTCAGGACACGACACTTTGCAAAAATTTATAAAAGGTCATTATAAGTCATCTAAATTTTCACATGTCAAAACATTTTAACAAATAAACAAATAGAGAAAATGTAAAATACAGATCTAACTAAACAGATCTAAAACAAAACCAATTGTATAAATAATTCAAACACGTAGACAAACACATTTGACACTTAAAACACTACGCGTCTAACCTAATGTAGACTTAGATGCCACATACTGTTAGACACTAATACATACAAGAACCTATCACATCAGTGCATTACACCAAATGCATTAATTAGTCAAAAAAAAAAACAAAAACACTTTTCGACACTTAAACACTATACGCCTAAACACTTTTCTACATCTAAAACACAATACACGCTACCTAATAGAACAATATTTGCCACAAAACATAACCTATTGCATTACTTCTTTACAACTACTACATCGATCTTTCAAATACACTCACATAAATTTTACACAACCAAAACATAACATACTGCGTCATGTATTCAAATAAACATAACATAGAAAATAATAACCTAAATCAAGGCTATTTGAAGTGGCTGACTTAAGTCATTTACTATTTCAAAATTGTTAAATCAAATAAATAAAACACGATTTGAGTATAATAAAACTAAGAAATTGATGCAGTAACAATTTTAGGGTTTGTAGATTAACTTACGAGAAGCTTTGAGTCGCCTGACATTCGTCTTCACCATAGGTATGATGCAGTAACTATTTAGTGTGTGAATTTAGTATGTGTTTTAATTTAGAGAATTTAGTGTATGAGATAGAGAGAGAAATGTGTGAAATTTAGGGAATAAATGAAGTTAGATCTAATTAGATGTTGTATTAAAAGTTGTTACAGATAATTTTTTATTTAGAATATTAGTTTGTAATGATACATTTTTGCCCTTCAACTTTTGTGTTAATATGACAATTGATCTAGTTTTGGGTGCTCTAAGAGATTGTTGGACTTAAGCACATATAAAAGTTCATTTTTTCACTTTTGAAAAATAAAATCTTTTCAGTTGTGAAAATTACAAAAAATAACCAATTTGAAAAACATATATAAAAGTTCTGAATCAAAATAAACATAGACACTTTTCAAAAAACAATAACTTTCAAACTAAATGTTTATATAATTCAAAATAAACAATTTGAAAAAACAACAAGTAAATATGAAATTTAACCAACAATACAAAAATCTATGAATCAAATATGAAAAGTTAATAAACAAAATAAAATCAATATGAAAACTGGTTAAGGCTTGAAAGTTAACCAATACATTTACATTTATGAATGATTAATTAAAAAGCTTAACAAACTATTTTTCTAGAATCAGCTAAATAATATTGAGATGAAGAATTATTTTTACATGTTACAATAAAATTATTTCACTTGTGAAAATTATCAGAAACAAAAAAGTTTCAAAAACACATAAAAATACAAACTTAAAATACAAACTTAGAATACAAAGTTAGATAATAACCAAAAAGAAATAGATAATAACCCATGTATGACTCACGTAATTCATTTTAACTAAATAATTCAAAGGTTAGTAGGTTTTCTTTTATTTCTTTTATTTTATTTATTTACTCCCTCCGTCTCAAAATATAAGTCCAATTTGACTTTTTGAATCGAACTTTGACCTTAAATATTTTTGTTTGTATTATATAATATTTGATGCAAAATATATCAATGGATAGTGTTTTATATGTATTTTCATTTGGTATAATTTTCATCAAGTGATATATAATACAAAATGATATTTACGGTCAAAGTTTGATTAAAAAGGTCAAACTGGACTTATATTTTGGGACGGAGGTAGTATTTATTTTTAACTGACGTAGGTTGATAATTCAAAGTTAGGTAGTCTAGGTTTCAAAATCATATGCTAATAAAATTCAAAATCAAAACACATAAACATATAAATGTTAATAAAATTCAAAATTAAAACACAAAATCCAATTATTTGTTCACCAACTAACTACACATTAAAAACTCTAGCTAATTATTTTCAGTTTTCGATTTCCACATTTTAATTTTTTTAATTTTGGTGGCCCAATCATTACAAAGAGGCCCTTAAATACACTAACAAAATACACATATATCAGTTATGCATGAACTACTTAAACTCAAGCCTCATCTTATCTACCTATTATATAAGATAGAGCATTCTTTTTACAGTAGATTAATGAGAAGGTGCCACAGAAGCACACCAAATATTGACACCTATTGTTCTTCTTCATTTGCAGGAATCCTCAAATTTACTGTGTAAGCTTGAAAAGAAGACAAGTCATAATAAGAACAGTGAGCTACTACTAATACTTGACCAAATATCTACTCTTTCATAATGTACCCATTTTATTTCAACCACTACTCTCCATCTCTCTCTAACTCCAACAATCGTCCGTCTATTTCCTACTCTCGACACCATTTTCCGACCATCAATTCTTGATTATTCTCTCTGCAAACATATAATGATTTAACAAGATAGTGACTTAACTGATGTCTTATTTCCTTATAAACTGAAATATTCTGTTTTTAGTCACTGTTTCTTTTTAGGTTGCAGGTTTTGACTGGGATTGCTTTTTCAAGTGAAAACTCTCAATGAATAAAAGGTTTTGTTTATATTAAACAAACATGCCTTTGAAAAGGTTTTATTTCTAAGGATGTGTCTCAGTTTTAGATTTCTATATTTACATTTTTGTATGTATGTATTGATTTTTTGGAATGTTATCAGGTTTACGGAATTGTGAAATGGATCGGGTGTTGGAACTGGATGGGTCAGATATATGGACCAAGTTGTGACATCATTAAAATCCATATGTCAAGTTGTACGGACTACGGACAATGGAGATTAAGAGATGTGGTATGAGTGATTTACAGAAATATAAGTTAGTTGGTGCGTTTTAGCCTTTTGGTATGAAGTTTGATTGTAGTGGTATGGTTGAAGTAGGTGGCGTAAAGGTGATCGATTATGTAACAGTAAACATGTTTTATCTGATTATGAGGTCAAGTACAGGGTGTGACATTGGTCTTCAAAATGAAACAAGAGTTCTTATTTATTTACATGCAAGACGTATTTACGCACACAAATAAAAAAATTTCACATGTGAAAATTATGATAATAAAAAATTAAAAAAAAACATATAAAAGTTCTTAATCGCAATAGACATAAGAACTATCAAATATTTGCATATATAAACTAAACGTAAGCTTTGATAATTATTTTTACATGTTACTAATTATTTTTGCATGTTACAATAAAATTTAGTAGAATAACTAAACTTAAGATTAGTTGGTTGTCAAAAAGCAAATAAATATGAAATTTAACCAACAATAGAAAAATCTCTGAATCAAATTTGAAAGTTTATAAAGAAACTAAAATCAATATGAAAATTAATTTTACAATTCATTGACATTTAAGAATAATTGATTAAAAAATCTTACATAAAATCTCAACAAACTATTCAGCTTTAATCAGCAAACTATTTAGTAACAATATAAAATAAATATAAAAATATAAAATATTTAAAATAAAAATGTAAAATATTTTCATATTTCTAGATTATTTCTAATAGTAATAAATTCTAATTTAAAGTTAATATATAATGGACTTAAGTAGGGGCTCTTTTTAAATTTGACCCCTTTTTTTAGCCTATCCAAGCCCAGGCCGTTAAAAATATAAAATATTATTAGGGTATACCTGATACATTTGCCAAACCCACTAGCAGCCGCACTACAAAAATCCATCCTCTTCCTTTTCACCTATTAACAACTTGCTCACTTAAAAAACTAGCCACCTTCTACTGTAAGTTTTATTGATCTCCTTCTTTTTATGCTACATTTTAACATTTTTTTGTGTGCATCTTTTCGAAATTTTTTCTGGTTAGGTAGTTAATTTTTAGGCACATGATAATTAGAATAATATCTGTTGATTAAAATAAACCTAGCCAATACAGATCACAAAAAAAAAAATATGTTTATTAGATATTTAAAAAAAAAAAAAAAAAAAAAAAAAAAAACTATTTGGTTTTTTGGACTTTTATAATATCTGTTGAGTAGACTAATGTATTTTAAGGTTATTCTTATTTTTAGTTTAATATGTAGATCTTTAGTCGATTAGAAAAACTTAATGTTAATTAGGTTTTAAGTGGAAAACTTTTTTTTTCACATGTGAAAATATCATTCCATTTATATTTAATTGACTACCATTTATTTATTTATAGTTTAAATCAACAGGTTATACTGAAACGGTTAAAGAATACAATTTTCTTTTTAAAATAGATGAATCAGCTATGCATGGTCTGGTAAGTTTTTAAATAATAATAGATTTTGAATGAGTATTTTTTATAGTAAAGTTAATTTTTAATGTTAATTATCAGGTTTTACCCAAAGAATTTAAGGCCTTGCATTCGCATCAGTGATTTTGGTGATTCTAAATGTATGATACATGGTCCAGGTTGGGTTAGGTATCTTGAGGATTTCAATGTTCAAGATGGATTCTATTTATACTTTCTTGAAACAGACTATGGATGTTCATTAGTTAATGAGTTTGATCAGAATGGATGCCCTACAGATCTTGAATTTTCAAGGAATTTTTATTCTAAAGAACCAAAATGTTTAACATTTTCAACTAAAGATTCCTTGAAGTTTATGGTATTTTTATTAAACTAACAACTTTTTTACTTTTATTTATTGAATTCTTTTTTAAAACTATATTATACAACTCACTTAATTATTATAATTTTTCTTTTCAGACACTTCCTTCTGATTTCGTTAATACCATTCGAAATGAAATGAATTTTAATCCTTCGTCAAGAATTAATGTTTCTACAAAATATGGTAGATTCAAAGTTAAGATTCGGTCTATTGATGGTGATTCATTTGGTTTTTATGATTTGGAATGGGAAAAAATTTGTGAACTTTGTGAAATCAAAGAAGGCTATATATTTCTATGGAGTTTTATAGAATATAATTCAGAGTTCTGGTTAGAAGTTTTTGATAAAAACTTGGTAGATATTGATGATAAAGATGTCAAGTTACCTTCAGGTTAAATTTTTAAAAGAAGATAATTTATTTTCAATCAATGATACTTTTAGTATATTCTATGATAATTTTCTTTTTATGTAGGATTTGCAAAATTTGATTTTGTGTAAAACCTGAAAATTTTAAACTTATTAAATAACCAAAATACCCCTCAATTTTCAAACTTATAAAAGACGATTAATTATTCATGACATTTCATAACAATTATAACTTAAGTATTTAACCCGTGAATACTTGAACAAATAAGCGTAATGCGAATACTAAGCTTATACAAAAATTAATTGTACACGTTAAAATATATGTCATGTTTTTTTAAGTACCTAGCCGAATAATATTTATTTTGTACACAACGAATGAAGACTCGTAATTCGTCCAGGGTCGTGATTATTTTATATATGGCAATGCTATCAATCATTTCCCCTTGATTTGGATCCTTCCTTATTTAGCCTATCACCTTTCGTTTTTCACATATCATAACCGAACCAAATTCCTTCCTATTAACACATTTACTTTTCTAAATAACAAAACAATTTATAAAAACCCTAAACACAAACCTACAAACCGGCGGCCCTATGTTCCTTCCCATTTTCTCGTTCGAATCAAGTGGTGCAAAGAGGTTTTTGTTTGGTTTCGAAGGTGAGCTAGGTATGGCTTGTCTCTAGTTCGACTAGGGCTCCGTACATGGGTTTCATTCGCATCATCCTGTTCGAATAAAGTGGTTGTAGATGTGGGGTTTTGATTGCTGCTTGATGATGATGGATGGGTATTCGATCTTGGTTCCTTTTCTTTGCATCATGACACGATTACGAGGGTATATTATCATCTCCTTGTTCATTTCGTTATTATGATTTCTGTTTAATCACGTTTCTACCTTCATAACCGCATATATATTAAATCGAATAAGATACCACTACATAAAATCAATAACACCACATGTATAATACCAAGAAAACTACATGTATAATCGACTACTTATGCATATGTGTGTGTGGATGTGTGGCTCGACAAAGTACTGATTAAACTTTACAGGTTCGAATGATAAGAGAGACATACATGTTTATTTGTTCGACCAGTTTTTAATACATATTAGAACCCCATGACTTGAGTTATAATTTTTTTTAAAAGTGATTACATGCTTACTGTCGTTATTGTTTTGATCCGAAAAATATAGAAAAAGGTATCGCAGGGTTGTTTTGTGTAGCGAAAAAGGTTGTGTTGATGGTGAGTTTTGTTGTATCTCGAAACGGGTCAAAAAGGTTGTCGTCTTAGTTCGCATTATGGGTCAATCATCTGCTGTTTTTATTATTATTATTATTATTATTATTATTATTATTATTATTATTATTATTATTATTATTATTATTATTATTATTATTATTATTATTATTATTATTATTATTATTATTATTATTATTATTATTATTATTATCTGGTTATACCTTGACCTCTAATATAGGACTGAAACATGAAATAAATATTGAGAAAATGGATGGGTGTGCTTGGTTGTTCACGTGAAAAAGGATGTGTGTATGGGTGTTTTTACGTAACTTGGTTGGCTAGTAATTTGTGTGTCCATACATCTAGGGTAAATTGCCATGAAAGGCTGTTTAGCATGCATATGTTTGTGGTGTGTGTTTAAATCTAGGCTTGGCAAGTTCACTTAACGAGTAAAAGATTAAGTGTTGAGTTAGGTGTGGCTCATGTTTTGTTTGGATTTTGCATGTACATAGAAATATAGTTGTAACACCCCAACCCAACAAGGGTAAAAATGTCACAATTTATGGTGTTACATCAGAACAAACAGGCAGATCAAAAGCTGAAAACTTACTTCAAATAACTATGGTCAAATTCTTCACTCAGTTCTACACTCAAGTCCAGAAAACTATCCCAAAAGCTATCTTGAATACCTGCCGCGGAGAAAAGAAATGCGGCTGAGCTACTAAAGCTCAGTGAACGGATATAACAAAAGTAAACTGAAATAAATGCTGAAGAACATATATATATATATAATTTGAAAAACATATATAGGTATAACAGATAATACGAAAATATGATGTGTAGGTTAAGTAAGGAATCTATACAGTCACCTGTATAAACAGAATCAGAATCTACCATGAGCTTAGAAACATATCATAAACACATAAGATGTACAAGGAGTAGCTAGCTCCATTGCACCGGAAGTGAAAGGGGTACATTGCACGTACAACCAGTCACTAAGCAAAATCATATCATATCAGAACAGAAAACAGATCTAGGATGCATCCATACGCCCTTGAAAATTAGTGCACATTCATATATAACAGAAGGGACGTGGCAGAACAACACTCAACTGCCCTAGAGTCATGCCATAGGTGCATCTATGACACGGACATGGAACCCCCATGCCTAGTGAAGCTCATGTAATAAAAGGTTCATACAGAGGTTCAAATCATACTTGTCATATCAGAAAGTTCAGAAAACCAAGTTCATGTCAAAGGTTTATAACAGAAAGTTCATAGTAAAGGTTTATCATAGTAAAGGTTCAAACAGAAGGTTCAAAACAGAAAGTTCAAAACTGAGGTTGTAATCACGAAGGAAACCTTAAAAGTAAGGTCAGAATATCCGTACCTCAAAAGCAAGGCTGACAGAAGTAGAAAGATCAAATGAGGAAGTAATACCATTCTTCAGAAATCTACACATGATATTTTATTATTAATAAATTATCTTAATTCAAATTCCTCCTTTTAATCATCTCTCCATTTTTAGTAACTTTTCATATTTAGTAACTTTCCATATTTAATAAGTTTTCACATGAAAATTAGGTTAAATCTTTAAATAAATCATTATTATGGAAATAGGGTTTATTAGAACCAAATTATGATAGTTTAAGGTCTAAAATGTCAACTTTCCATAAATTAAGGTTTTCATAGGTCATTAATCCAAATTCAAGGTCTAAAGTGTAAATATTGCAATTTCCATAATTTATCCAAGTTCAACCTTATATTACCAATATTAACAAATTAATCCTTCTATTTTGTAAAGTTCCAAAACAAACCCTCAAGTTTAACTAATTACAAGTCAAACCTTTTACTTATTTAAAGTTACAAATAAACCTTTTTAATTATTAAATTTACACAATACACCCCTATACTTATTTTATACAGATTCACCATGTATTTTTATGATTTCCAGAATTAACCTTTAAGTTTAATAATTTACAAAACACATCCTTATAGTTTTAATAATCAAATCGGTTTTAAATAAAAATCCATAAAACCTAACCCTAAGTTACCCAATCATTACTAAGATTAATTAAAACCTTAAACATCATTAATACACCAGGTTAAATATCAAAACCCTAACCCTAACCCTCTTTCTATTTCTTTTCATTTTATTTCCTTTTTCTCTAATAATCTGATTACAAAATAAATCCAAAATTGGTTTCTAGGTCTTGAAAATTATGAAGCTTATTTTTTTGATGTTATATGACTTGTAAGATACCATAATAAAATACATTTAAAGCATACAAAAATTGCATAGCTTATTACAAATCTTTTAGTCGATTTAGGGTTTATTAAGTTATATAAATTCGTATGATCAATATATCTTGCATGGTTCAATTATACTATTTTATAAAGATGAAATATGATATATAAAGTGCTAGAAAATACCAGAATAATTTTAGAACACACGAATTGAGAAGAATGAATTTTGAGTTCTCGGCTAAGACAAATCGAAAAAAAGAATGTTCCCATGATTGAACCAGCCTCACCAGCCTTAATACGTATTTTTCCCACCTTCTTAGACCTTGAATTCGTCCAAGAAAAATAGCCAAAAGTCTCAGAATATTTTGTGTCGATTTTAATGGTTTTTGTTAGGGTTTCGGTATTTAAAATTCGGTTTAGAGGTTATCCAATAAATAAAAACTTTTATCTTTGTATATATAGTGATAAAATACTTATCTTGGGCTGCAATCTTATGGGATAATGTGAAATTAAATTATTATACAATTTTCCTAATGTAATTATGATTTCTTTCTTAATTTATATATATATATATATATATATATATATATATATATATATATATATATATATATATATATAATAAATCGACTACACTAAATTATATGAAGTGGAAAAGGTTTATGGAAAATCAAAGAGTGTCAAAGGAATACTTAATATACCCAGCATGAGCAGAAGAATTCATAGAATATGTCAAACACTTAGTGTTGTAATAATCTTCCAAATGGTCAGAATACATCAAACTGATTATCAAGAAGTCAGATATGGAAATCAGAATCGGAAAGTGAAATTTAAATGGTGTAGTCCTCAAGACATTCTTAAACTTATTAGATTAACTAAAGACAGAAACACGAATCAGAGTGATGCAGAAACGATGCTATTTAAATCAATATCCTAATCTACCAAATCCTCCCCGGTAATAACTTAAGATTCATATAGAGAAATCCCAAAGTAAATCCTCAAAGATTGTTTCATAACTTCTATGGTGCAAAGCTTAAGGGGCTAATACTCACAGGTCATAACCTAAGCTCTACGGGCTATTAATCCGCCGATCAAACCTGGCTTTGATACCATAAATTGTAACACCCCAACCCGACAAGGGTAAAAATGTCACAATTTATGGTGTTACATTAGAACAAACAGACACATCAAAAGCAGAAAACTTACATAAATAACTTACTTCAAATAACTATGGTCAAATTCTTCACTCAGTTCTACACTCAAGTCCAGAAAACTATCCCAAAAGCTATCTTGAAAACTTGTCGCGGAAAAAAGAAATGCGGCTGAGCTACTAAAGCTCAGTGAACGGATATAACAAAACTAAACTGAAATAAAAGGTGAAGAACATATATATATATAATTTGGAAAACATATATAGGTATAACAGATAATACGAAGGTTAAGTAAGGAATCTATACAGTCACCTGTATAAACAGAATCAGAATCTACCATGAGCTCAGAAACATATCATAATCATATCATAAACACATAAGTTGTACAAGGAGTAGCTAGCTCCATTGCACCGGAAGTGAAAGGGGTACATTGCACGTACAACCAGTCACTAAGCAGAATCATATCATATCATAACAGAAAACAGATCTATGATGCATCCATACGCCCCTGAAAATTAGTGCACATTCATATATAACGGAAGGGACGTGGCAGAACATCACTCTACTGCCCTAGAGTCATGCCATCAAGTTGTAATACCTCAGATTCTAAAATAATGTAAAATGACTAAAATGCCCTTAAGATCAAAAATTTGTAATAACACGTAAATAGTACCAAGAAGACCCTATAAAATTTGATCTTTGCAACATATGATTACAATAAATTAAGTATAAATAAAATTTGTTATTTTTGTAAAAGTAAAATAATTTGATTTCATATAATTTAGTGCAGTTGATTTATTTTTTATATATATATATATATATATATATATATATATATATATATATATATATATATATATATATATATATATATATATATATATATATATGTATGTATTTAAATTAAGAAAGAAATCACAATTACATTAGGAAAATTGTATAATAATTCAATTTCACATTATCCCATAAGATTGCAGCCCAAGATAAGTATTTTATCACTATATATACAAAGATACATGATTTTATTTATTGGATAACCTCTAAACCGAATTTTTAATACCGAAACCCTAACAAAAACCATTAAAATTGACACAAAATATTATGAGAGTTTTGGCCTTTTTTCTTGGATGAATTCAAGGTCTAAGAAGGTGGGGAAATATGTGTTAAGGCTGGTGAGGCTGGTTCAATCATGGGAACATTCTTTTGTTCGATTTGTCTTAGCCGAGAACTCAAAATTCATTATGCTCAATTCGTGTGTTCTAAAATTATTCTGGTATTTTTCTAGCACTTTATATATCATATTTCATCTTTATAAAATATTAGAATTGACCCATGCAAGATATATTGATCATACGAATTTATATAAGTTAATAAACCCTAAATCGACTAAAAGATTTGTAATAAGCTATGCGATTTTTGTAAGCTTCAAATGTATTTTATTCTGGTATCTTACAAGTCATATAACATCAGAAAAATAAGCTTCATAATTTTCAAGACCTAGAAACCAAGTTTGGATTTAATTTGTAATCGGATTATTAGAGAAAAAGGGGATAAAAGGAAAAGAAATGGAAAGAAGGTTAGGGTTAGGGTTTTGATGTTTAACCTGGTGTATTAATGATGTTTAAGGTTTTAATTAATGTTAGTAATGATTGGGTAACTTAGGGTTAGGTTTTATAGATTTCATTTAAAACCGATTTGATTATTAAAACTATAAGGGTGTGTTTTGTAAATTATTAAACTTAAAGGTTAATTCTGGAAATCATAAAAATACATGGTGAATCTGTATAAAATAAGTATAGGGGTGTATTGAGTAAATTTGATAATTAAAAAGGTTTATTTGTAACTTTAAATAATTAAAGGGTTTGAATTGTAATTAGTTAAACTTGAGGGTTTGTTTTGGAACTTTACAAAATAGAATGATTAATTTGTTAATATTGGTAATATAAGGTTTAACTTGGATAAAATATGGAAATTGAGATATTTACACTTTAGACCTTGAATTTGGATTAATGACCTCTGAAAACCTTAATTTATGGAAAGTTGACATTTTAGACCCTAAACTATCATAATTTGGTTCTAATAAACCCTAATTCCATAATAATGATTTATTTAAAGATTTAACCTAATTTTCATGTGAAAACTTATTAAATATGGAAAGTTACTAATTATGAAAAGTTACTAAAAATTGAGAGATGATTAAAAGGAGGAATTTGAATTAAGAAAAGTTATTAATAATAAAATATCATGTGTAGATTTCTGAAGAATGGTATTACTTCCTCATTTGATCTTTCTACTTCTGTCAGCCTTGCTTTTGAGGTACGGATATTCTGACCTTACTTTTAAGGTTTCCTTCGTGATTACAACCTCTATTTTAAACTTTCTGTTTTGAACCTTCTGGTTGAACCTTTACTATGATAAACCTTTACTATGAACTTTCTGTTATAAACCTTTGACATGAACTTTGGTTTTCTGAACTTTCTGATATGACAAGTATGATTTGAACCTTTGTATGAACCTTTTATTATATGAGCTTCACTAGGCATGGGGGTTCCATGTCCGTGTCATAAATGCACCTATGGCATGACTCTAGGGCAGTAGAGTGATGTTCTGCCACGTCCCATCCATTATATATGAATGTGCACTAATTTTCAAGGGCGTATGGATGCATCCTAGTTCTGTTTTCTGTTATGATATGATATGATTCTGCTTAGTGACTGGTTGTACGTGCAATGTACCCCTTTCACTTCCGGTGCAATGGAGCTAGCTACTCCTTGTACAACTTATGTGTTTATGATATGATTATGATATGTTTCTGAGCTCATGCTAGATGCTAATTCTGTTTATATAAGTGACTGTATAGATTCCTTACTTAACCTACACATCATATTTTCGTATTATCTGTTATACCTATATATGTTTTCCAAATTATATATATCTCTGTTCTTCAGCATTTATTTCGGTTTACTTTTGTTATATCCGTTCACTGAGCTTTAGTAGCTCAGCCGCATTTCTTTTCTCCGCGGAAGGTATTCAAGATAGCTTTTGGGATAGTTTTCTGGACTTGAGTGTAGAACTGAGTGAAGAATTTGACCATAGTTATTTAAAGTAAGTTATTTATGTAAGTTTTCTGCTTTTGATCTGTCTGTTTGTTCTGATGTAACACCATAAGTTGTGACATTTTTACCCTTCTCGGGTTGGGGTGTTACAATAGTTGCATGAGAATGGTGTCGAATGCGTATTTATTTATATATGTTGTAACATGAAACGGTGTCGAGTTTATAACGAGTCATGTATGGTCTATTAGAATTTTGGGTCGTCGCGGTCTAAATTGATACCGAGTATATATATAAATAGATTATGAACACCGGGTTCTAAATAATCCTTTCAACCTAAAATTATAGTATAAACTTTAAAAGAATTTTATTTAACATTTTTAATATATAATTTTGATTACATTTCGACCCTAAACTTTGTTAAACTGACATATTTAACCCTAAACTACAATATTTGTTATTTTAACCTTTAAATATCAATTAATTGTCATTTATAACCTGAAAGTATCAAATTACTAATTCTGGAAACTTACTAAATATGGAGACTTGCTAATTCGGGAAACTTGCTTAAAAGGAAAGTTACTAAAAATGGAAAGCCGACTAAGATAAGTAATTTGATTAAAATAAGATATTAACAATAAGACTATCATATTCGTGTAGATTCGCCGAAGAAGGAGTTTTGCTTCTGATCTTATTGTTTCTGTGTGTGTGCACTGGCGGTCTAAGATACAGATATTCCATACTCTTTCAGCAAGAGTACAACTACTTCTCTC
This sequence comes from Artemisia argyi, assembly GCA_030686995.1. Classification (NCBI taxonomy): domain Eukaryota; kingdom Viridiplantae; phylum Streptophyta; class Magnoliopsida; order Asterales; family Asteraceae; genus Artemisia; species Artemisia argyi. The sequence continues at coordinate 100,906,169 of CM060702.1, forward strand.
TCATGACTTTTCTCTCTCTCTCTCTCTCTCTCTCTCTCTCTCTCTCTCTCTCTCTCTCTCTCTCTCTCCTTTATATTACTTGATTGACCCCTTTGATATTGACTCTTGATTGGCCTTTTAATCTTGATGCTTGACATTGAACCTTGACTTTGAACCCTTGATTATTTGTTGACACTTGTACTTGATATTGAACCTTGACTACTTGACCCTTCAGTATTTTACCCAGGTGCTACTTGTTGTGGAGTAGCCACAACCATAGCATTGATGCACCAATGTTATGTACTCTAGTGGGGTCGGAGAGATGTCCCCCACCATCCCTGATTATTGTTATCGACTACTGCTATGATTATTATTGGCCTGAAGGGGCGTATGGATGCTTCCTAGATTTGTCTTGACTTGATACTTGCTTGGGCTACGGCCGTTATGATTATGACATGGACTACATTATATATTTACTTGGTGACTGGGCTTGCGGGCATTGCAACCCCTCACAGCTTGGGAGTTTATCACTCCAATCTTAGATTACTTGTTTACTTGGATACTTGCTTGGCCTGGGGGTTAAATACTGAAAGCCTTGAAAGCCTTAAAACTTGTTAATCCTTGATATTATAATTGAAATCCTTGAAACTTGTTAACCCTTGATATTATACTTGACGATCCTTGAAACTTGTTAACCCTTGATATTATACTTGACGATCCTTAAAACTTGTTAATCCTTTATATTACACTTGACGTACCTTGATACTTAACTTTGATGACTTTTCATACTTAACCTTGATAATCCTTTGATATACCTTGTGACACCATATGTAAATTCATTTTGTATTCTCTTATCTTATTACTTGATGTGCTTGTTATCTTCATATCTGTTAACTGAGTTTTTTATGCTCACCCGCTTTCTTTTCCATGAGGCAGGTACTTAAGCTAGGATGCGGGTTTAGCTTTGGGGATGAGAGTGTGTGGACTAACCCTAGAGTTCCTTGGAATGATGGGCTTTGTTTTATTATCGTAATTTCCTTACTTTGGAAGTCATTTGTAACCTTTGTACTCATTGCATTGTTAAAGTTTTAAGCTTGTGTTTTGCTCTGTTTGACACTATTTATTCTGATACCTTTACCCTTGACGGGTTGGGGTGTTATTATTTTGTACCAGTTGAAAATCAACCAAGGATGTTTCGTGCCAAACTGACATCAAATGTTCTTGTTAAAGGATATATTGTAAATTACATATCTTCTCTTTACAACTTACTTATTATATATTTTAAAATTATGAATTGTTATTTATATATTTTTTTTATTTTTGGCAGACTATACCACGTGATTTTATTCATGCTCATAATCTACATCGTTGTGAATGTCTTCAAGTTTATACTAATGAAGATGTTTATTCTATGGAAGTGATCGTATATGCAGAAAGAAGGTATACATAATTTGGAAGACATGCTTCCGCTAATGTTGTTCTTAAAGGAAAATGGGCTGATTTGAAGAAAAAGTGTGGATTTTAGAAAGACAAGAACATGACTTTTGAGTTACCATATGTTAGTTTACATCCAAAATATCTTGCCTTTTTTTTTTAACTTGTATTAGTATTTTTAATATCATGTAAATTTCTGCTAAATGTTTCATTGCTTTGAACTATTTAATTTAGTAACTTTTTGCTTTTAGTATGAATATATATTAATGATTTTCAACTATGCATTTGGTCTTGTAATTAGGCAATTTTATTATTTACTTTCACATGTGAAAAAAGAAACTAAGATTTTTGCACATCTGCATTTAAACTGAAATTATTTTTACCTGTGAAAATACAAAAGTTTTCCAATATATACTTTATACTTTCATTTTTGAAAAATCAAATTAAAGTCTTCCACATAAGCATTAACTATGAATTTATTTTCAATTGTGAAAATAAATTCAAAAATATTTCAAAAAAAAAAAAATTCATATGTGAAGAAAAAATTCCTATCTTTTTCGAATTTTTTATTTTTGAAATTAATTTTCGTCACATGTGAAAAACTTTTCACATGTGAAAATTGAAAGAAAAAAATTTTCACATGTGAAAAAAAAAGTTCACTTCAATTTTTTCACATGTAAAAAAATTTAACATTTGAAAATTTCAATTTTTCGAATTTTTTCTTCACATGTGAAAATTTTAATAAATATATTTTTTTTGAATTTTTTCGTTTTCGATTTTTTTTTTCTTCACATGTGAAAAAAATAATCAAAATAAATATATGTTCTATGCAACTAACTCATTTCTAAATGATTATCTTCACAAGTGAAAATATTGTTTTTAAACTTAGATAATCAGCTACAAATAAACAATAGAGAACACTATTCTTAAATTCTATCATTTAAGCGACTTACTCAATAATATATGATTTTCTTCATAAGTGAATTTTTTTTAAATAAGTTATACATATATTAGATGATTTTCTTCAAAAGTGAAAATATTAAAAAAAAAAAAAAAAAAAAAAAAAAATAGGTATACTAAAATTATCTTTACTAAAAATCCTTACACACAGGTAAACTACTATCAACATACTAACTACCATCACTGTCTACCTTTTCCACCAACTTCTCTACCTCTTTATGGGGTAAGAGGTATACATTCTACCTGGTTTTTTAACCCAACCAATTTTCAGCTTAAATAATATATCTGTATCCTTCATGCGCATAATAAGCTTAAACTTTTCTTCAACTTCCACTTTTTGACGCATGTCACCTTGTCTAAACTTATCTTGGTGAAAATCCATTAATGCACGCTTATAAGCTTTATTTACCTGAAATCATCATCACAGATTGAATTAGCATATACAGAACGAATGAAATGCCTCCTTGTTATATAGCATGGTAACTCATTAGACAATCCCCAATTTTTCTCATTCAACTATCCAAACGTTTCTACCTAGCATATAATTTTTCTTTCCTTTTCATGTTTACTATGTATAGTTTGAGTATACAAGTTTATTCTACTCTGAGCATCTACATTGTAAAATATATTTTTTCACATGTGAATAGACTATAAAACACTGAAATTGAAACTAACCTCAGCAAAATCATAACCAACTATGAACCCTAACCCACGCAATAATGAAGCCATATCATAAGATTTGTTTTCGATCTTCTTGAGGCCCTCTAACAATTCACTGCGGTATTGTTCTTTCATTTCATATCTTCTTCGGCCTGGCAAATAACAAAAGTATATTTAATTAACAAATAGTAGTTAAAATAATAGACATAGAAACAAGTTCAAATGTAGGCAGAGAGAAACTATAAATTTTTTGAAAACCTTCTTTTGAATTTCCCGAAATTCATCCACTCGTTGTTTTGTCCTTCTTTCTATGTCTTCTTTTTGTAAGCTTTCAGCAAGTTTTCTTTTTTGCATACGAAGCAATTCTTGATCTTATTTGGCCTGTAAAAAAAATAAATATGAAAATTCTTTTAGTTTAAAGTCACTCAAATTGCATTTTTTAATAGTAATCAACTGAATTTAAATTTTTCATTAAAATTGCATTTTTTAAAGTCGCTAAAATTGCATTTTCTTTGAAGATAAAATCTGTTATGTAATACAAAGCTTATCAACACTTCCAAAAATGAAAATATTGTGTTTTCACTTGTGAAAAAACTATGTTTTCACAAGTGAAAAAACTATGTTTTTTTAATAGTAAACAACTAAATTTAAATTTATTCTTTATATCATCTTCTTCTTCTTTATCTTTGGCAAATGTTAAACCTTCTTCCAAATTATGTTTTCGAAATCGAAAAGAACTCTGTGGAGTGTCAACTATCTCATCCTTTGATGGAGTGCTTTCATTTTTCTTTTCATCTTCAAAAACTTCATCTTTTGATGGATTGCTTTCTTTTCGTTTATGTGCTTTCTTTCTTCTTTTAAAATAATTTGGAGAGTCAATATCTATACCATCATCTACATCTTTCACTACTTCCTCATCTTCGACTCTTTCCTCATCTGTATGTCCTGTTTCAAAATTCTATTAAACATTATTCAAACCATCATCATCTACGTTCTCCTTCTCTAACCCCGTTGAATCGTCATTCTTGTTTTCTTCCCTGGTTGATTCATCTGCATCTTTCATTATTTCCTCATCTTCGACTTTTTCATCATCTGAAACATTATTGTAACCATCATCATCAACGTTCTCCTTTCCTAACCTCGTGGAATCGTCATTCTTGTTTTCAAACCTGGCTGATTCATCATTTTCCCTTCCTTCTCCATTGTTCATCATATCACCTTCAAAAAGATCTACATTGCGAATACAATGGTTGAACTTGGCTTTTATCTCCTTCATCCTCATATTATCTTGATTTTCGTTAGAAGATAATTCAAAATCATTCTTTATATCAGATAGAAGTTTTTCCAACAAATCAATATTCTGATGAAGTTTATCCATCTCCAATTGTTATTACAAAGGAAAAATAAATATGAGAACATGCAAGGGAATTTGATACATAAGTAATTAATTCTAGTCTACAATTATTATGATTATAAATAAAAGAAAGCCTTTTTTTCTTAAGAATCATTGTCATTATTGTCATCTACATATAAATCAAGATTTCCAAAACCAACATTTTCAAATTCAAAACTCTCCCTCCTTCCTATATCATCAGAACTCCAAAATTGTATTGCAAGAATTTCATTAGCCTTGAGGTATGAATCACACTTTGTCGAATGAATATATATAAGCTGCAAATTAAAACATGAATCATTATTTTTCTAAATTATAGAATATTACAAATAATTCTTTTCACAAGTGAAAAATTTAATATATATTATAAAAAAATTAATTATACAATTTGCACTATTCAAACATTTTTATTCAACTATACGCATAATTTTTTCACATGTAAAATACTGAGAAAAAAAATAATTATATAATCTTCAGATATAAGCACTTACGATCAGAGCTGTGAGAGGTCCTGGATAGTAACTATTTTTATATTTTTTTCCCAACCTTCTTTGCTTTCCTTCAAGCAGTCCAAAACGTATTTGCACCAATCAATATTATCAATTTTGGTTTATTCAGTTATATAAGGAACAATTAGATTAGGCCTACACTGTCCACCCAGTCCTGCTAATCCCAATATGTTGGAAAATAAAACAAGTATGCTCATCTTGAACATAATTCCTTCAACTTTAGTTTGTCTAATTAACTCAACAACTCTATATGGTGTTGGATTCTTACTAGGAAATTGACTATACCATCTTTTGCTTATAGAATCTTCCTCTTCTCTATTCTAAACCAAATCATTGATATCCACACCTCCTATAGTTACACCCAACACTTGATGAATCAACTCTGCAGTTATTAGAATATAATAATTCTTGCACTTTAGCTTCATCTCACTTGGTTCAAATTTGTCCACAACAAAAAGACAAATTTTACCCGCAAGTTCTTCTATATCCATCCCATACAGTGAGCCAAATCCCATATCAATCAAAATTTTCCTTTGACCACATGTTAGATTCTTCAACAAGTTGTACAAAACTTTTGGCGAATTTCTTGGTCTAATACCTTTATCCTTTTCTTTGCCTTTCTTATGAGTAGCAGGTGAATCAGAATAAGAAGCAGATGAAGCAGAAGCAGGAATTTTAGGATGACTCTTCCTCGGTCTTCCACTCTTAGGTTTGCTTAATTCACCTGCTAGATAATTATAATGTTGAGAGATCAACGCACAACACACCAGAATTCTCACAGACTGTTCTATAAAAGTTAGGTATCAGGTTCAAAAATTTGGCTAATATACTAAATAAACTTAACATTGTAGAGTTGATGCTGAAATTATGCATAAGCTATATCGAGTCACAATTTGTACTAATACGCTAAATAAAAGTAACATTTGAGAAACAATTGCTTAGTTTGTATAAATGTAGAATCTAACACACACAACTAACACATCTATTAACTGAACACAAGAAGCGCAAAAAGTTGTGCATTGTAATCTATACTGATTTGAAACTTACCATCAACAGATGATTGATTTTCCTTCTAAGATGCTTCACTTTTGATACCTTTCTTTCTTGTCTCGTAAGATTTATTTTCTGCAAAAAAACACAAAATTAATAATAAAACTATAAAACCTTTAATAACCAAATAGTAAATACACATCAACAGCGTGACTTACAACATATCAATAACACCCACTAAAAATAATTAATCTATAAAACCTTTAAAAAATATATACATTTCAATATTTCATAACAACAAACACTAATTTAACATCTCAACTTCACATATCTATAATCTCTAATTAACACTAATTCATTACTTTAAAAAATTTTAATAATCATATAAACTATATACATTCCTTACTTGATTTGATTCAATGTCTCGTCTTCGCATCTCTTTAATATCTAATTATAACTAAACTATATACATTTTAACATATAAACTATATACATTTTAACATTTCACAACGGCAAACTCTATAACAATTTCATAACATAACATTAAAAATCGACAACATATCAAACATTAAAGAAACAAAAAATTCCTAAAATGAATAATTACTGCCGATGTCATCATCAATACAATCTTCATCGTCACTGGAATCTTCAAGATCAATAATTATTACGTTAGGGTTTCTATGTTTTCGGTTTCCGGATTTATACTCAACGTTACTTTTTTCGTTTACCGGATGAGTAGTCGTCGTCGGCTATTCCTTTGCCTTTATCCGCCATTTGATTTTAATTTGGGTTTAAGTGTTTTGATTTAAATTATGGTAATGTTTGAGAGATTGAGTGAGTGTGTGAAGAATTGGGGGTGGCGGTTGTTGGAAGATCGGAGAAATGAATTAATTTGAATTATGTGTAACAAAAATTTCTATGGCTATAAAAGGTAAATAATTAAATACAATTTATTGTTTCATTTCCATCAACCAATCCCACATTTAATGTTTATAGTTCACATGTGAACTTTTTTTTTTTTTTTTTTTTTTTTTTTTATTTTTTTTTTTGTATTAATAAAGTATACAAATGCCATTAACAATTTTAATTTCAAATGTGATGAAAAAAAAATTTTGAAAAAAAAAATCAATGTAAAGTTTAATGTTATTTCTTTGAATTTATTTGAAAATTTGAAAAAATTTAATTAATTTTCACTTGTGATAAAACAAAAACAAATTAAAGTGAATTTATTTTCACTTTGAAAAAAAAATCAAATTTCATTCCTAATTTTCACTTGAGAAAAAAATATATATATTTCCTCATATGTATTTAATTTTATCTCTCTGAATTTATTTTAAAATGTTAAAAAACTGAATTTATTTTCACTTGTGAAAAACAAAGTCGGTTTAAAGTGAATTTATTTTCACTTGTTAAAAAAACAAATTTATTTAACAAAATTTCTTTAACTGAAAAAAGAAAACTTATGTTTTAAGTACCTTAATATATGTTTTCTCTAAAAACATGTTATAATTTATTAATTTTTTAAACAAAATTTTGAGTGTCTAACTTTTTAATCAAAAATGTTTTGCATGAGCAATTTGAAAGGGCCCAAAAAATAAAGTTAATAGATCCATTGGTTAATTTTTAAGCCCATGGATAAAGTATAAAAAACAATTTGGGTCATTTTCTCTTTCTGTTTATTTTAGACTATATCCAATGAAAGAGCCAAATATAAAAAATAAGTATTATTAACCCATTATAACATTTAAGTGGCACATTTTTAAAGCCCATGACTAAAGTATAAGGATGAACGTGGGTTATGAATTTTTGTTAATCAGTTATTTTTAAGCCCATGTATAGTGTATTAAAATTACTAGATTTCTTAAGTATTTTTTTCACATGTGAATAATTTAAAAAATACCTTTTAACCCATTCGACAGTTATTATGTTCTTTTAAACATCATTCAACAGTTATTACTTTAAAAAAGTAATAATTAGAAAAAATAACTAAAAAATAATAAACCGTTTAACCGAATGTAACTTCCTTTGACTGTATATATCCATTTTTATCAAAATATTATCCAAAATAACACACATTTAAACGACATTTGAATATTTTTTTTCACCAAAATATTACAACAAAATGAAAAAAAGGGCGTACTCTGTCCTCATTTCTTCAACAAAAAAAAATAAAAAAAAAATAAAAAAGAAAGAAAACCCAAATCCATTTTAAACACTAATTTTCTACCAATTTAATGGATGAAAAAGAATATACGACTGGTGAAACTTAGTTTCCTGTTTCATATTATTATTATTGTTGTGTTAGTTTTTGTTATTAATGGTATATTTTTGTACAGAAATAGAATGTTACGAGAGAAGAAGAAAAAAAAAGTATTAGAAGGAAAAAAAATAAGAAGAAATATACAACATCTGTTGATGGTAAGTTTTTTTATAATTATAATTTAATTTATTGTGTTTAATCAGATGTTATATTAGTGTAGAGTAGTAATTTTCTTGAAAAAAAGTATCGGAAGGAAAAAAATAAGAAGAAATATACAACATCAGTTGTTGGTAAGTTTTTTTATAATTATACTTTAATTTATTGTGTTTAATCAAATGTTATATTAGTGTAGAGTAGTAATTTCTTTTTTGATTAGATGAGTATACATACTAGGGTGTTTGGTAATAAGTTTTAGTATAATGAAATGAATTGTTTGATATGATGTTGTAATGAATTTGTTGATGTTGATGGTAAGTTTTTTTATAATTATAATTTAATTTATTGTGTTTAATCAAATGTTATATTAGTGTAGAGTAGTAATTTCTTTTTTGATTAGATGAGTATACATACTAGGGTGTTTGGCAATAAGTTTTAGTATAATGAAATGAATTGTTTGATATGATGTTGTAATGAATTTGTTGATGTTATAGTGATAAGTCATTTGGAAGGAATCTGTTTGGTTATGTAGTTGGAGAAAAGTTTCTTAATATTCTATTTTTAATTTTGTAAAAAAAGTTAGAGAATTAATTTTTTCACAAAATACAGAAAATCTGTTCATGACAATAATAACAAAAAAAATGCAGTTTGATTTGAACACAATCTCTATTTTCCTTGTTTTGCAGAAAACATTTCAAATTCGGATCATACTGTTGAAGATAATATTTCTACAAATGAAGATATGGATTTAGATTTGGATCGTACTATTGAAGATAATTTAACAAAGATTAATTCTGTTTTTTTAAATTTATTAGTTTTATTGAATTGTAATTAATAAAACATATTTAATATCAACATTATAATTAAGATTACATTTTCTTTTTATTGTAGTTGCTACTCGTACACCAGTTGTTAGAAAAGATTCTGCTGGTGACGATTCTGGTAGATAAACTTAATATTTAAGTTTATTGTAATTAACTAAAATTTTTCTAAATTTGCATTATTATTATTAATATTTCATTCATTTTTTTTAAGATGAAGATTTCAATATGGATATGATTTTAAAAGTAATATAAAACTTATTCACATGTGAAAATATTATAACTCATATTTTTTAGAATAACAAAGTGAAAAAATTATATTCTAAACAGTTTTTTTTTATATATATAGAGAGAAAACAAAAAAAGAAACTTATTCTTCAACTGGCGCTAAAGAAGTAGAGAAACGTAAAAGAGGAAGACCAAGAAAATCTTCAGTTAATATTTCTGTTGATGGTAAGTTTTTATAATTATAATTTAATTTATTGTAGACAATCAAAGGATACATTAGTGTAGAGTAGTAATTTGTTTTTTGAATACATGAGTATCCATACAAGAGTGTTTGGCAAAAAGTTTTAGTATAATGTAATTATACTTGTTCAACTGTTATGTTTTATTATCAGAATTCTCAAAATAACTTATTAGAATAATCTTCTATCCGTACAGTTATGTTAAAGATTTATTATTTAAATTTGCATTATTATGATTCAACACTTTAAGTTAAAATGGATTAATTAAGTAATTATGATTATGAGAATAGGATAAATGAATTTTTTTAGTATATATATATATTGTTAATTTTCACAAGTGAAATTTTGACTCTTAAATAGATGTAAAAAATTTCACATGTGAAACTATTGTCATTTTATTATTTTAATAACACTTTTCACAACATAAAATGATACAGATAAGGGAAAAAACAAACATTGATTCTGCTATACATATTGTTATGATTCAACACTTTAAGTAATTATGATTCAACAATTTAAGTTAAAATAGATAAGTTTAACTGATGATGATTATGAGAATAGAATAACTGAATTTTTTTAGTATACATAGTGTTAATTTTCACTAGTGAAAAAAATTGTCTATTAAATAGATCTAAAAAAATTTCACATGTGAAACTATTGTCTTTTTTATATTTTAATTACACTCTTTGCATCATAAAATGATACAAATAAAGAAAAAAACAAAATTGATTGTTCTTCATCAAAGAAAAAGAAATACAAAGCTGATGATCATAAAGAGAAAAGTGCAAGGAAAAGTAATTGTAAGAGAAAGAAGGAAAACACAGACGACGATGATGATTTTAAACTAGAACAAAAAAAGAAAAAGAAGGAAAACAAAATTCCTAATCTTAGATCAAGAACAGCACCAAAGGCGCTATATTCTACAATAAGCATTTTAAATGCTAAAAGGCAAAAGGTTTTATTAGACATGGGATTTGGAGGGTTTATTGGAATGAAGATTCATGATATACCTGGTTGTTTAGTACATCATGTAATTTCAAAGTTTGATGTTAAAAAAATGAAATTACCAACAACTAATGGTGCTAGAGAGGTTACAGAAGATAAGGTTCATGAATTTCTTAGTGTACCTAATGGATCAAATGATTGCGGGAATTTGTTTAGAATGAACTTTTTAATGTTATTCGCAAGTATGATGGGGATGTGTGATTCTCAAGGAGCTTGTAGCATGAAGATTTTGAAGAGAATAAATGATAATGTCATTGAGAGAGTATAAACTATAAATTGGTGCAAGTTTATAATAGATTGTTTGGAACCAAGTATAAAAAGGTGTGATAATAAAATTAGTAACCACTACACTGGTCCAATCACTTTTATGACTGTAAGCAATCATTTATTATTTATAATAACATATGTACATAATTTCATTTGTATTAACGTAATTTTTATTTTATGTAGTTGTTATATCTTGATTCAACAAGATGTGATGTCTTTCCTGTTCCACGCCTAAGGCCAGCAATTAAGGAATGGAAGACCATTTCAATGAAGCATCGATAGAATATAGAAATTAAGTCTGGAGGGTTTGGTTTATAACCAAAATGTTAGGTGCCCATATTGATATCACACAAGTAAAGAATGAGATAGATATAAGGATTGGTTGATTACAAGATATGAGAGAATTATAAAAGCAAGAGTTTCATTAGAATATCAAAATAACCAACAAAGTTTAAGGCATCATAAGCCTTGTATTTATAGGAGGGAAACTAGGGCAACATTCCCTAGTCCCTTTCATCATCAAAACGTGGGCTTGTAAGCCTTATGGGCTTTTACATGTTGCCCATTTACTAAAACATAAACATGAATAATACTTAAGCAACCTATTACAAAATGTAATGACCGAGACTTGACTAAATACTAAAGTATGTTCCCAACAATCTCCCCCTAAGGGTCCGTCATCACGGTTGCTGGACGTCTTAATCTTTGTCTTTGACTTGTGACATGTAAAACTTATGACGTCTTCAAAAATGTAGTATAATGAATGTACTTTGCTCTAAGTCTTTGTTCTTTGGTGATGATGTTGTGATTGTGTCATGAAGTAGTCTGTCGTTCGTCACTCCTGCGTCTGTGGTGGTTGGGCGCCATTCCAACATGCTCATACATCTTTGGACTTAGTCTTTCATGTGCACGAAGTTCCTTTTCATACTCTAAGATCTTTAGTCTTAATACTTTGCCGATTCTTCTTTGTGGTGTAGAATCTTTCTTTTGAACTTTGTGGTGCATAGATCTTTGGGGGAGCTTTCATTTGCTTCAAGATGTATGTATGAGCATTATGGAATCTACCATCATGGAGGTGATGTGCCTGCAGATAAACAGTTAGCAACAATCAACCGTTACTTACAGATAAGGAATTAGAGCTCGTCAACAGCATATTGTGAAGACTCCTTCTAATCCTTATCCAGGCCGTTCCCATATCAGATACTCCCGAAGGAGCTTACGAGACCTACTAAGTAGCTCAATGACTGGGTGAGTCGCTGGGGATCACTCCACACTCTAGACCGCTATGGAACCACCGCAAACACTAAGCGTAACCCTTGTGGGGTTACCGAAGTGACCTGCTGTCAGGGCTGTTAGATGTTGACCCTGGCAGGAATTTCTGTTCAATCATTGAGAAATACATTTGTAATTCTCTCATAAACGTTCTCGGCAGATTGCTAAGATCTGCGAAGGACTCGATAATTTACAGCTGGTGTCCACTGATGTAGAACACCAGTTGTATAAATACTAAGTGTTCCTAAGAGATCTTTTATGTATCTCATGGCTCTAGACTCGATAAGTGCACACCTAGGTTTCCTATGCGGAGACTAGGGAGGGGTCTCCTTCTTCAATATCAACCATCTCTAAGAGATAAGTCGATAGATTACACCGGTTCCCCGTGAGAATGAAACAAGCTCTTTTAAGAGAACTTGAGTGGTTGAGAAGGTTTAGTACATTGCGTCACTGGGTCCATGACGACTTTATCTTTAATATTAGTGTTGCCTTAGCAACAACCAGTAGCATACGAATTGAACCGGTGTCTGCCCTAAGGTTAAACATATGGAGGGCTATTTCTTTTCACCCTTTTTCTTTACTTTTCTTTTTAATTCTTCAACTCCTTCTTTCCCTTTCATTCTTTTCTCCTTTTTTTTCGTATCATACCTAAGGACTTCTAATTCTGACTATGGAAGATGTCCTTGGGTAGATCCCTCCGGCTCTGGCGGATCACAGGAAGGTTTTTCCTATCTTAATCACCTTATAACTCCTTGATTAACCGAATGAAGCCAAAAAACCTTTGATTGAAAATCCCTCAAAGTGTTTGTGATTATAAAATATTTTGGTTAACACTTTGAGAGTTTTTGTACACTTTTGAAGGGCTCCCCCTTCACATGTGCTCGTAAGTAGTTAATAAATTTGCACATGCGGGAGGAGCAAGCATTTTTGAATTGATCCACTTTTCAGTGAACAAGACCGATTTGAGACACGCTTACATCACTAGTTAGACTAGCTTGAAGTTATTACCCGGCCTGGTCAAGTCCACAGAAAGTTTCTCGAGACGGTACATTTCTACTAAGACAAATCCTTTTCGAGACACGCTTACGTGGCCAGTTAAAGAGTTCCATTGTCAGCTTTTAGGTGACAACTAGCTCTAGTAACTAACTTGATGTTATAACCCGTCGAGGATAAGTCTTTTCGAGATTACTAACTTTTATTGTTTCATCAATTCCTGGGTCAATTCTGAGTCAGCTCGCACAAGATACAACTTTTAGCTTTTTGACCACTTATATTTTAATCACCTTTTCATTTTCTTCCCCTCAAAAATAGCATATAAAATGATGTTTTTGAAAATCTTTTAGATTAAAATATGCCTTTTTGAGTCTTATGGGGAGTTTCACCAAGAACTTTTGATTTTAGAACAAAGTATTTTTGTTTTGACAAGTGCTCCCCCTTAACAAGTGATTGGGTCTTATTGAGGTGAAATATTTGTCCTTTTTAGCAGAATTATGAAAATCATAAAATATTTGATTAATTCTACTCAAAAGTAAGAAGCCTTCGCTCCTTATATTAGGATTGAGGTACTGATGCGTACCTCAGGGTCCTTTCTTTACAAGTTTGGGTTGTACACTGTAATGCGTGCACAAGCCATAATGAATAATAATATTGACAAATCAAATCAAGATCTTACAACACATCTACCATTCTGGTCTCTGAAACGTCAATACAGGAAATCCTGGTCTGCCTCCCACATAGCTTTCCAATCTCCTTATCTGATCCCTACGCTTTAACCAGTTCTCAATCCTTGTAATGAATCTGTGAGCGTCTCTGGCCTCATCGGTATTCCACCTTTTGGTTTTTTATAGTGCAAGATCATCTAATCTGCCTTTGATTCCATCTCTGACGAACTTAAGGGTTTCATTACAGAACTTGTGGATCTCATTATAAGCCATGAAGCAGTTTTGACGGTTGACACTGCGGTATGTGAACCCAAATGTCGGATGCTTGATAAAGGTGTATTGAGATTCGTGTTGAAGGTTGGGGATGTTGTAAAGGTTAGGTTTGGTGAGATTCAGCTTATTCTGGTAACTTTCCACTCCAAGTTGAAGATCTTCTACTCGCTCTCTGATGACTATTTGTTGTATGAATATTAGGAGAGCTGTGATAAAGGCGAGATGCATTGGCTTGGGTAAGTTGCAAAGCTTTCCTTGGACTTTGAGTAGATACATATCTTCTATGTCATTGAGGAGCAATCGTGGAAAGTCTGACTCGGAAATCACGTACTCTTGTTCATCAAGTCTTTTGAGTACAATTTTGTTGAGAAAGAAGTACCCAAAGTGAGTGACTGTTGAAATGAAATGGATCGAGACAATCTTCAACTCACTTGTCACATTACCCATAGTCTGATTGAGTCTGCTGCTTCGATAATACTGTGCCCAGTTATCTGGCCAATGATGTATTCCATAGAGTGCGTTCCGGTCATAGTCAACTTTATAGATGAATAATTCGGAGGCTTCTTTTTCGATGGCGTTGTTGAGGTATCTGGCTGCAGGGATTGAGAAGGTAAGTGATGTGGCGTACTTCGTTTCTATCTTGCTACCGTGTTGTAGAAATTCCAATTCGTTGTTGAAGAAGAACTTGTATGGGATTTTCTCTTGTTTCGGCTTTCCAACCAAGGGTAGAGGTTTGGTCCAGTCAGTGTAGTAAGGCCCTTTCTTCTTTGAGTAGTAATTGATGTTGGACTCGGGATTTAGCCAGTCGATGTCGTTAGACATTGCTCGGGCTATGTTTTCCAGGTGATACTCGAGTTCAACAGAGTTGGCCGAGCGGTCTTTCAACAGGTTGAATGCAGCATTCTTTACCCTTCTCAGCTCTTTCTTGCTCATATTCTTTAAACCATAGTCCCTCTGTAGAAGTTGTGCATATTTCACTATGTGACCATCTTGTGGTGATTGATTTTCAGCAAGAGGTGGTTGAGCTTTAACCATTTCATCAAACCAAGAATATTCAGCCGTTTTATTTTCGTCCAGCCACTTAAGAATCTTTTTCGGTTTCTTTGGTTTGGTGCTTTTCGAGGAGGTTTCTGGTTTATGCTGATGATGTTTTCTATTCTTTTCTTTCTTCTTTGATGACGGTTCTGGTATATCGTCTGGCTGAGGGAAATCGTCTCCGCCGGTGTACTCAAAATGATCATGGGCTTTAGGACCTGAACCTGATGCCTTTGGTTGCTGAGTTGATGTCGTGGCTGTAGGAGGTATGACCGGTTATTTGTATTGAGATGAGGGTCCTTCGGCTTGCTTTTGTTTCTTAGCCTGTGAGTTTGGATCTTGGTTCATCATCTCTCTAACGTTTCAGTTTGTCGACCTCAGTGCTGCAAGATTCTTTAGACATCTTGGCTCGTAAAGCTTCCCACACTTTGATATCTTCAGGTGTCATGGTGGTTTTACTTGCCAATATGTTGAAGAGTTGAGCCTCTAAATCATTTGCTATCAACTCTTGTTGTGGAAGAGGAGTCTTGTCAGCTCGGAGAGTGAAAGAAGTAGTTCTAATCACTTTCTTGACAACTTGTTCAGCAATTTTTGTAAGTTCATCCTTCATCGGCTTCAGCAATTCTTTCAATTCTGTTACAAGGTGTTGTTCCATGTATTGAGTTGCTTGAGCGGCCAAAGTAGCTTCCATATCTGCTTGTACATCTTTGGCTAAGAAGGTGTCAACTTTTATATTCATTTCCTGAACAGTTGTCATTTGCTTGGTTAACTCAGCAACTTGACTTGCTAGTGATTCAACTTGAGCTTCTAACTTGTTTTTCTTCTTATCACGAACTTTCTTTACTGCCCTCTTAATCAACTTTGATGCAGCTGAGGCTTCAACTCTAGATGGTTTCTTGACTGATTCGTCATTTGTTGGTTGTGATGCAGGAGGTGATGATTGTGTTGATTCAATGTTGGTGGTTGTGACTTTATCATCTCCTTTGGGTGATTCGGGTTTATCCTTAGGCACTTCTGTCTTATCTGTAACTGTAGCTTCATCGGCCCTTAGTTTCTACTCTTCTGCCAGTAGGTCAGCTTCTGCCTTTTGTCTTAGTTTTTCTGCAATTCTAGCTTCTTCTTCTTTTCTTTTCTTTGTTTCTTCTTGAAGCTTTAATTCATCGGCAAGTTTAGCTGCCTCTTCGGCTTTCCTACTTTCCTCCATTCTAATGGCTTCTTCCAGTTTAGCCTGTTCGATAGCCTCAAGCCTTGCCTCTTCAGATTCTTCTTTTCTCTTGAGCTCTTCCTCTTGAGCCTTTTCTCTAGCCTCCATCTCTTCCAAAGACATAAGATGTGGAATATCTGTGTCCATATGGTCTTCCACATCATCGTCTCCTCTTTCTGAAGCATTCTGCATCTCTACGTCTTCAGGTGTTACATTGGGAGATTCGTAGACTATTAAATCAGCAGTGGTTCCCCTTTCCTAAGTTTGATCAATTGGAGTGGATTCAGGGATGCTGCTAGACCCGCCTGCTTCAGGAATGTTACTCGATCCTCTAGCTTCGGTTGTTTGAGTTAACAGAGGTGGCGGAGGTTGATCAGCTTGTAGGGAGTCGATTCTGCTGTGGAAGAGACCTAACTTGAGTGCTCATTCATTTTCTTCTTCTACAGATAAACCAATGTTAGTGAGAGCCTCTTCTTGTTGTTCCTGTTCGGCGGTCATCGGTTCCTTCAACTTTTTACCCCTTAACCGTTCTTCTTCCAACTTAGCGTCCTCTTCAGTTGACGGTCTTTGAATTGTTTCCTTTTCAATTTGGTCAAAAATTCATCAATGTTTTTGTCCCAATCTTCTAGAGACATGTCCAGATAGTCTAGATTGTCATCCGGTTTGTTGTAAGCTTCGCTGTAAATAGGAACTCTATCAGATTTGTTTTCTGAGTCGGATGGTTTTGGAGAAGGTGATGGTGTGGGTTCAGGAGCTGGTTCAGGGATTGGTTTCTTGGCCGAGAGTTCTCTTGTGAGGCTGTTTGGTAGTCTTTGTAGAGCTTTCTGAGCTGCCAGACTTACTTCCTTTCTTTCCCTTTTTCTGCATGAACGCTGGTAGAGGGATTTCGTCCAAGAACCCAACTTTCTCTTCTTTGATAGCTTGGACATAGTACTTGTAATTCGAGCATTTATTTACCTTATCATTTAGGAGGCACTCGGGAAGTATCATTCCTTGCTTACGTGTACTAGTATCAACTCCTTTAATTTGCCTAAGAGTAGACTCATTTCTAAATGTGTTCTTGTCTTCGTCATCCAGTCTTTGAGGAATGTCGTCATACTCACGAAGGAAGCTTTCAATGAGCAGCTTGGTGTAGCGAACAAATGGAATGTTTGCAGTTGTGTGTTGAATGTGCCACACTATATCTTCCTAGATAATACTAGCAAAGTCCACCTTCTTAACATTTGCCATAGCCCAGAAAAGTTTGAGATGCTGTAGTTTGGGGTGTTCGTGACCGGTATCTCTGCCAGACATGGACTTGGCTATAAGGATATACATGGTTCTCCATGGTTGTGGAAGATTCCTTGTGTTGACCTTTGAGTGTCTAGTCACGACTTCGTTTGACTCATCGTAACCAATATCCCGTAGCCATTCAATCAACTCTTCTTCATTAGGAACTGGGCTGTACTCTTCATCTGGACCAAGTTCAGGTAAACCTAGAACGCCACAAAGAATATATTTGTCCACCGTGACTTGTCTTTTGTGAAGCATGCATGTGAAAAATTCTTCTCCAAGGTCCAGTTGAATAGTATGCCAGAACTGGTGGATGTAGAAACAGGCAACTGATGCTGATTTGGTGAGTAGGATTTTGTACGGGTGATAGACTAGAGCATCCATAGCTACAATGCAAGATGATTCATTGCATGTGAATTTGTTGAAGTTGATCCGTAAGTTGTTCTTTCCAATCTTTCTGGAGTAGTCATCGGGAAAGGTTTCTTCCCATGTGAGCTTAGGTTCAAGTGCAGGTGCTTGTCGGATGTTAGCTGGTTGGGCCATCTGGATGATCATACACAAACATAGACATTGCAATAATATCATTTGTTAGCACATTAGTTAATATACTTGTTTATGCATGAATGGATTGATCAGTGGGTGTTTGTGTTGTTCAAAGTGTTGATATATTGTAAACTTGTATATTTGATGTTAAAACTTTGTAAAAACTGATAACAAACAAGTTACAATATGTGTTAACAAATACAAGAGATTACACACTTGAAAGTTTACAACACTTAAACAAATTTCAAGGAAATAGACAATGTTACGCGTAAGATCATGAATCCTACGCATAACATTTCTTATGCGTAAGAAGTTATATTATGCGTAAGTGAAAAATCTACGCATAACTTATATTTTTACGCGTAAGGTTTAAGATTTTGCGTAGGTTACATCTTATGCGTAGAATAAATTATTTAGCGTAAGATGTTAACTTTAGCAAAGGTTTGAACCTTATGCGTAAAATACGACTCATGCGTAAGTTTTTGACTTATGCATAAGATAAATCTTATGCGTTAGAAATAAACTTATGCGTAAAAGATAAAGTTCTGCGTAAACATTGTCTTATCCAAGACAAGTTTATCAAACGGTCGAATCTTACGCGTAAGATTTCATCTTACGCGTAAGATGAGTTCATCTTTTGCGTAGGATTGCCTGAAAAATTCACCTTCGAAAATTTTTGGATCTTTTGATTCCTGTAAGTTTTTAAACAACAACCACTGATCAATATTACATCCAAATGTATCCCAAAACACTTTAATACATGGACTTATGCGTAAATATGCAACAAGCAATCTTATGCGTAAAGACGCAAGAACATCAAATCACAAACACATGAAAAACAAGATTCTGGGTGGATAAAGGAGTTAGGCGAGTGTTTTAAACATACTAAGGAACATATTGACCAAGTTATAACTCATTTTAACCACAAAATCTCATGTTGATAGCTGCTAGTGTCGCATGAACCCTAAATCAATGATTCTTGATTTATACTTGTTACTGAGACAATTAAACCACTACAACATGTTCCTAAACCTCTTCTAACAATATCCTAACCATTTAATTGTTCCAAAACATCATATTACAAAAACACCCAAATCATACGACGAACCCTAATTATGGTTTTCATTTATGGATGTTTCTGGGCACAATTGGAGTTTAGCAACATGTTAAGCATCATGTAAGGATCATATCCCACCACTAATTACAAACACAAACACTCTAAATCTTATGTACTAATCTTACGCAAATCCTAACTCTATTTTCAACGATTTAAACAAATTGAGCCGTTAGATCTTTATGATATTCAAAACCATTGTTTATAAACATGATCTAAACGTTTTTGCACTTACAGATTGGATGAAAAATGATTGGATTTGCAGAATGAATGAGAGCCGTTGATTTCGTTAGGTGAGTGTAGTAAATGTAATATCTGATTTTGCAGGTGCAGTGAATGAGGTGGGGTCAAAGTGTTTTGACTTAGATAATTTAAGTTTCAGCATTTGGCATCTAAAGTCCCTTAACCTTAGTATATTTCAAGCACAATACACTACTAACTCACAAATTAACTTAAGTTAGCTACTCCATGTATTTAGAAAAGAACAACTTTGGATAACTTTGCTCCCCCTTGACGTTAGACCGATGTCTTGTTATTTTTGAAAAAAAAAAATTGTTTCAATTAGTCAAAGAGAGTAACCCGAAAAGCCTTTTTAAGCATCACTTATATTACAACAAATAGAAAATATTTTTGGTAAAATGCAAGTACGAAGTAAATATTTTGAGAAATTTTAAAATACTTTACCTCCCCTTCAACACTTGTTTTTGTAATATTTTAAGACATTTTATAAAAAAATAGTGTTGAAAAGAGTGGTTTGTACTTGAATTTTTTTTTCTTTTTTTTTAATAAAAGAGTAGAAAAAAGAAAAATCTTTTTGTGTTTTTGTTGGATTTATATTTTTGTATTTTTGTTTATAGTAAAAAATGTTAACAAGGATAGGTTTTGATGTTTGACGATCATTTGTGTTTTAAAAACTTTATCAGATCCTCTGGTGTCAAACATCGCATACCAATTTGGTGGACTAAATTAGCAAACCTTGTTGGAGGTAATGCTTTAGTGAGTAAGTCTGCCAACTGGTACTCAGTTCCTACAAAATATAATTCAACTGTACCCTTTTCGACATGCTCCTTGATGAAATGATATCGGAGATCGATGTGTTTGGATTTGCAGTGATGGACTGTGTTGCAGGAGATTGCAATGGCACATTTGGAATCACAGTAGATTGGAATCTTATTGAATAGGTAGCCATAGTCTTTAAGCTGTGATCTCATCCAAATGACTTGAGCACAACAAGCTGACATAGCTACGTATTCAGATTCTGTTGATGACAGTGATGTGCAGTCCTGCTTCTTTGATTGCCAAGATACAAGCTTATCTCCAAGAAACTGTAAGCCACCTGATGTACTTTTTCGTGTGTCTAAGAATCATGCATGGTTAGCGTCTGAAAAAGCTATTAGTTCAAAACCAGAATCCTTCGGATACCAGATCCCCAAATGGATGGTTCCCTTTATGTATCGAAGGATTCTTTTTGTCTCATTGAGGTGTTTTTCAGTTGGTTTAGACTGATATCGTGAACACATATAGACATCAAATACAATATCAGGTCTGCTAGATGTGAGATACATGAGGGACCCAATAATACTGCGGTATTTGGTAGGGTCAACAGGAGTCCCATGTATATCAGCATCTAGTTTTGTGGAATTGGCCATAGGTGTATTCATTGTATCACAGCTTTGCATTCCATGTTTCTTTAAAATCTCAAGAGCATATTTGGACTGATTTAGAAAAATTCCACGGGGTTATTGATGAACTTGTAGTCCTAGAAAGAACGTAAGTTCACCCATCATGGACATTTCGAAATTATCTGTCATTAATTTTGCAAAATCCATTGAGTAAATTTTGTTGGTTGAAGCAAAAATAATGTCATCGACATAAATTTGAACGATTAATAAGTCCATCCTGTATGTTTTTGTAAACAGTGTTGGATCCACCGAGCCTAGAGTAAAATCATTAGCCAATAGGAATTTAGAAAGCTTATCATACCACGCCCTGGGGGCTTGCTTGAGACCGTAGAGAGATTTCTTAAGCTTGTAGACATGATTAGGACGTTCTGGATCAACGAAACCTTCAGGTTGACTGACATAAACCACTTCACGGAGTTGACCATTCAGAAAAGCCATTTTCACTTCCATTTGGTAAACAATCATATTCCGATGAGCAGCAAATGCTAAGAAGATCTGTACAGCTTCAAGTCTTGCTACTGGAGCAAATGATTCTTCAAAATCGATTCCTTCTTCTTGAGAGTATTGATGCGTGGGAATTGCACCAGGCTTTACCTCTCGAGGGATCTCGAGAAGCTCACAACCCCCACCAGGCAGTGTACCTGATCGTTGTAGTATAGTATAGTGACAAGTACCGGGGGATTGATCGTTCAACTCAGGAATAGTGTCGTTAGGATTGAAATTAATCTAACTAGGTCTAAAGGTAAAGGATGATTCTTTTTGTATTTTTATATTTTATGAAAAGCAAGTAAAAATCTCGGGTTTTGGAAGGAGGGGCGAAATTAGTTGTTAATCAACTAACCCAAAAGCTACTAATTAAACTAATGTGCAAGAAAACTAAACTAAGGTTCTACAAGGGATGTGAAGCATGTCTACCTATGATATGTTACTCCTTGCTAGCTATCCAATTCTACCTATTGAATTGTCACACCTTGCTTTAATTGACGGGTTGTATTCCTTAATACCATTCATGGGGTGGCGTACTTACTTCCCCAATTCAATAAGCTCCTACTTCACTCCTATGTCGAGCCGGCTAAGAAGCTCCTAACATGGGATCACTAGAATTCGCTCATGCATTAAATACAACCATAAAAACCTAGTACACATCGGTTCATGTTTCTTAAGACGTTCAAGGATGTTACCCTATGGAAGTCTGCCAGTTTTCTTAAGCCTAACATTGAATATAATCAACCAAACAAGAGACAATAGGAATCAAGAATTATAAGCTAAACCAATTAGATCTATCGAAGTGTCACACCCTAATAGATGAAGATAGACACAAACATCAACAAGGAATCAATAAGATCTAATCAATTATATACAAGTTTCACATAAACATAAGTAGACACAAGGTGAATTAGCAAAACATAATCAAAGAAGAGCAAACAACAATAATAATGAAAGACATAATTGAGATAGAATCGTCAAACCAATACATGATGTTTATGGAGTGATTGAAACCCTCTAAGTTGCTGGAAAAACACCTACCTAAACCCAGAAATCGACCTTAGGGTTTAAGGCTTACAAAAAGTGAAGTTATGATGTTATATTTATAGACTAATTTCCTGTCGGCCCATCTTGACGGCTTCAGCCCATTACACATGACAGCATCATGACCATTTTTTCACCAAATTGTAGATCTCTTCGTCCTCTTCGTGTGGGCTTTTGAATCACCTAAATCCGAGTTCGCATGCAAAAGTTATGACCAAAACAATATCAGCTACTCCGCGCGCAAGTTTTGACAAGTTAACATGTGACAGCCTTGGGTGACGTCGTCACGTTTCTTCTGGATCGTCACCACTTTTACACTTGATGGCGTCATCAAAATTCTCTTGACGCCGTCAGGTACTGTTCTCAGCAAGGAAAATTAAGACTTTGTCGTTTTCTTCACTTTTATGCTCCAAAAATGTCCAAAATGCTTCTTTTTCCAGAATTCACTCCGAAAGTACCTAAAATCACAAAAGGAACAATTTAGGGCAATATTTGATCAAATAAATTCAATTCCGGGCTTAAATGACCCCCTAAAAACGGTTCATTTTTCGCCTTATCATATATCCCTACACTTGAGATTTGCTTGTCCTCAAGCAAATGAGCTTTTCCACCAATAAAAATATAAGTTAGGGGTCATTTAACACTAATATAAAAGTAATTACAACAAATGATCATTCCACCTTAGTCAAAACAAGCACGGAAATTATACACTAGCACCTCACATTAAGTATTTAGATACTCTCATATCTCGGGTGTTGTAAATTTATATGTCATAATTGGAAATGGAGAAATATCACTCTCTACCTGTCATAGCAAATAGATTACCATAGGCTTGGGAAAGGATCAAACGTCCACCACTTGGCGTAAGCACCTAGGATAAACTATCAAAGAGGTCTTTTAAAGGGTTATAACGTTAGGTGTAGGGGATATGGAAGACACGGTTTTGTTGGATAAACGGATATTTTACTGGTAGCAAGTCAATTGTCTTAGTTAACTACATGTACAATGAGGCGTTGCTAAGCCAAGACTAGACTCAACTTAAACTAACCACAACTCTTTTTGGACTTTCAAGACACTATTTGACTTAAACATAAATAAAAGAAACGGATGGTAGCCCGTATGTTTTTCTCTTTTCTTTTTCTATATATATACTTTTTTTCTTTTTTTTCTCTCTTTTTTTTTTTCTTTTTCTTTTTTTTTTTTTTTTTTTTTTTTTTTTTTTTGCATACACTTTTACTCTACCATCCAAAATAATACATCAAAGGGAGCTCGCTTCCTCCCTACACTTGAGCTTTTACATACTTTACAATCAACTATTCTAATGACTCGAATCAAGATAATCAAAACACTTGGAGTACATTTAAATGTTAACGCACATATGGGGGTAATATATGATATTCTTCCCCATTACTTCATAACACAAGTACTTTACCCATGAGTCCCAATTGTCCCAAAACAATATGTACAAGATATGAGTCGACTTAGCAACCATGTAATCAACTAGACAACTAACAAAGGGTTTAAACAATTAACAATAATGCACTAAAGATGAGTGCATACAAGGAAGGCTAAGGTGATTTGGTTGCACATTTGGGGTGGATTGTAGACAAATTCTTCCTTTAAGTAAAATGCTTAAAGTTAGAAACGAAAAGATAGGCTCGGAGGGGTGTACTAGGGGTATCGTGTACTAAAAACGAGTACAACGCAAAGGTGTGGGAGAATTACTTGACCTATGAAGTCAATGTAATTATATTACAGGTGTAGAACAAGGGTTATCCTAATGCCTCTTATCATTTAGTAAATCCTAACTACACGAATGTAGTCTCGCTAGCGGTCTCGGGATGCATCGCTATCACTAGTTCTAGAATCTAAATACTACCGGTACACTCATAAGCACCAACAATGAATGTTTTTTTCCTAAAGATCTAAGGGCGAACCTCACATATTTGGGGTGGAAATTTTTGAGTGGTATGGTTTTTGTGCTAGTCATACAACTCCTATCCATGAGACACTTATTAAGACTAAAGTTTACTCCTACATGTTGCAAAAAAATTTTAATTTGGTGCTAAAATTGCCCTAACAAATATTTCTCTCAGTTTTATTACACATTCACTATCAAACAAAACAAAAACCAAGTGGAGTAATAGTTTCTAATATACCCTCCCTACACTTAAACTGAACATTGTCCCCAATGTTCTAGATAAAAGATGTAAAAGTAAAAATAAATAAGAATGAAAGAAACTAATACTCCCCTGATTCGTTCACCGTCGATAATGTGTCAACATGGTTAAATCTACCTCCAAGAAGATGAATGTTGAAAGCTTCCCTCCAGAAATATAAATCATCTTCTTGTCCTGTAATCAACAAACACAAAAACCAAAGCATCAAACCAAACAAAAATCACAACTAGATGTAATTCTAGACTTAGAAATAGAAACAAGACAAAGCAACAAAAAGGATAGGATACTTGTGGAATGAATTACAAATAGGAACTCATAAAACATATCCACAATTATTGACACACAAACAAGATAGAATATATGCTAATCATGAATTGTGAAGTTTTCATGTTCGAATTTAGTTCTTTTTAACAAAATATAGATTTCCCTACACTTATCTTTTTGTAAAATACCTTTATATGCAATTAAGACGAGGTTAAAAACAAAATAAAGCATTTTCACAAATTATTCGAAACATGAAAATTAAACAACTATGATTAAGCATATATGACACAAACAAACAAATAAAATAAAAACATCAAACAATTAAAAACATGGGTTGCCTCCCAAGAAGCGCTTGTTTTTGTTCGAGTCACGAGCCTGAATCTACCCTTATTTAACGGAAATAGAGGAGGTTTTCCCTACACTTAGGATTAAGTGTGGGTGGAAGTAGTGATACACACCCTTAGGGTAGAAATATGCCACGTGAGGTAAAGGGGGTGAGTGAATGGCTTCCTTCATCCTAAAACTACCTGGATAATATTGGTTGATGGGTGGGTCGGTTCCTCTTTTATCTCCTAAATGTATATCTAAGGATGGAAAGTTGTGTAAAGGTTGAGGTTCCGGTTCATCAACATTAGGAAATTCCCTAGAACTAGGAGTAAGGTTATCACTACAAGTGTTCAAACCTATATCCTCTAGTGGTGATTGGTCCAAGGGTTCTACCTCAATTGGGATTCCTAAAGTCTCTTCTACTTCTTCCGGGTAAGTCACGGGCGGTGTGGGTGCCTCAAATGATGGTAGGACTTGTGGGGTATTTAGCGGGCTTATGGTGTCAAGATCACCTATGTGTTCATCCCGTATCATGGTAGTGCCTAACCATGACATGCAGCTAGGTGGCTCAACTCTACCCCCATCCCCAAACAAACTTGTTTCATTATCCTTGAAATTTATGGTCAATTGACTTGCACTAACATTTGTTGGGTTGTCTACTCTATAATAATATTGGGCACAATCTTCTATGGCATCCCATGCTTCTTCAGCATTTAATTCCCTAAAGTCCCCATTGGCAAAATCCTCAATGCACATTTGGTCACATCGGTTGACACGATAGTAAAAGGTTTGGGTTATGTAGGACCTTAAATCTATCAACTTTAACACAAATATAAGCACTAGATAAAGTAAAGATGGTGACTTGATGTTATATATGTGTGGCATTAATATTGAAAGAGAGTATAAGATGAAGAGAACTTTTATTAATAAAACACACACAATACACATACAAGCACACACCTCAAATGAGCCTTTGAGGTGTTTAAATAGTTGGTTACATGAGATGCCCTAAAGGCTTTCTATGGGCTTGGGCTTGGACTTGGTTACATGACTAGATAATAAGGCTTATATAACATTGCACATAACATATTAGCTTGTGAAGTCCAAACCCCAACTAACTTAAACTATTACATATGACACAACATTCTAATAATGAGAATGACCATCACTTTCTAATATAATTTTTAATGCTAACAATCTCCCCCTAAGGGGTGGTCATTCGAATGATGCTCCACGTGATTAGGTCTTCTTTGTTCTTTGTTGTTGACCATTGTGTGTCATAGTAGAATAGTCATTAGTCTTTGTTCCTTCATGCTTTGTGATCTTTGATGATTGACTTTTCATCAGTCTTTGTTCTTTTGTGATGTGGAGCAATCTGCCTTTCGTCACTTCTGCGTCTATGGTGGTTGTTCGCCATTCCAACATGCTCATACATCTTTGGACTTTGATATTCATATGCATGTAGTTCCCTTTCTTTCACTTTGATCTTTAGTCTTTATACTTTGTAGATTCTTTTTTTTTGGCGTAGACTCTTTCTTTGAACTTTGTGTTGTATAGATCTTTGAGGGAGCTTTCTTTAACTTCCAGATGTATGTATGAGCAGGCGGAATCTGTCGCCATGGAGATGATGTGTAGCTGCATGAAAACAGTTAGCAATAAATAAACCGGTACTTACAGATAAGGAATTAGAGCTCGTCAACAGCATAGTGTGAAGACTCCTTCTAATCCTTATCAAGGCCGTTCCCATGTCAGATACTCCCGAGGGAGCTTAAAAGACCTACTTAGTAGCTCAATGACTAGGTGAGTCGCTGGGGATCACTCCATGACTGTAGACCGTTTTGAAACCACCGTGAACACTAAGCGTAACCCATAAAGAATTACCGAAGTGACCTGCTGTCAGGGCTGTTTGATGTTGACCCTGGCAGGAGTTTCTATTCAATCATTGAGAAACACTTGTGTGAATTCTCTCATAAATGTTCTGGCAGATTGCTAAGATCTGCGTAGGACTCTAAAGTTTACATCTGGCGTCCTTAATGATGAACAACCAGTATAGAAATATCATGTGTTCCAATGAGATCTTTTGATGAATCTCGAGGCTCTAGACTCGATAAGTGCACATTTGGTTTCCTATGCGGAGATTAGGGAGAGGTCTCCTACTTCAATGTCAACCATCTCTAAGAGACAGGTCGATAGATTACACCGGTTCCCCGTGAGAATGAAACAAGCTCTTTTAAGAGAACTTGAGTGGTTAAGAAGGTTTAGTGCAGTGCGTCACTGGGTCCATGACGTCTTTATCTTCAATACCGGTGTCACCTTAGTAACAACCAGTAGCATATGAATTGAACCCGGTGTCTGCCCTAAGGTTGAACATATGGAGGGCTATTTCTTTTCACCCTTTTTCATAACTTTTCTTTTTAATTCTTCAACCCCTACTTTCTCCTTTCTCATTTTCTCCTTTTTCAATCATACCTAAGGACTTCTAATACTAATCTATTGGATTTGTCCTTGGGTAGATCCCTCCGGCTTTGGCGGACCATAGGACGGTTTTTCCTAACCTTAGTCACCTTATAACACCATGACTATCCTATAATTGCCATGAAACCATTTATGAAAAATCTCTCAAAGTGTTTATGATAATAAAACACATTGTTGACACTTCGAGAGTTTTGCATTTCTTTTGAAGGACTCCCCCTTCACGTGTGCTCATGAATTTTTAAGAAATTTGCACATGCGTGAGGAGTTTGCACTTTTTGAATTGATCCACTTTCAGTGAACATGACCGATTCGAGACACGCTTGCATCACTAGTTAGACTAGCTTGAAATTATTACCCGTCCTTGTCAATTCCAAAGAAAGTCTCTCGATATGGTACATTCTACTAAGACAAGTCCTATTCGAGACACGCTTACATCACTAGTTAGACTAGCTTGAAATTATTACCCGTCCAGGACAAGTCTTTTCGATTAGTGACATTTTAAGCTTCGTCAATTCATAGGTACTTTCTAAGTCAAGCTCTTTCGAGATTCAGATACAATCTTTAAACATCTTTGATTACATTTTAATCATGTCTTCTCCCCCTCAAAAATAGCATATTGTGATATTTTTTATATCAACTGAGTAAAAAAGCTTTTTGGAGAGAAAGACAGATTTCATTTTGCATGAATACGGAACATTTTTGTTTTTGTACTCCCCCTTAATGATAGCACATTTTAAAATCAATTAAGGGTTTTGAGGGAGTTATCTTGAGCACTCATTTGAAAGATTTTGAGAAATCTTTTGAACAATCTTGAAAAAGTACTCAAGAATTGTATTTTGAAAAATGAGTTTATGTTTGAAATCCTTTTTGTTTGTTTATACTCGAACTTTTGAAAGTGATTTCATCTTTGAACGTACGAGTCCTTGATTTCAAAATAGTCAGAAGTCATCATTTAGTCCGGGTTTCGTACTGAGGTATACGAAAGCCATAGTGAAGAAACATTTGAGAAACGACATGTTTTAGAAAAACATTTTAAAGAACTCCTGTTCAAGCATCTGTACATGTCCGTATCATTGTTGAATGACATTTCTAGAGACGTACAGAATATTGATTTATACGAGAGACATGTCGTGAGAAGAATATTTTTATATTTTTTGATTTTATATTGTTTTTGTATTTTTTGAAATTTTATATTTTTGTATTTTGTTTTTGTTGGTTTTTCAAATTTTGTATTTTGTTTTTTCAAGAATATTTACAGCGAAGCGATTTTGAAAACATTTTTCAAGAAGATTCGAGAAGACGTTCTAGCTCCTCAGGAGTTAGGCTTCGCATGCCAATTCGTCGAACTAAATAGTCAAACCGTTCTTTTGGAAGGGCTTTAGTAAATAGATCGGCGAGTTGGTAATCAATCTTAACGAAAAATAATTCAACAGTACCCTCTACTACGTGTTCTTTGATGAAATGGTAGCGGACTTTGATATGCTTCGTCTTAGAGTGGTGTACGGGATTGCACGAGATGGCTATGGCACTTTTTGAGTCACAATACATAGGTATTCTATCAAAAGTAAAGCCATAATCTGTGAGCTGTGTCCGCATCCAAAGAACTTGGGCACAACACGCAGATAGAGACAAATACTCGGCTTCGGCGGTTGATAGTGTAATACAATCCTGTTTCTTTGAAGACCAGCTTACTAGCTTTTCACCCAAAAATTGTGCTCCACCTGATGTACTCTTTGCTGTAACTTGATCACCAACATGGTCTGCATCTGAAAATGCTGTTAGATTAAACCCCGAATCCTTCGGATACCAAAGTCCCATGTTAATGGCGTTTCGTAGGTACGGAAAGATCCGTTTAACCTCTTTGAGGTGAAGTTCGGTAGGCTTTGCCTGAAACCGTGCTAACAAACAAACAACAAATTGAATATCGGGTCGGCTAGCAGTTAGGTACATGAGAGAACCGATCATGCTCTGATATTTTTTTGGATCGATGGGTTTTCCAAACAATATCAGCACCTATTTTTGGTGAAGTGACCATTAGTGTACCAACAGAATCACAATTTTCCATTCCATGTTTTTTCAAAATCTCTATTGTATATTTAGCTTGATTGATAAAAATACCACGAGGGGATTGATGTATTTGTAAACCAAGAAAGAATTTTAGTTCCCCCATCATGGACATTTCAAATTTACTTTTCATGAGATTTTCAAAATGTTTTGAATGGTTAGGATTGGTTGATCCAAAAATAATGTCGTCCACGTAAATTTGAACAATCAAAATGTCATTTTTGAATTTTTTGATAAACAAGGTGTCATCAACCGTTCCTTTTGTGAAATTGTTTTTAAGCAAGAAAGATGATAGTTCGTCATACCACGCTCTTGGAGCTTATTTTAAACCATAAACTGCTTTCTTAAGCTTGTAGACATAGTCTGGATGATCTTTGTCGATGAATCCCTCTGGCTGACTCACATACACTTCTTCTTTCAGAGTTCCATTCAAGAAAGTAGTCTTAATATCCATCTGATTGACTGTGATGTTTTTGTGAGCGGCATAGGCTAAGAAGATCCGGACTGCTTCAAGTCTAGCTACAGGCGTGAATGATTCCTCGAAATCTATCCCTTCTTCTTGTGGATAACCTTTAGCCATGAGATGAGCTTTGTTGCGAATAACAGTCATTTCCTCATCCTGTTTGTTCTTCCACAACCACTTGAGATCAAGAACACGTATATCAAGTGGTTGTTCAACAAGTTCCCAACTATCATGTAAATCGTATTGAAGAATTTCATCCTGCATCGCTTCTATCCAAGGGTATTCTGCCATTGCTTCCCGAATGTTCTTTGGTTCTTGGAGGCTGATTGAGCACATGTAAATGCACAATTCGAGTTCGATGGCAAGTTGTCTCCTTGTCTGAACTGGCTTTGAAGGTTCACCAATAACATGTTCTATTGGATGGTCTTTTGTCCATTGAAACGTAGAAGGGTACCTTGGGTTTAACGAATGTGTGTTAGATGGTTCTTGTAACCTTGAAGAAGATTCAGCAGAGTCTGTTGCAAATGGGTTTTCAAATATTTCTTCTTATTCTTCTAATGTAACATCGTTTGAATTATTTGTTGGTTCTTCTTGAAAATTTGTGTTTTGATTTTGCTCATTAACTCTTGGTAGATCAGTTTAAATAACTGGAGTTGCTGGAGTAGATGTTGATGATGTTGAGGTAGTTGGTGCTTCAGCTTCGATTGTTGTAGATGCATCCTGTGGTGGTGGTGGTGGTTGATAGTTTTGAGCAGGTGCAGCGGAATGTTGTTGAGATGCATTTGTCGAAGTTCAACCATAGTATTCATCAAACATTAACTCAAAGAAATTTTCCAGTTCTTGTTCTGAAGGTTTGTCCGTGTTTGTTGACTGAGCTCCTTGAGGCACGAGTCCTGAACTGATGTGTCCAGAAGTCTGCTGGTTTGGTGCAGGTCCTAATCCGTTTTGATTAGAAGCCATTGGATTAAGTGCGGGTTCAAGAGCGAGTCTCTCAGAAGCCATTTGTGAAATCTCGTCAAACTTCGCATTCATCGTCTCCATTATCCTTTTTGTTCTTCTATTATACACCCTGAATGCCCTCAAGTTTTTTGAATATCCAATGAAGATACCAATATCACCCTTAGCTTTTAACTTCCCTAGATCTTCTCTGTCATTTGTCGGATAGCACAAAGCGCCAAACACGTGAAGGTAAGAGATTTCAGGTTTACGGTTGTTCACTAGCTCATATGGGGTTTTATTGAATCTTGGATGTATTAGGGATCGGTTTTGAGTGAAACAAGCCGTGGCAACAGCATCAGCCCATAAGAAAAGTGGTGCACTAGAAAAGATGAGCATTGTGCGAGCAGCTTCCACAAGAGTTCGATTTCTTCTTTCAACCACTCCATTCTGCTGTGGAGTTCTAACAACTGATGTTTGATGTGTTATTCCAACATCTTCAAGGTAAGTTTTCAACTCCTGATTTGTGAATTCTGTACCATTATCTGTTCTTATAATCCTTACTGGACCTTGAAGTAGAACTTGAATACGCTTCAGAAAGGTGATGATGATGCCTAGTGCTTCGTCTTTTGATCTCAAAAACTTTACCCAAGTATATCTTGAATAATCATCAACAATAACAAGAATATACTTCTTCCCATTAATGCTTTCAACTCTCATTGGGCCACATAAGTCCATGTGCAACATATGTAACCTTGCTTCCGAACTAGGTACGGTTTTGGGTTTATATGATGCTCTTTTGCTTTTTCCTTGTTCACATGATGGACAAAGGTGTTCCTTGGTGTATTTGAACTTAGGAAGTCCGGTGACGATGTTGTCCTTGGCTAACTTGTTGATCGTGTCGAAATTGAGATGGGATAATCTTCTATGCCGCAGCCAGGACTTAGTTTCGGTTGCCCTTGTCATAAGACAAATTGGTGATGTAGAAGCCATTTGGTTGATGTCGATAGCATACAAGTTTGTACCACGATTACCAGTTAAGAGATCATCACCAACCAAATTTCTTATAAAAACCGTGTTTCTCCTGAATGCAACTTCTAAATCTGCATCACAAAACTGCCCAACTGAAAACAAATTGTGCCCCAACCCTTCGACGTAGTAAACCCGAGTGATTAAAAAATTCCCAAACCGAAGATCTCCATAACCCTGAATAGCTGCTACATGATCATTTCCAAAGTGTACAGTTCCCATGAATTTCCAGACGAAATTGATTAGCAGCTTTAAATTCCCGGTCATGTGCTTGGAGCAACCCGAGTCAACGATCCAAAGACATATTTCGATAACCTGCCAAGAACAGAAGAGTTTGTATTTGGAAACCGTTTTGAATTTGGTTCCATGGGGTTAGGAGTAAAATCTAAATCACACTCATAGACAGTTGCTACTTGTTTAGCTTGAACTATTTCTAATTTGCCGTTCTGAAGAGTGAACTCTCTACCCGTTGGAATCCACATACAAAACTTAAGGTAGTTCCTAGGCATTCGACTAATAGTGGTAGACCTAAAGCGTGCAACTAATCTTTCTATAGATCTAGATCTAGCACTAGGTCTTTTTAGAACATTCTTCTGTTCAGGCGTAATATTCACATTCTTAGAAACACATTCATCGTGAACATCACTAGTTAAACATTTCTTGCATATTAAACAAACAGAGTCATTACATGCATTAGAACCAGTACTTTCGACATTACATTCAGATGAATCATGTTTCTTATTACAAAGCGATAAATTCCTAGGGTGTGCTTCTACTTCTTCAACTGTATTCTTGCTACTACTCGTAGAGGCAGATGAGACTCTATTGTTCCTTGTATTGCTCCTAGGCTTTAGTCTGCTGCTCCTAGAGGTGCTTTCTAATCCTGTAGAAGGTAAGGCACACGCGTTAGGATTTATATTGTTGTCCTTTTTAGCATTCCTAGATTCTTTAGAATTAGCCTTTATGCATTTGTCATTTGACTTAGATGTGGAGGCAGACGCATTTGTCGGACTAATCCTAAATAGGCCAGGTGCTAACACTTTAGGAGTTTCGACAACCGCTTTTCCTTTATCAACAATTTTATCATTTTCACTTTTCTTGGGCAAGGGTGTTGGAATGACTGGTTTTGTCAAATCCTTTTTGTCATCGACTTTTGGAGCAAACCTTGAAATTGACATTTTTGGTTTTTGAACCGTGTTTGAAACATTTGGTTTCTACGAAGTCAATGGTTTTGCAAACTTGGTTTCCTCACCCTTTCCTTTTTGACTTTCAAGCTGAGCCCTCAAAAGATCATTTTGCTCTTTCATGTTCTTTAAGGCACGCTCATACGACAATTTGTCATACTTGCATTCTTCCTTTTTTCGATCAAGTTGTTTAAAATATGACACATTTTCTTTTTCAAGCTTTATAAGAGCATTTTCATATTTTGAAACAATTGCGGAGGTCTTAGCTCTTAGTCTTTCATCGTCTTGAACAGAATATGTTTGTAAAATGATGGACATAATATCAGTGGTCATAACAGCTTCGAAGAGAGAATCATTTAGGTTTTCCAAAACATTCATGGTTTCACGAGTAGCATTAGCTTCGTTTCCCAGGGATTTGTGGTCCTTGACAAAGTCGGCCGTTTCTTTTAAGAAAGCATTTTCAAAATGGATTACCCTCGCACTGATGTTATTCAGTGGGATAGTAATTTCGTTTTCAAACACCTTTTTCTGTTCGATATGAAAACTAGAATGCCAGTTGTTAATACTGATAGTTGTTTTAGATTCAACAATATTTTGAAGTTCTTTAATTCTCTTTTTAACATCATCGAAAATGTCTCTAGCCTCACTTGTATTAAAAGTGTTGTTAGAAGACATTTGTTCTATTTTTGAAAGAGATTTGGAAACAACCGTCTTTTTAGAAAAGAATTTCGTGAATGGTCATTTTATGGAAAACACAAATGGTTCTGTTTGTGGAACAAAAGTAATTCCCGAAAGTTTGTTCAATTTGTTGTAATCAATGGGTTTCAAATCCTTTTGTTTCATTTTAGTAATGCTCTCTTCGACAAGTTCCATCGTCTCTACAGAATCCTGAACGACGGGAGGATCATGTTTGGTGTAAATAAGATTACCATTATACAAAACATTCTGTTCTTCCTGAGCTTTCTTGAGATTACAAGGGGTGTTGTTACCAAGAGCCATTTTATGTTTTGTATGGTAAATCGGATTAGTTTGATTTGAAATCATTTTCATTGTTTGACTTGACTGACCCGACTTAACCACTAACTCTTCTAAATGTGCAATCATGTGTTCAGACTCTACGATTTCTTTCAAAAGTTTGTCTTCTTTCTTTGCAAAGTCCTTTTTCAACTCATCCCTTTCTTTTTCAAGATTGGTATAAGCTATTTTTTGTTTAGAAAGTTGGTTTTGTAATTCAGAAATTTCCGCGTTTAAAGATTTTATCTTTTTGAAAGAATTAACATCAAGTGTATCAAACTTGAGTTGCAATTGTTTTTTCCTTGAAACGGAATTTCGATAACCAGTTTCTAGTTCAGACAATCTTTTGTTATGAAATTCAAAAGCTTTAACGTTTTCCTTGTAACTCTCAAGCTCAGTGGTCAATTTTACATTTGCGGCCTTAACATCGCGATTGACCTTTTTCACATTCTCAATTTCAATACGACAATTATTCAATAGTGATTCAAACAAAGCACGTGTTTCCTCATCATTCTCAGCATGCTGTGAAACGAAACCTCCATTATGATTCACATCTGGAGTTGCTGAAGGAGTATTGCTACTACTCGGCGTGTCCAGATATTTATCATAATTGGGTGCTAGCTTCTCAGAATGTTGTTCCTCATGAGGCGACATATCAAATATATCATTATTGTGACATGTGTTGAAATTTGATACCTCAGATGGTGCATTGGTATCATAAACAGGAAGTGTGTCAAAATCCGTGTCATACTTAGCTTCCTGAAGATTCGCCATGAATATGCAGTTCGCATCGATATCCTCTCTATCTTCCATGTCATCCATAAGAGCCATAAAATCATTTTCCTCGGCATTCAACTGAAATCCTGCCTTTTCCTTTTGTGCCAATAGCACTGCTTTCTGTAAGTACTCTAGATCTTTCTTGTTCGGCTTTGTAGGATAGTTTCTTGCCATATGACCTACACCCTGACAGTTGAAACACTTAATCAGATTACCATGATTTACATTTCCCAAATTTCCAACAACTGGAGCTGCAACATTCCTATTCTGATTACCCATAGCCTGATTACCAACATTCTGACCCCTCTGATTTCCAACAAACTGACCATGCTGATTCCCTGCATACTGACCTGTATTCTGCATATTCTGATTACCCATGTGAAATCCTGTAGCATATCCTTTCTGATTCCCATAAACTCCAACCATTTGGCCTCCATTACCCATATTGAAACTCGGCTGAGCAATCTGCTTGTTACGAGTGTTCGATGAAATCCTTTGGTTGTTGTTAGTTGGTGTAGAATAGCGTCCTTGGAATGCCTTTGAAAGAAAAGCAAACGCTTGGGTCAATGCTGCAGAAGCTTCATCATTTTCAGTGAATTATGGTTCTTGGAATTGTGGGTATTGCTGTTGTGAAATAACATGTTGTTGTTGCTGTGGGTAGAGCTGTTGTTGGTAGACCGGTGTTGGTTGTTGAACGTATGATGGTTGCAAGTAGTTGTGAGTGGAAGATGATGATGATTGTTGTGTGTTCACTGGTAGCGGTGTTGGTGTAGTAGCAATTAATGCAAGAGGATCATGATTCTTTGCCAATTTTTCTTTCCTTACTTCATTAGCCTCAGCTTGGTTTTGTTTCAAAAAGTCATAGAGTTGATCATAATTCAGCTTATGTAAGTCCTTTGTTTGATTGACAATTGTAACATAATGACCCCATTCTTCTAGAAGGTTATTAACGAATTTGATGTTTGTTGCAATTGTTCGAGGTGTCAACTTGTTTCTGATTAACTCATTCATCAAAGTGCAAAACCTTGTGTAGTAAGATTCAATTTGTTCACCTTTAGTGGATGTAAAGTTCTCCCATTCAGTAAGAAGTTTGTTCTCAACGTCTTGTTGTCCAATCTCTATTCCATGACATATCCTTCTAACACGTTCCCACATAGCATAAGCAGTTTCACAACTGTCGACCGAAGCAAAGATCTCCCGTGGTAATCCAAGTTGGATTAAATGCGCTGCCATATCATCTGCGGCGATCTGCTTCTTGTCTTCATCTGTGTAATCTGCTTCTGTTTGTTCACGCACGAATGGTTGAGTAGGAGGTGTTGTATTTGGATTGCCTTCAATTTGAACTTGTCTTGGCATAAATGGACCATTTGTAATGGAGTTGATCATTAATTTACCATCAGGCTTTGTTTTGATGTAACGAAGCATGCGGCTTGTCCATGGGAGATATCCACCTTTTTCAAGCATTGGAGGTCGATTTTCCGCACCGGCAGCATGAATGTCTTGCTGAGTAGCCATTGATGAAGTGTAGATTGATAAAGTTGATATTTGCATCGTTCCAACGATATAGGAGTTGTGATTAGTGTAAGTTGATGCAAGTTTGGATGGTGAAAAATTTGATCTAAAACCTTAAAACCTCAATAACTTCTTCCCGAAACGTTTTTAGGCCTCAATAACTTATTCCCGGATCGTTTCTCGGTCTCACAGTCGTTTTGACAGCAAATTCGTCGAAAACGGAGTTACGGTTCAAAAGTTATGGCCGTTTGAAGTTTGGTTGTCAAAAGTCAAAAACTTACGCGTAAACCTTTGATTTTATGCGTAAACAGTAATCTTAAGCGTAAAGGGTAGACTTAGGCGTAAACAGAATCTTATGCGTAAAGTAAATGTTATGCGTAAACAAAATTTATGCGTAAACAGTAATCTTATGCGTAAGAAAATTCTTAAGCGTAGAATTAGTAGTTTATGCGTAAGCTATTTGTTTATGCGTAAGATTTATGTTACGCGTAAGGTTTAGCTTATGCGTAAGATTTTTTACGCGTAAGGTTTACAAACCAAACTAATCTCTCAAACTTATCCAAGCTTGAAAGATATCCCAAATCGAAGTATTCCACAAACTTATCCAAGTCAGGGAAGTAGTGAGTAATCTCTGATCGATGAAGAAAACTAATGCGTAGGATCTTTTGTGTAGAAAAACTAATACGTAGGATCTTTTGTGTAGAAAACTTATGCGTAGAATCTCAAACTTAGGCGTAGGATTTCAATCTAACGTGTAGAAAAAAGGTTTTAGGCAAAAACTTATGCGTAGAATCTTCACTTATGCGTAGAGAAAGGGTTTTAGGCAAAATTTACGCATAGGAAGTGGGTTTTAGGCATAAACTCACGCGTAAACTTGCCAAAAAGTACTGTAGATAGCTGTAGACTTGTACAATACTCAAAACTTATGCGTAAGATGACCCAACAGCTCAAAAAATACGATTTTTTCAACCAAAAAACACCTTTTCACTTGTTTCTTTTGATCAAATCTTTCCCAAAACACTTAGAATCAATAAAACTTCAATAAAGTTCACGACTTTAACACTAAAGATACGTAAAAATCAAAACTTTTAAAGAAAAGCACACGTTTTTAAATGAAAAACGCAACTTTTAAAGGAAAAGTTTGATAAAAACGATTTTCACACACTCCTAAACCATTATTAGGCGATTGATACCACTTGTATGACCTTAAATCTATCAACTTTAACACAAATATAAGCACTAGATGAAGTAAAGATGGTGACTTGATGTTATATATGTGTGGCGTTAATATTGAAAGAGAGTATAAGATGAAGAGAACTTTTATTAATAAAACACACACAATACACATACAAGCACACACCTCAAATGAGCCTTTGAGGTGTTTAAATAGTTGGTTACATGAGATGCCCTAAAGGCTTTCTATGGGCTTGGGCTTGGGCTTGGACTTGGTTACATGACTAGATAATAAGGCTTATATAACATTGCACATAAGATATTAGCTTGCCAAGTCCAAAGCCCAACTAACTTAAACTATTACATACGACACAACATTCTAATAATGAGAATGACCATCACTTTCTAATATAATTTTTAATGCTAACAGGTTAGGGATGCTAAAGCGAAACTATGATGAGGGACTATTCGGAGTAAATTTTTAAAACAAGTCCATGCATCATATATGGGTTCATCTCGATATTGTTTGAACATCAAGATGTCATTAGGGTAGAATGGATTTCGTGGTCGGTAGTATGGTGGATTCGCGTACTCCATAATGGTGAACGGAAGAGTCAATGGAAAGGTTTTTACGAACAAAGACACAAAGAAAAGATAGACTACGAGAAAGCTAATAAAATGAAAATAAAAATCTCACTAAAAAGGAATCTAATGAGTAGACTTAATCAAAATAAATTTCAACTTAAACAATAACTATTCCCCGGGCTGCGGCGCCAAAAACTTGATGCGTGGGAATTGCACCAGGCTTTACCTCTCGAGGGATCTCGAGAAGCTTACAACCCCCACCAGGCAGTGTACCTGATCGTTGTAGTATAGTATAGTGACAAGTACCGAGGGATTGATCGTTCAACTCAGGAATAGTGTCGTTAGGATTGAAATTAATCTAACTAAGTCTAAAGGTGAAGGATGATTCTTTTTGTATTTTTATATTTTATGGAAAGCAAGTAAAAATCTCGGGTTTTGGAAGGAGGGGCGGAATTAGTTGTTAATCAACTAACCCAAAAGCTACTAATTAAATTAATGTGCAAGAAAACTAAACTAAGGTTCTACAACGGATGTGAAGCATGTCTACCTATGATATGTTACTCCTTGCTAGCTATCCAATTCAACCTATTGAATTGTCACACCTTGCTTTAATTGACGGGTTGTATTCCTTAATACCATTCATGGGGTGGCGTACTTACTTCCCCAATTCTATAAGCTCCTACTTCACTCCTATGTCGAGCCGGCTAAGAAGCTCCTAACATGGGATCACTAGAATTCGCTGATGCGTGGGAATCGCACCTTGCTTTACCTCTCGAGGGATCTCGAGAAGCTTACAACCCCCACCAGGCAGTGTACCTGATCGTTGTAGTATAGTATAGTGACAAGTACCGGGGGATTGATCGTTCAGCTTAGGAATAGTGTCGCTAGGGTTAGAAAACCTAATTAATAGTTCTAAAGGTGAGAGATGATTATTTTTTGTATTTTTATATTTTATGAAAGCAATTAAAATCTCGGTTTTTGAAGGAGTGGGCGGAATTAGTTGCTATTCAACTAACCCAAAGCTAAGATATATTCAAAATAAAATAATAAAAATGAAAACAAACTAATTTATACTAAAGTTGTGAGCAGTAATTGGAGAAATTGTGTTTACTTAGACTTCACTACTCCCTAGACATCTTTTACACGTTAATTACTTGTTATACTTGTATGGATGACGGATTGTATTCCTTAATACCATTCGTGGGGTGGCATACATAACTCCCCAACTCTATGAGCTCTTATCTCCTCCTACACCATGACCCATCACAACTATAGGGATTGTAAACAGTGGCTCATGCATTAAATACAACCAATAAAGACCTAGTACGCCTCGGTTCATGTTTCTTAAGACGTTCAAGCATGTTACCATTTGGAGATCTGCCAGTTTTCTTAAGCCTAACATATAAATCATTCATCCAAGAACAAGAATAAACAAGTAATCAACACATAATCAACATCTAGGTTTCATTAGATCTAAGCAAACACAAGAAAGATCTACCCTAGCATAATTGAATTGAGACAAGAACAAGAGATAAACAACCAACACATAGACATATTGATTGAATTAGAAGAACACTTATCTCAATTACAATGCAAGGTATCAAGGGTTTGGAACCCTTGAAAAACCTGTAAAAGAGGCACCAAATTCGTCTTTAGGGTTTCACCAAAACTTCTCTCTTTTTAATGAAAAAACTAGAAAACTATATATAGGAAAACTGGGCTGACGGCGTGATGCGTGGGAATCGCACCTTGCTTTACCTCTCGAGGGATCTCGTGAGGCTTACAACCCCCACCAGGCAGTGTACCTGATCGTTGTAGTATAGTATACTGACAAGTACCGGGGGATTGATCGTTCAGCTTAGGAAT
Source organism: Artemisia argyi (assembly GCA_030686995.1). Lineage (NCBI taxonomy): Eukaryota > Viridiplantae > Streptophyta > Magnoliopsida > Asterales > Asteraceae > Artemisia > Artemisia argyi. The sequence goes on from CM060702.1 coordinate 100,946,505, forward strand.
AGTGTCGCTAGGATTAGAAAACCTAATTAATAGTTCTAGAGGTGAAAGATGATTATTTTTGTATTTTTATATTTTATGAAAGCAAGTAAAATCTCGGGTTTTGAAGGAGTGGGCGGAATTAGTTGCTAATCAACTAACCCAAAGCTAAGATGCAATCAAAATAAAATAATAAAAATGAAATTAAACTAATTAAACTAAGGTTGTGAGCAGTGGTTGGAGAAATTGTGTTTACTTAGACTTCATTACTCCCTAGATATCTTTTACATGTTAATTACTTGTTACACTTGTATGAATGACGGGTTGTATTCCTTAATACCATTCGTGGGGTGGCATACATAACTCCCCAACTCTATGAGCTCTTATCTCCTCCTACACCATGACCCAGCACAACTATAGGGATTGTAAACAGTGGCTCATGCATTAAATACAACCAATAAAGACCTAGTACGCCTCGGTTCATGTTTCTTAAGACGTTCAAGCATGTTACCATTTGGAGATCTGCCAGTTTTCTTAAGCCTAACATATAAATCATTCATTCAAAACAAGAATAGACAAGTAATCAACACATAATCAACATCTAGGTTTCATTAGATCTAAGCAAACACAAGAGATATCTAGCCTAGCATAGTAGAATTGAGACAAGAACAAGAGATAAACAACCAACACATAGACATATTGATTGAATTGAAAGTACACTTATCTCAATTACAATGCAAGGTCTCAAGGGTTTGGAACCCTTGAAAAACCTGTGAAAGAGGCACCAAAATCGTCTTTAGGGTTTCACCAAAACTTCTCTCTTTTTAATGAAAAAAACTAGAAAACTATATATAGGAAAATCGTTCTGACGGCGTCAAGAGTTAATTCTGACGCCGTCACCTCGCCGCCATATACTTCTTCGGACGCCCTAGATCCACTTGTGACGGCCTATGTGACGCCGTCACCACCTTCGGTATTTTATTCTTGGCCACTTTGACGCCGTCACCTCTTCATCTGACGCCGTCACCAGCTACGGTAAATTATTCTTCATGTCTGACGCCGTCAAGAAGGAAGTCTTGACGCCGTCACCTTGTATCTTCAGCTTGGATTTTTGGTACTTTGTCATTTTCTTCACTTTATGCTCCAAAAACGTCCAAAATAGCCTCTTTTCCAGAATTCACTCTCCAAACACCTAAAATCACAAAAGGAACGATTTAGGGTAATATTTGATCAAATAAAGTCGGATTCGGGCTTAAATGACCCCCTAAAAACGGATCATTTTTCGCCTCATCATATACCCTTACACTTGAGATTTGCTTGTCCTCAAGCAAATGAGCTTTTATTCTACTCAAAAGACAAGTTAGGGGTCATTTAACACTAATATAAAAGTAATTACAACAAATAATCGTTCCACTAAAGACCAATAGACAAGCACGGAGGTCATACACAAGCACCTCACAAATAGTGTTTAGATACTCACATCTCTCGGGTGTAATAAAGTAATATAACATTATGGAAATGGAAGATATCTCTCACTACCTGTCATAGCAAAATAGATTACCATAGGCTTGGGAAAGGATCAAACCTCCACCACATGGCGTAAGCACCTAGGATAAACTATCAAAGAGGTCTTTTTAAAGGGTTATAACGTTAGGTGTAGGGATATGAATTACACGGTTTTGTTGGATAAAGGAAGTTTTACTGGTGGCGAGTTAACAATCTTAGTTAATTACATGTACAAGATGGCGTTGCTAAGCCAAGACTAGACTCGACTTAAGCTAATAAATGAAAAATAACAAAAACATAAAATAAACATAGAATAAAAACGGGATGGTAGTCCGTATGTTTTTTTTTTCTCCTTTTTTTTTTTTTTTTTTTTTTTTTTTTTTTTTTTTTTTTTTTTTTTTTTTGCATACACTCTTACCCTACCATCCAAAATAATACATCATAGGGGATGAGAATTCCCCTTACACTTGAATCTTTACATACTTTACATTAAACTAATCTAATGACTCGAATTAAGAAAATTAAAACACTTGGAGCACTTTTAAGATTAACGTACATATGGGGGTAATAATATTATGTTCTTCCCCATTACTCCATAAAATAAGTACTTACCCACGAGTCCCAATCGTCCCAAAACAATATGTACAAGGATATGACTCGACTTAGCAACCATGTAATCAATTAGAAAGTTAACTTAGGGTTTAACAAATAACAATAATGCACTAAAAATGAGCGCATACACGGAAGGCTAAGGCGATTTGGGTGTACATTTAAGTGGGGTGTAACAAATTCTTCCTTTAAGTAAAATGCTTAAAGTTAGAAACGAAAAGATAGGCTCGGAGGGGTGTACTAGGGGTATCGTGTACTAAAAATGAGTACAACGCTAAGGGTGTGGGAAAAATTAGTTGACTTAACTAGCCAAGTAATATGACTTAAATGGTCAAGTAATCATGATACGGGTTTAACACAAGGGTGATCCTAATGCCTCTTATCATGTAGTAAATCCTACCACACGAATGTAGTCTCACTCGCGGTCTTGGGATGCATCACTAACGCAAGTTCTAGAATCTAAATGCTACCGGTACACTCATAAGCACCAATAATGAATGCTTTTCCTATCAAATCTAAAGGCGAACCTCACATTTTTGGGTGGAAAATTTTTCTGAATATACGGTTATGTGCTAGTCATACAATCTGCTATCCATGAGACGCTTGCTATGGCTAAAGTTTCACTCCTAAATGTTGTAAAAAATTTTAAATTTGGCGCTAAAATTACACTAACAAGTATTTCTCATAGTTTTATTACTCATCTACTATCAAACAAAACAAACTCAAGCGAAAGTGCATATGTAAGGTATCATCTTTTTACCCTCCCCTTACACTTAAGATGAACATTGTCCCCAATGTTCAAGTAAAGAATGTAAAAGTTAAAAAGTAAAGAGAATGAAATCAAATACTCCCCTGATTCGCTCGGTATGGATTTTAGTTGGCCAGGTTAAATGTTCTTCCAAGAAAACGAACAATCAAAGCTTCCCTTCCAGAATATAAATCATCTTCTTGTCACAAATAACCTGTAAATCCTGACAAAAGTAGACAAGGCAACCTCGCGTAAAATCGGCGGCATCCTATATAAGTTACTGTCACACCCCCAATTTACCTGACTTGCAGCGGAATGGAATACCTGGGGGTGTCTGTCATAGCACCACAGTTACAGTTACATTGAACGACCTAAAGTGTCGTTTGGAAAATACTGCATTTGATCATTGAAATAATCCAGAGTTTACGAAATGAGGTCCCCAAAATGTGTTGCAAGTTTATGAAAAACAAGTCATACTAGATCAAAGGTTTACATAAGTGCATGAAATAATGATGAGACGCGTCGACTTCGCGACTCCATGAAGGTCCAAATGCATGTCACATGAGCTACCTTAATAACCTGAAATACATTGCTAAAACGTCAACACGAATGTTGGTGAATTCCATAGGTTTGTAAATTGTAATGATGTACGGCCACCACAAGTAAAAGTGCAAGATAAAAATCTCATGAAAATTGTACAATTGACCTTAAGCTCATGACACCGAAGCTATGACTGATGAAACTCTATGCCCCTCCCGAATGTTCTGCCGAAACATTCAAATGTAAAAGACATGACATGCATCCGCTTACTGTTGGTAATCACTACCACGGATGGAGGCGTCACCCTCGATAGATCTATCCACTCACTCTCGCTTAACGGTAAATTAACGGTTCATGATGTTACAGGGGACTTATCACATGGCAAGGTAACTTAAGCAATGTACATGTTTGAATACTTGGGCTCGTACTAAAATGATTGATGCAATGTATCCCCCCCGTGGGATTTGAAAACAATCAAAAATGTTGAATTGAAAACGGGGAATAAAAACTCACCTCAACTGATGATACTGATGATAATATGAAGTGAACAACAATGCACGGTTAGCTGCCGCAACCTAATATGAATGATGAACGATCTCATTTAGATCACCAATTGATGTTATGAATGTCCATGCTCATGTTCCTATACCACTCTACTCTTTGGAAAAACACTTGTGTTATCAAAAATATATAATCCAAGAATTTGGAAAAATATTGCTATTAGAAAATAAAATAAGCTAGTTGTAATATATATATATACTTATATATATATCGTATGTTTCCATGTTAGTGTTGAAATCCTCGGGTTGTAATCCTTGAAATATCGCCTTGAAATGATGAAAATATACTTGTAATAACTAATACTTCATTAGTTATAAATTTTGGTACTTGGTATTATTTCTAGCTTATAAAAGTACTACGTAGTTTTAGTGTCAAATTTTACTAAAAGCTGTCAAAATAAAAATGGGTTTTGCCGATATTCAAACGTGAATATCTTTGTCGTTATATGTCCGTTTTACTTGTTCTTTATATCCACGGTTACGTCTTAGTATGTAGTAATATGTTTTGGAAAGCTCGGCTCCTCCGGGTTACGTCTAAAGCCTCTTTTTGTCCAATGAAAAACGTCCAACAGCAACTATTTTCCAGAAAAATACTTTTCGTCAACAATTTTGCAAAAATTATAACTTCTTCGTTATAAACTCTTTTTAATCCGTTCTTTCGCCTACGGATTCGTTTTTGAAAGTATTTTCTAAAAATTTTGCCAAAGTTTCCTTGGTGTTTACTGATTTTCCAGAAAATAACAAAATGGGACAGCATGTTTATAAACTTGTTAGAAATCTATTTCAAAGGTTCAAAACTAGTTCCAACTTCAACCAAAACTCTTGCAAACTTCACAAAACTAATCTAATCCTACCATACACCTTCTTAGGGTGCCATGGGTTCCTAGTGACTAGAAATCAAGTTAATTTAACATGGGAACACCTAAATCACAATCTAGGGTTTGTATGTTTCAAAAGTCTTCAAAAATAAAGTGGTATAACTAGTATGAGCATGAAATTAAGCATGATTACCATGATATATAAGTGTTAATTAGAAGAAAACTTGAAAATAAATTTGTAAACTCACTTTGAAATATGAGGTGATTGAATGACTAGAAACCTTGGATTACTTGTGTATTTCTTGTTTGATTCTTGATTAGGCAAGTATAATGAACAACTTTGGTGCTTTAGCTTTTGAAAAACCTTCACTTGATCTTTGATTTTGGGTTTGGTCGTGGGGTGTAAGAGAGAAAGAGGATGAGATGATTTTTTTTTTCTTATCTAAAAAGTGTAGATAATGATTCTAGGTTTTGGTTAAAGTAAGTATTTAGAGGTTTATTAGTATAAAATGAATACATTAATGGATGGGGTTAAAAATTGTAAGTATTATCCTTGGGAGGACTTTAGGGGGCCGGTTATGGTGAGCCAAGGGGGGGGGGGGGGGTAGGGGTACTTGGGATTTATTTAGGAAATTAGTGTAAGGTTAAGTGTTATTATGTGTTATTTGTTAAAATCGGGTACCAGGTTTAATAGAAATAAATGTTCACGAAGTTAACCGGGATGAAATAAAGTTATAATAATGATAAAAATATATTAAAAATATGTTGGGTACATTTACTGAGTGATCGGGTGATTATTGTTTAGTTTACACGAAAACCGTCGTTATATTCATAAGCGTACGTTATAAATAAAATAAATTTCCAAAATACTGGGTAACTGAATGTTATAACTTATATGATGTTAAAATGGATATAAAAATATGTCGGGACCATTGTGGGAATATTTAGATATATTCGTCGTGTATAAACCGGGTGTTAACGTTTACTATAAATACTTATACGTAAAAACGTTAAATGTATCAAATATATAAATTTGAAAATCCTGAGAGTGGTATAACATGAAAATGCTGTTATGATGATATGCAGACTATCTCCAGTCCGTATGCAGTGTTAAGGACACTAATGAAATGAATTCGCACCTAAACCAATCCGGTTACGCGAATTTGAATACCCGTAAACTAAATTTACGATGAAATGTGTAATGCACGTGAATGATGAAATCTTTTCCCGCAATGAATAGTGTTCCATGAATAGTAAAATTTCTGAATGCTTCTCGGAATGTCAAACTGACACCAAAAATGATGAATAGTAAACTGATGAATAGTGTTTTGATGAATAGTGTTTGATGAATAGTGTTTTTCCAAAGTTCGGGAAATGACCTGAAATGACTTGAAATGGTGAGTTGTGACATTCTTCCCCTCTAAAAGGAACTTCGTCCCGAAGTTCAATTTATGTTGGTTTCTGAAAACATATTGGTGAAAAGGTGATGATATTCGAGAATTCCAGCGAACTCTAACGATAGGAATTCGACTCTGTTTCAACTGTTTGACCACACGGTCCATGATTTCTGTTGGTTCTCTTATAAGGTCTGAGATTGTCATTTGGGTTGGATCCCTTCCAATGGAATCATGAGTGACTCATCTGAAAGTCATTTCTGGGGATCTGAAAATGTGAAATATGTTCGTGTAATCCTATTGTTCTCTGGCAATGTTCAAATCTGACGGCCACTATGCCTACCCTGTCTGAAATATAAATGGTCCAATATATATTGGTGTAACTTTCCAAGTTTTCTGAATGTTAACATGCCTTTCCTAGGCAGAACTTTCTGCATAACTCTGCAGAACTTTCCAAGTTTTCTTAATGGTTTATAACTTATTGAACTTGTAACTGATTCTTGACTTGTAGGAAATTTCTGGTTATCTCATGAATGCCTACTGAACTAGTGAGTTGAGCTTTTTCTGAGTTTGGCCCATCAATCGATGGTCTGCGCTTCTTAATGTTTTAAATGTGATACTGGTAATATATACTGCTGAATTCTGCCAGAACTCAAGTTTGTATGCTAGTTGGTCGATTCTAAAATGAATCTTAAATGGTCCAATATGCTAAAGGTTCAACTTCTCTTGTTATCCAATTTGTATCATGCCAATCCAAGGCAATGTTTTTAACTTAGTTTGTTCTCCCACTTGAATCTGGATGGTTTGTTGTTCAGGATATCCAATCCAAATGATGTGTGTTATGTACCAACCTAACTTCTGCCAGTTTCCCGTTGTTGGTGTGATAACTATTGTTGTAGATGAATTTGATTTATGTTGAGTGATTAGTCCAACCATTTACAGGGTCAATCACTCATGCTCTGAGCATACCTTCCTATGTTTGAATTGTTCTCTCGCTTTGACCATCGTTCTGAGGATGATAGGTGATGTTCACATCTAAATAGGTTTCTGAAGGAAATCCTGAAATGATTACCTGAAGTCCAAGTTGAATCGGTTTCCTTAATAGGAATAACTGAAATGGGTACAATAAACCTTTGTGACTAATTCCATAACGTTCAGTCCTTCGAACTTGGCGTTATCTGAAGGGATAGAATATAGGTAACAATTTGATTCCTTGTGTTTTGTTCCAACGGATGATAAGACATATGTCCTTCTTTGTCTAGTGGGTTTGGTCTCCACTACTGAAGTTCGTGATTAATTTGTGATGTCCTTCCTAATTCCTTCATCACATATTCCAAATATTCTTTATTGTCAAGTCACAAATCCTAAATGCATAAGCGATGTTGTAGAGAAGTTGGTTCTGGATATTTGTCTCGCGATTGTGAGTTTTGGTTGAAATCTTTTTCTGAATAAACGAGTTTAGAAAAATGTAGCAAATGATTTACTGGGTAATATTTTTCTTGATGATTCAAAATCCAGTAGTTATGAAATAGGAACTGTTTTCAAACATGTTGTGATTAAAACTGCTTACCAAAGTTTGATGTCTATGTATATTTCTCATTGTACAATAGTGTTGCTAAAGATTGACCAAAAAGGATCGTACTTGTTCAAAATAGGAATTTTAGAAATCATTTTTCCACAAGGTACGTGATTTATATAAACGCATCAACTTTATTTAAAAGTGAAAACACTAACAAGGATAAAATGGTAGAATAGGAAATGTTCGCTTAAATGCATAGATGTCTAACACTTAGTTCCTGAGGTTGGATAATGTCTATTGGTGGTTATCTGGCATAACTACTAGCATAGGTATTTAGACTAACTTAAGTCCAGAAATATTTTATCATTGTAATTGGCAAGGCGAACGTATCACTTGATGTTGTGTCGATGAATGTCTATTCTGTTTTCCCATGTAGATGAGGAGATATGTTCTGGTTTGATCCTTTGCTTGGTATGAAGGTGAGGTTATCTGAAATTTCTAGACATAATGACTTAGAGGAATCTACATTGATATTCTTGTTTCAGACAATTGTCCTTTGTGAAAACTTACTGCAAGAAAGTTTATGTATGGATGAGGCCATGTTTAAATGAAATGCTCTACAGTCTCAATTAGAAGCTTGGTTTATTTCTATTGTGTTGTCCTGCGGACATTTATATTGAGTTCCATCCTGTAGCTCAGTCTAGCTAGTACCCTTAAACGATAGAATTTGACAACTAAGTCAGAGATGGTGATTCGGATAGTCTCGCAGTATCTTAGGATTGTTGTTGAGTTATGAATTCTCTCTCTATATACTTCTAGTTCTGGTTAGTAGTTCTGTAATCCTTTCATTGCTTTTATTGTATATAGGAATCCTGCATGTAATTGATATGGAAAGTCTCTCCTAGAGAAGTCAATGGGAAAATCCAACTTAATGGCTAAGTGAGTGACAGGTGGGGTAAGTATCCAGGGATAGTTCGGCAAAAGGGATGTTTATGGAAAGGTTCCTTTGTTTACAAAACTTTTAAATGAAGATTGTTATTAACAATCCTTTGAAAGGTAATTATTTCCTTCATGGCATAATCCTTCCTGAATTTTACATAGGTGATCAGGCTATGTACAATTGAGGACTAATGATGCGATGTTAGATTTTTGTCAAAATATCATAACTTTCCTCAAAAGTTTTAGATGGTGTTTAACGCATTGTTATTAAAATGGTATCCTGATATTTTCTTTCAAATAACATAAAAATTGCCTCACGTAATAACAGTAAATACTTGGTGTAATGACAGAAAAATCAATTTGTTGGATGGAAATAAAATAGCTTACTTCAGAAATTTTTCTGTAAAACAATTTCCCCATATGATAGTAAAATAGCTTGAATGGTGTATTGGATACGTGAGTGAATCTTGTCGAATGGTAATAGTCTACTAATTCGTCAAATACGAAATCAACCTAATACCTGATGAGACAATGCTAAAATGTTGCTAAACGATTGAAGTCTGAGCAATTAGGATAGATAATGGAGTAAACGATGGTTATGATTATCACCTAGGTAACCAAGATAGATATTATATTGGATAGGAAAGTGCTTAATACAACTAGGTTATGTCATCGTACCAACGGTAAGTACAAAAGGAAAGATACAACCCTAAAGGACTCGAACTACGGTTTATATATTGAAACAAAGCTCCTCCTGCTGAAGCATTGTTGTTATCCTTGATGTTGCTAATATCCTGACGGTTCTTTTTCAACAGCTCACGCTATTCCTCGAGCGATTTAGTCTTGATTCCAAGTTCCTGATTTTTCCTTGTTCCTTAGTGAGGGCGGTGACTATGTTCTTGGCAATGACTTGTCCAACAGCAGCTTGCGTCATGCTTGAAGTGGTTTGCTTAAATTTCTCTTCATCAAATCATAAGTGACCATGAGGGTATATAGTTAATGAAAGCCATCATATTCACAACACATGAATATAATACATGAAAAGTTCGGTCTACGTGAACCGGTATCACAAATAGCACAACCATTTCTTACATAGTAGAGTCACACTTGATATATTTGTTTGTACAACAATCAAAAGACAACAAGTTCTTTAGACTATGTCCCACACCTTCTGTGGCTAGGATAATAGTAAAAGCTAGTGAGGATATAAATCTGGTCTAGGGACTTCCTGGTGTCCCTCTGTGTGAAATCAGGTTTGTGGCATCATAAGGTTGGGATAGTCCTGAAGTGGTATCTGAAGTTGTGCATCGATCAAATCTTAGATAATGTAGGTTCTGAACCATTCCTGAAGAATCTGCGGATGTTTCTGTTGAGTCCGTGTTATTGGTATTATCTACTAGATGTTATCTAGTTCATGGCAAGTGGGAATGGAAAAAGGAAAATGACAATGATGGTACTAGTGAACGGAATACTACCCTCTTCCGCGCTACCTCGCGACATCCAAAAGGTAAAACTAAAGTACACACTGTGGGAAGGCCAATAGTGTAATAAGTAACTAATGGTGGTGATAGTACCTGAGTAGTAAGTGCCCTACTAGTGATGGAAAGAAAACACACTATCTTCCTTGCAATAAGCATCCTAATAAGTCCATTAAGATTAATTCTGCATACACTACCAAAAGGCATTCTATGTACGGGCTGAATGATAGGAAAACTCTGTTCCTATGGCAAATCAATAGTACTAATTGTGGTGTAAGTGCAACTGATGGTATAATGGTAGTGGAAGATGACAAGGCATCTTCAATGTCGGAATCCGATAAAAGGATGTCAGGGTGAGTATCTGAAGACATGTCACTTGTGAACCAGGTCAATAAAATGATATACATATACGGATATGAGTATAAATAACTCGCACAGGGTATGCATGAAACAACATGTATCATGATTATGCACTTATGATGAAATGATGAGATGCTATGCTGATGTGGTTATAGTCTAGGGTCCAAGATACATCCTAGTTCGCTATAACCTTAGCTCTGATGCCAATCTGTCACACCCCCAATTTACCTGACTTGCAGCGGAATGGAATACCTGGGGGTGTCTGTCATAGCACCACAGTTACAGTTACATTGAACGACCTAAAGTGTCGTTTGGAAAATACTGCATTTGATCATTGAAATAATCCAGAGTTTACGAAATGAGGTCCCCAAAATGTGTTGCAAGTTTATGAAAAACAAGTCATACTAGATCAAAGGTTTACATAAGTGCATGAAATAATGATGAGACGCGTCGACTTCGCGACTCCATGAAGGTCCAAATGCATGTCACATGAGCTACCTTAATAACCTGAAATACATTGCTAAAACGTCAACACGAATGTTGGTGAATTCCATAGGTTTGTAAATTGTAATGATGTACGGCCACCACAAGTAAAAGTGCAAGATAAAAATCTCATGAAAATTGTACAATTGACCTTAAGCTCATGACACCGAAGCTATGACTGATGAAACTCTATGCCCCTCCCGAATGTTCTGCCGAAACATTCAAATGTAAAAGACATGACATGCATCCGCTTACTGTTGGTAATCACTACCACGGATGGAGGCGTCACCCTCGATAGATCTATCCACTCACTCTCGCTTAACGGTAAATTAACGGTTCATGATGTTACAGGGGACTTATCACATGGCAAGGTAACTTAAGCAATGTACATGTTTGAATACTTAGGCTCGTACTAAAATGATTGATGCAATGTATCCCCCCCGTGGGATTTGAAAACAATCAAAAATGTTGAATTGAAAATGGGGCTATAAAAACTCACCTCAACTGATGATACTGATGATAATATGAAGTGAACAACAATGCACGGTTAGCTGCCGCAACCTAATATGAATGATGAACGATCTCATTTAGATCACCAATTGATGTTATGAATGTCCATGCTCATGTTCCTATACCACTCTACTCTTTGGAAAAACACTTGTGTTATCAAAAATATATAATCCAAGAATTTGGAAAAATATTGCTATTAGAAAATAAAATAAGCTAGTTGTAATATATATATACTTATATATATATCGTATGTTTCCATGTTAGTGTTGAAATCCTCGGGTTGTAATCCTTGAAATATCGCCTTGAAATGATGAAAATATACTTGTAATAACTAATACTTCATTAGTTATAAATTTTGGTACTTGGTATTATTTCTAGCTTATAAAAGTACTACGTAGTTTTAGTGTCAAATTTTACTAAAAGCTGTCAAAATAAAAATGGGTTTTGCCGATATTCAAACGTGAATATCTTTGTCGTTATATGTCCGTTTTACTTGTTCTTTATATCCACGGTTACGTCTTAGTATGTAGTAATATGTTTTGGAAAGCTCGGCTCCTCCGGGTTACGTCTAAAGCCTCTTTTTGTCCAATGAAAAACGTCCAACAGCAACTATTTTCCAGAAAAATACTTTTCGTCAACAATTTTGCAAAAATCATAACTTCTTCGTTATAAACTCTTTTTAATCCGTTCTTTCGCCTACGGATTCGTTTTTGAAAGTATTTTCTAAAAATTTTGCCAAAGTTTCCTTGGTGTTTACTGATTTTCCAGAAAATAACAAAATGGGACAGCATGTTTATAAACTTGTTAGAAATCTATTTCAAAGGTTCAAAACTAGTTCCAACTTCAACCAAAACTCTTGCAAACTTCACAAAACTAATCTAATCCTACCATACACCTTCTTAGGGTGCCATGGGTTCCTAGTGACTAGAAATCAAGTTAATTTAACATGGGAACACCTAAATCACAATCTAGGGTTTGTATGTTTCAAAAGTCTTCAAAAATAAAGTGGTATAACTAGTATGAGCATGAAATTAAGCATGATTACCATGATATATAAGTGTTAATTAGAAGAAAACTTGAAAATAAATTTGTAAACTCACTTTGAAATATGAGGTGATTGAATGACTAGAAACCTTGGATTACTTGTGTATTTCTTGTTTGATTCTTGATTAGGCAAGTATAATGAACAACTTTGGTGCTTTAGCTTTTGAAAAACCTTCACTTGTTTGGGTTTGGTCGTGGGGTGTAAGAGAGAAAGAGGATGAGATGATTTTTTTTTTCTTATCTAAAAAGTGTAGATAATGATTCTAGGTTTTGGTTAAAGTAAGTATTTAGAGGTTTATTAGTATAAAATGAATACATTAATGCATGGGGTTAAAAATTGTAAGTATTATCCTTGGGAGGACTTTAGGGGGCTGGTTATGGTGAGCCAAGGGGGGGGGGGGGGGGGGGGGGGGTAGGGGTACTTGGGATTTATTTAGGAAATTAGTGTAAGGTTAAGTGTTATTATGTGTTATTTGTTAAAATCGGGGTACCAGGTTTAATAGAAATAAATGTTCACGAAGTTAACCGGGATGAAATAAAGTTATAATAATGATAAAAATATATTAAAAATATGTTGGGTACATTTACTGAGTGATCGGGTGATTATTGTTTAGTTTACACGAAAATCGTCGTTATATTCATAAGCGTACGTTATAAATAAAATAAATTTCCAAAATACTGGGTAACTGAATGTTATAACTTATATGATGTTAAAATGGATATAAAAATATGTCGGGACCATTGTGGGAATATTTAGATATATTCGTCGTGTATAAACCGGGTGTTAACGTTTACTATAAATACTTATACGTAAAAACGTTAAATGTATCAAATATATAAATTTGAAAATCCTGAGAGTGGTATAACATGAAAATGCTGTTATGATGATATGCAGACTATCTCCAGTCCGTATGCAGTGTTAAGGACACTAATGAAGTGAATTCGCACCTAAACCAATCCGGTTACGCGAATTTGAATACCCGTAAACTAAATTTACGATGAAATGTGTAATGCACGTGAATGATGAAATCTTTTCCCGCAATGAATAGTGTTCCATGAATAGTAAAATTTCTGAATGCTTCTCGGAATGTCAAACTGACACCAAAAATGATGAATAGTAAACTGATGAATAGTGTTTTGATGAATAGTGTTTTTCCAAAGTTCGGGAAATGACCTGAAATGACTTGAAATGGTGAGTTGTGACAGTTACTAAATCCTAGAAAACAAAGTAAGATATAATGCTTGTGGAATGAAGTTTGCAGATTTCCTGGAGATTATAAAACTTAATAATTCACAAAAACCATAAGACTCCGTTAGAAAAACAAAATCGGTAAAATTTCCAGATTTTTAACTCCTGACGCCGTCAAGAGCAAACCCTGACGCCGTCAGAATGAACCTGCAGAAATCCTTATGTTAAGTTTCCGGAAAATTTCTGGAAAAACTTTGTCCTACTTCCTGGAAAATTCTGCAAAACTTCATTATGACTCAATACAAGCATTTGACTCTAACAAATACGAATATACATGTTCATTAAATATTGTGGAGAATCATGATCGGTTTGTTTCTTAAAAACATATTTGGGGTTTCCCCTTACACTTATCTTTTGCAAAAATACCTCTAGGTTGAAGTTAAGACTAGGCTAAACAACATAATAAAGTATTTCCATTTTTTAGTTGAGAAACATGATCGACCAACAATAAAAATAAAACATGCATACGGAAGCAAATAATAATCAAACAAATAAAAATCACACAAAACATGGGTTGCCTCCCAAGAAGCGTTTTTTCTTTATTTACGAGTCTTGTAGCTAGACTCAAAGTCATGGGTTACGTTTTCCTATCCCGCAAAATGAATGCGGTCTCAAACATCTTAACCAGTCTCTTATCCTTCCTATACTCGGGGCCTAAAGCTAAACATTTCGAGTAATAGATTTCTTTCTTTTTGTAACCTCCAATGTCTCTCTCCTCCTCACTTTCAACCTTAATCACGGGGATGTTGTCAACATCGAGATCCTCAACCTCTCTAAACCTCTCTTCTTTATGGGGCATCCTATATCTAATGTTCTTTTCTTTAGTAGCGAATGTGATAATGCCCTCATCATGGTTGTAAGTCATTTTAGAGGTTTTGACAAAAGGTTCTCCTAGAACAATCTGACACAAAGATTGATCAATAATTCCCCTAACATCTTCTAAGATCATGAAGTCGCACCTATAAACAAAATCCCCAACGAAAACATGTAACCCTCTAACCCGCTCAACAAAATTACACATGCGATTAGGGTTGTAAGGGTCCCGCCTAGGCTTCAACTTTTTGTTCATGATCCAATTATAATAAAGCCTAGACATGATGTTCATTGGTGCCTTTAAATCGATATAGGTGTGTTCTCTAAACATATGACCAATCATGCATGGAACCTTAAGATTCATAAAATTATGTTTCCTAATCCATGGGTGTTTTCGGTACTTTGCGGGGCAAGGGCATTTTAGAAGGAACTTATGGTACCTCAATTCCTCAAGGGTTGGCGCGGAGCTCCTAAATATTCTATCATCATCCCATGGCTCTTCCCTACAAACGTTACTCCCTAGCTTGATTTCACATTCATTCATCTCATTGACCTTCATTATTTCATCATTTTCCGTTTTAAGTTGGTTATGTTGCAAGATAACTTCCTTAGGCAAGGTGAATCTAGTTAAGAAGTAGGAAGCAAGATCGTCCCAAGAGGAGACGGACCTTTCAGGGAGTTGGAATAACCATTGAAGAGCCCGACCATGTAAAGAGAATTGAAAGAGGGCTAAGAGTTCCCCTTCTTGATTATCAACACCTAATCCTATAGAATTGGTAATTTTTAGGTAGTTCTCAAGGTGTCGGGTCGGGTTCTCGAAATAGTATCCATAGAATGCACACCCGACTTGCACCAATCGAATGGCGCCGGATTGCAAACGAATGGACCTTATAGGTGGGTGGATTGGTTGTGGTAGGTTTTGTGGGTGGTTTTGTTGCGGTGGGTTGATGGGCTCAAGGATGTTACCACCTTCCATGATGTCGGATGGTAAAGATTACGAACAAAGGCACGAAGAAATAAGATAGACTAAAGAAGACCTAAAAATAAAAATAAAAATCTTACTAGAAAGGAGTCTAGCAAGTAGACCTAATAAAAAGAAATCATAACCTAGACAATAACTATTCCCCGGGCTGCGGCGCCAAAAACTTGATGCGTGGCGCCGCAGTTTTTGCAAAAGTTGAGAAATAAATGTAAAGATAAACAATCCCCGGCAACGGCGCCAAAAACTTGATGCGTGGGAATCGCACCTTGCTTTACCTCTCGAGGGATCTCGCGAGGCTTACAACCCCCACCAGGCAGTGTACCTGATCGTTGTAGTATAGTATACTGACAAGTACCGGGGGATTGATCGTTCAGCTTAGGAATAGTGTCGCTAGGATTAGAAAACCTAATTAATAGTTCTAGAGGTGAAAGATGATTATTTTTGTATTTTTATATTTTATGAAAGCAAGTAAAATCTCGGGTTTTGAAGGAGTGGGCGGAATTAGTTGCTAATCAACTAACCCAAAGCTAAGATGCAATCAAAATAAAATAATAAAAATGAAATTAAACTAATTAAACTAAGGTTGTGAGCAGTGGTTGGAGAAATTGTGTTTACTTAGACTTCATTACTCCCTAGATATCTTTTACATGTTAATTACTTGTTACACTTGTATGAATGACGGGTTGTATTCCTTAATACCATTCGTGGGGTGGCATACATAACTCCCCAACTCTATGAGCTCTTATCTCCTCCTACACCATGACCCAGCACAACTATAGGGATTGTAAACAGTGGCTCATGCATTAAATACAACCAATAAAGACCTAGTACGCCTCGGTTCATGTTTCTTAAGACGTTCAAGCATGTTACCATTTGGAGATCTGCCAGTTTTCTTAAGCCTAACATATAAATCATTCATTCAAAACAAGAATAGACAAGTAATCAACACATAATCAACATCTAGGTTTCATTAGATCTAAGCAAACACAAGAGATATCTAGCCTAGCATAGTAGAATTGAGACAAGAACAAGAGATAAACAACCAACACATAGACATATTGATTGAATTGAAAGTACACTTATCTCAATTACAATGCAAGGTCTCAAGGGTTTGGAACCCTTGAAAAACCTGTGAAAGAGGCACCAAAATCGTCTTTAGGGTTTCACCAAAACTTCTCTCTTTTTAATGAAAAAAACTAGAAAACTATATATAGGAAAATCGTTCTGACGGCGTCAAGAGTTAATTCTGACGCCGTCACCTTGCCGCCATATACTTCTTCGGACACCCTAGATCCACTTGTGACGGCCTATGTGACGCCGTCACCACCTTCGGTATTTTATTCTTGGCCACTTTGACGCCGTCACCTCTTCATCTGACGCCGTCACCAGCTACGGTAAATTATTCTTCATGTCTGACGCCGTCAAGAAGGAAGTCTTGACGCCGTCACCTTGTATCTTCAGCTTGGATTTTTGGTACTTTGTCGTTTTCTTCACTTTATGCTCCAAAAACGTCCAAAATAGCCTCTTTTCCAGAATTCACTCTCCAAACACCTAAAATCACAAAAGGAACGATTTAGGGTAATATTTGATCAAATAAAGTCGGATTCGGGCTTAAATGACCCCCTAAAAACTGATCATTTTTCGCCTCATCACGGCGTCAAGACTAGCATGTGACGCCGTCACCTCGCCGCCAAATACTTCCTCGGACGGCCTTGATCTACTTATGACGGCCTATCTGACGCCGTCACCACCTACGGTATTTTATTCTTGGGACTTTGACGCCGTCATGATGGATTTTGACGCCGTCATCAACTACGGTGTTTTATTCTTGATGTCTGACGCCGTCAGGGTGTAACTCTTGACGCCGTCACCTAGTGTCTTCAGCATGGAAAATTGATACTTTGCCGTTTTCTTCACTTTTATGCTCCAAAAACGTCCAAAATGGCTTCTTTTCTAGAATTCACTCTCCAAACACCTAAAATCACAAAAGGAACGATTTAGGGCAATATTTGATCAAATAAAGTCGGATTCGGGCTTAAATGACCCCCTAAAAACGGATCATTTTTCGCCTCATCATATACCCTTACACTTGAGATTTGCTTGTCCTCAAGCAAATGAGCTTTTATTCTACTCAAAAGACAAGTTAGGGGTCATTTAACACTAATATAAAAGTAATTACAACAAATAATCGTTCCACTAAAGACCAATAGACAAGCACGGAGATCATACACAAGCACCTCACAAATAGTGTTTAGATACTCACATCTCTCGGGTGTAATAAAGTAATATAACATTATGGAAATGGAAGATATCTCTCACTACCTGTCATAGCAAAATAGATTACCATAGGCTTGGGAAAGGATCAAACCTCCACCACATGGCGTAAGCACCTAGGATAAACTATCAAAGAGGTCTTTTAAAGGGTTGTAACGTTAGGTATAGGGATATGAATTACACGGTTTTGTTGGATAAAGGAAGTTTTACTGGTGGCGAGTTAACAATCTTGGTTAATTACATGTACAATATGGCGTTGCTAAGCCAAGACTAGACTCGACTTAAGCTAACAAATGGAAAATAACAAAAACATAAAATGAACATAGAATGAAACGGGATGGTAGTTTGTATGTTTTTTTTCTCTTTTTCTTTTTTCTATTTTTTTTTCTTTTCTTTTTCTTGATTTTTCAGATTTTTTTTTTTTTTTTTTTTTTTTTTTTTTTTTTTTTTTGCATACACTCTTACCCTACCATCCAAAATAATACATCATAGGGGTATGAGCATTCCCCTTACACTTGAATCTTTACATACTTTACATTAAACTATTCTAATGACTCGAATTAAGAAAATTAAAACACTTGGAGCACTTTTAAGATTAACGTACATATGGGGGTAATAAATGATGTTCTTCCCCATTACTCCATAAAATAAGTACTTACCCATGAGTCCCAATCGTCCCAAAACAATATGTACAAGGATATGACTCGACTTAGCAACCATGTAATCAATTAGAAAGTTAACTTAGGGTTTAACAAATAACAATAATGCACTAAAAATGAGCGCATACACGGAAGGCTAAGGCGATTTGGTTGTACATTTAAGTGGGGTGTAACAAATTCTTCCTTTAAGTAAGATGCTTAAAGTTAGAAACGAAAAGATAGGCTCCGAGGGGTGTACTAGGGGTATCGTGTACTAAAAATGAGTACAACGCTAAGGGTGTGGGAAAAATTAGTTGACTTAACTAGCCAAGTAATATGACTTAAATGGTCAAGTAATTATAATACGGGTTTAACACAAGGGTGATCCTAATGCCTCTTATCATGTAGTAAATCCTACCACACGAATGTAGTCTCACTAGCGGTCTCGGGATGCATCACTAACGCAAGTTCTAGAATCTAAATGCTACCGGTACACTCATAAGCACTAATAGTAAATGCTTTTCCTATCAAATCTAAAGGGGAACCTCACAATTTTGGGTGGAAAATTTTTCTGAATATACGGTTATGTGCTAGTCATACAATCTCCTATCCATGAGACGCTTGCTATGGCTAAAGTTTCACTCCTAGATGTTGTAAAAAAATTTAAATTTGGCGCTAAAATTGCACTAACAAGTATTTCTCATAGTTTTATTACACATCTATCATCAAACAAAACAAACTCAAGCGAAAGTGCATATGTAAGGTATCATCTTTTTACCCTCCCCTTACACTTAAGATGAACATTGTCCCCAATGTTCAAGTAAAGAATGTAAAAGTGAAAAAGTAAAGAGAATGAAATCAAATACTCCCCTGATTCGCTCGGTATGGATTTTAGGTTGGCCAGGTTAAATCTTCTTCCAAGAAAACGAACAATCAAAGCTTCCCTTCCAGAATATA
Organism: Artemisia argyi; assembly: GCA_030686995.1. Classification (NCBI taxonomy): domain Eukaryota; kingdom Viridiplantae; phylum Streptophyta; class Magnoliopsida; order Asterales; family Asteraceae; genus Artemisia; species Artemisia argyi. The sequence goes on from CM060702.1 coordinate 100,965,902, forward strand.
AATCATCTCCTTGTCAAAAATAACCTGTAAATCCTGACAATAATAGACAAGGCAACCTCGCGTAAAATCGGCGGCATCCTATATAAGTTACTAAATCCTAGAAAACAAAGTAAGATATAATGCTTGTGGAATGAAGTTTGCAGATTTCCTGGAGATTATAAAACTTAATAATTCACAAAAACCATAAGACTCCGTTAGAAAAACAAACCGGTAAAATTTCCAGATTTTTAACTCCTGACGCCGTCAAGAGTAATACTCTGATGCCGTCAGAATGGACCTGCAGAAATTCTTATGTTAAGTTTCCGGAAAATTTATGGAAAAACTTCGTCCTACTTCCTGGAAAATCCTGCAAAACTTCATTATGACTCAATACAAGCATTTGACTCTAACAAATACGAATATACATGTTCATTTAATATTGTGGAGAATCATGATCGGTTTGTTTCTTGAAAACATATTTGGGGTTTCCCCTTACACTTATCTTTTGCAAAAATACCTTTAGGTTGGAGTTAAGACTAGGCCAAACAACATAGTAAAGTATTTTCACATTTTAATTGAGAAACATGATCAACCAACAATAAAAATAAAACATGCATACGGAAGCAAATAACAATCAAACAAATAAAATCACACAAAACATGGGTTGCCTCCCAAGAAGTGCTTTTCTTTAGTTATGAGTCTTGTAGCTAGACTCAAAGTCATGGGTTACTACGTGATCTCATCATTGGTTCCACTCTCTTGGTCGTCTTCTAAACCAGTTTTGTATTCCGGACCTAGTTGCAAGCACTCTTTGTAGAAACCAAGCATCCTATTTCTAACATACTCTACTCCTCTACGTCTATCCTCATCATTCCTATAATAAGCCGCTTGCTTGCGTTCCTTTTCGAAATTAGAGAGAAGGCGGTATTGCTCAATCTTGTAGGGCATTTGATAAGCAACCTCATCATTCTCTTCCTTGAATCTAACTATCCCTAAAGTCGGATCATAACTCATCCTAGTGGCCTCAACAAATGGTTTCCCAAATATTATTTGACTTAGGCAAGCATCTATCACCGGACGAGTGTCTTCCACTATCATAAAATCAATCTCATAGGTAAGATTCCCTATGATCACATGTAATCCCTTAACTCTCCCTACAAAATTACTTATCCAATTTTTACCGGGCATCATCCTAAAATTGAGTTGCTTCTTCATCACCCAATTGTAAAAAGTTCTAGTCACGATGTTCACGGGGGATCTAAGGTCGATGTAAGCTTTCCATATATGCATGTGCCCAATATTGCATGGGATGTTAATGTTAGAGGGGTCTCCCATTTTGATAAGGGGGTCGCCAAAGATATATGTTTTCTCGGGACTATCGAATAAATCCTTATGGTATTCCCGTTCTTCCTCGGTTGGCAACTTATCAAAGTATTCCTCTATAGGTTCTACCTCCTCGAATTCCTCATCCTTATTAACCTCAACTTCCCTACTCTCATCCTCACTATCGGCTTCTACTCTAACTTCATCCTTGTCACTCTCCTCTATCTCCTTATCTATCGGCTTAATGGTGACAACATTGACAAAGTGGACATGTTTGGATGATGAGGGGTCCTTAATTTGGATTCCACTATTGGTGTCCCTAGTGTCCTTCCTAGGTGTGATTAATGTTTGGTTGTTGAGGGCTTTCAACAAGTTGTCAATCTTGTTGGTCATCTCCGTTTGTTGTTGGTTGAATTCGGTTTCGAACCTAGCTATGCGGGCTTCTTGAGATGCCATGAATTTGGATATCAATCCTTCAAGATTGTTGGTACTACCATAGTTGTTAGAAGGATTGTTGTTGAAGGTACGGTTGGATGGTGGACCGTTTGGTTGATAACGATTAGGTGGGTTGGATGAATTGGATTGATTTTGTTTCCACCTAAGGTTTGGGTGATTTTTCCATGAGGGGTTGTATGAATCACCGTATGTGTTTGGCTCGGGCTTGAAAGTGTACCACTTATCTCCCGCTTCGTCGGTACGCGTGGGTGCGTAATCCGCAAAAGCTGTTCCGGGGAGTTCCACACAATCACGAGTGTCATGGGGACCACTACATAATTCGCATGAAGAAGTGATTTTGTTCACTTGGCTTGAATGCTTCGGAGCTTCGTAAGATTTCATGAGAAACTTGACTTGGTCCTCAAGTTCCATGATCCTACGGCCGGGAGTGCTAGAATTGTTCGAAGGCAAAGATATTGCCTTGACCGTTTTGTTCAAGTCACGGGGATCATTCCAACTTTCGTTGTCATAGAGAGCAAGATCTTCTATGAGTTCCCATGATTGTTCCGCACTAAGATCACGTAGCTTACCACCGGCCGATTGGTCAATGGTTCGCCTCGTGGAGATGTCGATATGGTCATAGAAGATTTGGACTTGGAGCCAAAGATCTATGCCATGATGAGGGACTTTTTGGAGTAAGTCCTTGAAACGAGTCCATGCTTCATAAAGAGATTCATTTTGACGTTGTTGAAACATCAAGATGTCATTCCTAAGCTTAGTAGTTCTCCCCGGTGGGAAAAATTGAGCAAGGAAACGAGTGGTGAGATCATCCCATGTGGTGATGGATCCCGCGGGTAAACGCTCAAGCCATTGACTAGCTTGATCCCGTAGAGAGAATTGGAATAGGCGTAAACGGGTAGTCTCTCTAGTTTCAACACCTAGGTCTATGGAGTCTACGATTTTGAGGAAGTCCTTAAGGTGTTGGTTTGGATCTTCGGAACGAAGTCCATGGAATGCACATCCGCTTTGCACCAACCGGATGGTGTCGAATCGCAAGGGGGTCACATTGGCTCCGGTGAGCTCAATGGTGTTTCGGTAGCCTTGATGGCTAGGTCGGGAATACTCTCCTAAGGTTCGGGGCCTAAGGGGTTCTAATGGTGGGTTTTGTTGTGGTGGGATGACGGGTTCAAAGATGTTACCACCTTCCATGATGTCGGATGGTAAAGAGTTACAAACAAAGGCACGAAGAAATAAGATAGACTAAAGAAGACCTAAAAATAAAAATAAAAATCTTACTAGAAAGGAATCTAGTAAGTAGACCTAATAAAAAGAAATCCTAACCTAGACAATAACTATTCTCCAGGCTGTGGCGCCAAAAACTTGATGCGTGGGAATCGCACCTTGCTTTACCTCTCGAGGGATCTCGAGAAGCTTACAACCCCCACCAGGCAGTGTACCTGATCGTTGTAGTATAGTATAGTGACAAGTACCGGGGGATTGATCGTTCAGCTTAGGAATAGTGTCGCTAGGGTTAGAAAACCTAATTAATAGTTCTAAAGGTGAGGGATGATTATTTTTTGTATTTTTATATTTTTATGAAAGCAATTAAAATCTCGGTTTTTGAAGGAGTGGACGGAATTAGTTGCTATTCAACTAACCCAAAGCTAAGATATATTCAAAATAAAATAATAAAAATGAAAACAAACTAATTTATACTAAAGTTGTGAGCAGTAATTGGAGAAATTGTGTTTACTTAGACTTCACTACTCCCTAGACATCTTTTACACGTTAATTACTTGTTATACTTGTATGGATGACGGATTATATTCCTTAATACCATTCGCGGGGTGGCATACATAACTCCCCAACTCTATGAGCTCTTATCTCCTCCTACACCATGACCCAGCACAACTATAGGGATTGTAAACAGTGGCTCATGCATTAAATACAACCAATAAAGACCTAGTACGCCTCGGTTCATGTTTCTTAAGACGTTCAAGCATGTTACCATTTGGAGATCTGCCAGTTTTCTTAAGCCTAACATATAAATATTCATCCAAGAACAAGAATAAACAAGTAATCAACACATAATCAACATCTAGGTTTCATTAGATCTAAGCAAACACAAGAAAGATCTACCCTAGCATAATTGAATTGAGACAAGAACAAGAGATAAACAACCAACACATAGACATATTGATTGAATTAGAAGAACACTTATCTCAATTACAATGCAAGGTATCAAGGGTTTGGAACCCTTGAAAAACCTGTAAAAGAGGCACCAAATTCGTCTTTAGGGTTTCACCAAAACTTCTCTCTTTTTAATGAAAAAACTAGAAAACTATATATAGGAAAACTGGGCTGACGGCGTCAAGACTAGCATGTGACGCCGTCACCTCGCCGCCAAATACTTCCTCGGACGGCCTTGATCTACTTATGACGGCCTATCTAACGCCGTCACCACCTACGGTATTTTATTCTTGGGACTTTGACGCCGTCATGATGGATTTTGACGCCGTCATCAACTATGGTGTTTTATTCTTGATGTCTGACGCCGTCAGGGTGTAACTCTTGACGCCGTCACCTAGTGTCTTCAGCATGGAAAATTGATACTTTGCCGTTTTCTTCACTTTTATGCTCCAAAAACGTCCAAAATGGCCTCTTTTCCAGAATTCACTCTCCAAACACCTAAAATCACAAAAGAAACAATTTAGGGCAATATTTGATCAAATAAAGTCGGATTCGGGCTTAAATGACCCCCTAAAAACGGATCATTTTTCGCCTCATCATTCGCTCATGCATTAAATACAACCATAAAAACCTAGTACACATCGGTTCATGTTTCTTAAGACGTTCAAGCATGTTACCCTATGGAAGTCTGCCAGTTTTCTTAAGCCTAACATTGAATACAATCAACCAAACAAGAGACAATAGGAATCAAGAATTATAAGCTAAACCAATTAGATCTATCAAAGTGTCACACCCTAATTGATGAAGATAGACACAAAAATCAACAAGGAATCAATAAGATCTAATCAATTATATACAAGTTTCACATAAACATAAGTAGACACAAGGTGAATTAGCAAAACATAATCAAAGAAGAGCAAACAACAATAATAATGAAAGACATAATTGAGATAGAATCATCAAACCAATACATGATGTTTATGGAGTGATTGAAACCCTCTAAGTTGCTAGAAAAACACCTACCTAAACCCAGGAATCGACCTTAGGGTTTAGGGCTTACAAAAAGTGAAGTTATGACGTTATATTTATAGGCTAATTTTCTGTTGGCCCATCGTGACGGCGTCAGCCCGTTACACATGACAGCGTCACAACCATTATTCACCAAATTGTAGATCTCTTCGTCCTCTTCGCGTGGGCTTTTGAATCACCTAAATCCGAGTTCGTATGCAAAAGTTATGACCAAAACAATATCAGCTACTCCGCGCGCAAGTTTTGACAAGTTAACACGTGACAGCCTTGGGTGTCACCGTCAGGTTTCTTCTGGATCGTCACCACTTTTACTCTTGACGGCATCATCAAAATGCTCTTGACGCCGTCAGGTACTGTTCTCAGCAAGGAAAATTAAGACTTTGCCGTTTTCTTCACTTTTATGCTCCAAAAACGTTCAAAATGCTTCCTTTTCCAGAATTCACTCCAAAAGTACCTAAAATCACAAAAGGAACGATTTAGGGCAATATTTGATCAAACAAATTCAATTCCGGGCTTAAATGACCCCCTAAAAATGGTTCATTTTTTGCCTTATCAAGTATCCTTTTGCTACAAAGCGGGATTTGTTGCGTATGACAGTTCCTTCTGCATCTAATTTGTTTTTCCAGATCCATTTTAATCCAATGACAATGATTCCTTCTGGTTTTTCAACCATTTCCCAGACTTCTAATCTTTGAAAGGATTCAAATTTTTCTTGGATAGACTCAATCCAGTTTTCATAAGTCATAGCTTCTTTGACGTTTTTAGGCACGGTTTCACAAACTGTGAGTGCGTAAATGCAAGTTTCACCGTCTGTGTGAAGGCGTTGTCTTGTCATAATTGGTGCATCTGGATGGCCAATAATTTGAACTAAGGGGTGATCTCTAGTCCATTTGTGTGTCGAATGATGAAGTTTATAAGTATCTCGCAAGTGAGCAGGACCCAAATTGCATGTAGATGACTCAGCAATGTCGGGGACAGGTGGAGCCGGTGCAAATGGGTTGATGAACTGTTCTGGGTCATGCTCTGCGGTTTGTGGAACTAATAGAGGTATGGAGTCTCTAGCTGAGTGTTATGAGTTGGACCCGGTTTGTTCTGTTGTTGTAGGTGATATGATTGGAGGACCGTCTCTTCCAATAGTTGTAGTAGTTTGTTGAGGTGTATCAGGTACTTGATGTTGATCAAGATGTGCAGCGGAATTTGGTGTGGCCTCAGATGGACGGTTAACAATCGTATCATCAAACAATGGAGCAAACAAGGTTTCCACTTCTTGACGGGAGAGTGACAACGGTTCAGCCGAAGATTCCGAAAAGTTTAGACGGTTGGATGCGGGTCCTAAGCTGTTTTGCTCAGAAGCCATTTGAGTGAGTTCATCAAAATTAGCATGAATTGTTTCTTGAATTTATTTGGTACGACGATTCCATATCCGAAAGCCTTTTGAATTTTCACAGTATCCAATAAATATACCAATGTCAGCCTTTGCTTTAAGTTTACCTAGATCATCACGATCATTGACTGGATAACATAGAGCTCCAAATACATGAAAGTAACTGATGTTCGGTTTCCTTTTGTAAACAATTTGATATGGTGTTTTGTGATGGCGTTTTGTGATCATACAACGGTTTTGAGTGTAACATGCGGTTGAGACAGCTTTCGCCCATAAGTAATCTAGTAATTGAGCATTGATTAACATCGTTCAAGCAGCTTCCACTAATGTTCTGTTGCATCTTTCGACTACTCCATTATGTTCAGGTGTTCGTGGAATGGATGTTTGATGTTCAATTCCCACTTTCTCAAAATACGACCTTAGAGTCTGATTCTTAAATTCTGTGCCATTGTCAGTTCTAACAACTCTTACTGTGTTGCGTAGCTAAACTTGTATTTTTGTGAGAAAGGTGATGATCATTTGAGGAGCTTGATCTTTACTTTGAAGAAAATAAACTCAAGTCCAGCGAGAGTAATCATCAACAATTACTAAAATGTAGCGTTTACCGTTGATCGTTTGAACACGCATCGGACCACACAAATCCATATGAAGTAGTTGTAAAACATGATTAGTACTGTGTTCAGGTTTTGAGGGAAAGTGAGCACAGGTACTTTTACCTTGTTCACAAGCTGGACATAGGTGATCTTTGGCATAGCGGAATCTTGGAAAGCCTTCAATTAATTTGTGACGAGCGAGATCAGTCATTGTTTTGAAATTCAAGTGAGAAAGGTGTTTGTGCCATAACCATGATTTAGTCGTTTCAGCTTTAGATAGAAGACAGATAGGAGATGAAGCGATCATGACAGACATTGAAATTGTGTAAAGGTTAGTGCCACATTTTCCGAACATCAGATCGTTTCCTTATAGATCGCGAACAAAACAAGTTTTCCCACGAAAAGCAACTTCAAGATCCCCATCACAAAACTGACCGGCAGAAAAGAGGTTGTGACCCAAGCCTTCAACATAATATACTCTGCTAATTTCAATATTCCCATTCACATAGTCTCCGTAACCCATGATTAAAGCGTATTGATCATTCCCGAATCTGACAGTTCCGATAAACTTTGAGACATAGTTAGTTAACAGTTTGAGATTGCCTGTCATATGTCGGGTGTAACCGCTATCAACAATCCAGAGAACGATCTGAACCACCTGTATCACAAATAGACGACAAAGATGGAACAGAAGTAAGGGTGGAACACGAAGAAATGGTGGGTTCCTGTTGGTTAGAAACACAAGTATTCAACAGTTTAGGAATCCATTTAAAATTTGGTTTGTATTGTAACCAACGTTGCCAATTCCAACTAGTTTTTGCTTTGTTTTTTGTAAATACACTAGCTTTTGGCGTGTTCCTAGATTTGTTGATTTCTGCTCTAGGGTTGACTACAACATCATTTGAAACAGTAGTTGGCATTTTTCCTAAGGTAGACTTAGAGGCAGTAGTGGGCCTAGAGAAAATGCCTGATCTACGTTTCTTGTGACGATGTAAGAGATTATTAGCTACACATTTAGTATGATCACCAGATAACACACTTTGATGACAAAACACATAAGATGCATTAATATTTAAAACATTTAAAGGTTCAGCATTCGTTACATTAAGATTTTGATTACAATTTGCCAAATTAGAATCTAAATCAGATGCAACATGATTTTTATTCAAGTTCCTAAGGTGATCTTCTACTTCTTGCACTTCTAGTGTTCTTCTTCTACGTTGCCAGAGCCTAGTCTTTTTAGTCTTCTTAATGCTTTTTGGCCTTGGGCTGCTAACGCTCTTAGGGGAAACTAGTCCTGTAGAAGTGGAAGAGCTAACATTAGAACTCTAAGCATGATTATCCTTATCTGTTTTGTCTATTTGAAACATTCCTGGTGCTATCACTGTGGTGTCAACAAACTTTCCTTTTTGAAGTAGCTTAATTTTCTCTTTCAAATCAATGATGATGTAATTTTTTTCCTGAATATCAGACTCAAGCAAACCATTGCAATAACAAATGTCATCGCGATTTTGTTGCCATTCGACGTTTTCAATTTTTAACTCCGCAATTTCTTTTTCATATTGAAGACATTTATTTTTGAGAAAATCATAGTCTGTGCAAAGTTGATAGCTTTTTAAAACATTTTGACTTTGTAGTTGCAATTCTGTTTCAAGACTTTGAGCTTGACACCATTCAAGCCTTTGTTTGAGTTGACAAATTTCGTTTGAAAGTTTGTGTTTCACATCATCACTGTTTTGACGCAACGTTTCATATTTATGTTTCAATGTCTAAGCTTCCGTATTCAGCAAATCAATATCAGCACAGTAATTTTCAAATACCGTAGCATTACTAGAATAGTAGAGATAATTCATAATGAGAGTATAAATATCAGCTGTGAGAAGTTGTTCCAAGAGTCTATCAGAATCTGTTTTCAAAAATCGATTTTTGCGTTGTTGAACCAAAATTGCATTTTCATTTAGAGCGAAAATGTTTTGCATATCTTTAACTTCTTTTTGGAGTTCCTGTTCCCAACGAGTAGCACAATGACGCAAATTTTGAACTAAAGGCAGAAATTGTTTTTGAAAAATGTCTCGCTTTTCGCGCTCGTAAGCTGATTAAAAAGTAGCAATTTTTATTTCTGAATGATGTTCAATTACGTTTTCCAAGTTTTCAATGCCTTTCATGAAGATGGTAATGGACCATTTACTTGTGCCACGGGTTTGACAGGAGCCCCATTGGAAGATGAAACATAAGACTCAGTGACATACCATGATTTTTCAGGTATTTCTCTTGATGTAACAAAAGATTTTGAAATGTGAGGAACTTTTGAATAATCATATGGTTTGCAATATTCAACTTGACTCATTTTTTATCGACTCTTTTCTTCAAGTTCATATTCTTCCTCAGTATTATATACAATAACAGGCACAACATTATTATCCATCAATTGGTCCATACTGTAAAGCTTAGGAATTATTTTGAACGCAGTGTGAAGAAAAGTGGATATGTAATCGCCAATGGCAAAACCTTTATCGAGTCTAGGTTTTAAAGTAAATTTTTGAATTGTCGTTACAGATTCTCCATGTTTATAAACGATATTTTGAAATGCTTTTATTTGACGTTCGAGAGTGATATTTTCTTCAATTAAAGAATTTTCTTTTTCTCATTTTTGCACTTTATGTTCATAAAATTCCTGTTTGCAAGTTGACACCTCTATTTGTGTTTTTAAAAGTTCCTTTTGAAGTTGTACAACTTGTTTTAGAAGATCATGTTTTTCATTTTCCAGTTTGGAAACCAATTTACCGTTTGACTCAATTATGTCATACATTTGTTTTTGAAGATTTTGTTCTTTGACATACGATTCCTAAAATGACTTTTCAAAGCACTTTTCACATTGAACTGCATTTTGAAAATGTGAAAGTTGTATTTTATAACATTCAATGTCCTTTTTCAAAACTGCATTGGTTTCTTTCAAAACTTTGTTTTGCTCGTCCATAATGTGAGTAGTAAGAAGTTGTTCTTGAAGTTGTTTGGCCATGACAATATAGTCAGGATCTGGATCAGAGGAAGGTTTATGTTGTTCAATATGGTCATGTTTGTCTTGCTCAATAGGATCATCAAATGAAACGACAGTGTCATCATCAAATATAACAACTATGTCTAATTGTTCATCCTCTTGAGAAGATAAAAATGATTCAGATGGAACAACTTGCGCCTTATCTGATTCAGAAGCAGAGGTTGATGCATTAACTTGTATGGAGTAAGTGGTTAGGTCATGTACATGAGACAAACCATCAGTGGTGAACACTGGGCCAGAATCATTCAACTGATGTTCCTGCATGTTGGCCATAAGCATCGCAGCTGCATTGGCTTCAAGATCTTCCATATCATCATCGTTGTAAGCATTAGCGAAGAAATTGTTCTCTTGTTCATTGAAAGTTCCTTCCTTTTCATCTTTGAGAGCCATTAGTAATGACTGCTTGTGAAACTGACTGCCACGGGTTCTCGGTTTTGGACATGCTGTTGCAATATGACCTTTTTCGTTGCAGTTGTAGCACCATATCGCATTCCCAGATTCTGTATTGCCATTTGCCACATTGTCATTTCTTCTCTGAGGAGCACCTGAAATGTTTTTGAATCCCCCATTGTTGTTGAATCTTTGTCCATACCCAGAATTTCCAGAATAACCTCCTGATCCTGAACGTCCAGGATTACGGTTCTGAATCTCAACTCGACCATCTTGAATGACAGCTTGATTCCTTGTATTTGATGAAGAATGAAGACGGTTGTTGGTTTTGTTAGAGAATTTGCTAAAAGCACGAGCGATAAGAGCAAGTCCTTGATTCAACGTATTGACATCTGCATCATCATCTTCAATCTGATTAGAGTAGTACATGCTATCATGGTTGTCATATGGAGCAGGTTGAGGCGAAGCGTGTTGCGAGGATGATTCATATGGGACCATTTTATGTGAGGTAGCAGGTTGCTGGTAACTGAAATAATTCTATTCCTGAACATAAGCATGATTAGACATCGGAGGATGTGCAGCATGAGATTGAACAACGATTGCTAGGGGATTAGAAGTAGGTGGTGGTGTATATCCTCCTCGTGCTGCTCTATCTTTTTCAACTTCAGACTCATAGTGCTGCAGATAGTCATAAACAAACCATATGGATCTTGATGAAGATTCTTAGCTTGTCTCACAAATGTCACATACTTTTGCCACTCGGAACCCAGACTACTAACAAACTTTGTATTGACAGCGATCCTTGGAAGGTGTACTGCATGTCTCTCTAAGTCATTGACGACATTGGTGAAACGATGATAGTAAGATTCAAGTGATTCCCCTGGTTCGATCATGAAATTAGTATATTCCAAGTAAAGTTTAGATTCCATGTCTTCTTTGTTCAGTTGTGTGCCTTACATAAGTAGATGGACGTGTTCCCACATAGCTTTTGCAGTTGTCTGAGCATCAACACTTCTGAATTGGTATTCCCTGAAGTATGTAAGACATAGCATACTCATTTGCATCACGATAAAGGTGTTGTTCAGTAGTGAGTGCAAACTCAGGAACTTGCACAGCAGTTGGAGCTACTGGAGGGTCAGCAGATGGGTCACCTCCAACATAGTTAACAGGCCACTGAAACGGTCCTTCAAGGATAACTTGTTTCATGTACTTACCATTGGGTTTCTTGAGTTCTATAAACCTTAAGAATCGACTTGCCCACTGAACATAATTACCCGGTGTAAGCATTGGTGGAGTGTCAATAGATCCTGCTTCATGTCTGGATTGTTGAGTTGAAATGACTTCACACATCCTGTCAAACCAGTGAGTCGGTTTTGATGGGAGTTGGCCTTGTTGTTGTGACATTGGATAGGATTGTTGCATTGGAACCATCTGATGTTGTTGCATGAGAAGATGTTGTTGTGAATAAACTGGTTGTTGATAATATTGTGGTGATTGTTGATACTGTTGCTGTTGCTGATGATACTGCTGATTCTGATATTGCTGAGGATGGTTAAAGTTGTAGTACGGTGGTTGAGACATATTGAAACACTTGTGTGAAAAGATGGATCTTTGTAGAAGATTGAAATGCACGTTCCTTTGGTTAAGATCAAAATCCTTGGGCAAAGTTGAAATCTTACGCGAAACAATAACTTATGCGTAGACTTAAAGTTATGCGTACAAAGGTGATGTTATGCGTAAACACAAGGTTCATGCGTAAGATTTCCCTTTTTTACGCGTAAGATTAAATCTTTTACGTAAAGCAAGTTTTGCGTAAGGTAAAAACCAAACAAATTTTTCAAACTTGTCCAAGCTTGAAAGATATCCTTAGTCGAAGTATTCCACTAACTTGTCCAAGCTAGGGAAGTACTGAGTCACCTTTGCTAGAAGAGAGAACCTGATAAGAAACTTTTGCGTAGATTTCAGGAACTTACGTGTAAGAAAATCTTATGCGTAAGAAATGACTTCTGCGTAGAACTTAGGCGTAGAAAGTAACTTCTGCGTAGAACTTAGGCGTAGAATGTAACTTCAGCATAGATCTTAGGCGTAGAATGCTCTCTTACGCGTAGAAATGGGGTTTTATACCAAAACTCACGCGTAAGAAGTAATCTTATGTGTAGTGATACCAAGAAGTACTGTTGACAGCTTTCAGATTGTACTGTTCCACTAATCTTATGCGTAGAGTGACCAGAAACAAGTAAAAATCACTACTTTTTTAAGAAAAATGCTTAGAAATGAGTTTCTTTAGATCAAATAACTTCCCCAACACTTAGAAAACACTAAATATGAAAGTTTTAGGTACCAAAGACTAGTTTTCTAATATCAAAGACGCTATAAAACTTAAGAAACAAAGAGAAAAAGTACTAAAAACAATGAAAGATCAAAACTTTATGCAAAATCTGAGCTTCTAATCACTATATCAACCTTGAAACTTGTCCAAGCTTCAAGATTAAGTGATAGAAACAAAGAAAAAGCAAAAAATATAATGAAAAACACACCTAAACCCCACGTTAAACAAATAAACAACACTTCAATCTCTATTAGGCGAATGATACCACTTGTTAGGAGCCCATATTGATATCACACAAGTAAAGAATGAGATAGATATAAGGATTGGTTGATTACAAGATATGAGAGAATTATAAAAGCAAGAGTTTCATTAGAATATCAAAATAACCAACAAAGTTTAAGGCATCATAAGCCTTGTATTTATAGGAGGGAAACTAGGGCAACATTCCCTAGTCCCTTTCATCATCAAAACGTGGGCTTGTAAGCCTTATGGGCTTTTACATGTTGCCTATTTACTAAAACATAAACATGAATAATACTTAAGCAACCTATTACAAAATTTAATGACCGAGACTTAACTAAATACTAAAGTATGTTCCCAACACAAAACAAGATGATGTTTGCATAGATAGCTTAGAGTCAAAGGTACTTTTTCCTATAATATTTTTTATAATCTTTTCACATTTGGAAAAATTATTAAAATATTATATAATTTAAAAAAAAATTAGCCGTGGCTTGTGCTGGTGTTTGTACTTAGCATGTATAATATTTTGAATTTTCAGGATTTTGTAGAAAAGATTGAAAGGAGCTTTAACAACATGTATCTTGAAATGGGCAGTATAAGTTTATGTTTGAAAGAAGGTTTATCACGATTCCCTTTATGTGATAACTTAACACGAATTTTGGAAGAGTTTAAAAAGGGTATTAGCACTAGTGCTTTTGTGGAAGAAGGTGATGAGGATAATGATATGGCAGAGAAAAAGATGATGTTGATGTTGCAGTTAATACAATGAATGATGCTTCAATAAATTTAGATGAATGTCAGTTAAAATTTAAATTCATTTGATAATCATAAAAATATACATGGATTTTTTTTACTATAAATACCTACATGTGATAAAAAGTAAATACTTTCACATGTGAAATTATTATCTTCATATTGTTATTATTAGAGTGTTAGTTTTTTGCTTGTGAAAATTATATTACCAATAGATCATACCCACTTATTTCTGTGTTAGTTTTACACTTGTGAAAATTCAAATTTCACTTGGGATAAAAAGTAAATACTTTCACATGTGAAAATGTTATTCTTTGCTTGATTTCTCAATAATTGAATATATTTTTCACATGTGAAATTATATTACATGTTTATTAATGCTATTTTTTAATTATTAGGAAAAATATAATTGCTTCGAAATATATTGTCATAAAAAGAGTGTGAATCAAGAAGATAAAGCTGTTTCTGAAAACGAAGAACAAGTAGAGAGAAATGAACATTCCTCTGATAATCGTCAAATTAATGAACAACTAACTGTTGGTGAGAAAGATTCAGTGACGACTGAATGTGAAGATGAAGTAAGAGTTGATATTGATGAAAAATCAGTTGGCGATACAGTTGAAAAAGAATACCAATTTGTAGAAGAAAATAATAAAGTTACAGAGGAGGAGGTCCATATAGATGTACAACACATATGTGTTGATACTGAACAAGCTGAAATAGAATCTGAAAAACAACAAGAACATAAAGATGAATCTGTGCCACCAATCAAAGATTCTGCACCAAATGTTCTACAAGAAGATACACGTGAAGCTGGGCCGCCAACTCAAGAATCTGAAACAAATGTTCTACAAACTGAAGAAGGTGTGATGAGTGTTCTAAATCATGAGTGTTGTAATTCAGTAGAAGGTGTCAATGAAAACACTAAAGCTCAAAATGAAGAAGTAATCGCTAGTGTTGAAACTGCGGAAAAAACTAAAGAAGAAGATAACAAAGTGGTGAAAGATGTTCTTCAAGAAAATAAACATGAAGCTGGGACACCAACTCAAGATTCTACACCAACTGTTCTACAAGTTCAAACTAAAAACAGTAAAAATAAAACTGAAAAAATTGTAGTTTATGTCCAATCGGTTCAAGATTCTCGGGTTGTAGTTCAAGATTCTTCAAAAGAAGCAGAAGAAAATGTATTAACAGGTTTGTTATTTTAAAAAAGTTGATGAATTGCGAATTTATTATGATTTGTAGAAATATTATTTACTTACACTTTATTTTAATTTTTTTTTAATTAGATCAAAGAACAGTACTCGCTAGTGTTGAAAGTCGACAAAAGAACAAAGAAGTCGATAAAGATGAAGTGAAAAAGCAGGAATTCACTGTTAAAGATGTACTTGAAGAAGATAAAGATGAAGTGACAATTGAACATATTGCATCTTCCAGCAGTAAGATTAAATCTGAAGTTGATGCTACTACTTCAAAAGAAGATGCCTCTAAAAAAAACTAAACCTGAAGAATTTTGTTTTCTATGGAATTAGTTCAAGATTCTTTGGTCACAGTTCAGGATACTTCAAAAGAAGCAGAAGAAAGTGTATTAACTAAAGGTTTAGTTATTTTAAAAAGTTGATGATTTTCAAAATAACTAAACCTTTATTCTTTAAAATAAATTTGTATGGTTTGTAAAAATATTGAATTAACATTTTTGGAAATTTTCGAGTACAATACTTATACAATCTTCAAAGTATATTAAAGAAAATAAAACAAACTATACAACACATAATTCTTTCATTTTTCACATGTGAAAAAATATCAATTTTAAGTTTACTTTATTTTTATAATAAGCTTGTTTATTTTCTTTCAGATATAGGATGCTCTATAGATGATGCTGAAGATCATCCTTATAATGGACCTGATTGGGTTTCTCCTTTTCAGTATAAACCTGTAAACATTAAAAAGTATCTATCAGAAGATGAAAAAATCGTTGCTAATACATTGTTCGCAATGACATGGCCTAAATGGTAAGCTTTTTTAAAGAAACTTTAGAAAATTCCAGAAATCATTTATCTATTCAAATAATTGACTATGTCCTAATATTATTTTTTTTGTTTCAAATATTATAGGGAACCAATTTTTAAAAGTGTAAATGGCGAGTCTTTAACTCATTTTGATATGGAAACATTAACGCAAAGTTTGGAGTTATCAACGAATGTCATCGACATATGGTCAGAAATTCTCAATGTTTTGAAATTATATAAAGAAGATGATGCGTTACCATCCAGATATTTCTTTAAAGTTTCAGTCATTGTAAGTGATTTTTTTTATATATAACTATATATTTTTAGTATTTATCATATTTAAAAACAATAATTTCATTATTTAATATACAGAATCCAACATACTTTATTGAAAAGCACACTGACGAGGAGAAGTCACAAGAGTTCATGAAAAGAGTTAATGAAAGTTTTAGGAATGATGAAAAGCATCTTACGTCATTTCAAACCTTTGACATGGTATGTTTTAAAATTTTTTAGAGTTCATAAACTAAAGTATTATACATATTTAAGTTTAACAAATTTGTAAGCTACGTTTATTTTTATTGCAGCTTTTCTTCCATGTTTGCCATGGAAAACACATGTACCTTATATGTGTAGATTTCAAAAATGGTTCATTTAAAGTTATTGACAATAGTTCAAATGGACATGCTTTCGATAAAAGATACTATGGCATTCCTGAACAAATTGTAAGTATATTTTATCAATTTTGTTCACATGTCAACCTTTAGAATTTTAGATGCAATCTCCTCATGTGTCCTTCACCTAAGCATACACCCTCAGTCCTCTATTTATCACTAAAAACAAAACTCAGAATTCCCTATCCTACCATCACCGCCATACTTATCATCTTTTTTTTGTTATTAATTTGTTTTTGCAGAAAAATGTTCTTGTTGCCTATTTAGATCAAGTTAAACATCCAAAAACTGAAGGTATTAGAAATACAAACCCATCAAGGATGCAAATGAAATGGAGGACAAAGAATAATCATGTTGATTGTGGAGTTTTTTTAATGCTTTATATGGAAAGTTATAATGGTTTAAAAGATTGGGACTGTGGTCTTTGTTTGGAGTCTCCATATCAAAATAAACAACTGAATTTATTGAGATTAAGATTTGGTGCGAAGACTTTATTGTCTGAGCTGAATTTGTTAAAGAATAAATTTTTGAAGCTTGTTGAAGTATTTGAAGATAAATCAGTAAATGAAAGGAAAGAAATGATCCAAGATGGAATTGCTAAGAGGAAAGAACGTAAAAATAGTTGATTGAAGGTTAGAACAAGATTGCTTCTGATTTCAGTGCCAAATTGTTTCATATTACACTTATAGATTGCTTCTGAAGGTTATAGAAAGATTGGGGTTATATTTTATGTTTTAGTTTATTGTTTTACAGTTTACAACAGTTTATATTTGTACAAAACAGGTTATATTTTATGTTATTAAAAATTTCAACATTTTTATATTTTTTATGAATTGAGTAGTCATGTGAAGGAACTTATTTTATCATCATTCTTTTAAGCATTCCATTACTTTGGAAGAAAGAAATGCGGATGATCCTTTCATGAAAGATTGGTTACAACAGTTTGAAAGTAAGTCTAGAAAAAATGACATCCGACCAAATGATATAATAGATGTTATAGTTGGATCAAAAGATTGTGGAAGCTGTTTAAAATGAACTTTTTGATGCTCTTTGCAAATACTATGGGGATGTGTGAAACTTCAGGAGCATGTTGCTTAAATGTTTTGAAGAAAATAAATGATAATGTACTTGATAGAGCAGAAAGTTTAAATTGGTGCAAATTTATAATAGATTGTTTGGCACCAAGTATACGCAAGTGGGATACAAAAATTTCCAGGAATTTCATCGGTCCAATCACTTTCATGACAGTAAGTACTCATTCCTAATATACAAAGAAATATGAAAGTTGTATCATTTGAATGAATTTAATGTTAACATAAATATTCATGCAGCTGTTATATCTTGATTCAACTAGATGTGACCGTATTCCTATTTCTCGCCAAAGGCCAGCTATTGCAGAATGTAAGTTTATATGAAGTATAGAGAGAAGATAGAACTTGAGGCTGGAGGTTTTGGTTTATTACCAAATCAAGAGGATATATGCATGAGTGGCTTAGAGTCGAAGGTACTTTTTTCAATAAAATTTTGTATAAACACTTTCAAAAGTGAAAAAAAAAAACATTTAATGTTATATGCTTCAATAAATTTTAATTTACTTGTGTATAAACTTTCATTTGTTTTTGTTAAACAGCTTGCAGAAGAAAAAATAGAATCAGAAATATCGTTGTTGATTGAAGAGAAGAAAAAGTTGAACGAGTTTTTAAATGAATCAATAAGAAAGTTTCCTGACAATGAAAATATAAAGGAATTGAAAGGAAAATTTGATGATATCTTTTGTAATGATGTGAATAATAAAGGTTAGTAATATATCCATTTTTCAATATTTTTTAAAACTAGAGTATATTTTGTATATTGATATTTAAAAATATTCTCATGATTTAATGAAACAGATGATCAAAAAAATACTGATGAAACAGACGAACAAAATGATGTAAAAGATGTTGGTGAAATTGAAATGCTCGTTATTGGTAATAATGATGTTAGTGAAGATGCAAACGATACGGGTAAAGATACATGAGTATTCTGTCTATTATGCTTGAGTATTAAGCAACAAAATTTTCACATGTGAAATTATTTTCTTTTTTTACATGTGAAAAAAATTTGTAATACTTTCACATGTGAAAAAAAAAATTACTTGCACATGTGTAAAATTATTACTTATGTTGGCTTTTTTAGTTATATAAAATACTTCATTAATTATGAAATTGAATCTGAAAAAGTATTTTATATTTATCTACAAAATTTTAAATTTTTTCAAAAATCAGAAGCCAAGTTTGTGAGAGAGAAACAGATGATGTCAACATTCATAATAATGAAGAAAATGTTAACAACATTAAGAATGGAAATCCAATGCCTAAAGTTGTTTGCACATTTGGAGATGATGTAAATGATGTTGCTGAAGATGAAACTCTGGCTGCTGGAAATAATGATGTTGGTGAAGATGCAAACAATCCAGGTAAAGATGTTGCTGCTGCTTCAACTATTTTCATAATTAAGGAGATTCTGTATATATTTTTACTTGCATATGTTGCTTTTTCTAGTTATATAAAAATATTTTATGAAATTGAATCTAAAAAAGTATTTTATATTTATATATATAATTTTAAATTGTTTCAGAAACAGATGAAGTCAACATTCAGAATATAGAAGAAAATGTTAACAACATTGAAAATTAAAATCCAATGTCTGAAGATGTTTCAACTAAAAAACGTAGTACAAGATCATCTATTAGAGAAGAAAAAGGAATAACAAAGGATCAAAATGCTGATAAAAAAAATTAACAAAAGGGGGAAGAAAAGAGGTAGAAAAGATACAGGGGAAGATGCTGATGCTTCAAGTAAAAATGTTGATCAAAATGTTGATGCTGAGTATACAAATATTGATGAAATGTTGGAAAGTATGAGGAAAAAGGGGGAAAAAAGAGGTAACAATGCTGCTAAAGAAACAGTCGTTGGTGAAACAGCGCTTGGTTGTAATACTTCTAAGGGGAGGAAAAGTGGTGGACAACATAGCGGTAAAGATGCTGTTGCTACAATTATATTATTAATTAAGCAGTCACTAATTTCTAAAATTCTAAAAAATATTGCACTAGAGATTGATTTATATAATTTTTCTCTTGATAATTGAAACTCATATCCAAAATAATATTGTTTCAAGAAATGTGTATCACATTAAAGATTATATTTGTAGAGTATTAGCAGATCCTATCTTGAAATGTATCTTCTCTTTCATGTTTGATGTTACAGAACAAATACAAAATGTTGGTGACACAAGTGAAGTAATGAAACGTAAAAGAGGTAGATCGAGAAAGAATCCAGCTAATGTTTCTTCAAATAGTATAGAACCACTACGAACTATACTGCCAGATGAGGTGAATATTATAATAAAAAGTTTATTTTCTATTTTGTTCATATAAGTTAATTGAAGTTTATTTCATCTGCTAATAGCTTAATTCTTAATGAAATGCAACATTTTTTAGCACTTCTAGAAGTCGTTCAGTAGAAGAAGGGAAAAAGAATATGCAGGAGCGGATAGTCCTTTATATGATCATTTTGCCACTATCCTTATGTTATGTTACGTTAGGTTCTGTTGCTTTGTATTGTTTAATTTTAAGAACTTAATTATGCTAGGATGTTAAATGCTATGATTGCATTTGCTACTAGGCCAAAAGACCCTAATCAAGGTCTAACTAAATATTAGTAAGATACTTGATTATTTTAGATGGTTGTGGTCAATTATCTAACTTCCACCTCTTCCTATGATTTACGTGTCCCGAGAGTCATGTAGCCTTTGTTTTGATGTTTAACCAAACGATTTGAAAATGGGTTGTTTTTTATTTATATAATATGCTGAAGAAAAAAGTATACAAAATGGTACATTTATGTTCGCATGAAATAAGCTTTCTTCGCTAGTAAACGCACATACATTTATACATATTTGCATGAATAAGCTTTCTTCGCAATATATTTATCTTCACATGTGAATAAACTTTATTCACTAGTGAAAAGACGAATATTTATAAATGAGCATATACATGTATCTTCGCATGTGAATAAACTTTACATTTATATCTAGTTTTTTCTTTAGTGTGTGTATAAATCTTCTTCACTAGTAAACACTTACATTTATAAATGAGCAATATTTTTTCTTTAGTGTGTGTAAATGCATTTATTAGTGAATAAATTTTCTTCACTAGTAAATGCATTAACATATGTACGTGATAAAATTTTCACAAGTGAAAGAAAAAATTCCAAAAAAAGTTTTTTTTTTTCCAATAATTTTTCAAAACTTTCATTTAAATACTTTAATCATAGGAAATTGAGCAACAGATATAACCAAGTTAATTCAATTAATTCAATAAAACCATTCTCTTACTATTTCTTTAATATATATATATATATATATATATATATATATATATATATATATATATATATATATATATATATATATATATATATATATATATATATATATATATATATATATGTAAAATATTTTCAAATTTCTAGATTATTTCTGAGAGTAATAAATTGTCAATTAAAGTTAATATAAAATGGACTTAAGTAGGGCCTCTTGTCAAATTTCATCCCTTTTTCAACCTAACAAAAACCCAACCCATGAAAATATAAAACATTATAAATACAATGTCATTATAACGTATGCCGAAACCCAGTTTGCTTAGTCTTCATTTTCATTTTCAATTGGTTGGGATTAAATTTTGTTATTAATGGCTTCCAAAGGTTCGTTTATTTATATTTATTGTAGTCTATTTATATTTTTTGCTGTTATTTGTATATTTCTAGTTCTTTGTTCTATGAAGTATTTTTTATGTTAATAGATTTTTATAATGTTGTACCAATTTTCGAAAGTAAATTTTCTGGTAAATTTGGTTATTAATGGTTAATCTAAAGAAATTATAATTTTTTTTTTAATTTTCTAAAGTATTTTTGTTATTTTATTTTCTGGTAATTATCTTCAAATATATTGATTAGAATAATATATTTTTGTTGTACAGAATTTATATTCAGTTCAAAAAATGTAATGTTACTAAGGTTTTGAGTGGAAAGACTTTTTTTTCACATGTGAAAATGTCATTCAATATCTTTGTATGTTAAATAATATTCATATTTTAATAAAAACATTATAATTAACATTTTATATTATTGTTATTGTAGATGCTACTACTAAACCCAATGAATCAAGTGAATATGGTATGTTATCTTTAGTTTAGTTAATATATTTATTTAACACTATTCTTCTGAAGTTTTATTTATTTTTATAGTTAAACCTGAGAGACAAACAGCAAGGAGGTGTAAGGATAAAAATCCAATTTGTGGAGAAATGCGGCCATATCTCTGTATGTATATTCCTTCTTTTTTCCCAAGTGAAAATTTAATACCATTTTTTTGTTTGTGAAAATAATATTTATATTTTAATAAAACAGGTTCCAAAACTCATTCTAATGCTGGTTTTTGGGATGTTAATTGTGATGTTTCTGATTTTAAAGAAGCTTCTACACATCATGATGTGATTATAAGTTAGAAAAATGTTTAAAAAAATAAACTATTTCCTTTTGAATGATTTATAATTAAACACTTGAATTAACTAATATTTTAATGATTTATTGAAAACAGATGAAGATAGTGATAATGATCATTCATTGGAAACAGTTGAATGTCATGTTTCCAACTATGATAAAGCTTCCAAAATGCACTTCTTTAAAGGTTAGAAAATTTTCAAAATAATAGACTATTATAAATATGATTTTCAGGCACTAGTATTATTTAAAAAATCTTTCTTTTTCAGTCAAAGAATATATTCTTCCAGTGTTTCAATATACTGACAATGAAGAAGAAAAAGGTAAATTAATCTTTAGCGTTTATTGTGAATTAAATATACAATTAGTTTTCTTTTTTTTAAACATTTATAATGAAAAAGCTGAATTAACTAATATTTTAATAATTTAATTAAAGATGTGAAAAATTGATAAAGATAAGGACTTCATGGTAATTTCATCAGGTTAGAAATAATGTTAGGTTAAACCATTATACATTTATTTTGCACCAATTAATGTTCGACCACTATTGAAAATTTAGTTATGTGAAGATTTTTATTTTTATTTTATGCTTTGTATTTACTTCAATTATTAAATATTTTTTGTTTTTTATTTTTTTAGATGACGAAGAAAATTGAAGTTAACAAGAACTGGAGTAGTTGTTGATATAGATTATTCTTGACAAAAACTAATGCTTATAAACTCCTGTTTTCTTTAATTTCAATGAAGTTTTAGTATGTTTTATTGACAGCTTGTTTAATTGATAGTTAACTTTGATTATTTGCTTTATCTAATGATGTTTTTTTTTTTTTTTTTTTAAATTAATCTGCTTTGTTTATTTCCATTTTGTTGCTGATATGTTTCATTCTTTACTTTTCTTTTGATTAAATAAAAAACAATAAAATTAAAATATAGATATAAAACTTGAGCTATACTAAAAGTTAGTTTTGAGCTCAGTTGAATATATTATAAAACTTTGCACGTGGTTGAATATATAAAAAGTATATATACTTACATAAATATTTCTTCGCACATGAACAATTTTTTTTTTGAAATTCCTTTTTCTTGTTATGTTAAAAAAATTTCACATGTGAACAAACTTTTTTATTCGCATGTGAATAAACTTTTTTCACTAGTTAATACAATACATTTTTCTTTGCATGTGAATAAAATAAATTTTAAAAAATTTCTTCACTAGTAAACACTTACATTTATACATGAGCTTTATTTTTTATTCGACCATTAAAAAACATTTTTCACAAGTAAACACATGTACTTTCAATAATTATTAAATCATTTATCTTCGCATGTGAATAAACTTTCTTTTCTAATAAATACACGAACATTTATAATTAAGCTTGAGCATATACATTTATCTTCCCATGTAAAAAAGTTTTCTTCACAAGTGAAAAGATGAATATTTATAAATATTACATTTACATATAGTTTTTTCTTAGTGTGTGTATACAACTTCTTCACTAGTAAACATTTGCATTTATACATGAGCATATACAATTTTTCACAAGTGAAGTTAATTCAATAAAAAATTTTAAAGTATTTTTTCACAAGTGAAAGTTAATTCTATTACACAAAACAATCATAGCATCTTCTGAAATTAACACAGCATCTAAATGAAATTCTTCAAAGTAGTTTTCATGCTTTTAAAAAATAGAAAATTATAAAAATTACCTTTCATTTGTGACACAACTATTTTTTCACTTGTGAAAAAAATATTAGGAACATTAATACTATTTTTTCAGAATTAAAATATTAATACTTTAAACATATGCTATGTGATCCAAACAATTTTAAATAAAAACATGTAAAAAACACACAAAAAAAACACAAAAAATATTTCAAAGCCATTCAAACACACTTACATAAAAACACAAAATTAAAAAATACATAATAATCATCTTTAGTCTTTAAAGCCAAAATTAAAAAATTAAACCATACTGTAACATGAAGATAATAAAATAACTTATTTTTTTAATGGACAGTTTCTTGCATCATGATACACATATTCTCCACAGATTGAAAACTTCCTTTTACCATCATTAGACATACGGACATTTTAGAATACAAGCATAGCAACAGCCCACAGCTCTAACCAATCACCAGGATCTAGTTACAGATCTGCATTTACCACTGTACATTTGAAACTATGGCCTGCATCCCAATGAAAATAAATGAAATCAAGGAATATTATTAATAGTTCAACAATTGCAAAATAGTTACTCTATTTGCAACAAATTGCGAAGGATTGCTAGTAATGTACATACGTGTAAGAATTGCTAGTAATGTACGTACATATAAGAATTTCAAATGAGATAAAATCTATAACCTCAAATATCAAATCTCAATAATCTATTCAAATGTCTAATTATCTATTAAGAACATGCGATAATATATCAGCTTTTAGAGAATTTATGTTTAGATTAGACATTCAAAAATTATTAACCTAATGTATTAATCAATAAGTATGAAATAGTATTAATGTTAACTAATAACTAGAATACATGCTGATCTCTGCGCACATAAAAAAACAGACACTACAAATTTGTAAATTTGCATATAATACTACACTAATTCAATTTAATTCATATAAGTGTCTCACAAACACGTAAAAAAGATAACCATGTTATTCTCAACAGTATTCATAGAAATATTTGAGAAAATAATACTCCACTCATTAAAATTTATTCTTAATAATAAACAAAATAAGCAAGATTACTCAAGTTTTTGCAAACAATTAATCATCATTACTTACAGATATACTTCAAATGTCAAGATAATCTAACTAAACTTAAATCATATCCTTCAACTATTTTCTGTACTTTATTATCTAAGATTTCATAAATGTTCCGAGAATGAGTAATGTTCTAATTTTTAATTCAAGACCTAATGCAACTAATAAACCATCTAATTTTTAATTAGAAGTTCAAAAGTGATGTTGACCTGAAAAGTAAAACTATACATTTTTACCCGTGGCTACATATTCAGCAGCATAACCACTTATTCCCACAACCCTTATTGAAACATGTGTGTTATCTCCTACTGGACCGTTTTCTTGCTAACCCAAAATCAGAAAGCCTCGCGTTAAGTTCCTAAAATTTTTAGTAATTATGAGTCCATCAATCACATATAGGGGCACGACTTCAAAAATTGCATGTCACAAACGTAAATCTCGATAGTTGGATACCCAAAAATACATATTCTTTAGCAATAATCAAAAATTTCATTATCATAGAAAATGGTACATGAGAAATTAGATACATAAAAAGTCGCCTCACCTCAATTAACCAAGCGATTATAACTGTCACCTACACATGAGTCACCAATAAATGTAGTCTATAAAATCAAACTCTAAACATACTGATCATGATAACTAACAATTAGCAACATATAATCATATAAAAAAACTTAAAGTCAAATGAAACAGACAATTACATAACTGTTGAGTTGCCGAACAAAGCTTGAGAAAATATTTTGCTTAAAATCAAACCTATTACCTTGATACATCCACACTAACAATAATTATGGGTGCACATAAGTTGTTAGGGTCGCACAATAAGAGACATGCTATATAGTAAGTCACCACAGGGAACAATCCTTGTCAAACTCTTCAAGTTGCTTTACAGCCTCAGCAATTGTTTCGTGATTATTCCCATCCCTGTTGCATGGACATGTATTAACTAAAAAATAATAAACACAAACATCATTGAAATCAAATAACACAATATTACATGTTGTTGCTGCAGTCAAATGTAATTAGGTTAAAGTCTATACATGTATTACTTATTGTTGATATATTATAACATCAAATAAGTATTTAAAAGCAATATATCAACCAGACGAAACATGATGGTTGGTTGTTGTTGCTAAGAGGATCAGGGGGTTAGTGAAGTAGGGTTTGTTGAGGTGCGGCTGTTAATGAGGGTTTTGTGGTATAACAGAATGATAAGAGATCGAGTTCAGAGTTTTGCTATATACAATCTTTTCCTATTTTGTATGTTTTTTTTTTGTTTTTTTTTTTTTTTAAATCCGGTATAAATTTTTTGTAAACATTATAGTTTTGGCTTTGCAGTATATAACTCAAAAATTAAGTTGCTCCAGTCGTAAAATTGTTACTAATCTATCATAAGACCTTAGGTTCGAAACCAAGCAGACTTAATTTTTAGACTAATTAAATCCAAATTTAATTAAAATCATTTATGCTAATCCGAATTTTAAAAAAAAAAATACTGCTTAGGTGGCATTAATTTATGATGACATGGAAAATGCAAATAAAATAAATTTAAAAAATTGCTTACATGCGACAATGTGATGACATGGCTGATAATGAATTACTGGGAAATGACAGGACAATGAGGTGACATATTCTTGAATTATCTACGTGTAACGCCTTCTGTTATACGTAATGTAGAGATATATATACATGCACTCCATAGTGGAGAGACTTAAAAAGAAGCAGGAGAGCTCATTAAAGTTGTAGTGAATCTAACTTAAGTTTTGAAAAGATAAAATATAACGTTTATAACATTTTTAAATCTTCATAAAGTTATTGGGACACTATAATTTTGTGTGTTTAGACATTTATACCATCACAGTTACCTTTATATTTTCACTCATGTGCGTGTATAAATGTCCAAATATAATTAATTAAAGTGGCTTAATCAATTAAAAGAATATGCAAATTATCTCACTTTTATATAACATCTTCTTTGAACAATTTTTATTTGACCTTTTTCTTGTCCTCTTTTCAAGAATTTATTGACCAACATCACTTTTATTATTTCTTTGTAAATCAAATTCAATTCCACTTATTCACTTTACACAAATGGCAAAACAAAATTGTTAAGAAATCTCATTTTTGTTTAATACACATCAAAACTTTATATATGCTAAAATAATATTTTGGGAGAGCAGACAAGTAGTGTCTTTTCCTTTTATGAAATGGACATTTTTGGTATTACACGTCAATGAGTTGTAATTAAAACTTCCAAGACTTTACAAATGAGTAGCGATTAACGTGTCTAATTTCATGTCTAAAGCAGAGTTTTTGATACATGTTAAATCGGTGGTTATTATGAGGTGAGAAATATAGCACGCATTAGTGATTTAATATTTTGTCATATCATTCTTCGGTTGTTGTAAATCGATATAAGAAATTACTTGCGAAGGAGTATAGTATTCAAAATACTCGTAATTGACAAACACTCTGACTAGCTTTTGCTGCTGTCAATCAAAATGGCAATATACATTAAGGAGATGAAGTGCAAAGGTTGCCCGAATTGATCACATGACATTTAGTATATAATCAATAGTCGGTTAGATGAAGTGCAAGGGTTGCGAAAGGTTGAAAAAATAATTAATGATTTAACCTAATTCATGCCTATATAAACCTGCAAAAATCACATTTAGTATGTACATATTAAGATGATTCACACATCTTTTAGTTCTTTAATTGTTGGTACCAGTATGTAAATTCTCTTTTGCAACATTTTGGAGATTATTCACACATCTTTTAGATCTTTATAATTACCTTAGTTTTTTTTTTTTTTTCTTTTTTTTTTTTTTTTTTAGTTATCATATGCAGGTACCATGAAAATCATACAAGATTATGCATTATCAGATAAATGAAACCAAAGATTGGGATACCAACTATTTTCTTTGTTTCTTACATATTTATGTGATTGTTATATATATATATATATATATATATATATATATATATATATATATATATATATATATATATATATAGTGTATCTTTATTTTCAGAACTCTGTTAAGTGCGGGAACTGCGAGAACTCTAATTTTGAATTAGAAAACATGCATGTTCATATAAAACATGTATGTTTTCTTGCATACACCTTAATACACATACCTGCGTAACATATATGTTCATATAAAACCATTTTGCATTGATATGTTTCACTTAACAGGGTTTTATATGAACATGTATGTTACACAGGTATGTGTATTAAGGTGTATGCAAGAAAACATATATGTTTTATATGAACATGCATGTTTCCTAATTCAAAATTAGAGTTCTCGCAGTTCCCGCACTTAACAGGGTTCTGAAAATAGAGATACACTATATATATATATATATATATATATATATGTGTGTGTGTGTGTGTGTGTGTGTGTGTGTGTGTGTGTGTGTGTGTGTGTGTGTGTGTGAGATATTTAATGCATTTTCATATACAAGTAATTTATGTGCGTTTTCTATTGATGTAGCTCTAATGTGCGAATTGATTTAAGAAAATATGCACGAGCATGTATGTAAAGAAACATTTAAATACTTAAATGATACTTTTTAGCGTGATTAGTTTATGTAAGTAGTTGCTTTCGAATTCTCTATAATACAAACTTAATAAAGAAAATATTTAACACACATTAAACTATGACCAATTAGATACACCCCGTGTGCTTCATATTATAATGCAAAAATCATCTAATTGACAAGTATTGTAAGGCTAAATAATAAACCAAAAGAAACAAAGCTATTTTTTTTTCATGCAAAAAAGTAATAAGCAAAAAAAAAAAAAAAAAAAAAAAAAAAAAAAAAAAAAATTACAACTTAATAACCCAAAGCCCATTTATAAATACAACACTACAAACCAAAACAACGTCAAACATTTTTTAAATTTTTATATAAAAAGGTCAAAATGTTTTATACAACACAGAAAAAATACGCAATTAACAATTATATTTCAAGCCTGTGCGTAACATGGGTTCTGCATGCCTCGTATAATATGAATTTGTTTGAAGAAAAAGAAAAAACTCACAATTAACTAAAGAAATTTATGAGTTCAATTATTGTTTATTAAATGCATTTTCTAATTAAAAAATGTTCGAGTTGAGTTAATGTTCTCTACTAAATAAATACGTAAGAGAGTAAAAGTTAACTCTAGAAGACAAGGACGCCATTATTAGTAGGTGGATCAAAGTTAACAACACTCGAATACAAATAATAGTTTACAACACTCGAATACAATATCATAGGAGTAAAACATATGGGTATGTTTGGCGAAATGGGTTGGAGTTGGGGCTAGAGCTAGAGCTGGAGCTGGGGCTAGGGCTAATGCTTATATTATAAGCCGAAATTAAAATTTGTATTTTTATAAACTTGTTTGCCAAATGGGCTGGGGCTTATTATTGCAAAATTACTAAAAATGACATAATTAAATAAGTTTTTGTATATGTTAGAGATTTTTGTGGGTAAATAAGTAATTTATTCTTTAAAAGCCCTGGGCTTAAATTTTTAGTCTTTTTTATGGGGCTAAAGTTTTTAGCCGGCTTATTTTATAATCCCTTCCATAAGCCCTATGACAAACGAGACTTATTTAATTAGCCGACTTATTTTAAAAGCCCAAACCCCATAAGCCCTATAAAAGCCCTCCCCAAACATACCCTAGTCAAGATGGAGATAAAAGTCATTGGGGGTTGATAAATTTATTTATTTATTATTTTATTTTATTTTTTAATTTTTTTTATTTATCATATCAATGAAAGCATTTTGCCGTTGTATATGACCTTTATTTTATGCTTATTTTATTTTTCTGGAAGGCGATCGTTCGCACTTTCAAAGTTGGTGAACTAACCTAAAATATTGGTAGTTGTCGCATCTTCACCAACCCCTTTAAAAATCCACAAAGTTACATCATAGAGATGGCCAGAAAGGTTGGAAAAATTAACTAAGAAAATAAGATAAACAAACTATTTATCAATTATTATTCACAATCTATTAGTTGGGCTGTTCCTGTCGAATGTTTTATCAACCGTTTTCTGCACAAGTAGAGTAATATATCAAATTATAAATTGATTCCTATTTTGTTGATCAGAAAGCGACCGGGGCTAGCCGCCCCCTCCTTCAAGTTGGAAATTGTATTCCCGTGATCAAGTTTACCTTTATTATGCAAAAAATGGTCTCAAAATTTTTATGAAAATGATATTCAACTTTGGAATGATACTATTATTAGACAAAAATAAATATACAACACTATTGTTGAATACAGTTGAACGATTGAGGCCAAAAACATGAATGCAACCAAAGTTGGACGTTTTGGCAAATGGAACTTTAAATTCAGCAATATATTCGATCGTTCAAAAAAATTAAGCAATTTATTTTTCTATTCACAAAATTCTACTCCCTTTTCAAAGTTCTTACTTTAAACACTTTTTTAAAGAGGAGTGCTACACTCACTCACATTTTACAAAATTTCTCCCTCACAATGAGGTGGAATGCATCTTAGCCACCCAATGCTCTCACTTGGTCAATTAATGCTCTCACATGAGTGGCTAAGATGCATGTCACCTCATTGTTTGAGAGAAATTTTGTAAAATGTAAGTGAGTCTAGCACTCCTCTTTTTTAAAACACCGTCTATGACCATCAATTATTATACCTTTGAACGTTAGAAGCATTTACAGCATTATATTCTACTAGAACGGTACCCGCGCAATGCGGTGGCGGGTATCTATGACTATATTTTGCGTTATTCGGTTACCCATTTAGTTGTCTTTATGCTTTATAAGTAGAGTTGGTAGAGATGGTTAAGCCAAATAATTTTAGTTTTAATAATCAACATGCTTCCTAACAAACTTTATAACCAACTTCCTAACTAACCCTTCCTAACTAATTAATTTTGAAATTCTTCCATAATAAGCAATTAAAAGTCTGAATTTTAATCTTTTCTTATTATACAATAGTCTCAAATGCATAATGGAGTAGTATGATAAGCCATCGTATTAAGTACAACTGATTAGCTAATTACTTTCAAAAGTCGCATCCAATCACCCTGATAAAAGATTATTGGCCTTTGCAGTAGCAAGTGCCTGTTTCTTCCTATTCCAGTATCCTACTATGAACGAGTCGATGATAACCTACACATAAATAGTAACATTTTAGTTATGCACGTATCTTTGCATATAACACTCTGACTAGTTGTTAAATTAACCCACCACTTAACTCCACCTCATTCTTCAGTTTCGTGAGATGAGTTGTTACAAGCTCTTATAACTTAGTATATAGTAAAGCTTAAAAAATGTGTGGAGATCGAGAAGATGATAAACCTGGCTTATATGTGCCGCAACACACGGAAGAACAAGTAAACCAGCTTCACCGTATGTACCACCTAATTGTTCCATAACAGCAACTAGTACCGCCACAGTTTTCTACAAATTACATAAGGATAATCAGTAAAATGGTTAATAATAAGTAACAGGAATATAAAAAAGTTTCCATACATGCTACAAAATTTTGTTTCAACCGCTTAGGGGTTGCCTAGTGTCAAAAAACTTATGACTATCAGTCTATATTATCAATAAAATATGAGAGTTTTAAAGTTCAATTCATAATAGATGCAAACAACACTGAAGTGGTCATGGAAACCTTCCCGAAAAAAAGGGGAGGGGGCCATTTGAGTCTTTGTGATGGCGGGCTCAAACCCCATGTACTAGTCGGTTAAAAAGTAAGAAAAAATAGTTACCCCCAAAACAATTTGTTTCAAGTTAAAAGGATGCAATTTAAGTGCTTATCCCGATAACATATTATAAGTGTTGTATGAAAAAACTGTATGAAACTAAAAGAACTCTGAAAATAAACTGAAGTCTCTAAACTTCAGTAATCAATATATATACATTTCTAGTTGAGAATAGCAAATGTATTAGGCGGCAAATCTCACCTGACTTGCGACAAGCAAGAGTGCTCTATAATTTTCCTTCTTAGCAAAAATTGATTTGCTGCCACCGGATACACCACATAGAATGTGTATTGACATGGAATTGAAACACAAGAGCACAATGTGAAGAACACTGTACGTAGTTTGTAATATGCTTTCATGACTTATACATAATCGAATAGCACTTATATATATAGCAATCCCATTTCAATTCTCAAACATGCTCTAAGTCATGAGAAGTGATAATAAGAATCTTTATTTAATCGTTACCTGATTAGTGTTGTTACTGGTGATATGAAAATGATTATAAAAAGTATGCGGCAGTTGAAAATAATTATTATGGAGTATTTAAAAGAAGAATATGTTTATCTAAACACTGATTTGCTTCAAGTAATTACAGAGTCTAAACGTTGAAGTATTCTCACTGCATGACAGGGGGGAGAAGTTAAGCAGGTTTCTTAGACGGAAGGTTCTTAGTTGGTTTAGTACCCTCTTTTTAAAATAAAAATCATGTCTTAAGTCACTATCATAGATTTTCATTCTATATTTGGAAATAAAATGTAGATGAAATAGTAATAATCGTCACAAAATCAGATAGAATTCATAAGAACGTACACTCCCATTAGGACAGCTACAAGAACAACTTGAGGCTTAACCATTAAAAGCAATGGCCTTGATTTGCTCAGTTGTACCCAAGGAATCTGAATACAGTTATAGACATCAAATACAAAAGTTTTATTCAGTCGCACAGGACAGAATAACTACTTAATAGGCTAAAGAAAGAATAAATAAATTCATTTATATAGCAAGTGTAACATTCTTGCCTCCGGAGACAGAGGTCAAGGTTCGATCCTCACACCTTGCAGCGCCAGAGGTCCTTTTCTACGTTTGGTAGAACCGGAAGTAGTTCTACGTCTTAACCTCCCCATATACCGTGGAAGACGGTATTGGGACCCATAACCCGTAGAAGACGGTATTGGAAGTTACTTTACTTTACTTTACTTTTATTTATATAGCAAGTGTGCTATTTTAAGCGTCATGATTTGGACTATTGACTACTAGAAAAACCGCCATCAACCAACGATCTAAATTTCGTTATAATTAATTATCTAGCAATAGAATATTATTCAAATCAAGATGAAAGTTGATTCTTATGAGACTTAGCAAAATGGAACCAACTGTAGATAAGAGCTTACGATTGCCATCAACAATATCTGCCACACCTGCAAATAATTTGAACTTCGAATAATGGAAAGGAAGTACACATAAAGTTCATTTATTAACTTTTGTGACAATAAAAACCATCAAAATTTGTTAACTTCAAACAGAATACAAGCATATAAAATCACCTTTAACATAATCCCGGAAAACCTGTCAAAATAAAGAGAACAAGATGGATTTTTCAAAATAGTAGGGAGTAATATTTATGACTCAGTTCTATTCAAAATATTGTCCATAAGTTTTTGATTTTCTGTTGTTCAATAAATATGAATATATGATTTCATTATGATTTATCAATAGTTACTGTAATATGAATAAAGGCTTAATAAAAGTACGAGTGTTAACTTTCCCATTATCAGAGGTATCAAAACAGTGACAATTAGGCTTTTGAACATTTTATCAGCTGGAACCGATGCACCAACTTTACCAGCTAATAATTTTGATATAGAAAAAGGAACCTACAGATACACGTTTGGTGATCATGATGTACATAATGTAGATATTGAATATATAACTCCTGAGGTGAATGCTTGAACGTGTAAAACCGAGTGTTTGCTAGTTACGTATTTGTTGTACTGGGTGATGTTGACCAATATTTAATTAACAATTTTGGCCAGGTGTCAACATCGAAATCAGTGATGCTAGCTCAATTTTATTTTGATTTTATAAAGTTTTTTGTGCAGGAATGGTAAATGTATTTAAACTTACAATCAGCACTCCCAACAGATTAGATAGTACAGTCATTGCAAGAGCCAAGGCCGAATTTCCCCCAGCAAGCTGCATCAAAAAATTTACTCTCTAGTCATAGATCAACTTTATATTTTTAAACCTTAAAATTATCTATTGAAATATAATTACTAGAAAAAGTTTGCAGAACAATCAAGGAACCTTGGTTAGAGCAACTCCACTTGATATTGTCGTAGGCATACAGTTATATAGAGCGAGTTGTTGGAATTATAATATCATGACAATCATATAAAATAAATCAAACACATCAAGAGAGCATAGCGGAATCAATTATAACAAGACCATATAATATGTAATTAATTAATCAAATATAAATAGTAAACATACCGTAATGATTCTAGCCCGAACAAGAATCAAATTCAATCTTCAACTCAAGAACCCTAATTAGGGTTTATGTGAACAAATCCAAGAAACAAATAATGATGTGTTTGATTCACGATCTTGTACACACGTACTACTTCAAGTAAACATTTATGCAAGTAAAGCGAGCACAAACACTAGAAGAATAACAAAGTATTCGACTCCCTTAAACTTTAATGGGGTGTCGAATTCTTTGCTAGGAGAAGAGAAGAGAAAACACACAAGATTATGTGTTCAAGTTATGAGAAAACAATGAAACCTTGTATGTTTATATAGGATAGAAAACTTGGAAGAAAAGCTTCACCAAGCGTTGTGGGATACCCTTAGCCAATCGACCCTAACCAACCCACAAGGGTTATAGAGCCTTCTTGACATTCCAATTTTCATCTATAGTCCCTTTCCTTTTATTCGTCTAACGGTCATTAGCCATTTTCATTAAATGTTAACGATCATTACGTGTT
Source organism: Artemisia argyi (assembly GCA_030686995.1). Classification (NCBI taxonomy): domain Eukaryota; kingdom Viridiplantae; phylum Streptophyta; class Magnoliopsida; order Asterales; family Asteraceae; genus Artemisia; species Artemisia argyi. Next base: position 101,000,327 of record CM060702.1, read on the forward strand.
TACGTTCTAATAATTAATATAACATTTATATATAACTATTATTCATTTACTTTTCATACGTAAAGTGTGCAATCCCGTGATCTCGAGTTCGATCCTAACATACAACTACTAAAATAATGTCCATAATCTAACAGCTCCCACTTGGACATATTTTAATAGTGTAATCACATCGGTTAGCGTCTTACAACAAGCCGATGCCTCTAGTACGATCTCGAGTAAGGCTCTTGGAAAAACCTTTTAATGATTTCTCATTATTATTATCCTTTTGTTTCTAATACCACGTTAATAAGGATATGGATTAAAGTCATTCCTTAATTAACCATTCTGTTTCTCGTTGTTTATGATTTATCAAGATTACCAAATCTTCTGAACATATTCAGGGGAGATATTGGGTGCGGCCGCACATGCATCTTACCAACCCTACGAGGGGCCAGCAGTATTAAACTCCAAAAATAAATTTGAAGGAACAAATTATATCTTGACTACAAGCAAAACCCACAAACTTTGTAACACTTCCGAAAACAACCCTTATGACTACCAATTACGTATAGTGTTAAGTTGTTCCACAAAAATGTACTACATTCATGACACTTATCTTGCATCTCAAGTCTGATGATAACTTCTCATGATTTACTTAATAATAAAATCCATAAAGTAACATCATGTAGTTGGGATAAGTCCTATATTCGGTATCATTGAATATCATCTGAAATGGCATGACTACACATCAATATACATTAAGTATATTATACCAACCTTCAGATTTGTCTTGATTTAATAATATTCTCATATTATTAACTTACAACGGACAATTTAGAATAACATTTATTCATGGATTAAAGATACAAATATAGGATACAATATATTATAAATTAAACATACCATGTATTTATAATTGTTTAACATTCCTTATCCAAATATTAAATAGATCAATGCATGATAACTCTTGTTGATGAATTATGTCTCAAGTAATGACATTCATACTTGTTGACAAGACATAAATCATTCAACTTTGATCTATTGGAATTTTAAGAATACTTATTTCAAGAATTCAACTATTGAAATTCTTATATGTGCATACTCAACTATTTTGATAATGCCATATTTCATAAAATGTGTGACATCCTTAACCACCAATTTATGATAATCAAACTTCCAAACATTTTAAAGTTTGAAGTATTCTTATTCTCTTAATATATAATGCAACTATGCTTTTAGTAAGCACAACTAGTTCATATAGCCAAGGATGAAATCCTTTCCATAACTAGTATTGATTGTCATCTCAATTTCATTAGCATCATTGTATGCAAACAACAATATTCTATTAAAACTTCCCGTAAACATTAATATCTATTGTGTAATGTTTGATGCCCTTCAAACTTTCAAGTTTGTTGGCTATGACAATTTTAACAACAATTGAAAAATTGTTCATCTATAGAATTTGGAAGCTGTTCCAGATTTAGGATGTGATTCTATAATCAAACATATTCTTTTAGAATATTACACAAGTTATCTAATAACTTTTTAATTAGATATTAATATTGCCAAATCATATTGTAATCAAGCATGATACAACAAAACATGATGTTCATGAAAAATCTTTAAGTTACACTTAGATTTTATTCATGTTATGCATATCCATTTAGACTTTCTAAATGATATATCATGTTATATTAGATTCATTTACCGCACATGTTTCAACAATAAACATTCATTCCAAGGTTGTATGTCTTATTTCCTAAATCTTATATTACAAGTAAAGTTTTATTCCAAACTAAGACTTAACATTTACTTATATGGAATGTTACTCTTATATGTTCCACAACATATATGATTTAAGAAATTAAACATAATACTCCCACTAGCTTTTAGGAATACTCAGAAATTATCATTTTTTAATTATAAATCAAAACATGGATTTAATAATTAAACATAAGAGTAATCTTCTAGATGCATGCATTTATCCATCCATGGATTATTGTACTTTGTACACTTCCAAAGATTTATTTGAATTCATAAACTCCTTTTGATTACTTATCGTCCTCGCTCAAGTAATCACTCAAGAAAAAGTTTTGATATTCCATTGTCAATTTCATAAATATGACAATCACAATCTTTATATATTTAATGTATTTAAAAAAGAATATTCAATAACAGTTAATTGCTTAAGTGTGATTAATAATCTTGTCATAAAACATACATTAAATATGTGTACCACATTGTCCATATGATTTCTATACAAAGATTTAAACCACAAGGGTTACCTTATCTTTGAAGAAACTCATCTTCATTTTCTAGTCTAACTATTAAGATAAACCAAGTTTCTAAAATTGATTATCTTTATGGATAGCATCTTAATCATTCATATCATGTATACTTTACCCAATTTCATATTTGGTAATGTATCATAATGATTATCAGGTTTACAATAATCATGTAAATCATAGCCCTCAACATATTAATCAAATATCTGTGATATATTGCTATTCTATGAATGATAATTCCATCATCTTGAGATTTAAAATATAAATGTCAAACTTTATTATCATGTTGAGATTTAACATTCAAATGCCAAACTTCATCATGATATTTACTAGTGTATTTTAGAAGATTATGTATCTTGTAATTTTATCCTTTAAAGATCAAAACTCCCACTTGCTTTTACTAATTTAAAGACTATCTTTAAATACTTAGCAAATAAAGAAACAATACAATATTCTCTTTTGGGATATTACAAATAAATATTGACAGTTCCTGACTTTACTTTGTTAATAACCTCTTCATAAGCAGTTAAACAAATTTAGAACTTCAATTTAAGACTTAATGTAATTCATCACATTCCATCATATGATGATGTCTTAGTAATCTTCTAGGTTGGAGTTTTGTTAAATATGTCCAAGTCATACTCAATATTCTAACCTTGATAACTTTTGAAAGAAAAGAAGTCATCGTTATCTTTAATCAAACAATATAACTTGAGTTTGATTTTCCTAGCTAACTGAGCATACCATAAACATTTGGTATTTCATTAGTATTAATATTGTAAGACAATCTAACAATATTTAAGGTAACCATATTTCTTTTGACTTGTCTATTTACCAACTAATTCATTATAATGGTATAATAGCATTTTCAAGCCGATTACATGCTTTATTACACAAGTACTTTTTACAAAGTCACTTCATGACCATGTCTCTACAAGAAAACATAAATTGTTATAATCCCACTATAAGTTATAAGTCATTTAACAATTTAATGACTTCATGTATATATCTTAATTAAAACACATAACAAGATAACGTCTTACTTTATTATAAGTCTTGTAACAATTAAAAGACTTTATGTTTATATCTTTACAATGAAACATAAACATGTTTAACTAAAGTAATTATGAACACCATCTTTTGGTTTCAATAGTAATTTCAAGTTAATTTATTACTTCACAATAATGTAAATAACATTATGTTTTCATTTATTTATGTCATTCCAAGAACACATAAATATTCAGATTTAAGTAGCATTAGATTACTTAATTAATTAATGTCATTCAATGAATTCATAAATATACTAATTAAAGTAGTCTTGATATCATATTGACACATGTTCTAATAGGTATCTAATTTAGAAACTGTAAATTCTCATAGTTCAATTACATCAGGTGATCTGCTAGTAATGAAAATATGAAATTCACCTTGTTATTGCAATCTAGCTAAGCTCTCATATAACATAAATTGTAACACCAAGTGTTTCTTGAATTAGATTAGTATAATCCATATTAGAACTTTATTCTCTTAATTTGCAGTCAAGAGAATCCATCATATCTTTATGAGTTGTTTCTTGCACACATTAAAGATAACATTTCTCCCACTTGTGCATGGAACAACCTCATATAGTTAATAAACAACACACCATGCATTTGTTTATGTTGTAACAATTCGCAATTTCAGGTTAATTACTATTCCCGAAAATTTTATTATTCATTTTTCCCGAAATTTGATTTTTGTTTCTTGGCCTCGAGTGATAAATCATTCCCATAGCAAATTAAAAGTTTGACACTCATCAGATCATTTTCGTGAAAGTTATTAAGGAATTACACGTTTTAGGGTAAAACGTCATTCAAAAATTCTACGCACAACGAAACTCGACCGCGTTAATTTTCCCCGTATCAGAAAAATGTTTGATACACTCATGATTTATTTGAGAATAAATCATGACTGAGAAAAACATGACCAAATAAACCTCGGCCGTGAAAAACAGGAATTTTCGTTTTTAAGCACTTTTACTTAGCCGTAACCTTAACCTATACCTGCACCGCGTTTCTAAGACGATTTGAGTTTTCACATTTTTGGAATAAGTCAACATATTTTTCCCTCCTCCTTTGACCAAAAATCATTCCTTGATTTTTAGGCTTACGGTTTTAAGTTTAAAGACATTAAATACCAACCGACACTAGACTGAGCCCAGCCTAGACATTATAGGTCATTTTAAGTCATTAGTATCCTATTAGAAAAGTTACATTTTACTTTTCTCAATTTTACGCAACTTTCGTACGTTTAACGTATTACGCGTTTTAGACCCGTGTTTCCAGTTTTAGCAGGGTTTGAGCACCCCAATAGAACCTCCCACTCATTTTATATTTTATTATGGAGTATATTGATAAATTCTAGCATATTTATAAGTTTTATATTTTTAGGATACCCGGTTTTACGTTTCGTGGCTTAACAACTTACGGTTAGCAATTTACAGAGTCGAAACTAGTCACATAAGTAGGATAATATCATCCAAGACCAAGTCACCCTTCCTTATCCTTGGCAAACCGCCTCTAGGGGGGGGGGAAATCATCCCATGTGTCTTGATCTCATGCTTCTAACTCTAGAATGGTTACATGTATTGAACTTGGTCTCCAAGTTTTCTAAAAATATCCTAAGTCTTGCACCTCCTTAAGGCACCTTCCAAGACACCTTCCTAACCTCCTCTTCATGCTATAAATATAAGCTCATTCCTTCCTTTCTTCATAATAAAAACGCCACACATAAATCCCTAACACCATGATCCTTTGACCTTCAAACTACAAGTTACACTACAAAGTTCAAGGTCTTAGTATTCTCTACCTAGTTCTTAAGTTTGTTTGGTGATTCTATGGTTGAATTAGGAGCTACACAAGGTGATTAGGGGCTAAAGTTAATTGGTTTTCAAAAGGGTTAGATCAATGGTTAGCAAGTGTTGTGGTGATTGGTTGAAAGCTTAGGTTTAGTGTCCTAGTTTCATACTTGATTCCCTTTCTTAAGTGAAAGCCAAAAGTTGTAAGCAAACCCTATTACACTTTCTTGCTCAATATCATTTTCATGCTTATTATGTTTCTTTCATGCTATATATGGTCTTTGTATTATGTTCATGATGTATAAAAACTAGTAAAACAAGTTATGGTATATATATGTTAACTTATGTTATTTAAACAAGTAAACTAGCGACTTTTATGGAGAACCATGACCAAAATAGTACAACTATGATATTTGACACTTACTTACTGTTAAAGAGGACTTAACAAGGAAAACATAGCAATTTGAATCACCCAAAACGAGTACCCGAGTCAAAAGTTATAACCATTTGAAATTACCAAAACTTTACGGCAAAACTGCCAAATACTTTCTGTGACAGAACATAAAACATGCAAAAAAAGGCCCTTCTGTTTCATTTCATAAAAAAGTTAAAGCACGAATGTTGTCCAGAATCACATTTTCTTCAAAAACTCAGGGGCACGTATCCAGAAAACCAATAACGAATGAGATTTTCTTCAGTTTCTTAACAGCTATTTTATATATATTCAAGTAACTATATAATGATTATAATTAGATGAGACCAAGAGGTCTAATGACCTAAAGCCAAGACCACAACCATGGCTAAAGCCAAGGTTGAGTCTCAAGACCATGGTAACAATGACCAAGGTCACGGCAAAGCCACGGCTAAAGACCATGTAACTTTTCGGATCAAAAACTTATATATATGTTATCAAATACTACAATAGTAGGGAGCCTCATGTGAGGAGTTCATTAAGTAAGCCGTCGAGATGAGTTGTGGATTTATGAATTAAAGTGTCCTGGCTCCTCGAATGTTTACTCCATGACTTCTGAATTATGTCGGCTCGAACGGTAGTAAGAGATATACAACCTATACATATTTCATAAACCATATATATTCAAAGACTTATACTATATACTAAGTACTACATCATGAACATTATGCAAGACATATATTGGCAATTCTTCGTATTCTTAGACGTTACTCCAAACCTAAGTCGCAACGTTCTATTATAGGCTGCTCTTAGAGACTTTCGCGATTCAACTACCACTTTCATTTCTCATTACATAAGCTTAAGGTGAGTCATAGCCCCTACTCTTTTCATACTTGTTTTAAACTCTTTTGGGGAGATACATGCTTAAACTACTTGCTTTCTCTTTTAATAAAGACAATTTTACTCATATGCTATGCTATACTTTTATACTCTTAAACATGATGTGTAGTTTTATTACGATATGTGCCTTAATGTGTGAAAACTATTCTATACGCTATATTCTTTAACCACTGTTTAACTCCTGGATGGAGCCGATGGAGAGGTATTGATAGTACTATCGGGCTGACGCCCCCACCATTGCCATATATTCCTGGCCTTGGGTAAATATAATCCAGCTTTGAAGCATTTGTGCTTATTCTTGTCATGAGGTTCAGTAGACAGTGATACTTTACATTAAGCGTGCATATATCGTATACACATATATCGAAATCATACTATATGTTAGCAGTGGGTTGTGAACACACAGGTTGCAAGTGTTGTTATGGGCAGGACTTGCAACTGAGTGGATTCACGATGCCTTTGTTGTGCGAATATTCTTTAAAGACTTTTCAACTGTTTTAAGACAAACTCTATGAACTCACCAACCATTGTGTTGACACTTTAGCATGTTTATCTCAGGTTAGTAAGGCGATAGCTAGTGCGTGGAACTTAGAGTCAAGCTGCATATTCTGAAGACTTACGCTTTTATCATTTACCATTCAAAACATTTTGTATACATTTATGTATCATACTTTGGAATCTCATGTTTGTAACTTTGAGTTCATTAATCGAATGGTAACTTTTCAAAATGTCTCATTTAGAGGTTGTTTTCTATAACTTGTACCTTGTATTATGAAGTAGCACCCCTGTGACACAGTCTTCCGCTGCGGTATTTTGGGGGTGTTACAGATTGGTACCAGAGCCTTGGTTATAGAGAACTAGGTTGCATTTAGTGCCTAGACTATAACTGTTATATACGTTAAGACTCTCCTCTTTATTTGCCTTACACACACTTCATACGCATATGCCTTTTGTTAGTTGTTGGTTTAGTTCCACGCTGTTAGATGATGTGACTTTAGTATTATAAGGAACCCCAGAGATTAGTCGAGTCATTAAAAACATGGAGCTCAGTAATAACTGATTATTTAACTTGATCTTGTGACAGTTCTTGTTTGATGAGACACAAGATTTGAGTTAAATAATATTATTGCTTAGCTTTAGGGATTTGATGACTTGATTATCTTACTATCTGCCTCAGAAAGCGGATTTGTGTCGGATATTCTTAAGTAGGATGTTTTAGAATCTCCTTAATTAAATGGATTGGGACGCCTCTTTATTTAAATAAAGAAATTGTAAATCACCGAACCATAAGTTTATGATCCCTTACGTACATAAATTTGGACGCTTCTTTATGGAAGTAATGAGTTATAAATAAGTGGGCTTAATTGTATTCGATACGACTCCTTAACCACAACCTTAGACGAATTAGAGTGAACACCACTATTTTAGAGATCCTGAAATCCCAAATTCTCTTAGACACACCGTAAGTAGTTAACATCAACTGAACTTCGGGATGAAGTTCTCCTTAAGGGGTAGAGACTGTAATAATTCGCAATTTCAGGTTAATTACCATTCCCGGAAAATTTTACTATTCACTTTTACTATTCATTTTTCCCAAAATTTTCCCGAAATTTGATTTTTGTTTCTTGGCCTCGAGTGATAAATCATTCCCATAGCAAATTAAAAGTTTGACACTCATCAGATCATTTTCGTGAAAGTTATTAAGGAATTACACGTTTTAGGATAAAACGTCATTCAAAAATTCTACGCACAACGAAACTCGACCGCGTTAATTTTCCCCGTATCAGAAAAATGTTTGATACACTCATGATTTATTTGAGAATAAATCATGACTGAGAAAAACATGACCAAATAAACCTCGGCCATGAAAAACAGGAATTTTTGTTTTTAAGCACTTTTACTTAGCCGTAACCTTAGCCTATACCTGCACCGCGTTTCTAAGACGATTTGAGTTTTCACATTTTTGGAATAAGTCAACATATTTTTCCCTCCTCCTTTGACAAATCATTCCTTGATTTTATAAAATCATTCCTTGATTTTTAGGCTTACGGTTTTAAGTTTAAAGACATTAAATACCAACCGACACTAGACTGAGCCCAACCTAAACATTATAGGTCATTTTAAGTCATTAGTATCCTATTAGAAAAGTTACATTTAACTTTTCTCAATTTTACGCAACTTTCGTACGTTTTACGTATTACGCGTTTTTGACCCGTGTTTCCAGTTTTAGCAGGGTTTGAGCACCCCAATAGAACCTCCCACTCATTTTATATTTTATTATGGAGTATATTGATAAGTTCTAGCATATTTATAAGTTTCATATTTTTAGGATACCCGGTTTTACGTTTCGTGGCTTAACAACTTACGGTTAGCAATTTACGGAGTCAAAACTAGTCACATAAGTAGGATAATATCATCCAAGACCAAGTCACCCTTCCTTATCCTTGGCAAACCGCCTCTAGGGGGGGGGGGGGGAAATCAGCCCATGTGTCTTGATCTCATGCTTCTAACTCTAGGATGGTTACATGTATTGAACTTGGTCTCCAAGTTTCCTAAAAATATCCTAAGTCTTGCACCTCCTTAAGGCACCTTAGTAGACACCTTCCTAACCTCCTATTCATGCTATAAATGCAAGCTCATTCCTTCCTTTCTTCATAATAAAAACGCCACACATAAATCCCTAGCACCATGATCCTTTGATCTTCAAACTACAAGTTACACAACAAAGTTCAAGGTCTTAGTATTCTCTACCTAGTTCTTAAGTTTGTTTGGTGATTCCATGGTTGAATTAGGAGCTACACAAGGTGATTAGGGGCGGAAGTTAATTTGTTTTCAAAAGGGTTAGATCAATGGTTAGCAAGTGTTGTGGTGATTGGTTGAAAGCTTAGGTTTAGTGTCCTAGTTCCATACTTGATTCCCTTTCTTAAGTGAAAGCCAAAAGTTGTAAGCAAACCCTATTACACTTTCTTGCTCAATATCATTTTCATGCTTATTATGTTTCTTTCATGCTATATATGGTATTTGTATTATGTTCATGATGTATAGAAACTAGTAAAACAAGTTATGGTATATATATGTTAACTCATGTTATTTAAACAAGTAAACTAGTGACTTTTATGGAGAACCACGACCAAAATAGTACAACTATGATATTTGACACTTACTTACTGTTAAAGAGGACTTAACAAGGAAAACATAGCAATTTGAATCACCCAAAACGAGTACCCGAGTCAAAAGTTATGACCATTTGAAATTACCAAACCTTTACGGCAAAACTGCCAAATTCTTTCTGTGACAGAACATAAAACACGCAAAAGAGGCCCTTCTGTTCCGTTTCATGAAAAAGTTAAATCACGAAAGTTGTCCGGAATGACGTTTTCTTCAAAAACTCAGGGGTACGTATCCAGAAAACTAATAACGAATGAGACCAAGAGGTCTAATGACCTAAAGCCAAGACCACAACCATGGCTAAAACCAAGGTTGAGTCTCAAGACCATGGTAACAATGACCAAGGTCACGGCAAAGCCACGGCTAAAGACCATGTAACTTTTCGGATCAAAAACTTATATATATATGTTATCAAATACTACAATAGTAGGGAGCCTCATGTGAGGAGTTCATTAAGTAAGCCGTCGAGATGAGTTGTGGATTTACGAATTAAAGTGTCCTGGCTCCTCGAACGTTTAATCCATGACTTCTGAATTATGTCGGCCCGAACGGTAGTAAGAGATATACAACCTATACATATTTCATAAACCATATATATTCAAAGACTTATACTATATACTAAGTACTACATCATGAACATTATGCAAGACATATATTGGAAATTCTTCGTATTCTTAGACGTTAAGTCGCAACGTTCTATTATAAGCTGCTCTTAGAGACTTTCGCGATTCAACTACCACTTTCATTTCTCATTACATAAGCTTAAGGTGAGTCATAGCCCCTACTCTTTTCATACTTGTTTTAAACACTTTTGGGGAGATACATGCTTAAACTACTTGCTTTCTCTTTTAATAAAGAAAATTTTACTCATATGCTATGCTATACTTTTATACTCTTAAACATGATGTGTAGTTTTATTACGATATGTGCCTTAATGTGTGAAAACTATTCTATACGCTATATTCTTTAACCACTGTTTAACTCCTGGATGGAGTCGATGGAGAGGTATTGATAGTACTATCGGGCTGACGCCCCCACCATTGCCATATATTCCTGGGCTTGGGTGAATATAATCCAGCTTTGAAGCATTTGTGCTTATTCTTGTCATGAGGTTCAGTAGGCAGTGATACTTTACATTAAGCGTGCATATATCGTATACACATATATCAAAATCATACTATATGTTAGCAGTGGGTTGTGAACACACAGGTTGCAAGTGTTGTTATGGGCGGGACTTGCAACTGAGTGTATTCACGATGCCTTTGCTGTGCGAATATTCTTTAAATACTTTTCAACTGTTTTAAGACAAACTCTATGAACTCACCAACCATTGTGTTGACACTTTAGCATGTTTATCTCAGGTTAGTAAGGCGAAAGCTAGTGTGTGGAACTTAGAGTCAAGCTGCATATTCTGAAGACTTACGCTTTTATCATTTACCATTCAAAACATTTTATATACATTTATGTATCATACTTTGGAATCTCATGTTTGTAACTTTGAGTTCATTAATCGAATGGTAACTTTTCAAAACGTCTCATTTAGAGGTTGTTTTCTATAACTTGTACTTTGTATTATGAAGTAGCACCCCTGTGACACAGTCTTCCGCTGTGATATTTTGGGGGTGTTACATATGTGATCAATATGATTGTGTCATAAATTTTAGCATAACAAGTAGATGTAGAACAACAATGTCTAGTAAGGAAACGTACAAGACTATCCTTAAAGTTATGAGTGTCTACATTTGGAAAGTGATTATCTTTAGCTACCAAGATGTCAAAGCTTGTAACTCCCACTGAATTAAAGATCATTACAATAATTCCTTATTCAGTAATAAGTGCACAATACTCCCACTGAATTTGACAACATTTAAAATGTTTCATATCCTGTGAAAAAAAAATAGTATGCTTTTAACTTTCCTACACCTTTGAATATCCATACGTAACAATTACTTATGCATTAAAGAGTGTATCATACTATTTAAATGATGGACTATCCACCAAATGCTATCAACTTGAAAAATTGGGCATGCAATTTCTTTCTTAATAGGTCTACCATCCCACAATGTATGTAGTACCTTTAAAATAGTCAAAACAACTAGTTTGTTTTTAAATATTTTGCGGTAATTAGTCTAGCTTCTAATTATAATAACTCATAATATGTCACACATAATTTTCTGTTAACCAAATATCATATTTGTTACTAAGAATTTAATCACCGAATGAGGATGATGAAATCCCTATGGAAAATATGTGCAATTTTCTTAACTATTAAAAAATTTGCTATGAGTTATATTAGAATTTAGACATATCTAATATTCCTATTATCCTTTCTCATTCATGAAAAGGAATAGGATTGTGTCTCACTCTTCTTTCATAGAAAGGAGACTTCTTTTGTCTTTTAAGTAAATTATTCTTAAGCAAAACATTTGTTTGAAAACAGAACGAGATCAATTTACCAAAGCCCAAATTGCGTTTACGATTTGAACGTTGCATTAATATATTAAAACGAATTACAAAATTCAATTTCAGTATTTTCGATAATTAGGTCTTTAAGAAAATAAAATACCCATTGGTAAATATATTCACATAAACCATAGTATTTTCTTAAAGATAGGATCAAAATTGACATAGTACCATTACATCAGTTGATCTGCTAGTAATGATAGTATTCAACAAGGTAATTTTCGAACAATAATTGCCAATATCATATTGCAATTCCTAGATTATTATGGGATTTACATTCACAAAACCTTTGTAAGGTAAGCATGTTTCATCCCCATCTTAATGCCTTGAGTCCCAGCTCTCACTTCCTAATCAATTTAAGTCGTCTAACTTAAAAACTGCAAACTCATAAATCCATTACATCAGTTGATCTGCTAGCAATGAAATTATGAAATTTACCTCTCCATTGCAATCTAGCCAAACTCTCACATGACGTAAACTACAACTTCAAGTGTTCTTAATTAGATGACATTTGACTTAATTTTATAAGGGTATTAATTTTGACACATGATCAAAATAATGTATAAAGAAGCATGCATACAACTTCATAACATTGGTTTTATAAAACATTTTTATTACCAATTTACTAAGAGTAAAATAGCAAAGTTTTGATTGAGGTATCGGGTTCACCAATTAAAGAATTACCAACAATTATTGTCCACTATATCGTACTTTTGCATAAGCCCTAAAGCTTAGTGTTTAGGATAATCATTGTGGAATTGTGGTCAATTCACCCTTAAGATGACAGTGTACATGTAATGGTTGTTCGGTAAGTCTAATTTACACATAAACGAGCGTTAAGACAGAATGTTGTCTATCTAAGGCCACAATTTAATGCGTAGCCAACCTTATACCCATCTTATACTGTGTAAACTTCGGTCAGGCCTAGCTAACCATTACGTACAAAAACATCAATCAACCAACCTTTGAAATTTTGACTCTTAAAACCAAAACAATTTCACCAGTTATTTAGTCCATATTATTTTTCTATTCAAAAATTACACTTTTTCGTTTATAAACATGTCTCACATAATAATAAACAATAAACAAGTAATACATAATAAAAAATAAACAACCAAATAAACATATACATAACATAACAATTAAATATGTATAAACATGTAGCCACATGCAAATTTTACTCAATAGTCCTAGAAATAATCAAGTCTAGGTGTATAATGCATTTATTCAATTAAGGCTTTCTTTTTCAATGGAAAAAGAGCCGCATACATCGATAAATCGATTGCGTAAGCCAAAGCTAAAGAAACACCACATATCACATAATTGATTACTTAATATTGGAGTCTTCCCCAATTCGACATCTTTTAATAAATTTACATGTTTTGATATAACTTAACAATTAATTAATATTCAATTTAAACCATTTAAATTAATCACACAATCAAATTCATGCAAATATGCACTTTTCATGGATTATGCTTAACAATTAACATATTGCACCAAGATCGTTTACTAAAACGCATAACCAATTACATGACATCCTAGGCTTTCTAATCATATTAAAAATCAAAACCAAAACCCTAACAAACTAATAGGTCAATTGACCTAAAATAAAAAATAGGGCTAGGAATATTAAAACCCTAAAAATATGTAATTAAACGAATCAAAATTCAATTTTTATGCGTTTCGATAATTAATTACACGTTATAACGGCTCTAGATGCCATTGTTGGAATTATAATATCATGACAATCATATAAAATAAACCAAACACATCAAGAGAGCATAGCGGAAGCAATTATAACAAGACCATATAATATGTAATTAATTAATCAAATATAAATAGTAAACATACCGTAGTGATTCTAGCCCGAACAAAAATCAAATGCAATCTTCAACTCAAGAACCCTAATTAGGGTTTATGTGAACAAATCCAAGAAACAAACAATGATGTGTTTGATTCACGATCTTGTACACACGTACTACTTCAAGTAAACGTTTATGCAAGTAAAGCGAGCACAAACACTAGAAGAATAACAAAGTATTCGACTCCCTTAAACTTTAATGGGGTGTCGAATTCTTTGCTAGGAGAAGAGAAGAGAAAACACACAAGATTATGTGTTCAAGTTATGAGAAAACAATGAAACCTTGTGTGTTTATATAGAATAGAAAACTTGGAACAAAAGCTTCACCAAGCGATGTGGGATACCCTTAGCCAATCGACCCTAACCAACCCACAAGGGTTCTAGAGCCTTCTTGACATTCCAATTTTCATCTATAGTCCATTTCCTTTTATTCGTCTAACGGTCATTAGCCATTTCCATTAAATGTTATCGATCATTACGTGTTTACGTTCTAATAATTAATATAACATTTATATATAATTATTATTCATTTACTTTTCATACGTAAAGTGTGCAATCCCGTGATCTCGAGTTCGATCCTAACATACAACTACTAAAATAATGTACATAATCTAACACGAGTCCTGTAAGAAACATCAGATTTTTGTGAGATAGGTATTTCCATTTCATGCATTTTAGGTGATAAGTCACATGCTTCTTTTTTGTACTTGATTATATCATGTACACAGAACAAGTTAGAAGTATACACCAAGTCCATCTTTTAGAGGCCATACGTACATGTAACAAATTCTTGAGGTTGTAAGTGAAGTAGTACTATACTTCTCGAAAGAAGGGGAGTTAGCAATAATATAGAAGCCTGCACTCACAATGATATCAGATTACTGTATAAGAATTTGAACAATTGTTTTGATGACATACTGGTCAGATTCACGATGCTACGCAAGGAGTAGAAATATTAAAGACAAGATTAATGAGATTGCATTAAACAAGCACTTAGGACGTATTTAAGCCTATTTGACCCGTTTACTTCCATGTTGATTTCTTAAATTTTGCGTCTTTCACCTGTTACATATCTTGTGATGCGATCCCTTAAAAAGGGATCAAAATTAGAAAGTCTAAAAAGGTTTTTAGCCACTAAGCTAGTGTCATGTGTCCCCCACCTACTCCCTCCCTTTTTTCTTTAATATTTTCGGTTAGAGGGCATTTTAGTCATTTGACCCATTTTTTTAATTCCACCTTAAATTTCAAATGCATATAACTTTTAAACGACAAACTTTTAGAAAAAACCGATTTCACCATAATTTTTAAAATTTAATCCTCTTTAATTTGGTATAATTTTTTTTAAATTTTTTTGAAACTTTTTTTTTGACATACGAAATGGGTTATGATTTTCTTGAAAATTTTAGCATTTTCGGCTCTAATTTTGTCTAGTTTAAAGACCGAATTTTGCAAAACTTAAAACACAAAAGTTGTAGCTTCTTGGCCATTCTTTACCCAGAAATTTGAATTACTCAAATCTAATATGATATGAGTGAGATATCGTATGTTAAAGATGACATTTTATTCATATTTGTTGCACACAACGTGTTTTATGAAATGTTAAGCTTAGATTTTTAGTCTTAAAATCGAGTTAAATGCACTAATTTTTGTACAAAAATGCACCTTTAATTATTTTATTAATGTAAGATTCAAAAAGTTTTGTTTTTTCTTGTTTTTTTGTTATTTTTTTTAACTGATTAACCTTATTAACTGATTTTTAAAAAAGAAATTTTGTGCATCAGTTACTTTGGTTGAACTATATTAACTGATGAACTTATTAACTGATGAACCTTATTAACTGATTTTTAAAAAAGACATATCGCGCGTTAAAGAGCCTTATTAACTGATGAACCTTATTAACTGATGAGCTTATTAAATCAGTTAATAAGGTTCATCAGTTAATAAGGTTCATCAATTAATAAGGTTCATCAGCCTTATTAACTGGTTGAACTATATTCACTGATGAACTTATTAACTGATGAACTTATTGAATCAGTTAATAAGGTTCATCAGTTAAAGAGCCTTATTAACTGACGAACTTATTAAATCAGTTAATAAGGTTCATCAGCCTTATTAACTGGTTGAACTATATTAACTGATGAACCTTATTAACTGATGAACTTATTAAACCAGTTAATAAGGTTCATCAGTTAAAAAAAAAAAAAAAAAAACCTTTTGAATCTTACATTAATAAAATGACTAAAGGTGCATTGTTGTACAAAAATTAGTGAATTTAACTAGATTTTAAGACTAAAAATCTAAGCTAAACATTTCATCAAACATGTTGTGTGCAACAAATATGAGTAAAACGTCATCTTTAACATACGATATCTCACTCATATCATATTGGATTTGAGTGATTCAAATTTCTGGGTAAAGAATGGCCAAGAAGCTACGACTTTTATGTTTTAAATTTTTCACGATTCGGCATTTATGATGGTACAAAATAAGGTCGAAAATGCCCAAAAAATAAAGAAATTAACACCCATTTCGTATGTAAAAAAAAAGTTTCGAAATTTTTAACAAAATTTATACCAAATTAAAGAGGATTAAATTTTAAAAATTATGGTGAAATCGGTTTTTTTTTAAAAGTTTGTCGTTTAAGAGATATGTGCGTTTGAAATTTGAGGTGCAAAAAGAAAAAACGAGTAATTTTACTATTTTGCCCCTATCCAGATTTTTTAAATGAAATAAAGAGGGGACATGTGGCAGCACCAAATTTCTTTTTAGGATTTGCAATGTTTGGATACTTTGCAAGGGATCCGGCATCTACATATCTTAACTACACTATAATGCATTTAGGCTATTCTTAAAAAAAAAAGTCTTAAAAAATTAAACCTACACACTTACTAAAGGAAGGCTTAAAATTCAATACATCCCATTATTAAAATTCAAAAGCAAACATTTCCATTAAATTAAATACAGTTTTCAAATTAGCCCATTATTAGAAACGTGTAACCTCTAAAAATCTTTATTATCAATAACGATTATTAAAAACATATAACTGCATCCACTATATAAATACACACAAATCATTTCATATCTCTCTCACACACATCTAAAACATCAGCAATAAGGCCGAGTGTTGTAAGTGACCCAACGCATAAGGTTTATTACGCTGGCCTAAAAGAAGTAACGACACTGCCATTATATCGTGCTCCAAGTAACAACATATCTCAGTGTGTAAATCTCAAATGTCCTCTTACCCATCTTGAATTAATAACATATAAATGAAAAGACACCGGATCCCTTAGAAAGGGAAACAAATTTAAAAAGTATAAAAAGTAACCACTAAGCGACACGTGTCCCCAACATATTTTATTTAAAATATCCGTTTAGGGGCAAAATCGTAATTTTACTCATTTTTTACTTTTCCACCTCAATTTTCAAACGCAAATATCTTTCAAACGACAAACTTTTACGAAAAACCGATTTCACCATAATTTTTAAAATTTAATCCTCTTTAAATTGGTATAAATCTTGTTAAATATTTCAAACTTTTTTTTTACATATCAAATGGTTAGTGATTTTCTTGATTTTTTTGTCATTTTCGGCCCTATTTTTTACCCTCATAAATGTCGAATCGTTAAAAACTTAAAACACGAAAGTTTTTTATTTTGATTCACTCTTTACACAGGTTTTTTAATCACTCAAATCCGATGTCATACGAGTAAGATATCACATGTTAAAGATGGTGTTTAACTCATATTTGTTGCACACAATGTGTTTGATGAAATGTCTAGCTTAGAATTTTAGTGTTAAAATTGCGTTAAATGCATTAATTTTTGTTTCTCAATGTATTATTAATCATTTTATTAATGTAAGACTCAAAAAGTAAAGTTTTTTAATCACTATATTTTTAAAATATACATTTAGTTCATCAGTTAGGTTATTAGGTTCATCAGTTAGGTTATTAGGTTCATCAGTTAGGTTACTTTGGTTCATCAGTTTTTATGGTAACATTTTTGACTAATTGATGAACCTAAACACATAACACATGACAAATAATTATAAGTTCATCAATTAGTCAATAACTGATAAACAAACTGATGAACCTAAAATTAATGAACCTAACTGATGAATCTATAATTATAGGTTCATCAGTTAGTCAATAACTGATAAACTAACTGATGAACCTATAATTAATGAACCAAAAAATCAATGAACCTAACTGATGAACCTATAATTAGTCAATAACTGATGAATCTATAATTATAGGTTCATCAGTTAGTCACTAACTGATGAACCTATAATTATAGGTTCATCAGTTAGTCAATAACTGATGAACCCAAACATTTGATCAAACTTGATGAACCTGAAATTGATGAATCTGAAAAAATTGATGAACCAAAGTAACTGATGAACAAAATGTCTAACTGATGAACCTATAACCTATAACTTAACTGATGAACAAAACATAACCTAACTGATGAACCTAATAACCTAACTGATGAACTAAATGTATATTTTAAAAATATAATATGACTTGAACCAATGTTATATTAAACAACCAGACCACTGTAACACATACATCTGAGAGATTAATAAAAGCCACAATATCTTTATTTACATTATAGTAGTTTAACACAAGAATACTTATACAATTCAACCAAACTGAGAGTTACACATCATATGAGGTACAAATGAACTATTTAAATTAACTAATTAATTAGCAATATATTGTCTAACACAAAAAGGACATGCCCACCATTTAATAAACCACCGGTGTACCCCAAATATAATTCAACCAAATTGAGAGTTTCCTCAACGATCGAGTACTCCTGCTTCTTTCACCATCATTCAGAAGGTAGTCTCACATATCAAGTACAGCTTTTATGAGTTCATTCCTGAATTTCATACTCTCTTGTGCATCAGCCAGTTTTTCTTCATCTCCCCTATCTTGTGAATCTGGAACTCTCCACCATTTGTTGTTCTTCAACCACTGATGAACAATTAATTTTAATTAATTGCTTTTACAAGATATAACTGATGAACATATAGTAAAGTTATATGTTCATCAATTCATAATACATCATACGCTTGTATGTTCATCGGTTCATCATAAGCTTATATGTTCATCAGCTCATAACATAATAAAAATGATGAACATATAGTAACTGATGAACCTATTTTCACATAACTGATGAACCTATTTTTAAATAACTGATGAACCTATTTTCAAATAACTGATTATTAAATGCATTAGCAATAACTGATGAACCTATTTTTCAAATAACTGATGATCAAACATACTAGCAATAACTGATGAACCTATTTTCAAATAACTGATGAACCTCATTCTTATGTATTCAATAAAGTTACTCTATCGAATCCACAAGCTACTAAGTAAACCATGATCCAATCAATAACTGATGAACCTCATTCTAACCTATTCCAACAAGTTACTCTATCGAACCAGCAAGCTACTAAGTAAACATGATCCAATCAATAACTGATAAACCTTATTCTAACCTATTCTAACAAGTTACTCTATCGAACCCGCAAGCTAGTAAGTGAACAAAAAATGCACTAAATGATGAACCAGAAGATCATCAATCGCCACTAAAACCAGATTTCTATCACATTTATGACCTGAATCTAGTTGAAGCATTTCATCGAGCACTTGGTGTGCATCATTATATCGATCATATTTCAACAACAGATCTTGTATATTTTTTATTTTCTAAAAAATATGCATTTTTTTCAAAAAAAAAATCTAATTCTTATGCATTTTATTTTGTAAAAAATACTTTTTTTTATGCACAAACTAAAAAAAAAAAAAAAAAATTAACCCTAAAAATTAAATTAATCTAAAATTACCAGTTAGATTCATCTTTTCCGAGCGTATAATGTGTTTTAATCAATTACAGATGATCGGAAATTGAAACCCTAGTTTTTTTCCCAAATTTTGATTGGAAATTGACGGTTTTTGTGTGTGTGAGTTAGTGTGTGAAATGAATGTGAGAGTAGAGAAGTTGTTTGGTGGGAAGAAGGAAGAGAGTGGGGGTTGAAAATTTACGCTTATACCCCTTCTATTAGAAAGAGCGTGTTTTTTTTTTCTCACTTAAATCTGGACCGTGTGATTGGTTTTGGTCAACCATTTGACTGATCGGATGGTGGAAAAATGTTTTTAGCCTTTTTAATTTGCATCCCCTTTTTAGGGGATCACAACTCTAAATGAAAAACATTTGTTCGCCATAAAATTTAGTCACAGGGTATCTACCGCCGCATTGCGCGGGTACCCTGCTAATTAAAAATAAAATAAAACGACCCATCGACAAAGGAAGGTAAATCGTTGTTTAGTCAGTTTTACGATTATCACTAGGTAAATCATATTATTAAAATGATTAACACCTTAATAATCAGGGAAATAATTTAAGATGGTATGGGACATGTCAGTGAAATAAAGACTTTATGAGAAATTCAAATAATAAAAAAAATGAACCTATGACAATCACAATGGCACCAATAAGGTTTTAAGTTCATACTAGCCCAAATAGTCCAACTTGCCATGCTTCAGCCGCTTCACCAATTTCTTCACTACATAGAGTCAGTCCTGTGTCATGGTAAAAAAAAGAATAAACTGATTAGAATGGATAAATTGACGAATGAATAATAGTAGCTTTGTCAAACGGTTGACTGCATAACATACCCGATACATTTATCTTTATTTCATTATATAAAAGTCATTTCTTCTCTACCATTAATTGTGTCATACTTGCATTTTGTGCGACTGTATGTAAAATCATTGCACCAAAATGCAACATATTTGTGGAAAACTAGAAGGGGGTTGAATAGTTTTACGTCCTTTTAAAAGTTTATTACTAAAATATTTTGTAGCTTATTAAAAACTTTCGATTCGATCTCAAGTGAATTCAAATGACAACAAATATAACCAATTCTAATGTAATAATGAAAGTATTGAACAAAAGATAGAGTTAGAAAGATCAAACCACAACACGCGAATTTATAGTGGTTCGGCTACGAGGACACCTTCCTTACCCTACTCCACTCCCCGAGTACCACACTCGAGAGTTTTCTTCACTATGTTAACAAACTCCTTATGGTGGAGAAACCTTACACACCTTGGCTTACACGAGTTAACGACACTATGCTAAATGTCGAGTTCTAATCGTAGCTAGAACCAATCTCACGACTTCTTGAAGGCTTCACTCCTTCTTCAAAACTTCATGACTTGTTCAAGGCTTCACACCTTCTTCACACCTTCACAACTTCACACCTTCTTCTATGCACAACTAATTCACAACTACTAAACAACCTTACAACACACCTATTTTCTACACACAACAAATTTACACAACACTTTTACAAATACCACAACTATAATATGAATCTAGCTATTCACAACACTACTACAATTAGATGGATGTAGAGGAGTGTTCTTCTTCTTGCACTTAAATGGATGAAGCTTTGGATCACTTGGAAACAAAGACTTATGAATTATATGATCAAAGGATTTTAGATCTAGAGAGGGAGGTTGGATCAGAAAGTTTATAGTGCAAAAATGTGAGAAAAATGTGTAAAATGATCTAGTATTTATAGGG
The DNA here is from genome assembly GCA_030686995.1 of Artemisia argyi. Lineage (NCBI taxonomy): Eukaryota > Viridiplantae > Streptophyta > Magnoliopsida > Asterales > Asteraceae > Artemisia > Artemisia argyi. Next base: position 101,021,838 of record CM060702.1, read on the forward strand.
CCAAATTTTACTGTTCGGGAGCGTGCCAGTCCCCTTAATTATAGGCCGGTCCCCTAATTCATTAAGGGGGCCGCCTAGTAAAATTAAGGGGGCCGCCCTCCTGAACGTTTGAAAAGTTTTTATAGATAAAATTTTCCATTTTTGGTTAGAAATTTGAAATCATATTTTTGTGGTTTAATATAGCATTACCAAAGTGATTTACAAATATATTTAAAATGTTTATATCATTTTAAAATATGTTATGTCTTAAGACAAAATTTCCTTTGATCATGTAATGCATAAGATGCTTAGTTTATGCATACCTTAAGTGATATTAGATGTAGAAGTAAATATTTGTTACCAAATACTTGTTTACTTCTTAATCTTGACTTAATTTGATTTAAGTTTTGTGATTATCAAAACATAGGTTTATTGAGAGATATTAATAACCTTTTCAAGTATTATTTATATCAACAATCTCCCCCTTTTTGATGATTACAAAACTTAAACTCATTAACTCAAAAATTAATTTTTAAACAAGTATTTGAGTGAGTTTATATTTACTTCTCCCCCTTTTTGTTGAATCAAAAAGGTTAAGCCGACAATTTTTAAGCGTGAAAAATTGACGGGTAGAAACTCCCCCTTGATGTGTACTCCCCCTCGTTTGGGGGCACCAAGAGAACGAGCTATGGAATGCTTTGCAAAAAAAATATTAGAAGCACAAGTATATGCATGCAAACATGTATAAGGTGATAAAAAAAATAGAGCATGTTTGAAAAGAAAGCATTCATATTAAATAAGTGGTTGTGTCAAGGCACAAACTTACAAGTAGCAATTTGAATTACAAGTATAAAAGCTAGTTCACAAATAAGCAACTAGGAAAATACATCATCATGCAAAAAGTACATGGTCTTTATAGAGCTTGCAAGCAAAAGGGTGGTAGAGGCTTTATTTATTAAGCATATGAGATGCTTAATTAGGAGAACATGATGGTGATGGTGAAGGAATGGGTGAGAATTGTGGTGGAGGAATTATTGGAGAGGATGGTGGAGTTGGTGGTGGTGGTGGGTTGGTAAGCAAATGTTCAATATATGAAAACATATATTTAATTTCATCTCTAAGGCCAAAGATGACCGTGCGGTTGTGGATGCAACAAAGACAAGTATCCCCATGGGATTCAAGTAGCCTCCAAGGCACGGGATTGGCAAAGAATGGTGGTGTAATTGGTGGAGATGAGAGATGAGCATCAAGTGGTGTTATTGGTGAAAGTGAGATGGTGAGATGGGTGGACATGGGTTCTTGTGTAGGAGGTGGTGATGACACTTGTGGTGACAAGTGTGAGTTGATGTAGTCATTGATTGATGAGGTTGAGGGTATGGAGGATGAGGAAGTTCCATGAGTGGAAGGTGTTTTAGATGGTGCATTGGGTGCACATGGGGATGAACATTCAGGTGGAGGTGATGGTGTTTTGTTGTCTTCATTTGTTAAGTTAATGAAGAGTTGTTTTGGGGGGATGACCACAAGTTTTTGTTTCTTGGAGGTTTTGGAGTGTGAGGTGCTTGGTGGAGTCATGATGATTAAGATGGTGAATGATGAGATGAAGAATGGTGATTTTGGAGGGAATTTATAGTATAGAAATGGTTGATTTAGGTATGTATTTGAAATGGTTTAATAAGATTCTAAAATCAGTTGGGTTAAAATGGGAAATGGTAGCTGAAACTAGCGAAAGGGTTCACAAGATGCAAAAGAAAACAGTGAATCCAGTTCCAGATGGCCGGTCCCCTTAATTGTATGCCGGCCCCCTTAATAATTAAGGGGACCGCCTAGGGAATTAAGGGGGCCGCCCATCTGGTGTTTTCCCAGACGACCAGAAACCCAAAATTTGCAAAATTTGGTGATTTTTCAAGTGTGTTTTTCCAGCAAGCTCTATTAGAAGTATATACTCTAGGAATGATGATATATATATATATATATATATATATATATATATATATATATATATATATATATATATATATATATATATATATATATATAACCAAATTTCATACAAAGAAACATATTATAATCCATTTTGAAAATAAGCATGGCATAACATTAAAATAGTAGCATGATAACAATTAAAATCTAAACATCATTCAAGAGATGACAATAAACAACACAAGTATTTCCGAATAAATCGGACAAATATCAAATCATACAAATGTCAATTAGAACCAAGTAATAACAAGTAGCAATACATCAATATCTTCTACTTCTTTTTCTTTCCAAGCATCTTCCTAAACATCTTCCCAACGGATTTGAAACCCCCTCGAAGTTCTTCATGCATTTTTTGTTGACGATTGATGATAGACGTTTGACGAGTGAAGAGAAGCTCATCGGTACGTTCATGAGGAAGAGGAATTTGATACTCGGTATCATCAAGATCGAAAAGATCCTCAACAAAGGTCGTGGGGGATGGAGTACTAACACGTGAGGTGTCTTCCTCCTCATCATCATCGTCATCACGATGAGATGTAGAACCACGAGGCCTAGAGTACAAAGGAACATGAGATTTTCCTTTGTCACTACGAGGACGGTGAGTACGAACAAGAGTGAGTTGGTTCAAGGTAGGAAGGATTTGAACGTAGTAATCTCTTTGAAGATGAGGGTAATGTTCCATCACATAACGATAAAGTCGTGTGAGAAACATACCATAAGGAAGATTGGCATTTGGGGTGTTTTTAGCGGACATGATTCGATGAATGAAAAGATAAGCCAAATTGTATTGCTCTTCAGCAATAACACAATAAAGCATGTGGGCCATGCTTGCCGTGACATGATCACGGTGACCACCAGTACCGAACGCATTCTCTCGAATGAGTTCTTCCCACTTCTTCATATCTTGGCTTAGCTCTTTGAGGAGGATTTGATTGGCATGAATATCGACATTCTTTGACTTGATTACTCGACTAGTCGTACGACGTTCTAGTTCGAGCATTCGACGAATGTCTTCAGGACTAGGAATCTCAGAATAGTAGGGGCCATCCTGAGGACGATTTCTTTCAAGAGAGGAAAGATCTCATTCATTTGAGAAAACGGCTTGGCCGTTGTATGGGATTCGAAGAATTTGACTGAATTGAACAAGATTGAGAGTGATGAATTGATTTTGAATCATGAAGGAAATGAGGATATTGCCATAGGGATCGGTTTGCACCGTCACTTGGCTATAGAAATCGAGGACAAAATGAGGAATAATTGGTTCGTTGATTTGGAGAAGACATTCGAAACGAATATTGGTGAACATTCGTTCGGTTTGATCATTTTCATAGAAAGATGGATCGACAATTCGTCCTTCGTGAATGTTTCTATTTTCAATAGGACGATAGAAACACGCAACTGAAGGAGACATGCCGGGAGTATAAGAGACATTTGGAATGTATTGTTTGGTTTTGGATACATCACCAACCGTGGTCTTAGGCATTTTCACCTAAACAATATAACAACAAAAATAGAATTAATATAAAAACAACTATCATGCATATGTTATATATATGTATATATAATTTTATGCAATATATGTGGAACGAAATTCTACTTCGACACAAAAAAAATATTCAATGAAGTAGTTTCATAATGTTCCTTTTATTTTGATTTTAAACTCGTTTAGAATATATAATATCAAAGAGTATGATATCATAATTCATTTCGAAATAAGGCTAGATATATATTAGATTATATATCTTCCATTTCGTAAGAGTTTGACACAACATGAGCTTGTTTAAAAGATTAAAAAGCGGATTTTAGTTTGCAAAAATATCATTTTCGAGATAAACCAAACGCTCCCTTAACTAGATAAAGACATCAATATATATATTGATTATATATCTTGATGACATCTATTGATCTTAGTAGTATTAACAAGTTTTATTAAAAAGTTTTAAGTTTTAAATAACTACATATAGTTATAGTTTGTTCATGAACCAAACGCCCATGTTGTCTTCATGAACCATTTTCTAATAAATTGAAAAGTATGTTTTGATTGTTTAGGACGTTAAAATAATGTAATGTAGTAAGTTTTAAGTGGTTTTTGAGAGTTATATCAACAATGTGCCTCTTGAAAAATAAAATTTAACAAGGGTTTATGGGCGATTAATGATTTTGACAAAATAATATGTTATACTAATTTTGAGTTGCAATACATCATTCTAATCCTATGGGAAACATTTAGTAGTTCAATTTCTAGCTTCTATTGCACTTAAATTCGAATTAAAATAAGTTTTAATAAAATGCATAATAATTGATTAGACACCAAATCGAATGAAATGTGATGAAATGCATGTTGGAAAACTTACAAAAGATGTTGTTATATGTTTGGTTGATGTTTGCCCCTTGCGAAACAACCCCGGATCGGGGATATGATGGAGGATTTTGAAGTTTTTAGGTGTTTTGGTTCGTACTCAGTAGCAGTGGTGAGGAACAAATGAGTGAATGGAGTGTTTGGGAATGGAATTAAGAAGGAAAAACGGATTTGGAAGTGTCAGATGGCCGGTCCCCTTAAACATTAAGGGGAGCGCCCTTGATAACAAGCCGGTCCCCTTAATTATTAAGGGGGCCGCCTTTGAAATTTTCCAAATTTCGCGTAATTAGTTTCTGGAACAAAAATATTTATACGTATATAATTAGATTTATAATATATAAAAAATACGTAAACGTTCATTGGCACGATGATAAAATTCTTAAAAATTTTTAATTACCGTTTTGATAATTAAAATATACCTTTTACAATTTTGGATAAAATGATCAAAGTGTTAAGTTGATGAAGGGTTTGAGGTGTGTTCGGGAATATGTGAATAAGTGTATATATATATATATATATATATATATATATATATATATATATATATATATATATATATATATATATATATAAGTATAAATGTGAGTGAAAGATGGGTTGATGGGTGAAGTTTGAAAGATAGTAGCGGAGATAGGATATAGTCGACGAGAGGAGTTTGTTTCATCCATAGTGTTCACGTGCGAAGGCGTTCTTGCATTATAAATGTCCACTTGACTCATATCCCTTCACCATCATGAGTCTCCTAGAAGAGGACTTACTAGAATAACGCGAGGGGGGAAGGAAAGGGTTCTATAAAGAACGATTTCCTGAAGTTCTAGAAACTCAACTAATGACGTATCTACGTTATGTGCAAGCAATTATATATATGTGTGTATATATATATATATATATATATATATATATATATATATATATATATATATATATATATTAAGTATAGGAGTATATATATATATATATATATATATATATATATATATATATATATATATATATATATATATATATATATATATATATAAATAAGTATATATATATGATCGAAACAAGTAGAGAAAAAAAAGGCAAGCTATATCTATGCAAACAATATGATCAACTAAAGCATATTTATCTAAGCATGGCAATGAGTTATGAAGGAATGGCGTACCCGGTGGTCTTAAAAAAAAAATCTTCAAAATCATCAAGATGATATATAGACTTTGAAAAAGTCTATGTTGAGAGAAACTTCAAGATTGCCTCAAGGAATGTTCATCTAGCCATCCGATCCCCATTGTCTCTTTGGTCCAAAGTTGTTTGGTCAAAACATGTTTAACATTTGACTAGGATGCATGAAAGGTGGTAGTATACCCCAAGGATTGTAGCTTTGTTGGTAGTTCCACATTTGATTACTATTGTTATTATAGTTTTGCCTATTTTGGTTTCTTCTTGGTTGAGGTGTTTTAGACCTAGGATTAGGATTATTTGATTTTCTAGGTGGTGGTGTTTTGGATCTTGTCTTAGATTTAGATGATCCTACCTCGTTTTTCAAAGATGATTTATAAAAAGCTTTTACTTCTTCATTGTTGGCAAGAGGTATTTTTCTATCATTAATAAGTATATACTTAGGATTAGATTTTAGAGATTTTTGTTCGTTAGGTTCATTTTCGAATTTGAGATTTTTAATCTCACTTGTTGAAGCTTCATTTGAGTTAAATCCTAAACCGGTTTTATCCCCGGATGTTCTTTGACTACTTATTATTTTATTAAGAGAGTGACTACTATTTTCAAATTTATAAAGTTTCCGAATTTCTTCCCTAAGTATTTCGTTTTCATTTTTAAGCATTTGACATGACTTGCATTCTTCAAAAGTTTCTTTACCTTTTTCAAGTTGATGTATTTTAATTTTTAGTTCAAGTACTTCATTTTCCAATTGATTGTTTTTGTATTTTAGTGATTTGTTTTTAGCCATTACTAGTTGTCCTAATTTGCATAGCCTATTATATTCATTATCTAGATCTTTTTCATCTAATGATAAACTTTCATTACTAAAATATTCGGTTTCGGAACGTACCTCATTTGATGTATTCGCCATAAGACACTTTTCTTCTTTTGTCGTTTCTTTCTCATCTTCGTCACTATCACTCCAAGCACCTCAAACAAAAGCTCTTTGATTTTGATCTCTTGTCATCATTGGACATTTTCCGATGAGGTGATTTGGATCACCACACCTGAAACACTTTCTTTCAATCTTGTTGTTCTTGTCATCTTTACTCTTTTGAAATGTTTTCTTTTCATCATACGGTTGTCTTACGAATCTTCCTCGCCTTTTGAAGAATTTCTTGAAATCTCTTACGGCCATGGCGTATTCTTCGTCATCACTTTCGGAAGATGAGCTATCTTCGATACTAGATTCCTTTCTAGCTTTCAAGGCGATTGACTTGCTTTGCTCTCGTTTTTCTTTTACTATTTCAGAATCCTTCTTAATGATGACTTCGTAAACTTTTAGATTTCCAATTAATTCATCAAGTTGCAATGTTGACAAATTCTTCGATTCTTCAATAGCCGTCACTTTAGCTCGCCATTTTGGGTGAAGAGCCCTAAGAAACTTCCTAACAAAATTCTTACTAGAAAAATTCTCATCAAGTGCTTTTAAACTTGTGATGATAGTGTTAAATCTAGCAAAAGCATTATCAATTGATTCCTCTTCCGGGATCGTGAATTGCTCATATTGTTGAACAAGTAGATCTATCTTATTATCTTTGACTTGACTATTACCTTGGTGAGTTATTAGTAAAGAGTTCCAAATTTCTTTTGCGGTTTCACACATAAAGATCCTTTCGTACTCTTAACGTGGTAGCGCATTATAAATAACCATTTTTGCTTCATTATTTTTAGCAAGTTTTCTTTTTAAATCATCATTTTGTTTTTCAAAAGGTACGATTTCATCTTTCTTAGTTTCCGGGTTATTTTGAATAGGTAAAAAATCACCATTAGTAATAACATGCCAAAGATCTAGATCTTTTGACTTCACATAAGTTTCGAATCGATTTTTCCAATATAAAAATCCATCACTTTCAAATAGTGGTGGTCTTTGCATAGATTGCCCTTCTAAATATTTTTCAGATTCCATAGATCGTTACAAGTTTTAAAATACAATATATTTTAAAGATCTTGCTAGACGTGGCTCTGATACCAATTGTGGAAAACTAGAAGGGGGGGGTTGAATAGTTTTACGTCCTTTTAAAAGTTTATTACCAAAATATTTTGTAGCTTATTAAAAACTTTCGATTCGATCTCAAGTGAATTCAAATGACAACAAATATAAGCAATTCTAATGTAATAATGAAAGTATTGAAATGTAATGAACAAAAGATCGAGTTAGAAAGATCAAACCACAACACGCGAATTTATAGTGGTTCGGCTACAAGGACACCTTCCTTGCCCTACTCCACTCCCCGAGTACCACACTCGAGAGTTTTCTTCACTATGTCAATAAACTCCTTATGGTGGAGAAACCTTACACACCATGGCTTACACGAGTTAACGACACTAAGCTAAATGTCGAGTTCTAATCGTAGCTAGAACCAATCTCACGACTTCTTGAAGGCTTCACTCCTTCTTCACAACTTCACGACTTGTTCAAGGCTTCACACCTTCACAACTTCACACCTTCTTCTATGCACAACAAATTCACAACTACTAAACAACCTTACAACACACCTATTTTCTACACAAAACAAATTTACACAACACTTTTACAAATATCTACTACAACTATAATATGAATCTAGCTATTCACAACACTACTACAATTAGATGGATGTAGAGGAGTGTTCTTCTTCTTGCACTTGAATGGATGAAGCTTTGGATCACTTGGAAACAAAGACTTATGAATTATATGATCAAAGGATTTTAGATCTAGAGAGGGAGGTTGGATCAGAAAGTTTATAGTGCAAAAAGGTGAGAAAAATGTGTAAAATGATCCAGTATTTATAGGGCCAAATTTTACTGTTCGGGAGCGTGCCGGTCCCCTTAATTATAGGCCGGTCCCCTTAATCATTAAGGGGGCCGCCTAGTAAAATTAAGAGGGCCGCCCTCCTGAACGTTTGAAAAGTTTTTCTGGATAAAATTTGCCCTTTTTGGTTGGAAATTTGAAATCATATTTTTGTGGTTTAATATAGCATTACCAAAAGTGATTTACAAATATATTTAAAATGTTTATATCATTTTAAAATATGTTATGTCTTAAGACAAAATTTCCTTTGATCATGTAATGCATAAGATGCTTAGTTTATGCATACCTTAAGTGATATTAGATGTAGAAGTAAATATTTGTTACCAAATACTTGTTTACTTCTTAATCTTGACTTAATTTGATTTAAGTTTTGTGATTATCAAAACATAGGTTTATTGAGAGATATTAATAACCTTTTTAAGTATTATTTATATCAACAATATTTTTTCATTTTCTTAGCACTGAATGCAAGGATGAAAACTATGAAACAAGTCTACGGTAGTTCAAAACTAGAATTGGCACAATATCGTGTGCCGCCCTTGCTCAATTTGGGTTAGACCTGGATGCTGCGACTCAGGCATTACTCAATAGAGGTGCAAGGCTTACAGAAGTACCAAAACAACCACAATATGCACCACTTCAAATTGAAAAACAAATTGCTGTCATTTATGCAGCTGTCAATGGATTCTGTGATCGAATGCCACTAGGAAGAATTTCTCAATAAGAGAGCGCCATTTTAAAGAGCATAAAAACAGGATTACTACAATCCCTTTTAGAAAAAGGTGATGTCAAATACAATTGCACAAGAATTTAAATATTTACATACACACACTGGTAATAAGTAAAGTTATATACTGGTCGGCACCCAAAAAAGGTGCACAAAGTCAAGTTTCCCCACCGATTTAAACGTTTTGGAGATTATACAATGGAATTAAAGTGAAAGTACATATGATGAAGTTTGGGGAAATTTTTAATCAGATTAACGTCTAACTAAAGTCATTATTTGTTGTACTAATGGATTGCTAGCAGCATTTACCTTTTCAACCAACTTATATTAGTGACATATAAAAAAGTGTCACTAAAAAAGTGACGTATATAAATGTGTCACTAAATGTTAAAAAATGTCACCATAATTCGTATAAAAGTTGCTAATTCAACTTTCTAATAGTGTCGTTAGTCATTCCATGATTCTATTTCTTTTGGGCTATATATAAGGGTGAATACCGCTTTCAATTTCAAAGAGCTCTATTTCCGCTATTCTAACCTATGTGCCAGAGGCCCCTGAGGGGTGTGTGTGGGGGGGGGGGGGGGGAGGGGGCCCCCCTCCAGAAAACCTTGCTCTTTAAGAAGCAGAACATCTCGGACCCTCTTCCGTTCAAAGTATAGGAAGAATTCAAGTAGTTAAAAGTCTATTATTTATAGTGACACAAAAAGAGTGAGGATACATTTTCTTGCCTTTTAAAACACATTTTGTTCCAAAAGGTGTTATTAAATCTTACTCCGTATGATTTTAAATTTCTATAAACTTTAAAAGTGTCAATAAAGTTAGGTTTGGTCACCTTTTTCTGTCACTAAAACCTCTATCACCATATGTCAATTTTATTGTAATAATAATTACCTGAAATGAGGAATATCCCGATAGCACTAAATTTGGGTAATTGATGTCTATGAGCAAGACAACCGGGACCAGGATTTGCAAAAGCGAATGCTATTCCTCCTACAAGAGCTACACCAACCAAAATTAACAAACAAACATCCGTAAGTAAGTGATACAGGGTAAAAACAAATGAAGCCGAATCTTATTTAGGAACAAATGTAACGTAATTAACTTCATCGACACTAGATAAGACAATATACATGATCTTTTATCCTTATGAAATAGGCCAGCATATTAATCTGCACGGGCTGCCCAACCGCAGATGGCGCATATTATTAAACAGCTTCAAATTTTGACTGTAACCCAATATTATAAAGGGATAATACCAAAATTATCCTAGTTGTCCAAAGCTTGGGCTTTTTTGAATGAAATTTGTTGCTTTTGCTTTTCTAGACCAGGGCAATCAGTACTTTTTGGGCAATTAAAATCTGCAAGTGACAAGTGTGATTTTACGGATTACAATGTAGGGTAACTTGTGTACTTTTTGGGCAACTGATGTACTTTTTGGGCAACTCGTGTAGTTCATGTCGAACAAGTGGCGAAACATGGTTATCTAATTCAAGTTGCCCAAGGCAACTGGTCTAGAAAAGCAAAAGCAAAAGATTTCGTCCAGAAAAGCCCAAGCTTTGGGCAATTGGGGTAATTTTGGTATTTGTAACTTTGAGTTGTAAAAGACCCAATAGATCTATCGTCATAATCTTTTCCGTAATTTTAAGCCCATACAAGAACACATTTATATATTGCAGCGATTTGAGACGTTTATCGGTTTGTTTATTGGGTTGTTAGGTTTATTCGGTTCGTTAATTCGGTTAAAAGATAAGCCCATACAAGAACGCATTCACCCTTTGGGATCAATGATTGATTTCTATTTGGCTTATGTCTATTTCACATGTATTAAAAACAATATCTAGGTCATATTTTAAATACATACTCATGAACACCTACACACGATGCTGGTTTTCAAGCAAAAGACAACATATAAAAATTGGCCATGATAAAGAAAAAAAAAAGTAGGATTACTTATTACCCCCCCCTCCAGAAAACCTTACTCTTTAAGAAGCAGAACATCTCAGACCCTCTTCCGTTCAAAGTATAGGAAGAATTCAAGTAGTTAAAAGTCTATTATTTATAGTGACACAAAAAGAGTGAGGATACATTTTCTTGCCTTTTAAAACACATTTTGTTCCAAAAGGTGTTATTAAATCTTACTCCGTATGATTTTAAATTTCTATGAACTTTAAAAGTGTCACTAAAGTTAGGTTTGGTCACCTTTTTCTTGTCACTAAAACCTCTATCACCATATGTCAATTTTATTGTAATAATAATTACCTGAAATGAGGAATATCCCGATAACACTAAATTTGGGTAATTGATGTCTATGAGCAAGACAACCAGGACCAGGATTTGCAAAAGCGAATGCTATGCCTCCTACAAGAGCTACACCAACTAAAATTAACAAACAAACATCCGTAAGTAAGTGATACAGGGTAAAAACAAATGAAACCGAATCTTATTTAGGAACAAATGTAACGCAATTAACTTCATCGACGCTAGATAAGACAATATACATGATCTTTTATCCTTATGAAACAGGCCAACATATTAATCTGCGCGGGCTGCCTAACCGCAGATGGCCCATATTATTAAACAGCTTCAAATTTTGACTATAACCCAAAATTATAAAGGGATAATACCAAAATTTTCCCAGTTGTCCAAAGCTTGGGCTTTTTTGAATGAAATTTTTTTCTTTTGCTTTTCTAGACCAGGGCAACCAGTACTTTTTGGGCAACTAAAATCTGCAAGTGACAAGTGTGATTTTACGGATTACAATGTAGGGTAACTTGTGTACTTTTCGGGCAACTGATGTACTTTTTGGGCAACTAGTGTAGTTCATGTCGGACAAGTGGCGACACATGGTTATCTAATTCAAGTTACCCAGGGCAACTGGTCTAGAAAAGCAAAAGCAAAAGATTTCGTCCAGAAAAGCCCAAGCTTTGGGCAATTGGGGTAATTTTGGTATTTGTAACTTTGAGTTGTAAAAGACCCAATAGATCTATCGTCATAATCTTTTCAGTAATTTTAAGCCCATACAAGAACGCATTTATATATTGCAGCGATTTGAGACGTTTATCGGTTTGTTTATTGGGTTGTTCGGTTTATTCGGTTCGTTAATTCGGTTAAAAGATAAGCCCATACAAGAACGCATTTACCCTTTAGGATCAATGATTGTTTTCTATTTGGCTTATGTCTATTTCACACGTATTAAAAACAATATCTAGGCCATACTTTAAATACATACTCATGAACACCTACACACGATGCTGGTTTTCAAGGAAAAAACAACATATAAAAATTGGCCATGATAAAGAAAAAAAAGTATGATTACTTATTACTAGTAGTATTTAATTTACTTTTTTAATCATGGCACATGGCCCTGGAATCCACAGAACGACTTTGCGAAAAATCTTTTCGGGTGTAGGTGTTGGAACAAACTAACAATCCACTAAGAAAATCGGAAGAGAAAATTTCTAAAATAAACTATATGGCTAGCATATTACCAAAGTCGACCTTTGAAAAATGTTTCACGAAAATAGACGTGGGCCAGTTTGCTCGTCACATTTTTTTCTCACCACTCCTTCAAATGTTGACACGTGTTAATTTTAGATTTTCAAATTTAATAAGATGGTAACACGTGGACATGGCTGGCAAACTAGTTTGCTCTCCATGCCTATTTGTTTGCCATATATCTACATAGCAGGAAAAAAAATAATGGCCATTGTGTTTTCTCGCCATATCTAGACATGGCAAGCAAAATAGTTTGCTTGCCATATGATTTGCCCGCCAAAAGGTATGTGGACAAGAAGATGGGGACCAAAGACAATTAGGGCCCGCATGTGTTTTTTTAGTTAGTAAAATTAAGAGGGGACCTAATGTGTTTTTATGATTTGCTTGGCTAACATGAAGATGAAGAAAAGATGGATAAGAAATGAATGTGGTGTAAAATGTTACACGACATATATGGCAAGCAATTGTGTTTGGCGAGCAATTTTGCTCGCCATATCATTTTTCGTAATGTGGATTGATATTTTTGGTATTGGTAATTTGGTTTGTTAAAGGTAGCTTTTGGTAATTGATTTAAATCAGAACCACGAATTGAAAAGCACTTCAATTGTATAATATTGGCTCAAATTTGGGAGCCTCTTTATTTTGTAAAATCTCACCAAAGATCTCAAGATTGTGCAAGTTGTAAAGATCAAATTAAGAAGATACAAGTTGATTCAAGTGGATAGCAAATTGAGATTCCTTTTGAAGCCTATATAAATGGCACTTTCTCTTAGAGTTTGACACACCAAAAGTACATATAAGCAATCTTGTATTGCTCTCTCTTCCTTTCTTTTGTTGTAGTAATATGTTCTAAGTTAAGAAATATATAAGTTGTGGTGTTATATTCTCTTGTTCTTTTGGTATTGTCTAATTTTCAATAAGCCAGTTTGAGGTATAGTTGTGGTGCTTAAATATTCACACTATTTACCTAGTTGGTGGGATATTATCACGATTATTCCACAACAAGTGGTTTCAAGATCTGAGGTAAGTTTTAGTATACTATGTGGTTGCAATTTAATTTGATCTTCCACATTAGAAAAGAATCCCATTGGTTTTTGGTTGGAAGCTAATTGGTACAGGAAATGGTGGATGGCAAGTTGAAAAACCTTCCACATCAGTGGATCCAACATCTCCAAGATAGGTTAGACTAGTCTTAACGAATGCAACATTAGCGGTGGAGGTTTTTGATGGCACAAGCCATTTCGGTATGTGGCAAAGTGAGGTTCTAGATGCTCTTTTTCAGCAAGGTAGACACCGGTGTTAAAGAAAGTAAACCAGAGGATGTAGAAGAGAGGGATTGGTGAACCATCAATCAGTTAGCTTGTGGTATGGTTCGTTCATGTCTTTCGAGAGATCAACGATATGCTTTCTCAAAAGAAACATCCGCTTACAAACTGTAGGTGGCATTAGAAGAGAAATTTCTAAAGAAAATTTGTTAGAATAAGATCTTTATGAAGAAGCGACTATTTCACTTCACATATTTACTGGGTACCACGATGAATGATCATATTACCAATTTTAACCAGCTGGTCACCGGTTTGATGAATATGGATGAGGTGTTCAAAGACCAGGATCTAGCATTGATATTTTTAGGATCGCTTCCAGAGAAGTACGAGTTGCTTTAAACAACTCAACTCAATGGAAATCATTATGTGTCTCTTAGTGAAGTTTGTGTTGCCTTGTACAGTAAAGTAGTTAGAAGGAAGGACAAGCAGATTAGTTCAAGTGGAGACGCACATGTTTTGCTAGTCAGAGGTCGTTCACAGAGGAAGGGCAATGATAAAAGATGGAAATCCAAATCAAGGCAAAGACTAAGCAAACATGAATGTCCTTTTTTTTCATGAAAAAGGTCATTGGAAGAGAGATTGTCCGAAGTTGAAAACTAAGGACAATCATTAAAAACGGAAAGCTGTAGCTAAGGCGAATGCCACCAAGTGTGATGATGAAGAATGAAATCTCTCACTTGCAACATCGTCAACCAGAAATGCATCTAATATATGGCTTTTAAATTCCATATGTAGCCATCATATTACACTACATTGAGAGAGGTTTAGTAATTTTTAAAAACATCCGGAAGTTGTTTATAAGGCAGACGAAATTCCCTCAATACTCATGGGATTGGTTTCATTCGATTGCAAAATGAAGACGAAACAATTGTGACTGTGAAAGGTGTTCGTTATTTGCCAAAGTTGAAAAATAAGCTCATTTTGGTCGGTACCTTAGAATCTAAAGGATTCGAAGTAAGAGCAAAGGATAGGGTTATAAAGATCATATTTGGCGTACTTGTAGTAATGAAGGGTATTCGTAAAATAAATAACACACATCACAATAAGGGTAGAACAGTTGTTGGAACTATCACAGCTATTACCGATGGTGATAGAAATTCAGAAGCTTTGAAGCTATGTGATGAGGCGAAAAATGATCCGTTTTTAGGGGGTCATTTAAGCCCGGAATTAAATTTATTTGATCAAATATTGCCCTAAATCGTTCCTTTTGTGATTTTAGGTACTTTTGCAGTGAATTCTGGAAAAGGAAGCATTTTGGACATTTTTGAAGCATAAAAGTGAAGAAAACGGCAAAGTCTTAATTTTCCATGCTGGGAACAGTACCCGACGGCGTCACAAGTTTCTTAATGACGGCGTCAAGAGGAAAAACAAGAGGTGAAGAGGTTGGAGTCCATGACGGTCCAGAACACTTTTGCACTAGGGCATGACGGCGTCACCAAGGCCGTCTTGACCCCTTAACACGTGACGGCCCAGTGGAGAAATGGTCTTGACGGCGTCAAATTTGGATCTAGGCAATCAGATTTAATTATGGGCGGCGGGTTGACGGCGTCAGAATTTTCTTCTTGACGCTGTCACCTTAGGAAATCTATTTATAGTCTTTGTAATTTTCATTCAAAAAGGGGGGACAATATTAGGGACGACTTAAATAAATCCTAGCTCGACTTTTACAGTATTTTCAAGGGTTTTCACCCCTTGAAACCTTTCATGTTCAATTAAGATAAGTATCCTTTCAATTCATTCAATATGTCTATGTGTTGTTTGAATATATCTTACGCTTGTCTTGATTTTAACATGCTAGGCTAGATCTCTTGTGTGTTTGCTTAGATGTAATGAAACCTAGATGTTGATTATGGGTTGATTGCTTATTTATAGTTGTAATGGATGAATGATTTTGATGTTAGGCTTAAGAAAACTGGCAGACTTCCATAGTGTAACTTGCTTGAACGTCTTAAGAAACATGAACCAATGCGTACTAGGTTTTTATGGTTGTATTTAATGAATGAGCGAATTCTAGTGATTGCATGTTAGGAGCTTCTTGCAGGCTCGACATAGGAGTGAAGTAGGAGCTTATAGAGATGGGGAAGTACGTACGCCACCCCACGATTTGTATTAAGGAATATAACCCGTCATCCACGCAACTGTAACAAACTATCAACCTGTAAAAGATATCTAGGGAGTAATGAAATCTAAGTAAACACAACTTTCTGATTTATTGTTCACACCACTAGTTTAATTAGCTTTATTTTCATTTTTGTTATTTTATTTTGATTGCATCTTAGTTATTGGGTTAGTTGACTAGCAACTAATTCCGCCTACTCTTCCAAAACCCGAGATTTTACTTGCTTTTATAAAAGTATAAAAATACAAAAAGAATCATCCCTCACCTCTAGACTTAGTTTTTAGGCTTTCTAATCCTAGCGACACTATTCCTGAGTTAAACGATCAATCCCCCGGTACTTGTCACTATACTATACTACAACGATCAGGTACACTGCCTGGTGGGGGTTGTAAGCTTCTCGAGATCCCTCGAGAGGTAAAGCCTGGTGCAATTCCCACGCATCAAGTTTTTGGCGCCGCAGCCCGGGGAATAGTTATTGTCTAGGTTAGAATTTATTTTTATTAGGTCTACTTGCTAGATTCCTTTCTAGTAAGACTTTATTTTTATTTTTAGGTTTTCTTTAGTCTATCTATTTCTTTGTGCCTTTGTTAGTAAAATAAATTCATTGACTATTCCGTTGAGCATTATGGAAAACGTGAATCCACCCCTTTCCCCTAGAGAAGTGGCTTTGTTACGTGAACAAATTGAGAGTGAGATTAGGGAACTTAGGGAGCTTAATAGGTTGATTAATGTTGAGCTCGACCATGCATTTAGTGACCTAGCGACCACCTTGTATTCAAATAAGGACCTAGGGACTAAAGATTTTGAGGGTGTTGTTGAGGAACTTGAAGAAGGGGAGATTGATCCAAAGCTAGATGGTTATTTTAATCTATACCCCACTAAGGAGGAGATTGCGTACTATAATAATCTTATTGATAATCCTCGACCTCCTTTTACTAGAATCGAACCTAAGATAAAGAGAGGCGATCCTAAGAATGCTAAGATACCATGTATGATTGGGTATAAACATATTGACAATGCTTACATTGATTTTAAATCCCCAATCAACATTATGTCCTGAAGTGTCTATAATGATATAGTGAAAACAAGACTTGGACCTAGAAGAGATCCCAAATACCCCGGTGGAGTTTGTAACTTTGTCGGGAGAATTAAAGGTCTACATGTCTTTGTTGGGAATTTTACTTATATCACTGACTTTGTGGTTGTTGAAGATCTTGCTAATGTTATTGATTGTCGCTTATCCAATGTTGTGTTTGGTAAACCATTTGTTGAAGAGTCTAAGTTAGAATATGATGAGGTAGAAGGGACAATCCGATTTGCTAGTAACACCGATAGGATCACTTATAGGATGCCTAATAGAATGAAAGAATTTCGTTTTGTGCCTCGATTTGACATGGATAGCCTTGGTGCTTTTGAGGACATCAATGAAGAGGATATGGAAAAGGGCATGAACTATGTATGGGAGAAGAAGAGCCTTTTCTATAAGGATTGCTTCACTATAGGACCAAAATATAGAGTTGATAAGGAATTTGCCAATAGAATCATTGGAGCAATTAAGCAAAAGGTTTTTGGTCTCTATAAAGAACATTTACAATCGGTGGAAAGTGAGACAAAGGATGAGGTCACGTAATAACCCATGACCTTGAGTCTAGCTACAAGATTCGTAAATAAAGAAAAGCGCTTCTTGGGAGGCAACCCATGCTTTGTGTGATTTTTATTTGTTTGATTGTTATTTGTTTCCGTATGCATGCTTTATTTTTATTGTTGGTAGATCATGTTTCAAAACTAAAATGGTGAGAATACTTTATTTTGTCATTTGGCTTTGTCTTAACTTCATCCAAAGGTATTTCGCAAAAGATAAGTGTAAGGGGAAACCCCAAATATGTTTTTAAGAAACAAAATTGATCATGATTCTCCACAATATTAAATGAGCATGTATATTCGTATTTGTTAAAGTCAAATTCTTGTATCGAGTCATAATGATGTTTTGCAGGACTTTCAAGGAAGTAGGACATAAGTTTTTCCAGAAATTTTCCGGAAACTTAACATATAGATTTCTGCAGGTCACTTCTGACAGCGTCAGGAAGAAATTCCTGATGGCGTCATGTGTAAAATTCTAGAAATTTTGCTAGTTTTGTTTTTCTAACGGAGTCTTAAAGTTTTTGTTAAATCTTTAGTTCTATAAACTCCAGGAAATCTGCAAACATTCATTCCACAAGCATTATATCTTACTTTGTTTTCTAGGATTTGTTAGTATATATAGATTGCCGCCGATTTTACGCGAGGTTGCCTTGTTTGTTTTCTCAGGTTTAACAGGTTATATGTGACAAGAAGATGATTTATATTCTGGAAGGGAAGCCTTGATTGTTCATTTTCTTGGAGGAAGATCTAACCTTGTTGACACACTATCCACACTGAACGAATCAGGGGAGTATTTGTTTTCATTCTTTTACGTATTTCACTTTTACATTCTTTAATTGACCATTGGGGACAATGTTCATCCTAAGTGTAAGGGGAGGGTAAATGATGATACCTTATAGGATATACTTTCACTTGAGTTTGTTTGTTTGATGGTAGGTGTGTAATAAAACTATGAGAAATACTTGTTAGTGTAATTTTAGCGCCAAATTTAAAATTTTTTACAACATTTAGGAGTGAAACTTTAGCCTTAGCAAGCGTCTCATGGATAGGAGATTGTATGACTAGCACAAAACCGTACCATTCAGAAAAATTTTCCACCCAAATATGTCAGGTTCGCCTTTAGATTTGATAGGAAAAGCATTTACTATTAGTGCTTATGAGTGTACTGGTAGCATTTAGATTCTAGAACTTGTGTTAGTGATGCATCCCGAGACCGCTAGTGAGACTACATTCGTGTAGTAGGATTTACTACATGATAAGAGGCATTAGGATCACCCTTGTGTTAAACCCGTATCATAATTTCTTGACCATTTAAGTCATATTACTTGGTTAGTTAAGTCAATTAATTTTTCCCACACCATTAGCGTTGTACTCATTTTTAGTACACGAAACCCCTAGTACACCCCTCCGAGCCTATCTTTTCATTTCTAACTTTAAGCATCTTACTTAAAGGAAGAATTTGTTACACCCCACTTAAATGTACACCCAAATTGCCTTACCCTTCCGTGTATGCACTCATCTTTAGTGCATTATTGTTATTTGTTTAAACCCTTAGTTAATTATCTAATTTATTACATGGTTGCTAAGTCGAGTCATATCCTTGTGCATATTGTTTTGTGACGATTGGGACTCATGGGTAAAGTACTTATGTTATGGAGTAATGGGGAAGAACATCATTTATTACCCCCATATGTACGTTAATCTTAAAAGTACTCCAAGTGTTTTGATTATCTTAATTCGAGTCATTAAATTAGTTTATTATAAAGTTTGTAAAAATTCAAGTGTAAGGGGAATATACATTCCCTATGATGTATTATTTTGATGGTAGGGTAAGAGTGTATGCAAAAAAAAAAAAAAAAAAAAAAAAAAAAAAAAAATAGAAAAAGAAAAGAGAAAAAACATATGGACTACCATCCCGTTTCATTCTATATTAGTTTTATGTTTTTGTTATTTTTCATTCATTAGCTTAAGTCGAGTCGAGTCTTGGCTTAGCAACGCCATATTGTACATGTAATTAACCAAGATGATTAAGTCGCCACCAGTAAAGATTGCCTTTATCCAACAAAACCGTGTATTCCATATCCCTACACCTAACGTTAAAACCCTTTGAAAGACATCTTTGATAGTTTATCCTAGGTGCTTACGCCATGTGGTGGAGGTTTGATCCTTTCCCAAGCCTATGGTAATCTATTTTACTATGACAGGTAGTGAGAGATGTTTTCCATTTCCATATTGTGATATATACTTTATTACACCCGAGAGATGTGAGTATCTAAACACTATTTGTGAGGTGCTAGTGTATGACCTCCGTGCTTGTCTTTGGTCTTTAGTGGAACGATTATTTGATGTAATTACTTTTATATTAGTGTTAAATGACCCCTAACTTGTATTTTGATTAGAATAAAAGCGCATTTGCTTGAGGACAAGCAAATCTCAAGTGTAAGGGTATATGATGAGGCGAAAAATGATCCGTTTTTAGGGGGTCATTTAACCTCGGAATTGAATTTATTTGATTAAACATTGCCCTAAATCGTTCCTTTTGTGATTTTAGGTTCTTTTGGAGTGAATTCTGGAAAAGGAAGCATTTTGGACGTTTTTGGAGCATAAAAGTGAAGAAAACGGCAAAGACTTAATTTTCCATGCTGGGAACAGTACCTGACGGCGTCACAAGTTTCTTAATGACGACGTCAAGAGGAAAAACAAGAGGTGAAGAGGTTGGAGTCCATGACGGTCCAGAACACTTTTGCACTAGGGTGTGACGGCGTCACCAAGGCCGTTATGACCCCTTAACACGTGATGGCCCAGAGGAAAAATGGTCTTGACGGCGTCAGATCTGGATCTAGGCAATCCGATTTTATTATGGGCGGCGGGTTGACGGCGTCAGAATTTTCTTCTTGATGCCGTCACCTTAGGAATTCTATATATAGTCTTTGTAATTTTCTTTCAAAAAGGGGGGACAATATTATGGACGACTTGAATAAACCCTAGCTTGACTTTTACAGTATTTTCAAGGGTTTTCACCCCTTGAAATCTTTCATGTTCAATTAAGATAAGTATCCGTTCAATTCATTCAATATGTCTATGTGTTGTTTGAATATATCTTACGTTTGTCTAGATTTTAACATGCTAGGCTAGATCTCTTGTGTGTTTGCTTATATGTAATGAAACCTAGATGTTGATTATGAGTTGATTGCTTGTTTATAGTTGTAATGGATGAATGATTTCGATGTTAGGCTTAAGAAAAATGGCAGACTTCCATAGTGTAACTTGCTTGAACGTCTTAAGAAACATGAACCAATGCGTACTAGGTTTTTATTGTTGTATTTAATGCATGAGCGAATTCTAGTCATCCCATGTTAGGAGCTTCTTGCAGGCTCGACATAGGAGTGAAGTAGGAGCTTATAGAGATGGGGAAGTACGTACGCCACCCCACGATTGGTATTAAGGAATATAACCCGTCATCCACGCAACTGTAACAAACTATCAACCTGTAAAAGATATCTAGGGAGTAATGAAATCTAAGTAAACACAACTTTCCCATTTATTGTTCACACCACTTGTTTAATTAGCTTTATTTTCATTTTTGTTATTTTATTTTGATTGCATCTTAGTTATTGGGTTAGATGACTAGCAACTAATTCCGCCTACTCTTCCAAAACCCGAGATTTTACTTGCTTTTATAAAAATATAAACATACAAAAGAATCATCCCTCACCTCTAGACCTAGTTTTTATGCTTTCTAATCCTAGCGACACTATTCCTGAGTTGAACGATCAATCCCCCGGTACTTGTCACTATACTATACTACAATGATCAGGTACACTGCCTGGTGGGGGTTGTAAGCTTCTCGAGATCCCTCGAGAGGTAAAGCCTGGTGCAATTCCCACACATCACTATGACATATGCGCTTAGGACATATATGATAGAAATCCTTGAATTTGCTCATAAAGAAAGGATTATTGAAAGGATTGAGTTCCTATAAGTTGGATCTTTATGAGCATTGCATCAGCGGGAAGACAACAAAAGTGAAATTTGGGACATCTATCCACCAGACACAAGGTATCTTGGATTATATCCACTTTGACATATGGAGTCCCTCAAAGACAAGCTCTTTAGAAATGAGACACTACAATGTGACCTTTGTTGATGACTTTTCCTGAAGAGTATTGGTGTACACGTTGAAGACAAAGGATGGAGTGCTAGGAGTGTTCATCAAGTGAAAAAATATGATGGAAACTCATATATTCAAAAAGATCAAGCATATCTGAACAGATAATGGCGGAGAGTATAAAAACGACCAATTTACAAAATTTTGTGAAGATGAAGGCATCGCTAGGCGGTTCACTGTCAGACATACACCGCAGCAGAATGGGGCGGCGAAACGCATTAACCGAACCTTGATGGAGAAAGTTCAGTGTATGTAATCCAATGTTGGGTTGGGTAAAGAATTTTGGGTTGAAGTTGTCACCCCATTAATCTTTTGCCATCAACTGCTATTGATAGGAAAACACCATTGAAGAAATGGTATGGAAAACTTGTTACAGATTATTATTCCTTACATGTGCTTGGTTCCCCTACATATAATCATGTGAAGGAATTAAAGTTGGATCCTAGAGCAAACAAAGCATTATTCATAGGGATCACCCCTAGAATTAATGGCTATCATTTATGGTGTCCAGAGACAAAGAAGACGATCTTTAGTAGGATGTCGTCTTTAATGAATCTACCATGTTAAAGAAAGTGAATGCTAAGCAGTTAGATGGAACTCCCAAAAAGGTGGAGTTTGAATGAATAAATGTACCAGATGATAGAGAAACAATCGATGATTGCTCTATTATAGAAGGAGATTATGAAAAAGAGGAGGTTCAAACCGAAGAACCTCAACAACAACAACTTGAATCAATTGCTACAAGGAAGCTAAAAAGAAACATTAAAAGGTCTGCTACCCTCAATGATATTGTGGCTTGTGCATCTTCAATTGTAGCTGATGATGTTCCTACTACTTACTTTGAAGTGGTTCGAGACTCAAAAAACAAGAAGTGAAGGATTGCCATGAGCGAAGAAATGTAGTCTCTTCATAAGAATCAGAAATAAGAGTTGACCAACCTCCCAAAAGGAAAGAAGCAATTGGATGCAAATGGGTATATGCAAAGAAAGAAAGGATTTCCTAGCCAAGATGATGTTCGCTACTAAGCAAGATTGGTAACTAAAGGCTACACTTAGAAAAAGGGAATGAATTATAATGAAATTTTTTCTCAAGTGGTAAAGCATTCATCAATTAGAATTTTTTTGGCTTCGATAGCACAGTAGAATTTGGAACTAGTTCAAATGGATGTGAAAACTGCATTTTTTACATGGAGACTTGGAAGAGGAAATCTATATGGTTCAGCCATAAGGATTCAAAGGGGCTGGAAAAGAGCATGAAGTATGTAAGCTTCATAAATTATTGTACGAATAAAAGTAATCCCCAAGACAATGGTTAGTTCTCGCACTAGGTTATCTTCCTTTAAATGCCCGAGCTTTGGTTTAGTTAAATTGGGAATTGTATGTATTGCATGAGTAGGTTAGGCTAGGTTAGCGGTTTTTTGAGCATCAACACTTTAGAAGATTGGATTTGGAATTCCTTGAAGTATGTAAATCATAGCATACTCATCTGCCTCACGATGAAGTTGTTGTTCAGTAGTGAGTTGTGACTCAGGAACCGGTTTCTCAGTTGGAGGTATTGGAGGATCAACATTATGATCGCCTCCAATTGAGTTAGTAGGCCATTGAAATGGTCCTTCAAGGATCACGTGTTTCATAAACATTCCATGGGGTTTCTTGAGTTCAATAAACCTTAAGAATCTGCTTATCCACTGAACATAGTTACCAGGTGTAAGCATTGGTGGAGTGTCAATAGATCCCGCCTCATGTCTTGATTGTTGAGTCGTAATCACTTCACACATCTTATCAAACCAGTGTTGTTTCGGTGGATTTTGATTTCGTTGTACTGACATTTGATATGATTGTTGTTGAGGAATGATCCAATGTTGTTGCATCAAAAGATGTTGTTGTGGATAGAACGGTTGTTGATGAAATTGTGATTGTGATGGTTGTTGATACTTTTGTTGCTGATGGTATTGTTGTTGTTGATACTGCTGTTGCTGAGGATGAGAAAAGTTATAATACAGTGGTTGAGACATGTTGAACACTTGTGTAATAATGGATCTTGTAGAAGGTATAGATGTTAAGCCAATTCTCGAAAGTATGCCCCAAGTGAATTCTCGAAAATGTTGAAGTCCTTAGAAAATAATTCTCGAAAATATGTAATCTCACAAGTACTTGAAAAATTGGTGTATTCTCGAAAGTTTTCAGGTTCTCGAAAGTTAACAAGTTATCGAGAATACAAGGAGATTTTTCGAAAATAGGAACTTTTTTGAAATAATGGAATTCTCGAAAATGTGGAGAATGTTTTCGAGAAAAGCAGTGATTAACTAGAACTTAATGAGAGTTATCGAAAAATCAAATGTGTTCTTGAAAATTTCACTTTATCGAGAATAGAACTCTAAAACTTTCAAAATTATACAATTTTGAAGGTATCCTCCAAGTCGAAGTGTTTTCTTTCTTATACAAGAAAGAAACGCACTGAGTAAGCAATGGTAGCACGTAATGACCAACGAGATGTATTCTCGATAAAATTGGGTTTTGGGTTCTCGATAACATGGCAGTTTTTTGTTTTTAAAGAAAGCTCACCAAAAACAAGTTTTTACTCAAAGATTCTTGTACTACTAGCTATAAAATGATGAAATCTAAAAGAAATTTGTAAACTTGACAAACTTTTCAAAAATATGAGGATTCTCGAAAACTTGTACAAGTATACAAATCTTAAAGTTTTAAAAGAAAAGTTTGAAACTTGTTGTTTGTAATGATTTGTAACACAAACTTGTAAGCAAAAGTGTGATAAAAATAAAGGAACAAACAATAAAGTACAAAAAATAACGAGTAAAAAGATAGGTTTTTGGTTCGAATTCAATGAAAACAAGTAACTACACCTTCTTCCGGCGAATGATACCACTTGTTCATAAGCAGGGCATAAGTGATCTTTGGCATAACGGAATCTTGGAAAGCCATCAACAAATTTATGACAAGCGAGTTCAGTCATCGTTTTGAAATTCAAGTGCGAAAGGCATTTGTGCCATAACCATGATTTAGTCGTTTCAGCTTTGGAGAGAAGACAAATCGGAGATGAAGCAATCATGTCAGACATTGAAATTCTGTAGAGACTAGTTTTGCGAGTGCCCGACATTAGATAATTTCCATGTAGATCATGAACAAAACAGGTTTTCTCTCGAAATGCTACTTCTAAATCCCCATCACAAAATTGACCGACGGAAAAGAGGTTGTGACCCAAGGCTTCAACATAATAAACTCTGCTAATTTCAATGTTCTCATTCACGTACTCACCGTATCCCATGATTAAAGCGTATTTATCATTCCCGAATCTGACAGTGCCAATGAACTTTGAAACAACGTTTACTAAAAATTTGAGATTGCCTATCATATGTCGGGTGCATCTGCTATCAACAATCTAGAGAGCAATTTGATCCACCTGCATCACAAGAAGACGAAAAAGATGGAACAATGGTAAGGGTGGAACCCAATGAATTTGTGGGTTCCTTTTGGTTAGAAGCACACGTAGTCAGTATTTTGGAATCCATTTAAAGTTTGGTTTATATTGTAACCAACGTTGCCAACTAGTTCGCGCTTTCTGTTTGGTGAATTCACTAGCTTTGGGCTTGTTCCTAGAATTGTTCTTTATGGGGGTAACTACAACATTATTAGAAACAGTAGTTGGCGGTTTTCCTAAGATGGACTTAGAGGCTGTAGTGGGCCTAGAAAGAATGCCTGATCTACGTTTCTTATTTTGAAGATGCCGGAATCACACATCAGACATCAGTTGTTAGAACTCCACAGTAGAATGGGGTAGTTGAAAGAAGAAATAGAACTCTTGTGGAAGCTGCTCGCACAATGCTAATTTATTCTAGTGGACCACTATTCTTATGGGCTGATGCAGTTGCCACTGCTTGTTTCACTCAGAACCGATCCCTAATCCATCCAAGATTCAATAAAACCTCATACGAGCTAGTGAACCACCATAAACCAGATATTTCTTACCTTCACGTGTTTGGCGCTTTGTGCTATCCGACGAATGACAAAGAAGATCTAGGAAAGTTGAAAGCTAAGGATGATATTGGAATCTTTATTGGATACTTAGAAAACTCGAGGGCATTCAGGGTGTGTAATAGAAGAACTAAAAGGATAATGGAGACGATGAATGTGAAGTTTGACGAGATTTCACAGATGGCTTCTGAGAGACTCGCTCTAGAACCTGCGCTTAATCCGATGGCTTCTAATCAAAACAGATTATGACCCACACCAAACCAGCAGACTTCTGGACACATTAGTTCCAGACTCGTGCCTCAAGGAGCTCATTTAACAAACACTGATAAACCTTCAGAACAAGAACAGGAAAATTTCTTCGAGTTAATGTTTGATGAATACTATGGTGGAACTTCGACTAATGCATCTCAACAACATTCCACTACACACGCTCAAAACCATCAACTACCACTAACACAAGATGCATCTACAACAATTGAAGCTGAAGCACCAACTACCTCAATATCGTCAGCATCTACTCAAGCAACTCCAGTTATTGAAATTGTTCTACCAAGAGTTGATGAGCAAAATCAAAACACACATTTTCAAGGAGAACCAACAAATAATTCAAACGATGTTGCGTTAGAAGAAGAAGAAATATTTGAAAACCCGTTTGCAACAGACTCTGCTGAATCTTCTTCAAGGTTACAAGAACCATCTAACACACATTCGTTCAACCCAAGGTACCCTTCTACACTACAATGGGCAAGAGACCATTTCAAACGATGTTGCGTTAGAAGAAGAAGAAGTATTTAAAAACCCGTTTGCAACAGACTCTGCTGAATCTTCTTCAAGGTTACAAGAACCATCTAACACACATTCGTTCAACCCAAGGTACCCTTTTACACTACAATGGGCAAGAGACCATCCAATTGAACATGTTATTGGTGAACCTTCAAGGCCAGTTCAGACGAGAAGACAACTTGCCACAGATCCTGAAATGTGCATCTACATTTGCGCTATAACCCTTAAAGAACAAAAGAACATTCGGGAAGCAATGGGAGAAAATGCATGGATAGAAGCGATGCAGGACGAAATTCTTCAATATCAGTTACATGATAGTTGGGAACTTGTTGAACGACCACTTGACAAACTTGTTATTGATCTCAAATGGTTGTGGAAGAACAAAAAGGACGAAGAAATGACTGTAATTCGCAACAAAGCTCGTCTTGTGACTGAAGGATATGCACAGGAAGTGTTGGGATATAAAGTTTAAGGTACTTTTGTATTTCAAAGTACTGCTGTGTCAAGGTGATGCTTGAAGATCAAAGTCAAACATGGTCAAAGTACTGCTGCATATTGAAGATTATTCAAAGTACTTCGAAGAGAATAAGGACTTAAGTACAATATTGATTAAAGGATTAATATGTAATATTGTATGAATATTCTAGAATTAGTTAGGGATAATTACTTGTCGTTCAAGTAGATGATGTAAACCGACTTAAGGTTATCTATATAAGGAGCCTTATGATGGTATTAGCGATATAAGTTTCAGTCGAAGTTCTAAGAGTCTTAGAGCTTTACAAGTCGAAAATAGTTAGGGATTGTTAGTGAATCTGTGTAATCAAGCAGGTTCAAGTTTGGTTTAATATAAAAGTTCTTCTTAAGCTTTGTGTTAGTAGATTCCGCATACTTTAGAAGGTCAAAACAGTGTTTCAATATTAATAGTGTTGAGTTTACTCAATATTGTTAAACCCTTACAAGCTACAAAGTAGTTTGGTCAGAGTATATTGATCCAACAAGTGGTATCAGAGCTTGTGTTGGAAATTCTGATTAAGAAGATAATCTCTTAAACCGATTCTACTACAAACCCTTCAAGATGTCGACAGAGGCTGCACCTGCTCCATCCATCACTGCTGTTAGAATTCCTATTGTCAAGAAGGGAGAATATGACTTATGGGCCATGAAGATGAGGCAGTACATTGCCATCACAGACCATGCTTTATGGGATGTGATTGTCAACGGCAATATGGTACTTGAAGAACCAGTAGAGCTCCCAGGACAACCTAAACCACCAAAACCAACCATCCCAGCTCCTACAAAGAGAAATCAAGACAAAGCTCTCAACATATTACTGTCTGCTATTCCTGATGGACACCTATTGAAGTTTCATGATGCTCTGGATGCAAAACAACTATGGGCTGCAATTAAGAAAAAGTTTGGAGGTAATGATGCTTCCAAGAAGATGGACAGGAACCAGTTGAAGCAAGAATTTGAAACTTTCACTATTGGTGAAAGAGAAGGTCTTGATTCTGCTTATGAAAGATTCCAAAATCTTCTGAGTATGCTAGAACTATATGGAGCTGAGGCATCAATTGAAGATGCTAACTTGAAGTTCTTGAGAAGCTTACCATCCACATGGCATGTAGTTGCTATTATGATCAGAGGACAACCAGGTTTGGACACAATGGACTTTGATGATCTCTACAACAATCTGAAGGTGTATGAGCATGAGATGAATGGTACTATAGGTTCAAGCACACATCAGAAACCCCAAAACATTGCTTTTGTATCTTCTGAAAATAGAAGCAGTACTTCCAATAAAGGTACTGCTTATCCTGTCCAAAGTACTTTGACTAAAACTCAGTTTCCATGTACAACAATGGTCACTACCACTTCATCCCCATCAAACACCCCCACCTCAGATGATGTTCTATATTCATTCTTTGCTCAACAAGCAACTCTACCTGTAACCTATCAAGAAGATGTTTTGCAAATTCATGATGATGCTATGGAAGAGATTGATATCAGATGGCAAGTTGCCATGATCACTGCAAGGATCAAAAAGTTAATGAATAAGACAGGAAGAGGCATTAATTTCACAGCTAAGCAGGGAATAACATTTGATAAGTCCAAAATTGAGTGCTTCAATTGTTAAAGGACTAGTCACTTTGTAAGGGAATGCAAATTTGAAAAGTATCAAGCAAACAAGATGATTGAACAGCCCAAGACTGAAAGAAAAGAGGTTCCTATTACTGAACCAAAACCAAAAGCTTTGGTTGCTCAAGAGAATCTATCAGAGATTGATTGGTCCAATGAGTTTGATGATGAACCTGTAACCTACTCAATGGTTGCACTGGAAGATTGGAGCACAACTTTTGATGAAGAACTTGGATATGCTGCTTTGGAGTCAAGAGATGGTCTAGGAAGCTTTGATTGGAGCATGGAGTTTGAAGAAGATCCTGTTCAGCTTGCTATGGTAGCTACTTCACCAAGTTCATCCACTATCTCTGAGGTATGCTCTAAATGCAATGATATGTATCAAAAGTTACTTGGTGAATATGTAGCTGAAAGAGATAAATTTCAAAGGGCTAGGTCTGTATAGCTGGCTACCAATTAACTTTAGAGTCAATGGAAGCCAAAATAATAACTCATGAAAACAATGAAGTAGCATGGGCTGAAAGATATAAGCAACAAGAGTACCAAGTAAAGTTGAGTGAATGGAAACTAGGATGTATGGTGTCTGAGCTAGAGAAAGTTACTAATGAGAGAGATAAGTTGTTAGAAAAACTTGCTGTTTGGAATGAATCAGGTCTGTCACATGTTCAATTTGTTGAAAAACAAAGAACAACAAACATTAAAACTGGCCTAGGTTATGATAATGATAGCACAGAAGGTATTCCATTTAAGAGTAAGGAACTAAATCTTACAGTAGATACCTCAACCAGTGATGAAGAATTCATAAGTTTGGATGAAAACACTTCTAGTGATGAGGAATCCCCTAGTCCAACACCTCCTGAATATAAGAATGACAAGGGATACAATGCAGCTCCTAATCCCCCAGGTAGTTTTCAACCACCTAGGAAAGATGTCTCTTGTTATGGGGTAGATAACCTAGAGTTTAGGAAAAATCTTAAAGGTCAATCAAATCCTGAAACTTTAGGAGAATCTGTTGAAGCACCTAGGGTTGATGAGAAAAAGTTTTCAAAACAAGCAGTACCTTCAAACACTTTTCAAAGTACTGCTGATCACTCAACAGTACCTCCAAGAATATATTTTCAAAATACTGCTAATTTTAGAAAACCTTTTGGAAAGGGATTTGGGAATATTGGTCCAAAGGTCTGTTATGTATGTTATAGTCCTCATCATTTGATTAAGGACTGTGATTATCACTCAGAATACTTAAGCAAATACCGAAAGACCAGATCTGCAAATCAAAGTCATAGAGAGAATAAGCCAAGGGATAAAAACCAGTTTGGAATTACACAAATAGGGTTAACCATAGTAATTTCTCAAAAGACTATAGGTACCCTCATCAGAAAAGATCATTCTCCAAACCCACAGTACCTTCTCAAAGTACTGATAAAAAGTCCCCTAACCAAGGTGCTGATAGCAAATACTCAAGTGTAAGACCTAGGAGATTCAATTACTACAAACCTAGAAGGCCTTACAACACAAGAAAAGATGCTAGAACACAGAACCCAACTCCAAAAGTTACAACTAAATGGGTTAAGAAAGAAAGTACTGCTGAGGAAGAACCAGTACTTTTAGAGGCTAAGGGTGAAAAAGGGAAGAATGAACCAAAAGTTTTGGAAACAAAAACACTAATTCTTGATCATGTTTTTAAAGAAAGTGGTGAACATACTCAGAGAATTTGAGTATGTCACTCCACAAGGGGAACACCAGTTAGTAATAGCTTGGGTTCCTAAAAGAAACTAACCTTTTTCATGTGTATGCAGGGCAACCCAGAAGAGGAGCTTAAAGATCATCTTATTGTTGATAGTGGTTGCTCTGGGAGTATGACAGGAGAAAAGGAGCTCTTGTCAGATTTTAAAGCTTATTTTGGAGGAAAAGTTGCATTTGGGAATGATCCTGATGGAGGAAGAATCACTGGCAATGGAACTATCAAGGCTGGAAACATTGATTTTGAGAATGTTAGATATGTGAAGGAGCTTAAATTCAATCTTTTGTTAGTCTCTCAGATTTGTGATAAGAAGTATCATGTGTTATTCTTTGACACAGAATGTCTTATACTTTCTCCTGATTTTAATTTAGAAGATAGAAACTTGGTGATGCTGAGAGTACCAAGACCTAATGATGTGTATAGCATAGACTTGAAGAACATCAATTCTGCTGAAAGAGCAACATGCTTGATTGCAAGGGCAACAATGGAGGAAGCACATCAATGGCACAGAAGATTAGGACATGTGAATTTCAAGAACATAAACAAGCTGGTCAAAGGAAATTTAGTTAGAGGTTTACCTTCTAAAACATTCAAGAATGATCACTCATGTCTTGCTTGCAAAAAGGGTAAACAGCACAAGGCTTCCTGTAAGAAGATTGAAGAGAAAACCATTAGAGAGCCTTTGGAATTGCTGCATATGGATCTGTTTGGACCTGTTTCAGTTGTTAGTTTGTGTTAATACAAATATCGCCTAAAAACGTTATTTATATTTTACGATCTTTGCTAAGTTTTGTTAATGACAAAGTATGAACTTTAGCTAAGAGTAAATCATCACTTTAAGTGTTTAAGTCTTGTTTAACTAAGGTTTACATTTCCTTTTAAACAAAACATTGTTTTTATTTCTTAAATTAGAAAGTGTCTTGTCACATCACATTTATTTCTTTACATAGAAATATCACATCACATTTATGGTAAGTTTGTCATTATACATTTATGGAAAGAAAGTGTGTTTGACTAACCATATGTTTGCTTGTGCAAGTTTGTGTTTGACTAGTATTTATATGATGTGACCTTGTTTGATTTGGAAGATTTATTGCAAAACCAACTGCAGCCCTGACGGAACACTGGGGGTACACGGGCGGAACCCATCTGAGGGTTCTGCCGTATTCGCCAGACCTGCAGAATGTTTTGATATAAATACCAAACCATTTGTTAGTTTTGAGTTATCACTTAGAGTCATATTTTACACATATTCTCTCATTATACTCAGTAGCTACTAACTTGTGTGATTCTCTTATGTAGCAAAGGAGTTCACATATTCATCTAAGAAGTTACAAGTTTCAACTCTAAGTTTCAAGACTTGTTAGCTTTGTTATGTATAGACTTTGGTAGTTTATACTTCATGTGTATCTTGTATAGAAGTGATCGGTTAGTATTTTAGGCCTCAAAATACATAGTGTGTCAGGAGTTGTTGTACCCTTGTAAAAGAACTAACGGGAGTGGTTGTACCCTTGGTAAAGAACTCGACATCTAGCTTAGTTTCGGTAAAAGTGTAAGCGACGACGGGAGTAGTTGTACCCTTGGTAAAGAACTCGACATCTAGCTTAGTTTCGGTAAAAGTGTAAGCGACGATGGGAGTGGTTGTACCCGTGTAAAAGAACTTGACATCTAGCTTAGTGTCGGTAAAAGTGTAAGCGACGTTGTAAAGGTTTCTCCACCAGGAAAGGAGCTTGTTTATTAGTGCTTATAACTCTCGAGTTGGAAACTCGGGGCGTGGATGTAGGGCAAGGAAAAAGAGTCCTTGTAGCCGAACCATGATAAACAATCGTGTTGTGGTTTGAACGTTTCTTTCTTTACCTTTGCTTATTACATATTGTCTTTAGTTAGAATTGCTAATCACACATAAAGCTTTTCGAAGAATTAAACAAGTAAAGTTGTGTTTATATCTTTAAACAAACGTAAAGCTTTTCAAAGAACTAAACAAGCAAAGTTAGGATTGTTAATCACACGTAAAGCTTTTCAAAGAATGAAACAAATAAAGTTACAATTGTTATTCATATGTAAAGCTTTTCAAAGAATTAAACATGCAAAGTTGTACTTGCATCTTTGAACAAACGTAAAGTTTTAAAAAGATAATCAAGTTAAAAAGCGGTAAACTATTCAACCCCCCTTCTAGTTTTCCGCACGTTACTCAAGATCTTTAAAATAGAATGTATTTTAAAACTTGGATCGATCCATGGATTTTGAAAATCTCAAAGAAGGGAAACCTATTCAAAACCCACCGCTATTTGAAAAAGAAAACTTCCTTGAATGGAAAAGTAATTTTGAAAACTATGTGAAATCAATTGATCAAGATCTTTGGCATATTATTTCTTTTGGTAATTTCAAACCAAAGAAAACAAGTTTTGAAAACCAAGATAACTATCTTAAACTCGATAAAAATACTAAAGCTAAAACAATGATTTATAAATCTTTAGTACCGAATATGAAAGAATGTATTTTTGTCAAACGGCTAATGATATTTGGAAAAATATGTTAAACTTTCATCAAGAAATATGTCAAGTCAAAGATGATCAATTTGATCTCACATATGAATTAGAAGTCTTAGAAATATTAATAGATAGACATTTAGTTGAGATAAATACATGTGCTACTAGTTCAAATGTTTTAAATGAAGGTGTAAGTGAAGATGATTACTCATGTCGAGCTCTTAGTAGACTTGCTTGCGAATCATGGAATAAAACGGATGTTGACGAAGACAATGATCCGGTGGTTAATTTTCAATTTATTGAAACAACAAGCAAGGTACATGTTGAAACCAAACATTTTTGCTTTGACACATTCATCTTAGAATTTTCTAAATTAGAAAATGAGTCTAAACTTTTAGGTAACATGAACTTAAAAACTATCTTTAACAATGAGTCTTCAAAATCTTTTGTGAATAACTTTGAAAAGGAAATTGTAACAATTCGCAATTTCAGGTCAATTACTATTCCCGGAAAATTCACTATTCACTTTTACTATTCATTTTTACTATTCATTTCTTTCCAAAATTTTCCCGAAAGTTGATTTTTATTTGATATTCTCGAGTGATAAATCATTTCTATGGCAAATTAAATGTTTGACATCCGTCAGATCATTTTCGTGAAAGTTATTAAGGAATTACATGAAATTACACGTTTTAGGGTAAAACGTCAATCAGAAATTCTACGCACAACGAAATTCGATCCCGTCAGGTGACCCCACATCGGAAAAATGTTTGACACGCTCATGATTTATTTGAGAATTAATCGTGACTGAGAAAAACATGAGCCCAGTCTAGACATTATAAGTCATTTTAAATCATTTTTATCACATTAGAAAAGTAACATTTTACTTTTCTCAATTTTACGCAATATTTGTACGTTTTACGTATTACGCGTTTTAGACCCGTGTTTCCAGCTTTTAGCAGGGTTTTAGCACCCGATAGAACCTACCACTCATTTTATATTTTATTATGGAGTATAATGACATGTTTAACCATTCTTCCAAGTTTCGTATTTTTACGATACCCGGTTTTACGTTTTGTGACGTAACAACTTACGGTTAGCAATTTATGGAGTCGGAACTAGCTCCATAATCTTGGATAAGATCACCAAAAGTCCACCCTTGCTCCCCAAGGTTACCAAACCGCCCTAGGAGGGGGGAGTCACACCCATGTGGCTTCATCTCATGAAACTACCCTTAGATCATTAGTTAATTACAACTTGGTCACCAAGTTTTGGTAATTTCCTAGTGGTTTCCTAACCTCCTCATTTGGACTATAAATAGCCCCTCCTCCCTTCCTTTGTACGCCAACATCACACACACAAACACCATTTCCTTTGCTTGATTTACTTCAAGTTCCATCCAAGAAATCAAGTGCAATATCCATACATAAACCTAGTTAGGTTTCCATTCATCAAAACACTTCCATAACCTCATATACTTGGTGATTTCTCTTGAGTTTGAATCCACTCAAGTCACCTCAACTTTCATCATCTCTCTTTCAAGATTACAAGAGTAGAAAGATTGCATGAAGTGAAGTGGGTTGAAGCAAGTCTATCAATGTCCTATCCTTACATGTTAACTTCCTTTCATGTTTGCAAGCCAAAAGTTGTAAGCCAAACCCTAACATGATTCTTGTTAAATAATCATGTTCATGTTATTTACATGTTATTCTTGCTATATTATGTCTTGTATTGATGTCCATGATGTATAAAAATGAGTAAAAGATGTTGTTATAATGGATTGTTGAAACAAGTTACTAAAACAAGCAAACTAATGAATTTCTTGGTAAGACCTGATCAAAATGGTAAAAATATGATATTTGATTATTACATATTGTGGTAGAGGACCTAAAAAGGAAACCATAGCAATTTGAACCACCCAAAACGAGTATACGAGTCAAAAGTTACGCCCATTTGAAATTACCAAAGATTTCCGGCAAAACTGCCAAATACCATTCTGATCAAATTTGGGTTTTGAAAGTCCCACTTCTGGTCCGATTCATCAAAAAGTTAAAACACGAAAGTTGTCCGGAACGACGTTTTCATTCAGGTTCAAAGAAGCTCGAGACCTAAAAATGCTTTCCGAGTGATAAAATTTTTCAAATTCTAAACAGCCCATTTTTAGGCGAAAGTCACTAGATTATAGTTATACTTTGAAAGGAACAAGAGGTCTTATGACCTATAATCAAGACCACAACCATGGCTAGAGCCAAGGTTGTGTCTCATGACCTCGGAACAAGGACCAAAGGTCATGGCTAGGCCATGACGAAATGACCATACCAACTTACATAGGCGTAAACATGAAACAATGAATTAGGCGATAACATGAACAAGCAATTTGGATCTACTTCACTTAAAAAGGAACCATGAGATATTACAAGGAAAAATGGTCATACAAGACTTATGAAACTTCACCTAATAACAATCTTCATGTACTAATAAACTTTCCTAAGTTTATTCAAATATCGGACAAGTAACTTTTCGAATCAAAACTTATATCTATATATTTTATCAACTACTACAATAGTAAGGAGCCTCATGTGAGGAGTTCATTATGTAAGCCGTCGAGTTGAGTTGTGGATTTACGAGTTAAAGTGTCCTGGCTCCTCGAACGCTTACTAACATGACTTCTGAATTATGTCGGCCCGAACGGTAGTAAACAATATACAAAACATACATGTTCATGAATCTTTTCTTTCTAAGACTTACAATATACATCATACCACATCATGGACTAAATGCAAGATATATATATATATAGGCACTACTTCATATTCTTTACTCCGATCCTAAGTCGCAACATTCTATTATAGGTTACTCGTAGAAACCTTCACGATTCGACCATCACATTCATTACTCACTACGTAACTTAAGGTGAGTTCGTAGCCCCACTTTCTATTGTTTAACTATTTTACAAATCCATGGGGGGAATACATGCTATTATTTTTCTACTCGAACACAATGCTTTCTACTGTATGCTACCCGACGATGTTTTATTATCACTAAGTAACGATTGCCATGTTCGAAGTCCCTATATCATGAACCATTAGTCACTACCTTTAGTGAGCGCGAATATTGTGAATAGATCTATTGGGATTGACGGATCCCATTTGTGTTGAACAACGATGAGTTCACACAAATGCACTATATTTGAGATTTAGCGGTATAATGGCAAAAGTACCTTGATAGGGCTTCTATAATGCCAATTTTGTTGGTTCGATGTTAACGCTTTGGTTGTATGAGCTTAGTGAAATAAATAACGATTTTTGTTTTCTAACTATGAATGTGTGATTAATTACCTCACATTACGATTATTGTGTTCAAACGATTTAACTAAACTCTACGAATTCCACTCAACCTTTGTGTTGACCTCTCAAGCATGTATTTCAGGTTCATGACGATCAAGGATGGCACGGAAGCGCACGGATACTCAAGAGGGCTATAAATTTTATTATCATTCAAAACTCAATTAATGTAATTTGTAAACATGGAACCATCTGGGACCTCATTTTGAAATCTCTGATATTTATACAATTTGAATGATAAATCTTTTAAAACGACTCAATTGGAGTTCGTTTTCTATTATTGTGACTATTGTGCCGTCAAGTAACACCCAGTTCGAATTCCGCTGCATCCATGAATTGGGGGTGTTACAGATTGGTACCAGAGCCATGGTTATAGAGAAACGGGTCTAATTGAGACCTAAACTATAACTACGATTACAAACAAAAACATTTTATAGCCTTCCGCTCTTCGTGCCTTCCATCTTCCAGACGATTATGGACTAATTATGCAAGTTAGGCTACATAAACATATGAGTATACTGCTATATGTATGCTTGCCATATTTCGAGCACTCCCCATAAAACGATAGAATTATATTAACATTGTAATTCTTCTTATAGAAATCATGTGCATACCCACTTCTCCCGATTATGTGCCCACTCTACCTAATAACTTCCAAGTCTTACCACCCTCACCCGAGTTCGGATTTGACTTCGTAAATGCCTTCGCTTCTGATGACGAAGAAGAACCTTTTGAAGATTCAACCGACGAAGAAGAGGATGAACCGATGCCAACTAATTTTGCGATGAATATTTCTAATTATTTTGAACAAAATTATGTTGAGGCAGACTCCGAGGAGGATAATGAATACGAATATGTACTAGAGCCATTACCACCACCACTACCACCTCCCTTCGATATCCCTACATGTGATGAATTGGATCACTCATTATGGATCGTACCTCGACCACCATTGATCCAACAAGAAAGTCAACATGAAAACTACATCTTCTCAAACTTCATCGACTAGTACCTTTATGACACACTAAACCAAGAAGTTGTTTTGAAACACCAGTATCATCTCGTAATACACTACCTTGTAACTCACCGGCTAATTATGAATGTTGTGTTGGGAATTCTTAAGTAGGATGATTTATAATTATTTGAATGGATTGGGATGCCTTTTCATTTAAATAAAGACATTGTAAATCACCGAACCATAAGTTTATATTTCCCTATTTACATTGTTTGGGATGCCTCTCTATGTAAATAAAGAATTATAAACAAGTGGGCTTATTTGTATCCGAAATAACATAAGTATATTCATATAAACACACTAGGCATTTTCCACTACACGAACAAATACTAGTATATTTATATATACATTCGAGTTATTTTCAATCATTTTATCTAAACATATCTACACATGCCTATTTTATGGCATTTCGACACAACCACATTCTCCCAACCATGTTCCTACTCCAACATTTTATATCCAAGATATTGTAACGAATTACGATGGTCTTTTCTATTTTCCGGACATTGCATGATACAATGGTCTTAATCATTTCTCAAATGTTTTGAGTCACACAATGGTCTAACCTACTTCCCAGACATTGTGAATTGCACAATGGTCTAATCTACTTTCGAGACATTGTGATTTGTGCAATGGTCTCTGGAATTATTCTACCACCATCTTAGAAAAATCACTTCGTTGATACCACCCTATAAATCAATATCATGCCTTCATTTCCAACTTTCATCACAAACCACTAAATCTCAACATACCAAAATGAAGAACACAAACCTTCTTAACCTTCTCACCATCATCATCTTCACAACCCTTAATCCCACAAGCTCACTTTCTGATCTTGAGGCACTTTTAAAGCTCAAATCATCCTTAGTTACACCACAAGCAACCTCATCACCCTTACAAGATTGAATACCATATGTGACTAAACCGAACATCACATTATCGGTCCTAAATTATACATAGCCTGATCACCTATGTCTAATTCAGGAGGGATCATGTTATGCTGGGAGCAGTCACTCGTATGTTTTCTTAGAAACGAACTTCTCACTTATAATCCTAAGACAAATTTCGTGTGAAATTCATGAAGTATTCATCCGATAGAG
This sequence comes from Artemisia argyi, assembly GCA_030686995.1. Lineage (NCBI taxonomy): Eukaryota > Viridiplantae > Streptophyta > Magnoliopsida > Asterales > Asteraceae > Artemisia > Artemisia argyi. The sequence continues at coordinate 101,060,228 of CM060702.1, forward strand.
TACAACAATTAATCACTCTTACTCTACCTTTCCTACCTAAAAGTAAACCTCATCCTACGCCATACCCTGAGCCGAAAGGAACGGGTTAAACCACTACGAGTCCGAGCCTTAGTTTTAAACCATAAATTCAAACTTTTCTGCTCAAATCCTTCACGTTCAAGCTGAGGCAGTGAAAGAAGACATCCAAAAGGAAAAGTTGGATGGCATGATACAGAAGAAATTCGAAACCCGTTCAGATAGAACTCTATGCTTCCAAGGTCGAAGTTGGTTACCACTTTATGGTGGCCTACGAGACTTGATCATGCATGAACCTCACAAGTCCAAATACTCCATACATCCAAGATCTGATAAGATGTATCATGATCTTAAACTACTCTATTGGTGGCCAAACATGAAAGCCGATATTGCAACATACGTTAGCAAATGTCTTACATGCTCCAATGTAAAAGCCGAACATCAAAAACCATCCGGTCCATTGCAACAACCAAAGATTCTATGTGGAATTGGGAAAGAGTTACTATGGACTTCATTACCAAGCTCCCAAAGACATCAAGCGGTTATGATTCCATCTGGGTCATAGTTGATCGTCTCACAAAATCCGCACAATTTATACCAATCAAAGAGACTTACAAAATGGAACAACTTACTCGACTGTACGTCAAAGAAATAGTCTCAAGACATGGTACACCGATATCCATCATATCGGACCGAGATAGTAGATTTACTTCCAATTTCTGGCAGTCACTCCAGGACACCTTTGGAACAAATCTAGACATGAGTACAGCGTATTATTCTCAGACCAATGGTCAGAGTAAACGAAACATTCAAACACTTGAAGACATGCTTCGAGCTTGTATAATAGACTTTGGAAAAGGATGGGATACTCATCTCCCATTAGTCGAATATTCCTACAATAACAGCTATCATAGAAGTATTAAAGCAGCTTCATTTGAAGCACATTGCGGTCAAAAATGTCGTTCACCTGCTTGTTGAGCTGAAGTGGGAGAAATTCAACTCACTGGACCAGATACGTAAGAAATACCCACATCTTTTTACCAACGAAGTTTCTACTCTCAACGAAAATTGATCTCCGGGACGGAGCTCTCATATGGGGTGGAGACTGTAACAATTCGCAATTTCAGGTCAATTACTATTCCCGGAAAATTCACTATTCACTTTTACTATTCATGTTACTATTCATTTTTACTATTCATTTCTTTCCAAAATTTCCCCGAAAGTTGATTTTTATTTGATATTCTCGAGTGATAAATCATTTCTATGGCAAATTAAATGTTTGACATCCGTCAGATCATTCTCGTGAAAGTTATTAAGGAATTACATGGAATTACACATTTTAGGGTAAAACGTCAATCAGAAATTCTACGCACAACGAAATTCGATCCCGTCAGGTGACCCCACATCGGAAAAATGTTTGACACGCTCATGATTTATTTGAGAATTAATCGTGACTGAGAAAAACATGACCAAAGACTTCCCGGCAGGTCACCCAAGCCAGTACTACTTTCGCATGAGCACGCTTAACCGTATGGGCGATTAACCGTTAGACCACGAAACGCATTTCTAAGACGATTTGAGTTTTCAATTTATTAGAAAAAGTTAACATATTTTTCCCTCCTCCATTGACCAAAAATCATCCCTTGATGTTATAAGTCATTTCGTGATTTTTAGGCTTACGGTTTGATGTCTAAAAGACATTTAATACCAACCGACACTAGACTGAGCCCAGTCTAGACATTATAAGTCATTTTAAATCATTTTTATCACATTAGAAAAGTAACATTTTACTTTTCTCAATTTTACGCAATATTTGTACGTTTTACGTATTACGCGTTTTAGACCCGTGTTTCCAGCTTTTAGCAGGGTTTTAGCACCCGATAGAACCTACCACTCATTTTATATTTTATTATGGAGTATAATGACATGTTTAACCATTCTTCCAAGTTTCGTATTTTTACGATACCCGGTTTTACGTTTTGTGACGTAACAACTTACGGTTAGCAATTTACGGAGTTGGAACTAGCTCCATAATCTTGGATAAGATCACCAAAAGTCCACCCTTGCTCCCCAAGGTTACCAAACCGCCCTAGGAGGGGGGAGTCACACCCATGTGGCTTCATCTCATGAAACTACCCTTAGATCATTAGTTAATTACAACTTGGTCACCAAGTTTTGGTAATTTCCTAGTGGTTTCCTAACCTCCTCATTTGGACTATAAATAGCCCCTCCTCCCTTCCTTTGTACGCCAACATCACACACACAAACACCATTTCCTTTGCTTGATTTACTTCAAGTTCCATCCAAGAAATCAAGTGCAATATCCATACATAAACCTAGTTAGGTTTCCATTCATCAAAACACTTCCATAACCTCATATACTTGGTGATTTCTCTTGAGTTTGAATCCACTCAAGTCACCTCAACTTTCATCATCTCTCTTTCAAGATTACAAGAGTAGAAAGATTGCATGAAGCGAAGTGGGTTGAAGCAAGTCTATTAATGTCCTATCCTTACATGTTAACTTCCTTTCATGTTTGAAAGCCAAAAGTTGTAAGCCAAACCCTAACATGATTCTTGTTAAATAATCATGTTCATGTTATTTACATGTTATTCTTGCTATATTATGTCTTGTATTGATGTCCATGATGTATAAAAATGAGTAAAAGATGTTGTTATAATGGATTGTTTAAACAAGTTACTAAAACAAGCAAACTAATGAATTTCTTGGTAAGACCTGATCAAAATGGTAAAAATATGATATTTGATTATTACATATTGTGGTAGAGGACCTAAAAAGGAAACCATAGCAATTTGAACCACCCAAAACGAGTATACGAGTCAAAAGTTACGCCCATTTGAAATTACCAAAGATTTCCGGCAAAACTGCCAAATACCATTCTGATCAAATTTGGGTTTTGAAAGTCCCACTTCTGGTCCGATTCATCAAAAAGTTAAAACACGAAAGTTGTCCGGAACGACGTTTTCGTTTAGGTACAAAGAAGCTCGAGACCTAAAAATGCTTTCTGAGTGATAAAATTTTTCAAATTCTAAACAGCCCATTTTTAGGCGAAAGTCACTAGATTATGGTTATACTTTGAAAGGAACAAGAGGTCTTATGACCTATAATCAAGACCACAACCATGGCTAGAGCCAAGGTTGTGTCTCATGACCTCGGAACAAGGACCAAAGGTCATGGCTAGGCCATGACGAAATGACCATACCAACTTACATAGGCGTAAACATGAAACAATGAATTAGGCGATAACATGAACAAGCAATTTGGATCTACTTCACTTAAAAAGGAACCATGAGATATTACAAGGAAAAATGGTCATACAAGACTTATGAAACTTCCCCTAATAACAATCTTCATGTACTAATAAACTTTCCTAAGTTTATTCAAATATCGGACAAGTAACTTTTCGAATCAAAACTTATATCTATATATTTTATCAACTACTACAATAGTAGGGAGCCTCATGTGAGGAGTTCATTATGTAAGCCGTCGAGTTGAGTTGTGGATTTACGAGTTAAAGTGTCCTGGCTCCTCGAACGCTTACTAACATGACTTCTGAATTATGTCGGCCCGAACGGTAGTAAACGATATACAAAACATACATGTTCATGAATCTTTTCTTTCTAAGACTTACAATATACATCATACCACATCATGGACTAAATGCAAGATATATATATAGGCACTACTTCATATTCTTTACTCCGATCCTAAGTCGCAACATTCTATTATAGGTTACTCGTAGAAACCTTCACGATTCGACCATCACATTCATTACTCACTACGTAACTTAAGGTGAGTTCGTAGCCCCACTTTCTATTGTTTAACTATTTTACAAATCCATGGGGGGGAATACATGCTATTATTTTTCTACTCGAACACAATGCTTTCTACTGTATGCTTCCCGACGATGTTTTATTATCACTAAGTAACGATTGCCATGTTCGAAGTCCCTATATCATGAACCATTAGTCACTACCTTTAGTGAGCGCGAATATTGTGAATAGATCTATTGGGATTGACGGATCCCATTTGTGTTGAACAACGATGAGTTCACACAAATGCACTATATTTGAGATTTAGCGGTATAATGGCAAAAGTACCTTGATAGGGCTTCTATAATGCCAATTTTGTTGGTTCGATGTTAACGCTTTGGTTGTATGAGCTTAGTGAAATAAATAATGATTTTTGTTTTCTAACTATGAATGTGTGATTAATTACCTCACATTACGATTATTGTGTTCAAACGATTTAACTAAACTCTACGAATTCCACTCAACCTTTGTGTTGACCTCTCAAGCATGTATTTCAGGTTCATGATGATCAAGGATGGCACGGAAGCGCACGGATACTCAAGAGGGCTATAAATTTTATTATCATTCAAAACTCAATTAATGTAATTTGTAAACATGGAACCATCTGGGACCTCATTTTGAAATCTCTGATATTTATACAATTTGAATGATAAATCTTTTAAAACGACTCAATTGGAGTTCGTTTTCTATTATTGTGACTATTGTGCCGTCAAGTAACACCCAGTTCGAATTCCGCTGCATCCATGAATTGGGGGTGTTACAGAAATCTTGTTAGAAGATAAAATTTCTAGACTTGAGAGTAATGTTGAAATTGATCTAGAATGTAAATTATGTCTAGATTACAAACATGACATTAAAAAGCAAAATGAGAAAGGAAAAATGCTAGCTAAATTTGATGAAAGCTCAAAATCTCTTGAAAGATTGTTGAGGAGTCAAAGGTTGTTTAGAGATAAAACTGGATTGGGATTTAACACAAAAGCATCATCAACTAGTAAAACAAAGCAAGTAAAATTTGTTAAACCTAGAAGAGAGAGTTAGAGATTATTCAATCTCTAATAGAAACTCATGATAAAAGGATTAAGATTATCATATTCTATGCTTTTATATGATTATCTAACCTTCTTGAATACATGAGTAATTGAGTGTCCAAGCGTGTCATCAAACCAAGATTTTACGCTTTGTGTTTTTTCTCTTGATATCATCTCTATGCAATTTAAAAGGTACGCATTACTTCAACTTGACTTTGATTGTCTCGTGTTTCTAGCATTATGTGTTGTAGTATGTATTATTAGTAGTATTCTAAAGTGTTTACCTGCTATTAGTAATAACAATGATTAGATTCTCTAAGACAAGGAATTTCGTCATTAGTACTAGTAGGAGATATAAGGTGTTTCGGTTCTTTAACCGTCAAGAGATAAACACGAGAAACTCTTGAGTGAGTCTCACTCAACTCTTGCTTAAAAGTGAGCTAACTAAGAATTTCCTAAGTGTTAAAATGTCTAACACTTTTATGATGCTTGCAAAACAAACCTTTGTAAAACAACATTCTTAAACACCATACTTTGGGTCTTAAATTGTGTTTTACTTCAACCACTCCTTTATGATAATTTCACATAAAAACACACAAGGTGAAATAAATCACATTAGCATACATTAGGATGTGTGGAAGAAAATGAGTTTTCAACATCTAGGATTTACACATCAAATGTGACACTTAGTCTTATGATGTTGTACCTCTTGGACTTTTTCAAAACAAATAGAGTTCATAGTGTCTTAAGTAAGAAAACCCAAAGAGTCGAGGAGTCGTTGAATATAACATTTAACGAGTGATCTCCTCCTTCTAAGATATCATCTTTGGTAGATGATGACTTAGTCGAAAGTCCAATGATGGCAAGACAAGTATGTTGTGTAAAACATTAAGGATAAAAGTACAAAATAACATCTTCTCACCTTGTGTCAAACATTGAATCAAGCAAAATTGACATAAGTTATAAAACTTGATTTATAGGTCATAGTTGTGTCTAAACAGATTCAACAAAAACAGTTTTTGGAATTTAGAGTAAAACAACTAGTGAAACAAAATAGATGTTTCAAAAGTAATCAAGTGATTATAGTGTCAATATTTGAAAGACTTTTTGATAATAAGAGCAAGCCCCAAAAGCAAGGGATTTTAACTTAAAGACATTCCTAGTTACTCTCTTGTTCTCAATGGTTAAGTTATTGATGACTTATCAAGAATGAGATTAGCAAATCCGTAGGTAAAATTAAACGTAGAGAAATGTTCGGAAGACTACTTGTTCTCATAACAATTAGATCCAACATTATGTTTAGTGTTTGTCTATGTGCTCGTTTTTAGAGAAGATCCTAAAACAACTATTTCGAAAGAGCTTGTTTGGATTCATCATAAGGTACTACACAACTAGGATTATGGTATCCCAAAAGAACGGGAATAGAAACCATAGTGTATGCCAAATGGAATTATGTCGGTAATAAGTTGATAAGAAAAGCCAAGTGGTACTTGCAGTTTTATACTTTCTTACCCAATGATTTTCCTAAACGCGTAAGATTCTCAAATTAGTATCGAATGGAGAAGCACATCAACAAGCTCCACTTGAACATGCTAACTCACGTCGACAACGGAATTCATCTCATCAACATTGTTATCCCTTCAACAAAGGAAGCATCGACCTCAGCGACAATTCAATCCATTATGTTCTTAATCGACATATTGTGATCCATCATCATCGCCTTGGTAAGAATGTTCATTGAGGAACGTCTTAACTAAGAAAGTCTTCTACGTTAACCATTCTATCAACGTTTTCACAAAACCTCTTGAATGAGAAGCATTCATCATCCCTAGGCTTAGTCAAAGACTCATAAGACCTAAAACCTTAGTTTTGAACACTAGGATAAAACCACAAAAATCAAGACAATCCCTTTTGAATTTTTCCCTGCAGTTCCCACGGAACCCTCAGACCATACGGGCGGAACCCTTCCTTTGATTCCGCCTGGTCCGCCAAAGCTGCAGGATGTTTTATTTTTAATTTCAAAACCAAACACCCTCTTAACTTAATCATTCACTTTTCAAACAGCCATCAACCTCTCAAAAACACACAACCATACGAAATTTAGGGCTTTCAATCTAACCTCTTCAAATCCAATCAACTTTGTAAGTGTTCTAATCATATTTGCATTTTTGATTCAAGTATAGCATTTTAATTTACATTCATTAACTAGAATCTTAGGGTTTATGCATAGAACTTTTTGATTCATGAAAAACTTGGTTGCTAACCAATCATGTCTTCCATTAGTTAAGAATTGTATCCTTTTTGTTGTTATTTTGATTTGCCAAACACACCAAGTGCATTGTCTTTCAAAAATTGCAATCCACAACTAGAACATAACTCTTCACCACATTGTTAAAACAAATGAAAAACGTCTTTAAAACATCACTTGCATATTGCCTCTTGAATGCTAAAGGAAATACATAACTAATATGTATTTTCGGGTACATTCAATCGAAGACACATTTGTTGGGAACATACTTTAGTATTTAGTCAAGTCTCTGATGCATGGGAATTGCACCAGGCTTTACCTCTCGAGGGATATCGAGAAGCTTACAACCCCCACCAGGCAGTGTACCTGATCGATGTAGTATAGTATAATGACAAGTACCGGGGGATTGATCGTTCAACTTAGGAATAGTGTCGCTAGGATTAGAAAACCTAAAGACTAGGTCTAGAGATGAGGGATGATTCTTTTTGTACTTTTATAATTTTATAAAAGCAATTAAAAATCTCGATTTTGCAGGAGTTAGGCGGAATTAGTTGCTAGTCAACTAACCCAATTACTAAGATACAATCAAAATAAATACTAAAAATGAAAATAAACTAAATTAAGATAGAGGTGTGAGCAATATATGGGAGAATTGTGTTTACTTAGATTTCACTACTCCCTAGATATCTTTTACAGGTAAATTACTTGTTACAGTTGCGTGGATGACGGATTGCATTCCTTAATACCATTCATGGGGTGGCGTACTTACATCCCCAATCCTATAAGCTCCTACTTCACTCCTATGTCGAGCCGGCTAAGAAGCTCCTAACATGGGATCACTAGAATTCGCTCATGCATTAAATACAATCATAAAAACCTAGTACACATCAGTTCATGTTTCTTAAGACGTTCAAGCAAGTTACACAATGGCGATCTGCCAGTTTTCTTAAGCCTAACATTGAAATCATTATCCATTACAACTATAAACAAGCAATCAACCTATAATTAACATCTAGGTTTCATTACATCTAAGCAAACACATGAAAGATCTAGCCTAGCATGTTAAAATCAAGACAAGCATAAGATATATTCAAACAACACATAGACATATTGAATGAATTGAAAGAGGACTTATCTTAATTGAACATGAAAGGTTTCAAGGGGTGAAAACCCTTGAAAATACTGTTACAAACGACCTAGGGTTTATTAGGTTCGACCCTAGTATTCTCCACACAAGTTCCTCTCTAATGAATGAAAAATAGAAAAGTCTATATAGCTTTTGTGAGGTGACGGCGTCAAGAGTAAATGTCTAACGCCGTCATCTCGCTGCCAAATAAATTCTCGGACTGCCTAGATCTGGGTTTGACGCCGTCACATGTAGTCCATCTTCAGGCCGTAACTCTTGACGCCTTCAGATTTTCACTAGGTCGTCATGGATTTTACTCCTGATGCCTTCACAATTTCCTTCTTGACGCCGTCAGGTACTGTTCTCAGCATGGAAAATTAAGTCTTTTCCGTTTTCTTCACTTTTATGCTCCAAAAACGTCCAAAACGCTTCCTTTTCCAGAATTCACTCCCAAAGTACCTAAAATCACAAAAGGAACGATTTAGGGCAATATTTGATCAAATAAATTCAATTCCGGGCTTAAATGACCCCCTAAAAACGGTTCATTTTTTGCCTCATCATATACCTTACACTTGAGATTTGCTTGTCCTCAAGCAAATGCGCTTTTATTCTACTCAAAATACAAGTTAGGGGTCATTTAACACTAATATAAAAGTAATTACAACAAATAATCGTTCCACTAAAAACCAAAGACAAGCACGGAGGTCATATACTAGCACCTCACAAATAGTGTTTAGATACTCACATCTCTCGGGTGTAATAAAGTAATATCACAATATGGAAATGGAAAACATCTCTCACTACCTGTCATAGCAAAATAGATTACCATAGGCTTGGGAAAGCATCAAACCTCCACCACATGGCGTAAGCACCTAGGATAAACTATCAAAGAGGTCTTTTAAAGGGTTATAACGTTAGGTGTAGGGATATGGAATACACGGTTTTGTTGGATATAGGCAGTCTTTACGGGTGGCGAGTTAATAATCTTGGTTAATTACATGTACAATATTGTCACACCCCCAATTTACCTGACTTGCAGCGGAATGGAATACCTGGGGGTGTCTGTCATAGCACCACAGTTACAGTTACATTGAACGACCTAAAGTGTCGTTTGGAAAATACTGCATTTGATCATTGAAATAATCCAGAGTTTACAAAATGAGGTCCCCAAAATGTGTTGCATGTTTATGAAAAACAAGTCGTACAAGATCAAATGTTTACATAAGTGCATGAAATAATGATGAGACGCGTCGACTCCGCGACTCCATGAAGGTCCAAATGCATGTCACATGAGCTACCTTAATAACCTGAAATACATTGCTAAAACGTCAACACGAATGTTGGTGAATTCCATAGGTTTGTAAAATGTACTGATGTACGGCCACCACAAGTAAAAATGCAAGATAAAAATCTCGTGAAAATTGTACAATAGCCTTAAGCTCATGACACCGAAGCTATGACTGATGAAATTCTATGCCCCTCCCGAATGTTCTGCCGAAACATTCAAATGTAAAAGACATGACATGCATCCGCTTACTGTTGGTATCCACTACCACGGATGGAGGCGTCACCCTCGATAGATCTATCCACTCACTCTCGCTTAACGGTAAATTAACGGTTCATGATATTACAGGGGACTTAGCACTTGGCAAGGTAACTTAAGCTATGTACATGTTTGAATACTTGGGCTCGTACTGAAATAATTGATGCAATGTATTCCCCCCGTGGGATTTGAAAACAATCAAAAATGTTGAATTGAAAACGGGGCTATGAAAACTCACCTCAACTGATGAAACCGTGATGAAATGAAATGAACACCAATGAACAATTAACTGTCGCAACCCAATGTGATGGTACCATGAACATGTACTGAGCTGAAAAACAAGGCGTGCACACTAGCCGCAACCTAATATGAATGATGAATGATCTCATTTAGATCACCAAATGATGTTATGAATGACCATGCTCATGTTTCTATACCACTCTACTCTTTAGGAAAACACTTGTGTTATCAAAAATATATATTCCATGAATTTGGAAAATATTGCTATTAGAAAATATAAATAGCTAGTTATAATATATATATACTTATATATATAACGTAAGTTTCCATGTTAGCGTTGAAATACTCGGGTTGTAATCTTTGAAATGATGAAAACATACTCATAATAACTAATACTACGTTAGTTATAAAACTCGGTACTTGATACTACTTCTAGCTTGAAAATGTACTTCGTAGTTTTTGCGCCAAAATTTAATAAAAGCTGTCAAATATAAAGTGGTTTTAGCCGATATTCAAACGTGTATATCTTTGTCGTTACTTGTCCGTTTTACTTGTTCTTTATGTCCACGGTTACGTCTTAGTATGTAGTAATATATTTTGGAAAGCTCGGCTCCTCCGGGTTACGTCTAAAGCCTCTTTTTGACCGACGAAAAACGTCCAACAGCAACTAATTTCCAGAAAATACTTTTCGTCAACAATCTTGCAAAAATCATAACTCCTTCGTTATAGACTCTTTTTAATCCGTTCTTTCGCCTACGGATTCGTTTTTGAAAGTATTTTCTAAAAATTTTGCCAAAGTTTCCTTGGTGTTTACTGATTTTCCAGATTTTTACAAAACGGGACAGCATGTCTAAAATGAGTTCCAAATCATGTTTCCAAGGTTAAAAACTAATTTCTACCATCACCAAACCTCTTGTAATCACCACATAACTAATCTAATCCTACCATACACCTTCTTAGGGTGCCATGGACTCCTAACCAAGTTATTAGAGCTAGGGGATTCATAACAAATAAGTTAGGGTTTGTATGTTTGTTTTTAGCCAAAATAAAGTGTGGTATAGCTACTTGTACATGGTTTTTAGCATGATTCTTATGTAATACATGTAAAAATAGGATGATTCATGAAAAAATAAAGATGAAAACTTACTTGACCAAATGAGATGATTATTGGATGATTATGCTTGATGTTCTTGTGTTTTTGTTGCTTGTATCTTGATTAGACTTGTAAAATGAACAACTTTTGTGTTTTACTTTATGAAAAATGATTACTTGATCTATGAGATTGATTTTGGTCGTGGGTTTGAAGAGAAAGAAAGGAAGAAGATGAACTTTTTGATCCTAGCTTAAAAAGTATGTATTATGATTTTGTAAAAATTAGTAAAGTTAGGTTTTTATGTTTATTAGTTAAATAACTTAGGAAAGTTAATGCAATGGGTTAAAAATGGGGCACATGGCCGGTTTTATCAAGGGGTGAAGGGGGGGTTAGGGTACTTGGTAGTTATTTAGAAAACCATGTAAGAATTTGTGCTAGTTTGTGGTTTTTAGTTACGATCGGGTATCGGTTTTATTAGAAATAAATGTTCACGAAGTATACCGGGATGAAATTAGTTATAATAATGTTAAAAACATATTAAAAATATGTTGGGTACATTTACTGAGTGATCGGGTGATAAATGTTTAGTTTTAACGAAAACCGTCGTTATATTCCTACGCGTACGTTAAAAATAAAATAAATTTCCAAAATACTGGGTAACTGAATGTTATAACTTTTATGATGTTAAAATGGATATAAAAATATGTCGGGACCATTGTGGGAGTATTTAGATATATTCGTCGTGTATAAACCGGGTGTTAACGTTTATTTAGAAATCGTAATACGTAAAACGTTAAATATACTGAATATAGTAATTTGAAAATCCTAAGAGTGGTATAACATGTAAATGACCTACTGATGATATGCAGACTATCCCCAGTCCGTATGCAGTGTACTCAACACTAATGAAATGAATTCGCACCTAAACCAATCCAGTTACGCGAATTTGAATACCCGTAAACTAAATTTACGATGAAATGAATAATGCAAGCGAATGGTGAAAACTTTTCCCGCAATGAATAGTGTTCCGTGAATAGTAAAATTTCTGAATGCTTCTCTGAATGTCAAACTGACACCAAAAATGATGAATAGTAAACTGATGAATAGTGTTTTGATGAATAGTGTTTTTCCAAAGTTCGGGAAATGACCTGAAATGACCTGAAATGGTGAGTTGTGACAAATATGGCGTTGCTAAGCCGAGACTAGACTCGACTTAAGCTAATAAATCAAAAATAACAAAAACATAAAATGAACATAGAATGAAACGGGATGGTAGTCCGCATGATTTTCTCTTTTCTCTTTTCTTTTTTTTTCTTGATTTTTTCGATTTTTTTATTTTTTTATTTTTTAAAATTTTTTTTTTGCATACACTCTTACCCTACCATCCGAAATAATACATCATAGGGAATGAAAATTCCCCTTACACTTGAATTTTTACATACTTTTACAATAAACTAATCTAATGACTCGAATTAAGAAAATCAAAACACTTAGGTACTTTTAAAATTAACGCACATATGGGGGTAATAATATGATGTTCTTCCCCATTACTCCATAACACAAGTACTTTACCCATGAGTCCCAATCGTCCCAAAACAATATGTACAAGGATATGACTCGACTTAGCAACTATGTAATCGATTAGATAATTAACTAAGGGTTTAACAAATAACAATAATGCACTAAAGATGAGTGCATACACGGAAGGCTAAGGCAATTTGGGTGTACATTTAAGTGGGTTGTAACAAATTCTTCCTTTAAGTAAGATGCTTAAAGTTAGAAACGAAAATATAGGCTCGGAGGGGTGTACTAGGGGTTTCGTGTACTAAAAATGAGTACAACGCTAAGGTGTGGGGAAAATTAGTTGACTTTACTAGCCAAGTAATATGACTTAAATGGTCAAGTAATTATGATACGGGTTTAACACAAGGGTGATCCTAATGCCTCTTATCATGTAGTAAATCCTACTACACGAATGTAGTCTCACTAGCGGTCTCGGGATGCATCACTAACGCAAGTTCTAGAATCTAAATGCTACCGGTACACTCATAAGCACTAATAGTAAATGCTTTTCCTATAAAATCTAAAGGAGAACCTCACATATTTGGGTGGAAAATTTTTCTGAATAGTACAGTTTTGTGCTAGTCATACAACTCCTATCCATGAGACGCTTGCTATGGCGAAAGTTTCACTCCTAAATGTTGTAAAAAAATTTAAATTTGGCGCTAAAATTGCACTAACAAGTATTTCTCATAGTTTTATTACACATCTACTATCAAACAAACAAACTCAAGCGAAAGTGTATCTGTAAGGTATCATCATTTTACCCTCCCCTTACACTTAGGATGAACATTTTCCCCAATGTTCAAGTAAAGAATGTAAAAGTGGAATAAGTAAAAAGAATGAAATCAAATACTCCCCTGATTCGGTCGGTATGTATAATAAGGTGGCCAGGTTTATAAATCATCTTCTTGTCATACATAACCTGTAAAACCTGAGAAAACAGACAAGGCAACCTCGCGTAAAATCGGCGGCAATCTATATATGCTAACAAATCCTAGAAAACAAAATAAGATATAATGCTTGTGGAATGATGTTTGCAGATTTCCTGGAGATTATAAAACTAAAGATTCGACAAAAACTTTAAGACTCCGTTAGAAAAACAAAAGTGGTAAAATTTCCAGAATTTTGCACGTGACGCCGTCAAGAGTAAACTCATGACGCCGTCAGAAGTGACCTGCAGAAATTCTTATGTTAAGTTTCCGGAAAATTTCTGGAAAAAATTCGTCCTACTTCCTAGAAAACCCTGCAAAACATCATTATGACTCGATACAAGCATTTGACTCTAACAAATACGAATATACATGTTCACTTAATATTGTGGAGAATCATGATTGAGGTTGTTTCTTAAAAACATATTTGGGGTTTCCCCTTACACTTATCTTTCGTGAAATACCTTTGGATGAAGTTAAGACTAGGCCAACAACAAAATAAAGTATTTTCACTATTTTAGTTTTGAAACATGATCTACCAACAATAAAAATAAAGCATGCATACGGAAGCAAATAACAAACAAACAAAATAAAATCACACAAAACATGGGTTGCCTCCCAAGAAGCGCTTTTCTTTATTTACGAGTCTTGTAGCTAGACTCAAGGTTATGGGTTACTATGTGATATGCGTGAGTTCCTCATTTAGGACATCTTTGGGATCAAACTTAGCTTTTAACTTCCTATCGGTTTTCTTAGTACGGTATGACCTTTCAAACTTTTCTCCATCCGGATCATACAAAATCATCTTCATATGCCATGATCCGTCGCCTTCCTTAGGTGGCTTGTCCCACCTCCATTTACACTTATCCCCCTCTCTTTTCCACTGGTTCATCTCTATATTAATAGGCATTACACTTAAGAACTGAATCATTTTCCTAAAGACTAAGGGGTCCTCAAAAGGGTCTAGCTCTTCATCTCTAGCTATGAGTTGTTCCACCGAATGTGTCTTATCGATGAAATCTTTTTCTAGATAGAATGGGCGTTGAGGTCCTATGAAGTTCCTTTCTATCCAAGGTCCATATGTAGATGGTCTCCTATTCATCTCTACCCAATGTGGTGTCGGTTCACCCTCACAATCATAGCTATGTTTCTTAACATCATATACCGACCAAGTATCGCCCTCACCTACCGCTATCTTAGACTCCTTACAATCTATCATGGCACTAGCGGTAGCTAAAAATCCTCTTCCAACTAACAATGGGCATGTAGTGTCACTAACCATGTCTAGGACGTGAAAATCCGCTAAGATAGTTAACTTCCCTACGTGAAAAACTACATCCTTAATCATCCCAACCGAGTGGGCAATACTCCCATCCGCTAGACCAATTAATACCCCCGTCTCCTCTAACTTTCCTAGCTTGAGAGTGGTGAAAAGGGATAAGGGAATCAAGTTGACGCTTGACCCTAAATCGGCTAGTGTGTCGAAAGCTTCGGATCTTCCTATCTTACAGGGCGAAACAAATATACCCGGATCATCAAGCTTTTTAGGAAACTTGTTTTGAACGAAGGCGGTCCCATTTTTACCTAGCTTAAACTTCTCATACTTTTCTAGGAGGGCACTATAGTAGGTAGCACGGGCTAAGACATCAATGACGGGACGTTCAAGGTGAAGCTCCTTGAATTCATCGTCAAGGTCTTGTGTAGGAGGTGTTTCAACTATGCATTTGACCAGTTTTACATCGGGTGCTTTATTTGATTGGTCCTTTTGAAGAATTTGGTTTTGCTTGAAACACGTGCTCGTTGATTTAACCGAGTAGTATTGCGGACAAGAAGTGGGTGACAAAACTGATGATATGGAATTAACGTTTAGTTTTGGGTTCTTGATCGTGTCGCTTGGGAGCGCTCCCATTTCTCGGTCATTGAGAACTTTCAACAATGTGTCAATTTTGGTGGTCATCTCGCTTTGCTTTTGTTTGAAATCGGCTTCAAACTTAGATATGCGAGCTTCTTGAGACGCCATAAACTTGGACATCAATCCTTCAAGATTGTTGGTACTACCATAGTTGTTGGAAGGATTGTTGTTGAAACTACGGTTGGAGAGTGGACCGTTTGGTTGGTAACGATTAGGCGAATTAGAAGAATTGGCTTGGTTTTGTTTCGACCTAAGGTTTGGGTGATTTTTCCAAGAAGGGTTGTAGGAATCACCATACGGGTTTGGCTCGGGTTTGAAAGTGTACCACTTATCTCCCACTTCGTCGGTACGCGAGGATGCGTAGTTCGCAAAAGCTGTTCCGGGGAGTTCCATACAATCACGAGTGTCATGAGGACCACTACATAATTCGCATGAAGAAGTGATTTTGTTCACTTGGCTTGAAGGCTTCGGAGCTTCGTAAGATTTCATGAGAAACTTGACTTGGTCCTCAAGTTCCATGATCCTACGGTAGGGAGTGCTAGAATTGTTCGAAGGCAAAGATATCGCCTTGACCGTTTTGTTCAAATCACGGGGATCATTCCAACTTTCATTGTCATAGAGAGCAAGATCTTCTATGAGTTCCCATGATTGTTCCGCACTTAGATCACGTAGCTTACCACCGGCCGATTGGTCAATGGCTCGCCTTGTGGAGAGATCGATATGGTCATAGAAGATTTGGACTTGGAGCCAAAGATCTATGCCATGATGAGGGACATTTTGGAGTAAGTCCTTGAATCGAGTTCATGCTTCATATAGAGTTTCACCTTGACGTTGTTGGAACATCAAGATATCATTTCTAAGCTTGGTAGTTCTCCCCGGTGGGAAAAATTGAGCAAGGAAACGAGTGGTGAGATCATCCCATGAGGTGATGGATCTTGCGGGTAAACGCTCAGGCCACTGACTAGCTTGATCACGTAGAGAGAATTGGAATAGGCGTAATCGGGTTGACTCTCTAGTTGTAGCATCAAGGTCTATAGAATCTACGATTTTAAGGAAGTCCTTGAGATGTTGATTTGGATCTTCGGAACGAAGTCCATGGAATGCACATCCGCTTTGCACCAACCGGATGGTGTCGGATCGCAAGGGAGACCCATTGGCTCCTTGGGTGAGCTCAATGGTGTTTCGATAGCCTTGGTGGCTAGGTCGGGAATACTCTCCTAGGGTTCGAGGCCTAAGAGGTTGGTTAGCTAGTGGTGGGTTTTTTGGGTGGTCTTGTTGTGGTGGGTTGATGGGTTTAAAGATGTTACCATCTTTCATGATGTCGGATGGCAAGGAGTTATGAACAAAAACACGAAGAAATAAGATAGACTAAAGAGAACCTAAAAATAAAAATAAAATCTTACTAGAAAGGAATCTAGCAAGTAGACCTAATAAAAAGAGATCCTAACTGATTGGTCCGAAACAGTCAGATAATTATCAGTCAACCACTTCTGAATGGTCAACCATAATTGTCAAACAGCTTAAACCAATGCGTCCGTGGAATACAGTGTTTCCCCGGGTCGTTATGTCCCGACGAGGTGTGGATGGTATAAAAACAGGTTTGTGATCGGGTGAATTTGAATGGGAAAAAAGATAAATGTGAGTGAGTGATTACACTAAGGTTTTATAGAACAAAATAGCTTAAATAAGCTATTAGAATGATTACGTGAAACCTAATTATCTAAAAACGTTTTAAAACCTAAAAACGCGTACGTTTAATTTAAATCTACGTAAACGTACGAAACAAAAACAATTTTAACTATAGTTGGAATTTGCATGCCTTAGGGGCTTAAATGCAAATTAAATAAACTTAAAATATTTATTTTATAATTACTAACTATTTAATTAATTATTATTATTTAATAACTAATTACTTATTTAATTAACTAATTAAACTGATATAAATTATTACAAATACTAAAAAGACTTAGATAATTAAGAAGATTTTTATAAATCTAATTAACCATCATAGGAATCCTAAAAAATTATAAAAAGTTGATTTTATATATTTTTGAACTAATTTACTAATTATTATTCTAATTATTAATTAATTACTAATTAAACTAATTAAATTATAAAAACTAGAAAAAATTATAAAAACTAGGTATTACTTTATAAAAACTAGTTTTGCTATTTAAAACTTAATTATTAATTAATTATTAATAAAACTAATATTAAATCTAATTAATACTAAATGACAAGATAAAAATCTAGAAAAATTTCTAAAATTTCTTTAACATAAATGAAAATTAAGAAAAATATAAAAATGCAACTTACTTAATAAAAAGCTAAAAATAAAAATTAAAAAGATAATTAATATTAAATAGAAACTATCACTTATTTTAAATTTGGTTTTTCTGGATTTTTCTTTAACAAAACTATTTTGTACCTAAAAACATTAAACTTTTACAAAAACAACTTTTTTAGAACTTGAAAATAAGCACTGTGGATGCTTATTTGCACCACAGTTGACTTTGTTTGACCAAACAAAGAAATTAGCTCAAATGGGCTTATGTGGGGTCCACAAAGGGTGACTCTGGTTCCAATGAGTTAAGTGAACATGTTTAAGCAAGATTCAAATGAATAAGCTCACAGGATAAGCCAAAAGACCACAACAAGCACTTGCTTATTTGGAAACTGAGACAGAAATGGGACACACTTGGGAAGTGATTTCAAGTGGGGTCCACTGACCTTAAGCTCAAAGGCAAGGCTGCAATGGGGAGCTAGCAAGGTGGTGAACACCAAGGAACCAAGAACCACCACTGGGGCCCACTGAGATGGCCACAATCAACCACCAAAGTGGTGGTGGTGACTGGGTGGTCTGATGCACAGGGGAGTTTGCAGCTCTGCAAGTGACTTTGAAGGAGTATAACTTGCACAAAAAAATTCACAAAAATCTAGTAAACATGAAATTCAGTAGTTTAGCTGGTAGACTACTACTCCTAGAAAGTACAAGTCTTAAAACTCAATACAAAATTCAAGAAAAATCTCCCAATATTTGGTAAAACTGAGAAATTGATAATTTGACTTTTTCTATTGTGATCATACTTTGACTTTAATGACTTTTAATTTGATCCTAATGACTGATAAAGATATATTAAGCTATTCTAATGTGAAAACAAGCTATTACAATAACTATTTCATTGATATGCAAGATCTTGGATCCTAAGAATCCAACAGTGAACATATAAGAATAAATCAAAGGTAGTATTGACTTTCTAAAGAAAGACCACTGGTTCTTTTGACTTGTGTGTTCTTATAGGACCTAGTGTGACTTGTTACAGCAAAGAACAACAACAAAAACAACCTAGAATACAGTTAAACCAGACGATCCAAACATTACTTTAAAAGCATGATTTTAAGATTTTCAAAGCAAAACTCTGATTTTGATCATAAAACAGGTTCATAAAGACTTAACATGATATAATAAGCTAGTATGAGCACATAAGAAACAATCATAACAACTAGAACACTTGAATCATATAAAAGTTATTTTGACTATGGAATTTAAAATATGAGCAACCATGAACTAAGATGAACAAGCAAGTGATATTAAGCTATATATGAATTAACACATATCAAATAAACATGAAAACACAGAGATAAAAACATTTAGGTTTACAAATGGTTCAAGCTGAGAACTAATGTACCAAGGATCAAAACACAACCTATTGCCTCCCCTGAGGCACTAGTACCAAGAAATCCAAATTTCATCATTCTCCTTGCTTTCTTCTTTCTTCTCTTCTGATTTTTTATTTTCTAGCTATTTTCTTTGATTTTTTTAGTGTTTTTGTGATTAAACTCTAAACTGGATTTTAAGGTTCATAAAGCTTACAGAAGCTTTGTCAGGGCTTATGTGATCTTATTTGAGTCCTTGTAATCAACTAATAACAACATTTATGAAACTTGAGATTTTTGAGTAAAAATGAGCAAAAACTGAGATACACACTGAAACTTAAATTTGATTACTGAAAAAGAGTTGAGATACATTAAATAAGCTTAATACATGGTCTTTAACATGAAAATTACATTAAAAAGGAACAATTACACTATAACGACACTAAATTATACTACCTAATCTAATAATTCTTCCCCTCTGCTTCTCTTCTTCTTATAAGTGATTTGTTTGGCTCAGTGGGTCCCACACATCATTTCCCAGCAATAAAAACAGCCATTGGATGGCTTCTTTCAATCTTAGCCGTGTATGCATTTTTGGCGGGAAATATGGATAAGGTCAATTGGGGGTCTGTTTTGAGTGTGAAAGGCTAGGGTAGGGTTGCAGGGTTGGGTAGGGGTGGTGGAGGTGATGGGTGAGAGTGGTGGACAAGTTGGGAGCAAAACAGTGGGTGGATGGTGGTATGTGGTTTCAGTAAGTGAGGGAGAGGGAAAAGGGTGGGTTTGACCCATTTGACCCTGGTAATAATAAAAACGGGAGTGGGCTTGGTGTGTTGGGCCAGGGTAAAAAGAAAGGGTGGGCTTGGTTTGTTTGTTGGACTGGATTTGGTTTTGTTTTTTATTTATTAAGGATCCGTTTGGTTTAAGTCACATAAGGACCAAAATTGTAATTTATTCAAAGTTTGGGGAGGCTGAAGTGTAACTTCTCCAAAGCTTAAATAAGGACCAAACTTGCCAAGATTGAATAGTATAAGGGCCACTTTTGATAATTTCCCATTTTTTATATCCGGGGACCTTTCCTGCCAAATCTTCAAACTCCAGGGACTAAACATCTAAACTCACTAAACTTGCCACCAGAGGACCATTCCTACCATAGAAGATTAGTATAAGGACCAAAATTAATTTTCTCAAAGTTTTTACATCATAGGGACCATTTTTGTCAATTTTCAAAGTTGAGGAACTAAACTTGCAATTTTGTGAAACTTTGTACCAAAGGACTAAATATGTAACTTTGTGATTTAAAAGGACCTTTGGTGACTTTTTCATGTTTTAGAATAACCAGGGACTAGTTTTGACAACTTTTGAAACTTGAGGGACTAAAACTGCCAATTATGCAAACTTTGTTCGTTTTTCATCTGTTTTTGATTATTTTGCATCTGAAACATAAAAAACACACTTTTGGGATAATTTCAGTATTTTGGTGCATATTTGAGTGTTTTTGGATGTTTTGGCAGTTCAGATTGGTATAAAATGATGAGTATTTACATACTTATCTATCCCCCACACTAAAACATTGCTAGTCCCTAGCAATCTTTTGAGAAAAACTTAATGGATTTGAAAACTCTTTACCAAAAGCCATCACTTCTGGAGTAGCCAGATGTATCAATTCAAGTAAGAAATATGGTCCACCTGATAACCATGTGATTTTGAGCAAACCACCAGCTGTCAACGGATTTGATTAGTCTTTACCAAAAGCCATTTGCTTCTGGACTAGCCAACTCTTGATAGACAAAGTCAACATCTTGGTGAGCTGATTACCAATTATGGTTTTTCCACTGCCTTTACCACAAGCCATAATCTTGCGGGCTAGCCAACTCATTCACTTTTTTGGATATGGCGAGTTGATATACCATACAATTTTGGGCAAATTGCAAGCCGTCAACGGGTTTGAGATATCTTTACCAAGAGCTGTTTGCTCCTGGATTAGCCAATCCTTTTGTCGTTTAGACATGGCGGACTGATAACCACCAAAATTTTGAAGCTCAAGTGAAAATTTTTTAAATTTTTGCCAAAAACGAGGGTACTAGATGGTATAATGTGATAAAATTCGCTAGAATTTCCCCCCCACACTTAGAATTGAATATTGTCCTCAATATTCAAAGTTCCGGCTATTATGCCGACTCTTTGAACGTAAAAGGGCAGCATTACAAGCTAAATGTGGAAACACCATTTTGTTTTTCACTTTATTTGTAACCACAGCAGGGGCACTCCCCCACACTTAGGGTGAAAACCCTAAGTACATGCTACTGTTCTTGTTTACCGAGTCGCTAGCTTGACTCGACCCCGAATTCATTTGTTCTTGGGGAAGTAGGATGTGGAAGAAATGTTGGGATATGAAATATCAAAGTACTTCTGGATGTCAAAGTACTGCTGCATAAAGAATAAAGTTAAAGTACTGCTGAAGAATAAAGGTAAAGTACTGTTGTTATTGAAGAATGCTTAAAGTACTTCGAAGGAAACAAGGACTGATATGCAATATTAGATAAGGATTAATGGGTAATATTAAACGAATATTCTAGAATTAGTTAGGGATAATGACTTGTCGTTCAACGATTACATGTTGTAAACCGACTTAAGGTTATCTATATAAAGAGCCTTAAGAGGTATTAGTCGATATAAGTTTTACAAGTATTAGATACGTTTAGAAGTCAATCAAAGTAAATAGTTAGGGATTGTTAGTGAATCTGTGTAACAAAGCAGGTTCAAAGTTTGGTTAATATAAAAGTTCTTCTTAAGCTTTGTGTTAGTAGATTCCGCATACTTTACAAAGTAAAACAGTGTTTCAATATTAATAGTGTTGAGTTTACTCAATATTGTTAAACCTTTACTAGCTACAAAGTAGTTTGATCAGTGTATATCGATCCAACAAGTGGTATCAGAGCTTGTGTTGGAAACTCTGATTAAGAAGACAAACCTTTAAAACCTTTAAACCGATTTCACTACAAACCCTTCAAGATGTCGACAGATGCTGCACCTGCTCCCTCAATCACTGCTGTTAGAATCCCTATTGTTAAGAAGGGAGAGTACAACCTATGGGCCATGAAGATGAGGCAGTACATTGCCATCACAGACCATGCACTATGGGATGTGATTGTGAATGGAAACATGCAAATTGAAGAACCAGTAGAGGTACCTGGACAACCAACACCACCTAAAATTACTATACCTGCTGCTACCAAAAGAAATCAAGACAAAGCACTCAACATACTGCTTTATGCTATTCCTGATGGCCACCTATTAAAGTTTCATGATGCCAAAGATGCCAAACAACTATGGGCTGCAATAAAGAAGAAGTTTGGAGGTAATGATGCTTCCAAGAAGATGCATAGGAATTTGCTGAAGCAACAATTTGAAACTTTCACAGTTGGAGAAAGAGAAGGTCTTGATTCTGCTTATGAAAGATTCCAACATCTTCTGAGTATGTTAGAACTATATGATGCTGAGGCATCAGTTGAAGATGCTACTTTGAAGTTCTTGAGAAGTTTGCCATCAGCATGGCATGTAGTTGCTACTATGATCAGAGGTCAATCAGGGCTAGATACTATGGACTTTGATGATCTTTACAACAATCTGAAGGTGTTTGAGCATGAGATGAATGGTACTACAGGTTCAAGCACACAACAGAACATTGCTTTTGTCTCTTCTGAAAAGAGAAGCAGTACTTCTAACAAAGGTACTGCTTATCCTGTTCAAAGTACTGTGACTGAAACACAGGTTCCATGCACAACAATGGTCACCACCAATTCATCACAATCATTAACCCCCACCTCAGATGATGTTCTATGTTCATTCTTTGCTCAACAAGCATCTCTACCAGTCACCTATCAAGAAGATGTATTGCAAATAGATGATGATGCTTTGGAAGAAATTGATATCAGATGGCAAGTTTCCATGCTCACTGCAAGGATCAAGAAGTATGTGAACAAGACAGGAAAAGGCATCAACTTCAGAGCTAAACAAGGAATAACATTTGACAAGTCCAAGATTGAGTGTTTCAACTGTCAAAGGACTGGTCACTTTGCAAGGGAGTGCAAATTTGCAAAGTATCAAGCAAACAAGATGATTGAACCACCCAAGCCTGAAAGAAAAGAGATTCCAATTACTGAACCAAAACCAAAAGCTTTGGTTGCTCAAGAGAATCTGTTAGAGATTGATTGGTCCAATGAGTTTGATGATGAACCTGTAACCTATTCAATGGTTGCATTGGAAGACTGGAGCACATCATTTGATGAAGAGCCTGGATATGCTGCTTTGGAGTCAAGAGATGAGTTAGGAAGCTTTGATTGGAGCATGGAGTTTGAAGAAGCACCTATTCAGCTTGCTATGGTAGCTGCTTCACCAAGTTCATCCACTAACTCTGAGGTATGCTCTAAGTGTAATGATATGTATCAAAAGTTACTTACTGAGTATGTAGCTGAAAGAGATAAATTTCAAAAAGCTAGGGCTGAGATAACTGGTTATCAATTAACTTTAGAGTCAATGGAAGCCAAAATTCTTACACATGAAAACAATGAAGTAGCATGGCTTGAAACATATAAACAACAGATTACCTAGTTAAGTTAAATGAATGGAAACTAGGTTGCAAGGTATCTGAACTAGAGAAAGTGACTGCTGAGAGGGATAAGTTGTTAGAAAAATTTGCTGTATGGAATGAGGCAGGTGTGTCACATGTTCAATTTGTTGAAAAGCAAAGAACATCTAATATTAAGACAGGCCTAGGTTATGATAATAATAGCAATGAAGGTATTCCATTTAAGAGCAAGGAACTAAATCTTACAGTTGATACCTCCACTAGTGATGAAGAGTTCATAAGTCTAGATGAAAACACTTCTAGTGATGAGGAATCCCCTAGTCAAACACCTCCTGTATTTCAGAAAGAAAAGGGTTATAATGCAGTTCCTCACCCCCCAGGTAGTTTTCAACCACCAAGAAAAGATGTTGAGTGTTATGGTGTAGATAATCTAGAGTTTAGGAAAAAGCTTAAAAGTAAATTTAATCATGAAACTTTAGAAAAGTCTGTTGAAGCACCTAAGGTTGAAGAGATCAAGTTTTCAAAACAAGCAGTACCTTCAAACACTTTTCAAAGAACTGTTGATCACTCAGCAGTACCTCAAAGAAAATTCTTTCAAAAAACTGCTAATTTTAGAAACACTTATGGAAGGGGATTTGGGGATACTGGTCTAAAGGTTTGTTATGTTTGTTATAGTCCTCATCATTTGATTAAAGACTGTAATTATCATTCAGAATATCTAAGTAAATATCCTAAGACCAGAACTGCACAACCAAGTCATAGGGAGAATAGGCTAAGGGACAACAAACCAGTTTGGAACTATAAAAATAGGGTCAACCATAGTAATTTCTCAAAAGACTATAGGTACCCTCATCGGAAAAGGTCATACTCCAAACCCTCAGTACCTTCACAAAGTACTGATAAAAAGTTCCTTAATGTTTCTAGCAAACACTCAAATGTAAGATCTAGGAGGCACAATCATTACAACCCTAGAAAGCCTTACAACACAAGAAAAGATGCTAGGACACA
The DNA here is from genome assembly GCA_030686995.1 of Artemisia argyi. Taxonomy (NCBI): domain Eukaryota; kingdom Viridiplantae; phylum Streptophyta; class Magnoliopsida; order Asterales; family Asteraceae; genus Artemisia; species Artemisia argyi. The sequence goes on from CM060702.1 coordinate 101,085,011, forward strand.
GAACCCAACTCCTAAAGTTACAACTAAATGGGTTAAGAAAGAAAGTACTGCTGGGGAAAAACCAGTACTTTCAGAAGTTAAGGGTGAAAAGGGGACAAGTGATCTTGAAAAATCAACAGTTTTGGAAACAAAAACCTTAATTCTTGATCATGCTTTCAAAGACAGTGGTGCTTACATACTCAAAAATTTTGAGTATGTCACTCCACAAGGGGAACACAAGTCAGTAATGGCTTGGGTTCCTAAAAATAACTAACCTTTTTCATGTGAATGCAGGGCAATCCAGAGGAGGAGCTTAAAGATCATCTTATTATAGATAGTGGTTGCTTTGGCAGTATGACAGGAGAAAAGGAGCTCTTGTCAGATTTTAAAGCTTATTTTGGAGGAAAAGTTGCATTTGGGAATGATCCTGATGGAGGAAGAATAACTGGCAAAGGAACTATCAAGGCAGGAAACATTGATTTTGAAGATGTTAGATATGTGAAGGAGCTCAAATTCAATCTTTTGTCAGTCTCTCAGATTTGTGATAAGAAGTACCCTGTGTTATTCTTTGACACAGAATGTCTTATACTTTCTCCTGATTTCAAGTTAGAAGATAGAAACTTGGTGTTGCTAAGAGCACCAAGAACTAATGATGTGTACAACATAGACTTAAAGAATGTAAATTCTGCTGAAAGAGCAACATGTTTGATTGCAAGAGCATCTATGGAGGAAGCACATCAATGGCACAGAAGACTGGGACATGTTAATTTCAAGAATATCAATAAGCTGGTCAGAGATAATTTAGTTAGAGGTTTACCTTCTAAGACATTCAAGAATGATCACTCATGTCTTTCCTATAAGAAGGGTAAACAGCACAAGGCTTCTTGTAAGAAAATTGATGAGAAAACCATTAGAGAGCCTTTGGAATTGCTGCACATGGATCTGTTTGGACCTGTTTCAGTTGTTAGTCTGAACAAGAAGAAGTACTGCTTGGTTATAACAGATGACTGTAGCAGATATAGTTTTGTCTTTTTCTTATGCTTTAAAGATGAAACTTTTGATGCTATTCATGACTTAATTATAGCACTTGAAAATCAGTTAAGACTCAAGGTTAGAGGCATTAGATGTGATAACGAGACTGAGTTCAAGAATCAGCTTATGGATGAATTTTGTGCCAAGAAAGGAATTAAAAGAGAGTTCAGTATTGCTAGAACTCCTCAACAAAATGGAGTTGCAAAAAGAAAGAATAGAACTCTTATAGAAGCAGCAAGGACAATGCTTGCAGACTCTCAACTACCTGTTCCATTCTGGGCTGAAGCTGTAAGTGTTGCTTGCTATGTGTTGAATAGAGTATCAGTGACTAAACCTCAAATGAAGACACCTTATGAGTTACTCATGGGAAAGAAGCCAAGCATCAAATTTATGAAACCTTTTGGATATCCCCTAACCATCTGAAATACTGCTGATAATTTGGGCAAATTTGATGGGAAGTCAGATGAAGGATATTTATTGGGATATTGTACCAATAGCAAAGGATTCAGAGTGTACAATAGGGCTACCAAGAAGGTTCAAGAATGTCTTCATGTTGATTTTCTGGAAGAACAAGAGAATTCTAAAGGTAAAGGTCCTGATTGGATGTTTGATCTTGATTTAATGTCTTCATCAATGAATTATGTACCTGTAAGGGAAGAAAATCAAGCTGCTCCCACTGAAGAAGAAGCACAGTACACTGTTCATGATGTTAATTTAAGATCTGAAGATGAGCTAAAAGATAATGCCAATGATGAGAAGAAAAGTACTTCTGAGCCTCAAGGTACTGCTAAACCTAACAGTATTGTTGATCCTCAAAGTAGTGTTCCATCACAAATACCAGTATCTGCAGAAGATCAAGCCATTCAAGATGAACTTTCTAGAATGCTTTTTCAAGTGACAATGGCTAAATCGTATGATGATGAACAGAGGAGAGCTTATGAAGCAGAAAAGAAGAAGGCAAAAGACGCAGCCAGTACTTTACCCCAAAGTACTGCTAATCCATTTGAAAGTACTTTTCATCCATTGAATACTTCAAATTGGAAAAATACTGATGCTGTTCATGATCCTAATATGTCTGACTTAGAAGATACTGTTAATCCAAACACAATTACTTTAGATGACACTGATGATGAATTGGATCAAGAAGGCATTTTCTCAAATTCTAATGAAGATCCTGATATAACTAATTTGGAAGATAATCTTGAAGTCTCACCAACTCCTACTCTCAGAATTCATAAAACTCATCCTGTTACCAACATTATTGGACCCTCAGCTTCAGGGGTGCTCACAAGGACTAAGGCTAAGAATATGTCTCAACAACATACTTCTTTACTTAGTTTTATCTACAAGCAAAACAGGGTGAATCACAAGGATCAGAAGTTGTGTTTATTTGCTTGTTTTCTATCTCAGGAAGAGCCCAAGAATATCAAACAAGCATTAGCAAAGGAAATGTAACACCCCCAAAATACTGCAGCGGAAGACTGTGTCACAGGGGTGCTACTTCATAATACAAAGTACAAGGTATAGAAAACGAACTCTAAATGAGACGTTTTGAAAAGTTACCATTCGATTAATAAATTCCGAGTTACAAACTTGAGATTCCAAAGTATGATACATAAATGTATACAAAGTTTTGAATGGTAAATGATAAAAGCGTAAGTCTTCAGAATATGCAGCTTGACTCTAAGTTCCACGCACTAGCTATCGCCTTACTAACCTGAGATAAACATGCTAAAGTGTCAACACAATGGTTGGTGAGTTCATAGAGTTTGTCTTAAAACAGTTGAAAAGGCCTTAAAGAATGATCACACAGCAAAGGCATCGTGAATCCACTCAGTTACAAGTCCCGCCATAAGAGACTTGTAACCTGTGTGTTCACAACCCACTGCTACAATATAGTATGATTAAGACATGTATAAGTTCATCAAAACAATTAAGCAATTAGTCGTGAGTCTACTCTTCATATCCGAAGACCTCACTTGGGAGCCAATTCTCAAAGACAACTGGGAGTCAATTCCCAAAGACAACTGGGAGCCACTTCCCAAAGACAACTGGGAGCCACTTCCCAAAGACAAATACTAGTCAATAAATAGAATAACGCAATTAAGTATAACGCAGTCATGTATGTAAGCAACAAAAGTTTACTGGGAGCCACTTCCCAAAGATAAAAGACAGTCATGTATGTATGAAATCAAGTATAATGCCATCAAGTATAAGACAATCAAGTATAAAACAATCAAGTATAAATGTTTTGAGTATTTGTACAAGTAAGCAAGTAGTTGAGCATGTATCCCCCCCAAGAGTTAAAACAAGTACGAAAAGAGTAGGGGCTATGACTCACCTTAAGTCTATGTAATGAGAAATGAAAGTGGTAGTCGAATCGCGAAAGTCTCTAAGAGCAGCCTATAATAGAACGTTGCGACTTAGGTTTGGAGTAACGTCTAAGAATATGAAGAATTGCCTATATATTTCTTGCATATAGTTCATGATGTAGTACTTAGTATATAGTGTAAGTCGTTGAATATAAGTGGTCTATGAAACATGTATAGGTTGTAAATCTCTTACTACCGTTCGGGCCGACATAATTCAGAAGTCATGGAGTAAACGTTCGAGGAGCCAGGACACTTTAACTCGTAAATCCACAACTCGTCTCGACGGCTTACTCAATGAACTCCTCACATGAGGCTCCCTACTATTGTAGTATTTGATAACATATATATAACTTTTGATCTTTAAAAGTTATATGGTCTTTAGTCGTGGCTTTGCCGTGACCTTGGTCATTGTTACCATGGTCTTGAGACTCAACCTTGGCTTTAGCCATGGTTGTGGTCTTGGATTTAGGTCATTAGACCTCTTGGTCTTAGTAAATCATAACTATTATATAGTGACTTTGGTCTAAAATGGGCTGTTAAGAATTTGAAGAAAATTATCACTCAGAAAGCGTTTTCAGGGCTCGAGCTTCTTTGTTCCTGAACGAAAACGTCGTTCCGGACAACTTTCGTGTTTTAACTTTTTGATGAATCGGCCCAGAAGTATGACTTTCAAATTGGCAGAATGCAAAACAGGAGGTTATAGGCAGTTTCGGCGTTTTGGTGTCGCTAACTTCTTATGGCCATAACTTTTGACTCGGGTACTCGTTTTGGGTGATTCAAATTGATATGTTTTCCTTTTGAAGTCCTTTATAACAGTAAGTAAGTGTCAAATATCATAGTTATATTATTTTGGTCGTGGTTCTCCATAAAAATCACTAGTTTGCTTGTTTGCTTGTCATAAGTTAACATATGTATACCAATACTTGTTTTATCCATTTTTAAACATCATGAACACAATACAAAGACCATATATAGCATGAAAGAAACATAATAAGCATGAAATGATATTGAGCAAGAAAGTGTATAAGGGTTTGCTTACAACTTTTGGCTTTCTAAAGAAAGGAAGTCAAGTATGAACTAGGACACTAAACCTATGCTTGTAAACCCTTTACCATAACTCTTGTAACCCTTGCTAGCCTTGATCTAACCCTTGTGAAAACCATTTAACTTCAGCCCTAGTAACCTTGTGTAGCTCCTAAATCAACCATGGAATCACCAAACAAACTTGAGAACTAGGTAGAGAATACTAAGACATTGAACTTTGTAGTGTAACTTGTATATTGAAGATCAAAGGATCATGGTGCTAGGTATATATGTTGTGGCATTTTTGGTGATGAAGAAAGGAAGCAAATGAGCTCTCTATTTATAGCAAGAATGAGGAGGTTAGGAAGCTTACTAGGAAAGTGCTTAAACTTGGAGACAAAGTTGTAATTAAGTAAGATCTAATGGCTAAAGTCAAGATTTAACCACACATGGTGACTCCCCCCCCTCCTAAGTCGGTTTGTATATGGATAGGGTGACTAGATGAGTAGTCATGGTCTTTGGATGATAATATCCTAAGTATGTAGCTAGTTTCGACTCCGTAAATTGCTAACCGTAAGTTTTTAAGTCACGAAACGTAAAACCGGGTATCCTAAAAATATGAAACTTATAAATATGGTTAAACATGTCAATATAGTCCATAATAAAATATAAAATGAGTGGTAGGTTCTATCGGGTGCGAAAACCCTGCTAAAAACTAGAAACACGGGTCTAAAACGCGCAATTCGCGTAAAACGCTGAACTGAAAAACGTAAAATTCCGAAACTTTTGGAATTGTCCTAAAATGAGAGAAAATTATATTTCTATTGTTTATAATGTTTTATGGACATATCGGGATGCTAGAAGGACGTTTAAACCTAAAAGTAAATCTCGGACACGGCTTTGTGATTTTTGCAGAAATGATCCGACGAGCGTCAAACTCTCGGATTATTGTTAAAATAGTTTAACTTACGAGAATATGAAATAAAAATTTCTGAGATGAATAGTGAAAAGTGAATAGTAAAAGTGAATAGTAAAAAGTGAATAGTGAAATTTTCAGGAATAAAAGTTAACCTGAAATTGTGAATTGTTACAGTCTCTACCCCTTAAGGAGAACTTCGTCCCAAAGTTCAGTTGATGTTAACTACTTACAATGTGTCTAAGAGAATCCGAGATTCCAGGATCTCTAAAATAGTGGTGTTCACTCTGATTCGTCTAAGGTTCTGGTTAAGGAGTTGTATCGGCTACAATTAAGCCCACTTATTTATAACACATTACTTACATAAAGAAGCATCCAAATTTATGTAAGTAAGGTCTCATAAACTTATGGTTCGGTGATTTACAATTTCTTTATTTAAATGCAGAGGCGTCCCAATCCATTTAAATAAGGAGATTCTAAAACATCCTACTTAAGAATTTCCGACACAAAATCCGCCTTCTGAGGCAGATGGTAAGATAATCCAGTCATCAAATCCCTAAAGCTAAGCAATAATATTATTTAACTCAAATCTTGTGTCTCATCAAACACAAGATTAAGTTAACTAATTAGTTATTACTGAGCTCCATGTTTTTAATGACTCGACGAATCTCTGGGGCTCCTTATAATATTAAAGTCACATCATCTAACAGCGTGGAACTAAGCAAACCTCTAACCAAAAAGCATAAGTGTATGTATTGTGTGAAAGACAAATAAAGAGGAAGGTCCCAACGTATATAGCAGTTATAGTCTAGGCACTAAATGCAACCTAGTTCTCTATAACCAAGGCTCTGGTACCAATCTGTAACACCCCCAAAATACCGCAGCGGAAGACTGTGTCACAGGGGTGCTACTTCATAATACAAAGTACAAGGTATAGAAAACGAACTCTAAATGAGACGTTTTGAAAAGTTACCATTCGATTAATAAATTCCGAGTTACAAACTTGAGATTCCAAAGTATGATACATAAATGTATACAAAGTTTTGAATGGTAAATGATAAAAGCGTAAGTCTTCAGAATATGCAGCTTGACTCTAAGTTCCACGCACTAGCTATCGCCTTACTAACCTGAGATAAACATGCTAAAGTGTCAACACAATGGTTGGTGAGTTCATAGAGTTTGTCTTAAAACAGTTGAAAAAGCCTTAAAGAATGATCACACAGCAAAGGCATCGTGAATCCACTCAGTTAGAAGTCCCGCCATAAGAGACTTGTAACCTGTGTGTTCACAACCCACTGCTACAATATAGTATGATTAAGACATGTATAAGTTCATCAAAACAATTAAGCAATTAGTCGTGAGTCTACTCTTCATATCCGAATACCTCACTTGGGAGCCAATTCCCAAAGACAACTGGGAGTCAATTCCCAAAGACAACTGGGAGCCACTTCCCAAAGACAACTGGGAGCCACTTCCCAAAGACAAATACTAGTCAATAAATAGAATAACGCAATTAAGTATAACGCAGTCATGTATGTAAGCAACAAAAGTTTACTGGGAGCCACTTCCCAAAGATAAAAGACAGTCATGTATGTATGAAATCAAGTATAATGCCATCAAGTATAAGACAATCAAGTATAAAACAATCAAGTATAAATGTTTTGAGTATTTGTACAAGTAAACAAGTAGTTGAGCATGTATCCCCCCCAAGAGTTAAAACAAGTACGAAAAGAGTAGGGGCTATGACTCACCTTAAGTCTATGTAATGAGAAATGAAAGTGGTAGTCGAATCGCGAAAGTCTCTAAGAGCAGCCTATAATAGAACGTTGCGACTTAGGTTTGGAGTAACGTCTAAGAATATGAAGAATTGCCTATATATTTCTTGCATATAGTTCATGATGTAGTACTTAGTATATAGTGTAAGTCGTTGAATATAAGTGGTCTATGAAACATGTATAGGTTGTAAATCTCTTACTACCGTTCGGGCCGACATAATTCAGAAGTCATGGAGTAAACGTTCGAGGAGCCAGGACACTTTAACTCGTAAATCCACAACTTGTCTCGACGGCTTACTCAATGAACTCCTCACATGAGGCTCCCTACTATTGTAGTATTTGATAACATATATATAACTTTTGATCTTTAAAAGTTATATGGTCTTTAGCCGTGGCTTTGCCGTGACCTTGGTCATTGTTACCATGGTCTTGAGACTCAACCTTGGCTTTAGCCATGGTTGTGGTCTTGGATTTAGGTCATTAGACCTCTTGGTCTTAGTAAATCATAACTATTATATAGTGACTTTGGTCTAAAATGGGCTGTTAAGAATTTGAAGAAAATTATCACTCAGAAAGCGTTTTCAGGGCTCGAGCTTCTTTATACCTGAACGAAAACGTCGTTCCGGACAACTTTCGTGTTTTAACTTTTTGATGAATCGGCCCAGAAGTATGACTTTCAAATTGGCAGAATGCAAAACAGGAGGTTATAGGCAGTTTCGGCGTTTTGGTGTCGCTAACTTCTTATGGCCATAACTTTTGACTCGGGTACTCGTTTTGGGTGATTCAAATTGATATGTTTTCCTTTTGAAGTCCTTTATAACAGTAAGTAAGTTTCAAATATCATAGTTATATTATTTTGGTCGTGGTTCTCCATAAAAATCACTAGTTTGCTTGTTTGCTTGTCATAAGTTAACATATGTATACCAATACTTGTTTTATCCATTTTTAAACATCATGAACACAATACAAAGACCATATATAGCATGAAAGAAACATAATAAGCATGAAATGATATTGAGCAAGAAAGTGTATAAGGGTTTGCTTACAACTTTTGGCTTTCTAAAGAAAGGAAGTCAAGTATGAACTAGGACACTAAACCTATGCTTGTAAACCCTTTACCATAACTCTTGTAACCCTTGCTAGCCTTGATTTAAACCTTGTGAAAACCATTTAACTTCAGCCCTAGTAACCTTGTGTAGCTCCTAAATCAACCATGGAATCACCAAACAAACTTGAGAACTAGGTAGAGAATACTAAGACAACGGCTTTGTGATTTTTGCAGAAATGATCCGACGAGCGTCAAACTCTCGGATTATTGTTAAAATAGTTTAACTTACGAGAATATGAAATAAAAATTTTTGAGATGAATAGTGAAAAGTGAATAGTAAAAGTGAATAGTAAAAAGTGAATAGTGAAATTTTCAGGAATAAAAGTTAACCTGAAATTGTGAATTGTTACAGGAAAGTTGGGTAGAAGCTATGCAAGAAGAACTCCTACAGTTTAAACTTCAAGAAGTTTGGGTGTTATGTGATTTACCTGATGGAAAGAAACTTATTGGAACTAAATGGGTCTTCAGAGTAAAAAGAGATGAAAGAGGGAATATTATTAAGAACAAGGCAAGGTTAGTGGCTCAAGGATATAGACAGGAAGAAGGAGTAGACTATGATGAAGTTTTTGCTCCTGTGGCAACGCTTGAAGCCATCAGGCTATTTTTGGCTTTTGCATCTTATATGGGATTCCCTGTATATCATATGGATGTTAAAAGTGCTTTTTTATATGGCAAAATCACAGAAGAAGTTTATGTCAAACAGCCTCCTGGTTTTGAAGACCTTGCACACCCAAACAAAGTCTACAAGGTGATCAAGGCTCTTTATCGCCTTCATCAAGCTCCAAGAGCATGGTGTGAAAGACTTTCAAATTTTCTTCTGCAACATGGTTATAGAAGAGGAGCTATTGACAAGACTTTGTTTATCAAGAGAGATAAGAAGGATATTATGCTAGTTCAAGTATATGTAGATGATATTATTTTTGGTGCTACTAAGCAATCTATGGTGAAGAAATTTGAAGATCTTATGCAGAAAGAGTTTCAGATGAATTCCATGAGAGAATTAACATTTTTCTTAGGACTTCAAGTGCAACAGTCAAGCAGTGGAATTTATATATGTCAAGATAAGTATGTTGCAGATATTCTTAAGAGGTTCACTTTCACAACTGTTAGGCCTACATCTACACCAGTGGATACTAACAAACCTTTGGGAAAAGATGAAGATGGAGAAGATGTTGATGTAACACTCTAGAGGTCTATGATTGGATGTCTTATGTATTTAACTGCATCAAGACCTGATATTACTTTTGCTGTGAGCTTATGTGCAAGACATCAAGTTAATCCAAAAGTATCTCACTTGAATGCTGTCAAGAGGATTTTTAGGTATCTTAGGCAACAACCTAAGCTAGGATTATGGTTTCCTAGGGATTCACCTTTCCATCTCCAAGCCTTTTCAGATAGTGATTATGCTGGAGATAACTATGACAGAAGATCCACAACTGGAGGATGCCAGTACCTTGGAAGCAGATTAGTGTCATGGCAATGTAAGAAGCAAACAATTGCAGCAACTTCTTCCATAGAAGCAGAGTATGTAGCTACTGCAAGCTGTTGTGCACAAGTACTTTGGTTGCAGAATCAGCTTTTGGATTATGGATTCAATTTCAAGAATACTCCTATCAACATTGATAATGAGAGTACCGTCTGTATTGTTAAGAATCCAGTCTATCATTCCAAGACCAAGCACATTCAGATTAGACATCACTTTATAAGAGATTGCTATGAACAAAGGCTTATCAATGTGGTTAAAGTTCATACTGATGATAATGTAGCAGATCTACTCACAAAGGGCTTTGATGTTTCAAGATTTACTTTCTTGGTTGTGAGTATTGGCATGATTAATATGTAAGCTATTTTTGAGGGGAGGCATAAGTAGTTATTAGTTAGTCATTATTTGAGGGAAGGCTACATATATCATTCAAAGAAAGGATTTTATTCATTCAAGTTCTTACAACTACCATTCAGAGTACATCACCATTCTTGTTTTCAAGTAATAGACACAGACACAACAAAGACAACACAAACACAAGACTACATCAACCTACTACCAAGCTCCACACACCTACTCCATAGGCCTTTTTCCCTTGCCCTCATAGCTTTGTTTTCCCTTTTGAGCAGTCCTTCTCTTGTCATCAAAAGAAGTCTGTTTTCTTGGGCAAGCCAGGCCAAGAACCTGTTTGGGAGGTCTTTCTTTTCTTGGAGCAGGCCACTTCATGTTCTGGATAGCTGTTTCCAGAGCTTGAGTCAAAGCATGTGGAAGTTCTTTAGCCAGAGATGAACCAGAACCAACTTTCTTTTTAGGCTTTTTGCTGGTAGTACTGCCTGCATCAGTTATTGTAGAGTTGGCAGCACTCATTGTTGATGAAGATTCTTGGTGTCCCATCCACTGAACGAGAGGAGGAAAGTAGTCTAACCATCCCGGATCTTCAAACTCATAATCAGAGTAGTAACTTATCTCTGAATCAGTGGTGCCTTCTGAGTCTGAAGAGATGTTCACAATTGGAATGTGACTCATTGTGTTTACTTGTTTTTGTGATATGGTGTTTGCAAATTGTTGGTGAAGTTGCTTTTCTAAGCAAGGTGAAGGTAAATGGGCATTTAATGAAGTATATTGAAGTTCACTTACCTTGGTTGTTTTGGAATTTAATTTGCTGATAGTCATTAATGAGGGTTGACTTTCTAAGATATTTTGGTCAAATGGTCAACATTCAAGATTTTTAGTGGGAAAGTACTTTGGTCAATATACTGTTTGAGCTTTTGATTGAAAGTACTGCTCCATTCTTTATGGAAAGTACTGCTTGGTGGTATTAAAAGGGTTCGCTGACGTGTCAGATACTGTTCCAACGGTCAGATTTGCGGCTAACAACCTTTCGCAAGATATGGGATATTTACTTCCAAAAATAACGGTAAAATCATTAATTAACCGTGATTTTTTGTAATCTTATCCTTATATAAACCTCATATCTTTTCCTTTTATTCACCTATTCACCTTTATTCACTCATCCTTACTTTGCATCGAACATTACTTTTCTCACTCTCACCCTAATCATTATGGCTAATCGACGTACCATCACCAAACACAACATGATCGCAAACCTTGAGAAAACCCAAGAAAATCTTGATTTTCATGGTATCAGTGACTTTCTCACTAGTACCAACATCTGTTACTCCATCCTTGTCAACCCCGAGATTATTGGACCCTGGATTCAAGCTTTTTGGGATACAGCCACGTCACAGATTGAAGATGGATAGGATATCATTACTGCTACAGTTGCTGGGAGAGCTATCCGTGTTACAGAAGCTTCAATCAGGGAGGTTTTATTATTTGATGATGCAGGAGGCTCTGTTTTGTTTGGGAAGCAAGCAGTTTGGAACACACTCAGAGATATTAGGTATGAAGGTTCTTTGACTAAGCTTACTTTTCAGAAGGATATGGTTAGTCCTCATTGGAAATTTCTTATTCATGTTTTACTACACTGTTTGAGTCCAAAGAGTACTGCTTGGGATCAGTTCAGTCATTCCATAGCTTCTGCTTTTATTGGTCTTATTACCAATCAGCCTTTCAATTTCTCATATATGATCCTTGAAGGTATGCTTACTCATATTCAGGCTGGAAAACCTTTTCTTATGTACCCTAGGTTTGTTCAATTGCTTTTAGAAAATCCCCTAGATGGTATACCTAAATCTCAGGATTATGTACCTACCATTAGGATGCAACCTAAAGTTTTCACTTTTATATCCAATAAGGGAGTTAATTTTTCAGGAAGAAATACACCTCTTAATGCTTATATGTTAGAGGTAGCTCAAGCTGTTAGGGATGAAGAAGACAATAGTGGTTCTGCACATTCTACCAATGATGCTCCATCTGCTTCTGCTGAGCATTCTGCTTCAGTACATACCCCCACACCACCTATTGTTTCCCCTCAGCATGTTGTTTCAGGTGAAAGGACTCTCTCAGTCACAGCTTCTTTGGATACACCTGCTTCTGCTCAAGGTACTTCTCCACAAAGTACTGATCCTCAAGGTACTGCTTCAGAGGATTCACAAGTACCTAATCCCAATGATTATACTTCCACAGGTGGGTTTCAAACACCTGGAGGAGATGAGGGAATTAAAGGTACTGAGAGTACTTCTGATTTGGCTAAGGAATTGGAGAAGCTAAAGTCCACCGTTAATGCTCAAGCTGCAGAAATCAAACACCTTAGAAAGAAGTTCAGAAGATTGAAGAAATTTGTTTGGCCTCTTGTTCAAAATTTTCGGCTTTATGTGAAAGAAAAGAAGCAGTCTCAGAAGCCACAATCTAAAAAGAAGAAGTCTAAGTCCAAGAAGAAGCATAGGAAATCATCATCTATCAAATTGGGGAGGAATCAGGATGAGAATTTGGATAGATTTGATGATATGGTTCAGGAAAAGAATGATCAAGATGAAAATGTTGCTCAAAATAGTACTGAAAGAAAAAGTGGTGAGACAGAGCAAATTAATCTTGAAGTTGAGCATGAGAATGTAAAAAGTGGTGATACAGAGGAAATTGATTTAGAAGGAAATAATGTTCAAAGTACTTTTGTTGAAAATACTGTTGTGCAAGGTACTGCTGAACAAGATATTGCTGTTATTGGAACTTCTGTAGCTGGACCTTTTATAAAGTATCATGAAGATGAAGCTGGTCCTTCCACTTTTTTACAGCTAGAAGAAGAAAGAGTACATACTGCTAGTGATGATGAAACAATTGCTCAGGTTATGATGAATTTAAGAAGACCTACTGGAGGAATACATATATCTGAGCCTGCACAAAAAGATGATGAAAGTACTTCTGAATCAGAAAAACTAGATCCAAAAGATAAAGGGTAAGGAATAATGGTTCAGAAAGATATTAAGAAGAAGAAGAAATTTTCTATTGCTCAGATTAGAGAATTAGAGACTGCAGATGATTTAGAGCTTGCTAGAAAGCAACAAGCTGAATATGATCCTGAGTATTTGGAAGAAGTCAGTAGGCCAATTACAAAGAAGTCTATGACCAAAGCTTAGGAAAGGAATTGGATGATGCAATTCTTAAGAAAGAAGGGATACAAGAATTTACATAAACAAAGGTATCCAGAAATAAAAGCTTTATGGGATAAAGTACAAGAAGATATCAGAAGAGAAGTAGAAAGTTTTGTTCCCATGGAAGTTGATAGAAAGAAGAAATTAGAAGATATCAGAAAAGAAGCTGAGCAAAGGAGATTGAAAAGAAAGAAATTAGCTGAAGATGATCAACTGACAAAAAGGCTGAAGTTAGTTCATGAAGATACAGTTGATGAACTCAGAAATTATTTCAGAGTTGTTGATTTTGAGAACAAAAAGATTGAAGATTCTGGAAAGAAGTCCAAGATAATCTCATTTTCTGTGGTTGAATCTGAAGAGGGAAATTATTTTATGATCCACAGAGAAGATGAAAGCTTCACAACATTCAACATGTTATGGGATTTGTTGCACTGTATCACAAGGGCAGATCTTTATGACTTATATGTGCAAGTGCAGACTTACTATGCAGAGAATGAAGCTTTAGGAGTAGGATTAGTTTTGCTTGGAGACTTATTTACCATCTGGGATACTGAAGAAACAAGTGTTGATCCTCTCTGGAATGATCAAGAGAATTGGGAAATAACAAGATGGAGATTCTTTGATTCATCAGGAGTTCATACACTAGAGATGGAAGATGGTACCATGATTCACATGTTGGCTGAGAGGAGATATCCATTGATCAAAGAAATTATGCTCAGAATGCTGGATCATGGAATGGAACTTGAAGATGAATCTGAAGTAGCTTTGGATGTTATCAAGCTATTTATCAGATGGGTCAAGTCTTAAGAGTAATATTGTATAATACTGGTATCATTTGTTTTGTAAAATAAAGTATTTTTCAAAGTACTGCAGAAACAAACAGTACTTTATCAAAGTACTGCTTGCTGATTTATACCAGTATAAGTCCTTTAAAATAAAAATAAAATGTTTTGATGTTTAAAAGAAAAGGAAAAAGGATTTGAGAAGCAACACATGGTGTTAGTATTTATACTACACAACAAATGGTAATCAACTCACCATGTTTAACAGACAAGAAAGAGTTTGACTCATCATGAGGGTACGACTCTGATGTGATAATCAAATACGTTGATGGTTGATAGTTTACCAAAAACTAGGTTATCAACTCACCATACATCCAAGTGATCAAGAGTTGGCTAGTCCATAGCAAACGGCTTATGGTAAAGACATATTAAATCCGTTGATAGCTGATGATTTGCTAAAAATCATAATTTTCAATGATTCACCTCTCACAGGAGTTAACACACCTGGAAGTGATGAGAATAGTATGAAACTTTTAAGATTTGATGATCTTTGTACCAAAATGTTGCTGAGTTGCTGAGAAGATACCATGGAAGATATGATGCTGATGAAGAGTACTTTGACATATGACAGATAGAAGAAAAGGAATAAAGAAACAATCTTTCTGAATAATTAAAGATTTGAAGATTGAAGATAACAAAGAAACTTGAAATCAAGCAAGTAGAGTTCAAGTTAGGGGAGGATTATTGGGATATGAAATATCAAAGTACTTCTGGATGTCAAAGTACTGCTGCATGAAGAATAAAGTTAAAGTACTGCTGAAGGATAAAGTTAAAGTACTGTTGTTATTGAAGAATGCTTAAAGTACTTCGAAGGAAACAAGGACTGATATGCAATATTAGATAAGGATTAATGGGTAATATTAAACGAATATTCTAGAATTAGTTAGGGATAATGACTTGTCGTTCAAGGATTACATGTTGTAAACCGACTTAAGGTTATCTATATAAAGATCCTTAAGAGGTATTAGTCGATATAAGTTTTACAAGTCTTAGATACGTTTAGAAGTCGATCAAGGTTAATAGTTAGGGATTGTTAGTGAATCTGTGTAACAAAGCAGGTTCAAAGTTTGGTTAATATAAAAGTTCTTCTTAAGCTTTGTGTTAGTAGATTCCGCATACTTTACAAAGTAAAACAGTGTTTCAATATTAATAGTGTTGAGTTTACTCAATATTTTTAAACCTTTACAAGCTACAAAGTAGTTTGATCAGAGTATATCGATCCAACAAGAAACAATCTCCATCAGACTTTCATTCAAGATGTTTGGATAAACATTTGAAGCACGTGAAAGTTCCACACCGATGAGATATACAGACCCTGGCTCAAAAGAATGATATATGGAAATGCCGGGGTCAAAGATAATATCTTCATTCCCGAAGGAGTGAAGAACAGGAGAAGCTACGGGATAGGTGAAAAAGAGAAAGAAAGTCATGATGAAGATCATGACCAACTCATCGTCACCTATAGGAGAATTCATAATATCATGAATTTCATCTTTTAAGCTCGTTTGATCAAGACATATCCCGGGTGTGTCTAGATCAAAGTAGAAGTTATCATATTTCGACGGAGATATGATATGAGTGAGTTTACAAGAGAACTCATCAAATGTGAATAAATCATATTCTGGATTGATGTGCGTGAGTTCACATGAGAACTCATCAAAGGTAAATGATTCATAATCGGGGAGAGAATTATGAGAATGAGAAGTGGTACTGCCACTAATCTTCTCTCCCATAGGATCAAAAGTAAAGGCTTCAAATTCCGGTATAGGGTCATCGAATGGAATGTCACTATCCTTAATAGGGATAGGAGATGAAATAGGTTTCTTATTGAAAGCCTCGATTTTAGAAATGAGGAAATTGACATTCAATAATGTTGCACGAAGTGCTTCATCTTGGATTTCAGTGTCAATTTCATCATTCTCTTCTTCTAAGCTAACTAGCTCATAAGGTAACTCTTCCACATAAATGATGTCCCCACAAGATAAAGAATCATCATTATCAGAATCGGAGAACATCTCAACCTGATTAGTTGGGAAGATAAGAGGAGGAGGGATATCACACATATGATCAAGAATTCCCTGTGACTCTCTTGGGATTGGGACAAGGTCCTCAACACTAGACTTTATGAATTCGTCCGATTCCTTTTCAGGAATAGTGTCAAGATGCTCGTCCCCCATGCTTAGAGAGTGAGTGGGAACCTCGGGTGTGATAACAACAGACTGAGGGAGTTTAGAAGTACTAGCAGTTATGGAATCTTCAAGTTCCATTTGATCAACGGCTAGTGACTTTGTCACATTATTTTCTCCCTAATTATCCATGGAAGGAATCACAACTGACGAATCTGATGAATCTTTTTGAATAATAACAATGTTATCTTCATCATCATCACTGTCATCATCGTCCTCATATAGAGCAGCATAGCGAAGATTGGCACGTATTTTAGCTGTTCTTTGCTCAGCAAGTAATTCTTCCATGCTTTTTCCAGAATCTCGTTCTTCAGCAAGTAATTCTGCGACAGATTTATCACGAGAATTTTCAATGAGTGGAAATTGTGGGGGTGTGGATGTGTCAAAACCGGAAGGTTGACATTGATCATCATTATGAGGACCCCCACAATATACACAAGAAGAACTTGGATCATGGCGAAGCGAAATATTAGCCAACTCCTCCTTAAGATCTTTAAGTTTCTCAAGAACATCTATATAAGGGTCTTGCTGGATATGAGGAGTTGCTTGAATCATTTGGCACTGTAGAGGTGTGTCTTGAAACGGATAGTCGTAATCGTTACAAGGAAATGGATTCCTTGTTTGACAATCAGAGCTAAAGTGTGGACCTCCACAGTACTCACAACAATTGAACTGATGTGGCTGTGAGTCATAATTGTTATTAGAAAACTGCTCATAGACAAGCGTGTTTCCTGATTGACAATCAGAACTGTTGTGTGAACCACCACAATACTCACAACAGTTAAACTGCTGAGTCTCATGGTGTGGAAGCTGATGGAATGAATCAGTCATGTCAGGGTAGGAATAGGGATTCTGGTTATAGACAGACCCGTTTCCTGACTCTGCCATGCCACAACTGGGGCAATTACCACCATTGTAAGGACCTCCACACCATTGACAATCAAGATGGTGAGGATAAGACATAGAAAGAATCAAAGGGTTTTGGAGGGTAAGAAATGTAGAATCAAAAAGGTAAGAGGGTAAAGATGGATATTTTTGGGATTTTTGTGAAACATTTTATAAGAAAGAAAATCTTTTTGTGTTTTTTTTTGTGTTCGTTGAAAACTGATTTAAAATGTTTTCGAAAACAGTTTTGTATATGATAATAAGATAATATGAACAAAGGTGGATAAATATACAAATGGATGAATTCCAAAATCACTAATCAGAAAAACTGTTTAGAATACGCGCACAACCTCCCCGGCAGCGGCGCCAAATTTTGATTGGTCCGAAACAGTCAGATAATTATCAATCAACCACTTGTGAATGGTCAACCATAATAGTCAAACAGCTTAAACCAATGCATCCGTGGAATACAGTGTTTCCCCGGGTCGTTATGTCCCGATGAGGTGTGGATGGTATAAAAACGGGTTTGTGATCGGGTGAATTTGAATGGGAAAAAAGATAAATGTGAGTGAGTGATTACACTAAGGTTTTATAAAACAAAATATCTTAAATAAGCTATTAGAATGATTACGTGAAACCTAATTATCTAAAAACATTTTAAAACCTAAAAACGCGTACGTTTAATTTAAATCTACGTAAACGTACGAAACAAAAACAATTTTAACTATAGTAGGAATTTGCATGCCTTAGGGGCTTAAATGCAAATTAAATAAACTTAAAATATTTATTTTATAATTACTAACTATTTAATTAATTATTATTATTTAATAACTAATTACTTATTTAATTAACTAATTAAACTGATTTAAATTATTACAAATACTAAAAAGACTTAGATAATTAAGAAGATTTTTATAAATCTAATTAACCATCACAGGAATCCTAAAAAATTATAAAAAGTTGATTTTATATATTTTTGAACTAATTTACTAATTATTATTCTAATTATTAATTAATTACTAATTAAACTAATTAAATTATAAAAACTAGAAGATGAATAGTAAAAATAATGGAAAAATTTCTAAAATTGTTTTATAACTTATAAATGCTAGGAAAAATATAAAAACTAGGTATTACTTTAGAAAAACTAGTTTTGCTATTTAAAACTTAATTATTAATTAATTATTAATAAAACTAATATTAAATCTAATTAATAATAAATGACATGGTAAAAATCTAGAAAAATTTCTTAAATTACTTTAACATAAATGAAAATTAAGAAAAATATAAAAATGCAACTTACTTAATAAAAAGCTAAAAATGAAAATTAAAAAGATAATTAATATTAAATAGAAACTATCACTTATCTTAAATTTGGTTTTTCTGGATTTTTCTTTTACAAAACTATTTTGTACCTAAAAACATTAAACTTTTACAAAAACAACTTTTTTAGAACTTGAAAATAAGCACTGTGGATGCTTATTTGCACCACAGTTGACTTTGTTTGACCAAACAAAGAAATAAGCTCAAATGGGCTTATGTGGGGTCCACAAAGGGTGACTCTGGTTCCAATGAGTTAAGTGAACATGTTTAAGCAAGATTCAAATGAATAAGCTTACAGGATAAGCCAAAAGACCACAATAAGTACTTGCTTATTTGGAAACTGAGACAGAAATGGGACACACTTGGGAAGTGATTTCAAGTGGGGTCCACTGACCTTAAGCTCAAAGGCAAGGCTGCAATGGGGAGCTAGCAAGGTGGTGAACACCAAGGAACGAAGAACCACCACTGGGGCCCACTGAGGTGGCCACAATCAACCACCAAAGTGGTGGTGGTGACTGGGTGGTCTAATGCACAGGGGAGTTTGCAGCCCTGCAAGTGACTTTGAAGGAGTATAACTTGCACACAAAAATTCACAAAAATCTAGTAAAGATGGAATTCAGTAGTTTAGCTGGTAGACTACTACTCCTAGAAAGTACAAGTCTTAAAACTCAATACAAAACTCAAGAAAAATCTCCCTAGATTTGGTAAAACTGAGAAATTGATAATTTGACTTTTTCTATTGTGATCATACTTTGACTTTAATGACTTTTAGTTTGATCCTAATGACTGATAAAGATATATTAAGCTATTCTAATGTGAAAACAAGCTATTACAATAACTATTTCATTGATATGCAAGATCTTGGATCCTAAGAATCCAACAGTGAACATATAAGAATAAATCAAAGGTAGTATTGACTTTCTAAAGAAAGACCACTGGTTCTTTTGACTTGTGTGTTCTTATAGGACCTAGTGTGACTTGTTACAGCAAAGAACAAAATCAAAAACAACCTAGAATACAGTTAAACCAGATGATCCAAATACTACTTTAAAAGCATGATTTTAAGATTTTCAAAGCAAAACTCTGATTTTGATCATAAAACTGGTTCATAAAGACTTAACATGATATAATAAGCTAGTATGAGCACATAAGAACCAATCATAACAACTAGAACACTTGAATCATATAAAAGCTATTTTGACTGTGGAATTTAAAATATGAGCAACCATGAACTAAGATGAACAAGCAAGTGATATTAAGCTATATATGAATTAACACATATCAAATAAACATGAAAACACAGAGATAAAAACATTTAGCTTAGTCTACAGTACAAATGCCAAAAAGTTGGAAATAAGGCTTACAAATGGTTCAAGCTGAGAACTAATGTACCAAGGATCAAAACACAACCTATTACCTCCCCTTAGGCACTAGTAGCAAGAAATCCAAATTTCATCATTCTCCTTGCTTTCTTCTTTCTTCTCTTCTGATTTTTTATTTTCCAGCTATTTTCTTTGATTTTTTTTATTGTTTTTGTGATTAAACTCTAAAGTGGATTTTAAGGTTCATAAAGCTTACAGAAGCTTTGTCAGGGCTTATGTGATCTTATTTGAGTCCTTGTAATCAACTAATAACAACATTTATCAAACTTGAGATTTTTGAGTAAAAATGAGCAAAAACTGAGATACACACTGAAACTTAAATTTGATTACTGAAAAAGAGTTGAGATACATTAAATAAGCTTAATACATGATCTTTAACTTGAAAATTACATTAAAAAGGAACAATTACACTATAACGACACTAAATTATACTACCTAATCTAATAATTCTTCCCCTCTGCTTCTCTTCTTCTTATAAGTGATTTGTTTGGCTCAGTGGGTCCCACACATCATTTCCCAGCAATAAAAACAGCCATTGGATGGCTTCTTTCAATCTTAGCCGTGTATGCATTTTTGGCGGGAAATATGGATAAGGTCAATTGAGGGTCTGTTTTGAGTGTGAAAGGCTAGGGTAGGGTTGCAGGGTAGGGTAGGGGTGGTGGAGGTGATGGGTGAGAGTGGTGGACAAGTTGGGAGCAAAACAGTGGGTGGATGGTGGTATTGATGGTGGTATGTGGTTTCAGTAAGTGAGGGAGAGGGAAAAGGGTGGGTTTGACCCATTTGACCCTGGTAATAATAAAAACGGGAGTGGGCTTGGTGTGTTGGGCCAGGGTAAAAAGAAAGGGTGGGCTTGGTTTGTTTGATGGATTGAATTTGGTTTTGTTTTTTATTTATTAAGGATCCGTTTGGTTTAAGTTACATAAGGACCAAAATTGTAATTTATTCAAAGTTTGGGGGGGCTGAAGTGTAACTTCTCCAAAGCTTAAATAAGGACCAAACTTGCCAAGATTGAATAGTACAAGGGCCACTTTTGATAATTTCCCATTTTTTTATATCCGGGGACCTTTCCTGCCAAATCTTCAAACTCCAGGGACTAAACATGTAAACTCACTAAACTTGCCACCAGAGGACCATTCCTACCATAGAAGATTAGTATAAGGACCAAAATTAATTTTCTCAAAGTTTTTACATCACAGGGACCATTTTTGTCAATTTTCAAAGTTGAGGAACTAAACTTGCAATTTTGTGAAACTTTGTACCAAAGGACTAAATATGTAACTTTGTGATTTAAAAGGACCTTTGGTGACTTTTTCATTTTTTAGAATAACCAGGGACTAGTTTTGACAACTTTTGAAACTTGAGGGACTGAAATTGCCAATTATGCAAACTTTGTTCTTTTTTTTATCTGTTTTTGATTATTTTGCATCTGAAACATATAAAACACACTTTTGGGATAATTTCAGTATTTTGATGCATATTTGAGTGTTTTTGGATATTTTGGCAGTTTAGATTGGTATAAAATGATGAGTATTTACACACTCATCACTAACCTAGATAATAACTATTCCCCGGGCTGCGGCGCCAAAAACTTGATGCGTGAGAATTGCACCAGGCTTTACCTCTAGAGGGATCTCGAGAAGCTTATAACCCCCACCAGGCAGTGTACCTGATCGATGTAGTATAGTATAACTAGATTTTAGGCCCGCCCCGATGGGGCGGCTAGCTTTAGATATTTCGTTATACGATAAAATTAATAGTAAACTTTGTATGAACGTGTAACTTAATCAATGTAATTTGGTATTAACATATATATATACATGTGCATGTAACTTTAGCCATAAGCACTTGAATATATGCATTCGAGTACCTCTATATGCACCATATGCATGTATAGTATTTGTATGTTACGCCAATTTAAACAGAATCTTGTACCTCTTGGTAAATAAAGGGTATGTACCTTCATTATTTGTAACACAGAAATCACTAACAATATAGCACATGCCCTTAATCAGTGATTCATCGTATTTGTGCATATCACTTGAATGTTATGTGGTTAGACTTAATAATAACTAACCTTCTCATTTTGCATAACACATCAAAGACTGTTAACCGGATAATGTTTTCCAGAACGATATGAAAACCATTTGCTTACACATCTAACTTTCAATTTTTTGTTACTCATGATAGGATCGACATCACACAAATAAATTTAATCCTTGTTCATGTTCCTGATTTTCTTACAGTGAATGTTGTAAAATAAATTGAGAACAAATATATAGTAGAATATATGATTGTTTGTATTTCGGTTTAAAAATTTAAAATCATCTATTCTTTAATTAGGAAATGATATTTAAGTTTTTAATTAAAAAAATTGAGATAATTGCGAAGTATAATTTTGATTGTTGTCATCATTTGAATTTTAATGTAATTCATATAGTTCCTGATTTTTAGTGAAATTCAGTTTAAAATACATTGACTTATATGATATATTTAAGAGTTAAATGCAATAAATAATGGAAAGTGCGAATTAAGCTTCATCCAATATCGGGTAATAGAGAGTATAAGTCTGAAGAAACATGATATACCTAAAGCAGAGCAAAAACAGAGGACTTTTTATCATATGAACCTTTCATGCAAAGTTGAGAAATTCATTGCAATTTACTTGAACATGGTGGTAACACAACAAACATACGCTACTTTGTATACAGAATGCACTTATGTATATGAGTTATTGTAGCTGTTTATTTGTAAATTCCATGAACAATATTTGAGATAACTGAGTTTATAGAAAGCATATTTATATTGAAATCAAAAGAAAATGACAATAAACATTCAAATCTTGAAAAACAAAGTAAACTAACAGTTAAACTTATGTGTTTTTTCTTGATCAAATGCTAAATGCATATTGTCATAGTCAATTGTTTCCACATCGTCTTCATCAGAAACCTCTTCTGCTTCCTCAAGTTTCTTTTTTTTTAACCTTCTTTGGGCTGCATTTAGCGCATTTGGTTTAGATTTAGTTCTTGTTTTTTTCTTGTTGAGCTTTACAAAATCCTTGAACTTCTTCTTCCTAAACTGAGATAGCTTTCGTAAATACCACACAGCAGGATGTTCTTTGGAGGTCGCTGCATCATCTTGTCTATCATGATGGTTTCCTTCTAACAAACAATTTGAAAATTATAATATTAGTAATGATAATAATAGGATGATGTTAATTGAAAATAACTACACACATTAACATTATATCAATGGAATGTTTGTCCACATTATGTACCATGTAAAACATGTATAAAAAAATTATAAAAAAACCTGATGATTCAACTGATTCTTGCATATTCACTATCGGATCCATGAGCAGTCTTCTATGCTGGTTAAAATATGTTTTTGATTTATGAAATGATGTAAAAACGTATAAGATTTATTGCCAAAATGGTGGTTAGTTGACCAATTTACATTAAATATGGAATTTGTAAAGTTTAAGTTTGAATGCAAAACATTAAAGGTGTACACATATTAATATGTTCATCATTTCCTAAAAATGGTTAAAGTTTGTTACTAAATGGATTTAAAGTTACAATCTTATTTAAATTATTTGCTGAACATTATATATATATATTATGTTGCCCCATTTGTTTAGATTTATCTTATGAAGGTTATGATATGTAAATTATGGTTGTTTGTTTTATTTTACAATTCATTAGTTATCTAAATATTCTTATTGTTTCTATGATTTAGTATCATCTACAATGTTAAATGTTGTTTTGGTTTTGATTATGTACATTGAAAAAAAAAAGTTAAAATAACATGGACTAAGGTTAAATTTAGATAATAACTTTCAACATACACTGACACTAAACATGTTTGAAAATTTAATACTTATAAGCAATTTAAACAAAGATTGATAAGTTCATTAAGATAATTGGAAACATGTGGAGATAAATAGTAATTATTCGGATGATGCATAACATTTGAATAACATATAAATCTTTATTCTCATTCATCGCTATCAGAACTTTTGTCGGTAGTTGCATCAATAATATTTTCATCATCAATGAAACTATCAAACTCATCCGTAGCTTGCTCATCAGAGACTTCATTGTCAATAGAGTCTTCTGAATGAATTAGATCACCATATTTTTCATTCATGTCTTCCTCACTTTCTTTGAAATCTTCTTTTGCCTCATCATCAATTAAGTTATCATAATTTTGTGTCATATTTATGGTATCTTCATTTTCATCATCAGTTGGCTCATCCACAAGATGATATTTTGGGTTTTTTGAGGAAGAAGTTGCCTTGTCGCTTTTTGAACGTTTAAACTGATATGGCACATCATCTTCAGAATCCTAATTTTGGTTTGATGAAAAATAAAAAGAAACAAAAAAAAATTATTAATAAGTAAAATTACAGTGATAACTTCTTATATCGATTAATATAGTGTAAAGACTTAAAATTTATATGTTATGTTTATACCAAAATATCTTTCTTCTTTGAGGAGGAAGCTGCCTTAGCGCTTTTTGAACGCTTGCACCGAAATGGCACATCATCTTCAGAATCCTATTTTTGATTATTATTGAAATAAAAACAAAAAATAATTAATTAGTAATAAGTTAAACTATAGCGATAATTTGTTATATGGATTAATAAAGTATAAAGAATTCAAATTTATATTGTATGTTTATACCAAAATATCTTTCTTTTTGCTTTGCTCTTGAGAGTCATTGTTATTAGATAACAAATATTCACTCTCATCATCAGAAGAAAGAATGTTAATAACATTGTTCTTATTTTTAGTATCTTCTTTGGTTTGTCTTTCACGTTTTTTTGTTTTTGGGAATTCCTGCATGTTACTTAAATATGTTAGAAATAAAGATACATTTAATAAAAATAAACTTATAATTAACACATACCAAATCATCATCAGAAAGGATAATGACATTCTTCTTAATGGATTCACTTAGTGGTTCATTTTGATATTCTTCATCCTTGAAAGCCTAAAAACGTCCAAAAAATTGGAATAAATGAAGATAAACTATATGATTATATGAATAACAACCAAAAAAATATACACTATACATCAACAAATAATTTTACCTTAGGTGATTTAGGCTGATCCATTAGTGCGGCTAAATGAGATGCAAAAATAGGTTTATGAAATTGATGATGAAGTTTATTGTATTTATAGAGTGGAGATACACAACTATTTTAGGGTATGATATGATTTTTAAAATTTATAAAATGTGGATTGGAGCATATAATAAAAAAGTTGAATGTTTGTTATTTGTATTTTAAGATGTGATTATGGCCAATTTAAGATAATAATCTGTTTTTAAAAATAATGAGATACGATTTTTTTAAATTTTGGATTTGAGCATATCATTCAAAAGTTGAATGGTTGTTATTTTTATGTTAACATGTGATTATTTGCAATTTAAGAAAATATTCGTTTTTTAAATGTAATGAGATATGATGTTTAATTTCAAAATACAAAATTGAAGATTATAACTAATATGTAATATTAGGAAAAGACAATTGTTTTGGGTGAATGTTTAACATAAAATGTCTGTTATTGTACAACTTATAACCATTGGCCTTGAATATGTTTTGAAAATTTAATAAAACTTGTGATATTTTACTTAATTGGGCTTAATTTTCATATAAGTATGGTATAAAAAGTGTTAAAATGATTTTCATTGGGCTTCCTTTTAATATAAGTTATCCATTTATTTTTGTTTAATAAAAATTTCACAAATTGTTTCCTAATAGTATATGGTTTTCCATTTGCTTTATATATAAATTTTATTTTTCACATGGATTCAATGTATAAAATATGGTAACGGACTAAATGAAATTAACAAAGATGAACCAAAACAACTTAATATGATATGAATATAGTTTAGATAACCATGGCTTGCTAAAATTGCAAAAACCAACTTATTACAAACATAAAAGTAAGAAATACTTCAAAACATACGAAACAAAAAACATTAAAAAGAAAATTAACAAAACATTGTGATAAGGAGAAATCGATTATATCAAAACTTGACCAAGAGTTATCATTCTTCGTCACTAACGTTGTGATCAACCATATAATCATTTCCTATCTTTTTGCCAGCCGCACGGAGTTGTTGGATCATTTCATCAGCCTTCTTGACGCAATCCATCATGTTTTTCCAATCAGCATTAAGAACATGCCTCTTCTTAATCTTGTGCCAAATTCCATTCCAACAAACATACCTGTCTGTTAAAGTTATAAAACAAATATGTTCATTATAAATATAAGAATCCCAAAATACATATTTATAAATATTGGTTTTATATAACACAATAAGTATAAAATACCTTCAGGATCATGCTTAGCACGGGTCGGTTTAACCGTAGGATTTTTGTTTGGTGGACCTTGAAACAGAAGTATTTCTTCATCTTTATTGTGTGGATTTGTGATAGAAGAACTGGATGCATCAATATCGGATTGTTTTGGAGGTGAAGACATTGTTGCTAATGAAAACTTGATATTTGTATACTTTTGTGATGTGTGTGTCAAATGGTGTATATATAGTAGTAGATGTAACAATTTGACTCATATAATTTAGGAGTTGATATGGTTAATAATTTAAATGGATATGAATATCACTAAAGATTTGATTTCATACAATTGCAAAATATATTATGATCATAATGACATATAAAATTGAAATTCATAATTAGTTAGAGACAATTCTGATTTTATGTTATAGTAACATAAATATGTTTTCCTTACTAAACTATAATTATTTTGTAGATTAGTAGTTTGTATATTTAAAAAAATAAAACTATCATAAGGTTTGTTAAAATTTTATATGAAATGGTTTTAGAAGGAATATTGGTGTGTTATTGAATTTGATTATACGAAATTATAAATTGCAAATATATATACGATAACTGAATAGACATGAGAATTAAAACTTAAAAACATAATAAAGTATAAATTTGCATTACAATTATGTAAAATTTAAAAGGCATGATAAACTTAAAAATCATAACTTAGAAGTTAAACTTAGGATCCGGCTTGGAAGCAAAAAAAAGATGTGCATTTTCATAATCATAACATCCATCGTCTTCATCATCAGTAACGTTTTCACAATCATCATCACTTGCATCTTCAAATAAATGCATTCGCAGCATCGAAGAAAGTTGCCTCTCATGATCTTTACCCAATAGCAAACGCCTTTTCCGTTGTGCTTCTTTCTCATTTTCAGCTTCAAGTTTTTGTCGTTCCTTCTTATCAGAAACATCAGCTTTATAAGCCTCCAACTCTGCTTCATAATACCACTCATCAGGTTCCCATACATATGCCACTTGAAGGTTGTAAGATTCAACTCCTGTTACATACATAAATGAGGGTTAGAAAAAAACCACACCTTCCAAATTGTGTCTATTTTAATAACAAATGTAAACTTTAGTAATTATTAAGTAATGTATATTGGAAGTTCAAGAAAAAATAATACCTTTATTTGGTTCCGAATGTTTTTCTTCGGTGTTATCCAAATGTGCTTCATTCCTTTATCTTTTTGTTGAGGAAGACATAGTTATCAACAACAAAGCTCGAATTGCAGTATGTAAAAGTAAATGAGAATGGTTTGCTTGTATTGAAATGTGGAAAAAATACATACATCAAGATGAATATAAAGAGTAAGATTAGGCAACTGAAAAGACATGAACTTATGTTTTAGTTTACATTACCAATAAATATTTATAATGTATTCCCACACAATTAAAACCTTTTACATTGTAATTAATGTATTCCCACAGAATTAATATTTACTATGCATCTTTCTATCAAGAGCATCTACATAATTGTCACAAAGCTCTTTGTTAATAGCCCTTATCTGATTAACATTTAATAAGTACGAATGAAATCCAAAAACATATTTTCATACAAAACATAAGAATTACCTGCTCGTAAAGAAGATATTCCTTTTGTGATTTTGATAATTGCCCATAGACCTTTTGTGTAATCTTCTCTGCCACACGAATAGACTGGTACACATAATAATGTCATCATACTACTCTCCGGATTTTCTAAAGTTATAAAAAAGAAAAAGAAGTTTACCTATAAATGGCACTCAACTAACTCTGTGGCCTTTGAAAGCCTAACTTACGCGTGTGTTTTTGTTTCCGTCTCTCACATATGTTACCACAAGATAAATTTCACGCCCCTGAGTAACTACAAAAAACAACTATTGTGAACATTTCTTCCATTTATTGAATTTGTAAATAAATAGTACTCAACACAACAACTAACCTGACTAAATATGGTCAATTCAAGTTTTTCCATCAGTGTCATCATACAGATCCACTGTTTGGCATGCATCTTCAATATCAAGAAAACATGTCACTGGATTCTTATTGATTGCCAACACCCATATGTAGCCATGTTAACGTACACTTGATATACAGCCAAAAAATAGCCTTTCTTTTATTCATGTAGAATAGAACCGCACTGATTTTTTTATACCTCAAGAACTTCCATCATAATATCTTTATTTAATAACCTACTGTGAATGTGTAATATACTCCGTTCATATTGATTTGACCCATTGTAACTTCTTTTACGTATCGTGACTGCATTCCTAATATAACATTTTGGAGAATCCTATCAAGCCGTAATGATTTAAGTAACTTCATCTTTTGTAGTGTTTCCTTGAGCTACATTCTCATAGTGATTCATCAAGTTTATTTGAACTCCCTTCACCGATTCCAATAAAAAAAAGTATCTATATCAAACCTCTCCCGTGTTCTCTAGCATTATCATGTATAGTTTCTCATTTCCCTACTTAATATGGACATCAACAAAAATAGATACTTCCACAAGTATCGTTTCAAATTCTCAAACAGATCAACATTAACAAACCACATGTAAATATAAACAATTATAGCACAATCATGGACTCATGATATACTCGAGATGGATTTCTCGCCATATACTACTTTATGCAAATAATATGTGACTACAGATGGCAATAAAACTTTATGAGATGAACTACTACTTACATCACTCGATTTCACATAAAAAATTGAATGATCTATTTATTCCTATACCTTTTCATATCTAGTTGACTCAGCCTTACAATCCAAATTTATAAGTTATGGAAACTTCTTGAAAAAGGCAAACTACAAATAGTACGATACCTGCTGCACAATAAGTTTAAGAGAGTATACACACTTGTCAAAATTAAATACCTTTAATAACTTGACCTTGACCAATTTTGAAGGTGAATTACTGTTGTCCGAAATCTTTTGTGCTAATGTCACCATGGCCGAGTATTTCAAATAAAAGTCCCTTTCAAGGTGCTTCACTGAAATCAACCATATTTGAATTAGAGGTGAAAATATAAATAGGTGAAAACCATATGATCATTTGATTACCTTTAGTACATAATCATATATATCTGCTAAAGCATACTCAGTCACTCCGGTCATTCTGAATGTCTTCCCACTATTCGTTTGCCCATATGCGAAAATATTCACTGGTACGCAGTCATAATTATGCATGAGCACGTAGACAAAGCCAAAATCTTTATTAAAACAAAGTTCACTCACCATTGTTTTTAGGCATTTCAGCGAACAATTGGTGTTCACGGACAAAACATGATTTGGTGAACGTTATATCAACCTCAAAAAACCAAGCAATGTGTTAACCTAAAACATCAATACTCATGTTTGGATAAACACTTACTCAGTACTGTACCACAAACAGGAAGTGCATATTTCCATCAAGGCTTTTTAGTGCAATTCCAACAGCTTGCCACTCGGAATTCCAGATCGAAGATGTACGCCATCAATGTTCTGTGATATATCAACATTCAACATAAAGTTTTTAGATTTGTTGATGTTATAACGATAATATAGAAACTTAGTGACAACCATTTATCTTATGTAAGTACTTCGATTTATAGATATATAATTAGTACCATGAAAACAATCAATCAGTCAAGAATCCACCAAGACATAGATTAAAACAAATATTTTTAGTATACCTAATTCATCAAATCAACAATCCAATATGAACATGTGTTACAATAATGATTTATAGTTGGAAAAAAAATGAATTATAATAT
Source organism: Artemisia argyi (assembly GCA_030686995.1). NCBI lineage: Eukaryota > Viridiplantae > Streptophyta > Magnoliopsida > Asterales > Asteraceae > Artemisia > Artemisia argyi. The sequence goes on from CM060702.1 coordinate 101,114,966, forward strand.
TTAGTTGAGCCAAAATTCATACATTAATTTTTGTGTTCTACATAAACCCTAAATTTATTTATTCACATAACCATGTTGGGGATGTGAGATAACATTTCCTCGACATGAATCTCCAAACTAATTCTTGAATCGTAATACTAATTGGTGACATGATTTAGGGTTCATGGTGACATGATTATAAAGATTAAAAATAAAATGGAATTGAAATCGATTGTATCAATACCTGAATATTAAGATCTGCAAAAATTGGTATAATTGAATATCATCAACATTGATTATTCGATTTAGGGGAACCCTGTTTTGGTTTCGTGATTTTTTATTAGGGTTTTTTGTTTGGAGATACTGGACAACGATTTGTGGTGGTGTGATTTTGGAGTGTTGCCATTGATTAATTTTTTATAAACGGTTTTGATTTTTTGTTACCATTGAATAATTTTTGTTGTGTTTGATTTTCCGGTGAGGGTTTGTTAAAGGAATGAGAGGATATTATTGTGTGTGTGTTTTCTTTGGATTTGTTGATAAGCTGCAAATGATATGGGGGAAGGAATTCCGACCCAAATTGCCTCCAAAAAATCTACGGCTATTAGATTTTAGAGATGCCACATGTCAGTTGATTAGTATTTTTGAGGGAGAAATAATAGGACAAGCTTCCTTTATAAGGGAGGTAGATGACAAGTACCGGGGGATTGATCGTTCAACTTAGGAATAGTGTCACTAGGATTAGAAAACCTAAATTCTAGGTCTAGAGATGAGAGATGATTCTTTTTGTATTTTTATAATTTTACAAAAGCAATTAAAAATCTCGGTTTTGAAGGAGTTGGGCGGAATTAGTTGCTAGTCAACTAACCCAATTACTAAGATGCAATCAAAATGAAATACTAAAAATGAAAATAAACTAAATTAAGAGAGAGGTGTGAGCAATATATGGGAGAATTGTGTTTACTTAGATTTCACTACTCCCTAGATATCTTTTACAGATTAATTACTTGTTACAGTTGCGTGGATGACGGATTGTATTCCTTAATACCATTCATGGGGTGGCGTACTTACTTCCCCAATCCTATAAGCTCCTACTTCACTCCTATGTCGAGCCGGCTAAGAATCTCCTAACATGGGATCACTAGAATTCGCTCATGCATTAAATACAATCATAAAAACCTAGTACACATCAGTTCATGTTTCTTAAGACGTTCAAGCAAGTTACACAATGGAGATCTGCTAGTTTTCTTAAGCCTAACATTGAAATCATTCATCCATTACAACTATAAACAAGCAATCAACCTATAATTAACATCTAGGTTTCATTACATTTAAGCAAACACATGAAAGATCTAGCCTAGCATGTTAAAATCAAGACAAGCATAAGATAAATTCAAACAACACATAGACATATTGAATGATTTGAAAGAGGACTTATCTTAATTGAACATGAAAGGTTTCAAGGGGTGAAAACCCTTGAAAATACTGTTACAAACGACCTAGGGTTTATTAGGTTCGACCCTAGTATTCTCCACACAAGTTCCTCTCTAATGAATGAAAAATAGAAAAGTATATATAGATTTTGTTAAGAGTAAATGTCTGACGCCGTCATCTCGCCGCCAAATAAATTCTCGGACTTCCTAGATCTGGGTTTGACGCCGTCACGTGTTGTCCATCTTCAGGCCGTCACAAATTTAACTCTTGACGCCCTTCTCTTGACGCCTTCAGATTTTCACTGGGTCGTCATGGATTTTACTCCTGACGCTGTCACAATTTCCTTCTTGACGCCGTCAGGTACTGTTCTCAGCATGGAAAATTAAGTCTTTTCCGTTTTCTTCACTTTTATGCTCCAAAAATGTCCAAAACGCTTCCTTTTCCACAATTCACTCCTAAAGTACCTAAAATCACAAAAGGAACGATTTAGGGCAATATTTGATCAAATAAATTCAATTCTGGGCTTAAATGACCCCCTAAAAACGGTTCATTTTTCGCCTCATCAGTCTCGGTCATTACATTTTGTAATAGGCTGCTTAAGTATTATTTATGTTTATGTTTTAGTAAATGGGCAACATGTAAAAGCCCATAAGGCTTACAAGCCCACATTTTGATGATGAAAGGGACTAGGTAATATTGCCCTAGTTTCCCTCCTATAAATACAAGGCTTATGTAGCCTTAAACTTTGTTGGTGATTTTGATATTCTAATGAAACTCTTGCTTTTATAATTCTCTCATATCTTGTAATCAACCAATCCTTATATCTATCTCATTCTTTACTTGTGTGATATCAATATGGGCACCTAACAAGTGGTATCATTCGCCTAATAGAAATTGAAGTGTTGTTTATTTGGTTAACGTGGGGTTTAGGTGTGTTTTTCATTATATTTTTTGCATTTTCTTTGTTTATATCACTTAATCTTGAAGCTTGGACAAGTTTCAAGGTTGATATAGTGATTAGAAGCTTAGATTTTGCATAAAGTTTTGATCTTTCATAGTTTTTAGTACTTTTTCTCGTTGTTTCTTAAGTTTTATAGCTTCTTTGATATTAGAATACTAGTCTTTGGTACCTAAGACTTTCATATTTAGTGTTTTCTAAGTGTTGGGGAAGTTATTTGATCTAAAGAAACTCATTTCTAAGCATTTTTCTTCAAAAAGTAGTGATTTTTACTTGTTTCTGGTCACTCTACGCATAAGATTAGTGGAACAGTACAATCTAAAAGCTGTCAACAGTACTTCTTGGTCTCCCTACGCATAAGATTACTTCTTACGCATGAGTTTTGGTGTAAAACCCCATTTCTACGCGTAATAGAGCATTCTACGCCTAAGATCTATGCTGAAGTTACATTCTACACCTAAATTCTACGCATAAGTTACTTTCTACGCCTAAGTTCTACGCAGAAGTCATTTCTTACGCGTAAGTTCCTGAAATCTACGCAAAAATTTCTTCTCAGGTTCTCTCTTCTAGCAAAGGTGACTCAGTACTTCCCTAGCTTGGACAAGTTAGTGGAATACTTCGACTAAGGATATCTTTCAAGCTTGGACAAGTTTAAAAGATTTGTTTGGTTTTTACCTTACGCAAAACTTGCTTTACGTAAATGATTTAATCTTACGCGTAAAAAAGGGAAATCTTACGCATAAACCTTGTGTTTACGCATAACATCACCTTTCTACGCATAACTTTAAGTCTACGCATAAGTCATTGTTTCGCGTAAGATTTCAACTTTGCCCAAGGATTTTGATCTTAACCAAAGGAACGTGCATTTCAATCTTCTACAAAGATCCATCTTTTCACACAAGTGTTTCAATATGTCTCAACCACCGTACTAAAACTTTAACCATCCTCAATAGCAACAGTATCAACAATCACCACAATATTATCAACAACCGGTTTACTCACAACAACATCTTCTCATGCAACAACATCAGATGGTTCCAATGCAAAAATCCTATCCAATGTCACAACAACAAGGCCAACTCCCATCAAAACCGACTCACTGGTTTGACAGGATGTGTGAAGTCATTTCAACTCAACAATCCAGACATGAAGCAGGATCTATTGACACTCCACCAATGCTTACACCGGGTAATTATGTTCAGTGGGCAAGTCAATTCTTAAGGTTTATAGAACTCAAGAAACCCAATGGTAAGTACATGAAACAAGTTATCCTTGAAGGACCGTTTCAGTGGCCTGTTAACTATGTTGGAGGTGACCCATCTGCTGACCCTCTAGTAGCTACAACTGCTGTGCAAGTTCTTGAGTCATATTCAGAAGTGTTGATGCTCAGACAACTGCAAAAGCTATGTGGGAACACGTCCATCTACTTATGCAAGGCACACAACTAAACAAAGAAGACATGGAATCTAAACATTAATTGGAATATACTAATTTCATGATCGAACCAGGGGAATCACTTGAATCTTACTATCATCGTTTCACCAATGTCGTTAACGACTTAGAGAGACATGCAGTACACCTTCCAAGGATCGCTGTCAATACAAAGTTTGTTAGTAGTCTGGGTTCCGAGTGGCAAAAGTATGTGACATTTGTGAGACAAGCTAAGAATCTTCATCAAGATCCATATGGTTTGTTGTATGACTATCTGAAGCACTATGAGTCTGAAGTTGAAAAAGATAGAGCCGCACGAGGAGGATATACACCACCACCTACTTCTAATCCCCTAGCACTCGTTGCTCAATGTCATGCTGCACATCCTCCGATGTCTAATCATGCTTATGTTCCGGAACAGAATTATTTCAATTACCAGCAACCTGCTACCTCACACAAAATGGTCCCATATGAATCATCCTCGCAACACGCTTCTCCTAAACCTGCTCCATATGACAACCATGATAGCATGTACTACTCTAATCAGATTGAAGATGATGATGAAGATGTCAATACGTTGAATCAAGGACTTGCTCTTATCGCTCGTGCTTTTAGCAAATTCTCTAACAAACCAACAACCGTCTTCGTTCTTCATCAAATACAAGGAATCAAGCTGTCATTCAAGATGGTCGAGTTGAGATTCAGAACCGTAATCCTAGACGTTCAGGATCAGGAGGTTATTCTGGAAATTCTGGGTATAGACAAAGATTCAACAACAATAGGGGATTCAGAAACATTTCAGGTGCTCCTCAGAGAAGAAATGACAATGTGGCAAATGGCAATACAGAATCTGGGAATGCGATATGGTGCCACAACTGCAACGAAAAAGGTCATATTGCAACAGCATGTCCAAAACCGAGAACCCATGGCAGTCAGTTTCACAAGCAGGCATTACTAATGGCTCTCAAAGATGAAAAGGAAGGAACTTTCAATGAACAAGAGAACAGTTTCTTCGCTAATGCTTACAACGATGATGATATGGAAGATCTTGAAGCCAATGCAGCCGTGATGCTTATGGCCAACATGCAGGAACATCAGTTGAATGATTCAGGCCCAGTATTCACCACTGACGGTTTGTCCCACATACATGACCTAACCACTTACTCCATACAAGTTAATACATCACCCTCTGCTTTTGAATTAGATAAGGCGCAAGTTGTTCCATCTGAATCATTTTTATCTTCTCAAGAGGAGGAACAATTAGACACAGTTGTAATATTTGATGATGACACTGTCGTTTCATTTTATGATCCTATTGAGCAAGACAAACATGACCATATTGAACAACATGAACCTTCCTTTGATCCAGATCCTGACTATATTTTCATGGCCAAACAACTTCAAGAACAACTTCTTACTACTCACATAATGGACGAGCAAAACCAAGTTCTGAAAGAAACCAATGTAGTTTTGAAAAAGGACATTGAATGTTATAAAATACAACTTTCACATTTTCAAAATGCAGTTCAACGTGAAAAGTGCTTTGAAAAGTCATTTCAGGAATCGTATGTCAAAGAACAAAATCTTCAAAAACAAATGTATGACATAATTGAGTCAAACGGTAAATTGGTTTCCAAACTGGAAAATGAAAAACATGATCTTCAAAAACAAGTTGTATAACTTCAAAAGGAACTTTCAAAAACACAAACAGAGGTGTCAACTTGCAAACATGAATTTTATGAACATAAAGTGCAAAAACGAGAAAAAGAAAATTCTTTAATTGAAGAAAATATCACTCTCGAACGTCAAATAAAAGCATTTCAAAATATCGTTTATAAACTTGGAGAATCTGTAATGACAATTCAAAAGTTTACTTTAAAACTTAGACCCGATAAAGGTTTTGCCATTGGCGATTACAGATCCACTTTTCTTCACACTGCGTTCAAAACAATTCCGAAGCTTTACAGTATGAACCAATTGATGGATAATAATGTTGTGCGTGTTATTGTATATAATACTGAGGAAGAATATGAACTTTAAGAAAAGAGTCGATCAAAAATGAGTCAAGTTGAATATTGCAAACCATATGATTATTCAAAAGTTCCTCACATTTCAAAATCTTTTGTTACATCAACAGAAATACCTGAAAAATCATGGTATGTCACTGAGTCTTATGTTTCATCTTCCAATGGGGCTCCTGTCAAACCCGTGGCACAAGTAAATGGTCCATTACCATCTTCTGGTACTGTGACACCCTTACCAACACGTTGTCGAGTTTTAGACTATTTTAAAACGTTCATGAAAGGCATCGAAAACTTGGAAAACGTAATTGAACATCATTCATAAATAAAAATTGCTACTTTTCAATCAGCTTACGAGCGCGAAAAGCGAGACATTTTTCAAAAACAATTTCTGCTTTTAGTTCAAAATTTGCGTCATTGTGCTACTCGTTGGGAACAGGAACTCCAAAAAGAAGTTAAAGATATGCAAAACATTTTCGCTCTAAATGAAAATGCAATCTTGGTTCAACAACGCAAAAATTGATTTTTGAAAACGGATTCTGATCGACTCTTGGAACAACTTCTCACAGCTGATATTTATACTCTCATTATGAATGATCTCTACTATTCCAGTAATGCTACGGTATTTGAAAATTACTGTGCTGATATTGATTTGCTGAATATGGAAGCTGAGACATTGAAACATAAATATGAAACGTTGCGTCAAAATAGTGATGATGTGAAAAACAAACTTTAAAACGAAATTTGTCAACTCAAACAAAGGCTTGAATGGTGTCAAGCTCAAAGTCTTGAAACAGAATTGCAACTAAAAAGTCAAAATGTTTTAAAAAGCTGTCAACATTGCAATGACAATGATTTTCTCAAAAATAAATATCTTCAATATGAAAAAGAAATTGTGGAGTTAAAAATTGAAAACGTCGAATGGCAACAAAATCGCGATAACATTCGTTATTGCAATGGTTTACTTGAGTCTGATATTCAAGAAAAAAATCACATCATCATTGATTTGAAAGAGAAAATTAAGCTACTTCAAAAAGGAAAGTTTGTTAACACCACAGTGATAGCACCAGGAATGTTTCAAATAGACAAAACAGATAAGGAAAATCATGCTCAAAGTTCTAATGTTAGCTCTTCCACTCCTACAGGACTAGTTTCCCCTAAGAGCGTTTGCAGCCCAAAGCCAAAAAGCGTTAAGAAGACTAAAAAGACTAGGCTCTGGCAATGTAGAAGAGGAACACTAGAAGTGCAAGAAGTAGAAGATCATCTTAGAAACTTGAATAAAAATCGTGTTGCATCTGATTTAGATTCTAATTTGGCAAATTGTAATCAAAATTTTAATGTAACGAATGTTGAACCTTTAAATGTTTTAAATATTAATGCATCTTGTGTGTTTTGTCGTCAAAGTGTGTTATCTGGTGATCATACTAAATGTGTAGCTAATAATCACTTACATCGTCACAAGAAACGTAGATCAGGCATTTTCTATAGGCCCACTACTGCCTCTAAGTCTACCTTAGAAAAAACGCCAACTACCGTTTCAAATGATATTGTAGTCAACCCAAGATCAGAAATCAACAAATCTAGGAACATGCCAAAAGCTAGTACACTTACCAAAAATAAAGCAAAAACTAGTTGGAATTGGCAACGTTAGTTACAATACAAACAAAATTTTAAATGGATTCCTAAACTGTTGAATACTTGTGTTTCTAACCAACAGGAACCCACCATTTCTTCGGGTTCCACCCTTACTTCTGTTCCATCTTTGTCATCTATTTGTGATGCAGGCGGTTCAGATCGTTCTCTGGATTGTTGATAGCGGTTGCACCCGACATATGACAGGCAATCTCAAACGTATAACTAACTTTGTCTCAAAGTTTATCGGAACTGTCAGATTCGGGAATGATCCATACGCTTTAATCATGGGTTACGGAGACTATGTGAATGGGAATATTGAAATTAGCAGAGTTTATTATGTTGAAGGCTTGGGTCACAACCTCTTTTCTGTCGGTCAATTTTGTGATGGGGATCTAGAAGTTGCTTTTCGTGAGAAAACTTGTTTTGTTCGCGATCTACAAGGAAATGATCTGATGTTCGGCAAACGTGGCACTAACCTTTACACAATTTCAATGTCTGACATGATCGCTTCATCTCCTATCTGTCTTCTATCCAAAGCTGAAACGACTAAATCATGGTTATGGCACAAACGACTTTCTCAATTGAATTTAAAAACAATGACTGATCTCGCTCGTCACAAATTAGTTGAAGGCTTTCCAAGATTCCGCTATGCCAAAGATCATCTATGTCCAGCCTGTGAACAAGGAAAAAGTACCCGTGCTCACTTTCCCTCAAAACCTGAACACAGTACTAATCAGGTTTTACAAATGCTTCATATGGATTTGTATGGTCCGATGCGTGTTCAAACGATCAACGATAAACGCTACGTTTTAGTAATTGTTGATGATTACTCTCGCTGGACTTGGGTTTATTTTCTTCGAAGTAAAGATCAAGCTCCTCAAATGATCATCACCTTTCTCACCAAAATACAAGTTCAGCTACGCAACACAGTAAGAATTGTTAGAACTGACAATGGCACAGAATTTAAGAATCAGACTCTAAGGTCATATTTTGAGAAAGTGGGAATTGAACATCAAACATCCATTCCACGAACACCTGAACAGAATGGAGTAGTCGAAAGACGCAACAGAACATTAGTGGAAGCTGCTCGAACGATGTTAATCAATGCTCAATTACCAGATTACTTATGGGCGGAAGCTGTCTCAACTGCATGTTACACTCAAAACCGTTGTATGATCACAAAACGCCATCACAAAACACCATATGAAATTGTTTACAAAAGGAAACCAAATATCAGTTACTTTCATGTATTTGGAGCTCTATGTTATCCAATCAATGATCGTGGTGATCTAGGTAAACTTAAGGCAAAGGCTGACATTGGTATATTTATTGGATACTGTGAAAATTCAAAAGGCTTTCGGATATGGAATCATCATACCAGAGAAATTCAAGAAACAATTCATGCTAATTTCGATGAACTCACTCAAATGGCTTCTGAGCAAAACAGCTTAGGACCCGCATCCAACCGTCTAAACTTTTCGGAATCTTCGGCTGAACCGTTGTCACTCTCCCGTCAAGAAGTGTAAACCTTGTTTGCTCCATTGTTTGATGATACGATTGTTAACCGTCCATCTGAGGCCACACCAAATTCCGCTGCACATCTTGATTGATGAGGCGAAAAATGAACCACTTTTAGAGGGTCATTTAAGCCCAGAATTGAATTTATTTGATCAAATATTGCCCTAAATCGTTCCTTTTGTGATTTTAGGTACTTTGGGAGTGAAATCTGGAAAAGAAGGCATTTTAGACGTTTTTGGAGCATAAAAGTGAAGAAAACGGCAAAGTCTCAATTTTCCAAGTTGGGAACAGTAGGTAACGGCGTCAAGAATAACTTTTTGACAGCGTCACGAGTATTTTTCATGATGACCCAGTACAGAATTGACGGCGTCACAAGGAAGGGCGTCAAGAGTAAAAGATGTGACGGCCTGGAAGACCATAACACATGACGGCGTCAGAAACAGATCAACGCAGTCCGAGAAGTATTTTGGCGGCGAGATGACGGCGTCACCGATTTGGTCTTGACGCCGTCAGACCCTATTTCCTATATATAGTTTTCTAATTTTTACACATAAAGAGAGGAAGTTTTGGAGAAACCCTAAGGCCGAACTTAGTACGAATTTTACAGGTTTTTCAAGGGTTCTCAGCCCTTGAACCCTTTCATGTGTAATTGAGACAAGTGTTCATTTAATTCAATCAATATGTCTATGTGTTGGTAGTCTATATCTTGTTCTTGTCTTAATTCCATCATGCTAGGCTAGATCTATTTTGTGTTTGCTTAGATCTAATGAAACCTAGATGTTAATTATGTGTTGATTACTTGTTTATGGTTGTATTGGATGAATGATTTCGATGTTAGGCTTAAGAAAACTGGCAGATCTCCAAATGGTAACATGCTTGAACATCTTAGGAAACATGAACCGATGTGCACTAGGTTTTATTGGTTGTATTTAATGCATGAGTAAATTCTAATGATCCCATGTTAGGAGCTTCTTAGCCGGCTCGACATAGGAGTGAAGTAGGCACTCATAGGATTGGGGAAGTAAGTGCGCCACCTCATGAATGGTATTAAGGAATACAATCCGTCATCCACACAACTATAACAAGTAATTAACGTGTAAAAGATGTCTAGGGAGTAGTGAAATCTAAGTAAACACATTTTCTCCACTTATTGCTCACAACCTTAGTATAATTTAGATTTATTTTCATTTCTAGTATTTACTTTTAATTGCATCTTAGTATTGGGTTAGTTGATTAGCAACTAATTCCGCCCAAATCTTTCAAACCCGAGATATTTACTTGCTTTCTAAAAAATATAAAAATACAAAAAGAATCATCCGTCATCTTTAGCACTAGTAATTAGGTTTTCTAATCCTAGCGACACTATTCCTAGCTGAACGATCAATCCCCCGGTACTTGTCACTATACTATACTACAACGATCAGGTACACTGCCTGGTGGGGGTTGTAAGCTTCTCAAGATCCCTTGAGAGGTAAAGCCTGGTGCGATTCCCACGTATCAAGTTTTTGGCGCCGTTGCCGGGGGAATAGTTATTGTCTAGGTTAAAATCTCTTTTTATTAGGTCTACTTGCTAGATTCCTTTCTAGTAAGATTTTATTTTTATTTTTAGGTTCTCTTTAGTCTATCTTTTCTTTGTGTCTTTGTTCGTAAAAACCTTTCCATTGACTATTCCGTTAGCCATTATGGAGAACGCGAATCCACCATACTACCAACCATGAAATTCACCCACTCCAAATGACATCTTGATGTTTAAACAACATGAGGATGAACCTATCTATGATGCATGGGCTTGTTTTTAATATTTACTCCGAAAAGTCCCTCATCATAATTTCGATCTGTGGTCCCAAATTGAAATATTTTACCATCGTGTCGACCACTATACCAAAATGGACATTGACCATGCCGCAGATGGGGACCTTTGGGGATTAAGTGTTGATGAAGCATGGGAAACCATAGAGAATTGTGCCAGACTTGCCAAAAAAATGGACAACCCAACAAACATTTTTACGGAGCAATTGATAGCAAGTTTAAGGGAACAGGCAAGAAGATTATTTGGGGATAAGCGTATAGATGAGATAACTGGGCACATGGGGTGGTTTGATTTCACCACAATACAAGCTGAACACATAGGTGACCGTGACACAGGGAATGATGAAGCAAATAACATAAGCTCACAAAGTACCACCCAAGTCCTACCATCATTTGAGGCACACACACCGCCCATGACTTACCCGGAAGAAGTAGAAGAGACTATAGGAACCCCAATAGACGTAGAACCCTTGGACCAAGTACAACTTGAGAATATAGGTTTTAACACTTATAGTGATGACCTTTCTTTTAGTTCTAAGGAAGTTCCTAATTTTTATGAACCGGAGCCTCAACCAAAGTCGTTACCTAAGCTTCCATCTTTAGATGTGAATTTAGGAATTGAAAAAGGTCCCGATCCGCCCATCAAACCATATAGTCCGGGTAATCTTAGGATAAAGGTAGTGGACTCTAATCCTTGTAGAGAGGAAGCCAATAGAGGAGTGGAAAATGACCTTACATGCTTACATCACCCATTTATGACTGATCACAAGACACATTATGGGTTTAAACCGGGTTTATTAGGTCAAGATGGATTCCCAACTAGGAGTCTCTTGAAGTTGATAGAAAATGATCCCTTTCTAGGAGAAAATCTTAATCCACCCATTAACCCGATTGAATTTGTTAAGGTTATGATGATAGGAGCACAACCGTTTGAGCATATAATTCATCCACCACTCTTACCTCATGTGGCATATTTTCACCCTAAGGGTGTGTATCGCCACGTTCACCCGCACTTAATCCTAAGTGTAGGGAAAACCTCCCCTATTTCCGTTAAATAAGGGTAGAGTCGGGCTCGTGACTCGAACAAAAACAAGAGTTATTGGGAGGCAACCCAATCTTTATTTATTTATTTATTTGTTTGTTTGTTTGTTTATTTGATTTTATTTGTTTCCGTATGCATGTTTTATTTTTGTTGCTTGTGGCTCATGTTTCAAAATAAAAAGTGGAAATACTTTACTTTGTTGTTTAGCCTAGTCTTAACTCCATCTAAAGGTATATTTGCAAAAGATAAGTGTAAGGGGAAACCCCAAATATGTTTTTAAGAAACAACCCGATCATGATTCTCCACAATATTAAATGAACATGTATATTCGTATTTGTTAGATTCAAATGCTTGTATTGAGTCATAATGAAGTTTTGCAGGATTTTCTAGGAAGTAGGACCAAGTTTTTCCAGAAATTCTCCGGAAACTTAACATAAGAATTTCTGCAGGTCAATCCTGACGTCGTCACGAGTTTACTCTTGACGGCGTCACGGGTAAAAATCTGGAAATTTTACCGGTTTTGTTTTTCAAACGGAGTCTTATGGTTTTTGTGAATTATTAAGTTTTATAATCTCCAGGAAGTCTGCAAACTTCATTCCACAAGCATTATATCTTACATTGTTTTCTAGGATTTAGTAGCTTATATAGGATGCCGCCGATTTGATGCGAGGTTGTCTTGTTTGTTTTCTCAGGTTTTACAGGTTATGTATGACAAGAAGATGATTTATATTCTGGAAGGAAAGCTTTGATTGTTCATTTTCTTGGAGGAAGATTTAACCTGGCCACCTAATTATCCATACCGAGCGAATCAGGGGAGTATTTGATTTCATTTGTTTTACTTATTTAACTTTTACATTCTTTACTTGAACATTGGGGATAATGTTCATCTTAAGTGTAAGGGGAGGGTAAAATGATGATACCTTACAAATACACTTTCGCTTGAGTTTGCTTTGTTTAATGGTAGATGTGTAATAAAACTATGAGAAACACTTGTTAGTGCAATTTTAGCGCCAAATTTAAAATTTGTTACAACATTTAGGAGTGAAACTTTAGGCATAGCTAGCGTCTCATGGATAGGAGATTGTATGACTAGCACATAACCGTATATTCAGAAAAATTTTCCACCCAAATATGTGAGGTTCGCCTTTATATTTGATAGGAAAAGCATTTATTATTAGTGCTTATGAGTGTACCGGTAGCATTTAGATTCTAGAACTTGTGTTAGTGATTCATCCCGAGACCGCTAGTGAGACTACATTCGTGTGGTAGGATTTACTACATGATAAGAGGCATTAGGATCACCCTTGTGTTAAACCCGTATTATAATTTCTTGACCATTTAAGTCATATTGCTTGACTACTTAAGTCAACTAATTTTTCCCACACCTTTAGCGTTGTACTCATTTTTAGTACACGAAACCCCTATTACACCCCTCCGAGCCTATATTTTCGTTTCTAACTTTAAGCATTTTACTTAAAGGAAGAACTTGTTACACCCCACTTAAATGTACAACCAAATCGCCTTAGCTTTTCGTGTATGCGCTCATCTTTAGTGCATTATTGTTATTTGTTAAACCCTAAGTTAACTATCTAATTGATTACATGGTTGCTAAGTCGAGTCATATCCTTGTACATATTATTTTGGGACGATTGGGACTCATGGGTAAAGTACTTATTTATGGAGTAATGGGGAAGGACATAATATTATTACCCCCATATGTACGTTAATCTTAAAAGTGCTCCAAGTGTTTTGATTTTCTTAATTCGAGTCGTTAGATTAGTTTATTGTAAAGTATGTAAAATTCAAGTGTAAGGGGAATGTTCATTCCCTATGATGTATTATTTTGGATGGTAGGGTAAGAGTGTATGCAAAAAAAAAAAAAAAAAAAAAAAAAAAAAAAAAAAAAAAATTGAAAAAAAAAATAGAGAAAAAAGAAAAAAAAAAAAGAAAAAGAAAAAGAGAAAAAACATACGGACTACCATCCCTTTTCATTCTACGTTCATTTTATGTTTTTTGTTATTTTTTGTTTATTAGCTTAAGTCGAGTCTAGTCTTGGCTTAGCAACGCCATGTTGTACATGTAATTGACCATGATTGTTAACTCGCCACCAGTAAAGACTACCTATATCCAACAAAACCGTGTATTTCATATTCCTACACCTAACGTTACAACCCTTTTAAAAGACCTCTTTGATAGTTTATCCTAGGTACTTACGCCATGTGGTGGAGGTTTGATCCTTTCCCAAGCCTATGGTAATCTATTTTGCTATTGTAATTTACACTTTATTACACCCGAGAGATGTGAGTATCTAAACATTATTTGTGAGGTGCTAGTGTATGACCTCCGTGCTTGTCTATTGGTCTTTAGTGGAACGATTATTTGTTGTAATTACTTTTATATTAGTGTTAAATGACCCCTAACTTGTAATTTGAGAAGAATAAAAGCGCATTTGCTTGAGGACAAGCAAATCTCAAGTGTAAGGGTATATGATTAGGCGAAAAATAAACCACTTTTAGGGGGTCATTTCAGCCTGGAATTGAATTTATTTGATCAAATATTGCCCTAAATCGTTCCTTTTGTGATTTTAGGTACTTTGGGAGTGAAATCTGGAAAAGAAGGCATTTTAGACGTTTTTGGAGCATAAAAGTGAAGAAAACGGCAAAGTCTCAACTTTCCAAGCTGGGAACAGTAGGTGACGGTGTCAAGAGTAACTTTTTGATGGCGTCACGAGTATTTTTCATGACGACCCAGTACAGAATTGACGGCGTCACAAGGAAGGGCGTCAAGAGTAAAAGACGTGACGGCCTGGAAGACCATAACACATGACGGCGTCAGAAGTAGATCAAGGCAGTACGAGAAGTATTTTGGCGGCGAGATGACGGCGTCACCAATTTGGTCTTGACGCCGTCAGACCCTATTTCCTATATATAGTTTTCTAATTTTTACACATAAAGAGAGGAAGTTTTGGAGAAACCCTAAGGCCGAACTTAGTACGAATTTTACAGGTTTTTCAAGGGTTCTCAGCCCTTGAACCCTTTCATGTGTAATTGAGATAAGTGTTCTTTTAATTCAATCAATATGTCTATGTGTTGGTTGTCTATATCTTGTTCTTGTCTTAATTCCATCATGCTAGGCTAGATCTATTTTGTGTTTGCTTAGATCTAATGAAACCTAGATGTTAATTATGTGTTGATTACTTGTTTATGGTTGTATTGGATGAATGATTTCGATGTTAGGCTTAAGAAAACTGGCAGATCTCCAAATGGTAACATGCTTGAACGTCTTAGGAAACATGAACCGATGTGCACTAGGTTTTATTGGTTGTATTTAATGCATGAGTAAATTCTAATGACCCCATGTTAGGAGCTTCTTAGCCGGCTCGACATAGGAGTGAAGTAGGCACTCATAGGATTGGGGAAGTAAGTGCGCCACCCCATGAATGGTATTAAGGAATACAATCCGTCATCCACACAACTATAACAAGTAATTAACGTGTAAAAGATGTCTAGGGAGTAGTGAAATCTAAGTAAACACATTTTCTCCACTTATTGCTCACAACCTTAGTATAATTTAGATTTATTTTCATTTCTAGTATTTACTTTTAATTGCATCTTAGTATTAGGTTAGTTGATTAGCAACTAATTCCGCCCAAATCTTTCAAACCCGAGATATTTACTTGCTTTCTAAAAAATATAAAAGTACAAAAAGAATCATCCGTCATCTTTAGCACTAGTAATTAGGTTTTCTAATCCTAGCGACACTATTCCTAGCTGAACGATCAATCCCCCCAGTACTTGTCACTATACTATACTACAACGATCAGGTACACTGCCTGGTGGGGGTTGTAAGCTTCTCCAGATCCCTTGAGAGGTAAAGCCTGGTTCGATTCCCACGTATCAATGATCAACATCAAGTACCTGATACACCTCAACAAACTACTACTACTATTGGAAGAGACGGTCCTACAATCATATCACCTACAACAACAGAACAAACTGGGTCCAACTCACAACACTCAGCTAGAGACTCCATACCTCTATCAGTTCCACAAACCGCAGAGCATGACCTAGAACAGTTCATCAACCCATTTGCACCGGCTCCACCTGTCCCCGACATTGTTGAGTCATCTACATGCAATTTGGGTCCTACTCACTTGCGAGATACTTATCAACTTCATCCTTCGACACACAAATGGACTAGAGATCACCCCTTAGTTCAAATTATTGGCCATCCAGATGCAGCAATTATGACAAGACAACGCCTTCACACAGACGGTGAAACTTGCATTTACGCACTCACAGTTTGTGAAACCGTGCCTAAAAACATCAAAGAAGCTATGACTTATGAAAACTGGATTGAGTCTATGCAAGAAGAATTCGAATCCTTTCAAAGATTAGAAGTCTGGGAAATGGTTGAAAAACCAGAAGGAATCATTTTCATTGGATTAAAATGGATCTGGAAAAACAAACTGGATGCAGAAGGAACTATCATACGCAACAAATCCCGCTTGGTAGCAAAAGGATACTCTCAAGAAGAAGGAATCGATTTTGAAGAATCATTTGCTCCAGTAGCTAGACTTGAAGCTGTACGGATCTTCTTAGCATTTGCTGCTCATCGAAATATGATTGTTTACCAAATGGACATGAAAACGGATTTTCTGAATGGTTAACTCCGTGAAGTGGTTTATGTCAGTCAACCTGAAGGTTTCGTTGATCCAGAACGTCCCAATCATGTCTACAAGCTTAAAAAGTCTCTCTACGGTCTCAAGCAAGCCCCCAGGGCGTGGTATGATAAGCTTTCTAAATTCCTATTGGCTAATGATTTTACTTTAGGCTCGGTGGATCCAACACTATTTACAAAAACATACGGGATGGACTTATTAATCATTCAAATGTATGTCGATGACATTATTTTTGCTTCAATCAACAAAATTTACTCAATGGATTTTGCAAAATTAATGACATATAATTTCGAAATGTCCATGATTGGTGAACTTACGTTCTTTCTAGGACTACAAGTTCATCAATCACCCCGTGGAATTTTTCTAAATCAGTCCAAATATGCTCTTGAGATTTTAAAGAAACATGGAATGCAAAGCTGTGATACAATGAATACACCTATGGCCAATTCTACAAAACTAGATGCTGATATACATGGGACTCCTGTTGACCCTACCAAATACCGAAGTATTATTGGGTCCCTCATGTATCTCACATCTAGCAGACCTGATATTGTATTTGCTGTCTATATGTGTTCGCGATATCAGTCTAAACCAACTGAAAAACACCTCAATGAGGCAAAAAGACTCCTTCGATACATAAAGGGAACCATCCATTTGGGGATCTGGTATCTGAAGGATTCTAGTTTTGAACTAATAGCTTTTTCAGACGCTGACCATGCAGGATGCTTAGACACGCGAAAAAGTACATCAGGTGGCTTACAGTTTCTTGGAGATAAGCTTGTATCTTGGCAATCAAAGAAGCAAGACTACACATCACTGTCATCAACAGAATCTGAATACGTAGCTATGTCTGCTTGTTGTGCTCAAGTCATTTGGATGAGATCACAGCTTAAAGACTATGGCTACCTATTCAATAAGATTCCAATCTACTGTGATTCCAAAAGTGCCATTGCAATCTCCTGCAACACAGTCCATCACTGCAAATCCAAACACATCGATCTCCGATATCATTTCATCAAGGAGCATGTCAAAAAGGGTACAGTTGAATTATATTTTGTGGGAACAGAGTACCAGTTGGCAGACTTACTCACTAAAGCATTACCTCCAACAAGGTTTGCTGATTTAGTCCACCGAATTGGTATGCGATGTTTGACACCAGAGGATCTGGAAAAGTTTTTAAAACACAAATGATCGTCAAACATCAAAACCTATCCTTGTTAATATTTTTTACTATAAACAAAAATACAAAAATATAAATCCAACAAAAACACAAAAAGATTTTTCTTTTTTCTACTCTTTTATTAAAAAAAAATGCAAGTACAAACCACTCTTTTCAACACTATTTTTTATAAAATGTCTTAAAATATTACAAAAACAAGTGTTGAGGGGGATGTAAAGTATTTTAAAATTTCTCAGAATATTTACTTCGTACTTGCATTTTACCAAAAACATTTTCTATTTGTTGTAATATTAGTGATGCTTAAAAAGGCTTTTCGGGTTACTCTGTTTGACTAATTGAAACAAATATTTTTCAAAAATTACAAGACATCGGTCTAACGTCAAGGGGGAGCAAAGTTATCCAAAGTTGTTCTTTTCTAAATACATGGAGTAGCTAACTTAAGTTAATTTGTGAGTTAGTAGTGTATTGTGCTTGAAATATCCTAAGGTTAAGGGACTTTAGATGCCAAATGCTGAAACTTAAATTATCTAAGTCAAAACACTTTGATCCCACCACATTCACTGCACCTGCAAAATCAGAAATTACATTTACTACACTCACCTAACAAAATCAACGACTCTCATTCATTATGCAAATCCAATCTGTAAGTGCAAAAACGTTTAGATCATGTTTATAAACAATGGTTTTGAATATCATAAAGATCTAACGGCTCAATTTGTTTAAATCGTTGAAAATAGAGTTAGGATTTGCGTAAGATTAGTACATAAGATTTAGAGTGTTTGTGTTTGTAATTAGTGGTGGGATATGATCCTTACATGATGCTTAAAATGTTGCTAAACTCCAATTGTGCCCAGAAACATCTACAAATGAAAACCATAATTAGGGTCGTATGATTTGGGTGTTTTTTGTTATATGATGTTTTGGAACAATTAAATGGTTAGGATATTGTTAGAAGAGGTTTAGGAACATGCTGTAGTGGTTTAATTGTCTTAGTAACAAGTATAAATCAAGAATCATTGATTTAGGGTTCATGCGACACTAGCAGCTATGAACATGAGATTTTGTGGTTAAAAAGTGTTATAACTTGGTCAATATGTTCCTTAGTTTGTTTAATACACTCACCTAACTCCTTTATCCACCCAGAATCTTGTTTTTTATGTGTTTGTGATTTGATGTTCTTGCGTCTTTACGCATAAGATTGCTTGTTGCATATTTACGCATAAGTCCGTGTATTAAAATGTTTTGGGATGCATTTGGATGAAATATTGATCAGTGGTTGTTGTTTAAAACTTTCAGGAATCAAAGAAATTTAAATTTCGAAGGTGATTTTTCATAAAGGCAATCCTACGCAAAAGATGAACTCATCTTACGCGTAAGATTCGACAGTTTGATAAACTTGTCTTAGATAAGACAATGTTTACGCAGAACTTTAACTCTTACGCATAAGTTTATTTCTTACGCATAAGATTTATCTTACGCATAAGTCAAAAACTTACGCATGAGTTATATTCTACGCATAAGGTTCAAACCTTTGCTAAAAGATATTATCTTACACTAAAGAATTTTGTTCTACGCATGAGATGTAACTTACGCGTAAAATATAAGTTATGCGTAGATTTTTCACTTATGCATAATATAACTTCTTACGCATTAGAAACGTTATGCGTAGGATTCCTAATCTTACGTGTAACATTGTATAATTCCTTGAAATTTGTCTAAGTGTTGTAAACTTTCAATTGTGTAATCTCTTGTATTTGATAACTTATATTGTAACTTGTTTGTTATCAGTTTCAACTAAGTTTTAACATCAAATATACAAAGTTTACCACATATCAACACTTTGAACAACAAAAACACCCACTGATCAATCCATTCATGCATAAACAAATATATTAACAAATGTGCTAACAAATGATATTATTACAATGTCTATGTTTATGTATGATCATCCAGATGGCCCAACCAGCTAACATCCCTCAAGCACATGCACCTGAACCTAAGCTCACATGGAAAGAAACCTTTCCCGAAGATTACTCCAGAAAGATTGGAAAGAACAACTTAAGGGTCAACTTCAACAAATTCACATGCAATGAATCATCTTGCAATGTAGCTGTGGATGCTCTAGTCTATCACCCGTACAAAATCCTGCTTACCAAATCAGCATCAGTTGCCTGTTTCTACATCCACCAGTTCTGGCATACTATTCAACTGGACCTTGGAGAAGAATTTTTCACATGCATGCTTCACAAAAGACAAGTCACGGTGGACAAAGATATTCTTCGTGGCATTCTAGGTTTACCTGAACTTGGTCCAGATGAAGAGTACGACCAAGTTCCTAATGAAGAAGAGTTGATTGAATGGCTACGAGATATTGGTTACGATTAGTCAGCCGAAGTCATGACTAGACACTCTAAGGTCAACACAAGGAATCTTTCACAACCATAGAGAACCATGTATATCCTTATAGCCAAGTCCATGTCTGGCAGAGATACCGATCACGAACACCCCATACTACAACATCTCAAACTTTTCTAGGCTATGGCAAATGTCATGAAGGTGGACTTTTCTAGCATTATCTGGGAAGATATAGTGTGGCACATTCAACACAGAACTGCAAACATTCCATTTGTTCGCTACACCAAGCTGCTCATTGAAAGCTTCCTTCATGAGTATGATGACATTCCTCAAAGACTGGATGATGAAGACAAGAGCACATTCAGAAATGAGTCTACTCTTAGGCAAATTAAAAGACTTGAAACTAGTACACATAAGCAAGGAAAGATACTTCCCGAGTGCCTCCTGAATGATAAAGTTAAGAAATGCTCGAACTATAAGTACTATGTCCAAGCTATCAAAGAAGATAAAGTTGGGTTCTTGGACGAAATCCCTCTACCATCATTCATGCAGAAAAAGGGAAAGAGAGGAAGTAAGTCTGGCAGCTCCGAAAGCTCTACAAAGACTATCAAATAGCCTCACAGGAGAACTCTCAAGATCAGATTACCGGCCAAGAAACCAATCCCTGAACCAGTTCCTGAACCCACACCATCACCTTCTCCAAGACCATCCGACTCAGAAACAGAATCTGATAGAGGTCCAGTTTACAGCGAAGCTTATAAAAAACCGGATGACAATCTAGACGATCTAGACATGTCTCTAGAAGATTGGGACAAAAACATTGATGAATTTGTTGACCAAATTGAAAAGGAAACAATTCAAAGACCATTAACTGAAGAGGATGCTAAGTTGGAAGAAGAACGGTTAAGGGGTAAAAAGTTGAAGGAACCGATGCCCACTGAACAGGAACAACAAGAAGAGGCTGACACTAACATTGGTTTATCTGTGGAAGAAGAAAACGAACGAGCACAAAAGTTAGGTCTCCTCCACAGCAGAATCGACTCCCTTCAAATTGATCAACCTCCGCCACCTCTGTTTACTCAAACAACCGAGGCTGGAGGATCAAGTAGCATTCCTGAAGCAGGAGAGTCTAGCAGTATCCCTGAGTCCACTCCAGTTGATCAAACTCAGGAAACGGGAACCACTGCTGATTTGATAGTCTATGAATCTCCCAATGTTACACCTGAAGACGTAGAGTTGCAGAATGCTTCAGAAATAGGAGATGATGATGTGGAAGACCATATGGACACAGACATTCCACATCTTATGTCTTTGGAAGAGATGGAGGCTAGAGAAAAGGCTCAAGAGGAGGAGCTCAAGAGAAAAGAAGAAGCAGAAGAGGCAAGGCTTGAGGCTATCGAACAGGCAAAACTGGAAGAAGCCATTAGAATGGAGGAAAGTAGGAAAGCTGAAGAGGCAGTTAAACTTGCCGATGAATTGAAGCTTCAAGAAGAAACAAAGAAAAGAAAAGAAGAAGAAGCTAGAATTTGATGAGGCAAAAAATGAACCACTTTTAGGGGGTCATTTAAGCCCGAAATTGAATTTATTTGATCAAATATTGCCCTAAATCGTTCCTTTTGTGATTTTAGGTACTTTGGGAGTGAAATCTGGAAAAGGAAGCAATTCGGACGTTTTTGGAACATAAAAGTGAAGAAAACGCCAAAGTCTTAATTTTCCTTGCTGGGAACAGTAGGTGACGGCATCAAAAAGGAATTCCTGACGGCGTCAAGAGCAATTTCCATGACGATCCAGTACAGATTTGACGGCGTCACGAAGTAGGGCGTCAAGAGTAAAATGCATGACGGCCTGGAAATGCACAATACATGACGGCGTCAGAAGTAGATCAAGGCAGTCCGAGAAGAGTTTTGGGGGCGAGGTGACGGCGTCACAAGTTTTTTCTTGACACCGTCAGACCCTATTTCCTATATATAGTTTTCTAATTTTCACATTAAAAATAGAGGAGTTTTGGAGAAACCCTAGGTCCGACTTTGGTACGAATTTTACAGGTTTTTCAAGGGTTCTTTGCCCTTGATCCCTTTCATGTGTAATTGAGATAAGTATTCTTCTAATTCAATCAATATGTCCATGTGTTGGTTGTCTATATCTTGTTCTTGTCTTAATTCCATCATGCTAGGCTAGATCTATCTTGTGTTTGCTTAGATCTAATGAAACCTAGATGTTAATTATGTGTTGATTACTTGTTTATGGTTGTATTGGATGAATGATTTCGATGTTAGGCTTAAGAAAACTGGAAGATCTCCAATTGGTAACATGCTTGAACGTCTTAAGAAACATGAACCGATGTGCACTAGGTTTTATTGGTTGTATTTACTGCATGAGTAATTTCTAATGATCCCATGTTAGGAGTTTTTAACGGCTCGACATAGGAGTGAAGTAGGCACTCATAGGATTGGGGAAGTAAGTGCGCCACCTCATGAATGGTATTAAGGAATACAATCCATCATCCACGCAACTCTAACAAGTAATTAACATGTAAAAGATGTCTAGGGAGTAGTGAAATCTAAGTAAACACATTTTCTCCACTTATTGCTCACAACCTTAGTATAATTTAGTTTATTTTCATTTCTTGTATTTTATTTTGATTGCATCTTTAGTATTGGGTTAGTTGACCAGCAACTAATTCCGCCCCAAATCCTTCAAACACGAGATTTTACTTGCTTTCTAAAAAATATAAAAATACAAAAAATAATCTTCCATCATCTTTAGCACTAGTAATTAGGTTTTCTAATCCTAGCGACACTATTCCTAGCTGAACGATCAATCCCCCGGTACTTTTCACTATACTATACTACAACGATTAGGTACATTGCCTGGTGGGGGTTGTAAGCTTCTCAAGATCCCTTGAGAGGTAAAGCCTGGTGCGATTCCCACGTATCAAGTTTTTGGCGCCGTTGCCGGGGGAATAGTTATTGTCTAGGTTAGAATCTCTTTTTATTAGGTCTACTTGCTAGATTCCTTTCTAGTAAGATTTTATTTTTATTTTTAGGATTTCTTTAGTCTATCTTTTTCTTTGCGTGTTTGTTCGTAATTTCCATTGACTCTTCCGTTCACCATTATGGAGTACGCGAATCCACCATACCACCAACCACAAAGGCCATTCTACCCTATTGACATCTCGAATTTCAAACAATATCGAGATGAACCCATATATGATGCATGGACTCGTTTTAGAAATTTACTCCGAAAATTCCCTCATCATAGTTTCGCTTTAGCATCCCTAACCCGAACCTTTTACTATCGTGTTGGCCAATATGACCAAATGCGCATTGAGGATTTTGCCAATGGGGACTTTAGGGAATTAAGTGCTGAAGAAGCATGGGATGTCATAGAAGATTGTTCCCAATATTATTATAGGGTAGACAACCCAACAAACATTAGTACAAGTCAATTGAATATAAAATTCCAGGATCATGAAACAAGTTTGTTTGGGGATGAATATACTAGTGTTGAGATACCTAAGTGGTTGTCATGTAATGCCATAGTACAAGCTGAACACATAGGTGACCTTGATGTGATGGAGGATTTAGCCGAACATGATCACATTGATCAAAAAGACCTAGGTCCTATGATCAATGATGATGAATCTCAAGAAACATATGATGAATCTCTTGGGCAATTTGTATATAGTAGTCACAATATTGAGGATGATCCTTATGATTCGGACATAGAAGTTGAGATGCCTAGGGAAGCACGTGAGATACTTGGAAAAATGTTAGGGTTAGATTATAATAAAACACATGTTGAGGATATAGG
Organism: Artemisia argyi; assembly: GCA_030686995.1. Lineage (NCBI taxonomy): Eukaryota > Viridiplantae > Streptophyta > Magnoliopsida > Asterales > Asteraceae > Artemisia > Artemisia argyi. Next base: position 101,138,822 of record CM060702.1, read on the forward strand.
TAATTTTGACACAAGGAATGATGAAGTAAATAACATGAGCCCACAAGTCCTACCATCATTTGAGGCACACATACCACCTGTGACTTACCCGGAAGAAGTAGAAGAGACTATAGGAACCCCAATAGAGGTAGAACCCTTGGATCAAACACAACTAGAGGATATAGGTTTGAATACTTATAATAATAACCTTACTCTTAGTTCTAGGGAAGTTCCTAGTTTTGATGAACCGGAGCCTCAACCAAAACCGTTACCTAACCTTCCATCCTTGGATGAAAATTTAGGAATTGAAATAGGTTCCGATCCACCCATCAAACCATATAGTTCGGGTAATCTTAGGATAAAGTTAGTGGACTCTAAGCCTTGTAGAGAGGAAGCCAATATAGGAGTGGAAAATGACCTTACATGCTTACATAACCCATTTATGATTGATCACAAGACACATTATGGGTTTAAACCGGGTTTATTAGGTCAAGATGGATTCCCAACTAGGAGTCTCTTGAAGTTGATAGAAAATGATCCCTTTCTAGGAGAAAATCTTAATCCACCCATTAACCCGATTGAATTTGTTAAGGTTATGATGATAGGAGCACACCCATTTGAGCATATAATTCATCCACCACACTTTCCTCACGTGGCATATTTCCACCCTAAGGGTGTGTATCGCTACTTCCACCCGCACTTAATCCTAAGTGTAGGGAAGACCTCCCCTATTTCCGTTAAATAAGGGTAGAGTCAGGCTCGTGACTCGAACAAAAACAAGCGCTTCTTGGGAAGCAACCCATGCTTTGTGTGATTTTCATTTTATTTGTTTGTTTGGTTTGTTATTTGCTTCCGTATGCATGTTTTATTTTTATTGTTGGTTGATCATGTTTCTCAACTAAATAGTGGAAATACTTTACTTTGTTGTTTTGGCTTAGTCTTAACTCCACCTAAAAGTAATTTTGCAAAAGATAAGTGTAAGGGGAAACCCCAAATATGTTTTTAAGAAACAAACCGATCATGATTCTCCACAATATTAAATGAACATGTGTATTCGTATTTGTTAGAGTCAAATGCTTGTAATGAGTCATAATGAAGTTTTGCAGGATTTTCCAGGAAGTAGAACCAAGTTTTTCCAGAAATTTTCCGGAAACTTAACATAAGAATTTCAGCAGGTCACTTCTGACGGCGTCACGAGTTAACTCTTGACGGCGTCACGGGCATAAAAATCTGGAAATTTTACCGGTTTTGTTTTTCTAACGGAGTCTTATGGTTTTTGTGAATTATTAAGTTTTATAATCTCCAGGAAATCTGCAAACTTCATTCCACAAGCATTATATCTTATTTTGTTTTCTAGGATTTAGTAACTTATATAGGATGCCGCCGATTTTATGCGAGGTTGTCTTGTCTATTTCTCAGGATTTACAGGTTATGTATGATAAGAAGATGATTTATATTCTGGAAGGGAAGCTTTGATTGTTCATTTTCTTGGAGGAAGATTTAACCTGGCCTCCTTATTATCCATACCGAGCGAATCAGGGGAGTATTTGATTTCATTCTTTTTACTTTTTAACTTTTACATTCTTTACTTGAACATTGGGGACAATGTTCATCTTAAGTGTAAGGGGAGGGTAAAAAGATGATACCTTACATATGCACTTTCGCTTGAGTTTGTTTTGTTTGATAGTAGATGTGTAATAAAACTATGAGAAATACTCGTTAGTGCAATTTTAGCGCCAAATTTAAAATTTTTTACAACATTTAGGAGTGAAACTTTAGCCATAGCAAGCGTCTCATGGATAGGAGATTGTATGACTAGCACATAACCGTATATTCAGAAAAATTTTCCACCCAAATATGTGAGGTTCGCCTTTAGATTTGATAGGAAAAGCATTTACTATTAGTGCTTATGAGTGTACCGGTAGCATTTAGATTCTAGAACTTGCGTTAGTGATGCATCCTGACACCGCTAGTGAGACTACATTCGTGTGGTAGGATTTACTACATGATAAGAGGCATTAGGATCACCCTTGTGTTAAACCCGTATTATAATTACTTGACCATTTAAGTCATATTACTTGGCTAGTTAAGTCAACTAATTTTTCCCACACCCTTAGCGTTGTACTCATTTTTAGTACACGAAACCCCTCGTACACCCCTCCGAGCCTATCTTTTCGTTTCTAACTTTAAGCATTTTACTTAAAGGAAGAATTTGTTACACCCCACTTAAATGTACAACCAAATCGCCTTAGCCTTCCGTTTATGCGCTCATTTTTAGTGCATTATTGTTATTTGTTAAACCCTAAGTTAACTTTCTAATTGATTACATGGTTGCTAAGTCGAGTCATATCCTTGTACATATTGTTTGGGACGATTGGGACTCATGGGTAAAGTACTTATTTTATGGAGTAATGGGGAAGAACATCAATTATTACCCCCCGTATGTATGTTAATCTTAAAAGTACTCTAAGTGTTTTGATTTTCTTAATTCGAGTCATTAGAATAGTTCATTGTAAAGTATGTAAAGATTCAAGTGTAAGGGGAATTTTCATCCCCTATGATGTATTATTTTGGATGGTAGGGTAAGAGTGTATGCAAAAAAAAAAAAAAGGAAAAAAATAAAAAAATAAAAAATAAAAAATAAAAAAAAATAGAAAAAGAGAAAAAACATACGGACTACAATCCCTTTTTATTCTATGTTCATTTTATGTTTTTGTTATTTTTCATTTATTAGCTTAAGTCGAGTCTAGTCTTGGCTTAGCAACGCCATATTGTACATGTAATTAACCAAGATTGTTAACTCGCCCCCAGTAAAACTTCCTTTATCCAACAAAACCGTGTATTTCATATCCCTACACCTAACGTTACAACCCTTTAAAAAACCTCTTTGATAGTTTATCCTAGGTGCTTACGCCATGTGGTGGAGGTTTGATCCTTTCCCAAGCCTATGGTAATCTATTTTGCTATGACAGGTAGTGAGAGATATCTTCCGTTTCCATATTGTAATTTACACCTTATTACACCCGAGAGATGTGAGTATCTAAACACTATTTGTGAGGTGCTTGTGTATGACCTCCGTGCTTGTCTATTGGTCTTTAGTGGAACGATTATTTGTCGTAATTACTTTTATATTAGTGTTAAATGACCCCTAACTTGTATTTTGAGTAGAATAAAAGCGTATTTGCTTGAGGACAAGCAAATCTCAAGTGTAAGGGTATATGATGAGGCAAAAAATGAACCACTTTTAGGGGGTCATTTAAGCCCGGAATAGAATTTATTTGATCAAATATTGCCCTAAATCGTTCCTTTTGTGATTTTAGGTACTTTGGGAGTGAAATCTGGAAAAGGAAGCAATTCGGACGTTTTTGGAGCAAAAAAGTGAAGAAAACGCCAAAGTCTTAATTTTCCTTGCTGGGAACAGTAGGTGACTGCGTCAAGAAAGAATTCCTAACGGCGTCAAGAGCAATTTCCATGACGATCCAGTACAGATTTGACGGCGTCACGAAGTAGGGCGTAAAGAGTAAAATGCATGACGGCCTGGAAATGCACAATACATGACGGCGTCAGAAGTAGATCAAGGCAGTCCAAGAAGAGTTTTGGCGGCGAGGTGACGGCGTCACAAGTTTTGTCTTGACGCCGTCAGACCCTATTTCCTATATATAGTTTTCTAATTTTCACATTAAAAAGAGGGAAGTTTTGGAGAAACCCTAGGTCCGACTTTGGTACGAATTTTACAGGTTTTTCAAGGGTTCTTTGCCCTTGATCCCTTTCATGTGTAATTGAGATAAGTATTCTTCTAATTCAATCAATATGTCCATGTGTTGGTTGTCTATATCTTGTTCTTGTCTTAATTCCATCATGCTAGGCTAGATCTATCTTGTGTTTGCTTAGATCTAATGAAACCTAGATGTTAATTATGTGTTGATTACTTGTTTATGGTTGTATTGGATGAATGATTTCGATGTTAGGCTTAAGAAAACTGGAAGATCTCCAATTGGTAACATGCTTGAACGTCTTAAGAAACATGAACCGATGTGCACTAGGTTTTATTGGTTGTATTTACTGCATGAGTAATTTCTAATGATCCCATGTTAGGAGTTTTTAACGGCTCGACATAGGAGTGAAGTAGGCACTCATAGGATTGGGGAAGTAAGTGCGCCACCTCATGAATGGTATTAAGGAATACAATCCATCATCCACGCAACTCTAACAAGTAATTAACATGTAAAAGATGTCTAGGGAGTAGTGAAATCTAAGTAAACACATTTTCTCCACTTATTGCTCACAACCTTAGTATAATTTAGTTTATTTTCATTTCTTGTATTTTATTTTGATTGCATCTTTAGTATTGGGTTAGTTGACCAGCAACTAATTCCGCCCCAAATCCTTCAAACACGAGATTTTACTTGCTTTCTAAAAAAATATAAAAATACAAAAAATAATCTTCCATCATCTTTAGCACTAGTAATTAGGTTTTCTAATCCTAGCGACACTATTCCTAGCTGAACGATCAATCCCCCGGTACTTGTCACTATACTATACTACAACGATCAGGTACACTGCCTGATGGGGGTTGTAAGCTTCTCAAGATCCCTTGAGAGGTAAAGCCTGGTGCGATTCCCACGTATCAGAATTGCAGAAGAACTAAGACAAAAGGCAGAAGCTGACCTACTGGCAGAAGAGCAGAGACTAAGGGCTGAAGTAGCTACAGTTACAGAAAAGACAGAAGTGACTAAGGATAAACCCGAATCACCCAAAGGAGATGATAAAGACACAACCACCAACATTGAATCAACACAATCATCACCTCCTGCATCACAACCTACACATGACGAATCTGTCAAGAAACCTTCCAAAGTTGAAGCCTCAGCTGCATCAAAGTTGATCAAAAGGGAGTTAAGAGAGTTCGAGACAAGAAGAAAAACAAGCTAGAAACACAAGTTGAATCACTGGCTAACCAAGTTGCTGAGTTAACCAAGCAAATGACGACTGTTCAGGAAATGAATACAAAAGTTGACGCATTCTTAGCCGAAGATGTACAAGAAGATATGGAAGCTACTTTGGCTGCTCAAGCAACTCAATACATGGAATAACACCTAGTGGCAGAATTGAAAGAATTGCTGAAGCCGATGAAGGACGAACTTACAAAGATTGTTGAACAGGCTGTCAAGAAAGTGATTAGAACTACTTCTTTCACTCTCCGAGCTGACAAGACACCTCTTCCAGAACAAGAGTTGACAGCAAATGAGTTCGAGGCTCAGCTCTTCAACATATTGGCAAGTAAAACCATCATGATACCTGAAGATATCAAAGTGTGGGAAGCTTTACGAGCCAAGATGTCTAAAGAATCTTGAAGCACTGAGGCTGACAAGCTAAAACGTTAGAGAGATGATGAAGACCAAGATCCGAACTCACAGGCTAAGAAACAAAAGCAAGCCGAAGGACCCTCATCTCAACACAAACAATGATGCGTGGGAATCGCACCTTGCTTTACCTCTCGAGGGATCTCGAGAAGCTTACAACCCCCACCAGGCATTGTACCTGATCGTTGTAGTATAGTATAGTGAAAAGTACCGGGGGATTGATCGTTCAGCTTAGGAATAGTCTCGCTAGGATTAGAAAACCTACTTACTAGTTCTAGAGGTGAGGGATGATTATTTTTGTGTTTTTATATTTTTATGAAAGCAATTAAAATCTCGGTTTTTGAAGGAGTGGGCGGAATTAGTTGCTATTCAACTAACCCAAAGCTAAGATATATTCAAAATAAAATAATAAAAATGAAAACAAACTAATTTATACTAAAGTTGTGAGCAGTAATTGGAGAAATTGTGTTTACTTAGACTTCACTACTCCCTAGACATCTTTTACACGTTAATTACTTGTTATACTTGTATGGATGACGGATTGTATTCCTTAATACCATTCGTGGGGTGGCATACATAACTCCCCAACTCTATGAGCTCTTATCTCCTCCTACACCATGACCCAGCACAACTATAGGGATTGTAAACAGTGGCTCATGCATTAAATACAACCAATAAAGACCTAGTACGCCTCAGTTCATGTTTCTTAAGATGTTCAAGCATGTTACCATTTGGAGATCTGCCAGTTTTCTTAAGCCTAACATATAAATCATTCATCCAAGAACAAGAATAAACAAGTAATCAACACATAATCAACATCTAGGTTTCATTAGATCTAAGCAAACACAAGAGAGATCTAGCCTAGCATAATTGAATTGATATAAGAACAAGAGATAAACAACCAACACATAGACATATTGATTGAATTAGAAGAACACTTATCTCAATTACAATGCAAGGTATCAAGGGTTTGGAACCCTTGAAAAACCTGTAAAAGAGGCACCAAATTCGTCTTTAGGGTTTCACCAAAACTTCTCTCCTTTTAATGAAAAAACTAGAAAACTATATATAGGAAAACTGGGCTGACGGCGTCAAGACAAGCATGTGACGCCGTCACCTCGCCACCAAATACTTCCTCGGACGGCCTTGATCTACTTATGACGGCCTATCTGACGCCGTCACCACCTACGGTATTTTATTCTTGGGACTTTGACGCCGTCATGATGGATTTTGACGCCGTCATCAACTACGGTGTTTTATTCTTGATGTCTGACGCCGTCAGGGTGTAACTCTTGACGCCGTCACCTAGTGTCTTCAGCATGGAAAATTGATACTTTGCCTTTTTCTTCACTTTTATGCTCCAAAAACATCCAAAATGGCTTCTTTTCCAGAATTCACTCTCCAAACACCTAAAATCACAAAAGGAACGATTTAGGGCAATATTTGATCAAATAAAGTCGGATTCGGGCTTAAATGACCCCCTAAAAATGGATCATTTTTCGCCTCATCATATACCCTTACACTTGAGATTTGCTTGTCCTCAAGCAAATGAGCTTTTATTCTACTCAAAAGACAAGTTAGGGGTCATTTAACACTAATATAAAAGTAATTACAACAAATAATCGTTCCATTAAAGACCAATAGACAAGCACGGAGATTGTCACACCCCCAAAATCGGATCCAGCGGAAGCATACATGTAGCTGGGGTGTAACTCAATTGGTATTACAACACTAGTTCAAAAATAGTTTGCACTTGAATCATTTAGAATAAAATAGTTAAATCAAAATGTTGAATCTATATCGTTAAAAGTAATGCGGAAGTAGGCCATTAAAATAGTTAAAAACGGTCCCCAAATGATTAAATCAGAGTCTTCTATGACCATGCCCTGCCCTGCCAAAACCTCTTGTAGCGTGCCATTGCTTAATACCTGAAAATACATGCTAAAGTGTCAACACAATGGTTGGTGAGTTCATAGAGTTTGTTGAAAAATAATGTAATGCATATGTATGAAGATTTCCCAGCAAAGGCATCGTAAATCCACTCAGTTACAAGTCCCGCCATAAGAGACTTGTAACCTGTGTGTTTACAACCCACTTCCAAATGTAATAAGTTTGTAATAAATCAGTCATAAGGTTGTTGCAAAGGCATTGTAATTCCGTAGTAATAGTGGTGGAAAAGTATCGTAATTCCATAAGTAATTTTCGTATGTACAATAGCCACAAGTATAAAGTGAACCGACATAAATGTCAAAAGTGCTACATTGTCTCTTAAGCTCATGACCCCGAAGCTAGACTTTGTAATGCCCCAACAGAGTGTTTACCAGACACTCACTTGATAAGACATGAAATGCATTCGTCCCGTTGGAGCAACCCAAACACGAATGGAGGCGTCACCATCAATAGATCTATTCATTCACTCTCGCTTAGCACTAAAATTAACGGTCCATGATAATAGAGGGGACTTGTCGTGAAGTGGTAGTAAGGCAACTTAAGCAATGTATGGAATTTGTAATACTTGGGCATGTACAAAAATAGTTGTTGCAATGTATTCTCCCCCATGGGATTTGAAATCGTATAAAAGTATAACACGAGTATTTAAGCATGTATCTCCCCCAAAGAGTTTGTAAAGTAATTAAACCAGTAAAAGTGGGGCTATGACTCACCTGATATGATGGTACCATGAACATGTAATGAGCTGAAAAACAAGGCGCGCACACTAGCCGCAACCTAATATGAATGATGAACGATCTACTTTAGATCATGAAATGATGTTATGAATGTCCATGCACATGTTTCCTATACCACTCTACTCTTTGAAAAATACTTGTTGTTATCAAAAATATACATTTTCCAAGACTTAGGAAAAATATGGCTATTAGAAAAATAAAGCTAGTTGCAATATATATACCTATATATATATATATATATATATATATATATATATATATATATATATATATATATATATATATATATATATATATATCGTATGTTTTCATGATAGTGTTGAAATCCTCGGGTTGAAATCCTTGAAATAACGCCTTGTAGTGATAAAAATATACTTGTAATAACTAATACTTCATTACTTATAAAATTGGGTACTTGGTTAATATTTCTAGAAAATCTAGAATTTAGTACTACGTAGTGTTAATATTATTATTTTTAAAAGCTGCCAATTATAGAGGATTTTTGTCGATATTGAAACGTGAATATCTTTGTCGTTATAAGCCCATTTTACTTGTTCTTTATATCCACGGTTACGTCTTAGTATGTAGTAATATATTTTGGAAAGCTCGACTCCTCCGGGTTACGTCTAAAGTCTCTTTTTGTCCAACGAAAAACGTCCAACAGCAACAATTTTCAGAAAATATAGTTTTCGTCAATAAACTTGCAAAAATCATAACTTCTTCGTCATAAACTCTTTTTAATCCGTTCTTTCGCCTACGGATTCGTTTTTGAAAGTATTTTCTAAAAATTTTGCCAAAGTTTACTTTGTTTTTACTGATTTTCCAGAAATTACCAAAATGGGACAGAATGTATATTTACTTGTTACAAATCCATTTCCAAGGTTCAAAACTAGTTTTTATTTCAACCAAATCTCTTGCAAACACCACAAATCTATACTAATCCTACCATACACCTTCTTAGGGTGCCATGGGTTCCTAATCACTAGTAATCATGTTAATTTTACAAAGGAACACCTAAATCAAAATCTAGGGTTTGTATGTTCAAAAAGTATACAAAAATAAAGTAGTATAACTAGTTTGTGCATGAAATTAAGCATGAATACCATGAGATACATATGTTAATTAGATGAAAACATGAAAATAAATTTGATAACTCACTTTGTAATAATAGGTGGTGAGATGATGAGAAACCTTGGATTACTTGTGTTTTTATGTTATGATTCTTGATTAGGATGATGAAATGAACAACTTTGATGCTTTATACTTTGAAAAATAATGGATTGATCTTGGTTTCATGGTTTGGTCGTGGGTTTTGATGTAGGGAGGAAGAAGAAGAGAATAACTTCACTTTTTGATTTTTGATCTAAGTATATATGTGTAAAAAGGTGTTTATGTATAAAAAAATCTAAATCAATGGCATTTTAGTAAATACTTGGTCAAGTTGACTAGATATTTTGAGGGGGGGGGGGGGGGCTGCACATGTGTAAAAGTGAATGAGTATGTGATAAGCTTGGTGTTATCTGGTTCACAGAGTCGGTTTTGGTTCCGTTAATCGCTAACTGTAAAGTTTTAAATCGCGAAACGTAAATTCGGGTATCGTAAACATATGAAACTTGAAAGAATGACTAAACTTGTAAAAATACTCCATAATAAAATATAAAATGAATGGTAAGTTCCATCGGGTTGCTTAAATGCTGTTAAAACCGAAAACGCGGGTTAAAAACGCGTAATTCGCGTAAAACGCTGAACTGAAAAACGTAAAATTCCAAAATACTGGGTAAATGAATGTAATAACTTTTATGATGATATAATGGATATAAAAATATGTCGGGACCATTGTGGGAATATTTAGATATATTCGTCGTGTATAAACCGGGGTGTTAACGTTTATTATAAATAATTATAAGAAAAACGTTAAATGTATCAAATATATAAATTTGAAAATCCTAAGAGTGGTATAACATGTAAATGACCTACTGATGATATGTAGACTATCTCTAGTCCGTATGCAGTGTCCTTAACACTAATGAAATGAATTCGCACCTAAACCAATTCGGTTACGCGAATTTGAATACCCGTAAACTAAATTTACGATGAAATGTGTAATGTACATGAATGATGAAATCTTTTCCGGCAATGAATAGTGTTTAGTGAATAGTAATTTTTCTGAATGCTTCTCGGAATGTCAAACTGACACAAAAAATGATGAATAGTAAATTGATGAATAGTGTTTTGATGAATAGTGTTTTTCCAAAGTTTGGGAAATGACCTGAAATGTCCTGAAATGATGAATTGTGACAGTCTTCCCCTCTAAAAGGAACTTCGTCCCGAAGTTCAGTTTATGTTGGTTTCTGAAAACATATTGGTGAAAAGTGATGATATTCGAGAATTCCAGCGAACTCTAACGATAGGAATTCGACTTTTGTGATTTCTACTTGTTCTCCTGCAAGGTTTATGTTTGACTTTGGGTTGGATTTCTTTCCAAATGGAATTATGAGTGACAATTCTGAAAAGCTGATAATACGTGGTTGTGTAATCCTGTTGCTGTTGTTCTCTAACAAGGCTCAAGTCTGACGGCCAGTAGGCCTACTCTGTTTGAAATATTACATGGTCCAGTGTATATCGGGTTTAACTTTCCAAGTTTTCTGAATGGTATCATGCCTTTTCTAGGCAGAACTTTCAACATAACTCTGCTTACCAACTTGAAGTTTTAATGGTTTACAACTTATTGAACTTGTAACTGATTCTTAACTTGTAGGAAATTTCCGGTTATTTCATGAATGCCTACTAGACTAGTATGTTGGGCTTTTCTAAATTTCGTTCCGTCAATGGATATTGGCACTTCGACCATAGAGTGCTCCAAATGGTGTAGTCTCTAAGCTCGCGCGATAACTATAGTTGCAACTGAATTTGATTTATGGTAATTGGTTCGTCCAACCATTTCTTGAGTCAATCACTCATGCTCTGAGCATATCTCCCTATGTTTGAATCGTTCTCTAATTCTGACCATTGGTCTGCAGATGATAGGTGGTGTGGTTCCAAAGAAATCTTAATGTAATCGCTAGGTGTGTGAGGTGAATTAAATTCCTCTATTAGAAATAATTGAAATGGATATCATGAATCTTGTAGAAAATTTACAAGGTTAAGTCCGTCAAAGGGGTGTTGTTGAAAATAATAGATTAGGATATGGTTGTGATCCTCCGCAGGATGTCATAAATTGAGTCTTTCTCCACTTACGATGCTTAGTCTCCATTACTAAGATTTTCCCCAAGCTCTATGTCATCAAATCACAAAATCCTAAGTATATAAGTGATGTAATATAGTGATTGATTTTCAAAGTTTGTTTTGAGATTGTGTGTTTTGTTCATAAACCTTCCCTGAATAAATGAATTTACAACTTTAAGCAAACGGCTTTCTAAGTAACATTTTTCTTGATGTTTCAAAATTTAATAGTTATGCAAGATAGAACTATTTTCAACCTGGGGTAAATAGTATGGTTTGCCAAGGATTGATGTTTAAAATTCCTTAACGTCCAATAGTTTTGTAGAGATTAACCAAAAGGAATTTGCTTGTCCAAATAAGTGCCTCAGAAAAGTATTTCTTACAAGATATATGTTTTGCATAACTGTAGTTTGGAGAAAAATCCATGTAAAAGTGAAAGTATGAAGAGGATAAAATAGCCAGGTAGGTATGTCTGCACAATTGTATAAATGTCTAATATGTTTGAATAAAGTCTATTGGTGAGTCCATGTTCAATTGAATGTTCTACAGTCTTGGTTAGGAGATTGGATTTATCTCTATGGTGTGGCTTAGTGAGCACTCGTATCGAAAATAATCCTGTAATTCAGTCAAGCCAATACTTTCTAGATGATGGAATTTTTGATGATCAGGCCAGTGATAATGGTTCGAATAGTTTGATGATATCCTGGGAATTCTGTTGAGTTTTGAAATGGTCTTAATGTACCGAGAGATTCTCCGTATAGATGGTATGGAAAGTCTTTCCTAGGGAGGTCATTGATAATATCCACTTATCAATATTGGTGGTAGTGAGGGATGAGTGGCATAGGAATCCATAAAGTGTCAGGTAATTCTATATATATATATGGGGATGGGAAAGGAAATGATAGTGATGGTGAGAAGGGAAGAGACTGTGACAACTGCGACAAAATGAGATTGTGATAAAAGAAAATACTGTGATGTAAGTGTATTGTGCATAGACGTAAATGTTCATGAAATGAAATGATCAATTGACATGCTTCCAAGCGGCGGTTCACGAGGTGATAAAAAGTATGAATGTTCTGACAATGAGGGTATACTCACACATGCATGAAACCTTTGGAAAATGAGTAGAGGATTCAATCCAGACAAAATTTTATTATAACCATTCTCAGTGTTGCAAAATTCATTTCTGAGTCAGACATAGGTGGTCAACCTATATCTCACTATCCCGGGTTGAATATAGATGACCAGTCTATATTCCACCGAGGTTCCATGAATTTTGAAATACTCAGCTCAGTCATACTAAGACTATGTCCTTCACAAATACCAAGATGTTCTGAAATACTAAGGCAGGTGACCAAACTCGAGGTCAAATGATGAAACTATGCAAGGAAAAACACAATGCGGTGACATATATGATACGTGAACATGCTTATATGAAAGACAATTATAGTAATCAACTATAATAAATGAATATAATATATCATATAATGAGACACAAATCTCATCACCTATGTCAGTGACTAACCACAAATGAGGCTTCAGCTTGGCAGGCAGGCACGTGACGGTCATAGGGTTAAGTTTTCGTAAAAGTAGCTATAGTCTAGGTTTTAAAAACACTTAGTTCGCTATACCCAAAGCTCTGGTACCAATCTGTCACACCCCCAAAATCGGATCCAGCGGAAGCATACATGTAGCTGGGGTGTAACTCAATTGGTATTACAACACTAGTTCAAAAATAGTTTGCACTTGAATCATTTAGAATAAAATAGTTAAATCAAAATGTTGAATCTATATCGTTAAAAGTAATGCGGAAGTAGGCCATTAAAATAGTTAAAAACGGTCCCCAAATGATTAAATCAGAGTCTTCTATGACCATGCCCTGCCCTGCCAAAACCTCTTGTAGCGTGCCATTGCTTAATACCTGAAAATACATGCTAAAGTGTCAACACAATGGTTGGTGAGTTCATAGAGTTTGTTGAAAAATAATGTAATGCATATGTATGAAGATTTCCCAGCAAAGGCATCGTAAATCCACTCAGTTACAAGTCCCGCCATAAGAGACTTGTAACCTGTGTGTTTACAACCCACTTCCAAATGTAATAAGTTTGTAATAAATCAGTCATAAGGTTGTTGCAAAGGCATTGTAATTCTGTAGTAATAGTGGTGGAAAAGTATCGTAATTCCATAAGTAATTTTCGTATGTACAATAGCCACAAGTATAAAGTGAACCGACATAAATGTCAAAAGTGCTACATTGTCTCTTAAGCTCATGACCCCGAAGCTAGACTTTGTAATGCCCCAACAGAGTGTTTACCAGACACTCACTTGATAAGACATGAAATGCATTCGTCCCGTTGGAGCAACCCAAACACGAATGGAGGCGTCACCATCAATAGATCTATTCATTCACTCTCGCTTAGCACTAAAATTAACGGTCCATGATAATAGAGGGGACTTGTCGTGAAGTGGTAGTAAGGCAACTTAAGCAATGTATGGAATTTGTAATACTTGGGCATGTACAAAAATAGTTGTTGCAATGTATTCTCCCCCATGGGATTTGAAATCGTATAAAAGTATAACACGAGTATTTAAGCATGTATCTCCCCCAAAGAGTTTGTAAAGTAATTAAACCAGTAAAAGTGGGGCTATGACTCACCTGATATGATGGTACCATGAACATGTAATGAGCTGAAAAACAAGGCGCGCACACTAGCCGCAACCTAATATGAATGATGAACGATCTACTTTAGATCATGAAATAATGTTATGAATGTCCATGCACATGTTTCCTATACCACTCTACTCTTTGAAAAATACTTGTTGTTATCAAAAATATACATTTTCCAAGACTTAGGAAAAATATGGCTATTAGAAAAATAAAGCTAGTTGCAATATATATACCTATATATATATATATATATATATATATATATATATATATATATATATATATATATATATATATATATATATATATATATATCGTATGTTTTCATGATAGTGTTGAAATCCTCGGGTTGAAATCCTTGAAATAACGCCTTGTAGTGATAAAAATATACTTGTAATAACTAATACTTCATTACTTATAAAATTGGGTACTTGGTTAATATTTCTAGAAAATCTAGAATTTAGTACTACGTAGTGTTAATATTATTATTTTTAAAAGCTGCCAATTATAGAGGATTTTTGTCGATATTGAAACGTGAATATCTTTGTCGTTATAAGCCCATTTTACTTGTTCTTTATATCCACGGTTACGTCTTAGTATGTAGTAATATATTTTGGAAAGCTAGACTCCTCCGAGTTACGTCTAAAGTCTCTTTTTGTCCAACGAAAAACGTCCAACAGCAACAATTTTCAGAAAATATAGTTTTCGTCAATAAACTTGCAAAAATCATAACTTCTTCGTCATAAACTCTTTTTAATCCGTTCTTTCGCCTACGGATTCGTTTTTGAAAGTATTTTCTAAAAATTTTGCCAAAGTTTACTTTGTTTTTACTGATTTTCCAGAAATTACCAAAATGGGGCAGAATGTATATTTACTTGTTACAAATCCATTTCCAAGGTTCAAAACTAGTTTTTATTTCAACCAAATCTCTTGCAAACACCACAAATCTATACTAATCCTACCATACACCTTCTTAGGGTGCCATGGGTTCCTAATCACTAGTAATCATGTTAATTTTACAAAGGAACACCTAAATCAAAATCTAGGGTTTGTATGTTCAAAAAGTATACAAAAATAAAGTAGTATAACTAGTTTGTGCATGAAATTAAGCATGAATACCATGAGATACATATGTTAATTAGATGAAAACATGAAAATAAATTTGATAACTCACTTTGTAATAATAGGTGGTGAGATGATGAGAAACCTTGGATTACTTGTGTTTTTATGTTATGATTCTTGATTAGGATGATGAAATGAACAACTTTGATGCTTTATACTTTGAAAAATAATGGATTGATCTTGTTTTCATGGTTTGGTCGTGGGTTTTGATGTAGGGAGGAAGAAGAAGAGAATAACTTCACTTTTTGATTTTTGATCTAAGTATATATGTGTAAAAAGGTGTTTATGTATAAAAAAATCTAAATCAATGGCATTTTAGTAAATACTTGGTCAAGTTGACTAGATATTTTGAGGGGGGGGGGGGGGGGGGGGGGGGGCTGCACATGTGTAAAAGTGAATGAGTATGTGATAAGCTTGGTGTTATCTGGTTCACGGAGTCGGTTTTGGTTCCGTTAATTGCTAACTGTAAAGTTTTAAATCGCGAAACGTAAATTCGGGTATCGTAAACATATGAAACTTGAAAGAATGACTAAACTTGTAAAATACTCCATAATAAAATATAAAATGAATGGTAAGTTCCATCGGGTTGCTTAAATGCTGTTAAAACCGGAAACGCGGGTTAAAAACGCGTAATTCGCGTAAAACGCTGAACTGGAAAACGTAAAATTCCAAAATACTGGGTAAATGAATGTAATAACTTTTATGATGATATAATGGATATAAAAATATGTCGGGACCATTGTGGGAATATTTAGATATATTCGTCGTGTATAAACCGGGTGTTAACGTTTATTATAAATAATTATAAGAAAAACGTTAAATGTATCAAATATATAAATTTGAAAATCCTAAGAGTGGTATAACATGTAAATGACCTACTGATGATATGTAGACTATCTCTAGTCCGTATGCAGTGTCCTTAACACTAATGAAATGAATTCGCACCTAAACCAATTCGGTTACGCGAATTTGAATACCCGTAAACTAAATTTACGATGAAATGTGTAATGTACATGAATGATGAAATCTTTTCCGGCAATGAATAGTGTTTAGTGAATAGTAATTTTTCTGAATGCTTCTCGGAATGTCAAACTGACACAAAAAATGATGAATAGTAAATTGATGAATAGTGTTTTGATGAATAGTGTTTTTCCAAAGTTTGGGAAATGACCTGAAATGTCCTGAAATGATGAATTGTGACAGAGATCATACACAAGCACCTCACAAATAGTGTTTAGATACTCACATCTCTCGGGTGTAATAAAGTAATATAACATTATGGAAATGGAAGATATCTCTCACTACCTGTCATAGCAAAATAGATTACCATAGGCTTGGGAAAGGATCAAACCTCCACCACATGGCGTAAGCACCTAGGATAAACTATCAAAGAGGTCTTTTAAAGGGTTGTAACGTTAGGTATAGGGATATGAATTACACGGTTTTGTTGGATAAAGGAAGTTTTACTGGTGGCGAGTTAACAATCTTGGTTAATTACATGTACAATATGGCGTTGCTAAGCCAAGACTAGACTCGACTTAAGCTAATAAATGAAACAAAAACATAAAATAAACATAGAATGAAACGGGATGGTAGTCCGTATGTTTTTTTTTTTCTCTTTTTCTCTTTTTTTCTTTTTTCTATTTTTTTTCTTTTTCTTGTTTTTTCGATTTTTTTTTTTTTTTTTTTTTTTTTTTTTGCATACACTTTTACCCTACCATCCGAAATAATACATCATAGGGGATGAGAATTCCCCTTACACTTGAATTTTTACATACTTTACATTTAACTAATCTAATGACTCGAATTAAGAAAATCAAAACACTTGGAGCACTTTTAAGATTAACGTATATATGGGGGTAATAAATGATGTTCTTCCCCATTACTCCATAAAATAAGTACTTACCCATGAGTCCCAATCGTCCCAAAACAATATGTACAAGGATATGACTCGACTTAGCAACCATGTAATCAATTAGAAAGTTAACTTAGGGTTTAACAAATAACAATAATGCACTAAAAATGAGCGCATACACGGAAGGCTAAGGCGATTTGGGTGTACATTTAAATGGGGTGTAACAAATTCTTCCTTTAAGTAAGATGCTTAAATTAGAAATGAAAAGATAGGCTCGGAGGGGTGTACTAGGGGTATCGTGTACTAAAAATGAGTACAACGCTAAGGGTGTGGGAAAAATTAGTTGACTTAACTAGCCAAGTAATATGACTTAAAATGGTCAAGTAATTATGATACGGGTTTAACACAAGGGTGATCCTAATGCCTCTTATCATGTAGTAAATCCTACCACACGAATGTAGTCTCACTAGCGGTCTCGGGATGCATCACTAACGCAAGTTCTAGAATCTAAATGCTACCGGTACACTCATAAGCACTAATAGTAAATGCTTTTCCTATCAAATCTAAAGGCGAACCTCACAATTTTGGGTGGAAAATTTTTCTGAATATACGGTTATGTGCTAGTCATACAATCTCCTATCCATGAGACGCTTGCTATGGCTAAAGTTTCACTCCTAAATGTTGTAAAAAATTTTAAATTTGGCGCTAAAATTACACTAACAAGTATTTCTCATAGTTTTATTACACATCTACCATCAAACAAAACAAACTCAAGCGAAAGTGCATATGTAAGGTATCATCTTTTTACCCTCCCCTTACACTTAAGATGAACATTGTCCCCAATGTTCAAGTAAAGAATGTAAAAGTGAAAAAGTAAAGAGAATGAAATCAAATACTCCCCTGATTCGCTCGGTATGGATTTTAGGTTGGCCAGGTTAAATCTTCTTCCAAGAAAACGAACAATCAAAGCTTCCCTTCCAGAATATAAATCATCTCCTTGTCAAAAATAACCTGTAAATCCTGAAAATAATAGACAAGGCAACCTCGCGTAAAATCGGCGGCATCCTATATAAGTTACTAAATCCTAGAAAACAAAGTAAGATATAATGCTTGTGGAATGAAGTTTGCAGATTTCCTGGAGATTATAAAACTTAATAATTCACAAAAACCATAAGACTCCGTTAGAAAAACAAAACCGGTAAAATTTCCAGATTTTTAACTCCTGACGCTGTCAAGAGCAATACTCTGACGCCGTCAGAATGGACCTGCAGAAATTCTTATGTTAAGTTTCCGGAAAATTTCTGGAAAAACTTCGTCCTACTTCCTGGAAAATCCTGCAAAACTTCATTATGACTCAATACAAGCATTTGACTCTAACAAATACCAATATACATGTTCATTTAATATTGTGGAGAATCATGATCGGTTTGTTTCTTGAAAACATATTTGGGGTTTCCCCTTACACTTATCTTTTGCAAAAATACTTTTAGGTTGGAGTTAAGACTAGGCCAAACAACATAGTAAAGTATTTCCTCATTTTAATTGAGAAACATGATCAACCAACAATAAAAATAAAACATGCATACGGAAGCAAATAACAATCAAACAAATAAAATCACACAAAACATGGGTTGCCTCCCAAGAAGTGCTTTTCTTTATTTACGAGTCTTGTAGCTAGACTCAAAGTCATGGGTTACTACGTGATCTCATCATTGGTTCCACTCTCTAGGTCGTCTTCTAAACCAGTTTTGTATTCCGGACCTAGTTGCAAGCACTCTTTGTAGAAATCAAGCATCCTATTTCTAACATACTCTACTCCTCTACGTCTATCCTCATCATTCCTATAATAAGCCGCTTGCTTGCGTTCCTTTTCGAAATTAGAGAGAAGGCGGTATTGCTCAATCTTGTAGGGCATTTGATAAGCAACCTCATCATTCTCTTCCTTGAATCTAACTATCCCTAAAGTCGGATCATAACTCATCCTAGTGGCCTCAACAAATGGTTTCCCAAATATTATTTGACTTAGGCAAGCATCTATCACCGGACGAGTGTCTTCCACTATCATAAAATCAATCTCATAGGTAAGATTCCCTATGATCACATGTAATCCCTTAACTCTCCCTACAAAATTACTTATCCAATTTTTACCGGGCATCATCCTAAAATTGAGTTGCTTCTTCATCACCCAATTGTAAAAAGTTCTATTCATGATGTTCACGGGGGATCTAAGGTCAATGTAAGCTTTCCATATATGCATGTGCCCAATATTGCATGGGATGTTAATGTTAGAGGGGTCTCCCATTTTGATAAGGGGGTCGCCAAAGATATATGTTTTCTCGGGACTATCGAATAAATCCTTATGGTATTCCCGTTCTTCCTCGGTTGGCAACTTATCAAAGTATTCCTCTATAGGTTCTACCTCCTCGAATTCCTCATCCTTATTAACCTCAACTTCCCTACTCTCATCCTCACTATCGGCTTCTACTCTAACTTCATCCTTGTCACTCTCCTCTATCTCCTTATCTATCGGCTTAATGGTGACAACATTGATAAAGTGGACATGTTTGGATGATGAGGGGTCCTTAATTTGGATTCCACTATTGGTGTCCCTAGTTTCCTTCCTAGGTGTGATTAATGTTTGGTTGTTGAGGGCTTTCAATAAGTTGTCAATCTTGTTGGTCATCTCCATTTGTTGTTGGTTGAATTCGGTTTCGAACCTAGCTATGCGGGCTTCTTGAGATGCCATGAATTTGGACATCAATCCTTCAAGATTGTTGGTACTACCATAGTTGTTAGAAGGATTGTTGTTGAAGGTACGGTTGGATGGTGGACCATTTGGTTGATAACGATTAGGTGTGTTGGATGAATTGGGTTGATTTTGTTTCCACCTAAGGTTTGGGTGATTTTTCCATGAGGGGTTGTATGAATCACCGTATGTGTTTGGCTCGGGCTTGAAAGTGTACCACTTATCTCCCGCTTCATCGGTACGCGTGGGTGCGTAATCCGCAAAAGCTGTTTCGGGGAGTTCCACACAATCACGAGTGTCATGGGGACCACTACATAATTCGCATGAAGAAGTGATTTTGTTCACTTGGCTTGAATGTTTCGGAGCTTTGTAAGATTTCATGAGAAACTTGACTTGGTCCTCAAGTTCCATGATCCTACGGTCGGGAGTGCTAGAATTGTTCGAAGGCAAAGATATTGCCTTGACCGTTTTGTTCAAGTCACGGGGATCATTCCAACTTTCGTTGTCATAGAGAGCAAGATCTTCTATGAGTTCCCATGATTGTTCCGCACTAAGATCACGTAGCTTACCACCGGCCGATTGGTCAATGGTTCGCCTTGTGGAGATGTCGATATGGTCATAGAAGATTTGGACTTGGAGCCAAAGATCTATGCCATGATGAGGGACTTTTTGGAGTAAGTCCTTGAAACGAGTCCATGCTTCATAAAGAGATTCATTTTGACGTTGTTGAAACATCAAGATGTCATTCCTAAGCTTAGTAGTTCTCCCCGGTGGGAAAAATTGAGCAAGGAAACGAGTGGTGAGATCATCCCATGTGGTGATGGATCCCGCGGGTAAACGCTCAAGCCATTGACTAGCTTGATCCCGTAGAGAGAATTGGAATAGGCGTAAACGGGTAGTCTCTCTAGTTTCAACACCTAGGTCTATGGAATCTACGATTTTGAGGAAGTCCTTAAGGTGTTGGTTTGGATCTTCGGAACGAAGTCCATGGAATGCACATCCGCTTTGCACCAACCGGATGGTGTCGGATCGCAAGGGGGTCACATTGGCTCCGGTGAGCTCAATGGTGTTTCGGTAGCCTTGATGGCTAGGTCGGGAATACTCTCCTAAGGTTCGGGGCCTAAGGGGTTCTAATGGTGGGTTTTGTTGTGGTGGGATGACGGGTTCAAAGATGTTACCACCTTCCATGATGTCGGATGGTAAAGAGTTACGAACAAAGGCACGAAGAAATAAGATAGACTAAAGAAGACCTAAAAATAAAAATAAAAATCTTACTAGAAAGGAATCTAGCAAGTAGACCTAATAAAAAGAAATCCTAACCTAGACAATAACTATTCCCCAAGCTGCGGCGCCAAAAACTTGATGCGTGGGAATTGCACCTTGCTTTACCTCTCGAGGGATCTCGAGAAGCTTACAACCCCCACCAGGCAGTGTACCTGATCGTTGTAGTATAGTATAGTGACAAGTACCGGGGGATTGATCGTTCAGCTTAGGAATAGTGTCGCTAGGATTAGAAAACCTACTTACTAGTTCTAGAGGTGAGGGATGATTATTTTTGTGTTTTTATATTTTTATGAAAGCAATTAAAATCTCGGTTTTTGAAGGAGTGGGCGGAATTAGTTGCTATTCAACTAACCCAAAGCTAAGATATATTCAAAATAAAATAATAAAAATGAAAACAAACTAATTTATACTAAAGTTGTGAGCAGTAATTGGAGAAATTGTGTTTACTTAGACTTCACTAAGACGTTCAAGCATGTTACCATTTGGAGATCTGCCAGTTTTCTTAAGCCTAACATATAAATCATTCATCCAAGAACAAGAATAAACAAGTAATCAACACATAATCAACATCTAGGTTTCATTAGATCTAAGCAAACACAAGAGAGATCTAGCCTAGCATAATTGAATTAAGACAAGAACAAGAGATAAACAACCAACACATAGACATATTGATTGAATTAGAAGAACACTTATCTCAATTACAATGCAAGGTATCAAGGGTTTGGAACCCTTGAAAAACCTGTAAAAGAGGCACCAAATTCGTCTTTAGGGTTTCACCAAAACTTCTCTCCTTTTAATGAAAAAACTAGAAAACTATATATAGGAAAACTGGGCTGATGGCGTCAAGACAAGCATGTGACGCCGTCACCTCGCCGCCAAGTACTTCCTCGGACGGCCTTGATCTACTTATGACGGCCTATCTGACGCCGTCACCACCTACGGTATTTTATTCTTGGGACTTTGACGCCGTCATGATGGATTTTGACGCCGTCATCAACTACGGTGTTTTATTCTTGATGTCTGACGCCGTCAGGGTGTAACTCTTGATGCCGTCACCTAGTGTCTTCAGCATGGAAAATTGATACTTTGCCTTTTTCTTCACTTTTATGCTCCAAAAACGTCCAAAATGGCTTCTTTTCCAGAATTCACTCTCCAAACACCTAAAATCACAAAAGGAACGATTTAGGGCAATATTTGATCAAATAAAGTCGGATTCGGGCTTAAATGACCCCCTAAAAACGGATCATTTTTCGCCTCATCAAACAACCTGTCATAACTCCAACTACCACAACATCTACTCAACAACCAAAGGCATCAGGTTCCGGTCCTAAAGCCCATGATCACTTTGAGTACACCGGCGGAGACGATTTCCCTCAGCCAGACGATATACCAGAACCATCATCAAACAAGAAAGAAAAGAAAAGAAAACATCATCAGCATAAACAAGAAACCTCTTCGAAAAGCACCGAACCAAAGAAACCGAAAAAGATTCTTAAGTGGCTGGACGAAGACAAAACTGCTGAGTATTCTTGGTTTGATGAAATGGTTAAAGCTCAACCACCTCTTGCAGAAAATCAATCACCACAAGATGGCCACACAATGGAATATGCACAACTTCTGCAGAGGGACTATGGTTTAAAGAATATGAGCAAGAAAGAGTTGAGAAGGATAAAGAATGCTGCATTCAACCTGTTGAAAGACCGCTCGGCCAACTCTGTTGAACTCGAGTATCACCTGGAAAACATAGCCCGAGCAATGTCTAACGACATCGACTGGCTAAATCCCGAGTCCAACATTGATTACTACTCAAAGAAGAAAGGGCCTTACTACACTGACTGGACCAAACCTCTACCCTTGGTTGGAAAGCCGAAACAAGAGAAAATCCCATACAAGTTCTTCTTCAACAACGACTTGGAATTTCTACAACACGGTAGCAAGATAGAAACGAAGTACGCCACATCACTTACCTTCTCAATCCCTGCAGCCAGATACCTCAACAACACCATCGAAGAAGAAACCTCCAACTTATTCATCAACAAAGTTGTTGACTATGACCGGAACACACTCTATGGAATACATCATTGGCCAGATAACCGAGCACAGTATTATCGAAGCAACAGACTCAATCAGACTATGGGTAATGTGACAAGTGAGTTGAAGATTGTCTCCATCCAGTTCATTTCAATAGTCACTCACTTTGGGTACTCCTTTCTCAACAAAATCGTACTCAAAAGACTTGATGAACAAGAGTACGTGATTTCCGAATTAGACTTTCCACGATTGCTCCTCAATGACATAGAAGATATGTATCTGCTCAAAGTCCAAGGAAAGCTTTGCAACTTACCCAAGCCAATGCAGCTTGCCTTTATCACAGCTCTCCTAATCTTCATAAGACAAATAGTCATCAGAGAAAGAGTAGAAGATCTTCAACTGGGAGTGGAAAGTTATCAGAAGAAGCTGAATCTCACAAAACCTAATCTCTACAACATCCCCAACCTTTAACACGAATCTCAATAGACCTTGATCAAGCATCCGGCATTTGGGTTCACATACCGCAGTGTCAACCGTCAAAACTGCTTCATGGCTTTTGATGAGATCCACAAGTTCTGTGATGAAACCCTTAAGTTTGTCAGAGATGGAATCAAAGGCAGATTAGATGATGTTGCACTATATAAAACCAAAAGGTGGAATACCAATGAGGCCAGAGACGCTCGCAGATTCATTACAAGGATTGAGAACCGGTTAAAGCGTAGGGATCAGATAAGGAGATTGGAAAGCTATGTGGGAGGCAGACCAGGATTTCCCGTGTTGATGTTTCAGAGACCAGAATGGTAGAAGTGTTGTAAGATTTTGATTTGATTTGTCAATACTATTATTCATAATGGCTTGTGCACGCATTACAGTGTACAACCCAAACTTTTAAAGAAAGGACCCTGAGGTACGCATCAGTGCCTCAATCCTAATATAAGGAGCGAAGGCTTCTTACTTTTGAATAGAATTAATCAAATATTTTATGATTTTTCATAATTCTGCTCAAAAGGACAAGTATTTCACCTCAATAAGACCTAATCACTTGTTGAGGGGGAGCACTTGTCAAAACAAAAATACTTTGTTCTAAAATCTAAAGTTCTTGGTGAATCTCCCCATAAGACTCAAAAAGGCATATTTTAATCTTAAAGATTATCAAAAACATCATTTATATGCTATTTTTGAGGGGAAGAAAATGGAAAAGTGATTAAAATATAAGTAGTCATAAGGCTAAAAGTTGTATCTTGTGCGAGCTAGACTCAGAATTGACCCAGGAATTGACGAAACAATAAAAGTTACTAATCTCGAAAAGACTTATCCTCGACGGGTAATAACATCAAGTTAGTTACTAGAGCTAGTTGTCACCTAAAAGCTGACAATGGAACTCTTTAACTAGCCACGTAAGCGTGTCTTGAAAAGGATTTGTCTTAGTAGAAATGTACCGTCTCTAGAAACTTTCTTTGGACTTGACCGGGTCGGGTAATAACTTCAAGCTAGTCTAACTAGTGATGTAAGTATGTCTCGAATCAGTCTTGTTCACTGAAAGTGGATCAATTCAAAAATGCTTGCTCCTTCCGCATGTGCAAATTTATTAATTACTTATGAGCACATGTGAAGGGGGAGCCCTTCAAAAGTGTACACAAAACTCTCAAAGTGTTAACCAAAATATTTGATAATCACAAACACTTTGAGAGATTTTCAATCAAAGGTTTCTTGGCTTCTGTCCGTTAATCAAGGAGTTATAAGGTGATTAAGATAGGAAAAACCGTCCTATGATCCGCCAGAGCCTGAGGGATCCACCCAAGGACATCTCCCATAGTTAGAATTAGAAGTCCTTAGGTATGATACGAAAGAAAAAGGAGAAAAGAATGAAAGGGAAAGAAGGAGTTGAAGAATTAAAAAAAAATGTAAAAGAAAACGGTGAAAAGAAATAGCCCTCCATATGTTCAAGCTTATGGCAGACACCGGGTTCAACTCGTATGCTACAGGTTGTTGCTAAGGCAACACCGGTATTGAAGATAAAGTCGTCATGGACCCAGTGACGCAATGCACTAAACCTTCTTAACCACTCAAGTTCTCTTAAAAGAGCTTGTTTCATTCTCACGGGGAACCAGTGT
Source organism: Artemisia argyi (assembly GCA_030686995.1). Taxonomy (NCBI): domain Eukaryota; kingdom Viridiplantae; phylum Streptophyta; class Magnoliopsida; order Asterales; family Asteraceae; genus Artemisia; species Artemisia argyi. The sequence continues at coordinate 101,163,893 of CM060702.1, forward strand.
AATCTATCGACTTATCTCTTAGAGATGGTTGATATTGAAGCAGGAGACCCCTCCCTAGTCTCCGCATAGGAAACCTAAGTGTCCACTTATTGAGTCTAGAGCCATGATATACATCAAAGATCTCTTAGAAACACTTAGTATTTCTACAACTGGTGTTCTACATCAATGGACACCAGCTGTAAATTATCGAGTCCTTCGCAGATCTTAGCAATCTGCCAAGAACGTTTATGAGAGAATTACAAATGTATTTCTCAATGATTGAACGGAAATTCCTGCCAGGGTCAACATCAGATAGCCCTAACAGCAGGTCACTTCGGTAACCCCACAAGGGTTATGCTTAGTGTTCGCGGTGGTTCCATAGCGGTCTACAGTCGTGGAGTGATCCCCAACGACTCACCCAGTCATTGAGCTACTTAGTAGGTCTCGTAAGCTCCTTCGGGAGTATCTGATATGGGAACGGCCTGGATAAGGATTAGAAGGAGTCTTCACTATATGCTGTTGACAATCTCTAATTCCTTATCTGGAAGTACCGGTTGATTATTGCTAACTGTTTATCTGCAGGTACATCACCTCCATGATGGTAGATTCCAGCATGCTCATACATACATCTGGTAGCAAATGAAAGCTCCCCCAAAGATCTATGCACCACAAAGTTCAAAGAAAGATTCTACGCCAAAAAAGAAGAATCTGCAAAGTATAAAGACTAAAGATCTTAGAATATGAAAAGGAACTTCGTGCACGTTGGAATAGCGGACAACCACCACAGACGCAGGAGTGACGAACGGTAGACTACTTCATAACACAATCACAACATCATCACCAAAGAACAAAGACTTAGAGCAAAGTACATTCATTATACTACATTTTTTAAAGACGTCAAAAGTTTTACATGTCACAAGTTAAAGACAAAGATGAAGACGTCCAGCAACCGTGATGACCGACCCTTAGAGGGAGATTGTTGGGAACATACTTTAGTATTTAGTCAAGTCTCGGTCATTACAATTTGTAATAGGTTGCTTAAGTATTATTTATGTTTATGTTTTAGTAAATGGCAACATGTAAAAGCCAATAAGGCTTACAAGCCCACGTTTTGATGATGAAAGGGACTAGGGAATATTGCCCTAGTTTCCCTCCTATAAATACAAGGCTTATGTAGCCTTAAACATTGTTGGTTATTTTGATATTCTAATGAAACTCTTGCTTTTATAATTCTCTCATATCTTGTAATCAACCAATCCTTATATATATCTCATTCTTTACTTGTGTGATATCAATATGGGCACCTAACAACATTCAATAAGGAGAGTTTTGGTTATCTTTTGTTTTTATAACAAAACTTGCATAACAAAACAATTTGGGCATCAAAATGAGTCAAGATAGCCAAGTCTCCACATTGTTTTCATATAGGAACACATTAGAACATCCACATTGTTAAAAATCGTTAACATATAATTTTGTGTTTTCTAGGAATCAACATGCCTCCCGCAAATTTCTCCGATCACAAGGAAACCCTTAAGTACTTGCCAAAACACCATAGGACCAAAGGTCTCAACAAAGTTCAAGTAGAAACCTTTAAGGCACTAGAAAAACGCTATGTTCACGAAGGTAGAACCATTGATCCATCCTTTCTAGAAGGAACATCCATTTGCCAAAGCTTTGCCGCAATCAACTTTGATTGTCTCCTTGATATCGATGAGCCAATCTGTCCTAGGTTCATCTTAGAATTCTATGCAACCGTAAACCTTTCCACAAATGATTTTAGTAAGATATCATTAAACTTCACAACCAATCAAATACCAAATTTCTTAGATTTAAAAGACTTAGCTATCATTCTTGGTGTCCCAAATGAGGGTACTTGTCTCTACACGGATAAGTGGCCCATTTCAAGTCTTGATTCTATTGAGCGTTTTCATCCATACAACAACCCTCTTGCTAGTAAGGAAACAATTAAAGAACATCTCTTCGTTATAACCTCTACCACTTGGAAGAATCGCTCGGGGAATGATGTGGATAAGGATCCTTTTGGTATGGAGCTCAATGAGCTTAAACCACAATTTAAGAAGTGAGAAGAAATTCTTAGAGCTAACGTCATATGTACCATAGGAAATAGAGATCATGTCAACACATGCCTTTGCTACATGCTCTATAGTATTTCCACCGGTCAACCCTTTAGCTTAGCCTACTACCTAGCCAAAAGAATGGCCGACATACCCTTAGTTGGAACAACCGCTCTTCCTTATGGAATGCTTCTTACTCGCCTCTTTAGAGCAATCTCACCCATTCCTCCTAACGATAATGGGATGTGCCTTGACTATTCTCTCGTTCCTCACATCTTCGTCCCTCTAAGTGATAAACGAGTTTTCAAAGCTAAGGGCAAACGTACTCGCTCACCTTCACCATCATCATCATCATCCGACATGAGCGAGGACAATAAACTTCCTAACTCTAAGTTACCTCCTTTAGACTACCTTCAAGAACTCCCCGTCATTGAAAATGCATCCGAAGAGTTCAAGCAAACCAAAGGAATTTTCAAGTGCTTTGGAAGGTACCTAAGCAAGCACAATAAGAAGATAGATCGGTTGTGAGAATCATTATTAAGGAGTATTTGGATTATGAAGGTTTTAGAATCTTTTATGTGTTAATCTATGTGATTTGTATTGTTTTTCACGTTCATGTTTTATGTTAGGAATACGATTATTCATATGAAGACTCGGTCACCCCGAGTATTGTTTAACATATTGTAGCTCGTAGTAATTATCATATTAGTTAGAAAGTAGTTTAGTATTAGTTAGTATTTGTGGAGTTGGGTCGGGTCTCTTACCCACTGTCAGCCCGCTCTACAGCCCGTTTCAAGGGGCGTTTACATTGTAACTATATATACCCTTTCCCACCCATGGGAAAGGGTTGGACCTTCACTTGCAATCTAACATTCAACAAGTTTTCTCATACAAGGCTCCCACCTCTCTCATCTCATTCTCTCTCTAACATCTCACTAGAAACTACATCTTTAATCATCACAAATCACTTAACCATCCATGTTTATATATTAGAGTATATTACAATTGGTATCAAGAGCCATGGTTCTATCCTAGGATTCATGGCATGCTCGAATTTATAGTATGGTTTGTGGTTTTAGGGTGGTTCGACTTCTTCTAGTGGTTTTCACACGAGTTTGATCTCGTTAGGTGTTTATCTCGACATTCTTCTTGTACTTTCTTGTTTATTAGTTGTGTAGACACCTTGTTGTAACCTTGGTTTAGTCATTTCATCACTTGGGTGGACATTGGTGGCATTTCGAGTGCTATTTCTTGCCAGCGAGTTGGTACCTCTTGGTAGAGGGTTGGCAGTTGTGTGTAGTGAGTTGTGGTTAGAGATTTGGCGGTTTGCTATTTTGGGACATACGGATAAATCGCTACGATAGTGACACTTTTGTCTCATTCCTAGCGAGTTGTCAGGCTTAGGTAGTAGCGAGTTGGCATTGGCGAGTTGAGCAGTTAGCGTATTGCCAGATAGCGAGTTGATATCTAGCGAGTTGAGGCTTCAGCGATTTGAGTATAGCGAGTTGAGCAGTCAGCGTGTTGTCAGATTAGCGACTTGTCCAATAGCGAGTTGTCACATTAGCGAGTTGTTACACTAGCGTGTTGACACATTCAAGCGAGTTGGTTCCTGTTCAGCGAGTTGGTGAAAGTATTAGCGAATTGTTGATCAAACTTGTATAAGTTGTGTTACTAAGTCTAATCTATTCACCTAATCATGACAAGTACTCAATCTAATACTATTCTGAGTTCAACTGGACTGTCTCAAAACTCTGATGGAGGTGCTGAATGCTTCAATCTACTTTACACCCACATTGAAAGACTCTTTGAAAAATCAGGCTACTCAGGAGGGTATCAACGTGCTTTTGTGACACTCTTTGGACATGACATTTAATCATTCACAGTCACCATGAATCTGTACTTAGATCAACTACAACGACAAATTAACAAAGCTGACTTCTCTGGTAACAGTTGTACGGCTGCATTGGAGGTGATTCTTAAGCAATTCCAAGCATTCATTGACTCAAGATTCACAATGGAGTATGACCATGACTCTCATATGACGAGTAGACGGTTTGTTGATCACACTGGATTAGATGTGGATGCCTTCAGAGTCACTTTACTTCAGATTTCGGGGAATGTCAAGAAGTTTATCAAGGAACGTACACACCTCCCATCTACAAGTGAGACTGCTGCTGCTGAATGTACTTTCATTGAATCTCCTGATATCCTCTCTACACATGAGGAGAATGCGTCACATCAACAGGTCACAGGAAAACATCCTGCCTCAGAGGTTCATGCTTTTAACTGCGACAAGGATCCTAATCAGGATTTACCCATCTATGATTCGTGTCCACTGGAAGAGACTGATAATAAAGTCACGTCTAATTCAATCTACACGAATCCTGTTTGGGAGAATTGTGATCAGGATACTACAGTGGGTGATGTGTCAAATCCTTTGGTTTCAAACAAACTCACAAAATCAAATGAAACGGTTGATATGCACGTTATTAAAGAATTGTCCAACAGATTTTCTCAATTAGAAAAGCACTGCATTTCTCTTGAAATTGCAATGCAACAAAAAGAAGAACAATTTCTAATCAACCAACCACGCAAGTATTCAGAACTACCTGAACTTCGCGAATATTTCATGATTAACGAGTTAAAAGCTCAAATTGAAACCAAGGATCAGACAATCAACCGCCTCAAGAAACATATTAATGTCATGAATGCCATGTGTAGTAACCATAAGGTCAATGCCACACACAACATCAACACTGACTCAAATAATCATGCTGAGCTGGTACACAAGGTAAAAGTGTTGCAGAATGAAAATGAATCTTTGAAAAGACACAGAAAAACTCTTAATGAGTTTATCAAAGATGAGAAATCTAAAAATGTTGCATACACAATGTCTTTGATTGCACAGAATGATAAGGTCAATACTAAATTGCAGAAAAAAACCTCGAGATTACCACATTAAAACATGAAGCAAACTGAACATAAAAAATGTGAACACTAAGTTTGATAATTCTTCCACTGTGCAAGCACCTTTGAACCAGTCACATAGAAAACCCAGATCTACTAGGCAATTGTCTGCTTTTCGTTCTAATAGATCCAAGGCTAACATATCTAGGTGTGTTCCTCAAATTGAGTCTAAACACGAATTATTAAAACCAGTCACTTCACAACGTCATCATAAGGTTATGTCACTTCACAAGAACCCCATCAGGAAAGACAAACATCTCATTGGTAGGTCAGATTGTAAGCACTCCAAAACTTGCCTTAAGTGGGTTCCTAGTGGTAGAATCTTTAAAATGATTGGGTGTAGTTGGATACCAATGAGGGTTATGGAAAACACCAATGGTTACGGTGTGACCACCACTGCACGGGACTCTATTAACACTAACTCATATCAAAACAAGCACTATTGTCATGTTGGTGTAGGGTCTTCTGGTCTATATGCAGGATCTCCATCTGAGAACCTTAAAGTTTGGCGACCTAAATGACTTCTCTCTACAGAAACAGGAATTCAGGCAATCAGACGATGTCGAATAGTGCATGATGACTCCTGGTCACTCTCTTATCAGGACTCGGACTTCAGCGATGGTGATGTGTATGAACGACTGTGCTTGTTCACTCGGCACCTTTGTACATATATATATGTATGCATATACTAATAAATGTAGTAATAGATTACTCATAAACCCTTGTGGTTTCACAATTTTTTGCATTGGCATGTCTTCTGGCATCGATAACATTTACGATCCTAGAAATGTCATTCAATAATGGCACGGGTTCTTAAATGAAGTTCGAACAGAAGTTGAAAACCTACCATCATGGCTTGCTATTATCTCTGATAGCGACCCTCTCTTTCACTTAATACTCATGCATCCTTCATTCAAATACTCAATCATCCTTCATTCAATCAACAACCTCTGTGTAAGTTTTACACTACGGTCATTGATTGAGGGGGAGAGTATTTTTTTTGTAACATGCATGAGGTTAATATTTATGCATCTGTGTTAATATCTGTGGTGTTAATATTTTTGCATCCCTGTGTTAATATCTGTGGTGTTAATATTTATGCATCTGTGATTTTCTTTGTGCAATCATGGTTTCTGGTCATGATTAAATTATTCTTATATGTTTCAGTTGAGTCGTTTGCAAGGAGAGGGGCTGATTCGTCATTTGGTGTAAGATAAAAGGATTTCTATTAAGTAGAGGGTCTGTTTTGTCATTTTTAAAAAGTTAAAATGGGTATATATATTTACTTGTGCATTAGCGGGTTGTGTTTGTCTCTCTAATCATTCCAACCCGCTGCCCCCCCCCCCTCAAATTTTTTTATTGATTCCTTCTCGAGTTGCTCTATCAGGTTTTGATCTCATTTTTGTGTTATAATTATTAACTGATCATGTTCAACTTGTTTAAGCGATCATCCTTTTATACTTAGGTCATCCCATTCCTGCGGTGATTAAGTGGTGTATGCTCGTTGTTGTGTGATTTGTATTGGGTTTTTACTTGTTTATCTGGTATGATACTATCCCACTCGTTGCTGCTTGATTATCTTTGCGTATATGTATATCTTTTGATTTTGCCCTATATTGTGCCTCTCGAATTATTTGGGTTATGGGTGAAAATGTTGTCTTTATTGTGATGCATACTTTTGTGATGATCCTGCTAGCTAGATTGTTCGCGTAGGTGTAATGTTGATTGGGATTCGCATAAGTTCATCATAGCAAGTTAGCAAAATTTCTTGGTAGCGAGTTGATGAGACTTCTTAGTAGCGTGTTGATAAGAGTTCTTGGTAGCGAGTTGAGTTGATCTAATCTCTGGTAGCGAGTTGACCAACATTCATTGTAGCGAGTTGACATAATTTCTTGGTAGCGAGTTGATCTAATTTCTGGTAGCGAGTTGATCTAATTTCTGGTAGCGAGTTGACTAACAATCATTGTAGCGAGTTGACATAATGTCTTGGTAGCAAGTTGATAAGATTTCTATGTAGCGAGTTGATGAGACTTCTTGTTAGCGTGTTGATAAGATTTTGTGGTAGAGATTTGGTCCAATTCAGAATAGCGAGTTGACTAATTATCCCATTAGCGAGTTGATGTAACACAGAATAGCGAGTTGACCAGAAGTCGTGACAGCGTGTTGCTTTATAAATTGCGCATTAATTGATGTTAAGGCCTGCATGTTAACACAAGTTTGTTTCTCTTCTGGTAGTTTACTAGTTGAGTGAAATTCCCAAGTGCATATTATCTTGAATCATGTGTTGCTATCTATGGTCTTACCCAGATATGTCTCATTGTTATGTGGATATACATGTTATGAATATGCTGCACCTAATAGGTGTGTAGTGGTTAGTGGGATGTATGTATTCTGTAACTCAAGTGTCAGCAATCTGGGATTTGCTCTTACTATACTCATTCGTTGTATGCACTATTTACAAGTCACATCTCATGCTCTGCTGCCCTCTCTTGTCATTGTTTGAGTATCTCTTACTGACGACCCGTCTAACCACTAACTATACATGTGTGTCTATTGTGGTGGTGCAGATAAATGGCGGATGCTAATATTCCTACTGAGTTGGAATCAGTTACACCACCTCCCACTCGCACAGATAATGAGATATTGCCACATAATGAATGGGTATCTATTGGGAAGAGCAATCTCTACATTGACATAGATAAACCTCAGAACAATCCCACCTACAAGATTGTCGTGGATATCTTGAAAAACACTTCCTTCTTCAAGGCATTCACAGTTTCCTCATCGATTCCATCCATATACATCCAACAATTCTGGAACACCATGACTCATAACAAGGAAAACAACACTTATCGGTGTCAACTCGATGAACAGTGGTTCGAAATAAACAAAGAAACGCTCAAGAATGCTCTCCAGATCAACCCAATCACTCCAAACAAACCGTTCTCATCCCCACCAAACCCTGAAGCCCTCCTACAGTTTGTGAATGATCTAGGGTACCCAAATGAGGTCACCACACTTTCATCCATGTCCACTAATGAAATGTATCAACCCTGGAGAGTCCTTATCACGCTTATCAACTTATGTCTTACTGGGAAGACATCGGGACATGAGAGACTGCGTGCCCCTGCACTGCAAATACTGTGGGGTATTGTGAAAGGGAAAGATATTGACTTCACTGAACGTATATGGGAGGAATTTGCTCACTCCATTAATACCTTCTTAGATGACAAGATGAAGCTGGAGGCTCACAAAGAAAGCAAAAAATGGAAATCCAAGTCTCTAATTCCTAGTATCAGATTTACTAAGCTGATCATACTTCATCTACAACAACATCACAATCTACACCCTAGACCTGAATCGTCAGTGCACCTGGCATCCGATGAACACTGTGTGGGAAACCACAAGTTTGTTGCTAAGGGGACGGATCATGAAGTGTTTGGAATGGATATACCCGAAATTCTTGTCTCCAACAATATCCTTGAAGCACCTTACTACAAGAGCTATCTGAACAAAGTTGCATTGTATCGCAAACAATCCACCGTCAAGACCACCACAAGCAAAGTTACATCAAAGAAACGCAAAGAAGTCTCAACCACTGAGATGGCATCTGGTGGCACCAATGTTCTGAAAGGCTCAAGGCGCACTAAGGCGCAAAGGGGGTCAAACAGCCTCGAGTCGAGGCGCAAACCAAGGCGCGAGATTCATAAATATGAGGCGCACTATACATTTAGGTTTTTTTATAACATATGTGACAACTTATATAGCTTAAATAACACAAAAATATCAATATTCAAAGCATAATGCCACTTAATAGTTATTACATCTAACAAAGGTTGCATCTAAACCCAAAATATTAAGCAAGCAACATATTAGAATCCATGAACTACCCTAAATTCCTGAATATACATTACAATATGAGTTTGTGACTTATAAAATTTAATAAATTACCATGTATCAAACTATCAACTATCAACAACAAAAAATCTATAGTTGTTTGGTAACACTTAACACTAAAGAAACAACATTTATATCTGTTAATAAGCTACTATTCGTAGACATTAGATTACAAAAAATACATAGTTCTTTGTTGATTGTGTCTTTTAGTTATTTTCTAAAATATTAGGGTTATTAGATACTTTCTAACTTAAAGTGCCCCATGTAACATGTAAGCCAAAAATGTATCTTACTATTAAGAAAAAAAAGGCCAAAACCCCATTACATCTTCTAGGCGCACAAATCCTCAAGGCGTAAAAGCGCAAAAATCCGCAAGGCTAGAGCCTCGATCTAAAAAAAAATCCCAAAGGCTAGAGCCTCGTGGGATTTAGGGATTAGGCGCGCCTTAGGCGCGATTTTTAAAACATTGGGTGGCACAAAGAAACACAAAAGAACCAAAACTGTCAGCAAATCCGGGTCCAAGAAACCTAAGAAAGCTAAAACTACAGTTTTAGATGAACACCCACATGAAATAGTGTCCCCAACTGAAGCTGCTGATATTCAAAGGGCTGTCGAAGAAAGTCTCAAAACCAGTGAGACACATCCTGGTCCACCATTGACAGGTGTCAGCATTAATGAGCCGGAACCTGAGAAGCTTAAGCCACTACCAGATACTGTCGGGAAAGGAAAGAGTGTTGTTACTAAAGAACAAGCTGCACATACTCTCCTTCATATTTCATCACCTGCTTCAAAACTTAAAGAACCTCGGTACGAATTCAAGAAACGGTCCCCGGAATCATCTAAAACTAAAGTGGTTTCCTCTGAAGATTCACAGGAGCAACTACAGAGTCAAGAACCTCTCATCGAATCCAGTGACTCTGAATTTGATATTAATGTCTCTAAGAAGGAAGAAAAGACGTCTGTCACAACCACCGGGGATACATCTTCCAAGGACCTGCCTCCACTTGAATTCGGACCCTCCACTGAACCCCACTCGACACTGCAAGATGACTTTGTTGCATCTATCTACCCTGCGGTTCAAGAAAATCTTAAGATGAAGTCTGACGAACAAAAGTTGATTGTTGAACCCGATACGTCGACAGGAACTCTCTCTTCATACAAATAGTTAGATCATGATTACACTTTTGGGGATCACGATGCTGATGACATTCCTGATGGCAAGGAGACCTCTAAACCTACCAATGAGAGCGAATTCATCTCTATGGTAGATGTTCCTATTGTACAGTATATGTCTACTACACCCACAGTGACCATGCCGAATCCCACCTCTGCTGCAGACACTACCACCATCCCAACTAGTACAATTGAGAACCTGTCAACTCAAGTTGTTAAGGCATTATCCACTGCTGAAAAAGCGAATGTTGAAATTCTTGACATCAAATCTACACTTGAGAAGCATCGGGATGTTCTTAAAGATCTTCAAAAGCTCAACCTGCATCAAGTCATCCACCATCAAGCGTCTAGAATCGCTAATCTCGAGCTGATCAATGTTGATACTTTGGTGCGTGAAGCAGTTGAAGAACAGGTGTCCTTTGCTGTTAAAAAGGCCATGGACGCCCCGAGTATTGTTTAACATATTGTAGCTCGTAGTAATTATCATATTAGTTAGAAAGTAGTTTAGTATTAGTTAGTATTTGTGGAGTTGGGTCGAGTCTCTTACCCACTGTCAGCCCGCTCTACAGCCCGTTTCAAGGGGCGTTTACATTGTAACTATATATACCCTTTCCCAGCCATGGGAAAGGGTTGGACCTTCACTTGCAATCTAACATTCAACAAGTTTTCTCATACAAGGCTCCCACCTCTCTCATCTCATTCTCTCTCTAACATCTCACTAGAAACTACATCTTTAATCATCACAAATCACTTAACCATCCATGTTTATATATTAGAGTATATTACATTTTATTACGTTTGTCGGATTATGTTTGTATGAGCTTTTATGCATAAAGACAATATTTGAGGTGTTTGTCAATTTTTATGCTTATGGTAAATTTCACTAAGTTTAGTGAATATCGCTAGCCCCCGGTCAAAGTCATATGATTTGAGTGTTTACATGTTCATTTTTTTTGCATTTCCTAACCAGATATGCATTATATTTTTGATTTTAGGAGTTTTCAAAAAATTTGAAAATCGTGTCGTGGGTCAAAATCGCGGACTGCCAACTTTTTCAGGCCTGGCGGATCTGGCGGCACCCTAGATTGGGTTCCGCCAGTGTAATTTCTGGGCAACCCAGAGATGGCCCAACGGACAAACGGAACCCAAAATAGGGTTCCGCTAGTCACCTGCAGCAAAATTTTTGTCATTTTTCTTAAGTTCAAAACTTATAAAGTGTCAAACCATTATCCTGTGAGAAACATCTTCCATTAACTCCAATAACCATATTAGGACAACTCTCACTCACTAAAACAATTAGGAAGTCACTTCCCTCCGAAAATTCAAATTCAAACATAACTAACCCAAGGAACCCTTTTAAAGGATCCTTCAAACCATTGAAACATTTTCAACCAAATCACATCCCGTGATCACAAAGCATTGAGTGCATATGTTGGTCTTTCACTCCACCCTATTCCATTGGATTGACATCAAATGATGTAACATGTTCATGAAAATCATTTGAAACCTCAATCTTTGAATGGTAAAACATCAAAACCAAACACCCATTTCAACATCTTTTACATCCTATAAATTTGAAAGTTTTGCAACAATTCAAATCACACCATCACCATCATAATTTCTTCTCTCAAAACATCAAAACCACACCTTTGAAATGACTAAATCTAACACCTAATCCGAGTCATCGAAATCCTTCTCAAAAACCACTAGGATTAGTGTTAGACCTTGTTGCTTCAACAAAACCGTCAAATCAAGCTCATCATCTTCAAGTGATGCTTCACTTAACATCTCATCACCTATCCAAGATTTCCTTAATCTCACTACCTCAACACCATCCTCAACACATTGCAATACCAATGTAATCACCATTCAAGATTTGCTTAATCTTGCTACTCCAACACCCTCTCCAACACATTGCAAAACCAATATAGCCACCACTCCTCCACCAACTAGACCTTCAAGTGATTCAACATCACCTTCTCAACAAGCTCAACCATCAAAAACTTCATCACCTCAGTCACCAACACTTACACCAATGGAACTTTTCCATACACCACCAACATCACCACTACCCTATTTGGAAACATTAGAAGACCTATCACCTAAATCATCAAACCCACCATCCTTGTCACTCTTTGACACCATTGCTCAAATAGAAACCCAACAACAACCTAGTGAGCAATTGGATGAACCCCATCAACCATCATTGGTAGAACGGTTGGCTTACCGTTATGCTAGACCGTCAATTTTTCCAAATGATCAAGGTCATACACACTCACAATCATTTGTGTTTCACCCAATTTACAAAGACCTTCATGGTAATCCTTCCGGCGAACCAAGCTTCCGCCATTTTGTTCAAAACCAACAACCACAAGAACAAAAACCACAACAACAACAACCATCACCACAAGAACCTTCCCAACAATTTGAATCTCTACTTTCTTCTTATAAGAAAATAGAAGCATCCATATGGGAAAAACCTCCAAACCTAAATGATGAGATTGGCACTCATTTAAACCACCTTCATGCCTTTAAACGTATGGTTGACTCTCAAATCAACCATATTATGGTTTTACAAACAACACTACACTCATCTAATGAAGGAAGCAAAAACACCTCTCAACCATCCACATTTGCTCCTTCAAGTTCAAACCATCCACCACCAACATATCAAACCTCTCTTCCACCAAACTTTCCCCGCCATGATTGCAATCATTGCGAAAGAACAGCTCACATTAGTGAAGGGTGTCGAAGGGAAATTCGCGAGCTATCCGAAGAAATGAGGTTTATACTAAACCACATTTTAGATCGTCTACAATCCTTGTCTCACACACCTCAACCTTAGAGTCTCCAAAATGAAACAAAACCGTTTCTTTTGGAAAATGTTTCCCATTTAAACCAACAAACCAAAACCGTGTCATCCTTTCAACCTTCAAAATAAAGCCCGCTACAACCTCCAACATACATTTTCATCCTTAAACAACCTTAGCCTTGTTTTTGGAAAATGTTTCTCATTAAGGAAAATGATGATTTCCTTGTAGCTTTTTATGTTCTTAGTTTATTTTTAGTTTTTCTTTATTTTTAGAAGTAGGATGATGTCGTCCTAATTTCTTGTCTTCGACTTTTTAATAGTCAAAAGTTTACATGAAATGAATTTCATTGTGCTACAAGGTTGACCATTTAGGTATAATGAGTAAACTATACCTTGCTATGGTAGCATACATATATCTTGTGTTTTAGAAACTAACCTTTCTTTTTGTAGGATCATTATCCATGTCTTCCTTCCATGATACTCCATTTAGGGGAGCAATATTCAAGGGGGAGCATGAGTGTTGCATTATTCCACTTCACAACTCTTAGTTGTGTTCTTGACATGAAATGACTTCATGACTTGTCTTGTGTGGCAACTAACATTTTGTTTTGTAGGGTCAAAATCCATGTCTCCTCTCTTGGCACTCTATTTAGGGGGAGTATCGTCCAAGGGGGAGCAAATGCATACTTCCGCTTCGCTACTCTTCTTTTTGTTTCGACAAAAAGGGGGAGAATTTATATATAAACTTGTTTCAATTTTTTTTTTTTTTTTTTTTTTTTTTTTTTTTTTTTTTGGCATATCACATCATCTTAGCAAAAACAAGTTTTTATACTAACTTTATAAGACTTAACACTAAAACTAGTGACTTACTTATAAATAAAGTTTATGTTTTGTCATCAACAAAAAGGGGGAGATTGTTAATACAAATATCGCCTAAAAACGTTATTTATATTTTACGATCTTTGCTAAGTTTTGTTAATGACAAAGTATGAACTTTAGCTAAGAGTAAATCATCACTTTAAGTGTTTAAATCTTGTTTAACTAAGGTTTACATTTCCTTTTAAACAAAATATTGTTTTCATTTCTTAAATTAGAAAGTGTCTTGTCACATCACATTTATTTCTTTAAATAGAAATATCACATCACATTTATGGTAAGTATGTCATTATACATTTATGGAAAGAAAGTGTGTTTGACTAACCATATGTTTGCTTGTGCAAGTTTGTGTTTGACTAGTATTTATATGATGTGACCTTGTTTGGTTTGGAAGATTTATTGCAAAACCAACTGCAGCCCTGACGGAACCCTGGGGGTACACGGGCGGAACCCATCTGAGGGTTCCGCCGTATCCGCCAGACCTGCAGAATGTTTTGATATAAATACCAAACCATTTGTTAGTTTTGAGTTATCACTTAGAGTCATATTTTACACATATTCTCTCATTATACTCAGTAGCTACTAACTTGTGTGATTCTCTTATGTAGCAAAGGAGTTCACATATTCATCTAAGAAGTTACAAGTTTCAACTCTAAGTTGCAAGACTTGTTAGCTTTTTTATGTATAGACTTTGGTAGTTTATACTTCATGTGTATTTTGTATAGAAGTGATCGGTTAGTATTTTAGGCCTCAAAATACATAGTGTGTCGGGAGTTGTTATACCCTTGTAAAAGAACTAACGGGAGTGGTTGTAACCTTGGTAAAGAACTCGATATCTAGCTTAGTGTTGGTAAAAGTATAAGCGACGATGGGAGTGGTTGTACCCGTGTAAAAGAACTCGACATCTAGCTTAGTGTCGGTAAAAGTGTAAGCGACGTTGTAAAGGTTTCTCCACCGGGAAAGGTGCTTATAACTCTCGAGTTGGAAACTCGGGACGTGGATGTAGGGCAAGGAAAAAGAGTCCTTGTAGCCGAACCACGATAAACAATCGTGTTGTGGTTTGATCGTTTCTTTCTTTACCTTTGCTTATTACATATTGTCTTTAGTTAGAATTGCTAATCACACATAAAGCTTTTCGAAGAATTAAACAAGTAAAGTTGTGTTTATATCTTTAAACAAACGTAAAGCTTTTCAAAGAACTAAACAAGCAATGTTAGGATTGTTAATCACACGTAAAGCTTTTCAAAGAATGAAACAAGTAAAGTTACAATTGTTATTCACATGTAAATCTTTTTAAAGAATTAAACATGCAAAGTTGTACTTGCATCTTTGAACAAACGTAAAGTTTTAAAAGGATAATCAAGTTAAAAAACGGTAAACTATTCAACCCCCCTTCTAGTTTTCCACAGTTTGAACAAGAAGAAGTACTGTTTGGTTGTGACAGATGACTGTAGCAGATTTAGTTGGGTCTTTTTCTTATGTTTCAAGGATGAAACTTTTGATGCTATTCATGATCTTATAATAGCACTTGAAAATCAGTTAAGACTCAAGGTTAGAGGCATTAGATGTGATAATGGGACTGAGTTCAAGAATCAGCTAATGGATGACTTTCGTGCCAAGAAAGGAATTAAAAGAGAATTCAGTATTGCCAGAACTCCTCAGCAAAATGGAGTTGCAGAAAGAAAGAATAGAACTCTAATAGAAGCAGCAAGGACAATGCTTACAGACTCCCAATTACCTGTTTCATTCTGGGCTGAAGCTATAAGTGCTGCTTGTTATGTGTTGAACAGAGTATCAGTGACAAAACCTCAAATGAAGACACCTTATGAGTTACTCATGGGAAAGAAACCTAGCATCAAGTTTATGAAACCTTTTGGATGTCCCCTAACTATTTTGAACACTACTGATAATTTGGGCAAATTTGATGGGAAATCAGATGAAGGATACTTATTGGGATATTGTACCAATAGAAAAGGATTCAGAGTGTACAACAGGGCTACAAAGAAGGTTCAAGAATGTCTTCATGTTGAATTTCTAGAAGAGCAAGAAAATCATATAGGTAAAGGTCCTGATTGGATGTTTGATCTTGATTTAATGTCTTCATCCATGAACTATGTACCTGTTAGGGAAGAAAATCAAGTTGCTCCCACTGAAGAAGAAACACAGTACATTGTTCATGATGTTAATTTAAGATCTGAAGATAAGTCTAATGATAAAGTCAATGATGAGAAGAAAAGTACTTCTGAGCCTCAAAGTACTGTTGATCCTCAGAGTACTGCTCCATCAAAGACCACAGTATCTGATGAAGACCAAGCCATCCAAGATGAACTTAGTAGGATGCTTATTCAAGAAACAATGGCTAAGTCCAATGAAGATGATCAAAGGAGAGCTTATGAAGCAGAAAAGAAGAAGGCTAAAGGCACTGACAGTACTTTACCCCAAAGTACTGTTGATCCATTTAAATGTAATTTTCAACCTTTAAGTAAGAAAAATACTGATGATGAATTGGATACTGATGATATGAATGATCTAAACAAGCCTGCCTTAGAAGACACTGATGATGAATTGGATCAAGAAGGCATTTTCTCAGATTCTAATGAAGATCTTGATCTCACTAATTTGGAAGATAATCTTGAAGTCTCACCAACTCTTACTCTAAGAATTCACAAAGATCATCTTGTCAGCAAGATTATTGGACCCTCAGCTTCAAGAGTGCTCACACGAACTAAATCTAAGAATATGTCTCAATAACATACTTCTTTACATAGCCTTATCTACAAGCAAAACACGGTGAATAACAAGGATCAGAAATTGTGTTTATTTGCTTGTTTTCTGTCTCAAGAAGAACCTAAGACTATAAAACAAGCATTAGCCAAGGAGAGTTGGTTTGAAGCTATGCAAGAAGAACTCTTATAGTTTAAACTTCAAGAAATATGGGTATTATGTGATTTACCTGATGGTAAGAGACAGATTGGAACAAAATGGGTCTTCAGGGTAAAAACAGATGAAAGAGGGAATGTTATTAAGAATAAAGCAAGGTTAGTAGCTCAAGGATATAGATAGGAAGAAGGAGTAGACTATGATGAAGTCTTTGCTCCTGTGGCAAGGATTGAAGCCATAAGGCTATTTTTGGCTTTTGCATCTTATATGGGATTTCCTGTATACCAAATGGATGTTAAAGACATTCTTCTTGGGACTTCAAGTGCAACAATCAAGCAGTGGAATCTTTATTAGTCAAGATAAGTATGTTACAGACATTCTTAAGAGATTTAATTTCACAACTATCAAGCCAACCTCTACACCTGTTGATACTAATAAGCCTTTGGGAAAAGATGAAGAAGGAGAAGAAGTTGATGTCAAATTATATAGGTCTATGATTGGATGTCTCATGTATTTAACTGCATCTAGGCCTGGCATTACTTTTGCTGTGTGTTTATGTGCAAGACATCAAGTTCACCCCAAGGTATCACACTCGAATGCTGTCAAAAGGATTTTTAGATACCTTAGGCAGCAACGTAAGCTAGGATTATGGTATCTTAGGGAGTCCCCTTTTCATCTACAAGCCTTTTTAGTTTGTGATTATGCTGGAGATAACTATGACAGAAGATCCACAACTGGAGGGTGTTAGTACCTTGGAAGTAGATTAGTCTCATGGCAATGCAAAAAGCAAACAATTGCAGCAACATCTTCCACAGAAGCAGAGTATGTAGCAGCTGCAAGTTGTTGTACACAAGTACTTTGGTTGCAAAATCAGCTTTTGGATTATGGATTCAACTTCAAGAATACTCCTATCATTGATAATGAGAGTACCATATGTATTGTGAAGAATCCAGTCTATCATTCCAAAACAAAGTACATTCAAATCAGACATCATTTTATTAGAGACTGCTATGAGCATAGGCTTATTAATGTGGTTAAAGTCCATACTGATGATAATGTAGCAGACCTACTCACAAAGGGCTTTGATGTTTCAAGATTTACTTTTTTAGTTGTAAGTATTGGTATGATTAATAATTAAGCTATTATTGAGGGGAAGCATTAGTAGTTAGTCATTAGTTAAGGGGAGGCTACATGTATCTTTCAAAGGATAAAGACTTTTATTCATGATTCGGAGAGTTACATTCATTCTTGCAAAAGAAATAGTCAACCATGACACAGACAGAGATGAACCACAGACACTCACAAAACACACAGACAACTACCACAACACAACCTACTTATTCTACCCAACACACCTACTCCATTGGCCTTTTTCCTTTGCCCTCATAGCTCTGCTTTCCCTTTTGAGCAGTCTTTCTTTTGTCATCAAAAGAACCTTGCTTTCTTGGGCAAACCAGGCCAAGAACTTTCTTGGGAGGTCTCTCTTTTCTTGGAGCAGGCCACTTCATATTCTGTATTGCTGATTCCAGGGCTTGGGTCAAAGCATGTGGAAGTTCATTCGCCAGAGATGATCCAGGGACATACTTTTTTCTTGAGCTTTGGATTAGTAGTGCTTGCTGCATCAGTAATGGTAGAGTTTGCTATACTTATTGATGAGGATGATCCATTAGGAGGAAAGTACCCACTCCATCCTGGATCCTCAAAGTCAGAGTCAGAATAGTAGCTGATCTCTGAGTTTGTGGAACCATCTGAGTTAGAAGATATGTATATCAATGGGAAGTGACTCATGGTTATAACTAGGGTTTTTGTGGAATATTGCAAGTATAGATGAATGAAGTATGTTGGTGGAAAAGTTACTTTTATAAGCAAGGAAAGGTATAAGGGTAATAAATGAAGTTAATTGAATTCTACTTGCCTTGGTAGCTTTGGGAATTAATTTGGGAAGGTATTAATTACCTCGGGTTGACTTTCAAAGATATTTTGGTCAAACAGTCAACTATAAAGATATTTTACTTGGAAAGTACTTTGGTCAACGTACTGCTTGGGTTTACAACTGAAAGTACTGCTCCATATTCTATGGAAAGTACTGCTGGGTGATATGAAGGCTACGCTGACGTGTCAGAATACTGTTCCAACGGTCAAATTTGCAGGTAACAAACTTTTGAAAGATATGGGGAAGATCACTTCCAAAAATAATGGTAAAATAATTAATTAATCGTGATTTTTTGTATATTATCCCTTTATAACTCATATCTTTTTTTTATTTATACACCCGTATTCATTCATTCATTCTCATTCATCAAATCCACCAATATCATCAACGATTACTACTCTTCTCTCTAATCCTTATCACCATGGAACATCGACCTACCATCAACAGACACAACATGATTGCGAACCTTGAGAAAACACAGAGGAATATCGACTTTCATGGAATTATTGATTTTCTCACCGGCACCACCATCAACTACTCACTCTTAGTCAACCCAGAGATCATTGGCCCTTGGATACAGGAGTTTTGGGCTACGGCAAGGGCTGAGATTGAAGATAGAGAGGATGTTATTCATGCTACAGTTGTTGGGAGAGCTATTCGTGTTACTGAAGCGACAATCAGGGAGGTTCTGTGTTTTAAAGATGAAGGAGGCTCTGTTTTGTTTGCTAAACAAGATATTTGGGATGCACTGAGGGATATTGGGTATGAAGGACCTTTGGACAAGCTTACTTTTCAGAAAGCAATGGTAAGTCCTCATTGGAAGTAACTTATTCATGTTTTACTTCATTGCTTAAGTCCAAAAAGTACTGCTTGGGATCAATTTGGACATGCTATAGCTTCTGCATTAGTTGGCCTCATTACCAATCAATCCTTCAACTTTTCTTACATGATCCTTGTTGGTATGATCACACATATTAAGGTTGGATCACCTTTTCTGATGTATCCTAAATTTGTTCAACTTCTCTTAGAGAATCCACTTGATGGGATACAAAAACCTCAGGATTATGCACCCAATATTAGGATGCTACCTAAGGTGTTTACCTTTTCACAAGGGAGTTAATTTTTCAGGTACAAATACACCTCTCAATGCTTACATGTTAGAGGTAGCACAGGCTGTTAGGGATGATGTTGACAATAGTGGTTCTGCTAATTCTGATGATGTTGATCAACCTGATCCTTCTTAGCATTCTGCATCAGTCCATACACCTACACCACCTATTGTTTCAACTTAGCATGATAATTTAAGGGAAAGAACCCCCTCAGTTTCTGCTTCTTTGGAAAAATCTATTTCTGCTGAAGGTACTTCTCCACAAAGTACTTCTTCACAAGGTACTGCTTCAGAGCATACTCTAGTACCTTCTCCCAATGATTATACTCCCACAGGTGGGCTTCAAACACTTGGAGGAGATGAGGGTGTTGGAGGACCTTTGAATAATTATGCTTTAACTAGAGAGTTGGAGAGGATGAAGAAAGCTATGGCTGATCAGGCTGCAGAAATTAAGAGTTTAAGAAAGAAGTTCAGAAGGTTAAAGAAGTTTGTGTGGCCTCTTGTACAAAATTTTAGGCTTTATGTGAAGGAAAAGAAATAATCTCAGAAGCAAAAGTCTAAATCATCCAAGAAAACTTCTAAATCCAAGAAAAAGCATAAGAAGTCATCATCTATCAAATTGGGGAGGAATCAATATGATAATTTGAATAGAGATGATGCTGAGATTCAATATTCAGAAGATGCTCACCCTTGGCACTATCCAGAAGCTCCAAAGACTTTTGTGCCAGAGAAAAAGGTTGAAGAAGATATGAATATTGCACAAGAAGAAGTTGTTGAGCAAGATGCTGAAGCACAAAATATTCAAAGCACTCAAAATCAAAGTACTGATGTTCAAAGTACTGTTGATGAAAGTACTGGTCTGCAAGGTACTGCTGTGCAAAGTACTGCTGCTATGAATATTGATGAAGTTGGAACTTCTACAGCTGGACCTTCTACAAAGAATTTTGAAGATGAAGCTGGTCCTTCCAATCTTATACAGCAAGAAGAAGTTAAGGTGCATACAGCAAGTGATGATGAAACTATAGCTCAGATTATGATTAATGTGAATAGCCCTTCAGGAGGTATACATATTTCTGAGCCTGCACAACAAGTTTCTGAGTCTTCTTCTGAAACTGAAGAGTTAGATCCTAAAGACAAGGGGAAAGGGATCATGAAGCAGAAGAATATTAAGAAGAAAAAGAAGAAATTTACTCTTGCCCAGCTTAGAGAAATAAAGATAGCAAAGGATGCAGAGGTTACTAGAAAGCAACAAGCTAAGTATGATGCAGAGTATTTGGAAGAAATAAGTAAGCCAATTACAAGAAAGCCAATGACAATTGCTCAAGAAAGAAACTGGATGATTAGTTTCTTGAAAGTAAGAGGATACAAGAATTTACAAAAATTAAGGTATCCAGAAGTGAAAGCTCTATGGGATCAAGTACAAGAGTCTATTAAGAAAGAGTTAGAAAGTTTTGTACCCGTGGATGCTGATAAGGAGAAGAAGTTAGAAGATGTAAGGAAATAACAAGCTGAGCAAAGAAAATTGAAGAGAAAGAAAGTAGTTCAAGATGATCAATTGTCAAAGAGACTTAAGATGATACATGAAGATACAATTGATGAACTGAGAAACTATTTCAGAGTGGTTGATTTTGAGAATAAGAAAACAGAAGACTCTGGAAAGAAATCAAAGATTATCTCATTCTCTGTGGTTGAATCAAAAGAAGGGAACTATCTTATGTTCAACAGAGAAGATAAAAGCTTCACAGTATTCAATATGTTATGGGATGTTCTGCATTTTATTACCAGAGAAGATCTATATGATTTATACATGCAAGTGCAGACATACTATGAGGAGATTGAAGCATCAGGAGTGGGATTAATCTTGCTTGGAAATTTAATAACCATCTAGGAAACAGAAGAAACAAGTGTTGATACTCTGTGGAATGATCAAGAAAATTAGGAAATTACAAGATGGAGATTCTTTGAGTCATCAGGAGGTCATTCACTTGAGATGGAAGATGGTACCATGATTCACATGCTTGCTGAGAGAAGATATCCATTGATAAGAGAAATTATGCTCAGGATGTTGGATCATGGAATGGAACTTGAAGATGAATCTGATGTAGCTTTGGATGTGATTAAGCTATTTATCAGATGGACTAAATCTGAAGAATAATATTGCAAAGTACTGGTATGATTTGTTTTGTATAATAAGTATTTTTTCAAAGTACTGCAAAGACAAACAGTACTTTATCAAAGTACTGCTTGCTACATAAAACTAGTATAAGTCCTTTGTAAAATAAAACAAAAAGTTTTTGATGTTTAAAAGTGAAGCCAATAAAAGGATTTGAAGAGAAACACATGGTGTTAGCATTTATACTACACAGCAAATGGTAATCAACTCACCATGTTTAACAGACAAGAAAGAGTTTGACTCATCATGAGGGTACGGCTCTGATGTGATAATCAAATCCGTTTTTAGTTGACAATTTACTAAAAATTGTATGGTTTTCAACTCACTATATCTGTAAAAGTGAAGAGTTGGCTAGCCCACAAGGAAAAATGGCTTGTGGTAAAGGCTGTGGAAAATCCATTTA
This sequence comes from Artemisia argyi, assembly GCA_030686995.1. Classification (NCBI taxonomy): domain Eukaryota; kingdom Viridiplantae; phylum Streptophyta; class Magnoliopsida; order Asterales; family Asteraceae; genus Artemisia; species Artemisia argyi. The sequence goes on from CM060702.1 coordinate 101,186,172, forward strand.
TGGTAATTAGTTCACCATGGTTGAGATCAAAGAACTAACTAGTCCAGAAGCAAGCGACTGTTGGTAAAGACTACTCAAATCCGTTTATAGCTGATGATTTGCTAAAAATCATATGGTTATCAATGTACCATGGTTGTTCTAACCTAAACATTGGCTACTCCAGAGTTAATGGCTTTGGTAAAGAGACATCAAAATCCATTAATTTTCAATGATTCACCTCTCATAGGAGTTTACACACCTGGAAGTGATGAGAATAGTATGAAACATTAAAAGATTTGATGAGTATTGTACCAAAATGTTGTTGAGTAGCTGTGGAGGTTTATTACAGAAAAGATATCAACTGATGCTGATAAAGAGTATTTTGACACACATGTAAGATAAAAGATAAAGAGATAAAGAAACAATCTTTCTGAATGATTAAAGATTTTGAAGATCAAAGATTAGAAAGAAACTTGAAATCAAGCAAGTGGAGTTCAAGTTAGGGGAGGATTGTTTGGATATAAAGTTTAAGGTACTTTTGTATTTCAAAGTACTGCTGTGTCAAGGTGCTACTTGAAGTTCAAAGTCAAACATGGTCAAAGTACTGCTGCATATTGAAGATTATTCAAAGTACTTCGAAGAGAATAAGGACTTAAGTACAATATTGATTAAAGGATTAATATGTAATATTGTATGAATATTCTAGAATTAGTTAGGGATAATTACTTGTCGTTCAAGTAGATGATGTAAACCGAATTAAGGTTATCTATATAAGGAGCCTTATGATGGTATTAGGGATATAAGTTTTAGTCGAAGTTCTAAGAGTCTTAGAGCTTTACAAGTCGATAATAGTTAGGGATTGTTAGTGAATCTGTGTAATCAAGCAGGTTCAAGTATGGTTTAATATAAAAGTTCTTCTTAAGCTTTATGTTAGTAGATTCCACATACTTTACAAGGTCAAAATAGTGTTTCAATATTAATAGTGTTGAGTTTACTCAATATTGTTAAACCCTTACAAGCTACAAAGTAGTTTGGTCAGAGTATATCGATCCAACAGGAAGAAGGGATAGATTTCGAGGAATCATTCGCGCGAGTAGCTAGACTTGAAGCAGTCCGAATTTTCTTAGCCTATGCAGCTTACAAAAACATCACAGTCTATCAGATGGACATTAAGACCGCCTTCTTGAATGGAACTCTGAAAGAAGAAGTGTATGTGAGTCAGCCAGAAGGATTCGTTGATAAAGAACATCCAGACTACGTCTACAAGCTTAAGAAAGCCATTTGTGGTTTAAAACAAGCTCCAAGAGCGTGGTATGACGAACTATCATCCTTCTTGCTCAAAAAATTTTCACGAAAGGAACTGTTGATTCTACCTTGTTTACAAGAAAATACAAAGATGACAATTTGATTGTTCAGATTTACGTGGACGACATTATCTTTGGGTCCACTAATCCGAATCATTCAATACATTTTGCAAATCTCATGAAAAGTAAATTTGAAATGTCCATGATGAGGGAACTTAAATTCTTTCTTGGTTAACAAATACATTAATCCCATCGTGGTATTTTTATTAATCAAGCTAAATATACAATTGAGATTTTGAAAAAACATGGTATGGAAAACTGTGATTCTATTAGTACACCAATGGTCACTTCACCAAAAATCAGTGCTTATTTATTTAGGAAACCCATCGATCCGAAGAAATATCAGAGCATGATTGGTTCTCTCATGTACCTTACTGCTAGTCGACCCGATATTCATTTTGTTGTTTGCTTATTAGCACGGTTTCAGGAAAAGCCAACCGAACTTCACCTCCAAGAGGTTAAACGGACCTTTCGGTACCTACGAAGAACCATTAACATGGGACTTTGGTATCCGAAGGATTCGGAGTTTAAACTAATAGCATTTTAGATGCCGACCATGCAGGTGATTGATTGGCTCCAAACGGTCTGTCTAAATTGACCAAGTGAATGGTCAACTAGGTCAGACAGCTCAGGACCAATGCTCCGTGGAATACAGTGTTTTCCCGGGTCGTTATGTCCCGGCGAGGTGTGATGGCATTAAAACGGGTTTGTGATCGGGTGAATTTGGACGGAAATGGGTTGTGATTGATTACACTAAGGAAATTAAAAAGGAAATAGCTTAAATAAGCTATAATAACAAATACATGAATTTAGAAAGCCCAGAAACGTTTAAAACCTAAAAACGCGTACGTTAATTTAAATTTACTTGAACGTACAAAATAAAACGCGAGTTTTAAGAAATAAAATACTTACGGATATGAAAATTACATTTTTTCAATCCTAATGATATAAGAAAATTTTTGGAAAATGAAAATTAATTTTTAACACTATTTATATAATTATTATTAATTAATTACTAATTATTACTCCCTCCGTCACATATTAAATGTCTATTTTTTACTTTTCAAGTCTTTATTTATCAACTTTGACCTTAAATATTTTTACTTTTGATATATAGTATTTGATAAAAATTATACGTAATGAAAATACATTTAAAACTTAATTTATTCATATATTATGTATCAAGTATTATATTACGCAAACAAAAATATTTAAGGTCAAAGTTGAGATGAAAAGACTTTGAAAATTCAAACATGACATTTAATATGGGACAGAGGGAGTATATATTTAATCTAATTTAAATTACACTAAAATACAAATAATTATGAATTTAACTTAGAAAAATAAAATTTTAACTTGGAAAATTCTAAAATAATATAAAACTAAATTTCAAACAGAAAATATATTTTTTAGACTTTTTAAATAATTATTATTAATTAAAAACTAATTATTAATTAATAAAAACTAAATTAAGTTATGAAAAGTACTAAATGAAAAGAGAAAAATCTGAAAAAAAATTACTAAAAATATTTTAAGATATAAGGAACCTAAGAAAATTATAAAAATGAAAATTGCTTATTGAATAAGCTGAAAATAAGCTCAAAAGCTTAGATAGAAACTATCACTTAATTTAATTTTGACTTTTCTAGGATTTTCTTTTTAAAAACTCTTTAAATACCTAAAATAACAAACTTTAAAAAAGGAACTTTGCTTGAAGCTTAAAAATAAGCACTTTGAAATCCAAAGTGCTTAACAGTTGGATGTTTTAGCTTATTAGGACTTTGGTGAAACTTGAAAAAGCTATCCCATGATGTCTCAAGTCCAAATAAGCTACAAACAAACTTATAGTAATTTGAAATAAGCAAAATGAAATAAACAAGCACAAGCAATAAGCTGGAAATAAGCAATTAAGCAAATGCCAAAAGCTGAGTACGAAACAGGCCAAATGGCCCAACTTTGCAGGCATGTGGGGCCCACTAGGGAGATTGGAAGCCCAAACTTAAGGTTGAACCAATAAGCTGAGCTTATTGGCTTTTCAAAAAGCTAGGACTCATCCACTGGGTCCCACAAACAAACATAGGAGGGGGCTTGGAAGATTGACACACAAACTGAGTGCCAACATAAGTGTAAAATGGGACAAAGTTAAAGGGAAGAGCAGCCCTACCTAACGAGCTACAAAACTGAAAATAAGCCCTGAGCCCTCACTAGCTTATTGGCTTTCTAAAAAGCCAAAAACCATGGGGTGGGGCCCACTAGTGAAGAAGATATGGCTTAATGAAAATGGGACTTTTGGGCTGAGTCTTGGTGCAGGGCACACCTATGCCCTGCAGGCTTGTTTAAGCCCTTAAATAAGCCCAAAACAAAATTCTTAAAAATAATCTATTGACTGATTCCTAAAGTTGAGGTGGGGGACTATAATATGTAAAAAGCTCAATGCCTAATTCTACACACTAAATTCACTAAAAGTCTTGGAAAATCTGAGTTTCTGCCAAAGGTTCACATTTGACTTTTTTATATTAACCCTAGATTTGACTTTGTTGAACTTTGGGCTTAATCTACTAACTGAATAAGATGTATTAAGCTTAAATGAGACCAAAATAAGCCAAGTAAACAAGTTCTAAGCTAAAATGATGATTATGAAAACCTAAACACTAAACAGTAAGCTAGTATAGAGTTTTAAAATGGAATTTGACTTACTGTCAAATAAGGCTTGGTTTTAAGCCTTAACTTGACCTAAATTTACCTAATGCAATCTACTAAAACTAAATTAACAACCAAACAACAACAAGAACTCAACAAATGTGCAAATCCAAACACCCCCTAAACCTGGTCTACCAAGGTTATTTCAAAGAAGCCAACTGATTTAGGCTTCCCTAGGCTACCTAGTAAGCATAACTTGGAATAGCATGCATAAATAAGTAAGGATAAACAGTCAATAAGCACAAATAGGCAGATGAGTAGTACAATACCAAGAAAATGAAAAAGACTCACAAATGGATCCCAATGCTAAGGAATGGAAGAGAAATACTAAAATAGCTTATGAACCAACTCTAAGAGGCCCTATGAATCTTCTCAATCAGCTCTGAATAAGCAAATACTTATTATTCTTTCACCTTTGACCACAGTTGACTTTTTGTGAATTTTAGCTTAAGACAGAAATTGAGACTACAAAGTTCACTACAGGCTATGAACAAGCTTGAATGCGCTTATGAACTAGAGCAAAAGCTTTTGAAACAGTAATTTGACCAGGATAAACTTGTTTTAAAGCATTAAAATAAAATCTGAAAATAAGAGAATTAAAGGTAACCTCAACTTGTATTGAATTAAAAAGATGATTACAATACTGAGATGAATACTCACAAAGCTAAGTTTTAGATATTACAATTACATTTTACCCTAACATTATATTAAAAACTACTACTAAGTATCTATATTAGCTACTCCCCTTTACTCTGTCTTCTCCCTTTCTTTTATATTCATCTTCTAGGGTTTATGTGACCCACAAGTACTTTCCCACTTCTGAAATTGACCATTGGATTAGTATAATTGATCTTGGCCCTTGATTTTGTTTTGGCGGGAAATGGGTAATAATAAATTGGGTGGGTTTGGTGAGGTAGTTGGGAGGTATTAATTGAAAGGGTGAGTCGGAGGGGACATGAGGTGTGGAAGGTGAGTGATTGGTGGAAAAGGAGGGGGACATGGAAGCAGAAAACGGGGGAAGAAGATGGGTTGTTGGTGGTTTGACTGGTCATTTGATCAGGGTTGACTTTTGTTGACCGTTTGATATAAAACGGGGTAGTGAGTGGTTTGGGCCTGGGAAGTGGGCTTGGGGCATTTGGTGGATCAGGGGGTTGGATTGGGTGGATTAGTTTGGTTTGATTGTTTTTAATATCAAAGGGTCCATTTGGTTAAAGAGTATCACAAGGACCATAAGTGTAATTTCTGAAAATGGAGGGGCCTGGGTTGCCAAGTTTCCATAAATATTCCAAGGGTTACTCTTGCCATAAATGAACAATCCAAGTATATAAGTTGCATTTTTCCCTTTTTTTGAATTTCCAAGGACTATTCTTGCCATTTTCTAAAGTTGAGGGACCAATTCTGTAAATCATTCAATCTTTCCATCAAAGGGTCATTTGTGATGACTTTTGAGTTTCCAAGGACCAATAATGACTTCTCTTCCAAAAATATTCCACCAGGGACCAAAACTGCCAAATGTGAAACTCCAGGGACTAAACTTGCACACTTTTGAAAATTTTTACCCAAAAATCATTATTGATAATATTTGACTTTTAAAGGACTTAGGTTGACTTATCTTTCAAAACAAATGCTCAGGGACTAATTTTGACAAGTTTTGATAGTTGGGGGACTGAAACTGCCAATTATGCAAACTTTGTTCATTTTTTATCTGTTTTAAATCATTTTGCATCTGAAACATATAAAACACAATCTTTGTGATATTTTCTGTATTTTGATGCATTTTTTAGTGTTTTTAAATGTTTTTGCAGTTCAGATTAACCAAAAATTATGAGTGTTTGACCACTTATCAGTGATCAAGATACAACAAAAAGTACATCAGGTGGAGCACTTTTTGAGTGTTTTTAAATGTTTTTGCATTTCAGGTTAACTTTTATTCCCGAAAATTTTACTATTCACTTTTTACTATTCACTTTTACTATTCACTTTTTACTATTCATCTCAGAAATTTTTATTTCATATTCTCGTAAGTTAAACTATTTTAACGATAATCCGAGAGTTTGACGCTCGTCGGATCATTTCTGCAAAAATCACAAAGCCGTGTCCGAGATTTACTTTTAGGTTTAAACGTCCTTCCAGCATCCCGATATGTCCATAAAACATTATAAACAATAGAAATATGATTTTCTCTCATTTTAGGACAATTCCAAAAGTTTTGGAATTTTACGTTTTTCAGTTCAGCGTTTTACGCGAATTGCGCGTTTTAGACCCGTGTTTCCAGTTTTTAGCAGGGTTTTCGCACCCGATAGAACCTACCACTCATTTTATATTTTATTATGGACTATATTGACATGTTTAACCATATTTATAAGTTTCATATTTTTAGGATACCCGGTTTTACGTTTCGTGACTTAAAAACTTACGGTTAGCAATTTACGGAGTCGAAACTAGCTACATACTTAGGATATTATCATCCAAAGACCATGACTACTCATCTAGTCACCCTTATCTCTTCCAAACCGACTTAGGAGGGGGGGAGTCACCATGTGTGGTTAAATCTTGACTTTAGCCATTAGATCTTACTTAATTACAACTTTGTCACCAAGTTATGTAACTTTCCTAGCCACCTTCCTAACCTCCTCATTCATAGTATAAATAGCAAGCTAATCTCTTCCTTTCTTCATCACCAAAAACGCCACAACATCAATACCTAGCACCATGATCCTTTGATCTTCAATATACAAGTTACACTACAAAGTTCAAGGTCTTAGTATTCTCTACCTAGTTCTTAAGTTTGTTTAGTGATTCCATGGTTGAATTAGGAGCTACACAAGGTTACTAGGGCTGAAGTTAAATGGTTTTCACAAGGGTTAGATCAAGGCTAGCAAGGGTTACAAGAGTTATGGTGAAGGGTTTACAAGATTAGGTTTAGTGTCCTAGTTCTATACTTGACTTCCTTTCTTAAGTGAAAGCCAAAAGTTGTAAGCAAACCCTTATACACTTTCTTGCTCATTATCATATTCATGCTCTTTGTGTTCCTTTCATGCTATATATGTTCTTGTTATTGTGTTCATGATGTTTAAAAATGGATAAAACGAGTATTGGTATACATATGTTAACTTATGACAAGCAAACAAGCAAACTAGTGATTTTTATGGAGAACCACGACCAAAATAGTATAACTTTGATATTTGACACTTACTTACTGTTAAAGAGGACTTAACAAGGAAAACATAGCAATTTGAATCACCCAAAACGAGTACCCGAGTCAAAAGTTATGACCATTTGAAGTTAGCGAAACCAAAACGGCAAAACTGCCTAAATAGCATTCTGATCAAATTTTGATTTTGAAAGTCCCACTTCTGGTCCGATTCATCAAAAAGTTAAAACACGAAAGTTGTCCGGAACGACGTTTTCGTTCAGGAATAAAGAAGCTCGAGCCCTGAAAACACTTTCCGAGTGATAATTTTCTTCAAAATCTTAACAGCCCATTTTAGACCAAAGTCACTATATTATAGTTATGATTTACTAAGACTAAGAGGTCTAATGACCTAAAGCCAAGACCACAACCATGGCTAAAGCCAAGGTTGAGTCTCAAGATCATGGTAACAATGACCAAGGTCACGGCAAAGCCACGGCTAAAGACCATATAACGTTTAACGATCAAAAAGCTTATATATATATGTTATCAAATACTACAATAGTAGGGAGCCTCATGTGAGGAGTTCATTAAGTAAGCCGTCGAGACGAGTTGTGGATTTACGAGTTAAAGTGTCCTGGCTCCTCGAACGTTTACTCCATGACTTCTGAATTATGTCGGCCCGAACGGTAGTAAGAGATATACAACTTATACATGTTTCGTAAACGACTTATATTCAAAGACTTACACTATATACTAAGTACTACATCATGAACATTATGCAAGACATATATGGGCAATTCTTTGTATTCTTAGACGTTACTCCAAACCTAAGTCGCAACGTTCTATTATAGGCTGTTCTTAGAGACTTTCGCGATTCGACTACCACTTTCATTTCTCATTACATAAGCTTAAGGTGAGTCATAGCCCCTACTCTTTTCGTACTTGTTTTAACTCTTGGGGGGGATACATGCTCAACTACTTGCTTACTTGTACAAATACTCTTAAACATTTATACTTGATTGTTTTATACTTGATGGCATTATACTTGATTTCATACATACATGACTGTCTTTTATCTTTGGGAAGTGGCTCCCAGCAAACTTATATCTTTGGGAAGTGGCTCCCAGTTTTCTTTGGGAAGTGGCTCCCAGTTGTCCTTGGGAATTGGCTCCCAAAGTGAGGTCTTCGAAGATGAAGAGTAGACTCACGACTAATTGCTTAATTGTTTTGATGAACTTATACATGTCTTAATCATACTATATTGTAGCAGTGGGTTGTGAACACACAGGTTACAAGTCTCTTATGGCGGGACTTGTAACTGAGTGGATTCACGATGCCTTTGCTGTGTGAACATTCTTTTAAGGCTTTTCAACTATTTTAAGACAAACTCTATGAACTCACCAACCATTGTGTTGACACTTTAGCATGTTATCTCAGGTTAGTAAGGCGATAGCTAGTGCATGGAACTTAGAGTCAAGCTGCATATTCTGAAGACTTACGCTTTTATCATTTACCATTCAAAACATTTTGTATACATTTATGTATCATACTTTGGAATCTCATTTTTGTAACTTTGAATTCATTAATCGAATGGTAACTTTTCAAAACGTCTCATTTAGAGTTCGTTTTCTATAACTTGTACTTTGTATTATGAAGTAGCACCCCAGTGACACAGTCTTCCGCTGCGGTATTTTGGGGGTGTTACAAAAGCTAGTAGGATGGTCGTCACGAAAGCAAGATTGCACTGTGCTATCAACCGCCGAAGCCGAGTATGTGTCTCTATCTTCGTGTTGTGCCCAAGTTCTATGGATGCAGACAAAACTCACAGATTATGGCTTTACTTTCGACAGAATACCTTTGTATTGTGATTCAAAAAGTGTCATAGCCATCTCGTGCAATCCCGTTCAACATTCAAAGACTAAGCATATTAAAGTCCGCTACCACTTCATCAAAGAGCACGTAGAAGAGGGTACTGTTGAATTATTTTTCGTTAAGACTGATTACCAACTCGCCGATCTATTTACTAAATCCCTTCCAAAAGAAAGGTTTGACGACTTAGTTTGACGAATTGGCATGCGAAGCCTAACCCCTGAGGGGTTTGAACGTCTTCTCGAATCTTCTTGAAAAATGTTTTCAAAATCGCTTCGCTGTAAATATTTTTGAAAAGCAAAATACAAAATTTGAAAAACTAACAAAAACAAAATGTAAAAATATAAAATTTCAAAAATACAAAAACAATATAAAATCAAAAAAAATACAAAAATATTCTTCTCACGACATGTCTCTCGTATAAATCAATATTCTGTACATTTCTAGAAATGTCATTCAACAATGATATGGACATGTACAGATGCTTGAGCGGGAGGTCTTTAAAATGTTTTTTTCTAAAACATGTCGTTTCTCAACAGTTTCTTCACTATGGCTTTCGTATACTTCTGTACGAAACCCGGAACCAAAAGATGACTTCTGATTATTTTCAAATCAAATACTCGTACGTTAAAAGATGAAATCATTTTCAAAAGTTCGAGTATAAACAAACGAAAAAAATTTCAAACACAAACTCGTTTTCTTAATAGAATTCTTGAGCACTTTTTAAAGATTTTTCAAAATCTCTCAAATTAAGTGCTCAAGGTAACTCCCTCCAAACCCTTAATTGAATTTAAAATGTGCTATCATTAAGGGGGAGCATCAAAATAAAAAAAAATGTTCCGATTTCAGGCAAAAACAAATCTGTCTATCTCTCCAAAAACTTTTTCTTAATCATTTGATATAAAAAAATATCATGATATGCTATTTTTGAGGGGGAGAAGACATGATTAAAATGTGATGAAAATGTGTAAAGATTGTGGCTGAATCTCAAAAGAGCGTGACTCAGAAAGTACCAATGAATTGACGAAGCTTAAAATGTCAGTAATCGAAAAGACTTGTCCTGGACGGGTAATAATTTCAAGCTAGTCTAACTAGTGATGTAAGCGTGTCTCGAATAGGACTTGTCTGAATAGAATGTACCATATCGAGAGACTTTCTGTAACACCCCCAAAATACCGCAGCGGAAGACTGTGTCATAGGGATGCTACTTCAGGGCACAAAGTACAAGATATAGAAAACGAACTCTAAATGAGACGTTTTTAAAAAGTTACCATTCGAATAGATAAAAGTCATAGTTTACAAACCACAAGATCCCAAATTAGAAAAGTACATAAGTTTTTAAAAAGTATCGAATGGTAAAAGATAAAAGCGAAAGTCTTCAAAATGCATGCCCTAAGACTCTCCGCTCCATATACCTGCTATCGCCCTTCTAACCTGAGATAAACATGCTTAAAAGTGTCAACACTAAGGTTGGTGAGTTCATAGAGTTATTTAACAAATAAAGTTTATAGAAAAACAATGGTCACACAGCAAAGGCATCGTAAATCCACTCAGTTACAAGTCCCGCCATAAGAGACTTGTAACCTGTGTGTTCACAACCCACTGCTAATATATATATATATAGTATGAGTAAAATGTGTATAAGTTTATCACAACAGTTAAACAATTAGTCGTGAGTCTATACTTCATCTCCGAAGACCCCACGTTTGTATGTATGATTCAATGGTTGTGCCCAGCAACTTAATCTGGGGCCATTGGTAGTCTCAATGGTTGTGCCCAGCAACTCAATCTGGGGCCATTGGAAGTCTCAATGGTTGTGCCCAGCAACTTAATCTGGGGCCATTGGAAGTCTCAAGAATACACCATCACAGTTTAGTATAACACAGTTAAGTATAGCACATTCACGTATGTATGACATCAAGTATAAGTGTTATCAGGTATGAAAGTAATCAAGTATAAATGTTTTAAATGTGTGTACAAGTAAAAACAAATAGTTGAGCATGTATCTCCCCCGAAGAGTTAAAACAAGTATAAAGAGTAAAAGTGGGGCTATGACTCACCTGGAGTGAAGATACAAATATGCGTAATGATAAGGACAACAGGGAGCGAACACTATCCGCAACCTAAAATGAATGATAGTGATCTAATTTAGATCAAGCCGAAATGAAATGAATGCACATGCACATGATACTCATACCACTCGTAATTTGGAAATACTAGTTATCGTCATAGTAAAATAGTTTCCATATATAGGAGTATATAACTTGTCATATTAACTCGTACGAAAAAGTTAGCGTTAAATTCCTTGTATTGAAAACCTTGAAATACGTCGTTAAGTCGTATAAGTATTCTCTTGGGTCATACGTATTCATTTGATAAGAAAATAGTCCTTAGTAATATTTTCTAGAAAATATACCGTTTAGTACGTAAGTTATTATTTTTATTTGTGTCCATATATATATATATATATATATATATATATATATATATATATATATATATATATATATATATATATATATATATAGTTTTTGACGACGTTAAAATGGGTATAACTTGGTCGTTTTAGGCTCGTTTTCCTTGTTCTTTATGTCCACGGATTCGTCTTTGAGTATACTAGTATATTTATGATAACTCGGCTCCTCTAGGTTACGTTTAATACCTCAAATTACCCGTCGTATTCTGCCAAACAGCAAGCAGTTTTTGGAAAAGTAGTTTTCGTCGTTAAATTTGCAAAAATCATATCTCCTTCGTTGTAAACTTGTTTTAATCCGTTCTTTCGCCTAAAGTTTCGTTTTTGAATGTATTTTCTAAATCTTTGGTCAAAACTTGGCCACCATCTACTGATTTTCCCACGAAATTAAAATAGGGACAGTAGGTATATCAAAAGTTTCAAAAACCATTTTCAAGTCTCCAAACTAGTTCCATCCTCCATCAAACCACTTTCAAACACCACAAAGCTAATCTAATCCTACCATACACCTTCTTAGGGTGTCATGGGTCCTTAAACATCATCAATCCAATAGGTCTAACAAGGGTTTCTTATGTGTCCATTTCTAGGGCTTGAAAGTTACATATGTACAAAAATGGAGTGGTATAAGTTGATGCATGTAAGAGATCTTGTAAGAAAAATATATAGACATAATAATAACTTGTAAAAATCATAAAAATGAGTTTGTTTACTTACTTGATGGTTTAGAGAGTTTAGATGATAAAAACCTACTAATCCTTGAGTTTTTATTTCAAAACTCTAACAAGGATGATTATATTAACTAGTTTATGACAAGATCTTGTAAAAATTATCCTCCTTGCTCCTTGATCACCCTAATTCGAACCAACCTCAAGAGAAAAGAGAGAAAAGTTTGCTTGTGTTTAGTAAAAATGATTTTTAGTAATAAAAATGGATGAAAAGTTTCTTATATAGTTGGGGACAAAAGTTTGGTGAGTAATTAAGAGTGTTGGTGAGGTTTTAATGTTTGAAGACTTTTGGGGGGGGGGGGGGGGGTTGGCCGGTTCTAAAGGAGGAAAAGGGGGGGAAATGTTTTGTGATTTATTTTAGAAAGTTAGTGGTTTTAGTGTAGTATTATTAGTTTTAAGTTTAGTCGGGTACCGGGTTAACTAAAAATAAATTTTATTGAAGTTATTCGGGTCATAATAAAGTTATAAAAATTGTAAAAATATGTCGGGTACAAGTACGGAGAGTTTGGGTGATTATCGTTTAATTTTGGTGAAAACCGTCGTTATTAAGTTAAACGTACGATACGTAATAAATAAAATTCCAAAATACCGGGTAAATTAATATTATAGTTTTTATATTATAAAAATGAATATAAAATATATTGGGATCATAGTCGGGAGTGTTGGACGTGTTAGTCACATTTATAGTTCGCGTATTAGTGTTTATTTAAAATAAACATACGTAAATCGTTAATTATACCAAAAGTATAAATTTAGTTATCCTACGAGTGGAATAGTATGCAAGTGCCCTAATGATGATATGTTGACTATTTCTAGTCCGAATGAAATGTCCCTGATAATAATGCATGAATTCGCTCCTGAACCAATACGGTTACGCGAATTTGAACACTCGTAAACTAAATTTACGATGACATGAGTAATGCACGTGAATAGTGGTTTCTCTCGGAAATGAATAGTGTCAAGTGAATAGTAAAATTTCTGAATGTGTCTCGGGATGTCAAATTGACCTCAAAAATGATGAATAGTAAAACGATGAATAGTGATTTGATGAATAGTAACTTGTGAATAGTAAATTGTCGAGGTTTGGAAAAATGACCTAAAATTACGAGTTGTGACACTTTCTTTGGACTTAACCAGGACGGGTAATAACTTCAAGCTAGTCTAACTAGTGATGTAAGCGTGTCACGAATCAATCATGTTCACTGAAAGTGGATCAATTCAAAAAGTGCAAACTCCTCGCGCATGTGCAAAATTATTAAAAAAACACATGAGCACATGTGAAGGGGGAGTCCTTCAAAAGAAACCAAAACTCTCAAAGTGGTAACAACAATGTGTTTTATTATCATAAACACTTTGAGAGATTTTACAAAAGGTTTTATAGCATATGATCAACAAACCTAGGATAGTCATGGAGTAATAAGGTGATTATGGTTAGGTTTATGTCCAATGATCCGCCAGAGCCGGAGGGATCTACCCAAGGATAAATCCAATAGATTAGAATTAGAAGTCCTCAGGTATGATTGAAAAAAAAAAGAGTAAATGAGAAAGGTGAAAGAAGGGGTTGAAGAATTAAAAAGAGAAGCAAATGAAAGAGTGAAAAGAAATAGCCCTCCATATATTCAACCTTAGGGCAGACACCGGGTTCAATTCATATGCTACTGGTTGTTACTAAGGTGACACAGGTATTGAAGACAAAGACGTCATGGACCCAGTGACGCACTGTACTTAACCTTCTAAGCCACTCAAGTTCTCTCAAAAGAGCTTGTTTCATTCTCACAGGGAACCGGTGTAAACTATCAATGTATCTCTTAGAGATGGTTGATATTGAAGCAGGAGACCCATCCCTAGTCTCCGCATAATTTTTGAATATATCATGCACATACTATGATATACATAATCAATATTAAACTACTACAATTATTAAATAAAAAATAAACATTATTAACTAAATAAACATAAAATAAAGATTAATATAATCATAAAAACATAAATAAAAATTATATATTAATATAGTTATAAAATCATTACATTCCAAAAACATATAAACAAAGTATTTTCTATTTTTTTTAAGGCTTGGAAACATATAAACCATCTTCAATTTGTTGGTAGATTTTCAATATTTTTTGTCGAAGCTCTTCAATCATTATATTACTTTCATCAATTCTGTATTGATACTCGGATATCTTCTTTTCAGCATCTTTGTTTTGTTCTTCAAATCTCTTTATCTGTTTGTTATGTATATCAATCATATGATTTTCAGCACCATACATACTAGAATTACATATATTCCAAACTTCTAGCGAGATATCAAAAATTTCATATTTTTTTGGCATTGGTTGTGGAGATGAATCTCTAACTTTTTCTTTTTATCATTTTCAGAAGATGATGATGCCATTGAATTTTTGATAAAGAAAAATGAGAAGATGATTATGGCATCTCAACTCTTTGTTTTCTTTTATATAGACTTTGAAAAGGCATGACGTTTAATATTCTATGTGATATTAAAAATCAAAAGTTGTTTTTATTTATTATTATGACGTTTAATAAATATATTGTAAAATCAAAAGTTGAATTGTTTTATTATTATTTTTATAAGCCTGTTTATACATTTTATTTGTTATGTTTTATTATTATTTTTATAAGTATGTTTAGTGTGATATTTAATGTTGACAAATATTGTGTGATATTTATTTAAAGTTGGCACATATTCTGTGATATTAAGAAGTTAATACTTAAAATTGTTCGATATAAAGTACTATGACATTAAATGTATTTCACCAAAATTTGTTTGATATTAAATGAACTTCTTGAAACCCAAAATATTAGTGTGTCATATTCGAGTTTATGACAAACTATGATGGCAAAGATTTATGAATTTAATTATTATGTCATAAAGTTGTTTGATATAAAGTATTATCTTATATTTTTTTTAACCATTTTCTTTGTAAATTTGACTTTTGGTTGAAAACTAAACGTCATGCCTTTTTATTATAACATTTAATAATAAATGTTATGACTTTTCAGTATTGGCATGCCTTTTCAATCTCTATATATACTAAATGTTAAAATTTTTCATTATTTTACATTTTTCTCTATAGATATTCAAATTGCTACATCATCTTCACAAAATGATTCAAACAAAAAAGTTGTAAGAGATTCACGTATTCTTCAAATTCCTGAGGAATACAAAATATTAGGTATCTCGCAAAAGGTTTGGGAACTTTCTCATTCTGGTGAATGTGGTGCTCAAAAAATTTTGATTGACAGCTATAACAAAATTATCAAGAATTACGAAGTAAAAAACAAAAATGATGAAAAGTTTATTTGCGATTATCAGAATGAAAGTGATGAACGCAAGAAAAAGATAGAAGAGAGGCGACAAGAAATTGTTAACATTTATGAACGAGTTCAACGTGGTTTATATGTTTCAAAGCCTTAGGCTAATGTTATTTAGTTTATTTGTTAATTAATTTTTCTATTTTTATTCTTATATAGTTGAATTTGCTTTGTTTTAATTTGTTCTTATTATTTGAATACTTTTGGTTTTTGATATTTAAAAATCAATTTTTAACCACAACACGTGTCACCTTTGATAACACAGTACATAAATAAAATTAGTAACTTTTATATCACAGTACATAAATAAAATTAATAACTTTTAAAATTGATCTTCTTTTGTATATCAAATGCTTTTTAAATCCTCTAGTTTAGATATTCCTTTGTTCTCAAGGATGATCTCAACTCCATTTTTAAATCTATGAAATTTTATTGTTTCCATAAAGGGGGTTTTAAAAACTAAATGTCAAAAGAGTAAATTTTAATAATCTTGAGTATTTTGTTTTAATTTAAACTTTTTAACAATATTATCAAGATTCATATAACTTGTTCTTTTTTAACTAATTATATGATTCTTGAGTATATTATTAAAAAAATTCAATTAAACCAAAGTACTCAAGATTCTTATAATTTACTCTTTTGACAAATAATTTCTGAACTCCCCTATAGAAAACCCTAAAATTTAATATATCAAACAATGTTGTTGAAATCATCCCTAATGAACAAAGGATTATCTAAACTGGAGTTTTTATAAAAGACACTGCACTAGTCTCCACTGTCGAAAATAATGAAGTGGAAGAAATTTTGAAAATACAAATACATAATGAAGTAAATTTGCGATGGAAGTTTTCATTTATATAATCAGTAAAGCATTAAATTTCTTTTTTTGATCAAACACACTTTTTTGGGTAGTTGTGAAAATGGGGTTGTTGTAATGGTAGCTATTTATTAAAAGAGTAAATAACTTTTTTAATTTTATTCAAATTTTGTTCAATAATAAATGATTTTTCAAACTAAACGTATTAAGATAAATTTTAAACTAAAAAATATATTTTTAAAGTTAATAACAATTTAAATTAAATTTCACAGTCACTTAAATTTAATAGTAGCAAATACTTAAAATAACATATAACAAAAATATAGTGGTTTAGGACATCTCACTGTATTAAAGTTATTTTGAGTTATAGAGTACTAAATGTGATTTGACAACTCTATTTTACTAGAGTATCAAATAAGAAATTATTATCGAAAACGAGACACTTATCACTGCATGTCAGAAAGTGAACTTGACTAAACACGAATATATTTAAAAGAAACAATCATACCATCATAGAATATATTTTTAATAGTAAACAGAATATAAATTTGGTTATTAAATAATAAAGGTATTTTCATTCAATAATCAGCTATATAAAACAATTTTTTTAATGACAATTAGTATAATGACAATTTTGTCCTAACAATCCAGTTTTATACTCTTTTTTACATTATTTAAAATATAAAGTTTTGACCACAACACCAAAAAATTAAATATCATAGAACATAAAAATATCATAATAGAATGAACCTTTTATTTTATTTTTGAATAATAAACTTTAATTCACAATATAAAATTAAATAACACAGAACATAAAAATTAAATATAACAAGACAATACAAATTATAAAAATTAAATATCCCAAAACAAAAAATTTTATTTTCATTTATCTTTATTTATATTGTTTGTTATTTTTATTTAAATATTAAGTTTTAAACACAACAATTGTCACCTTGTATCTCATTTTTAGTAATAAACTTTAAATATCACACTATATAAAAGAAATTAATAACTATTAGAAGATTAAATTAAAAGAAAATATATCTCAATATAAAAGAAAAATTAAATATCACAAGACATAAAAGTTAAATAAAACATTACAATTCGGATACTTTTTAATATTGTATATGTTTAATTCATCTACTTGAATAATAAAACTTAAATATCACATAACAACTCGAATACACAACACAATTAAATAATCTTTCATATTTTCATCTTCTTGATAATGTTGTTCTTCGTCTTCGTCTTTGTCTTCGTCTTCGTCTTCATCTTCATTTTCTTCAAATACCAAATTCTTCACATTCTTGTATTATTTTATAGTTTTTCTTACTGAGGAGTATAGAAATTAATTTTCTACAAAATATAAATTACATGAATTTTTGAGTATCTTGGTTTAATTGAAACTTTCTTTCTAAGTACTTAAGATTCATATATTTTTGTTATTTTAACAAATAATATGATTCTTAAGTACTTTAAAATCTTTCAATTAACTAAAATAATCAAAATTGATGTAATTTTAAAATTTTTCCTAATTAAAATACCAAACGACTTTATCAATTTTAAAACAACAGAAAAAATGGAAAAATTAATCTAGGGTGTTAGTTGTTGCAAAAAAATGGTATTCATCACCTGATATTCGGTAAAATATCTAGGTTTCATACCATGTTTATAAAATTCAAGTGACAAACGGGAAAGAGTACTTCAAATGTATTTATACATTTTAAAATACATCTTCCTCGTCCATATAATTTTCGGTAAAAAATCTAAGTTTCTTATCAAATAAAAAACAATATCAAAACCCCCAGGATAGTAAATAAGCAATTGAAAGAAATTTTTTAAATTTAAATACATTTTTTTGAGTAAAAACATTTTGTTTTTGTTTTTTTAGAATAAACTAATTGAAAAGAAGTTTCAATTTTATAAACACAAAGGAATTTATGAATGGCAGATTTTTGGTAGTTGAGGAGATTGGTTGTTTTAATGCTACCCTTTTAGAAAAGAACAAAATGACTTTTTTGATGTGATTGATGATTTGAACCTCGAGACTGGCGTTTTTTTTTTTTTTTTTTTTTTTGATTATGTTGTATGAATCTTGAGGACAAATAATAAATGATTTTGACGTGTTTTTTGAAACGTATTAAAGATTTTTATCAAAAAGTTTTGTCGTATTTGCTCAAAAAATAGAAAGAAAAGTTTTTTTTTTTTAACTTATTAATTTATTATAAATATTTAGTTTAATTAATATAAACAAAAAATTCATTTGGATTAGCAATTTCAATAGAATAAGAAATTTGATTTAAATATAATTTCAAAAATGGGACTTTTTGATTTATTTAAAAATGATTATAACAAAATTATTTTTAAAGAATAATATCACATTAACCTCAACTGCTTCTTATCAATGAAGTTTTAACTATATATTTTAATATCACTTTAACTATTTTTTATCTCATTCATATATTTTATTAAAACTTTAAATTAATTTTAATCAATGTAAGCAAAGTACTGTGATATCAAAAGTTCAAAGTTAATTGATATCACATTTTTTGATACTGCATCTTTTTTTCATTTTTTAATCTTTTTTATATACTATTCTATTATATAGTTTAATAAATAACAAAGCTTTGATATGTATATATTCATCAACACACAAATAAAACAATTACTTTATTTGAACTTTTAATACATTACTGAAGATAGTTCCTTCAATCTGAATTTTCTTCAGCTTGCATAAAAACATCCAAGAATAAGATTACAATTAACGATAGTTCATTTTCCATCATAATATTGCATAACTTAATTCAAGTAATAGAACCCAAAAATAAATTAAAGTCATATTAAGCATACATTAGATATTAATTCCATATCTAAATGAATCTTACTGATCATTTAGCAGCATTGATTCTTTGTACAACCCCATGTAGAATGAGCCTTCTACTCTAACAATCCCAAGAATCTTGATTTGTTCTGAACATGGGTCGTAAACATGAAGCGTTGAACAAATTCCATAGTGCTAGCGAGGTTCAATTATAGCTTCACCGCTTTTCCCAAACCCTGATATCCTATATACAGCTGCATCAATTGTGTATAGCTTTCTGAAAGACAGATCATTCTCCATTACCCATAGACCATATCGTAGTGCTTCTTCTTCCATAACGCATCCACATACAACAATTGAGTCCCTTAGTTTACAAACGGATAAGCGAAAAGGTTCAAATATTACGTTTGTTAAGCTTTTTGGTAATTCAAACTCTCTGAATTCTTTAGTAATAAAATCAAATGAGACAAGCATGTTTTTTACATATCCAACATCATCACGAACAATCATTTCATATGCAACCCAATAAACAAGTCTATCTAAAACAACATAACTTGAGTCGTTAATTTTAATTGTTCCTCGAAGACAATTACCAGTTGGAATCACATTGCTCCAAACCCCTGAACTTAATGTAAAAACGTCAACAAGCCAAAACATACCTTTTTTAACAAATTTTAATTTCACAACCGTAGGACCTCAAGTATTCCGACAAACTCCAAAAGCTAAAATAGGACAGTAATTACTTTGATTGTAAGGGGTAACAATAGCAATTGATTTTCGAATTGATGGGTTCCCAAAAACAACTATCTATTTTTTATAAAGTATGTGGAAACCATACAAACACAATAAACCATGACTCGCACCAAAAATTTTTGATATAGAAAATTTGTGTTCAATATTTTTAGAAAGAACAAAAGATAGAGGAACGTTAAAAAGAGTTTCATTGTTATCATCGTCTACAAAAAAACGTACTTTTCTTTAAAAAAAAAAGTATCTTCTCTGTAACTTAGAATATTATAATTAAGCGACTCCATATGGCGGTTACTATGATCAATAAAAAACTCAGAGCTCTCGATAAAAGACTTCCATTGTTTTGAAACTGATTTCAATTGAATCAATTTCTTAACTTCATAAACTTTTTTGATTATTTCCATTTGGATTTCAAAAGGGATGTTGTCTGACATTTTTGTAAATTTTTTTAGGGTTTATATGACTTTCAAGACGCTGGAAAGAAATTGGGATTTTTCCTAACTATTTGACTCTTTGACCTATTTGAGATGTTAATTAAATATGTTTCTTGTAATTTTTTAATGGGCCATTTACATATCGATGTTTTAAAATATTTTTTAATTAGATATTATAAATGTGTTAATTTAAATTCATTTAATTTTTTATTTAATTTGTTTTGAAGTATATTTTATAATCATGTTAAATTAAGTTTTTTTTTCAAAATCTTTTTTTTAATCTTTATTTTATGTAAAATGGTATTTTATATTCTATTACTTTTTGTATTCCGAAAAAGAATTTTATGATATACAGTAATATTTTTGCGTCTCGAGGACGTCTCTTTCTGTCAGTGTATTTTAAGTCAAAGTAGGTATCATTATGAATCTCATTTTGTAGAGTTCTAGTAATATTTTAATATTTTAATATCCCTTGATTTATTAAAACTTAAAATTTAATTTAAATCAAAGTTTGCTAAGTACCGTGATATTAAATTTATTATAATAAACATGAATATTTTAATATTACTTTATTTAATGTATGCAAAAAACTGTTACTACATATATCAAAACTTAAAAATTAATTAAAAAAAAAAGTATACAGGATACTGTTATATCAAAACTTAAAATGAATGTATTCTAATTATTATTATAAAAAATTAACTTTTAATTTAGTCAACAAAATTAAGTAAGTGTAGTCAAGTTTTATTTTTATAGACAGAATGCAACTCATATTGATATCATAAAAATTAACATCATAAAAATTAAATTTGACTTAAAATAAAGATTAACATAACCATAAAGATGTTACATTAAAATTAACATATATATTCTTAACTACATAAACATTAACATACTAAAAATAACAAAACACAAAAGATAATATTTCTCCACAAGAGAAATTCTTCTGCTGCCCCCAAAAGAGATTTATTGGTTCATGGTAACTTTTCTCGAAGCTTTTTGGTTTTCTTTTTAATTCTTTTCTAGACAACACAATACTGCTCCAAAAGAGAAATACTTAATTTATGATCTTCCATTATGTCTTCACATAAATTTTCAACCATTTCATCACTTAAATTTTTGTCAACAAAATCCTTTTTTTTTCTATCAATTTTTCTTGAATGATGATTGTTTGATTCAGATGAAGATGATGAAACAAAGGGTAATTTGGATGTTTTCATGTTTTTCGAGCTGTTAGATGCAAAAATTTTTTTTTTTAATATATATATATTTTTTTTTTTTTTTTTTTTTTTTTTTTTGTTATGATTGTGGTGTCTTGTTCTTATATAAATTTTTTTGGGAATCCTTTTAGGGTTTTAATGTTTTAGAAAAAGCCCAAATTTTAAAAGGCTAATATACTTTTCCAAATCCCATTACTTTTAGAGATTGAAAGTTAATATTCGGAACGTTAGGTAACGGTAATTTTACCGTTTTGTAAATTTGTATCAGTGTATGTATATTTTAAAAGTATAATATATATATTTGTATGTATATAAACATCAGACATCAAATCAACCATCAAAATATGGCTTGTAAACTTCCCCACACCATTGAAGAATTTCAAAGTTTTATTAAAAAACAAGCAGACAAAGATAACATTGAACGAAGAGAGGCTATTGTTGAAGTTATTAAGAAGTTTGAAATTGCAAAGGCACTAAAACAAGAATTGCGTCAACGATACATTGAATGCAAAGATATCTTTGAAGATCGAAAAGTTGTGTTTGATCAGTTTTTGTATGATGAATATCGTAAAGACGCTGCAGTTAGTGACATGTTGTGGTCTTGTGTTAATCAAATAGAGGCCCAAATCTCTAACTAGGTCCATTGGAGTTTTGAGGGAAATGTGGTTGTTAGTTCATCTAATACCCAAAGAGTGCAACGTGCATCAATTTCAACTAATGCACCAACAGTGGTTGAGCAACCACATTTGGATCAATTTCAGCTAAGTTATGAAGAGGTTGAGGGCTGGAACGAGAGTAAGGAGCAAGAGCTTAGTAGGTTGGAAGCAGAGTTAGAAGTAGAGAAGTTTGCAAACTTTGATCCTTATGATGACGGTTACCGAACCGATAATTCACAAACCTAGGATCACCCGGATTACAATTGAATTTTTTATATTATGATTCTTTAATGTTTTTAAATTTCAAGAAGTAAGTTACGATTTAGTGAATTTTTTTTGTGATCAAAAGCTTTTGTGTTTCAAAATGCTTTTTTGATTTCTGATTTATGATTTTGTTAGCAATTCATTTTCTCTAGTTGAACGTGAACTTTTTGATTTCTCATTTCTTCGTCAATTATACCTTTTATAAATTAAAATATAAACATTATAATTAATTAAATTAAATTATTTAATTAGAAATATAAAAAATCAATAGAATGTGATAGTTGATTCAAAAGAAATATAAAAACCCAATATAAAGAAATATAAAAACCCAATAGAATGTGAACTTTTTTGAAGCCCAAATTTTTTTTATAAAGCCCAAGGATGTGTTTTGGTAATTTTTATTAAGTATACGTGCCAATAAATGCCCTTATATCACAATATCAAATAATTGAAGTAACAGTTGAGTAAAAACAAAAAATGGATTTACAGGATGAAATCGTTTTTTCTAATGTGAAATCAAAGAAAAGTTCCACAATGTATCAATCCGGTAATTTCTTACTCTTAATTTTTACATTTATAGTTTTTATATTCTTTATATAGTTTTTAGGTTTCCTGATTGGTTTTATTTATTTTTATGATGACTGCATGAAGTAAACATTTATATATTTAATTTTTATATCTTATTTTGATATTAATAGATCTAATTTGAACACATTTTTTTCTAATTATAATTTTTTTACTCTTATTTATATTTTTGATAATATTTTATTTCATATTTTCCCAGCTAATAATACGTTTGAATTCAAAAAAATATGAAGACAGAATGACAAGGAAGAGAATACAGATAATGAAAAAGATAGATATTAGTTTTTGTCAAACTAAAAAGAAATCGGATTTGGATATTCTGAAGACAAAATCATTAGTTAGAAGGTCCAAAAGATTAAGTTTTCAGAAAGAAAAAATGTTGTTATTTCAAAGGAAATATCAAGGAGAATTTCAGAAAGGTTAAGAAACAGATTAAAATCAATTACTAGTGATATTGATGTTGAAGATCAGCACAACAACGTAATGTCACCACAACAAGGAAATGAACGTGTTATAAATGAAAGTACCCTTACAATTAGAACTAGGGGATCTCCTACCCAACTTTTTTACCTTGTTCGTAATATGTCACCAGAACAACGTAATGTTGTCTCAAAAATTGGCTTTAGTTCTTTACTTGAAATGAAGGTCTATGTAATACCATCAAGGCTTGGGTTCAAAGTTGTTGCTTGTTTTGATGAAGACAGTATGTGTTTGAAATTGAAATTTGGAAAGATTGAAATCAAAAGAGATACAGTTAATGCAATTATGGGATTTCCAATGGGTGAGAAGAAAATTATTTCACTTAAAAGAGTTCGAACAAGCAACCATACTATTATCGCTTGGAGAAATCAGTTTCATCGATATATAAATTTTAAAAAGACGAATATTCGAGTTACTGAAGTTGTTAATAATATATTGGATAATGGGAACACTGATCGGATGTTCTTGTTAAACTTTTTTACTGTCCTTTCGAGCTGTCTTTGTTTCCCTGGGAGTGGTGTAGCTTGCCAAAAGAGACTGTCATTTATTCCTGAATTTGATGATGATATCATAAAACTGGATTGGTTTTCATATCTATTAGATTGTTTGAAGGATAGTAAAAAAAATGGAACAAATATGACACCAGTGGTGCAAACTTTGATCGTGGTCCTATCACTTTTCTATCAGTATGATCTTTATTTTTGATTTATGTTTTACATTGTATGTTTTACATTTTATTATATATATATATATATATATATATATATATATATATATATATATATATATATATATATATATATATATATATATATATATATATATATATATATAATTTTCAGTTGTTGTATGCTGAAGCAATCTTCAAGCAACAAAAGAAAAAAAGACAAGAAGGTCCTGCTATTGAATTTTGGACTTCTGATTTGCTTTATGAGGTTTAGAAAATAGATAGATTATCAAATGAAGGTTATTATTAATATGATTTTTTAATTTATATTTGAATTTGATTTTTGAAATTATCTTTTAAATATTTTTTTGTTTCATTTTTTACATTGAAGATAAAGAATCACTCAATTTGAATACTATAGTAAAGAAGGGTCTCAAAAGTTATGAAGGAACTCATAGTTATAGGAAAGTTAAAGCTGCTTCGATGGTTTGTTTTTAGAACTTATTATTCACTTTTTTTTAACAATTTTATTTTTTAAATTATTTATTTATTTACACATTTTTTTATATACTTTTTTAGGATGATTCTAAGAAACCTATAAAAGAAGATGTAAAACGAGCTCCACATGAGATTTTGGATGTTGAGGTACCAGATTTTGGTGAACAAGAATTGGACGTTTCTTGGCCTATCATAAGACAAAGAATGTTTCGACCAAGAAAAGCAAAGGAACATCCAACTGGTAAAGGTTCAAAAGAAAATCCAATTCAAATTTACAAAAAGTAGTTTGGTTCTTGCTTTGATATTTATCTATGTCATTATCAGTTGTTTTATTGATGCTTGTATTAGATTAAAAGATTCTGAATGTTATGTTTCTGTTTGGTGAATATGCAACTTTGTTCCTTATTCTGTAATGTATTATACTTTTTTTTATTTTTTCATTTTTGTCACTAACATCTTTTAGTTATTTATTTATATGCGCAATATAGATTATGAACTTGGTAGCCAGCAAGTTGCAACGGGATTGCGTTGGTTGGATATAATTTGCAGACATTATTTTTATAGGTTTGTTGTGTAATGTTTGTTAATGTGCAAGGGTGGTTGCGAACAACGAAAAGTATGGTACAAGTATGAATATGCGTACCAAAATAAGTACAAAAAATTTCATTTATGAAGAGCCTCATCTTGAATCCAAATTGGGAGGCCCAAAGGCTTCTTGACGAACTGAAATTGGATGAAACCGGTATGATTGTTGAGATGTTCTGTAGGATGTGGGATATAAATACTCCTTCTGAGCGATACTTGAGTACAGATTTTTTGGTGTCTGATGCTAAGGTATCTTGCTATCATTGGTTGAAAACTAACCCATTCAACTCGCAGAACGGTCATGCCAATAACTGAAACCTTTGTGCCATAAATATGAAAATCTTCTGCCAATAAGAAAACTTATTAGCTCATTCGATACTACATAACCTTTACCAACAACTAAGACCTTTATGCCACACATATGAAATGAGCATGAACTACTAAACAAACAATCAAAAGGGTATACACTAATATCTTTAAACATCAAAAACCCGTATGAGAATCATAAAAATCAGAGGTGCACATATGTACTACAATCAATCAAAAAGGTATTCAGAATTCTACTAAATATCAAAACGCAATATCAGAATCCCAACCTAAAACTCTTACATGGTAACACAGAATTCTACATTTCTACATTAATGATTTTCTGAGAGTGCCACTTAAATAGTATTATTGTATAAATAGAACGATAAAGTGATCACTAAACTAAATTTATCAAAATGTTTTTAGCATTACAGTATAAGTCTCATATGTTTACATAACTTGTATTTCATTGAAAATGATATTCTTAAGTTAACACCTATACGCTGTCAACCACATAGTACCAATTAGTACCATAAGTATACATTCGTAATGATCCATCAAGGATGCAAGCAGCTAAACAACGTATTTCCAACTTATAATCTATTCTTACTTTTTAGGAATTTACTAGTTAGAAAACGGATCAATTGCCATAAACTTAAGAAACAAACACCTATCTTTAACACTAGAACAAGGCTCCATCATTTGCAACTTAGCAGCAACAAGATCAACAAATCCTTCCACAAAATTGTTTAAATACACCAACGGCGTATTTCCAATGAACTCCAAAAGGGTATACACTAATTTCACCAAATATAAAAAAACCAATGTCAAAGATCAAATCATTTACATAAAAACCATTACTCTTATCATATTCAATTTCAATACTTGAAATATCTGCCCCAATCATCAAAGTATCAAATCATTTAATATATCCCCCATATACATTAGATTGTTTGATATTCAATTAGATTTATTTTGGATAAAAATTAAAACCCTAAATCTGCTATTTAGATGTAAGTGTGTATTTAGTTGAAAGAGAAATGTGTAAGCGTGTGTTTAGCACGAGTGTAAGAGATAAATGTGTGTTTTGGAGTATATCTTTTACCCTTTATATAAAAAAATAGTAAATTTCTAAAAGGTAAGAATAGATATAACTTAAAACATAACTGATCCTTGATCAGTTGTTCCATTAGTAAATAAGTAGTTTTTACAAACAACAGATTTCCATTCAAATACATAAAATACATACAACAAAAAACAACACATTGTACCAAATCTTCATCGTCATCAACTTCAGCTTCTTCCAAATACTCCAAAAGCTTATCTTTCTCCTCCAAGCTTTGACGAGACAGCAGCAATAGTTGGGCCAAGAGATCAAGCTTCCTATGGTCCTTCATTTGTATTTCCATCAGACAATTATACCCAGTTTCAGCCACACCATTGAAAGGAGGAAATAAGGTAGACGCCTCACTAATTATTTTCTCTTCCTTTTCAATAACTGCCCTTAATTGGCTGCTACGCTATTGACTACCCCCCCCCCCCCCCCGTGGGAAGTAGCAAGAGCCTTTATCTAATCTACTATTGAACCATCTCACCTGAAAAAGTGCCAATACGACTGGTAAAGCTTTTTTCTTCTGCTTTATCATGGATAATTAGAACCCTGAATGCATCGACAAGTTTACCGGATTCAGTTGCAGCTTTTAGTTCATTAAGGTTGGGTGTGGATGCCATTTTGATATTAGGTTTTAAAATGTTTATGATACTATGTTAAAATTAGGGGTTAAAATTTTTTGATCTTTTGATTAATAATGTGAGCGTATAAATAATACTGTCATGTGTCCTTGATAGTTATGTCAAATATTCTACACGTTTTCTTAAATTGTGCCAATTCAAAGGAACTCATTAGGCATTGGAAGATTAAATTTGGTGTTAATGCAGCCTCTGCATCTTCCCCATGCATAAATGTAGAAAAAGTATTTAGCAAAAATGTAGAATGCATTACAATTAACATCCTAAACTTAAAAATAATGATTATAATTTATCTTTATATTGATATATAAATATTTTTCTTTTACGTTAATTAAAACTTCTTCATGAAAATAAACATTATGAAAAACCCCTTAATTTATATTAGGGAAAGCCTCGTTTACTATAAAAAATTACTGTATCAAGTGGTATTACATTTACCATTAAAGATTACTGTATAAAATTTTTTATTTTTTTTAATTCCGTTTTATTATTATTTTTTATTCCAGATTGTTTTTTAGTTTTTGCATATATGTTTTTTGTTGAAAATTTTTTGGTCAAAATACTATGGGATGTGAAAGGTTTGGTAGTTACCATGCACTCTGCATGTGGCTAGGAAATGTTTTAATGTTCAAGCGTGGCAATTAATTCAAACTTTAAAGCGGGATCTTTTCAAATTTCAAATTCAAATTTCTAACTTTTACCTATATATAACCTCATCTTGCTTGAAGTGAATACACACAACACAACACAACATACACAACACACACAATGTCTCGCAAAGACTTCTCCCAACAATTCCCAACTCACCGTGACTTCTCCCAACAATTCCCAACTCACCATGACTTCTCCCAACAATTCCCAAGCCACCATGATTTTTTCCAGCAATTCCCAAGCTCCAGTATGATTCCGAATGCACCGGTGAACACTCCATCAGAAGACATCTTTCTGGTATTCACACCGGATAATGAACCGGTGCCCAATCCACCGGTTGTGCAACAACTACCCGATCAACCGATGAACAATCTACCGATGGAATACCAACCCATTTGGAGAGGGTTGACTGATGAAGAACTGTTTCAGAAAGATATGGAAGAATTGTTACGTGTTCAAGCTGCGAAAGAACGTGAGACAAGAGAGCGTAAGGCGTACTTACAAGGTAAAGAGGATCAAATAAACCGTCGAGCAGAATGGTGAATACAAATGGGATTGCCCCATGTGCCATCGAGTGAGGACGATTCGACTGCCTCCTATTCGAGTCATGAGGGCTATGTGTCAGATGATTCGTTTTCTTGATTCGTAGTTTAATATTTTTATTGTAGGTTAATCGTACGTTGTTTAATGTATTTGAATTCCGCGTAATATGTGTTTTTTTAATTAATGAAGTTTATTGTAGTTTATATTGTGTTTGTTTTATTTTATGTGGTGCCAACGGATACCCCTGAAATATGGTGCCATGGGGTTTCTGGTGCCATGGAGCTTTTTGATGATCGTAAGGTTTCAGAGAGAGGTCACTGTCTTGTTGTTGGATGTAGCTGAGTTAAGAAAAAAAGCTCAAGAGATAAGGTCTCGTGTGGCTAAGTCCATGCCATACTGATGTTTTTTGTTTTGGTTTTTATGAACATATGTATTTTGAATCCATGGATTGTTGGAAATTGGCATGGTTTATGTGATATTTTTATTAAAACTCAGTAAGTTTTATGTTCTTGTACCTGTATTTTAAAGTTAAATGTAAAACTTTATTGAAATGTGAAGTTCTAATTTGGATGTGATAACAAAGAATAATTGTCGCGAAAAACAAATTCCATAAACACATACTCTTTACATGTACATATTGCACTAATCTATAGGTTCAAAGTAACTCAAATACAAATTAAAAAGGAACTTTTTTTCAAAATTCTTTCAATTGTTTTCCTTTATTTTTCCAATAACAAGAAAATCTCATCTCAATGAACCTTGGTGTTTTCGCTCTTAGTCGACGTTGTTTTTCTTCTTGATTAAGGCCCAAAATTCAATTGATTCAGACATTATTTTCTTTCTATGAATATTATAATCAGAAAGCAGCATTTTAGCAGCATATTTTTTTCTCAGAGTCTTGATTTGGCCTTGCTGTTCTGCTCCTTCATTTTTGAATCCTGAGTTCCATCCTTCAACTTTTTGACCATAGTAGGTCTCCATATGTCTCATAGCAAAAATTCCACAGTCATAAACATTTACTCTTGTTCTCCAAGGCATTTTCAATATACTTGGTTTACATAGTCTCAGAATTTGAAATATCCGATGATTTTTTTTCAAATATTCACTAAAAAAACTAGTCTGGAAAAATAAATACCACAATGTTAATAAATTTCAGATTATAAGTTGTTTATTAAGATTTTCAATTCTATCTGAACAAACATTAAACACTTCACTATAAATTTGTAGTTAAACCATAAAAGATTTTTGGAAAAAAAATAAACATTAATACTTACCAGAACAGATGGTAGAGTTCCGTATATTTTCTTTATCAGATCTATTTCAGACATATTAGAAGCTTCATAAACTTCTGTATCTGTTAATCTGTTATCAATAATCTCAATCTTCAGATTCTTGAGATCGAAACAAATGATGTAGTAATGTTCATCCCGGAGAATATTGAAAAAGACCTATATTGATATTTAAAAAATAAAACATTGAAAATTATATAATATTTAATGTCTTATTTTAAATTAACCAACTTACCAAATCCACATTTAACAAAATAGCTACAGAATCATCTTCGAGACATGCAGCTAGATACAAGGCTTCTTGAAAACTTGCTAATCTTTCATCTTTTGTTATTTTTTCATCAGTCATAGAAAAAGGCTGCACACAGAAATAATAATTAATATTAATTTGTTATCTTTAAATTATGATATTCTCTTAAAATAAAAAAAAAATAAAAATACAAAACATACCGTAACTTGTGTATTGCAGAACAATTTTGATTGTCCAGATTTAGATCTTCTGCATTCTTTGTAATTAAGTAAAATACACCACATATCTATGATATCAGAAAATATCCATTGTTCATAATAGAAAGATTCAAATTTTGCACGTTCTACTCCAATAGCAGAATCTTCCAACTGAAATATTGTCTCCCTACATATTTTTGCTCAAAACATCAAATTAGATTAAGACCAAAAAAGGTTATATTTGTAAACAAAAAAACCACGAAAGACAATATTTAAAACATACTTTGGGTTTTTGCTCCTACTGAATAGTGCATTAGTTGCATTAAATTCTTCTGTTGATGCTTGAATTTCATATGTTTCTATAATGGTTTGATTTTCCTCTGGAGGTGTTAAAAGAGAAACAATTTCTATATAATTGGGCTTAGGTTTTTCTTCTGGAGGAGTCAAATTAACCTTTTCTAATGATTTACATAGTATTACTTCTTCAATTGGATTTGAAGGAGTATCAAAACCCAAATCAAAAGACGGCATGTCATCCAAAAATTTCTTCTCTTTTTCAAAATTTTTACCCAAATCAAATTTCGTTTCTTGTTGACTGAAATTAACTTTATTTTTTACCCTTTCTACAGTTTTCAAAAAACTTGATTCTGATGTAAAAGATTTGAGTCTTGAATACTCTGGATTAAGCTTTGCTCGTTTCGCGGTGTTTATTACACGATCCCATTCATGATTTAAATTTTCAACTTCTTTAAATTTGGAAAGTTTAACAATCCTTTCTTTAGAGAATCCTTCATTTCTTTTATTAAAGATTCCAACGCCAACAAGCTATTCTTTGTCTGACGAATAAACCCCTGTTTCATTTTCGTCATAATATAAGTTTAATAATATTATTTTATTTTAAAAGTTAACATTTTTAATTAGAAACTTTACCTTTTCATTATCAGCTTTCTTCAATACAAATTTTTTCTCTTCTGATTTTCTATCTCTTCGCCTGTAGATAAACCCTTGATGTATAAATATGAAAAATTTTCTTTTCTATTATTGAACAATTAATATTTATTCAAAGATTTCAAGTTATAAAAAACCTATTAAACATTACTTAAATTTAATTTCAAAAAATTAAAAACAGACAAAACAACAAGGAAACACACCAGTTTGTTGCTTGCTGGTTCAATGTTGGCATCTCTTTCACTGAAAAGTTGTTTTTTTTCTTGTATTGAAACGGCAGTTAATTGCTCTGCATTTGCCAGCTTTCCCTAAAACCAAGCAGACCAACCATCACATATATGGAATAAGAGTAATGTTATTTCAATTAAGACATATTCATTTGTAATTATGTAAGAAAGAATACCTTTAAATCAACAGGTTTCTTAAATGCAATTTCCTTTCTATTCTGTTTTTTAAGCTGATTTTCTTTCCTAAGGGCTTCAGGTTCTCTTCTATCATTTAATATTTCTTCAGCAGTCAATTTTTTTTGAATTTCATCATCATTCAACAAATGATTTTCATTAGAGATATTACTATCACAATGAGTTTTATCCACTAAGTAACTAAATTCTGCAGTTTCTCTCATCTTCAGTAATTCTGTGTTCCAGATTTTCAAAGGTGGTTGAGAATAATCAACATTTATGAAATCGCACTCGATCTTTTGTACATAAAACAGCTGCAAAAGGTAAATGCAAATTTGTTTATCTTTCTATAAATACAAAAAAATTATCTATATGAAAAAAGAAGAAGTAAAAGAAGTTAGAAGTGTAATTACCGTAAGAAATGTCAAAGATCCACAATAATATGATTTTTTGTTGTTAGGATTCTAATCTTTTTTACACTTCTTCAAACAATCAATCAAATAACCACACCAATCCATTTTATCAATCTTATCATGATCAGAAGAAGTGGAGTATAGAATCCTTTGATTTGATGTTCCATCTTTCATAGCTTCAAATAAGACAGTTGCAATCAAAATAGCCAAGTTAATTCTGAACAATTTTCCTTTGTCCTTTGCTTCTTTAAAGAAGGTAAAGTTGCAGAATATCAAGCATCAAGAAGAAGGTAAAGTTAATTAAATTCGTAAACTTTACCTTCTACAATCTACTTGGAAGGAGTTGTTTGGCTTTGTTTTTCTTCTTCAGTTACATTAAATTCATAAACTTCTATTTTTTTCTGCTTCATTTTCTGTTACTTCATTTTCTTTTTCTGCTTCATCTTCTGTTGCTTCTTTTTGTATTTTTTTTCAATATATTTTCCATCAATATCATCTTCAACATAATGATCACCATTATCATAATCATCGTTATCATCATCATAGTCATCATCATCTTCTTCAGAATCTCCTTCATCGCTATCGGTTTCATCTTCAAAGTTAAATTCCTCCTCTTCATCTTCATCATCTTGAATTTCTTCTTCATCAATATCATCTATATGGTCATATTCGTTAACCTCATCATTTTCTTCATCATCAGTATGTTCAATATCAATACTTTTATCATTATCATCTTTATTATATCCTTCTTCTGAAAATGGAATGAAAAAAACAAGAATCATAAAAATGCAGGCTTTAACTTCCTGAAAATATTGGATCATATTTAGGATTTTTAAAATCTGTACTAAAATCAATCATTCATGCCTTAATTTCCAAAGTAAGCTTCCTACATACCATATATGTTGTTAAAATATTACACACTTTTCTATTTAATTAAATGATTGTTTCCAACATTGACAGTGAAATCTTATAAACATGTTATCATGCATATCTAATATCATGTAATGTTTTCATATTAAAAATTTTTGTAAGAAGATTATATCTTAAAATGAGTATGTCGATTGATAGGAGAAATTTTGATTTTAAAGTTTCGCAAGTGTCAACAAACGTCATCATTATTAGCCACAGGCATAGAGGTCAGAAAATGCGCTTTCCATTTTGGCATCCAGTTCAATCATCATTATGAATTTAGGGTATGAATCTTTTGTATTTTTATTAACTATTAAATAAAGGTTTCTATTGTTTCCAAGCATATATAGTATGGCCACTACAACGCTTAGCTGTTTCCTGTTCCATACCAATAGTTTTCTCTAATTTATAATCGGATCATATAAATTATAAGGTATTTTAACGGACTAAATCCTTACCTTAAGTGTTGTTCTATGTTATCAGCTTAGCAATAAATCAAAATAAAGTTTTCTATGCTCCCTTAACAGAGTTTGAGGCTTACTATTTACAAGTCGTTTTAATACTGTTTTGATTCACTACTATCGTTTGAGGCTTAGAAGAAATCAAAAAAAGTATACAACCTCAATATTATGAACTAGTTTGACTTGGAAGAAAACAATTCGGAGTGAAAATCAGTTGCTCAGCCTCTTTGTGAGGCGATTTTTTCATCCCTTTTGTAGTCCTCAAAATTTAAGCCTCTCTATAATGTACTTTTGTTAAAAATATGATCATCATTGTCGTGTTGAGTTTACCGAACTTTGTTATCCTTTGTCCTTACATAACATTATCTATCTTATTTGTTCAGTTAAAGACGTAATATATTCTCATAAAATCTAATTTATCTGCTTAACAGCTAATATATTTTCATATTCGTAAAATTAGCTGCAACTTTGTGTATGTTTGTACTCAAATATTAAACAAACAACAATAAAAGGAAAACGAAACCGTATATAATTACGTAGGACAATAACATAAGTTTTACAACTAGTCAAAGATACTACTTAAAACCTTGCCCAAACTTTTCCATAACTCTAATATTTTCTTTTCTATGCAATCTTATAATATTTTGAAATAGTATCTAATAAACACCAAACAAGTATGCCCTAAACAAATTAGTCAAAAAAATTTTAGTAGTTTTAATAAATATCGCCTAAATTACTGACAAATAATTGTAATAAATATTTTTATTTTAAAAATACCTTCCTCTAATTGTTGTACTCTTCTTCTCCTTCCTCTTCTTTGCTGAATTGGAGGTTCGTCTTCTTCATATAAAGATTTTAAAAGTTTATTAATAAAACTTATCTTCTTCTTCTTTGATTTTCTCCTCATTTTTGTTAAAGAAATCAGCAAACCTATTATAAGAAGAAAAACAGAATTTGTAGTCGAATTATGATTTCTTTTATTTTAAAAAAAATATACAATATAAAGTAACAAACTCATTTTTAAAAGAGGAACTAATACCTAACAATTCTGCAATTTGAAAAATAGAATTTGTAGGCGAATGATTTCTTTTTTTCTTCGACATCAAGGTTTTATTTAACGTCCGTTTCAATTTGATATCTCAATTTTAGGGTTTATATTTTTAGGGATTTGAAAAAATGAAATAAGAGAGAAAATGATTTTTTTTTTTTTTTTTTATTATGATAGTAGATACCCATACTATTAAAAAAATGAAATATATTTTTTTCCATGTAATGTGATATTTTTAGGCGTTTGATGCTTTTATTTTTTCTTTATATTGTGATATTTAATCAAAAGATTAATATTTAATAATGTGACTTCAAATAATCTTATTATCAGGGCTGGAAGGTGCTTCACTTCCCCCAAGAGACCAACATCTTTAGACGAATATAGGTCCAAAGTCAATTATCATTCTATATTTCACCTCAATATAATGAAAAAAGAGAAATACTCTATAGTCCTTCACATAACCACGCTTTTATTTTACTTTCACTTTTGATTATTCTAAATTTTAAACTAAGATGTATTTTTTTAGAACGACGAATGAAATAAAAAAAAAAAAAAAAAAAAAAAACAAAAACTCTCTAGCAACGAGCTAGAAGAGAAATTATAAAGACTTTACGACCTCTACATTTAAGCCAAGAGAAAGAAAACATAAAGAATGGAATCAAAAAGGTAACCCATAAGACTCACAAAGAAACCGCAGAGATGATATATACACGGTCTTTAATTTGTTTTATATAATTTAATTTGTGGTTAGCTTAATTGAACAATGAAATGCTTTCTTGTATTCGAAACACTTTTTTATATTCAAATTTCCAGAAATTGCAAAAAAAGTAATTTCAAAAAAAGGTATCTACCTTTCCTTCAATTTTAATTTAAAGTACTCAACTATTTTTTGAATTTAAGGTATCCAAGTTATTTTCTCAATCATAACGATTACAAGAAATTAGTGGTGAGTTCAGATATTAACTGTGCTAATCCTACATATATTAACTGTGATAATCCTATAGATATTAAAAACATTATCAGCAACATGTGCTCCAATCATATAGTCATCGAAAATGTTGTATTTTTATAGAAAGTATATTTTATGGACATTTGTTATGGGTTACTCATTGTATTTTTATTTAGTTTTTTTCTAACCATTAACTTTTTTTATATTCAGTGCTGTTGAAATATAATTAAAAAAAATGTAGAGTGAGGAGAGATAGAGAGAGATAGAGAAATATCTTATATTAAATTATAAAATTCATTTAAACAAAATTGTATAAATTAGCCCTTTTTCATAACATGCCGTGTCATAAATAAAAATTTTAAAATTAGCCCAATTGTTATAACGCCCAAAAGTTAGTCCAATATCGCAGTCACTTACCATTGATGATTGCTTTGTATACTCTAGCAAATACGGAGTAATAAATCATCAAAAAAATCCAGTAGAATTCAAATTAAACATAATGAGTAATCCCCTAGATACTCATAATCCTTCAGAAAACAAAGGAATAAAAAAATGTAACGATTTACATATAGTTTTTTTTTTTTTTTTTTAATTTTTTGTTAATTGTAACTAATTAATTTCTAATATGATTTTACTTTTTATTTTTTTCAGTAAAACTCTTTTACTCAGGATCTAGTAAGAGTAAAGCTCCAGGTTTGTTTACAATATCCTTACTGTATTATAACTATTATTATTTATCTAGGCTTTAATTTTTTAATTTTTTAATCAACTATATATGATGTTTATTGTTTTATGCTTTATTTTATTGAATACATCTGTTTTAATTTTATATGTTAGAAAGTAGCAGATGTTATGTTTTGTTTTTATTGAATGCATGCTAAGTGTTTGATAAAATGTTTAACTAATTTTATTGAAGCAAATAATTAGTAATGAATTCTTACTGTTAAGAATTTTGATAGTATATTCTATTTGAAATTTTCTTAAATTAGATTTTTAGAACTGTGATACTAATTATATTTTAATGTTTATGTGATAGTTGGTTATGATCCCCATAATATCTTCCTTAATTTTTAATTGATTAATTATTTTTATAATCTTATTATATTTGAATGTGATGTTAATTATTTTAGTTGATTAACTTTGTTAAATGATTGTTGTTTAATTATTATTATTTTTATTTTTTTAGTTGAAACTGGAATAAATCAAGCATCTGCAGATATATTCAACTTTGAAGATATACAACAGCCTGATGTTTCAAAAAGGATTAAGTTATCTTCTAAAGATAAACCAAATACAGGTACTGTTATTATAAATCATGTATTGTGATAACAAAAACTTTTGTATTTTTGATTATAATAGAAATTTTTGTAACTTATCAATTATTGTGATTTTAGATTTTGTAATAAGTAATTGTCATATATTGTGATAACAAAAAAACTTCATTAGTTGTTATTTTGTGATATAACACAACTCTTTGTCATATAATTAACTTTCTCGCTATGAACTACTCTTATGAACTATCGTTTCTTTTAATATTATTCTTAGATATTATTATGGAAGCTGAACGAAATTTAGATGGAAGGAATAAGAAACGTAAAACTAGCATAGACGTTCTAAATGAAGGTAATGATTGATATATTTTTACAAATTATTTTATATATATATATATATATATATATATATATATATATATATATATATATATATATATATATATATATATTATATATATATTCAAATATTAGTTGAATAATCCTTTTATTTATCTATTAGGTGAAGCACAATATATATGCAAGGAGGATAGACGAAAAAAATCAAAGGTAAACTATGCCGAGATAGATGACGACATTGAAGGTATGAATATTATTTTATTTTTATTATTTGTTCATTTAAAATGTAAAATAAAGTCATATATTAAATTAAATAGATATTTAAAATATTGTATCCTGGATTACAATAGTTTTGTTTTGAATATCCAAATTAGAATTACAATTTTGGAAATCAAGTGGACAGTTTGTAGGTTTTTGAAAAAAGGATGTGTTGATTAGCAATATTGTTTCCAACTATTTTGTTATATGAATTATTTTGTTAACATTTAAAGTATTTTTTAATTATTTAGTTGATTAAATGTTTGTTGGACCTTGATTATTTAGATCACTTTTTTAAATTCTTAAACAGAAGGAGATGATGAAGAAGAAGAGTTTATTTGTTCTGAATATGATGAAGATTATGGAAATAATGATTCAATTAAAGGAATGGAACTTCCTGTTGTCAAAAGAAATATATCTCAGAAAAAGAGTATGTTTTAAAATTTTAACTTTTGATGTTTTATGTATCACCTGCTGTAGATTTTGCATTAGATTCTATTTTTAAAGTTTCTATGATTTATTTATTTGATATCATAAACACCATATCTAATTTTCAAATTCAGATAAACATTAAATATCCCTCTTATTTTTCAGGAGAACTAAAAATAAGAGATTCAGATAACAATAAATCTGTTAAGAATAAATTTGTTCGTAAACAAAGAAAAACTCTCACAAAGAAGGGCAAAGTTTACCTCGAAACCAATGAACATCTACAAGCAACAGATCTCAGAACAAGAAGTGCTCCTATTAATTTATATGAAGCAGTGAAGTATATATCAAAAGTTCCTTGTCTGATAGACTATGTAGCAGAATTGGGATTCAAGAAGATTTTAAATCTTAATATTGCACTTATACCTTCAAACCTTGCTTATAAAATCGTAGAGTGCTACAACGAAGAAGAAAAATCTATTCTTTTAAAAAGAAATGAAATTAAGATTACAAGAGATTTGGTTCATGAGATTCTAGGTTTCCCAAAAGGAGATTTAAGAATTCATTTTGCAAAAAGGACTTCTTACAAGACATTGAACTTCAGTATTGTAAATTTAGGGAAACAATGTGTTGAACAAAACGGGAAGCTTATTGTGAAACTAAAGACAGATCTTTTTCTAAAAACTTGAAGGACTTCATTCTGGCAACAAATCAAGTTAACGATCTATTCAAGTTAAACTTCATAATTTTGTTGGTTACGACAATGATATCTTCATGCAAAGCAGGAGAATCATATATGAAGTTTCTACCATCACTTGTTCAACATTTCAATAACTTTGTTGAAGTTAATTGGTGTGGTCTAGTGATGGAATCTCTAGATCTGAATAAACGTGATCTTAGTAAAAATAATGCAAGCAATCAGTATTGTGGACCATTAACATTTCTTACGGTATGTTTTTTTTTTTTTTAATATTTAGTTTTATTTTAGTTTATTTTAATAAATTTTTATAATTATTTAGTTAATAAATAATTTTTTTTCACAGTTGGTGTATATTAGATGGCTCTTTCAAAGATAAAAATCTGAAGAATATGTTATAGATTATTGCTCAACAGAATTGCTGAGACAAGTGGACTCTGAGCATTTACGACTTAACAATTTTGCTAAGTTTTTTTTGATAATGACCAGTTCTTCTTCAGAAACAAAAATGATGAACAAGTTGACCAAGCAAATTTTGAAACAAATGAAGTTTTACTTCTAAAGAATAAAAAAGTGTCAGAAGAAGAATGTGAACAACAGAATTCCTGATTGAAAGAAGTGTGTGAAAGTTCTAAAGTTAGAGAATATGGATTCACTTATTGTCATATGAAGAAAACAATTTCTCTACCTATGAAAATGAGATGAGAAGTGATACTTTAAATGATGGATTTTGTTCAACAATTAATTATGATTACAATAACTTTCTTGGTAATCATATGAATCAGCATGAGCATGAGCAGCTTGACCATGAGCATTCTAAAAATTCATCTTTCATAGATGATAGAATTCATGCTACAAATAACGAATAAAGCAACAATTGGTTGGATGTTTCTGGAAATGAGGTATTAAATCAATTATAATTTTACTAGTTTAGAATTTATTTTCGAAATATTATACATTTTTTATTCACCATGAGGATTCTAAAATTTTATCTTTTATAGAAACTAATGTGGATTCTTATTTTACTAGTTTAGAATATATTTTTGTAATAATATAAAATTTTTATTCAGAATCACAAAGGGTTTGATGTTACATTGAAAGATGCTGAATTAATAGAACCCAATAATTCAATGGATTTTCCTATCGAAGAGGTATTATTTTGTTTCAACTTAATTTTTTAATATCAATATCAATTATTCATTTTTTATTTTAACCTTTTATTTAAACCAGGATGAACAGAATAACTATTTTGAAGAATCAAATGAAAATCAAGTTAGTGCAGTTGAAGAAACCTTTGCTACAAGTTATGATAGACTTGAGGTATGTATTTTTAACATTCTTTTAGAAAATTAGTTAACATTTTGTTTTGTTAATATTTATGTTTTAATTTTAGAGCAGAATGAGCAGATTCATAATACCAGCTTTGAATTTTCAAAAGAAAAACGACCTTTGTATCCCCTAATGTTAAGGTAATTTTTTTGTTCCTGAAATAATTAATTTATCAACTAGTAATATATTTCTTTTCTTAACAAACGAATATCATTTTCCTGATTTCTGATATTAAAAGATGTATACGTCATTTCTCGTTGCATGATGAGGTTCTTTCGAAAGATAAAGAACTTGTTAAATATAAAAAAGAGCTTTTATCACTTATGACTGCAAAGGACGCAACTCAAATACAAAGAAGTGATTGTATACTTTCACACGTAGATATTTCTGATATGTGTGTTGGACATACTAATGATACAGAAGCTAATGAAGAAGGTCACAAGTCAGATGATAATGTGACTAAAGTTGTTATGAATGTATTGAAAGATATTAGACTGTGTTTCTTATCAGATGATGATGATCTTGTCAACAGCAGTAACGATGCTGAAATAATAGGTTGTGTTGATGGGCCAGATGTAGGTGCTGATATTCAAGGATCTTCAGCTTATATGACTGGAAAACAGTTGTTTAACACATCTTTAGATTCTAAAGTTCAAATAGGGGATACATATAATTTTGACTCTAATGTTCAAGCAGATTTCACAAATGATGTCGATTTTCAAGATAAAAGTAATTCGGGTGACAAAGGGAATGTTGATGTTATGGATGTCCAAAATGAAGATTATGTTGAGTCTACAGAAATTGTTGTGCCTACAACAAAAACTGATGTAAGCTACTTCATTTTAGTAAATTTTCTATACCAATTTAAAATGTGTACATATACTAATTGCTTTTATATACTTTTTTAGGATTTTTCATTTCTTCAAGTAAATTCTATTGAATTTGTTGCTGAAGAATTTTTGCCTGATGGGAATTCAATTACTGAAGATCCCAAAATGGGGACTCCAAGTGTTGATCCAACAGTAATAGAAATTGTACCAGTCAGCAATATCTCAGCAAATACTGTTGAAGGCCCTTTTATGGCTATTCAAGATGACGTTGGTCCTCCTAATAGTGCATGTGTGGAAATCGTGTCAACCGAGGTTGACAATAGAAAAACAGATGATCGAAATCTCAAAAGTATTGATTCATCACATTCGTTACCATTTCAAAGTTCTGATAAGCCTACAAATGAATGGTGCAGCAAAGAAAGTATTGTTACAATGCAGGAGGAATTGTCTGCATTTTCTGCAAGTAGTAGGTGTCTTCAAATTCAAGAAAGTGATTGGTCTCAAAAAGAACTTAATGAGCATTCAGAAATACTACAGGAACCAACTAATGAAAACAAAGAATTTGAAGACAACTCTGCTGCTTTAAACGGTGGACGTAGGGAAATGGAATTAAGTGAGGATGTGAATTCTAAGACACATGATTCTGATGAATGTAATATTTCTATAGAAGAATCTAAGGCTGAATTGGAAGGAGAATTTTTGTCAAATAAAGCTTCTATAGTTGAAACAGATGAATCAAGTTACATTCAAAGTGGTTCATTAGAAGCTAATCTTACAATGCATCCGGAATTGTTTGAGTCTTCTGAAAGTGGTGGTGTTTTCGAAAAGCAATTAAATGAGGATGACAATACAAAGATAGATGAATCTGAATTGCAGGAGAAAGCTTTGTTGAATATTGCTTCTAAAGTTCAAACAAATGATATGAATAGTAATCAAAGCGATTTTCAAAGTAGTCATGTGAAACATTCATTTCTATTTGAAAGATCTGATATGCAAACAGATGAAGTGCCTAGCAAAGAAGATGATGCTACTCTTACAAACATTGGATGTGGGCAAATGCAATTAACTGCAGATGACAATACAAAGACAGATGATGTATCTGATTTTGCTAATGCATAATCTAAAGCTCAATTCCAAGGAGATCTTCTGTTAAGTAATCCTTATAAAGATCAAACAGACGATACAAGTAACATTCAAAATAATTCTGTAGAAGCTTCTGAAAACAGTGCGTGTTTCGAAATTCAACAAAATGAAGACTGCGATTCTATCTCTGAGAATTTAAACAACAACACAGAGATACTGAATGAGCTAATGACTGATGATTTATCACATTTATTAGGCTTGCAAAAGTCAGAGATGTAGATGGTTGACGACCATCCAATGTCAGAGATAATTCCGAATGGGCAAAATATTAGTTCCGAAGATTCTTTGATGATGATTGCAACTGGAGAGCAAGATAACAAGCAGAACGCGGAAGAGAAAGATAATATCAATTTTCATTATGAAAGTCATTCATTTGAGAAGAGCAATATTCGCGATATCAATGTCCAAAATGAAGGTTGTACTGTTTCTGCAGACTTAGTTGAAAGCCATTCAAATGTAAGTTTCTTTAACTTTTTTAAATTAAAGTTTTACCAATTTAATTTTGTTTTGTGTAACTCCCGATACTTTTCCTAAAACTATTTTATGAGCCAAAACCGTTACTTTTGAATTCCTTAACTTTTGAGCTTCTTTGAACTTGTTTGGGTTTGAAAAACTGTGGATATTTTATTTAACATGAGCGTTATTCCTTAATCGAGCCGGCACAACCTAGAA
The DNA here is from genome assembly GCA_030686995.1 of Artemisia argyi. NCBI lineage: Eukaryota > Viridiplantae > Streptophyta > Magnoliopsida > Asterales > Asteraceae > Artemisia > Artemisia argyi. The sequence continues at coordinate 101,228,613 of CM060702.1, forward strand.
AACTCGAATCATATTGCAATTGCCAAATTATTTGAGTTATATTGAGTTTGAGAAAAACTTTGAAGTTTATGCTTGATTTGGATGGGAAAAAATGATTTCGTGAATAATGGCGTAAGTTTCATAATTTTTCGAGTCCGTTTGCTATGTCGAATGAACCCCGAACCGCTTTGACGAAAAATATTGCTACTTGATGACTTTGGTCCCTCCACCATTAAATTTCATTTCACAACCTCACATCTTAAAGTTTCACTTTGGTCCCTCCCCACTTAATATAACAACGAATTTAATTTATTTATTCCTCATTTTATCACAAAAAAAAATACAAACACATCCACACCCATTCTCTCCCTCTCTAGCACCTCACCGCCGGCGTCCCTTATTCCGGCATCACCAGCAGATTCCGGCGCCGTCGCCGGAATATTTTTCCGACCACCCAAACTTTTTACACCACCATGTAGATCTCGACCTCCCCGTCACACCCGTACCACCCAGTCACCACCAAACGCACCGGAGTATCACCCACGCGCCACTGCCACCACCACAGTCCCACGCCGCCACCACCTCAGCCTCTCCCCTTCTTTTTCTTCATGGTAAACGTCACACGCGCTTCCCCTTCCCTTGTTTTATTAAATATTCTGAACCCCTAATTAATAATTTATTTAAATACGATTTTAATGAGTTTTATTCATAAAAATGGTTTAAAAATGTTACTAAACCCTCGTGTGGACCCCCCTTCTCGCCTCGACAACCGACTCGGTCAACCACCGAGTCAACTAAGTTGACTCGGTGCGGTGACTCATTATGTTTTCCTTGCTCTATTGATGTTCCTGACGTTGATTGTACTCCGACTGGGATTTGGTTGTTGATTTTGAATCTTTTGGCTTGCGTAGGTCTTGACAGCTCACGCGTAGCTGAGCTGTGACTCGTGGTGAGTTACGGCGAGGCGAGTTGTATTAGGTTTAGGATTAGCTATTTTGTTTTGTGTTCGGATATGGATATGAATTTTTGGATCTCTTTTCGCTGCTGTTTTGGGTGGCTTTGGACATGGAGATATGGAGTTGTGTCATTAGTATTGATGTTGTGTTTGTATTCGTATTGGGCGCGAGCCGAGAGCCGTGGCTCGTTAAAACTATTTTTATAAAAAGCTTATATAGATTTTGTAAAAAGTTTTATAAAAGTTATTATCAATTTTTCATAAGTTTATTATAAATTTTTTTATAAAAGTTTATTAAGGATTTGTAAAAGTATTAAAAGTTTTATAAACTTTATTTAAAACTTTATTCACTAAATGTATTTTTATTTATTATTATAGTCTTAACAGTGTTTTCAATATATATATGTATATAAATAAAGTATTTTCCTAAAAAGTATTTTATAAATAAAAATTGTTTTTATGATAAGTTTTTTAAATAAACGTTAAACGCGATTTGAATATGATTTGATTACTTATCGGCTCGTTTGGTTGAGCCGTGATTCGTAGCGAGTCACAGCTATGTTATGTTATCATCGTGACTATTTAGTTGTTTATTTCTATTTCATTATTGTTTCGATACGGTTTCGGCTTGGGGATTTATATAAATGGAATAACGATTATGAAATGATAAAAACAGTAAAATAAATATAGTTAAGTGATTGATTGCAACACTTGGATTTGGAATGATATTGAATTTATATGTTGTGAGCTTGAATTGGACGTCTTGGATTTGCGGTGTGGTTATTTGGACTATATGGACCCTTTGGTACGAATACTACGAAATGGTCGATAAATCTAAACAACTAACATTATCTATCATTGTTTTCTTTCGTTTGTTTTATCTTATTCCTTCTATTTTCTTATTCTCTTCTCTTCCCGTTTATTATTTCATTGTAGTTTATATTTGTTTTAGCGTGAGTTAATCTTTGGTCATACATTTTACGACTTCTTCACGAGAGCTTCTTACTCTCTTTTGTCATTTCTTTCTAGGTGTTTGATTTCGTTTCGCCGCCTTTCTTCATCTTATTCTTGAAACACTATTTTCTTAAGATCCACACGAGATTTCAAAGATTTACTTCTTTTATCGCCATTGAGAACTAAACCTTTTTTCATACTAACATGGATATTTGACGAACGTTACTTTATATAATAATTGAGTATTATTTCTGATATGTATTACCCGTTAGGTTGTGCCGACCCAGTTTAGTTGTACTTGTACTTTTTGATGCCGTTGTGCTCTCCTACTTTTGATGCCATTGTGTTGCTAGTTGATACTAGCTGTGATATCTTGCATTGCTACATACTCAGGTGAGTTCATAGCCCCACTTTTATTTATCTTAAATGCTTTCCAAACTACTTGGGGTGAGATACATGCTTTAAATGTTTTCTGAGCACAAATATTTTTGGAATGTTTTTTCTGAATGATATACTTTCCTGACGATGTGCTAAGTAGCTTGTCTTGCCGGAAAGACCCTCAGATCATGAGCCATTAGTCACCTGCGGGTGAGCACGAACTTAGTAGATAGGCCTATTAGGATTGACCATCCCATTCGTAGTTGTCAAGGGCTTGACATGCAAGTGTACTATTTTTGTTTTGCTGGGTATTGGCAAGTACCCGGCCTTGGGGGCACTTTATATTATGAAATTCCGCGGTTATTGTTTATGTCAGTACAGAGTTACTGACGATTGGTTTGGTTAACGTTTTGCGTGTCATGAGCTTAGCATCATCAACCATATGTATGCACAGGGATGCCTCTACATATTGGGTGTTACCTTGATTACCTTGGTATTTGCATTTGTTGCTTATATCGTATTATTAAAACCTCGTGCTCAACTTTATTATTTAAATCTATGGATTCACTCAACCTTTGTGTTGACTTTTAGCATGTTTATCTCAGGTGTTAGATCTTGCCGCTGTATATTTTACTTGGAGGAGCTTGGCGAAGGGCATGGCTTGGTCATAGAAGACTCCGAAAACCGTTTGGGACTGTTTTAAATCTATTTTTGAACTATAGCTTCCGCATTATTTCAATTGATGTAAATTGAATATTTTTCAATTATGAAATTTCCTCCAAAATGGTTTATATAAAACCGTTCTTTGTACCCTTTGTTATGATAACAATCGAGTAACACCCTCAGACTTGTAGGCTTCCACTGATCCGATTTTCGGGGTGTCACAGAATGGTATCAGAGCCAAGGTTATAGAGAACTGGTATTTTCAAAACCCAGACTATAACCATTTTTCCTATAACCAGAATGTGCCTTCCTGCCAAGCCGATGCCTCGAGTGTGATTATAATTGATGATTTTGACGTCATGCTTGATAGCATGTTTGATGAGATATTTAATGAGATACGACATATGATATTTAATGATTTGAACTCACCCCACTTTCACTATTCTCTATAAGTATTTTCATATACTTACGTTGGTAAATTCATTACGTATTTCGAGTTTGGATACTCGTCATGGTTTTCTAAACGGTTTTGAAAGCGAGGGACATGGTACTAGTATAACTAAGCTGAGTATACCGAAATTCATCGATCCTTGGTTGGGAGTAGATTGATCACCTATGATCAACTAGGGATAGTGGCGACGTGACTTGATCACTTACGTCACACAAATGAATTTTGCGATACTGGGAGTAGTTATAACACGATTATGTTCCGGGAAGATTTTCGATTTTAAAATTTTGGAAAATGGTAAATTTTTGCATGTGAGCACGAAACATTGGCATCATGAAACTTCACGAATTGAACGACACTTCGAATCATCATGTGCTTCCCGCCTCTATGGAACTTTTGTTCGTCGTCATCTAATTTTGCTCGCACCGGGTCAGGTGAGACCCGATCGGCCATCGTTTTGAATTCGAGCTGATTATTTCTTTAACTCGATCGATGCCGTAATAAACACATTTGAGTTTGTTAGAGCGTTTGTATTTGGTTTAGGCTTTGTTAATTTTGGATTTCTTGATCCCGTAAATTTTGAGCCTCGTTTGAAAATTGCGTCTATAATCTTTTTAGGGGTATGTTACAGCCCTCACTGCCCACTTACACTCTATTGATGAACCTGGTTAGATCACTAGTCGTTTAAGTGGAATCATTTCATAGCACTTGTAAGATGAACCTCTTGATGGAAGTAAACAACGAAAGGGTCGATAAATTCTTGGCAAGGTCTAGAGAACATACGATAAGATTGATTTGTAACCTAGCAGGAGTTTTAGGAACTTGTACAGAAATCCGAGCCACTATTTTAGGAAAGGATACCTAACCATTCGTTTATCTCTTGGGAATACCAGATACCCACCTCATTACTTCCTTTATGAAACAATAAACTGCGATACATTATTCTGCAAAGTACATATGTAAATAATACGATGTTTTGAAAACATTATTTCAGGAAAACTATTTTCAACCACGCTGTTTTGGGAACGCTATTTTGACAAACTATTTCAAATACTATTTTAAACGGTAAACATTGGTTTCGCTATTTTGAAAACGTGTTACATTGATATACTACTTGAATACTCTTTTAAGGGTATGTTACTTTGGGTACGCTAAGTTGGCAAATAAATTGGGTCACTATTTTGGGCAATCAACGTTTGTTTCACTATTTTGAAGATGAACCGTATCGATATACTAATTTGAAAACTGTTTTGGATACGCTATTGATACACTATACTTAGAACTATTTGGGAACACTCCCTGGGGAAATCTATTTTGAAAATACACTACCTTGGCATACTATTTAAAATGCTGCTTTGGGCAGTCAACTTTGGTTTCACTATTTTAAAGGTTTTGGATACATGATTGTGAGCCCTCTATTTTGGAAATGCACTATTTTGAATGTATTGTTTTGGAAAACCCTATCTTTGGAATGCCATTTGAATTGAATGTATTGTTTTGAAAACTCTATTTTAGGAATGCTATTTGAAAGCTATTTTGAAAACATAAATTCTCTGGTATTGCCCTAGGCCATTAGGTCATATGCTTTGTTTTCCCCGGAACCCTCGATTTGTGAGAGACTAGAATACACCGCACTATAAGCTGATGAGTTGGATGACGCTGTTGGTTGCCTTAGAAAACACTTCGACGATTGAAATAAATGCAATAATTGGTTAGTAGTATGAGTTGGAACTTGGAAACTGTAAAACGAGATAATAGTGCTTATGAGGAAGCGGTAACCTTAATTTTGTAAGTAAGAGTTGCTTGTAACGACCATGATGGAGGTTTGCCCTATAATTATTGTTTCAAAGCTAATACTGGTTTAGAAATCTGATTGGTTGAGACCTCGAATAGACTATGGATCATAAACAGTTTATCCCAATAGACCATTAACCGTCCCACACCTTTACGCTTTAACCAGGGATCCACGTCATTTACCCTTTTTGCATCTACTTTGTTACCACTACTTTGGTTAGTTAAAACAAGCGTCTTATGGTATATTAAAACTACTAATTTTACTTACGCACTATCTATGTGTTTGCCCTTTTCACTATGACTCGCTTTCACTAATCTTGGTTAAACTATTTTCAATACTTGTGCTTTTACCTCGTTTTACCTACTCAACTTTTCCCGTATTTAAACTTTACACTTTAACCGTAGGCCCCTAACCCACAAGTCGTCTGATATAGCATACTCATTAGCATTGTTTATCTTTTTTTCACATCCTAAACATGTTTCACTTTTAAACACGTTTGTTTTAAAAATCACCACTCATGGGGCATATTAGCCATAAAATAAATAGTTTCAAACCCTTATTTTGACAAACTCGTTTTATTTTAGTTATTTACGCACTCACCTTAGCAACTATATCAAAGTTTTCCGTAAGTAATTAAACCCTTTTACTACATTATTTCATATTCCATTATTATTTTTACCACTACACACAAATTCCCACAAACCATTTTAATTGCTTTACCAATCTTTTTGAGGTCAACCCATAAAATGCTTTACTACTATATGAAGAAAAAAAAACTTTCCTACCACTATTTTATAAACAATAAATTGAATTCTTAATGTCAATCACTATTTTATATTTTTTTATAAAATGATTTTGATAAATTCAATTATTTCAATAAGTATAGTGCTTCCAATAAAAATGTTTTATTTTCCCATTAACATATTACAAACCAAAATTTGTTACTATTTTATAAATGTCGAATTATTTTTCTACTACCCTATAAATTGTTTTACACCTCATTTTACAAGCTATATTATTATTAAGTCATAGACCGACTCGCTACCTTACTACTATTGCATAAACCTACGGGCAATTTTACCGAAATTTTGTAGATTACATGGCTATTATCATTCAAATTTTTACTATCGTCCCATAAACCATTTCACTTCCCTGCGTACTGATTTAGTCACTATTTGATAAATTCTATTACTATTACATTACAAATTATTTCACCATTTCTTTCCAAAACTATTTTCCTATAACCTATGAACCACCTTGCTATTGAATCATTAGGTAAACTACAGAATTATTAACACCTCACAAACGACAAATGACTTTCTTACTACCCTATGAACCGTTTTACAAATTGCCGCATAAATTATTGCACAAACTATTTTTGTTGTCTTGCTAATCTAGCACAAATTTAACTATGGTTTTGTTTTCATTTTCAATCACTCTATAAACTGTCCTACAAATTGTTCTATGAATTGTTTTACAAATCCTTTCATAAGTCGTTGTATGAACCGAGTTGTTATTTTGCTGATACCCATCACAAATTTTCCCATTAACATATTACAAACCAAAATTTGTTACTATTTTATAAATGTCGAATTATTTTTTTACTACCCTATAAATTGTTTTACACCTCATTTTACAAGCTATATTATTATTAAGTCATAGACCGACTCGCTACCTTACTACTATTGCATAAACCTACGGGCAATTTTACCGAAATTTTGTAGATTACATGGCTATTATCATTCAAATTTTTACTATCGTCCCATAAACCATTTCACTTCCCTGCGCACTGATTTAGTCACTATTTGATAAATTCTATTACTATTACATTACAAATTATTTCACCATTTCTTTCCAAAACTATTTTCCTATAACCTATGAACCACCTTGCTATTGAATCATTAGGTAAACTACAGAATTATTAACACCTCACAAACGACAAATGACTTTCTTACTACCCTATGAACCGTTTTACAAATTGCCGCATAAATTATTGCACAAACTATTTTTGTTGTCTTGCTAATCTAGCACCTCACCGCCGGCGTCCCTTATTCCGGCATCACCGGCAGATACTAGCGTCGTCGCCAGAATATTTTTCCGACCACCCAAACTTTTTACACCACCATGTAGATCTCGACCTCCCCGTCACACCCGTACCACCCACTCACCAACAAACGCACCGGAGCACCACCCACGCGCCACTGCCACCACCACAGTCCCACGCCGCCACCACCTCAGCCTCTCCCCTTCATTTTCTTCACGGTAAACGTCACACGCGCTTCCCCTTCCCTTGTTTTATTAAATATTTTGAAACCCTAATTAATAATTTATTTAAAATTTTAAATACGATTTTAATGAGTTTTATTCATAAAAATGGTTTAAAAATGTTGATAAACCCTCGTATGGACCCCCCTTCTCGCCTCGACAACCGACTCGGTCAACCACCGAGTCAACTGAGTTGACTCGGTGCGGTGACTCATTATGTTTTCCTTGCTCTATTGATGTTCTTGACGTTGATTGTACTCGAACTGGGATTTGGTTATTGATTTTGAATCTTTTGGCTTGCGTAGGTCTTGACAGCTCACGCGTAGCTGAGCTGTAACTCGTGGTGAGTCACGGCGAGGCGAGTTGTATTAGGTTTAGGATTTGCTATTTTGTTTTGTGTTCAGATATGGATATGAATTTTTGGATCTCTTTTCGCTGCTGTTTTGGGTGGATTTGGACATGGATATGTGGAATTGTGTCACTAGTATTGATGTTGTGTTTGTATTCGGATTGGGCGCGAGCCGAGAGCCGTGGCTCGTTAAAACTAGTTTTATAAAAAGCTTTTATAGATTTTGTAAAAAGTTTTATAAAAGTTATTATCAATTTTTCATAAGTTTATTATAATTTTTTTTATAAAAGTTTATTAAGGATTTGTAAAAATATTAAAAGTTATATAAACTTTATTTAAAGCTTTATTCACTAAATGTATTTTTACTTATTATTATAGTCTTAACAGTGTTTTCAATATATATATATATATATATATATATATATATATATATATATATATATATATATATATATATATATATATAACTTTCAAATGAGAACCATTTTAAATGCAAGAACTGCGAAAATCACCTTTTTACTCCTAGTAATGCATGATGTACACCATATCAATGCAAAATGGCATTTTTGATAATATAGGTAACTTAATTTAAAGGAAAATTTTAAATTAGGGGTAAAGTGGGAATTTAATTATCCCATAAAAAGATCACATACCATAAACGGTTTCCCAAAAACACAGAGTTTTATTTTTTCACATCTCTCTCTCTCACTTGATCTCAGTTCCTCTCAAGAACCCTAGCCGCCGAACCCCACCCCATTTTTTCCAACCCAGATCGAGCATAAGTAATCGAATATTATAATTTTTAATGGTCTCGATCTCTTGTATTATCATGTCGCTGGAAAAAAGAGACGAAGATTATCCATCTTGTGAGATTTCTATTCGAGAAACACAAAGTCGTAATAAAGATTTGAGGTATGATGGGTATTTCAAAACTAAGAATTTGAATTTCAATCTCTGTTTATTTCGAAAAATTGATGATGGGTTTTTGTAGATCTCTTAATATCTTGTTCAAAATCATGTGCTTCATCAATTATTTTTAGGTGTAAAATCATGTGCTTCATTTGATTTAATATATGTAAATATACAAGTCGTCGTATTTAATTTAAAGTCTCATTACTTTTGCATCTGACGTTTGTTTCGTTCAATTAAAGACAAAGGATTTTTTTTTTTTTTTTTTTTTTTTTTTTTATTCAGCCCCATGAGAATTATCGTTTCTAGATGATGGTGTTTAATTTAAAAATATATTGTTTTTGTCTTTTGAGACTTGATATCACGGAGTGGAGGATTGTTTTTTATGTCACGGAGTGGAGAATTCTAATTACGGGTTTACGAAACATATATGTTCAAATTATAAAACATATATGTTTTGTGTTTTGAATTATAAAACATACATGTTTTGTGTTTATGGTTACAAAACATGTTTACATCATTAGTTTAATATACACAAGATTGTGCATATGCGTTATGCTAATTGTTGCGATTAATCTTCGTTTCTTATTTATTTGTGGTTTCATTGTTTTCATGCATGTGAGGCGTAACAGGGGTGTTTGGAAAATCTGTAACAGGGGAGTTTGGAATAGGTTTTAAAATGAATGCATATATGTTTTAAATTGTGCAAAACATGTATGTTCCAAACATACATCTTCAAAACATATATGTTTTTGGAAGATGTGCACTTATGTTTTATGTGTTTTATAGTTGGTATAAATTTTTTTATGTTTTTTTTAAGGAATACATTTATGTTTTTGAAAGGGGTACATACATGTTTTATGGTTAATATAAAATGAATGAAATGGTATGATGATAATACATTTATGTTTCGTGCATGCTTGTTTCAGATTGATTGATGAAGATGATGATATCATTCAAGACCGGAAAGTGGATGAACACGATTATACATGAAGATACTTTGGGTCTTTGGAGATATATGATTATTTCATGTGTTTTTGTACTTGTAATCAAGTGAAATGTAACATTTAAGTATATCAATCTTGTTTTTCTTTCTATAATGATTTATGTTCTTTAATTTGTGTTTATAAAAATATTGGTAGTTTATTAAAAAAAAGTGTTAGCTAAAAAAACATGTATGCACGTTGATTATTTGGAAAAAAAAAAAAAGAAAAAAAACATGTATGCACGTTGATTATTTGGAAAAAAAAGAAAAAAAAACATGTATGCACTTTGACTAATTGAAAACATGTATACACCATAAATATTTGGAGGAAAAAAACATGTATGCACATTTGCTTAAAAAAAACATGTATGCACCATGACTATTTGAAAACTTGCTAGTATTAAAAAAAAAAAAAAAAAAAAAAAAAAAATCCGAATTTTAAGAATTATGAAAAATGGGAATTAAAAAAAATGAAAATATCTTTTACTATTATACCCTTTTGAATTAAATAAAAATAAAAAAATGCTATGGAGCATTAAATGATGTACATTGTGTATTATTAGTTGTAAAAGAGTGGTTTTCGCAGTTCTTGCACATAAGATGGTTTTCGCAAGAAAGGGACCCTATATATATATATATATATATATATATATATATATATATATATATATATATATATATATATATATATATATATATATATATATATATATATGTGGTCTAGTGGGTGGGGCTTAACTTGTTAAGCGAGCCACAAGTGGGAGTAGTACCGGGTGGGTGACTACCCGGGAAGTCCTCACTTGTGGTCCACTTGTAGACCATATTGTTCCGGAGATATATTGCAATGATAGATTTGACCCTTCAAGCCACTCGTTGCGGGGGTTCAAATCTTGAGCATGGCCCGGTTTTCATCCGGCTGTTTCTCCAGCAAGGTAAACTTGTGTGGAGGCAGTACGGTTTCCGGGGGAAACCCGTTACCACCTGAGATCAGCGTGGACCCAGTTTAGACAACATAGTCTGGCTGGGTGGCGATGGGGCCTTCGCTATCCGCGAAGGTGGTCGTTTCTAAGTTGAAATTCACCTTTAAAAAAAAATGTATATGTATATGTATATATATATATATATATATATATATATATATATATATATATATATATATATATATATATATATATGTATATATAAATAAAGTATTTTCCTAAAAAGTATTTTATAAATAAAAATTGTTTTTATGATAAGTTTTATAAATAAATGTTAAACGCGATTTTAATATGATTTGATTACTTATCGGCTCGTTTGGTTGAGCCGTGATTCGTAGCGAGTCACGACTATGTTATGTTATCATCGTGAGTGTTTAGTTGTTTATTTCTATTTCATTATTGTTTCGATACGGTTTCGGCTTGGGGATTTATATAAATGGAATAACGATTATGAAATGATAAAAACAGTAAAATAAATATAGTTAAGGGATTGATTGCAACACTTGGATTTGGAACGATATTGAAATTATATGTTGTGAGCTTGAATTGGACGTCTTGGATTTGCGGTGTGGTTATTTGGACTATATGGACCCTTTGGTACGAATAATACGAAATTATAGATAAATCTAAACAACTAACATTAACATGAATGATATGTCCAATTGTATATTAGAACTGGTGACATTTGACTATAATTGGTTATTTCAAAAGAGTCAAATGACTTGGAAATGTTCTATAAACGGGCGCATCATGCAAAAATTTTATCAAATCTTTTATAAATTTAATCATTTACCGAAGTTATAAAAACGCTTTCAAAACTTATACAATTTGACATTTTATCAACTATTTTGGGGGAAATGGGTAAACGCCGAAATTATCTATCATTGTTTTCTTTCGTTTGTTTTATCTTATTCCTTTTATTCTCTTATTCTCTTCTCTTCCCGTTTATTATTTCATTGTAGTTTCTATTTGTTTTAGCGTGAGTTAATCTTTGGTCATACATTTTATGACTTCTTTACGAGAGCGTCTTACTCTCCTTTGTCATTTCTTTCTATGTGTTTGATTTCGTTTCGCCGCCTTTCTTCGTCTTATTCTTGAAACAATATTTTCTTAAGATCCACACGAGATTTCAAAGATTTACTTCTTTTATCGCCATTGAGAACTAAACCTTTTTCATAATAACAAGGATATTTGACGAACGTTACTTTATATAATAATTGAGTATTATTTCTGATATTTATTACCCGTTAGGTTGTGCCGATCCAGTTTCGTTGTACTTGTACTTTTTTATGCCGTTGTGCTCTCCTACTTTTGATGCCATTGTGTTGCTAGTTGATACTAGCTGTGATATCTTGCATTGCTACATACTCAGGTGAGTTCATATCCCCACTTTTATTTATCTTAAATGCTTTCCAAACTACTTGGGGTGAGATACATGCTTTAAATGTTTTCTGAGCACAAATATTTTTGGAATGTTTTTTCTGAATGATATACTTTCCTGACGATGTGCTAAGTAGCTTGTCTTGCCGGAAAGACCCTCAGATCATGAGCCATTAGTCACCTGCGGGTGAGCACGAACTTAGTAGATAGGCCTATTAGGATTGACCATCCCATTCGTAGTTGTCAAGGGCTTGACATGCAAGTGTACTATTTTTGTTTTACTGGGTATTGGCAAGTACCCGGCCTTGGGGGCACTTTATATTATGAAATTCCGCGGTTATTGTTTATGTCAGTACAGAGTTACTGACGATTGGTTTGGTTAACGTTTTGCGTGTCATGAGCTTAGCATCATCAACCATATGTATGCACAGGGATGCCTCTACATATTGGGTGTTACCTTGATTACCCTGGTATTTGCATTTGTTGCCTATATCGTATGATTAAAACCTTGTGCTCAACTTTATTATTTAAACCTATGGATTCACTCAACCTTTGTGTTGACTATTAGCATGTTTATCTCAGGTGTTAGATCTTGCCGTTGTATATTTTACTTGGAGGAGCTTGAGGAAGGGCATGGCTTGGTCATAGAAGACTCCGAAAACCGTTTGGGACTGTTTTAAATCTATTTTTGAACTATAGCTTCCGCATTATTTCAATTGATGTAAATTGAATATTTTTCAATTATGAAATTTCCTCCAAAATGGTTTATATAAAACCTTTCTTTGTACCCTTTGTTATGATAACAATCGAGTAACACCCTCAGACTTGTAGGCTTCCGCTGATCCAATTTTCGGGGTGTCACATTTTGTCTAACTCAGCATTTGACTTTATTCGCCTTTTTAATGTTTTTCAACCCAAGTGTGCTGAATTCTCTGAAGCCTCCAAAAAGTAAAATGACAACAAAGTTTTTCAAGACGATGTTTCAACTGAGGTTGATAATACAAAAAATGATGACGCTATCATATATAATGTTTGTATATCAGGATTTACAGCTGAATTGCATGAAGTAGTTTTGTTAAATAATGCTTCTAAAGATAAAAAAGAAGAAGGTAATTTCACAATTCAGGAAGAATTGCATGCTACTTCTCAAAATGTTGGGTGTTTCAAAATTCAAGACACTGAAGACTCCCACAATATCTCTGAGATTCCATTTGAAGGGTCTGGCAAATAATTTATTAAGCATACAAACCCAAACAATGCCGATTCGTCATATTCACTACCTTTTGAAAGGACTAATATGCAGATGGATTATGACCATACAATGTCTGAAATGCAGAATGATAATATCAATTTTCATGTTGAAAGACATTCATTTGAGAAAAACAACGTTTATGATCTCAATGTTCAAAATGAAGGTTCTACTGTTTCTGCAGACTTGGTTGAAAGCCTTTCAAATGTAAGTTTCTTTAACTTTTCTAAATTGAAGTTTTACCAGTTAAATTTTGTTTTGCCTAAATCAGCATCTGACTTTATTAACCTTTTTAATGTTTTCAACCCAAGTGTGCTGAATTCTCTAAAGACTCCAAAAAGGAAAATGACAACAAAGTTTTTGAAGACGATGTTTCAACTGAGGATGATAATACAAAAAATGATGACGCTGTCATATGTAATGTTTGTATATTAGGATCTACAGCTGAATTACATGAAGTAGTTTTGTTAAATAATCCTTCTAAAGATCAAACAAAAAAAGGTAATTTCACAATTCAGGAAGAATTGCATGCTACTTCTCAAAATGATGGGTGTTTCAGAATTCAAGACATTGAAGACTCTGACCATATCTCTGAGATTCCATTTGAAGGGTCTGGCAAAGAATTTATTAAGCATAGAAACCCAAAAACTGCCGATTCATCACATTCACTATCTTTTGAAATGACTGATATGCAGATCGATGATGACCATACAATGTCTGAAATGCTTCCTGAAGCAGCAATGAATGAGCAAGAATTTATTTCTAAAACATCTTTCATAACTGAAGAATGTAACAAAGTTAATGCTGAAGACCATGTTATGTCTAGTCAAGATGATGTGATAATGCAATATGATTCTCCCCAAAATGTTGATTCATCACATTCATTAGCCTTACAAAGGTCCGAAGTAAATGATTGGACACAATTGGTAGATTTGAATAGTGGAATTATAATGAAATATCAATCTTCATGTCAAGATGATCATTTTCGCAGTCAATTAGCCATGAATTTTTATTGTGAAACTGAATCTCTGTGTCAACATGAAGATTTTTCTCCTGTAAATGAAGTGGAGAACTTGTTTTCAAATGAACATGAAAAGAATTATCAGGTATCTTTTGGATTATATATATATATATATATATATATATATATATATATATATATATATTCAAAAAAAATTTAAACTTTATATAATTCTTCATATTTTTTTATGTCTATATTTTTTTCAGGATTCAAATGAGAAAAATGAGAAACTCATGAATGAAGATATGAATGACTTAATTTTAAAAGAATCTGAAACTGCTGAATGTAGTAAAGATGATTATGGAAGTGAGATTCATGTTAGAATAATATATCTCTTATATATTTTTATAAGAATCAAATAAATATGAAGTGAGATAGAGCTTAGCATAATCTGTCTAATTTCAGTTTATTATCTTTCCAGCCTTTAAAGAATGACGCTTTCATCTTGAATTAAAAAGAAAAGATTCTAAAATGGAAAACAAAAACAGCCGTTTATTTTTAATCACCATATATCTACAAGCGAGTTGATTTAAAACCAGAATATGCATCACAAGCTGAGTGTCTATTTCCAAAAATGATTCTTGAAGATTGTACTGAAGGAAATGTTATGTAAGATTTTTTTATTTTACTGTTAATTTTTTTTTAATTCTTGTTTGCTACTCACACTTTATATGTTTTAATTAATAGGGAGGAGTTATTCCAATTTGGAAAAGAAAATGCCATTCTGAAAATTCATATCCAGTCCCTTGCGTCTCAGATAGAAGTCGAGCGTGAAATTATAGATAACTTTGTGAATATCCTTAATTTTGAAGAAAAATTAACCCAGGATGCTAACAAAAGTTATAGACATTTCTTCAAAACTCTAGTCTTTGTAAGTTAACTTTTAGGCTTTTTTAAAAAATATTTTATATATCTATATATATTTTTTATTTTATTTCTTATATTTTTTTTATTTTATTTTTTTGTTTTTTTTAACAGCCAAAAGATATGGATGAATATAATAAAGATCAGAAACAGAAAATGCAGGAATTTGATAATTACGTTAAAGATCAATTTGCCAGTTTTGCACAACAAGTTTCTTTGAAAGATTTAGAATTGGTAATATTAATACTCAGTTTTATTTTTTTTTACTATAAATCATTTTTCATTTTTTAACTATAAATCATTTTTCATTTCTTAGGTGTTTTTTCCAATCCTTTTGTAACACCCCAACCCGACAAGGGTAAAAGTGTCACAACAATGGTGTCATATCAGAGTATACATAAGCATAAACAAACGGAAGTCACATCATAAATAACCAAAGAGTACGTCAACATGACTTAACAAACATAGTCCCAAATGAAAGAGACAACCAACAGAGTTACATGAGTTCTAAACGGAAAAATATCCAAAAGAAATAACGGAAAATAATAAAGTCTTAAACATCATATCCAAAATCCAAAGCTAAGATCTCTAAGGTAAGTCCACTCAGCACTCAACCCATAAGCAACCCCAGCTCCTAGCTTAGATACCTGCCGCGAAAGAAAAGAAAACGCGGCTGAGCTTAAAAAGCCCAGTGAACAGATATAACAACGAAGTAATAACGGAACAGAAATGAATACTGAATAAGGTATAAAGGAAATAACAGAATGTAATCAAAGGCAAGTATGAAATAGTAATAAGAGATAAGGTAAGGGTTAGTCATCAACCACGAGCCCAGAACCAGATATAAAGCCTTCATAATAATGCCTTCAAAATAATCATAGTCATAGTCATAATCACACATAAGGCAGCATATGTAGGGGAGACCTACCAGAGTTGTGAAGGACGTGCATGCACGCAACATCAATCACCAGATACAGATAACAAATAACAGATAACAAAAACAGATCTAGGATGCATCCATACGGCCCCATAGAAATCAGATTGGCCATAATAAATCATATCATAAAGCGCGCATATCATATAACAGAAAGGGACGTGACAGAACATCACTCTACTGCCCTAGTGTCATGTTAGAGGTGCATCACTGACACGGACATGGAACCCCCATGCCTTGTGTAACAAATTTGGCTCGGGTGTCAAACTAGAATAGGTCAAACAGAATGTCATAAATGACACAGATCATAGGTCATCAAAATAATCAGATCAGAAATACATGTCAGAGGTCCATATCATAAGGTCCAAATCAGAAAGTCCAAATCAGAAGGTTCAGATAACAAAGGTTCATCACAGAAAAGGTTCAGAAAATAAAACGGGGTTTCATAGCAATGGCATCGGGAACCCTAAAC
Organism: Artemisia argyi; assembly: GCA_030686995.1. NCBI lineage: Eukaryota > Viridiplantae > Streptophyta > Magnoliopsida > Asterales > Asteraceae > Artemisia > Artemisia argyi. The sequence continues at coordinate 101,245,193 of CM060702.1, forward strand.
AGAACGTCAGATCAAAAGAAAAGGAGAGAGTCATGAGAAACCTTTACTGAAAAGGTCAGAATATCTATACCTTATTCCAAATAGCAAACTGATAACAGGCAAGAAATACAGAGACCACAAAGTCACTCCTTCTTCACACCTGAAGGAGTAGGAGGCAGAATTACTGATAGGTTCTTATAATCCAGATTACTGATTTTAGTTATCTTTCCATTTTAGGTAACTTTCCATATTTAGGGTTTATAATGAAAATATAGTAAGGTTAAAGGTTAATTATGAAAATATAACAAGTTCTCATTTATTTATTACGAGTTATCCATGAATTAACATAAATTACCATTTAAACCTTCAAGTTAACCAAATTTACAATTTAAACCCTTAACATACATTAATTACCATTTAAACCTTATAATTATATAATTTACAATTAAGTCCATAAGAATTCCATATTAGAATATAAAACCACCATATTACAAAATTTACACATTTACCCTTGACTTTAAGCATATTATAAAATTACCTCATAATTTACCATATTTATACTTTTAGTCCTTATATTTAATTAATTACATTTAATATCCTTTAATTATGCATTTTACATATAAAATCCATTTAATTATCAAGTATACATTATTAGCCCTTCAATAACTTTAAAATACAGCAAACACCACATAAATATCATATTTACATAATTAGTCCCTCTATTTAACATTTAATTAAAATCGTATATTAATTAATTAATAAATACAAATTAGGTCCTTATAATTACAGAAACTACCTAAACCGCCCTTGCACTGTTTTTATAAAATTTCCATCAGTTTATAAGTCTCTCAAAATAGCCCATAAGTTTTAGAAAATTCAATTCGACCCTTAACCTTCATAAAATCAATTCGATCCAATTTAGTTCCACAAACCCTAAACCAATTTTTCCCTACATCATTTAGCAATTATTACCCCATAGTATGACACTAATTAACATGTAGAAACACCAAACAAATCCAAACCCTAGCTCGTTGCCATATTTTCCTTTTCTTTTTATTTTACCGATTGGAATAATATAACAAATAAATTCGAAACACCACATCTAAGCTTCCAATAATTCGAATACCATTTTTACAGTGTTATACCATCATAATGTCATGTTCTAAAAATATTTTTGTGCCTCAGAAAATTCGTTTTCAACTTGTTCTTTATTAAACCCGAAATTAGGGTTTCATTCGAAATAATTTCCAAACGAGCCAACAAGCATGTATGATCTGATTTCTATATTTTATAATGATGTCATATAATATAAGAAGTGATAAAAAAATACCCAGAACAATTGTGAATGATTGGAATGATCAGAACGAATTTTATACCCCTCGGCTGAAAATATCGACCCAAAATAAATCACCACAGCCCACTCGATCACTTCTGGAACACCAAGCTATTTTTCTCATGTTCAAAAATCTTCAAGATGGCTGGGAAAATGATTGGAGGTACAGAAAAATTTTGTGGAGGCCGTATATATTTTTGTGGAGTGTTTTAGGGTTTTGTTTTGGTATATTATGGATATACGGTTAATTAGAAAATAAATAGGAAAGTTGGGAACTGATTTGGCCGATTCCATAGGCCCATATTGAGATAGAAATCAGGCTTATTTGTTTCTAAAATTATTTGGTATATATCTTTAGTCATTTTCTGTTTTAGTTCATATTATATATACATAAAACAATTAAATTCGGCACATATAAAAATCCTTAGGTGACAATTTTTTTTTGTACATATTTTTATGACATAAAAATGCTAACAAAATTATTTGTGGTCATAGGGTACTTTATTTTATTTATTTAGGCTTTATTTGGTAATTTAAATTATAGTTTTATAAATTTTAAACTTGCAGGGGCAATTTGGTAATTTTACAAAGTTTACGAATTTTAGGTATTACAAGTTCTTCCCTTCTAAAAAGAAATTTCGTCCGCGAAATTGCAAAGAGAACGGAACGAAAACGACACGAAAACATACCGGACTACGAAAAGAAATGAGGGTAACTAGCCCGCATCGATTCTTCGGTCTCCCAGGTGCCTTCACGCTCTGGGTGATTCTTCCAAAGAATTTTAACAAACGGAATGACTTTGTTTCTCATGACCCTTTCTTGCCGATCCAAAATAGCCCCAGGTTCCTCAGGCAAAGACATATCAGGCTGAATCTGATCAAACGGATAAGATACAACGTGCAACGGATGATAGTTGTATCCCCTCAGAAGAGATACATGGAAGACATCATGAACATGCGATAACTGAGGAGGCAAAGCTAAACAATAAGAAACTTCTCCAACACGTTCCAGAATCTCAAACAGACCAATGAATCGAGGACTGAGCTTGCCCTTGATCCCAAAACGTTTAACCCCACGAAACGGAGATACCTTCAGAAATACCCGATCTCCAACATTAAACTCGAGGTCACAACGATGCTTATCAGCATAATTCTTCTGTTGTGACCTAGCCTCTTTCAGCTTCTCCTTAGCAACCGCCACTTTCTCATTAGTAATCTCAATCAGTTCCGGACCTTCAATCAAACGTTCACCTACTTCATTCCAACAGATAGGTGCTGTACATTTCCTCCCATACAGAAGTTCAAAAGGTGTTGCTTTAATGCTAGCATGCCAACTTTTGTTGTAGGCAAACTCCACTAAGCACATATATTCATCCCAATTACCCGTCCATTCCAAAGCACAAACCCTGAGCATATCCTCCAAAGTCTGAATGGTTCTCTCTGACTGACCATCTGTTTGAGGATGAAATGCTGTATTGAACTTAAGACGAGTTCCCCAAGATTTCTGCAAAACCCTCCAGAAACGAGAAGTAAACCGCGGATCTTTGTCATACACAATAGATGTCGGAGTACCATGAAGCCTAACAATCTCCTGCTGAAATATTTCCGCCAATCTACCAATACCATAATCCTTCCGAATAGGTAAGAAATGAGCAGACTTGGTTAGCCGATCAACAACCACCCAAATCGCTTCATGTCTTTTCTTAGTCAGAGGTAACCAAGTCACAAAATCCATGGATATCTCATCCCACTTCCAAGTCGGAATCTCTAATGGCTGTAAAAACCCACTAGCCCTCTGATGTTCAATCTTAACCTGCTGACAGATCATACACTTCGACACGAACGTAGCCACATCTTGTTTCATACCATTCCACAAAAAGTACTGTTTCAAATCTCTGTACATCTTAGTAGAACCTGGCTGAATAGTCAAAGGGGAACTATGAGCTTCTGTCATGACTTTATCACGAAGTACCGGATCATTAGGAACACAAAGCCTATCTTCATACCACACAACTCCATCATCATCAACTCTAAACTCAGTCTGCTTACCCTCTTCAACATTCTGTACTATAGCCCACAGTTCACCGTCATCCTTCTGAGCTTCTTTAATCTGTAACATAAGGTTGGACTCTACCTTCATACTAGCCCAGTATCCGCCAAAACCTCGCGTACATAGTTCAACATCCAAACATTCCAAATCATTAAGAATTCTGGGTTTGATCTCAATACTCGCTATCATACCAGATTTCCGAGTAAGTGCATCAGCTACTACATTAGCCTTACCCGGATGGTACTGGATATTAGTGTCATAATCTTTTAGAAGCTCTAACCATCTTCTTTGCCTCATGTTAAGCTCCTTCTGAGTAAAGATGTATTTGAGACTGTTGTGATCAGTGAAGATATCACATGATTCGCCATACAAGTAATGTCTCTAGATTTTTAATGCAAACACAACAGCAGCCAATTCCAGATCATGTGTTGGGTAATTTTCCTCATAGGGTTTCAATTGCCTTGAAGCATAGGCAATCACTTTACCATGTTGCATGAGAACACAGCCTAAACCCTTCTTCGAAGCGTCACTGTAAATATGAAAACCTCCCGAACCAGACGGAAGAGTCAATATAGGAGCAGACACCAATCTACGTTTCACCTCTTCAAAACTTTCCTCCCGTACATCTGTCCATACAAACTTCTCACCTTTCCACATCAAATGAGTTAAAGGTGAAGAAATCTTAGAAAACCCTTCAACAAAACACCTGTCGTAACTAGCCAATCCTAGAAAACTCCTGACTTCAGTCACAGTGGTCGGTCTTGGCCACTTGGTGATAGCCTCAACCTTAGACGGGTCCATAGTAAACCCTTCTGTTGACACAATATGACCAAGGAAAGCAACCTGGTTTAGCCAGAACTCACACTTCAAAAATTTGGCATACAACTTTTGCTGCCTCAGAATCCCCAAAACAATTCGTAAATGTTGCTCGTCTTCTTCTGCCGACTTAGAGTACACTAAAATATCATCAATGAAAACAATGACGAACTTATCAAGATATTCGTGGAAAACCCGGTTCATCAGATCCATAAACACTGCATGAGCATTAGTCAGACCAAATGGCATAACTAGAAATTCATAATGACCATATCGGGTACGGAAAATGGTTTTAGGAACATCTTGCTCCTTTACACGCAGTTGGTGATATCCAGATCTCAGATCAATCTTAGAAAAGAATTTGGCCCCTTGCAGTTGATCAAATAAATCATCAATTTACGGAAGGGGATAGCGGTTTTGGATAGTAATACGATTCAGCTCACGATAGTCAATGCATAACCGCATACTCCCATCCTTCTTCTTTACAAATAGAACAGGAGCTCCCCACGGAGAAACACTGGGACGAATAAAACCATTTTCCAACAACTCTTGCAACTGTTCTTTTAACTCTTTCAGTTCAACAGGGGCCATACGATATGGAGCCTTTGAAATAGGTTCAGCCCCTGGTATTAATTCAATGCCAAACTCAATCTCTCTAGGCGGAGGAAGTCCAGGAAGCTCTTCCGGAAAAACATCCAAAAATTCACGAACAACAGACAGACTTCCAATATCAGGACTGTCCGAAGATGTGTCCTTAACAGAAGCCAGAAAACCTTGGCACCTATGAGAAATTAAGGTACGTGCCTTCATAGCAGAAATAAGCTTAACAGACTTAAGGGGTTGGGAACCGTGATAAACAAATTCAGGACGATGTCGGTTACCAAAGATTACGGTTCTAGCATAGCAGTCTAAGGAAGCTCGATGAGTAGACAACCAGTCCATACCCAGAATCACATCAAAGTCGACCATGTCAAGTGGTAACAGATTTGCAGGACGGATACGATCATCAAAACATAGAGGACAGTTAACGTATTCATGACTAATGAGCATTTGGTTTTTCATAGGTGTTGATATGGATACTTAGTTTGTTAATGGTGTAGGGATCATATTCAGTTTCTTTGCAAATGTTACAAATATAATAGAATGTGTAGCACCGGTATCAAATAAAGTGAAGGCAGTATGATTATGAATGTAAAGAATTCCGGTGATGGTACCTGAAGTGCCTTCTGCCTGCTCACGAGTGGTAGAATAAACGCGTCCAAAAGTAGGAGGTGGCTTGATGTAGTTTCCAGGCACCACAGGATTCCTCTTAGGGCAGTCCTTGATTTATGAGTAGTGGAGCCACAAGCAAAACAACCACCTGCAGCTTTAAAACACGGACCTGGATGAGCCTTACCACAAGTAGTACAGAGATGTGGAGGAGGTAAAGCCTCAACTAGCTTCTGCTGACTAGAAGAACTCGAATGACGACCCTGCTGATTACCCCTAGCCGCCTGATCCTTCCATTGTCTGTTGTTGTTACCCTGATAACCCTGACGATCATTACCCGACCTGTTAGAAGCTCTGTAATCTTGACCCTTCTGCTCCCGACGCCTATCATGCTGACCCCTGTAACTCTGACCCTGGTCAGATCGACCTCTGTACTCCTGAATGTGGTCAGACCGACCCTGTACTCCTGATTTCCCTGTCCCCTATGCTAAACCCGGTTACCATCCCTGTTCCTCTTATTAGAAGGCCCACTCTCGTGCAGCAGTTCAATGTTGCTAGCTGCAGCACAAGCCTGAGCATCATCCGGATACTCTGTGTGGACAATCCTATTTAACACCCATCTCTTTAACCCCCACTTGAAATGCCTGGCCTGTCTCAGAGCATCGCCAGCCACTGGCCCCACAAAACTAACCATCCTCATGAATCTCTGCATGTACTCCACATAATTCTCCCTCTCTAGCTGATAAATAGAACCATACTCTCTCTCAAATCTCTGTTTCTCAAACACCGGAAAATACCTGTTATAGAAAATCTCACGGAAAGTGGCCCAAGTACAAGTATCCGCATAAGCCTCTCCTCCTGCCTGAGTCCTAAGATGAGCTGTCCACCAGCTCAGAGCATCCCCTTCTAATTTGAACACAGCCAAACGGGTCTTAAAGTTATCAGGACATCCCAGAACTTGAAACCCCTTCTCTATATGAGTTATCCAATCTTCTGCTTCAGCAGAGGTAGCAGCAGATCGGAAGGCAAGTGGTTTCAGCTTGTTAAACTCCTTAATCCAACCAGAAATTGTGGTAGGTGGACCACCACCACCACCACCACTACCACCCGATGAACCCGCGCCGTTTCGGATATCATTGTAAATCTGGGTCCTGAGTTCAGTGGAAAGGTTAGGGAGAGCATTGGCCAGAGCAGCATTGATCATGGCCTCAAAATCAGGACCATCCCCTTCACCATTTCTGCGCGTGGCCACCATCTGAATGAGTTGAAAAAGGTCAGCAAAACGAAACAAGATAGATCATGAAAGCAAAGTGTGCACAAGGAAACCTAATGTCTACCCAATCCTCACAGTTCATAGCCTAAGCTCTAAGGGTCACAAAACCTGGCTCTGATACCATAAATTGTATCACCCCAACCCGACAAGGGTAAAAGTGTCACAACAATGGTGTCATATCAGAGTATACATAAGCATAAACAAACGGAAGTCACATCATAAAGAACCAAAGAGTAAGTCAACATGACTTAACAAATATAGACCCAAATGAAAGAGACAACCAACAGAGTTACATGAGTTCTAAACGGAAAAATATCTAAAAGAAATAACAGAAAATAATAAAGTCTTAAACATCATATCCAAAATCTAAAGCTAAGATATCTAAGGTAAGTCCACTCAGCACTTAACCCATAAGCAACCCCAGCTCCTAGCTTAGATACCTGCCGCGGAAGAAAAGAAAACGCGGCTGAGCTTAAAAAGCCCAGTGAACAGATATAACAACGAAGTAATAATGGAACAGTAATGAATACTGAATAAGGTATAAAGGAAATAACAGAATGTAATCAAATGCAAGTATGAAATAGTAATAAGAGATAAGGTAAGGGTTAGTCATCAACCACGAGCCCAGAACCAGATATAAAGCCTTCATAATAATGCCTTCAAAATAATCATAGTCATAGTCATAATCACACATAAGGCAGCATATGTAGGGGAGACCTACCAGAGTTGTGAAGGAAGTGCATGCACGTAGCATCAATCACTAGATACAGATAACAGATAACAGATAACAGAAACAGATCTAGGATGCATTCATACGCCCCCATAGAAATCAGATTGGCCATAATAAATCAGATCATAAAGCGCGTATATCATATAACAGAAAAGGACATGGCAGAACATCACTCTACTGCCCTAGAGTCATGTCAGAGGTGCATCACTGACACGGACATGGAACCCCCATGCCTAGTGAAACAAATTTGGCCCGGGTGTCAAACTAGAATAGGTCAAACAGAATGTCATAAATGACACAGATCATAGGTCATCAAAATAATCAAATCAAAAATACATATCAAAGATCCATATCATAAGGTCCAAATCAGAAAGTCCAAATCAGAAGGTTCAGATAACAAAGGTTCATCACAGAAAAGGTTCAGAAAATAAAATAGGGTTTCATAGCAATGGCATCGGGAACCCTAAACAGAACGTCAGATCAAAAGAAAAGGAGAGAGTCATGAGAAACCTTTACTGAAAAGGTCAGAATATCTGTACCTTATTCCAAATAGCAAACTGATAACATGCAAGAAATACAGAGACCACAGAGTCAGTCCTTCTTCACACCTGAAGGAGTAGGAGGCAGAATTACTGATAGGTTCTTATAATCCAGATTACTGATTTTAGTTATCTTTCCATTTTATGTAACTTTCCATATTTAGGGTTTATAATGAAAATATATTAAGGTTAAAGGTTAATTATGAAAATATAACAAGTTCTCATTTATTTATTACGAGTTATCTATGAATTAACATAAATTACCATTTAAACCTTCAAGTTAACCAAATTTACAATTTAAACCCTTAACATACATTAATTACCATTTAAACCTTATAATTATATAATTTACAATTAAGTCCATAAGAATTCCATATTAGCATATAAAACCACCATATTACAGAATTAACACATTTTACCCTTGACTTTAAGCATATTATAAAATTACCTCATAATTTACCATATTTATACTTTTAGTCCTTATATTTAATTAATTACATTTAATATCCTTTAACTATGCATTTTACATATAAAATCCATTTAATTATCAAGTATACATTATTAGCCCTTCAATAACTTTAAAATACAGTAAACACCACATAAATATCATATTTACAAAATTAGTCCCTCTATTTAGCATTTAATTAATATCGTATAATAATTAATTAATAAATACAAATTAGGTACTTATAATTACAAAAACTACCCAAACCGCCCTTGCACTGTTTTTATATAATTTCCATCAGTTTATAAGTCTCTTAAAACAGCCCATAAGTTTTAGAAAATTCAATTCGACCCTTAACCTTTTTAAAATCAATTCGATCCAATTTAAATCCACAAACCCTAAACCAATTTTTCCCCGCATCATTTAGCAATTATTACCCCATCATATGACACTAATTAACATGTAGAAACACCAAAAAAATCCAAACCCTAGCTCGTTGTCATATTTTCCTTTTCTTTTTATTTTACCGATTGGAATAATATAACAAATAAATTCGAAACACCACATCTAAGCTTCCAATATTTCAAATACCATTTTGACAGTGTTATACCATCAAAATGTCATGTTCTAACATTAATTCCATGCCTCAGAAAATTTGTTTTCAACTTGTTCTTAATTAAACCTGAAATTAGGGTTTCATTCGAAATAATTTCCAAACCAGCTAACATGCATGTATGATCTGATTTCTATATTTTATAATGATGTCATATAATATAAGAAGTGATAAAAAATACCCAGAACAATTGTGGATGATTGGAATGATCAGAACGAATTTTATATCCGTTGGCTGAAAATATCGACCCAAAATAAATCACCACAGCCCACTCGATCACTTCTGGAACACCAAGCTATTTTTCTCATGTTCACAAACCTTCAAGATGCTTGGGAAAATGATTGGAGTTACAGGAAAATTTTGTGGAGGCCGTATATATTTTTGTGGAGTGTTTTAGGGTTTTGTTTTGGTATATTATGGATATACGGTTAATTAGAAAATAAATAGGAAAGTTGGGAACTGATTTGGCCGATTCCATAGGCCCATATTGAGATAGAAATCAGGTTTATTTGTTTCTAAAATTATTTGGTATATATTTTTAGTCTTTTTCTTTTTTAATTCGTATTATATATACATAAAACAATTAGATTCGGCCCATATAAAAATCCTTAGGTGACAATTATTTTTTTTGTACATATTTTTATGACATAAAAATGCTAACAAAATTATTTGTGGTCATAGGGTAATTTATTTTATTTATTTAGGCTTTATTTGGTAATTTAAATTATAGTTTTATAAATTTTAAACTTGTAGGGGCAATTTGGTAATTTTACAGAGTTTACGAATTTTAGGTATTACACCTTGCGTATGAACATTTTTATGTTATAGTTTTCAACATAAGTAATGGTTATGCTTTTATTTTGGACAACCTTAAATTAGATGCAACATACGAAGGAAAATACAAAAAAGTTTTTCATTTTGTTGTAAGTTGTGGTTTTGTTTAAGATTTTTTCAATAATAAAAATAAATTTTAAGATGTGTTCTTGTACTCATTAATGTAAGTTTTGAAAGCAGAGATTTTTGTTGGTAGACTTCTTAGCTAAGTATGGTTATCCAAATTGAAATGTAATGTTTACTCCAAAGGAAGCCACAATACTTAATTTGAGATGGAAAACAAAGAAAGACAAAATTAATTGTGGTTTGTATGCAATGATCCATATGGAGCTTTATGAGTTTGAAGAAGAATCTTGGGAAATTGGATTATTTGATGAAGAAGAACCAGAGCATCAAATTTAGATGGATATTATGAGAAACAGATATATCACTAAGATCCTTCTACATGAAATTAACAAACACAAGAGAAAGATTATTGATTTTGTTGATGATTGGGTTTCAGAAAATCCAGATGAATTCGAAGAAAAAGGCACACAAGCAAAAATAAGAAGAATTTATCAACAAGATTCTTTCATGTACAATTTAAGTGAAGATGAAATATGAGAACAACAAACGGATGAATTGTGCTATAACAAACTGTTGGTGGAAATACGTTATAAAGGGGATCTTTTGAAAGGTTGCAAGTACAGAAGAAAATTTGCATACAAACAAATTTTCAAAGTTGATTGTGAAGAAGTTGATGAACTTCTAAAATCATTCTTAGTGACATTAGATGATAAATCAAAGCATATACTTTTAGATCATGAAGTTCGTAATTTAGGATTTCAAGAGTGGAAAGAGTTTATGTTTTGTATCTCACAAAGCTCTTTGAAAGTCAGAAAAAAGAAAAGGGTGATAAATTTGGTTCAAAACCTCTTAACAATGGCGAAAATGATGGGTGAGATTTCACCAGATGAAGCAAACCAAACTTACATTGGATTAACAAAATTCAAAGATCCGAAGAGTAAAAGGGTTTTTGTTCAGATGTGCAAAGAGGTTTTAGTTGGAGACGGGGTATTGCCAGATGGAGTCATTTTTCAAGATCTTAAGTATTATAAAGAGCCAGTTGAAGGTCTCTGTTTCTAGAATAAGGATAGGAAACAATGCTTTCAGACGTATTCAGGTGTGACTAATCCGACGCTTCTCCAAATGGTTGTGTTTTATAAGCTTTGTATAACTGATCAAAACGCACCATTCAAAGAAAGAGTTTTGAGAGCATTATATTTCCAAAAAATGCTCTATCTAAACATCCTGAATTTTATAAGATCAGGAGAGATGCATTGAAATATCATATAAAAGAATCAAAGGTAAATAATATCAGGAATGACTTTTCTAAGAAAAGTATTTTTCTATTTTGTATTTTTTTAGTTGTAATTTATTTGCTAGACATGTTTTTAAATTTTCAGAAACATCAAAGTTCAGAAAGAGATGGGAACAATATGAAGATACTTTATCTGTCAGATGCAAAGGAGATGAAAGATGAGGTTGTATGTGGGAATCATTTTGCTCAATCTTCTGAAGATAAAAAACAATCAGTATTTATTTTGTTTTATCTCTTAGTATGCAATTTTATTTTCATTCGTTGGAATTTTTTTAAATAAAATTTTTGATCCTAATTTTTCAGGTCATGGTTGCAGTAGAAGCGCTTCATAAATTAAGCATTGCTCAAGTAAGTATTTAATATATGCTATAGTAATTATTTAATAAATATCTAAGTTCATCTTATTTTATATTTAATATAGGATCTAGTTCCATGTCCTGAGCCAATAAGTTTTGTTCTGGGAAGTATATCAAGTGTTGATGATGATGATTCTTATGAATCAGAAGAAGTTGATTATTATCAATCAGAAGATATTAAATGTATAGAAGAACAGACTCAGGAAGATTTTAATAAGGTTATATTCAAAAAAATTAAATTCTTTTTTGATCCAATCTACGATCTTGTGTTTAGATATCTGATTCAAAAAACATTATTTTCAATATATATTTATTTGTTTACATAATCATAAATTGCAGATGAGAAGTGGAGCTGAAACTCTTCAAACTTTAAGCAAAGATGTTAGTAAATGATTTGTTCTTTCTGAATATTAATCTGCTACATTATTCTTCTTAACATAATTTTTTATTTTGTTTCACTCTCTCTCTCTCTCTCTCTCTCTCTCTCTCTCTCTCTCTCTCTCTCTCTCTCTCTTTTAGGTAAAAGATTCTGTTCAAAATAATGAGGATTTAATGGAAAAAATAAATAGGCAAAGGAATCCCACATGTATTTTGAAGTCACCGTTCAACAATAGAAAAGTGGATATTGTATATAAATTCAATAACAAAGATTCATCTGTTTTAGAATAAATAAAAAAGAAGAACTCCAGCAAAATTGTGTAAGTTTTTTTCTTTCTAATTTTGAAATCAAATTCAGAAGATGAAAATTCTTTCATTCATCTTTCTTTGTTATGTTATGTTAGATTATACGTTAGTTTAATGTTATTTATTTTGCAGTGATAATTTTTTTGGGTCAGATTTGTATTGTAATATTGACCGGAGCTTTTTTAAAGATCTGGTGAATAAAACAAAACTTGTAACGTCAAATATCATAGATATTTGGGCTCTTATTTTGAATCATGAAGAAAATTATAGAAGTCCTGGATCGGGTTTAAGATTATTTTTTACAAGTCAGGCAATGGTATGTCTTTATTTTATTTATTTATTCATTTAATTTTATTATTATTTTTTACTTAATAATATTGTCAACAAGGAAAGTTTTTATTATCTGTTTATTTTATAATTTTATTTAGGGACCTCGAAGAGAAAAAAAAAAGGACTTGCAAAATCATTCTTAGTGACATTAGATGATAAATCAAAGCATATACTTTTAGATCATGAAGTTCGTAATTTAGGATTTCAAGAGTGGAAAGTGTTTATGTTTTGTATCTCACAGAGCTCTTTGATTGTCAGAAAAAAGAAAAGGGTGATAAATTTGGTTCAAAAACTCTTAACAATGGCGAAAATGATGGGTTAGATTTCACCGGATGAAGCAAATCAAACTTACATTAGATTAACAAAATTCAAAGATACGAAGAGTAAAAGGGGTTTTGTTCAGATGTGCAAAGAGGTTTTAGTTGGAGACGGGGTATTGCCAGATGGAGTCATTTTTCAATATCTTAAGTATTATAAAGAGCCAGTTGAAGGTCTCTGTTTCTTGAATAAGGATAGGAAACAATGCTTTTAGACGTATTCGGGTGTGACTAATCTCACGCTTCTCCAAATGGTTGTGTTTTATAAGCTTTGTATAACTGATCAAAACGCACCATTCAAAGAAAGAGTTTTGAGAGCATTATATTTCCAAAAAAACGCTGTGTCTAAACATCCTGAATTTTAAAAGATCAGGAGAGATGCATTGAAATATCAAATCAAAGAATCAAAGGTAAATAATCTCAGGAATGACTTTTCTAAGAAAAGTATTTTTCTGTTTTGTATTTTTTTTAGCTGTAATTTATTTTCCAGACATGTTTTTAAATTTTTAGGAACCTCAAAGTTCAGAAAGAGATGGGAATAATATGAAGTTACTTTATCTGACAGATGGAAAGGAGATGAAAGATGAGGTTGTATGTGGGAATCATTTTGCTTAATCTTCTGAAGATAAAAAACAATCGGTATTTATTTTGTTTTATCTCTTAGTATGCAATTTTATTTTCATTCGTTGGAATTTTTTTAAATAAAATTTTTTATCCTAATTTTTCAGGTCATGGTTGCAGTAGAAGCGCTTCATAAATTAAGCATTGCTCAAGTAAGTATTTAATATATGCTATAGTAATTATTTAATAAATATCTAAGTTCATCTTATTTTATATTTAATATAGGATATAATTCCATGTCCTGAGCCAATAAGTTTTGTTCTGGGAAGTATATCAAGTGATGATGATGATGATTCTTATGAATCAGAAGAAGATGATTATTATCAATCAGAAGATATTAAATGTATAGAAGAACAGACTCAGGGCGATTTTAATAAGGTTATATTCAAAAAAATTAAATTCTTTTTTGTTCCAATCTACGATCTTGTGTTTAGATCTCTGATTCAAAAAACATTATTTTCAATATATATTTATTTTTTACATAATCATAAATTGCAGATGAGAAGTAGAGTTGAAACTCTTCAAAATTTAAGCAAAGATGTTAGTAAACGATTTTTTCTTTCTGAATATTAATCTGCTACATAATTCTTCTTAACATAATTTTTTATTTTGTTTTCACTCTCTCTCTCTCTCTCTCTCTCTCTCTCTCTCTCTCTCTCTCTCTCTCTCTCTCTCTCTCTTCAGGTAAATGATTCTGTTCAAAATAATGAGGATTTAATGGAAAAAATAAACAGGCAAAGGAATCCCACAGATATTTTGAAGTCACCATTCAACAATAGAAAAGTGGATATTGTATATAAATTCAATAAGAAAGATTCATCTGTTTTAGAATTAATAAAAAAGAAGAACTCCAACAAAATTGTGTATGTATTTTTCTTTCTAATTTTGAAATCAAATTCTGAAGATGAAAATTCTTTCATTCATCTTTCTTTGGTATGTTATGTTAGATTAATAAGTTATTTTAATGTTTTTTATTTTGCAGTTATAATTTTTTTGGGTCAGATTTGTATTGTAATATTGACCGGAGCTTTTTTAAAGATCTGGTGAATAAAACAAAACTTGTAACATCAAATATCATAGATATTTGGGCTCTTGTTTTGAATCATGAAGAAAATTATAGAAGTCCTTGATCGGGTTTTATATTATTTTTTACAAGTCAAGTAATGGTATGTCTTTATTTTATTTATTTAATTTTATTATTATTTTTTACTTAATAATACTGTCAACAAGGAAAGTTTTTATTATCTGTTTATTTTATAATTTTATTTAGGGACCTCGAAGAGAAAAAAGAGGACTTGCAAAAAAGAAGATACAAGAAGAATTTTTGAAAGCTATAGACCATGGGTGCAAAAAATATGTGAATTGTAAGGATTTATCTAGAGTTAATCTGGTAAGTTTTTATTTCTTTCAATAGTTAACCAGGTATTTAGAATCGTATATGTTGAACCCATGCCTTGATGGTATTACACAAACCTTCATTTCAAGTAAAGAGCTAAAGCCAATTTTTGTATTTTGAAGAAATTATGTGTTACAACTTAAATATTTGTGTACATATAATGTAATATGATTAGTAATTTTAGTAACCAAATAGGATTAAGATATCTATTATATATGTGTTATATATGTGTTTAATTTTAGTAACCAAATACGATTACTCCACCATTTTCAGTTACAGTTTAGTAAATTTATTTACTTTTTACAGGTTTTCTTTCCAGTATGTAGACAAAACCATTTCTATGTTTATTGCTTCAATCTCTTGTATCCATCATTTGTAAATATTGACAATCTAAAGGAAAGTGCTGGAATATATGGCAATACAACTCAGAATCTGGTAATGTTATTACTATTATTGTTATTATTGTTTTTATTTATTATTTTTTTTTTAATTTCTTTTGAAGCTTAACATTCAAAATCTAATATTAACTTTGTGTTCCAGTTTATGTTGTTTTGTCACTATCTAAAAGTTTCAAAGAATTCTAAAGATGAACAAATCTTAAAGTGTGGTCCTCGAAGACTTGAAATGGAATGGGAAACATCGAAAAATAAAACAGATTGTGGTATTTCTACTATGGGGCACCTTGAGTTCTATTCCAGAATAGAAGACAAACAATGGAGAACAATATCACAATAACTATTATATTAATGTTATTAATATCATAATATCTACCATCACAAAAAAATATCAGAATAAGTATCATACTAACGTAATAAATATCTGAATATCTTTTTGAAATGCAGAATAAGAAATAAAATTAAATTAACATTTCAGAATATTAACTATCTTTATCTCATAATATTAATCTTAATATCATTATACCCGCAATATTATGAATTAAAATGCAAAATAACAAAGAATTATTGAATATAATATTAAGACGAAAGAATTAAAAATACCTTCGTTTATTTCTAATATATCATATATGATTTTTTCAGCTACAAAAAAAACGTGAAAAAAAACAAATTTTTTTTGTCGAAAGTATGTCAAAGTGCCCGTCTATAGAAAGATAATTAAATGCTCATCGCGATGGTGTAATTATTTTCGATTAACGATTAACGGTTTAAGAGATATTTAAAGTATAAAAAATGGGTGAAATATTAAAATGATTTTAATCTCAACCATCGATTTCTTTTTAAATGGATGGTGGGGATGAATCCCTTAGTATGTAAGAAAAGTTTGGTATTTAAAATAACTCTCCTACACACACACACACACACACACACACACACACACACACACATATATATATATATATATATATATATATATATATATATATATATATATATATATATATATATAGCATTTAACCTTGTCCAACAAGTCATTGCTAGCACCTCCTTAAGTTCCAAAACTCGACACTTAACCCCATCCTTTTTCCTTGTTCGACCATATAAATATATTGTGACTTAATATAATTAAATCTCATACGCACCGCATGCAATCTCATAAGCTTGTGTTCGAATCCGGTCATACGTATATTAAATATATCCGCAAACTAACACCGTACATAAGCACTAGCAATGATTCCAACATCTGGTGTTATCCCGAAATAATATCATCAGTAACAAACTAACAATGGTTCCAACATTTTAACAAAGTGGATATTAGGACTAAGGATGATCAAAGTTTGAAGCTTAAGCTTATTGGTACAAGGACGCGAGATGGTGTAACCACCGGTAAATTTCCACTTAAATTCAATTTATACTTATTCATTTTTCACGTCTAATTTTTTTAAACGTTATCAGTTAAAATAATCGTAACAACTAATTAATATAACGTAAGTCATAGCCTAAATAAACTAGTTCGCTTAGTTTTATTTTGAATAAATATTTTTATATGTCAAGTACCAAAGTTTTCAATTTCTTATTTACCACTTTACGTCATTTTATACTTAAACGTTCAAATTTAATATTTTCTATTTATTCAAGTGTTTACGAAAACTCTAAATTAATAAAACTATAAATTTTACTTAATCAAATCATAAAACCCTAACTATGTAAGATATTTTAAGAAATACAAGAGTACTAGTTTTTTTTTTCAAGTTAAGGTAAAAGTCAGTAATACATGAAAACTAATTATTTATAAAACTCATTATAAACCTCAGTGTACTTTGATCTTTTCAAAACACATTGTACAAATCTTTTATGCATAAGCTTTCAAGATATATTTTCTTACATTTAATAAGCCAAAATACAAGCCCTTAAACCTAATGTACAAGTCCTTGATGTATGAAACTTAAACAACTATATGTTTATTAATCTAAACTTGTCGAAACTAATTTATATTTGTACCAAACCTAACCAAATACCTAAACTATTTTCCTTATTATCCTAAAACCTTAGTACCACTCTCCTAAGCCTAGTGTACAACCTATTAAGCATAATTTGACCCACCTTTATATATATATATATATATATATATATATATATATATATATATATATATATATATATATATATATATATATATATATATATTTCGACCTATAATAAAATCAAACAAAACCTAAATCATATTTATACCTAGGCATTACTTAACCTACAACCTAGATTAAGTTACCTATATCAAATAAACCTTGGGTATAAATTGTTAAGCCCTAAGTACAAATATTTAAGCCTGATTGACCTAGAACCTGTTTTTAGTTTGAATTCAACTAGAGTTCGACTAGCCTAGTACTACATGATTATGTGTAAACTCCCTAGCCTTAAGTATCTAAAATGGTGTCTTAAACCTCCACCTCACTCGATCTCTAGAAGGATTGATCATAGGTCAAAAGTGTTAGTTAGATTGAATGGTTAGAGTTATTCCACAAAGCCATTGTAATTCCCTCTCTTACCATTGCCGAACCAGGGGTATTGATGCATCATCATGTCCTTGTGAACCTCAAATGATGACCTAACATACCATAGGCTCATACTAAGCCATACCATCTCATCATCTAGTAATTCAAACTTGGATCCAATATGTCATGTAGGTTTCAGAAAATGTGTATAAAGCTACACCATTCGAACTTAGGAAAATTAAGACATAAACTTATGAACTTTAAGGGGATACATAACCTTGTTAGGAAATGCTTACACCAAGCTAGTTAAACCTACGAATAATCATACAATATTTCTAGCTCAAATCAAAACACATCATCATGTATCCTAGAAATTGAAACTTAAGTCAAATAATATGTTACTATACGTATGAAGTTCTTAGGCCACAAGAGTTACCAACTCATATAACTTGTGTCTCCCACCTTCATGACACCCTTTCCAACTAGCTTATATCATTAAACACAACCACTTATCCTCTCTATACATACACAACATGCATGCACTCTCATTCTCAACATTTCATGCAAACTATCTCACTACACTCAAAGAAAAACACTACCAAGGCCCAAATTTAACCACATCATCATGTTTCTTCTGCTTATGGTTAAAAACTTTGACACATAGTCTTGCTAGGAAACATTTGAACCAAGCTATGTAAACTTACAAATCACCATAAAAATCTTAGGGCTTAAATATACACCACCTCACCATGTACCATAACTTGCTTACAATCCTCTCCATATGGTTTTCTCTCAACCATTCGAATCAGGTAACCCTCAAACTCTCCATCTGGTCTTCTTGCAACCATTTGAACTATGTACAAAATTATTCTTATAAATTCGACCTAAAACAAACACTTTCACATCATCTCTTGCTCTCTAACTCATCACACTCAATCATTCACTCACAATCTGAACCAAGTCCTCAAGAAAAGAAGAAAGGAAGATAGTGCAAGAGACATAACCTTTGGAGAAGCCTAGTACCCTTTTAGACGCCCTTTTGGTGTTTTCCTTTTCTAACCAAGCAGCCAAGATTTTGTAAGTTCTCACAGCCCCCATTCTAATTTCCTTACACTTCTAGTGTCATGTACTCATAGGCGCAGTTATATAGGGGCGGGAGGGGGCGCCCGACCCCCCAAAATTTTTTTTCTGATGTAGGGGGTATATAGTTTTCGTGTAGAAAAATTTCGGTATATTCGGTTTCGACCCCCCATTTTAATTGTGATTTTTTTTATACGTTAAGCAATAACATTGATCCATTACATTTTACATAAGGCCATCTACCCAAACTAAAATCTATTAACAAACCAAATCCCAAACTAAAATCCATTACTTAGCACACTAAAAAAAAAAAAAAAGAAAAAAAAAAAAAACCCGGAACAATAACAATTAACAAACCAATTAACCAAATCCGAACATATTACCCGAAAAATAGCGTTAGGAAAAAAAAATTTAGATCCCGATCCCCCACTGAAAATTTTCTAGTGAGAAACAAAGTGAGAAACAAAGCCAAAAACTTTTTTTTTTTTCTTTTTCTGTTTTAAACATGGGCAAACAAACACCCTCTCTATTATACTCTAAATTCTATGAGCATATATAAACTTAACAATCAGTTAGGAGTAATAAAAACTAGAATCTAGGCTTTTAAATCACCCAAAACGAGTACACGAGTCAAAAGATAAGGCCAAATGAAATTACCAAAAACTTGCCGGAAAGCTGTCAACAACATTCTGTGACTGAATCTAAAACACACAAAACGAGGTATTTCTAGTCCGATTCATCAAAAAGTTAAAACAAAAAAGTTGTCCGGAACGACGTTTTCTTTAAAAACTCAGGTGCACGGGTCCTAAAAACGTACGACAAGAGCTGTAGGTGCGGACTATTTTTAAACCCGACATTTGAATTTCCAAAAATCTTTTCTTAAACGCCTCACTTTTGCCTCATTTTTCTACCATAAGCTGAGGCTTATAAGCCCAGCCAATAAGCTCTTTTAACCACCACTTAGCACACTTCAATTTGCCCCCAAGGCCTGGCCATAAGATGCACACATCACGTTTTTATCAGCTTGCCTTGTTGCAGCCATTTTAACAAGATACCCTCTTGTGCACTTTTGTTAAAAACTCTATTAAAGCCCAAGGGATACTGAGAAAACAAATCCAATAAGCCTATTATTCAGTAAATAAGCTACAAGAAACATTTCATCAAGTTTTGAGTCCAAAATCTCGTTTTCTTTCTCTTTATCTTTTATGTCGAGAACCACAAAACAAACACCCTTTTTATTTTATTTCTACATGTTAAACTAATCACAAGGACCTGAGACTCTTTAGGGATGACCTAAATATGTTTAATGACATGTTACGATACATATCAAGTCAGTTCATAAGCCTAAAGATCAAGATATAATCTGTTTTTGTATTCTGTTTTGGGTCGAGAATAGGTTCCAGGGTGCTAACTTGGCGTAATTATTTAACCTATCAAACGTACACTTAAAAATCTGGAATGTGGGGAAAATTAAAGGCCTTCTAGCATAGATTAAGCAGGATCAAGAACACAGGAAAAAGATCAAGTCTCCTCATTTTTATTGAGCCATACTTCTGGCCTGTCGTAACTAAAACTCAAACAAAAATCCTTAGTTTTTACGTTAAAAACAGTTTCAAACGCCCCTCCACTTTGGATAATTATTGCAAGCAAACCATACAAGCTTAGGAACTCTAGTTTGCACCATTAGAAAGGTCACCTGACAAGTATTTGAAAGGATCAAAACGTTGTAAAAACCTTTTACGGAATCGTCTAAAACTGAGTTCGTTTTTGTCTCGATAAGATATACTAAAAATACTTTTTGTTAATTCTTTAAAAATTAAAGGGTATATTTTGTAATTATTGAAAGATAGAATTTTCTTGGGTCAAAATTGTAATTTCTTCAAACTTATAAGTACAAGGGCTGTTTTTACCTACGACCTAAAGTTGTGGGTATAAAGTGTCATTTTTGAAACTACAAGGTTAAAAAGTGTAATATTTTCATATAAGTGTCGATAATATATTTTTGTTATATAATGATTCGGGGATATGTTCTTAACACATTAAACGGCTTGGATAATTTTTAAAAACGTATATATAATAGTTATACGTCGAGAACGAGTTTCTATAAAACTTATATAAATAGATAAATACCTAGATAATATATCGTTAATGAACCAACGAACTTATAAATATGAAAAATGGTAAAATCTTAATACCAATTGTAACACCCCCATTTTTCACTGATCCCAGCGGATAAAGTGGGGGTGTTACAGATTGGCATTAGAGCTTCAGTTGTAGAGAACAAGGTCAAAACCTAAACTACAACTACTTTTCTTAAACCCGAGAAAGTCCTCAGTGTCACAACCATCCTCCTCAACAACATAGGCTATAGGTTAGTATAGTACTTAACTGCTTAACTGCTTAACTGTTTAAGTGCTTAACTGCTTAACTACTTAACTGTTGCATATTATTTCTATTATTACCTATGTCTACACCCTACTACTCTACCCCCGTCTCATCTAGTTTACGTTCGGAGACTGCTCTACCCTCTCCGAATGTAATAGATTTTCCCTCAAAACTCTATTTTCCACTATCTCTTATCCACCCACTATTACCCCAATACTACCCTCAACGACATTTGATCCCGAAAGGTTCTTTATACCTGAAAGATCAATGTTAATTAGGAGACCCATACACACTTTATCACACTTACTTAGTAGTATACCTAGAATATTTAGGAAACCACCCTATACCTTATTACTTCCCTTAGGACACCCTTAGAACCCTAGGAAAATTAGGTTTAGAATCTCCCAAATAGATTAGGTAAACCCTTTACTGACCTTTTATTGAAGATAGAAAAAGGTCATAGCAATAGTTCGGTAGTAACCCAATAGGATTTATGCCCTAGAAAATAGATAATAACTAACCACTTACCCACTTAGATATAGGAAGACCTTATGACCTTAGGTATTAGATAATCTTAGTACACTTTAGTTGCCTTAGGATAGAATTCCGTCCTAGAATACGTACTATACATAATGGTACTAACTAGGATACCTATAGGATAGGTTGAAATACTTTGCCTTAGTTATAAACCCTTAAGTACTTTTAGGATAGAAACCTTATTAGGATACCTTAGAATACCCTAAACCATAGGAAAATTACCCACCCTTAGGAAATATAACAAGTTAGGTACTTGTTATAATAAGTAATACTACTAAAAAGGTATTCCTTACAACCCTTAGGAATTTAGATTAGGTAGTTTTGACACCCTAGAACCCAACACCTCATAAGATAGAAGAATATTCCTTAAGAATATTGTTCTTGAACTTTAGGCATTATTAGGTTAAAGCTAGGATATTACCCTTTGGGTAGTTAGTAAGTGCTGATAAAGTGGGCTCCGAAAAACAACTCCACTCCCTATAAACACCCTTTTCCCCACAAAAACTCCATTTCCATTTTCATACCCGGCAATCTGCCCAAAATCTCTATCTTTCCTAATCACATATGGCATAAATAGAGATACTTGTTAAACTTCTAGTTATGACAAGTTATTTATGACCTTATGCGATTATGATTTCATTCCTTAATTCATGACATTGTATGTTATGAGTTACAACTCCTCCCTAAAACTACCCTTCCTCTGTCTTTAATCCCCATTCCTCCGAAACTTCTTAATTTCCTCTAGTTAGAGAGTCTTCCCCTAACTACTCCTCTATGCAAGTATATAATAGTATTATATACGAGCATACTTCTATTCTTCCCTCTTTACTTCCCACTCCCCTAGATCACTATGATTCTCGAAGTAGTTTCCCCTTTTAGAAAACCCTTAGGATCCCCATATTTAGGTTAGAAATAATTTTAGGATGCCCTTAGGAAAACCTAGGATTAGAAAATAGAATTAGGAACCTTTGAGGATTAATTAGGTTAGAAACCAAACTAGAACCCCAATAGGTAGAAACTAGGAAAACATCTTTAGGATTTAGTTTTGGATAAGAATTATACTTGGTATCAAGGATATTAGAATTAGATTAGAAACCTTTAGGATAAAATATAGGAAGCTTAGGAGTCAAAACAACTTGGTCTTAAACCTTGTCGAGTCCTTTTTCCTACCGCGAGACCCGAAACCCCTCGCGAGTCTAAACCTTCGATCAAGTAGGTTTTTAAATAAGTTTTATAAGCTTAAGTATAATCATAAACCTTAAAAATCTCTTTTAAAACATAAAAATATACTTTTCATAAAAAAAAGACTAGTTTCGTAACGCTTAACTTGCATGGGGGGTATATATCGTAACTTTTAAAAACTTATAACTAAAGGGTTAAAAATGACATTATACTAAAGTTAAACTATAGGGGTATATATGCAATTATTTAAAACTTAATATATATATATATATATATATATATATATATATATATATATATATATATATATATATATATATATATATATATATATATATATATATATATATAAACATATATATATATATAATTAATATAATATATAAGTTAAAAATAAAAACTATTAATAATATAAATAAAGTATTTATATAATAAAGGTACTATCCTTTTTATATAATGTATCGCAATACTAGGGAGCTTCATGCGAGGAGTACTATGTGGATATTTTGTTTTGACGAGTTTGTTGGGTTTACGAATTAAAGTGCCCTAACTCCTCGAACAATTATTGCATATACTTCTGAGATATGATGGCCCGAACGGTGATACGTTATATTTAATCTAGTACTTGATAACATAACGCAATATAGGGAGCTTCATGTGAGGGTTATGTACTTCTAGATTATGATGGCTCGAACGGTGTTATGTTTAATAACACAATACTAGGGAGCTTCATGTGAGGAGTATGTAAATCTGGATTATGGTGGCCCGAACGGTGTTATGTTATAACTAAACTCTAATAACGACATAACTCAATAATAAGGAACTTCGTGTGAGGAGTTATATACTTCTGAATTATGATGGCCCAAACGGTATTATGTTGGCCGCATAATACAATAATAGGGAGCTTCATGTGAGGAGTTATACTTCTGGATTTCGATGACCTTAGTGTTATGTTATATCTAAAACTAGTAAACCCTAAGAATAAAATATTTAAGAAATAGAATAATAAACACTTAGACAAACACGACCAGACTTGACATACATACTACACCCGATTGCGTAAGTAGGACGTCTAGTATCTCAATCATCCTTCCTTAAAAGCCCAGGTGAGTCTTCATAGCCTTACATCTTTTTAAACTTTCACTTTAAATGCTTTTATAAACCCTGTAAGGGGGATACATGCTAAATGCTTTACTTAAACCCAAATACAAGTCTTTTTCTTTGGTTGTTGGCACGAGTAAACTAACAACCACCACTACATAACCAAAATTCATGAATCCAATCGTTTGAGATGTTTTATCCAAACGAACGCGAATATAGTTGATAGATCTATTGGAGTTTGACAACACTCAATGGTATTAACACCCCACTAGGTGGTACCAATAAGTACTATATTTGAATCCACTCAGGGAATAACTTTGGCAAGTTATCCTTCTATCCCCTCATGTTGGGTTTGTAGCCTACATGACCCGGATCATTAAGGTGTGATTCATGAGCTTAGTGCAACAAACCCCTGTCTGTAGTATTATACTGATCATGCAATACCTGACAGAAACTACTTTCTTCTACCCTAAATGGGTGCAATGTTGCAAAAATCGTGAATCGGTAGCCGGGCGGTCGACCACCCTGCAGCCTGTAATCGGTCAAGGCGGTGATTAATCGGTGATTAATCGGTTTGGCATTTCCTGCATGTTTTGGGAATTTCAGGAGAGCAAACTAAAGATCTTAACTGATTCAAGCCTTCTATGTTTTCAAACCTCAATAAAAGGCTTCAATTCTAATTATGAGGCCCATTGTGCGTTATAAGTGAAATAAACGATCCCAAATTAAGTAAAATGCCTAAATTTTTATTTTTTTAAATTTGACCGATTCGGCCGATTCGGCCAATTTTTGGCCGATTCGGCCGATTTTTGACCGATTCGGCCGATTTTTGGCCGATTTTTTTCCCAGACCGATTTTTTTAGCCGATTAGCCTAAATCGCCAAGGTCTATGGCCGATTACCTTGGAATCGGCGATTAATCGGCCGATTTTTCCGATTTTTGCAACATTGAATGGGTGTAAAACAACGTAGCCCATTCATTACTTGTATTCACTCTACCACTTAAACCTATGACTCTCACTCAACACCTAGTGTTGACTTTTAAGCATGTATCCTAGGTATATAGCCATTATGGAGCTTTGGCAGGAGGTGGCACTAAACTCAGAGGACTTTCAAACCGGTTATCATTCAAACATAACATTTCACACTTACATTCATAGGACCTCATCTTAATAAAGCTCTGATATTTTAATGAATGATACCTTAATTAATAAAAACGTATCTTTTTGAGTCATTTTCTATTATTGTATCTGTGATTCTATGAAGTAATACCCCAAACACTTTATCCGCTACGATCAGTGAAAAATGGGGGTGTTACACCAATAACTTTTGTAGAGACTTGAATTCATTATAATAACTAAAAGAATAATCGTTAACAAAACTATTAAAATAAAAAATATTAAACTCACATATAAGTAAATACGAATACTAAAAACTTGACATAATCAACGCAGGTTTCGTGCCGTAGACGTTTATCAACTTTATATAAGTTGTTTTCCATCCAGACTTCCGTATCATCCAAGGTGAGTTCACAGTCCCACTTTTCATACATTTTCTAAACTTGTGGGGAGATACATGCTACAAAACCGAACACAAGTATTTTCAGTATGCTATCTTGATTTATATTGCCTAAGTTCCCATTGTCGCCTTTCCTGATAAAGACCCTCATATCATGAGCCATTAATCACTTGCGAGTGAACGTGAATTTAGTAAATAGATCTATTGGAAGTTGACGACCCATTTGTACTAGCCGGATAGATAGCTATAGGCTAGCCGGATTGATAGACAGATGTACTATATTTGAGATGCATGGGAGACTGAAAAACTCCTACTGGAGGGCATTATTACTTTCGTTTGGTTATGTTAGTAATAAAACATTATTTCGGTAATGTTCTTGCAGTTAACGTTTGCGCTCATGAGGCTTGGAGCAATATATTACATTTCAATACTTTGTTTTATATCTAACTCGTGTTCAAATTATTATTTATAAACGCTGTGAATTCACTCAACCATTGTGTTGACTTTTTAGCATTTATCTCAGGTCCATAACAAACAAGGATGGCATGGAGGAGCATGGATATGGAAGGAAGGCTAAAATTTTATTATTCTTTGATAAAGTATTTAACAATTTGTAAAACTACTGGGACTTCATTTTGTAAACTCTGATATTTGAATAATAAATTTCTAAAACAACTTAATTAGAGATAGTTTTCCTATTATTATAATTGTTGTGCTGTCGAGTAACACCCAACTTTAATTCTGCTGCATATCCCCAATTTGGGGGTGTTACAGATGGTAAAGACTATAATCTACCTACTGCATCCGAAGTGGCTGACTTAATTGTCAGAGATTTTGACAAAACCAAAAACAAAAGGGATATTATTCTCCTTAGACAAGATGTCGATCTTAAGAGAATCAGTGAACTGCATCCCTCCTATCTCGCAATGCAATACCCTTTGTTTTTCCCTTATGCAGAGGATGGTTATCGCACAAATATATTCCATTTTGGCGTAACTGACTATCATTAAAAAAACAAAGGAACACGCTGTTACACCCCGTAAACGATTTGTAGGACAAACACTAAGTCACAAACATGAAACACATGGTGGACGTGTGGTGTTGAGTTAGAGAGAAGAAGAAAAAGAATGGAACCTTTAGAGAGAATGAGAGAAAATAAGAAATATTAGATTGCTTCAAGTGAAAGGTCCAACCCTCTCCCTTGGTGGGAGAGGGGTATTTATACTTACAACATAAACGCCCATTCCTTGGCTGTGGATCAGGTATACAGTGGGTAAAGACCCGTCCTTCTTCCACGGTGATACTTAAACTAATACTAACTAATAAATAAACTAACTACGAGCTAACTTAATGCTATTAAATCATTTAGGTGACCGAGTCTTTTATAGGAATAATTGTATTCCTAACAATCTCCCCCTAAGCAAGGTCACCTTTGAAATTTAAGATCTTTGCCTTCAAGCATTCTTTAGATCTTGTAGCTCATAGGTTCTGATTCTTCACTTTTGATCTCACTTTGTACATCAAGCAATGATCTTGTGATTTGTGGTTCCTTTGGCATAAGTGTGATCTTTGAGCTTTCTTTAAGATCATCAGCCACCGTAAATCTCCAAGCTCATCCTTAGTCATATTGCCTTCATGTGATGTAAAGAATTTTGGACCGTCATGCTCACACTCTTCTAGATTAGGGGACTTTTCTTCAGAGTTGTGGAGGCGTTGTTGTTAGTCTCTTTAACATTCATTGTTGCAAGTCTCTAAATAGAAATGATCTTCATTTAGAATGAGTAGGCAGTGTGAGCATGAGGTATGGAATGACACTATTCAGCTGGAGTTGGGTATCACCATCACCATCTTTATATGTTCCTGAAATAAAATAGTTAGCAATAAAGATAGAGAATGAATATAGATTTGTCATTCGTTCTGCGAGGACAGACTACCCTCCGGTTATGTGAGAACCGACCTGTGATCAGGTATAGTCTCTGTTAAAGAAGACTATCCTTGACAGGAATTTCCAGCTAATAGTAATGAATCTTCCAAAGAATCCACTTCGGAATCTTCATACTAAGCATGTCCTCATACCGGAACGTCTCAGAGCAGACATCACGATAGAGTGAATCGGTGAATTGATATTCACTGATTGATGAGAAATTGATTTATAGAAATCACTCGCGTGTCATATAATAAACATTTTGAGGCACGACGAGAGTTTTATACTTTGAATCACATTTCCATAAAAAATACTTTTGTTTGAAAGAGTATACACAATCAATGTGCTCAAAAGTTAGTTTGTGAGCACATTGAAAGGTATTTGTAAAAGTATTCGTCAATCCATTTCCTGGAACAAGTTTGATTCAATGTTGAATCTCACCATCGTTGCTTTCCAGTTGTCACTTGATCATTTATCCAAGATGGATCTCACATGTCACCTACCAAGAGCTTGAATGATGTTCACTCTCGAAGGATTTCCATCTTCATCGTGAATATTTTCATATCACTCGGATGTTCTGGCAATACCACAAGGATAATGCATAGGACTCTAAATATATTATCTTACTTTCCACATTATGTGAAACAGTAAGCATATTGGAAGTGTGTCCTAATGAGATTTATCGATGATCTCTTTGGCTCTAGACTCAATAGTGCGTTTTGATCCGCTCCTGGAGACTGGGGAGGCGTCTCCTATTTTAGGTATCAACATAGCTCGCAATGAGCGGTTGATACATTGCACAGGGTTCCCCGTGAGAATGAAACAAGCTCTTTTAAGAGAACTTGAGTGGTTGGGAAGTTTAGTGCAGTGCGTCACTGTGTCCATGACGTCTTGTCTTCAATACCGATGTTACCTTAGTAACCGCCAGTAGCTTATGAATTGAACCCTGTTTCTACCCTATGGTTGAATATATGGAGGGCTATTTCTTTACACCCTTTCTCATTTCATTTCTTTTTCATTCTTCAACCCCTTCAGTGCTTACCGAGACTTCATCACTAGAACCTTGTTGGGTTTGTTCCTGTCCTAGGTCTATCTCAGTCGGCACTCTTCCCTTTCTCACTTTTCTCCTTTTTTTAATCATTCTTAAGGACTTCTACTCTATCTAGAGGATTGTCCCTGAGAAGATCCTTCCGGTTCTGGTGGATCATGGGAACTCATACCTAACCTTATAACTTGATTGAGGTAAAAGCAGTCAACTAAAGTCAACCACGGATGTGGTCAACATAGTCAAACTGTTTAGAGTCAATCTCCGTGGAAGTATAGGGTTTTCCCCGGGTCGTTATGTCCCGACGAGGTGTGATGGTAAATAAACGAGTTTGTGATCGGGTGAATTGGGACAGAAAGGGGTTTGTGATTGATTACACTACTGATTTATACAAGGAAATAGATTAAATAAGCTATATTAACAAGACTGGAAATTTAGAAAAACCAGAAACGTTTAAAACCTAAAACGCGTACGTTTACATTTAAAATAACTTAAACGTACAAAATAAAATGTGAAAACTGGAATCTGAAACCCACAGGGGGTGAAAATGACTCTTTTACAAACCTAAGGATAAAAGAAAATTTTTAGAAAAAGAAAATAAATTTTTACACTAATTACTTATTTAATATTAATTAAATACTATTTAATACTAATTATTAATATTTAAAAAACTTAAATATAATATAATATTATTTTAACACTAGAAAAAATGAAAATAAATTTCTAAAATTAAAAAATAACTAAAAACAACTTTTAAAATTAAAAATATGTCTTTTTGTCTTTTTGTGGATTTAAAATTAAATAATTACCTAATTATTACCTTAAAAGCTATTTAAACTAAAATAAATGAGAACGATAGCAAATGAAAAGAGAAAATTACAAATCTAATTTCTAAAAATACTTAACAACTTATAGAAACTAGAAAAATCAGAAAAGGTGATCTGAGATAAAATTTAAATGCTAAAGCTATTTTCTTTTTGGTTTTTTATCTTAAACTAATTTAATTAAAATTAAATCTAGAAATTATCAAATGAACAGTGAAAATTATAAGAAAATTACTAAAAGTATTAAATATTATGAGGAACCTAGGAAAAATATAACAAGATACTACTGTTTAACAAAATTTATTAAAACTACTTAAGTTACTAATATTAATTAATAACAAATTAAACTAATATAAATTCTAATAAATACTAAATGAAAAGTAAAAATTCTGAAAATTATTCTACAAATACTTTAATATGCTAGAAATTTAAGAAAAATATAAAAACATATAAGTACTTAACAAAAATTTTAAAAAGAAAAATTAAAAATATAAATTACATTAAATAAAAGCTATCACTAGAAA
The DNA here is from genome assembly GCA_030686995.1 of Artemisia argyi. Taxonomy (NCBI): domain Eukaryota; kingdom Viridiplantae; phylum Streptophyta; class Magnoliopsida; order Asterales; family Asteraceae; genus Artemisia; species Artemisia argyi. The sequence continues at coordinate 101,275,083 of CM060702.1, forward strand.
TTAAAATGATGTTTTTTGGATTTTTCTTTTACACAACTATTAACCTACTAAAAAGATGAAACTTTTGTGAAATCAACTCACTTGGAATTCAAAATAAGCCCAGCTTGAGCTTATTAGCTTATCAGCATGAGTATTTGAGCTTAAAAGGGATTATGAGCTTAAGACGCTATCCCATAAGCTTTAAGCTGAGTTCCAGAGGTGGAACAAGCTAGAAGCAAATGAGTTGCACACAAATTAAGCCAAAACTCACAAGATATGCCACTGAATAAGCTAGTAAACCAAATAAGCAAATCCACAACCTATTAAAAGCAAGCTGTGGACTGCAAGCTTTTTATGGACTTGGATGAGCCTAGCAAATAAGCTCAAAAGTCAAAAGGGCCCTCGGAACTGAAGAGTCAGCCAGGTGAGCTTCTCAAACAACCCACAAGCTCACAATGGGGCCCACAAATAAGCTGGGAAAGAGCTTATGAGATGGCTCACTCACACTGATTACTCAGTGTGATGAGTGTGGTGAGGCAAAGTTGAAGGACAAAAATAAGCATGTAAATAAGTACAACAATGAAATACAAGCACAAGCATAAAAATATGGGATAGTGAACTATCAAAAACAACAAAAAGATCAGGATAAGGAACACAAATGAACAAGTTGCATGCCAATAAAAATAAGCTTATGAGCTTAAGCAGGGCACATATATAGAAATCAGGCAACTACAAGTGACAAGTTAAGCGCTTTAACTAAGCTAATAAAAATAAGTAAAAATACTATAACTAAGATAATCAGCAAAATAACATGTATCTAGAAGCCCAAGTTCTAATATCTAATATTAAGTCCTAGGGGAAATTAGCAATTTAATTCAAAAATTACACAACTGAAGTTCGACTTTTTGATTACACCTAAGGTTTGACTAATGTGAGTTTCTGTTGATCTCTACTAATCCTACCTATAATATTAATCTAGCTTATGTCCTAATTATCCTAATTTCAATCTAAAACTAACAGGATTCAAGGATGATAGCAGCATATACTTCAATATGCAAACAAAACTGAGGTCAGATTCTAATTTTGACTTTGAATGCAAAAATTACCAAACTAATGCAGTGACTAATTATACTTAACCTATTATTAACTAGCAATGCAATCTAATCAACCTCAGAATATCAAATACACCATAATCTCAGCAGATCCAAACACTCATGAATCAGCTGATAACACTTCTTAAGAGGTACTTAAAATCTAAGACTAATATGAGAGCTGGGCTGCTAATAGTGAAAATGGACAGACAACAAGGGGGAATTAAACTTATGGCAACTAGGGATTCCTAAAAAGCACTAAAGGGACAATTTATAAGCACTCACTACAACTAAAAAACTCAAAGTAAGATCTGACCTAGGTTCTTTAAATTAGTAGATGAGAAGGGTAAATTGGGACAGATTGCCTACTGATGCAGTGGGTCTAATGGGTGAGAATGGGTAACTTTGGTGTTCAACTAATACCACTATGCTACCAGATATTAGGCTTTCCCTATCCTAAACTGAGCAAGTTTGAAGTAAAGTGCACAACTAAACTAGGCATAAACTAATTCTACCTATCTACTTCATCAAAACAGTTTTAAAGGAATGACTTTTGTAAAACAATAGAGATCCTGTGAAACTTATTGAAAATACTAAAAATGATTTTATAAATACTAATTTGATTAAAAGTGAGCTACACAAAACTGATTTAACCACTAACATGGACCAAATCTAAGATTAACTACTAGTGCCAAACACCTCTATATACCACTGATATAGCAAATTTACAAAGTAACGTGGTGATTTAAATGATGAAACAGATCAACAAGCTTATATATGGCTAAGGTAAGCATAAATAAGCATAAACCAACGACTCCAAAGCAAGAATAAGCAAAGGCAATAGATAAGCAGTTGAGCATAAACAAAGTTTTAAACTTTTTATTGAATTTAAAGGGATTACAACTGAGGGTACAAACTAAATTACTTAAAAGTTAAACTAAAAACTACTTCTACACTACATTACCTACTGAAAACCTAATGCCTTATAATGGCATACAAATTATCTATTTATACTAAAAATTCCAGGGTTCCTTTGCCTTCTGCTCTTTTTCTGACCATCCTCAGCCCTTGGATTTGTCTCAAATCATCTTCACCTTTAATTGGGACATTGGCTGGAAAAAGGGATCTAACCATTTTGGCAGTTTGTTTGTAGCAGGGTGTAGGTTTTGTTGTATAATGGTGGAAAGTGAGTGTGGCAAGAGTAGGGATGTTGAGTGTTGCAGGGGAGTGATGATGGTGTTGGTGTGTTGGGTTTGTGATGATGAGTAGCAGGGAGTCAGGGGTCACGGGTGTGTTTGGGGGTGGAGGTAGTCAAAGGGTGTTGACCCTGGTTTTGTTATTAAAAGGGTGGAGTTGGGCTAGGTGTAAGGTTGGGCCTGGTGGAGATACAAGGGTGGGCTTGGAAAGGGTTGTTTTATTTTGGGTAGGGAATAATAAAAAGGGTGGTTTGGTTTAGTAGAATTTATTAAGCCCAAGGACCTTTGTTGTAAATTGCTGAAACTTGAGGGACCCATGCTGTCAATTTTCCAAACTTCTCCCTAGGACCTATCTTGCCAACTTTGAAATTCCACAAGGACTTATAATGTGTTTTCTCCAATTCGAACACCCGAGGACCAAAATTGCCAATTTGCAAAGTTAAAGGACCATTATTGTATGTTTCTGAAATTTGAAGGGTTAAACATGAAAATTTTCCAAAGATTACAAAAGGGTCTATTTTGCCATAAATGAATAGTACAAGGGTATTATTTGTTAAATTCCATTTTTTAAATACCTAGGACTAAAATTGCCATTTTCAAAACTTGAACGACCTGTTTTGCCATTTGATAAAAAGTTTCATTCAAGGACTAATTTTGACAACTTTGAATAGTACAGGGACCTTGAATGATAATTTTCCATATTTTAAATACCAGGGACTAGTTTTGTCAATTTATGAAACTTGAGGGACTAAACTGCCAATTATGCAAACTTTGTTCGTTTTTCATTTGTTTTTAAACATTTTGGATCTGAAACATATAAAACACAATTTCTGGAATAATTTCTGTATTTTGAAGCATTTATGAGTGTTTTTAAATGTTTTTGCAGTTCAGATTGAGCAAAAATGATGAGTGTTTGAGCAATCATCAATCCCCCACACTAAACTATTGCTAGTCCCTAGCAATCTTTTTGAGAAAACTTAATGGATTTTAATCTCTTTACCGAAAGCCATTACTTCTGGAGTAGCCAAATGTATCAGTTCAAGTAAGAACTATGGTCCACTTGATTACCATGTGATTTTGAGTAAACAACCAACTGTCAACGGATTTGATTTATCTTTACCAAAAGCCGTTTGCTTCTGGACTAGCCAACTCTTGATGAAATAGTCAACATCTTGGTGAGCTGATTACCAATTATGGTTTTTCCACTGCCTTTACCACAAGCCATAATCTTTCGGGCTAGCCAACTCTTTCACTTTTTAGGATATGGCGAGTTGAAATACAATACAATTTTGGGCAAATTGTAAGCCATAAACGGATTTGATGTATCTTTACCAAGAGCCGTTTGCTCCTGGATTAGCCAATCCTTTTGTCGTTTAGACATGGTGAACTGATAACCACAAAAATTTTGAACTTAAGTGATTTTTTTTTTTAAATTTTGCCAAAAACGGGGGTACTAGATGGTAAAATGTGATAAAATTTGCTAGAATTCCCCCCCCCCCCCCCACACTTAGAATGAATATTGTCCTCAATATTCATAGTCCCATCTATTATGCCGACTCTTTGAACGTAAAAGGGCAACATTACAAGCTAAATGTGGAAACACAATTTTTTTTCACTTTATTGGTAACCACAGTAGGGGTAACTCCCCCACACTTAGGGTGAAAACCCTATAAGCATGCTACTATTTTTGTTTACCGAGTCACTAGCTTGACTCGACCCCGAATTCATTGGTTCTTGGGGAAGCATGATGCGGAAGAAACAATCTCAATCGGACTATCATTCAAGATGTTTGGACAAACATTTGAAGCACGTGAAAGTTCCACACGGATGAGATATAATCCCGGCTTAAGATAATGGTAAATGAAAATACCGGGGTCAAAGATAGTGTCTTCATTCCCGAAGGTGTGAAGAAGAGAGGAAGTCATCGAGAATGTCATGAAAACAATCATGAAAAGATGCTCATTCTCAAGATCAGGTTTAGTTTCCTGAATTTGGATTTTGTCGGTTAAGCTCTTAGGGTTAGAAAACATCCCGGGAGGGAGGGTGGGATAATTTGTCATAGAAATACAAATTCTCATGACTGAGAATCTTTCCCCCTGATCATGATGTTTCTTGCCATCATACTCCGGAGGAGTCATGATAAGGTGATCAATGATGGGCTCAGAAGGTATTTCATCAACATCACTGATGTCTCCATAAGATAAAAAATTTTCATCAGTGTGTGAACCACTAAGCCCGGTGTTGAGATAGAAATTGAGTGATGGATCATCATTCAATTAGCTTTCAAGGAAAAGAATATCCCCCTCAAAATCAAGATAGTTATCATCAACTTCATAAGAAGTTGAACTATCTAGGGCATGGAATACTTCGACTTCTTCCAGATCATCTTTGAAATCTAAGAGATCATCATCACATCCCGATGGAAGTGGATGGGTGTGAGTGAGTTCATCGGCGAACTCCTCGAGAAGAAATTCAACATTATAGTGGGGAAGGGATGCATCAACATACTCAATGTCTCCATAAGATAAACAATCATCACTGGAATTAGAGACAATCTCAATTTGATCATTTGGATTATCAGGGGGAAGGAATATTACACACTTGATCAAAAGCTCCCTGTGACTCTCTCGGGATTGGGACAAGGATCTAAACACTAGACTTTATTAATTCGTCTGATTCCTTATTAGGAATAGTGCTAAGATGCTCATCCCCCATGTTTTGAGAGTGAGTGTGAACTTTGGGGTGTGATAACAACAGACTGAGGGAGTGGAGAGGAGCTAGCATTCATGGATTGTACGAGTTCCATTTGATCTTCTGCTAGTAATTTCTCCGTCACATTATCTTCTCCCTGATTTTCAATGAGAGGAATCACAAATGATGAATCTGATGAACCCTTATAAAATTGAAGGATATCAAGGGTATCTTCATTATCACTATCATCATCACAGTCTAGAAGAGCAGCTTTACGAAATTTGGCACGTGTGATTGATGCTAAACCACCTAACTTATATTGACCAAGGAATGGTCAACAAAGTCAAACAGCCTAGAGTCAATGCTCCGCGGAATATAGTGTTTCCCCGGGTCGTTATGTCCCGACGAGGTGTGAATTGTAATCAAACGGTTTCGTGATCGGGTGAATTTGGATGAAAAAGGGGTTTGTGATTGATTGAACTAAGGAATTTACAATGAGAATAGCTTAAATAAGCTATATGAATAAGATGAAAAGGTAAGAAAAACCAGAAATGTTAAAAACCTAAAAACGCGTACGTTACGTTTAAATAAAACGTAGACGTACAAAATAAAACGCGAGTTTTGGTAAAATAAAATACTTACAAAAGTGAAAATCACATTTTTACAATCCTAATAACAAAAGAAACTTTTTAGAAAATTAAAATTACTTTTTTACACTATTTAATTATTTAATATTAATTAAAAACTAATTACTACTTATTATTAATATTTAAACAACTTAAATATAATACAATATTAATTAAATACTAAAAAGGTGAAAATAAAATTTCTAAAATTATAAAATAACTAAAAATAAGTTTTAAAAATAAAAATAAGTGTTTTTGTCTTTTTGTGGTTTTTCTATTAATTAATTACTAATTAAATACTAATTATCTAATTAACTATTTTAAATTAAGAAAAATACTAGATGAACAGTAAAAATTCTAAGAAAATTTCTAAAATTACTTTATAACATATAAAAGCTATAAAAAAAATATAAAAACTAAGTTTTACTTAATAAAAACTAGATATGCTATTTTAAACTAATTATTATTTAATAATTAATAAACTAAGATTAATTCTAATTAATACTAAATGATACATTAAAAATCTGAGAAAATTAATATAAATACTTTAATATAATAGAAATTTAAGAAAAATATAAAAATGACAAGTACTTAATAAAAATATAAAAATGAAAATTAAAATTAAATAAAATTAAATAGAAACTATCACTTATAAATAAATTGTTTTTTTTTTTCTTGATTTTCTTTTTACAAAACTACTTTAACACTAAAAACAAACAACTTTCACAAAAACAAATTTGAAGAAGCTTAAAAATAAGCTGAATATGGCTTAAAAGCTTTGGCAGTTTGACTTTTGGTCAAACTAGCCAAGGAGAAGCTTAAAATAAGCTACAGGGGGCCCACAGAAGTAAATTATGGTGGAGGCAGTTAAGATGGATGGAAAGTAAGCCAATTAAACCAAATAAGCACCCTGTATAAGCCAAAAAGTTACAATAAGCACTTCCAATTCCAATTCTGCACACAGAAATGGGACAAGAAGAATGGCTTGAATCAGGTGGGTCCCAGGGCTTCCAAGGTCAAAGTAAGGATCAACAGTTCAACCCTGGTAGGAGGGGAGTGGAAAGGAACCAATATGGGTGGCTATGGACCACCATGGTGGCCAGAAGACCACCACAAAGGTGGAGGTGTGGGTGCAGACCTGCTGAGACAGAGCAGCAGCTTGCCCTGCTAGTGTGTTTCAGGCCAAGTGGGGCCCACAGATAAAATCACAAAAATAAGCAGGCCATGGAAACTTGTAGATGAGGTGGTAGACAATTAAAAGAAACAAGTTTCAGGTCATGAATCATAACACACAAATCAAAACAATTGTTCAAACTTTTGGAAAAATCTGATGAGACAAACTTTGACTATTGTGAAAAACTTGAACTCTTGACTTTTTTGAACTTGTGATTGATCTAAATGGTTGAAAACATGTTTATAAGTATAAGTAAAACTGAAACATCTTGAAACAACAACTTATGCTATGGAATGATGGATTATGAGGATCAAAAACCACCACAGTCAACTGTGGTGGTGGGATCTTTGATGATTTGACTTTTTAACAAAAGACCATAGGATTTTATGACCTAAATGAGCTAATAACACCTTATGAAGCATGTAACAACCAGTTTTGATACCAAAGACCAATGAAGGTACATCTAACAGACTTAAACCAAACACCCTTTATGAAACTGAAAATGGGTTTTTTATGAAGCAGTAAGCAATTTCAAACCATACTATGCACCATTTAGCATCTACTAACACACATTACACATAATTAAGCATAACTTATCAATAATAAACAACTACAACTAGTAATTATAAGAAAATATGAAAAATAATAATAAACACTGAAATGGAACTTACAACAATCCTTGTGCTCAAAATCAATAATGAACACCCCTACACCTCCCCTGAGGTTACTAAACCATGAAAATCAACAGCTCTGCAACTCTTTTTCTTCTTTCTTCTTTTTCCTTTTTATTTTTCTTACTAATTTATTTAATTTTGAATACTTTTGAACTCTAAGTCCTTAAACTGATTTCCTTTCTTGAAAAACTTGAGAAAGACTAATATTTATCTATTGTGAGTGTCAAGGAGCACTGAAAAATCAGTTGCAACAAATTTTGAAACTAAATGAGAATTAAGGTACAAATTTCATAAGCTTGACTTTGAATTACAAACTGAAATTAAGATTCAAAATAAGTTTCACTTACATTACAAAGACAGAATACCAACTTTCTAAGATGAAAAGTACAATTTAAAGAGCAAATTACATTAAATCGACACTAAAATGAAACTAACTATCTATCCTACACTAACTACTTTTTCCATCCTCTGTTTTCTTTTCCTTTTATAGTCCTGGAGTCTTCCACTATCTTTCCCACTTCTTTTTTCAGCCGTTGGATGGCTTTGTTTCAATCCTGGCCTTTGAACACTTTTTGGCGGGAAAAAAGTATTGGAGCAGTTGAGGTGTTGGTGGGAGCAATTATGAGGAGGGGAGTTGGTTGAGGGTGTAGGTGAGATAATAAATGAAGTTGGTGAGGTTTGGTGAGGAGGGGGGGCATGAGCCTGGTAATTAGGGACGATGAACAGTACCCTGGTTTGTTTTGGGGGTGTTGACTGAGTCAAAGACGGGGGAGAAGGGGTAATATTAGTTTTAGGTTTGGTGGGCTGAGTTGCTTGGTGGGCTGAGTTGCTTGGTGGGCTGAGGTTAGTGGATTAGGATTTGTTTTGGGTTGTGTTTGTTTTGGTTTCGGGATTAATTAGTTACAAGGGTCCGTTTGCTTTATAACCAAAATTCACAAGGACCATTTTTGTAATTTACTAAAGTTGAGGGCTGAAATGGTAGCTTTCACAAAATATATTATAAGGACTAAACTTGCCAATCAACAATCTTTCAAAAACCATTTTTTTTCATTTTTATTTTTCAAAATTTCCCGGGGACTAAAATTGACAACTTGCCAAACTTAAGGGACCAAACATGTAATTTCCTCAAAATTTTCACCCAAGGATTAAAAATGGCTTTTGTGACTTTTCTAAGGACCAAAAGTGATTTTTCTTTCAAAATTATCCCACCAGGGACTGAATCTGCCAAAATCTGTAACTCCAGGGACTAATTTTGTAAATTTCCAAAACATTTCCAATTTTTCACCAAAGGACTAAATATGACAACTTATGATTTCAAAAGGACCTTTGGTGATAATTTTCTATATTTTGAATATCCAGGGACTAGTTTTGCAATTTTATGAAAGTTGAGGGACTGAAACTGCCAATTTTGCAAACTTTGTGCGTTTTTCATTTGTTTTTGCTCATTTTGCATCTAAAACATATAAAACACAATTTTGAAATATTTTTAGTATTTTGATGCATTACTGAGTGTTTTTGTATGTTTTGCAGTTCAGATTTGACCAAAAATGATGAGTGTTTGAGCACTCATCAACGTGTTATAGCTGCTTGTTTTTCGACAAGTAATTCCTCCATACCCTTTTTGTTTCTAGCCTCTCGTTCTTCAGCAAGTAATTCCGCCATAGATTTCTCACGAGAGTCTTGAAACGATGTAGTAACCAACTCCTCCTCAAGTTCTTTCAATATCTCAAGAGCCTTTAGTAAAAGGTCTTGCTCAGTATCATGAGGAGTTGTGTGAATCATTTGGTACTGTGGAGGTGGGTCTGAAAACGAATAGTCGTAATTGTTACAAGGAAATGGATTCCTTGTTTGACAATCCGAGATAGAGTGTGGACCTCCACAGTAATCACAACAGTAAAACTGATGTGGCTGTGAGCCGTATGTGTTAGAGTCATATTCGTTATCTGGAAACTGCTCATATACAAGCGTGCTTCCTGATTGACAATCAGAACTTTAGTGTGAACTACCACAGTACTCACAACAGTAAAACTGTTGAGTCTCATGGTGTGGTAGCTGATGGAATAAATCAGTCATGTCATGGTAGGAATAGGGATCCTGGTTATAGACAGACCCGTTTCCTGACTCTACCATGCCACAACTGGGGCAATTACCACCATTATGAGGATTACCACACCATTGACAAATCAGAAGGTGTGGATGAGACATACAAAGAATCAAAAGGTTTGGGAGGGTAAGGAATGAAGAATCAAAAGGGTAGGAGGGTAAAGATGAATATTTTTGTATTTTTGGAAAGACATTTTATATACAGATAAGAAAGAAAATCTTTTTGTGTATTTGTGTTTGTTGAAAACTGATTTTAAAATGTTTTCGGGAACGGTTTTGTTTTGTATATGACAATAATAAGGAAATATGAACAAGGATGGGTAAATATACAATGAGTGTATATCCCGACTCACTAATCTTCAAACCGTTTAAAATAACGCGCACAACCTCCCCGGCAGCGGCGCCAAATTTTGATTGAGGTAAAAGCAGTCAACTAAAGTCAACCACGGATGTGTTCAACATAGTCAAACTGCTTAGAGTCAATCTCCGTGGAAGTATAGGGTTTTCCCCCGGTCGTTATGTCCCGACGAGGTGTGATGGTAAATAAACGGGTTTGTGATCGGGTAAATTTGGACAGAAAGGGGTTTGTGATTGATTACACTACTGATTTATACAAGGAAATAGCTTAAATAAGCTATATTAACAAGACTGGAAATTTGGAAAAACAAGAAACGTTTAAAACCTAAAACGCGTATGTTTACATTTAAAATAACGTAAACGTACAAAATAAAAAGTGAAAACTGGAATCTGAAAACCCACAGGGGGTGAAAATGACTTTTTTACAAACCTAAGGATAAAAGAAATTTTTTAGAAAAAGAAAATAAAATTTTCAACTAATTACTTATTTAATACTAATTATTAATATTTAAATAACTTAAATATAATATAATATTATTTTAACACTAGAAAAAATGAAAATTAAACTTCTAAAATTCTAAAATAACTAAAAACAACTTTTAAAATTAAAAATATGTCTTTTTGTCTTTTTTTGGATTTAAAATTAAATAATTACCTAATTATTACCTTAAAAGCTATTTACACTAAAATAAATGATAAAGATAGCAAATGAAAAGAGAAAATTACAAATCTAATTTCTAAAAATACTTAACAACTTATAGAAACTAGGAAAATTAGAAAACGTGATCTGAGATAAAATTTATATGCTAAAACTATTTTCTTTTTGGTTTTTTATCTTAAACTTATTTAATTAAAATTAAATCTAGAAATTATCAAATGAACAACGAAAATTATAAGAAAATTACGACAAGTACTAAATATTATGAGAAACCTAGGAAAAATATAAAAAGGTACTACTATTTAACAAAATTTATTAAAATTATTTAATTTACTAATATTAATTAATAACTAATTAAATTAATATCAATTCTAATAAATACTAAATGAAAAGCAAAAATTCTAAAAATTATTCTACAAACACTTTAATATGCTAGATATTTAAGAAAAATATAAAAACATATAAGTACTTAACAAAAATTTTAAAAAGAAAAATAAAAAATTTAAATTACATTAAATAGAAGCTATCACTAGAAATTAAAATGATGTTTTTTGGATTTTTCTTTTACACAACTATTAACCTACTAAAAAGATGAAACTTTTGTGAAATCAAGTCACTTGGAATTCAAAATAAGCCCAGCTTAAGCTTATTAGCTTATCAGCATGAGTATTTGAGCTTAAAAGGGATTATGAGCTTAAGAGGCTATCCCATAAGCTTTAAGCTGAGTTCCAGAGGTGGAACAAGCTACAAGCTAGAAGCAAATGAGTTGCACACAAATTAAGCCAAAACTCACAAAATACGCCACTGAATAAGCAAGTAAACCAAATAAGCAAATCCACAACCTACTAAAAGCAAGCAGTGGACTGCAAGCTTTTTATTGACTTGGATGAGCCTTGCAAATAAGCTCAAAAGTCAAAAGGGCCCTTGGAACTGAAGAGTCAGCCAGGTGAGCTTCTCAGAGAACCCATAAGCTCACAATGAGGCCCACAAATAAGCTGGGAAAGAGCTTATGAGATGGCTCACTCACACTGATTACTCAGTGTGATGAGTGTGGTGAGGCAAAGTTGAAGGACCAAAATAAGCTTGTAAATAAGTACAACAATGAAATACAAGCACAAGCATAAAAAGATGGGATAGTGAACTATCAAAAACAACAAAAAGATCAGGCTAAGGAACACAAATGAACAAGTTGCATGCCAATAAAAATAAGCTTATGAGCTGAAACAGGGCACATATATAGAAATCAGGCAACTACAAGCAACAAGTTAAGCGCTTTAACTAAGCTAATAAAAATAAGTAAAAATGCTATAACTAAGATAATCAGCAAAATAACATGTATCTAGAAGCCCAAGTTCTAATATCTAATATTAAGTCCTAGGGGAAATTAGCAATTTAATTCAAAAATTACACAACTGAAGTTTGACTTTTTGATTACACCTAAGGTTTGACTAATGTGAGTTTCTGTTGATCTCTACTAATCCTACCTATAATATTAAGCTAGCTTATATCCTAATTATCCTAAGTTCAATCTAAAACTAACAAGATTCAAGGATGATAGCAGCAGATACTTCAATATGCAAACAGAAATGAGGTCAGATTCTAATTTTGACTTTGAATGCAAAAATTACCAAACTAATGTAGTGACTAATTATACTTAACCTATTATTAACTAGCAATGCAATCTAATCAACCTCAAAATATTAAATACACCATAATCTCTGAAGATCCAAACACTCATGAATCAGCTGATAACACTTCTTAAGAGGCACTTAAAATCTAAGACTAATATGAGAGCTGGGCTGCTAATAGTGAAAATGGACAGACAACAAGGGGGAATTAAACTTATGGCAACTAGGGATTCCTAAAAAGCACTAAAGGGACAATTTATAAGCACTCACTACAACTAAAAAACTCAAAGTAAGATCTGACCTAGGTTCCTTAAATTAGTAGATGAGAAGGGTAAATTGGGACAGATTGCCTACTGATGCAGTGGGTCTAATGGGTGAGAATGGCTAACTTTGGTGTTCAACTAATACCACTATGCTACCAGATATTAGGCTTTCCCTAACCTAAACTGAGCAAGTTTGAAGTAAAGTGCACAACTAAACTAGGCATAAACTGATTCTACCTATCTACTTCATCAAAACAGTTGTAAAGGAATGACTTTTGTAAAACAATAGAGATCATGTGAAACCTATTGAAAATACTAAAAATGATTTTGTAGATACTAATTTGATTAAAAGTGAGCTACACAAAACTGATTTAGCCACTAACATGGACCAAATCTAAGATTAACTACTAGTGCCAAACACCCCTATATACCACCGATATAGCAAATTTACAAAGTAATGTGGTGATTTAAACCATGAAACAGATCAACAAGCTTATATAAGGCTAAGGTAAGCATAAATAAGCATAAACCAACGACTCTTAAGCAGGAATAAGCAAAGGCAATAGATAAGCAGTTGAGCATAAACAAAGTTTTAAACTTTTTATTAAATTTAAAGGGATTACAACTGTGGTTACAAACTAAATTACTTAAAAGTTAAACTAAAAACTACTTCTACACTACATTACCTACTGAAAACCTAATGCCTTATAATGGCATACAAATTATCTATTTATACTAAAAATTCTAGGGTTCCTTTGCCTTCTGCTCTTTTTCTGACCATCCTCAGACCTTGGATTTGTCTCAAATCATCTTCACCTTTAATTGGGACATTGGCGGGAAAAACGGATCTAACCATTTTGGCAGTTTGTTTTGTGGCAGGGTGTAGGTTTTGTTGTATAATGGTGGAAAGTGAGTGTGGCAGGAGTAGGGATGTTGAGCGTTGCAGGGGAGTGATGATGGTGTTGGTGTGTTGGGTTTGTGATGATGAGTAGCAGGGAGTCAGGGGTCACGGGTGTGTTTGGGGGTGGAGGTGGTCAAAGGGTGTTGACCCTGGTTTTGTTATTAAAAGGGTGGAGTTGGGCTAGGTGTAAGGTTGGTCCTGGTGGAGATACAAGGGTGGGCTTGGAAAGGGTTGTTTTTATTTTGGGTAGGGAATAATAAAAAGGGTGGTTTGGTTTAGTAGAATTTATTAAGCCCAAGGACCTTTGTTGTAAATTGCTGAAACTTGAGGGACCCATTCTGTCAATTTTCCAAACTTCTCCCAAGGACCTATCTTGCCAACTTTGAAATTCCACAAGGACTTATAATGTGTTTTCTCCAATTCGAACACCCGAGGACCAAAATTGCCAATTTGCAAAGTTAAAGGACCATTATTGTATTTTTCTGAAATTTGAAGGGTTAAACATGAAACTTTTCCAAAGATAACAAAAGGGTCTATTTTTCCATAAATGAATATTACAAGGGTATTATTTGTTAAATTCCATTTTTTTAAATACCTAGGGACTAAAATTGCCATTTTCAAAACTTGAAGGACCTATTTTGCCATTTGATAAAAAGTTTCATTCAAGGACTAATTTTGACAACTTTGAATAGTACAAGGACCTTGAATGATAATTTTCCATATTTTAAATACCAGGGACTAGTTTTGTCAATTTATGAAACTTGAGGGACTGAAACTGCCAATTATGCAAACTTTGTTCGTTTTTCATTTGTTTTTAAACATTTTGCATCTGAAACATATAAAACACAATTTCCTGAATAATTTCTGTATTTTGATGCATTTCTGAATGTTTTTAAATGTTTTTGCAGTTCAGATTGACCAAAAATGATGAGTGTTTGAGCACTCATCATAACTCCATGCATTAAAGTAAATGGCCGGTCTTTGGTATTTTTCCACAAAGGCTTTTTGCTCCCCCTCAATATGTGCATCGATATTCGAAAGAATTTAGCACATATGTGGGAGCCTATTATTGAGTCCAAAAGATCACGTTTGATTATCAGTTTTCATATTTAAATCACATTTTCTCCCGTGATAAAAAATTTTAAACCTTTCGAGATTTTGGATCTCAATTGATTTAAATAATTTAGAAAACGTTTGGGAGAAAAATGCGGTCTGTTTTGATATTTTCTGATAAAAGGTACCTTTTTCTGCTCCCCCTCAATCTGTGGGGGACGTTGTTATGTGTCAGAATTGATGAGTTTACAAAAGATTTGAAGTTTTAACGAAAAACTCTTTGAAAAGTTCTCATATTGACACATAACCATCACAAAATGTATTATTTGCTTATTATGTACAAAGTGGAGAGTTTTGATGATACATCAAATTTTGAGAAATCACTCTCCCCCTAAGTCAATGACAGATGTTAAGACTGAAATAATTGATGTCATTGATTGAGTGAAATTTTTTGTCAAAATGTGGATTAAGTTTGATTTTCAACCAAAATTTCATGGTACCACCAAGTTTTGCAAAAATACTTTCCGGAAAAACATAGAAGGGAAAATATTGGTGATAAAAAAGATTTCTCTTCTTATACAAGAAATGATGCACTGAAGCGTACATCAGATCGAGGGTGCACAAATATAAAGTAATTCACGCTCGGATGAACGACACCCTTTGATAGGAAAAACCGTCTTTTTGGCGACGTGTTTTCCTCATTTTTGAAAAATGGGTTGCTATCTGAAGTAATAGCAAGCCATAATTTTGAAGTCCGGGTTACACCCTGAAATGACTGCAAGCCATAATTTATAAGAGTGTTTTGAGAAACGACATGTTTTAGAAAAACATTATTTGAAAAAGGAAAACTCTTGCTCAAGCATATGTATGATTTCGTGTCATTATTGAATGACATTTCTAGAAATGTACATAATATTGATTACACAAGACACATGTCGTGAGAGAAATATTTTTGAATTTTTTGTAGTTTTTCAGATTTTTATGGTTTTCATAGGTTTTATAATTTTCTATTTTCTTTTTGTTTTAAAATATGTACAAAGGATATGTGGAATCAATCCGTCACTCCATATATGGACACTGAAGAGTATTAGGTGTGAGGCACTCAATCCCAATTATATAGGGATATATATGATGTAAGCACAGATTACATAATGTACTAAAGTTACATCACCACATACAAGAGACAAAACATAGTAATATCAAAAGATACAACATTGTAAGGCTTCATTCAGTTCTTTGTAGAAGACGATAGTCACCTTCACGAACTCTTCTCATCTTCAACCTTTTTCGAATACCTTGCAAAAAATTGTTGTTTAGCATCAGGTCATGATCTGTCCAGTTGTTGTCGTAATTGATCTAAATTAAGAATCATTGTGTCTGTGAAAAGTCTGGACATCTTGACCGAAGAGAGTTGCAAATGCACATTCGAAACCCATCTTGAATCCAGTTCCCTCCAAAAGTACCGAGAGGTGTGAATGAAGTTGTCGAAAGCATTCTACGTGGCATTCCTTTGCATCATTAAGTAGTTTACTTGGCTGATGAGTCACATTCTTTTGAGAATCCGAGCACAAAGGTTCCATTGCAGCATTATCAGGCACAAGTACATTAGTTAGTTGTGAATGATTGGAAGTCATATGTTCATCAATCATGTCGTATAATTTGAGTATTTCAGGTATCACTGAATCTGAAGAACTTGACATGATGTGAATGGGTCACACTTTGCACTAAGTGTCAAGTCGCAACAAGTCAATTTACAATATATCCGATTGAAACAAGTCAAGTCGTAAGAACTAACTCACAACGTCATATCATCATCAGATTAATCGAAACAACTTAAGTTACAACTTTACCAAATACAAATGATTAACCAAACACTAGAACCTCACCACTTAGTTAAACGCGACGAAACATAGGTAATCGCTGGAATAGGTTAAACGCTAGACCTGACAAGGTAAACGCTAGATGGAGCAAAACGCTAACTTCAGGTAAACGCAATCTGGAAGTAATCGCTATCAAAGTAGCAAACCGCAAGATGTGGTAGTCGCTAGTATTGGCAAATCGCTGAGCAGAGAAAAACGTAGAAACTTAACCGCTAATACTAACCGCTGCCACAAGTCGCTAGATTTAATCGCTAACCACAACAGTCCAAAGCCGTCACTATCTAGCGTTTTGTCTATATACCCCAACGTGGTAATCGCTAACGAGCAACCCGCTACCTTTATTAGCAAACCGCTACTAAGAAATCCACCACAGAAAAGGTAACCGCTACCAAGAACTTTGACCTAAAATAATCACAACTTCCAACCAACATATGATATAGCTTATCCAACTGAAAAACTAGGTAGTACAAACACCATTAATCACAAAAGTACACACTTAACACATCATGTAACACTAGAAAGATGAAACCAAGATGTTGTCAAAGAAAACTCTTCTAACTAACAAAAACCAAAAAAACCTCACCAAATCCGATTCTTCAAGGCCCTAAGATGAAACCTTGGCTCTTGATACCAATTGTAGGACAAACACTAAGTCACAAACTTGAAACACATGGTGGATGTGTGGCGTTGAGTTAGAGAGAAGAAGAAAAGAATGGAACCTTTAGAGAGAATGAGAGAAAATAACAAAAATTAGATTGCTTCAAGTGAAAGGTTCAACCCTCTCCATTGGTGGGAGAGGGGTATTTATACTTACAACATAAAAGCCCACTCCCGGGCTGTGGATCAGGTATACCGTGGGTAAAGACCCATCCTTCTTCCACGGTGATACTTAAACTAATACTAACTAATAAATAAACTAACTACGAGCTAACTTAATGCTATTACATCATTTAGGTGACCGAGTCTTTTATAGGAATAATTTTATTCCTAACACGATTTGACCAAAATTTAAAACTTTTATGCGGAAACGCTTTGAACCGTTACTGACTCTTGTCATTCATTTATAAACTGACTAAAATCAGTTACAAAACAAACATTGAGACTATTTTTAGAAGAACTAAACTCCAATACTTTTAAAATGAGTGGTGGCACCCTAAAGTGCACTATGACCCCCTAGTGCACTGTGAACCCTAAAGTGCACTATTTTCTCAAAATGATCCGTAACACTTTTTAACATAAAAGCAACACTTTAAACCTATATTTAAACGCATGTAATCCAAATTTAATTAAAATATACTTTAAACATTGTTTCCCAAAATTCTTGACCCGTTTGACCCAAAACGGGTTAAAATGGAGCTTGTCCCAAACACCCCTTTTTCTGCATGACCGCTTGGTGCACTATTGATCCATTTTCTGGAAAAACAACTTCTATAACATAACATGACACCAAAACTTCTAAAAAATCATTAGAACATCATAAACATCAATTATATACATAAACTTGGTCATAATGACCCGTAGAAATGTGCTTTACAAAGTGACGGGTGGAAACACCCGTTTTGACCCATTTGTATACTACACTTAACCATATCACCTTTAACCATAAAATTAACACTTTAACATTAATCCAAACACCCCTTTAAAAATGGTCATAAACACTTAACCCATGTTATTACATTCCGTTTGGTGGCTCAATTACTTCAACGACCATAACTTATACCTTGACACTTGACAACACACTTATAAACCATTTTAGACTTTCGGGGGTACAACATTGACTTGAGCTCGGTATCTACCTAAGCTCTACTTTCTTACCATCTTCTAACTTCCACATAATCCAACCTTAGACCTTAGTCTAATTTAAGCATCATTGCACAACCTACAAAACATTAAACACTTAAACCATAAGCACAAGGCTTAGTAAGTAAAGCGGATATAATTCAACATCATACATCATTCATACATTACACATCATAACCCTTCCTTCTTTCACAAGATTAATTGTAAATGCATACCTTAAGCCTCTTAAGCATCATCATTCATTCTAAAATCAACTTCCAACCTATTGTATCATTCTTATGCTAGTTATGCTAAACTAGCCTTATTATCTAGTAGCACATAAGCACATACACATCAAGTACTTCATTAACCTTAACATCCACAACACATAACATATAATGCATTGAAATCTATATAACATTAACTTATAACCGGTTTACTTACCTCGATCCCAAGCTAATGAAACCAAGGACATCATCATCTCCATTCTTGTCATTTAGGCCAAATCACTATTATCATAAAAATATAATAAATCAACTATGTCATGGCTACCATAACCATAACCCTTTCTAATCATCACTAATTATCACATAATCATATGATGATTATATGATAATCAATCCCATTAATTTCTTTAACTTAAACCCAAAATAGACATCTTATAATTTCTATAATCTTTAATTAGCTTCAAACACCATTTACCCATTTCCCCTAAATTGGGTACATAAACCCTAACCCTTGAATTCATCAATTAGCTTAAGTTAGAAGATTACTTACTTGAAAGGATGATTAGTAATAACTTATTTCTAGATATGAAGCACTAATCCTTCACCAACTTGATCATTGGAAAACCTTGGTTTTCCCTCCTCTTTCTCTCTAAACCGCCACACACATACACACTCCTGGATAATCATGAAGTGTGTATATCCTGGAGATTTCTAGTTAGGACTTTCTTCATACCAAAGTTATGTAACCACTTGACACTTTTGGTCCTTTAAGTCCTTTTGCTTATAATTTGGCCACAATAACTTTATAATGCATTAAACACTTGTCAAACTTAGTCCTCAAGTCCTTTTCTTATAATTGTGACACATCAGATTTTGTATAACCATTACATAACCTTTAATTCTTATAGTTTGACTATCGGGGTTGACTAACCAATCCCGTAAGTCCTTATAACTTATAAAAGTCATAGTCAACTATTCCAATGGCATTCTTGTAATAAAATACTTAGGCCCAGTTTCAGGGTGTTATAATTCTACTCCCCTTATATTAGATTTCGTCCCCAAAATCTCTCGTTTAAACTAACCTTGACTTGGTCACATCTTACCCCATTCTTAGCACTAAGCATATTTTCATTCAAACATTCAGTTGTGTTAGGTCACCATTTATGTAAACACAAGTATGATATTGAAAGAAATAAGATGAGAATGAGAGATGGTTGATTATGAGACTTTATGAAGAGTGAAAGAACAAGAGTTTCATTAAGGAAATCAAATAACCAACAAATAAAAGAGTTACATAAGCTTAGTATTTATAGGAGGAGGAGTAGGGCAACACTCCCTTCCTCCGTCCTTTCATTTGGACGTGGGCTTTAAGGCCCATGGACTTTACAAACTTAAGCCTTGTAACTTAAACAATGTAGAGTAAATAACTAAGCAACCTATTACAAAATGTAATGACCGAGACTTGACTAAAATACAAAAGTATGATCCCAACAATCTCCCCCTAAGGGTCGGTCATCACGGTTGCTTGACGTCTTCATCTTTGTCGTAGACTTGTGACATGTAGAACTCTAGACGTCTTCAAAATGGTTGAATGATAATGAATATACTTTGCTCTGTGTCTTTGTTCTTTGGTGATGGTGTAGTGATTGTGTCATGAAGTTGTCTGCCATTCATCACTCCTGCGTCTGTGGTGGTTATCCGCCATTCCAACATACTCATACATCTTTGGACTTAGACTTTCACGTACAAGAAGTTCCTTTGCATACACTAAGATCTTTAGTCTTTATACTTTGTAGATTCTTCTTATTGATGTAGAATCTTTCTTTGAACTTTGTGTTGTTAAGATCTTTGGGGGAGTTATCATTTGCTTCAAGATGTATGTATGAGCATGTTGGAATCTACCATTATGGAAGTGAGGTACCTGTGAGTAAACAGTTAGCAATAAATCACCGGTACTTACAGATAAGGAATTAGAGCTCATCAACAGCATATTGTGAAGACTCCTTCTAATCCTTATCCAGGCCGTTCCCATATCAGATACTCCCGAAGGAGCTTACGAGACCTACTAAGTAGCTCAATGACTGGGTGAGTCACTGGGGATCACTCCACGACTGTAGACCGCTATGGAACCACCGCAAACACTAAGCGTAACCCTTGTGGGGTTACCGAAGTGACCTGCTGTCAGGGCTGTTTAATGTTGACCCTGGCAGGATTTCCGTTCAATCATTGAGAAATACATAAGTAATCCTCTCATAAACGTTCTCGGCAGATTGCTATGATCTGCGAAGGACTCGATAATTTACAGCTGATGTCCATTGATGTAGAACACCAGTTGTAGAAATAATAAGTGTTCCTAAGAGATCTTTGATGTATCTCGAGGCTCTAGACTCTATAAGTGCACACCTAGGTTTCCTATGCGGAGACTAGGGAGGGGTCTCCTGCTTCAATATCAACCGCCTCTAAGAGATAGGTCGATAGATTACACTGGTTCCCCGTGAGAATGAAACAAGTTCTTTTAAGAGAACTTGAGTGGTTAAGAAGGTTTAGTGCATTGCGTCACTGGGTCCATGATGACTTAATCTTCAATACCAGTGTTGTCTTTTGCAACAACCAGTAGCATACGTATTGAACCCGGTGTCTGCCCTAAGGTTGAATCATATGGAGGGCTATTTCTTTTCACCCTTTACTTTACTTTTCTTTTTAATTCTTCAACCCCTTCTTTCCCTTTCATTCTTTTCTCCTTTTTTCGTATCATACCTAAGGACTTCTAATTCTAACTATGGGAGATGTCCTTGGGTAGATCCCTCCAGCTCTGGCGGATCATAGGACGGATATTCCTATCTTAATCACCTTATAACTCCGACAGTAGCCAAGAAACCTTTGATTGAAAAATCTCTCAAAGTGTTTGTGATACTCAAATGTTTTGGTTAACACTTTGAGAGTTTTGTGTACACTTTTGAAGGGCTCCCCCTGCACATGTGCTCATGAGTATTTAATAAATTTGCACATGCGGGAGGCGCAAGCATTTTGAATTGATCCACTTTCCGTGAACAAGACCGATTCGAGAAACGCTTACATCACTAGTTAAACTAGCTTGAAGTTATTACCCGGCCTGGTCAAGTCCACAGAAAGTTTCTCGAGACGGTACATTTCTACTAAGACTAATCCTTTTTGAGACACGCTTACGTGGTTAGTTAAAGAGATACATTGTCAGCTTTTAGGTGACAACTAGCTCTAGTAACTAACTTGATGTTATTACCCGTCGAGGATAAGTCTTTTCGATTTTACTAACTTTTGTTGTCTCGTCAATTCCTGGGTGAATCCTGAGTCTAGCTTGCACAAGATACAACTTTCAGCTTTAACTTCATATATTTTAATCACTTTTTCATTTTCTCCCCCTCAAAAATAGCATATGAGATGTTATTTTTGATAAACTTTTGATTAAAATATGCTTTTTGAGTCTTATGGGGAGATTCACCAAGAACTTTTGATTTTGAACAAAGTATTTTGTTTTGACAAGTGCTCCCCCTCAACAAGTGATTAGGTCTTATTGAGGTGAAATACTTGTCCTTTTGAGCAGAATTATGAAAATCATAACACATTTGATTAATTCTACTCAAAAGTAAGAAGCCTTCGCTCCTTATATCAGGATTAAGGCACTGATGCGTACCTCAGGGTCCTTTCTTTACAAGTTCGGGTTGTGCACTGTGATGCGTGCACAAGCCATTATGAAGTATATTATTGACAAATCAAATCAAACTCTTACAACTTTCTACCAATCAGGTCTCTGAAATGTCATCACCGGAAATTTTTATCTTCCTCCAACATAGCTTTCCAATCTCCGAAACTGATCCCTGCGCTTTAATCGGTTCTCAATCCTTGTAATGAATCTGCGAGCATCCCTGGTCTCATCGGTGTTCCATCTTTTGGATTTCCCCAGTGCAATGTCATTGATTCTGCTTTTGATTCCATCTCTGACGAACTTCAAGGTTTCATCACAGAACTTATGTATTTCTTTGTAGCCCATGAAGCAGTTTCGACCGTTGACACTGCGGTAAGTGAACCCAAATGCTGGATGCTTGATCAAGGTGTATTGAGGTAGATGTTGAAGGTCGGGGATGTCGAACATGTTAGGTTTGGTGAGATTCAGCTTCTTCTGATAACTTTCCACTCCCAGTTGAAGATCTTCTATTCTTTCTCTGATTACTATCTGCCTAATGAAGATTAGGAGAGCCTGGATAAGGGCAAGCTGCATTTCTTTGGGCAAGTTGCAAAGCTTTCCTTGAACTTTGAGTAGGTACAAATCTTCAATGTCGTTGAGAAGTAGTCGTGGAAGTAGCCCGGTTTTCTGGTCAACGATGTATACCGTAGAGTGCGTTCCGGTCATATTCAACAATTTTATCGACGAATAATGCTGAGGCTTCTTCTTCGATGGCATTATTGAGATATGGAGCTGCAGGGAGAAAGGCGAGTGATGTAACGTACTTCTTCTCAATCTTGCTGCCAAGTTTCAGAAATTCCAAGTCTGTGTTGAAGAAGAACTTGTACGGGATCTTCGGTTCCTTAGGCTTCCCAATCATCGGTAGTGGTTTGGACCAGTCAGTAATGTAAGGTGCGGTTTTCTTTGTGACCGGATCGACATAAGATTCAGGATTGATCCAGTCAATATTGCTTGACATAGCTCGAGCAATATTTTCCAGATGGTACTCAAGCTCGATGGATTTAGCCGACCTATCTTTCAGAAGATTGAATGCATCATTCTTGATTCTGCGTAGCTCTTTCTTGTTCATCTTTTTCATCTGAAACTTATGCTGAATGAACTGAGCGTATTCCACTGTTCGACCATCTTGAGGTTCTTCTTTGTCTTCTAGTGGCGGTTGTGAACTAATCATCTTATCAAACTAGGAGTACTCGACAGTTTCGTCTTGGTCTAGCCATTTGAGGACGGTTTTTGGTTTCTTTGGTTCTGTGCCTTTTGATGAGGTGTCCGGTTTGTGTTGATGATGCTTTCGTTTCCTTTCTTTCTTCTTCTTAGATGACGGTTCAGGTACTTCATCAGGCTGAGGAATCTTGTCACCACCTGTGTATTCGAAGTGATCATGTGCTTTGGGAGCCGAACCAGATTCCTTTGGTTGTTGTGAAGATGTTGTTGTTGTTGGAGGGTTGACTGGTGCTTGTGGTTGAGATGAAGGTCCTTCGGCTTGTTTTTGTTTCTTTGCCTGAGAGTTAGGATCCTTATCTTCATCATCTCTTGGACGTTTCAGCTTGTCCGCCTCTGTGCTGCAAGTCTCTTTGGTCATTTTGGTTTTCAAAGCTTCCAGGATTGTAGCCTCTTCAGGTGATAAGGTGAACTTGCTTGCCAGTTTGTCCAAGAGTTGGGCTTCTAATTCGTCCATAGATAACCCTGGTAGTGGAACAGTTGATTTGCCAGCTCGAAGAGTAAATGTGGTTGATCGGATTACTTTCTTGACGGCTTGCTCTGCGAACTTGGTGAGTTCATCTCTCATTGGTGCCAGTAGATCTTTCAACTCAGCAACTAAATGTTGTTCCATGTACTGATGTGCCTGAGCTGCTAATGTGGCTTCTAAGTTCTCTTGTACGTCTTTAGCTAAGAAAGTATCAACTTTTTCTTGCAGCTCTTGGACGTTCGAATTCAGCTTCGTCAATTCAGCAACGTGGGTTACTAGTGTTGCAACCTGATCTTCCAGTCTGCTTTTCTTCTTTTCATGTACTCTTCTGAATGCTGACTTTAACACCTTTGATGCAGCAGAGGCTTTGGTGCTTGGTTTCTTGATTGATTTGTCGTGGGTTGATTCGGATGCAGGAGGTGATGACTGTGAAGATTCAAGGTTGGTGGTAATGTCTTTGTCATCTCCTCTTTGTGGTTTGGGTTGATCAACTTTTGTAGCTTTAGCTGCTTCCTCTTTCAATCTTTGTTATTCAGCCAGTCTTTCAGCCTCGGCTTTAAGCCTTAATTCTTCTGCAAGTCTGGCTTCTTCTTTCAACTTTTCTTCTGCCAGCTTGGCTTCCTCTTCAGCCTTCCTACTTTATTCCATACGGATAGTTTCTTCCAGTTTGGCTTGTGCAAGCTGCTCAAGCCTAGCCTCTTCAGCTTCTTGCTTTTTCCTTAATTCCTCTTCTTGAGCCCTCTCTCTGAGCTCCATTTCTTCCACAGTCATCAACCGTGGAGCATCAGTATCCATGGGATCTTCCTCTTCCTCTTCTCCCTATGCTAAAGCATTAGTCATTTCAATGTCTGTGGGAGATACCGAAGGGTTGTCATAGGCGACTAAGTCAGTGTTGATCCCTGTTGCAGAATCAGGAATGCTGCTCGATCCGCCAGCTTCGGTAGTTTGAGAGAACACTGGAGGTGGAGGTAGATCATCATAGAATGTATCAATTTTGCTGTGGAGGAGACCCAGCTTGAGAGCTCTTTCATTTTCTTCTTTAACTGAAAGGCCTATGTTAGAATGAGTAGACTCTTGTTCAGCTGTCATTGGTTCCTTCATCTTCTCTCTCCTAATCCTTTCTTCTTCCAAAATTGTCTGTGCTTCAGTGAACGGTCTTTGATTGAGATATGATGGGTATTCGGCATTATCAGCAAACTCATCAATATTTTTCTCCCAATCTTCGAAAGTCGAGTCTTTATCATCAATGTCTTCAAGATTGACATTCTCAGTGATATTGGCAAAGGCTTCCCTATAAACTGGACCTTCGTCGGACTCGGTTTCAGAGTTAGACGGTTTTGGAGACAATTGTGGTGAGGGAAACCACCCAGGTTCAGGAATGGATGCGGGCTTCTTGACAGGAGTCCTTCTCTTGAGAGTACCCTTCTTCTTACGTTTAGACTGGGTAGAACTGTCGGAGCTCCCAGTCTTGGTACCAGTCTTCCCCTTAAACGGTTGAACTTCATCTAAGAAACCAACCTTTTCTTCTTCAAGAGCTTGAAGGTAGTACTTGTAATTCGGGCAAAGCTTCACCTTGTCATTCAAGAGACAGTCGGGAAATTTCTTTCCTTGCTTGCGTGTGCTGGTGTCGAGTCTCTTGATGATCTTGAGAGTATCTTCATGTCTGAAAGTATTCTTATCTTTGTCATCAAGTCTCTGTGGGATATCATCATACTCACGAAGGAAGCTTTCGATGAGCAATTTTGTGAAACGAACAAATGGAATGTTGGTGGTCTTGTGTTGAATGTGCCACACAAGGTCTTCCCAAATGATGCTGGCATAATCAACTTTCTTTACATTTGCCACTGCCCAGAAGAGTTTGAGGTGTTGGAGCTTGGGGTGTTCATGGCCAGTATCTCTGCCAGATAAGGACTTGGCAAGCAGAATGTATAGGGTTCTCCATGGTTGTGGAAGAAATCTAATGTTGACCCTAGAATGTCTTGTCATAACTTCTTCTGATTCGTCATAGCAAATATCCCGTAACCACTCAATCAGCTCTTCCTCGGTAGGTACTTGGTCACATTCTTCATCTGGGCCAAGTTCGGGTAACCCAAGAACATTCCTAAGTAAATCAATGTCCACAGTGACCTGTTTGTCATGAAGCATGCAAGTGAAGGAAGCTTCCCCAAGGTCAAGCTGAAGTGTATGCCAAAACTAGTGGATGTAGAAGCAGGAGACTGAAGCTGACTTGGTGAATAACAACTTGTTGGGGTGATATAGAAGAGCATCCACTGCAACAATACATGAGGATTCGTTGCAAGTGATTTTGTTGAAGTTGATTCGTAGGTTGTTCTTGCCTATCTTCCTGGTGTGATTTTCGGGAAAGGTTTCTTCCCATGAGAGTTTAGGTTCAGGTTCTGGTCCATAAGGAATGTCGTTGTGTTCTGCCATCTGAATTGATAATAAACAAAAACAAACATGGCAATTGTTTACTTTGTTAGCAAAGACATTCAATGACATTTTGGTACACACATTATTGATTGATCAGTGGTGGTTTGTGTGTGAAAAACTTTTGTTATATGATAAACTTGAGTTATTATCACATGGTAGAATCTTCTAACATTTAAGTTACAACATAAGTTTATCATAAAAAGAGGTTACACTTTGGAAATTTTACAACACTTAGAAAATTTCATGAATTTGACAAGTTTACGCGTAAGTGAAAAAGTCTACGCATAACATGACTTAAGCGTAAGAAGTGAAATTAGGCGTAAGAGCAAAAGCTACGCGTAAACTTATATGTTACGCGTAAGGTAAATCTTATGCGTAGGCTCAATCTTACGCGTAAGAATAACTCTTAGGCGTAGGATATGAGCTTATGCAAAGGATTAACCTTAAGCGTAAGATATAACTTATGCGTAGGTTTTGACTTATGCGTAAGTTCAAGACTTAAGCGTAAGAACAAAACTTATGCGTAAGAATTATCATTTAAGCGTAAACATTGTCTTATCCAAGACAATGTTTGTCCACGTGTCGAATCTTACGCGTAAGATTCAATCTTACGCGTAGGATGAACAACTTGCGCATAAAAATGCCATTTTCCAGAAAATTACCTTTAGTAATTAAAGTTGTTTGATTCCTGAAAGTGTAAAAATCACAACCACTGATCAATAATCATACCAACACACTTAACCTCACATCATTATGCGTAAATGAGACACAATTTTGAGTTACGCGTAAACATGCATGAACACATAATCAAAATCCCAATCAAACATGAATCTGGGTAAGAATGGGCATAGGGCAAGTGTTCCTAACATCCTAAGGAATGTTTGGTCCAAATTATAACAACAATTGACCATAAAATCAAGAGATCATGACTGCTAGTGCAACGAGCCCTAAATCTATGATTAATGACCAATACAATGTAATTGAAGCAATTAAACTATATGATTGAGTTCCAAGGCATGTATAAACACAATCCCCATCAACAATTAACATCACAACACACAAAATCAAGAACCCCTAAACTTACGTATGAACCCTAAATACAAATCAATCGATTTGGTGTTTCTGGATACAATTAGAGGTTAGAATCATGTTTAACATCATCCAAGGATCAAAACCCACTAACAAATTTAATCCTATCATAACACTTTTCTGGGTTCAATCTTAACGCAAAACCCTAAGATTATGATAAAATTGAAAACCCTTGCTTGAAATCATGATCAAAACATGTTTACACTTACAGATTTGAAGATTGATGATCAGATTATTCAAATGATTGTGGATCGTTGATGTTGGTGGTTGTGAAAAGTAAATGTGTTTGCAGGTAAAGTTAATGTGGTGGTCAGAGTATATTTTGACCAAAGTAAAAATGAGTATGGTATTTTGACAAAAATGGTCCCTTAACCTCATCTTTCATACACACTTAATGCCTAAACATGTTATCTCATTTAACTTTCGTTAATAACACCAAGACATGATAAGAGCACCTTGTGGTACTCCCCCTCAATCTTAGACCGTAGTAAAAAAAATACTGAAAATTAATTATATTGGTCAAGGAGAGTAACCCGAAACACTTTTTGAAGCATCACTTTTGATAAAAATAGAAATATTTTTGGTAAAATGCAAGTATAAAAGTTAATATAATTTTGAGAAATTAGAAAAATTACTTTTCCTCCCCCTCAACACTTGTTTTAAATAATTGAAGACATTTTATAAAATAGTGTTGAAAGAGGTGGTTTATACTTGCATTTTTTTTAAGAATATTTACAAAGATATTTTTGATGTTTGACGATCAATAGTGTTTTAAAAACTTTTCCAGATCCTCTGGAGTCAAACATCGCATACCAATTTGATGGACTAGACTAGCAAACCTTGATGGTGCTAAGGATTTGGTAAGTAAGTCCGCCAATTGGTACTCAGTCCAAACAAGATAAAGTTCAACGGTACCCTTTTCCACATGCTCTTTGATGAAGTGATATCGGAGATCGATGTGTTTAGATTTGCAATGAGATAGCAATTGCACTTTTGGAGTCACAGTAGATAGGAATCTTGTTGAATAGGTAGCCATAATCCTTAAGTTGTGATCTCATCCAGATGACTTGAGCACAACAAGCAGACATGGCTACATATTCAGATTCTGTTGACGACAGTGATGTGCAGTCCTGCTTCTTTGATTGCCAATGACACAAGTTTGTCTCCGAGAAACTGTAATCCACCAGATGTACTTTTGCGTGTGTCTAAACAGCCTGCATGGTCAGCATATGAAAAAGCAATTAGTTCAAAACCAGAATCCTTCGGATACCAGATTCCCATGTTAATGGTTCCCTTTATGTATCGAAGGATTCTTTTGACCTCACTGAGGTGTTTTTCAGTTGGTTTGGACTGATAGTGAGAGCACATGTAGACAGCAAATACTATATCAGGTCTACTAGCTGTGAGATACATGAGTGACCCAATCATACTTTGGTATTTTGTAGGGTCAACAAGAGTCCCATGTAAATCAGCATCTAGTTTTGTGGTATAGCCCATTGGTGTATTATAAGTATCACTGGTCATCATTCCATGTTTCTTTAAAATTTCAAGAGCATATTTGGACTGATTTATAAAAATTCCACGGGGTGATTGATGAACTTGTCGTCCTAGAAAGAACGAAAGTTCACCCATCATGGACATTTCAAAATTATCTTTCATTAATTTTGCAAAATCATTAGAGTAACTTCTTTTTGTTGAGGCAAAAATGATGTCATCGACATATATTTGAACAACAAGTAAGTCCTCCCCGTAGGTTTTTGTAAATAGTGTTGGATCCACCGATCCTTTAGAAAATTTATTGGCCAGCAAGAAAGTGGACAGTTTGTCATACCACGCCCGTGGGGCTTGCTTAAGTTCGTAGAGTGCCTTTTTGAGTCGGTAAATGTGGTTAGGACGCTCAGGATCAACGAAACCGTCAGGTTGGCTCACATACACTTCTTCACGGAGTTCTCCATTAAGAAATGCGGTTTTCACATCCATTTGGTAAACAATCATGTTCCTGTGTGCAGCATAGGCCAAAAAGATCCGAACAGCTTCATGTCTAGCCACTGGAGCAAAGGATTCAGCAAAATCAAGTCCTTCCAGTTGAGAGTATCCTTTCGCTACCAGGCGTGATTTGTTACGTATGAAATTTCCTTCAGCATCTAGCTTATTCTTCCAAATCCATTTTAACCCGATGACAAAGACTCCGTCAGGTCTTTCAACTAATTCCCAGACTTCTAATCTTATGAATTGCTGAAATTCCTCTTGCATAGATTCAATCCAGTTGTCATAAGTCATTGCTTCTTTAATGTTCTTAGGTTCTTCGTGACAAACTGTGAGTGCATAGATACAAGTTTCTCCATCCGTGTGAAGTCGTTGTCTCGTCATAACAGGTGCATCTGGATGGCCAATAATATGAACTAGTGGATGGTCTTGAGTCCATTTGTGTTTTGAAGGGTGTAGTTGATAAGTATCTCGCATGTGAGCAAGATCCAAATTGCGTGTTGACGACTCAGCTATATCAGGAAAGGTAGGAGCCGGTGCAAACGGGTTAAAGAACGCATCAGGATCATGCTCTGCGGGTTGTGGAACTGATGGTGGTGTAGGATCTTCAGCTGATTGGTGGGAGTTAGAAACAGTTTGTTCTGCTGTAGATGGTGACGCAATTGGAGGACCGTCTCTCTCAACACTTGTAGTAGTTTGTTGAGGTGAGTCTGGTACTGGAATGTTTTCAGGTTGAGCAGCGGAATTAGGTGAGACCACAGTAGAACGGTATTCAATTGTATCATCAAATAGTGGAGCAAACAAGGTTTCTAATTCTTTGCGGTTGAGTGGCAATGGTTCAGCCGAAGATTCCGGAGAGTTAAGACGGTTGAATTCGGGTCCTAAGCTGGGTTGCTCAGAAGCCATTTGTGTGAGTTCATCAAAATTAGCGTGAATGGTTTCTTGAATTTCCCTTGTTCGACGATTCCATATCCGAAAACCTTTAGAATTTTCACAGTATCCAACGAACACTCCTATGTCAGCCTTTGCTTTAAGTTTACCTAAATAATCACGATCATTTTTCGGATAACAAAGTGCTCCAAATACATGAAAGTAATCGATATTCGGTTTTCTTTTGAGAACAATTTGATACGGTGTCTCGCGATGGCGTTTTGTTATCATGGAACGGTTTTGGGTATAACATGCGGTTGAAACAGCTTCCGCCCATAAGTAATCTGGTAATTGAGCATTAATCAACATAGTTCTAGCAGCTTCCACTAACGTCCTGTTGCGTCTTTCAACAACTCCATTCTGTTCTGGGCTTCTAGGAATAGATGTTTGATGTTCAATTCCCACTTTCTCAAAATATGACCGAAGTGTCTGATTCTTAAATTCAGTTCCATTGTCAGTTCTGACTATTCGTACCGTATTGCATAGCTGAACTTGAATTTTAGTGAGAAAGGTGATAATCATTGAAGGAGCCTGATCTTTACTTCGTAAGAAATAAACCCAAGTCCATCTGGAGAAGTCATCCACAATTACAAGTATGTAGCGTTTACCGTTGATACTTTGAACACGCATCGGTCCACACAAATCCATATGAAGCAGTTGTAAAACATGATTCGTACTTTGCTCAGGTTTTGAAGGAAAATGAGCCCGGGTACTTTTCCTTGTTCACAGGCTGGACATAAGTGATCTTTGGTAAAACGGAATCTTGGAAATCCATCAACAAGTTTGTGACGAGCAAGGTCAGTCATTGTTTTGAAATTTAAGTGCGAAAGACGTTTGTGCCATAACCAAGATTTACTCGATTCTGCTTTGGAGAGAAGACATATCGGAGATGTAGCAATCATATCTGACATTGATATTGTATAAAGGTTAGAACCACGTGAGCCAGACATTAGATCGTTTCCTTGTAAGTCACGAACGAAACAGGTTTTCTCACGAAATGCAACTTCTAGATCTCCATCACAAAATTGACCTACTGAGAAAAGGTTGTGTCCAAGGCCTTCCAGATAATAAACACGACTGATTTCAATGTTCCCACTGATATAGTCATCATATCCCATGATTAAAGCGTAATGATCATTCCCGAATCTGACAGTACCAATGAACTTTGAGACAAAGTTGTGTAACAGTTTGAGATTGCCTGTCATATGCCGGGTGCATCCGCTATCAACAATCCAGAGAACAATCTGTACCACCTGCATCACAAGAAGAAGACACAGATGGAACAGAAGTAAGGGTGGAACCCAAAGAATGTGCGGGTTCCTGTTGGTTAGAAGCACATGTATTCAACAATTTAGGAATCCATTTAAAGTCTGGTTTGTGTTGTAACCAACGTTGCCAATTCCAACTAGTTCTTGCTTTCTTAATGTTAAATGCACTAGTAGTTGGCTCCGTCCTAGATTTGTTCTCGGCACCTATGGGGGTAACTTCAACATAATTAGAAACCGTAGAAGGCGGCTTTCCTAAGTTAGACTTAGAGGCAGTAGTGGGCCTAGAAGGAATGCGTGTCCTACGTTTCTTATGACGATTATGAAGAGAATTAGCTATACAGTTTGTATGATCACCAGATGATACGCTTTTACGACAAAACACACAAGATGCATTAATATTCAAAACATTCAAAGGTTCATCATTTGTTACATTTAGATTTTGATTACAATTTGCCAGATTAGAATCTAAATCTGATGCAACATGAGTTTTATTCAAGTTCCTAAGTTGGTCTTCTACTCCTTGAGCTTCTAGTGATCCTCTTTTACGTTGCCAGAGCCTATTCTTCTTTTTACTTCTTCGCTTGGGTCTGCTAACGCTATTAGTGGAGACTAGTCCTGTAGAAGTGGAGTTACCAACATTAGTATTTTGAACAATATTCCCTTTAGAAGTTTCGTCTAATTGATACATTCCTGGTGCTATCACCGTGGTGTCAACCATCTTTCCTTTTTGAAGTAGCTTAATTTTCTCTTTCAAATCGATGATGATGTGATTTTTATCCTGAATTTCAGACTCAAGTTTTACATTGCAGTAATTAATGTCATCGCGGTTTTGTTGCCATTCGACATTTTCAATTTTTAACTCCGCAATTTCGTTCTCATATTTGAGACAGAGACTTTTTAAAGACTCATTGTTTTTGCAAAGCTGACAAGAGTTTGAAACATTTTGACTTTGAAGTTTCAATTCCATTTCAAGACTTTGAGCTTGACACCATTCAAGCCTTTGTTTGAGTTGACAAATTTCTTTTGAAAATTGTTTTGTCACATCATCATTCTTAATTCTCAGCTTTTCATTCTCATGATTCAGTGTCTCAATTTCCACATTCCACGAGTTATTATCAACACAAAGCTCATCCACAAGCATATATGTACTAGATTTATAGAGATCATTTATGATAACAGAATAAATATCAGCATTGAGAATTTGTTCCAAGAGTCGATCAGCATCATTTTTTAAAACTCTATTTCTTTGCTTTTGAACCAAAATCTCATTTTCAGTAGAGTTGAAAACGTTTATCATATTTTTCACCTCGTTTTGAAGTTCCTGATCCCAACGTGTAGCACAGAGACGGAGGTGTTTGACAATTGGCAACATTTGTTTTTGAAAAATATCTCTTTTTTCACGCTCGTAAGCGGATTGAAAAGTTTCAATTTTTATTTCAAAATTACGTGCAATTGTTTCCTCCAAAATTTCGATGTCTTCCATAAAAGTTTTGAAATAATTTAAGACACGACAAGTTTTTGGTAATGGTGTAATTTCACCGGATGATGGTAAAGGACCATTTATTTGTGCTACAGTTTGGACAGGGGCCGCATTAGAGGATGAAACATATGACTCTTCGACAAACCATGATTTATCAGGTATTTCCTTTTGAGTAACAAAAGATTTAGTAAGAGGTGGAGCTTTTGAATAGTCATATGGTGTCCAATATTGAACATAACTCATTTTTGATCGACTCTCGTCTTCAAGTTCTTCTTCTTCCTCAGTATCAAAAACAACAGCACGCACAATCGTATTGTCAAGCAAATGGTCCATACTGTAAATTTTAGGAATTTCTTTGAATGCCGTGTGAAGAAACATTGAATTGTAATCGCCAAGAGCAAATCCTTTATCGGGTCTCGGTTTTAAAGTAAATTTATGAATTGTTGTGACAGAGTTCCCGTGTTTGTAAACAATATTACGAAATTCTTTGAGTTGTTTTTCAAGATCAACAATATCACCGAGTAAATCATTTATATACTTCCTTTTTCGTATTTTATGTTCACAAAACTCCTTTTTTCAATTGGACAATTTTGTTTCTGTTTTTGAAAGTTCTCTTTGAAGACGTTCAACTTGCATTTTCAGTTCACATTTTTCACTTTCAAGTTTAGAAATCAACTTTCCGTTTGACTGAATTAGATCTTGCATTTTGTGCTGAAGATCTTGCTCTTTGTTGTAAGATTCTTGAAAAGCTTTTTCAAAACTTTTTGTATGTTTAATCTTTTCTTGTTGATTTGAAAGTTGTATTTTATAACACTCAATATCTCTTGCAAGTGCCGCATTTGTTTCTTTTAAAACTTTGTTTTTCTCGTTGCATTTTGCGATTAGCAATTGTTGAGCATTCAGTTGTTTAGATAACATTATGAGGTCAGGGTCTGGATCAAATGATGGTTCATGTTGTTCGAAATGATCATGTTTATCATTCTCAATGGGATCATCAAATGAAACAACTGTGTCATCATCAAATATGACAACTGTGCTTATTTGTTCATCTGTTTAAGAAGATGAAGATGATTTAGATGGAACAACTTGCGCCATATCTGATTCAGAAGCAGAAGGTGAGGCTATTTCATGTATTAGGCATGCTTTTTGGTCATGTACCTGAGACAAGCCATCAGTGTCACACACTGGACCTGAATCATTAAACTGAAGTTCCTGCATGTTGGCCATAAGCATCACAGCTGCATTGGCTTCCAGATCTTCCATGTCATCATCATTGTTCACATTTGCCATGAAGTTGTTATCCTGTTCAGGGAAATGTCCATCTTTTTCATCTTGAAGAGCCATGAGTAATGCCTGCTTGTGAAACTTACTACCCCGGGTTCTCGGTTTGGGACATGCTGTCGCTATATGACCTTGTTCATTACAATTGTAGCACCACACTGCATTCCCTGAGTTGGAGTTCCTTGTTGCAACTGGTTCAGACCTTTGCTGAGAAGACCCTGAGTTGTTCCTGAACCCTCCATTGTTACTAAACCTCTGACCATTCCCAAAATTTCCTGAACCAGATCGACCATAGCTACGATTCTGAATTTCCACTCTTCCATCATTGACAACAGCTTGATTCCTTGTATTAGAAGATGAACGTTGACGGTTGTTTGTTTTGTTGGAGAATTTGCTGAAAGCACGAGCAATAAGAGCAAGTCCCTGATTCAATGTATTAAAGTCATCATCGTCATAGTCATTGGAATTTGAGTAATACACTGCATCATTGTTGTTTAATGGAACAAGTTGATTAGAAGCATTCTGTGGAGATGAATCATAAGGGACCATTTGGTTCGAGGTAGAAGATTGTGGATAACTGAAGTAGTTTTGCTCTTGAACATATGCATGATTTGACATTGGTGGTGGAGCATAGGGAGATTGAGCTACGAGTGCCAAAGAATTTAGTGTTGGTGTTGGTGTGTATCCTCCTCGTAGAGCTCTATCTTTTTCCACTTCAGGTTCATGGTGTTTCAGAAAATCATACAACAAACCATATGGTGCATCATGAAGATTTTTGGTTTGACATACAAATGTCACATATTTATGCCAATCTGGACCAAGACTACCGACGAATTTGGAGTTCACTGCTATCCTTGGTACTGTGATTTTGTGACTTTCCAGATCATTGACCACATTTGTGAAACGATGATAGTAGGATTCAAGTGACTCTCCTGGTTCAATTGTGATGTCTGTGTATTCCATGTAGAGTTTGGATTCCATATCATCTTTGTTCAATTGAGTGCCTTCCATAAGGACATGAACATGTTCCCACATAGCTTTGGCTGTTTTCTGAGCATCGACACTGCGATAAATTGGATTAGGAATACCTTGAAGTATATAAGCCATTGCATACTCATCAGCTTCATGATGTAATTTCTGTTCTTCAGTGAGTGCAGTTTCTGGAAGGGGTCTATCACCAGGAGGACGTGGAGGATCAGCAGTTGGATCACCAATTTCAAATCTTGTTGGCAACTCAAATGGTCCTTCAAGTATCACTTGTTTCAAGAATTTCCCATGAGGTTTCTTTAGTTCAAGAAATCGTAAGAATCGACTTGACCATTGAACATAGTTCCCAGGTGTTAGCATTGGAGGTGTTTCAAGTGATCCTGCCTCATGTCGGGATTGTTGAGTTCTAATAACTTCACACATTCTATCAAACCAGTGAGGTTGTTTGGAGGAAAACTGAGTGTTCTGTTGTGACATCTGATATGATTGTTGTTGAGGAATGATTTGATGTTGTTGCATCATGAGATATTGTGGTTGTGGATTAAACGGTTGTTGATGAAATTGTGACTGAGAAGGTTGTTGATATGATTGTGGTTGATTGTATTGTTGTTGCTGATACTGCTGATGTTGTTGTTGAGTATTTGAGAAGTAGTAATGTGGTGGTTGAGACATCTTTGAACACTTGTGTAGAAATGGATCTTTGTAGAAGATTGAAATGCACGTTCCTTTGATTAAGTCCAAAAATCCCTGGGGTAAGACGAAATCTTACGCGTAACAATGAAACTTATGCGTAGACTTGAAAGTTACGCGTAAAGTATGATCTTATGCGTAAACTTGTGAGTTATGCGTAAGATATAACCTTATGCGTAAGTTTTAAGATTATGCGTAGGATTCTTATGCGTAAGGTCCAAAGACCAAACAAATCTTTCAAACTTATCCAAGCTTGAAAGATATCCGAAGTCGAAGTATTCCAATAACTTATCCAAGCTAGGGAAGTACTGAGTCACCGTAACACGAGGAGAAGACTTTTAATGAAAGTTAAGCGTAGATTCTGGCAACTTACGCGTAAGATTAACTCTTAAGCGTAGGATTAATCTTATGCGTAGAAAAGGCACCTTATGCGTAGGAAGTAACTTCAGCGTAGGATCTTACTCGTAGGAATCAGACTTATGCGTAGGATTAAGGCGTAGACTTCCAAGTTACTCGTAAGAACAGGGTTTTGACCTTAGTTACTCGTAAGAAAAGGGTTTTAGCCAAAAGTTACTCGTAGAAAGGACAAAAAGTACTGTTGACAGCTTTAGAATCGTACTATTCACGTATGTTACGCGTAAAGAGGTCAGAAACTTGAAAAATCTCAAATTTTTGAAGAAAAATGCTTAGAAATAAGGTACTTTTGATCAAATAACTTCACCAATAATTAGAAAACACTAACTATTGAAGATTTTGCTACCAAAAACTAGTTTTCCAATATCAAAGAAGCTATAAAACCTTAAAAATCACAACTTTATGCAAAAAACTAAGCTTCAAATCACTATATCAACCTTGAAACTTGTCCAAGCTTCAAGATTTGAGTGAAAGAAACAAAGAAAAATGCAAAAAGAAGCACAAGAACACCTATAACCCCACGTTAATCCAAAGAAACACACTTCAAACTATATTAGGCGAATGATACCACTTGTTAGGTCACCATTTATGTAAACACAAGTATGATATTGAAAGAAATAAGATGAGAATGAGAGATGGTTGATTATGAGACTTTATGAAGAGTGAAAGAACAAGAGTTTCATTAAGGAAATCAAATAACCAACAAAGAAAAGAGTTACATAAGCTTAGTATTTATAGGAGGAGGAGTAGGGCAACACTCCCTTCCGCCCTCCTTTCATTTGGATGTGGGCTTTAAGGCCCATGGACTTTACAAACTTAAGCCTTGTAACTTAAACAATGTAGAATAAATAACTAAGCAACCTATTACAAAATGTAATGACCGAGACTTGACTAAAATACAAAAGTATGATCCCAACAAGTTGCAAAGATCTAAGTGATCTTGCAACACTAAGTCACATTCCAAAATCCTTAATCCGCTGTACTTCTCGTTTAGTTTTCTATAACCATATGGCTCTTATAATGGTTATTATCTCATTCAAGACTCATTTACTATGACCAACATATCGTTTAACCAACTTTATTACTATTTGATGAGACGAAAAGTGTTATGCTTTTAAGGTGTCATTTAAGCCTTAAATTGTGATTATATGATCAAATATTGCCTTAAATCGTTCCTTTTGTCATTTTAGGTACTTTTGAGAGGAATAATGGAAAAGGAAGTATTTTGGACGTTTTTGGAGCATATAAGTGAAGAAAATGACTAAGTCAAGAATTCAAGCTAAACAGTACCTGACGGTGTCACACACTACCAGGTGATGGCGTCACTTGTTGATGAAGAGGTGGATAATTATTTTACACTTGACGGGCCAGAAAGGAATTTTGGAGTTTAAACGTGACGACGTCACGTTATATTTAACCAAGGACGTCACGTGTTATCACAAAGAGAGACGGCCCAGAACCTTATTCAACCTGACGGTCTCAAGTGTGGAGCTAGGCCATCAATGAACTCTAAATATGGCGAGGTGATGGCGTCACATCCCAAAGGTGACGCCGTCAAGTTGTAAAATCTATATATACTTTCTAATTTCCATTCACTATGTATGGAACTTTGGAGAGAAAGTTAGAGTACGAACCCTGATGAGTGTGTAAATACTCATCATTTTTACCAATTCTGAACTGCCAAAACATCCAAAAACACTCAATAATGAATCAAAATAGTGAAAATATCCCAGGAAAGTGTTTTACATGTTTCAAATGCAAAAATACCAAAAACAGATGAAAAACACATAAAGTTTGCATAATTGGCAGTTTCAGTCCCCCAACTTTCAAAAATTGTCAAATCTGGTCCCTGGTCATTCTAAAAACTTGAAAAAGTCACCAAAGGTCCTTATAAATCAAAAAGTTACATGAATAGTCCTTTGGTGAAAAGTTTCACAAAAAGTCAAGTTTAGTCCCTGGAGTTTGAAAATTGTCACAAATGGTCCCTGGGATATGAAAGTCTTTGAGAAAACAAATTTTGATCCTTGTGTTACTCATATTTGGCAAGAATAGTCCTTGGATGGGAATTTTGGATGAGTTACAGGT
Organism: Artemisia argyi; assembly: GCA_030686995.1. Classification (NCBI taxonomy): domain Eukaryota; kingdom Viridiplantae; phylum Streptophyta; class Magnoliopsida; order Asterales; family Asteraceae; genus Artemisia; species Artemisia argyi. The sequence continues at coordinate 101,313,411 of CM060702.1, forward strand.
TTGGTCCCTGGAATTTGAAAGTTTTGCAGAAATAGTCCCTGGATGTAAGAAATGGAAATTTATCACTAACGACCCTTGGACTATTCACATTTGGCACTTTTCACCCCTTTAATATATTTGAAAAGTTGCTAAGTTGAACCCTTTAAAAAATCAGAATTTGCAAAACTAGTCCTTGAAATATCTACACTTAACCAAATCCGGATAGAAATTAAACACCCAAAATCCAATCCACCAAAAAAATAACAAGCCCACCTAAGCCCAATGCCATCTCAGCCCACACCCACTTTTGACCCGAGTCCAGTTGACTTCGGTCAACTCCCAGTCAAAACGATACCCTCTCCCATTTCCCTCTCAGACCTTCCCCCACAAACACCACCACTTGCTCACCTCTCTTCTCCTCCAATCACAAGCAATGACCCCCCACAATTAATGCCACCACCCCCCCTACACCTACCCTTTTACACCACAATTAATGCCCCCTCCTCCTTTGCGTGTATCAGACCAAGCTGCAAAAGCAGATTTTCCCGCCAAAATACGTGTAAGCCTAAGAGTGGACCAAAAGATGAAAAGAGAGGTGGGAAATGATTGAAGTGCATCTGGGAACCCTAATTGGGAGCTATAAATAGAAGAGGAGGCACAAGGATGAAGCAGTAGTTAATTTTAGTTTTATTTTATGTCGTGTAATTGTAATTTTAAATTCTAGGATACACCCAAGCTCTTAAGCAGTGGTAATCCTCTTTTTATTGTATTGTAAACTTAAATTCAGTTATAAATTTCAAGCTTCTTTAATTATTCCATCGTATGCAATTTTAATCAAATGTTCAATATCTCACATTGTTCAATAAGTTGTTTTGGCATTATGAACTGGACTCTTAGGCTCATATAAGTTCCATTAAGCTCATGGAAGCTATTAGAGATCCTAAAATCCAGAGTTAGTAGAAGATAATCAAGAAACAAAAATAGTCAATGAAAGTCAACTGTTGCATGTTTGATGTTTGTTTCAGGTATTGAAGATCATTGGGGAGCTGGATTGAGTTTGATATTGCCTATCTAAAGATAGGCAACTGTGGAGAAACCCCTTGTTCAGCTAGGGGTTGGATGTAAGATTTGTTTCATTTTAAAGTTTCCACTAAATTCATAGTTACTAGTTAGATTATAGATTGCTTGTTTGTATCTGTTTTAATTTGTTCTTGTGTATTCAATTGGTGGAATTTAGTCATAATCTAGCATAATTTAGTTAAGTTGTTTGTTAAAATTAGTTGTAGTTTAAAATCTTGATTTCAAAGTGAAATTAGCATAGTTGTCATTTATATGACTCATACTGATATGGCTGATGTTTTGTGCTTCTATGGTCTCATAAAATAGTGTTGTAAGCTTTTAAATCAGTATCGGGATCTAAATCATCAACTTGTAGTGAAAATCACAAAAATCAGTTTGTAAAGGGGTGTTTGGATTAGTATAGTATGCTGTGTTATTTGTGTTGGTTTGTTGTTGTTTTAGCATGAGCATGTCATATTAGTACTAATTAGAATATTTCAAGCCTCAAACTCAGGTCTCAAACACCCAAAGTCAACAATCCACTCCAATCACCTTGACAGTTAACTGTCAAGGTTTTAGGGTCTCACAACTCACCATTCCAAAGCATAACTAGTTAGTCTAGCTTAATCTAGCTTCTAAATAGCTTAGTGTCACTTATTTAATCAGTAGGGACTATTAGAATCTCACAAAAGTCAAAATATTGAGTTTTATCAAAAAAGTCAAAGTACTTGTCTCAGGTTTTTACCAAACTTGGGAGAATTGTTTAGAATTTAGGATTAGGTTTTAGGCCATGAAATTTTGAGGATAAGTAGTCTCCCACCCCAGTGTTACAGTCCCATAATCACCATATTTTTAGGATTTATCTGGTGGGCCCCACAATCCTCCAAAGAGGACTGCAGGGCAAATAGCTGCCCTGTGCAGCAGATCATCCACCCAACACCACCACTTTGGTGGTGTTTTGTGACCAACCCAGTGGTCCCCACACCTAGTATTTAGGTTCCCCCAACCCCCCTCCTGGTAAGCTTTCACCATTGACCATTAGTTTGACCTAGATCTTAGTGGAACCCACCTGGAATTTTCTTCCAAATCTGTCCCATAACTGAGTAAAACTTAGGTTAGCTCAAGTGCTTAAATTGGTCTTAAACAGCTTATTAGTGATCTAGTGTTTGTGTTTATTGCTTATTTGTGTTTGTTTAACTTGCTGAGACCCTTGTTTACCATTGTGGACCCCACCTTAGGCCATTTGACCAAAATTGACCACACAGTCAACATAAGTCAACTGTGTAGCCAAAGGGGTGCTTATAGCTTATTTATAAGCTATTTTAAAAAAGTGTTTTCATTAAAGTTTGTCATTTTAAGGTGTTAAGTAGTTCTGTAAAAGAAAAATCCAAAAAAATTAGTTTTAAAATAAGTGATAGTTTCTATTTAATTCAAGTTAAGTTTAATTTTCATTTTTAGATTTTAATTAAGTAACTAGTGTTTTTATATTTTTATTAAATACCTCATATATTAAAGTAGTTATAATAAATTTTTCAGATTTTTATTTTGTCATTTAGTGCTAATTATATTTAATTTTAATTTTCTTTATTATAAATTAATATCAAATATTAAATAGCTTAATTAGTTTTTATAAGGTTAAATCTAGTTTTTATAATTTTTCTAGTTCTAATATAGTATAATAAGTTTTTAGAAAATAAATTTTAAGATTCTACTGTTTATTTTCTATTTTTCTTATTTTATTTGTTTAAAATAGACTTAAGTTAATTAATTAGTAGATTAATCTTAAAATATAATTTTTAGAGTTTTTATAATTTTTTAGGATTCCTGTAATGGTTAAGTAATTTCATAAATTTTCTTGTAATTTTCCAAGTTAATTTAGTATTAATATAAATTAAAAGTAGTTTAAATAGTTTAATTAAGTTAAATAGTTTTTAATTAATTACAAAACCACAAAAAGACAAAAATATTATTTTTAATTTTTTATACTTTCTTTAAGTTCTAATTTAGGTTTAGAAAATATTTTTGTTAATTTTTAGTATAATTTAAATCATTTGTCATTTTTAGTTTATTTAAGTTAGATTTTAATTTAGATTTTAAATAGTTTAATTAATTAAATAATAGTTTAATATTATTTTAATCACTTTTATAATTTCTTTTTCATTTTTAATTTTAAGTTTTGAAAAGTGTCAAAAGCACCCCCTGTAGTTTCATAATTACCAAAAACCCACTTTTCCAGTCCGATACGTGTTCTTAATTGTCAATTTGTGCATATATCTGGTATCTGATTATTGTGAATATTATATCTGTTTGTCAATACCAAAATAACAGTAGCAATATCATTCCCACATCATCTGGCTACTGTCCTCAGTGCCACTTTCTCATAAACGATTCCAAAAGCACCATTGCAATCTCGTCGGGACTTTAACGACCCGGGAAAACACTACACTATCACCGGAGAATTGATTCTAGGCTGTCTTTGACTTGTTGACCTTGGTCAATAATAATCTGACGGTTCGGAAGCAATCAAAATTTGGCGCCGCTGCCGGGGAGGTTGTTGCGTGTTTTACAAAATCGTTTTAAGTTTAGTGGTTTCAAAACCCTCCCTGTAAAAAGTTTTTTGTAAAAACATAATCATATCAGAAAAAACGTTCATTAACACTTCTCCTGAAGTGTTGAGAAACACCAAAAAAATTAAAAACAATCAAAAACAAACTGTGAAGTTAAATTACTTCGTGTTCTTTAAGATTACAACCTGAAACAGTTGGTTTAAGGTAAGTTCTGACATTAAATTGCGAACTGAAGAGGAAACCTATTTACTTCCTCCCGCCAGCCTGCGAGTAATCTTAAAGGGACGATTTCGGTTAACGAATCAGTTCCAAAAATATTTCCCAAGTTTTCTGCACACACACCCATAAGCCTAAATCAGTTTTTTCAAAAATCAATTAATAAACCCATAATAAGTTCCCAAACTTAAGATTAAAACTTGCCTTTGTATCCCTGTGAGTAGTGTACCTTTTTCAAAGAAGCTGCTCACTTGTGATTATTGGTTTAAGTTCACTGTGGTTTTGCCTCGAACTTGTGTTGAAAAATTGTTTTTAGTGCATGCGCACTCGGTCTCAAACAAAGAATAAAAAACAGAAAGACGTACCCGAGCTACGTTCTAACACAGAAACCGAAATGGCCGCTGGGCCACCACCACCACTATTACCACCCCCTGACCCTCCTAGGGATGAGCCAGCTCCCGATCTCCGAACTATGGAGGAGCTGTGCCAACCTACCATGCAAGGGCGGGGTGGGCCTATTGCACCACTCACTATTGGGGCTGCGGACTTTGGCCTCAAGCATCACATGATCCAACAAGTCCAGAATTCGTGTCAATTTCACGGATTACCGGGTGACGATGCCAACAAGCATCTTGACAAATATCTTACGGTCACCCAAAGCATGAAACAGCATGGTGTCACCGATGATGCCCTTCGGCTGTACCTCTTCCCCTATTCTCTCGCTCATCATGCCACTGCATGGTTTGACCGACTTCCAAAGAATTCTATTCGAACCTTTGATGAAATGGTAACCAAGTTTCTAGCAAAATATTTTCCACCATCCATGGTTACCAAGTTACGTAATGATATCAGCAACTTCCGGCAACTTCCCGATGAGTCTCTTTTTGAGGCTTGGGAGCGTTATAAGCTAGCCATTGATCGGTGCCCTAACCACAATATGTTACAAGTCACCATAATAGATACCTTCTATAATGGTCTAACATTGAGGCACCGAGACATTCTCAATGCTGCTGCTGGTGGGACCTTTATGAAAAGGCGTCCCGAGGAGTGCTATGACTTAATCGAGAACATGACTGCCCATCATAACTTTTGGGATTCCTCTGCGGAGAGGGAAGCGTCATGTCATTCCGTTACTCCCTCATCATCATCTCCTGAAATAATCGCTCTTACCAAAAAGATGGATGATATTTCTACGGCTGTGTTGAGAATGAACCAAACGATGCAACATCAGGTTCAAAATCAACAAGTGAAAGCCGTAACCCGAAGTTGTGAAACTTGTGGGGGACCACATCTGTATTCCGAGTGTCCAGCTACTGCTGAATTTTCTCAAGAGAACGTTTATGCTGCTAACGGTTCCTACAACACGGGGGGTAATTCTTACCAACCGCAAGGGGACCGTAATCTCTTAAGCTATCGTTCCAACAATTTTCTCGGACCTCCCGGTTTTAACCAAAATCAAAACCGTAACACGAATCAGAATTTTAACCAAGGTCAAAACTCAAATTTCCAAAACCCGAACCAAAATCAAGGCCAGTTTAATCAAAACAATTTTCAAAATGGCAATCAAAACCAAGGTTTTCAAGGAAATTTTCAAAGAAACCAGAATCAAGGGAATTACAATCAGGGTAATTTCAATCAGAGAAACAATTTTCAGGGTAACAACAATCAAAACCAAGGGAATTTTCAAAACAACCGTGTTCAAAATCCCCCTGTTCAAAATCAAAACGTTGTTCCACCCCCGTCTTCCTCAGATGCTGAAATTAAACAATTCATGAAAGCACAAGAGGAAACGAATCGGTTATTGATCAAGACTATCTCTGAACTTCAGAAGTCTTTAAATGATCGACCCTCGGGCTCTGGTACATTACCGAGCAACACGATCGCTAACCCGAGGGGCGATGTCAAGGCGATCACTACCCGAAGTGGGGTATCATACAATGGACCCTCGATTCCTTCTACCTCTTCTTCTCCTCCTAAGGTAGCGGAACGTGAACCTGAGGTTACTACAGACAAGGTACTTCCTACTAATAACGGAGGTACCAACAACGTCCACCCTCAAGTTGTCCCGGTCCCGGCTCGTAAGCCGAAAGTTGTATTTGATCCTCCTGTGTATCCTGATGAAATCTCAAAGAATAGCCCTAAGCCGTCAATTCCATATCCTTCACGAGTGACTGAACAAAAGAACCGCGAAAAAGCTAACCATCAGATGGAAAAATTTTATCAAAATTTCCAAGAATTACACTTTGATATTAGCTTCGCGGACGCTCTTCTTCTCATGCCTAAGTTTGCTTCAACAATCAAAAATCTGATAAGCAACAAAGAAAAACTTTGTGAGATGGCAAAAACTCCTCTTAACGAGCATTGTTCAGCAGTGCTCTTGAAAAAGCTTCCCGAAAAGCTTGGAGATCCCGGGAAATTTCTCATTCCATGTATTTTCCCTGGGATGGTTGAATGCTTTGCCTTGGCCGATCTTGGCGCAAGCATTAACCTGATGCCTTACACAGTCTGGAAAAGACTCTCACTTCCTACTCTCACTCCGACCTGCATGACACTCGAGCTTGCAGACCGTACCATATCCCGTCCTCTCGGCATTGCCGAAGATATCTTCGTGAAAGTAGGAAAGTTCCATTTTCCGGCAGATTTTGTGATTGTTGATTTCGATGTTGACCCACGAGTCCCTCTCATTCTCGGGAGGGGATTCTTAAGAACTGGTCGTGCTTTAATCGATGTATTCGAAGAAGAAATCACTCTACGTGTTGGTGGCGAAGCCATAACATTCAATCTTGATCAGACTTCAAGATATTCTTCCAATTATGACGCTGAAACGGTTAACCGTATTGACATCATCGATATTGCGTCGGAGGAATCATCCCAAGAAGTCCTTGGTTTCTCATCCAGTGGCAGTCTTTCTACTGACCCTATCATTTCCGACTCTTCCCCTTCCCTCACCCCGTTTGAGGGAGGTGACTTCCTTTTGGAAGAGCTCGAGGCTTTTCTTGCTCAAGATAGCTCAATTCCCGATGGAGTTGATGAAAACTATCTTGACCCGGAGGGGGACATTCTTCTCCTTGAAAGATTGTTAAATGACGATCCTTCACCCTCTCCGTCTCCACAAATACTTCATAAAGCGGAAGTCAAAAATGTTGAAATAACTGAAGACTTACCCGAGGTTGAGCTCAAGGACTTGCCTCCTCATCTAGAATATGCATTTCTGGAGGGTGATAATAAATTACCCGTCATTATTGCCAAAGACTTAAAAGATGAGGAAAAGGCTGCACTCCTAAAGGTTCTTAAGTCAAACAAGCAAGCAATTGCTTGGAAACTCTCCGACATTAAGGGCATAAGCCCGAACTTTTGTACTCATAAAATCTTAATGGAGGATGACTTTAAACCAGCTGTGCAACATCAGAGAAGGGTAAATCCCAAAATCCACGAAGTTATCAAACAAGAAGTTCTTAAACTTCTTGATGCGGGATTGATTTACCCTATATCTGACAGTCCTTGGGTTAGCCCAATTCATTGTGTTCCTAAAAAGGGTGGCATTACCGTTGTCACCAACGAGGATAATGAGTTGATTCCAACTCGTTTGGTCACGGGTTGGCGGGTTTGTATTGACTATCGAAAGTTGAATGAAGCCACCCGTAAAGACCATTTTCCTCTCCCTTTTATGGACCAAATGCTCGAAAGACTTGCGGGGAATGAATACTACTGCTTCCTCGATGGCTTCTCGGGTTACTTCCAAATCCCCATTGATCCCCAGGATCAAGAGAAGACTACCTTCACATGCCCCTACGGAACTTTTGCTTACAGACGTATGCCTTTCGGCTTATGTAATGCACCAGGCACGTTCCAGAGATGCATGATGTCTATTTTTTCCGACATGATCGGGAAAACTATGGAGGTATTCATGGATGACTTTTCGGTCATCGGGGATTCATTTCAGACTTGCCTCTCCCACTTGGAACAGATGCTTAAACGTTGCAAAGAAACGAATCTAAGTCTCAACTGGGAGAAGAGCCACTTTATGGTCAAGGAGGGCATTGTCCTCGGCCATAAGATTTCAAAAAACGGGATCGAGGTTGACAGAGCTAAAATCGATGTCATTGCCAAATTACCTCATCCCACCACCGTAAAAGGTGTTAGGAGCTTTTTGGGTCATGCCGGCTTCTACCGTAGGTTTATCCAAGATTTTTCTAAGATTGCCCGGCCTATGACCTATCTCCTCGAGAAGGATGCTCCTTTCATCTTCTCTCCTGAGTGCATCGAAGCTTTTGAAACACTAAAGAAAAAGCTTACCGAGGCACCGATTCTTGTTGCCCCCGATTGGGACCAACCTTTTGAGCTTATGTGCGATGCTAGTGATTTTGCCATAGGTGCGGTCTTGGGGCAACGAAAAGCAAAATACTTTCAGCCCATACACTACGCAAGCTAAACTATGACTGAGGCTCAAGGTCATTACACCACCACTGAAAAAGAACTCCTAGCTGTGGTGTATGCCTTCGAGAAATTCCGATCATACCTAATCTTGACTAAATGCGTAGTGTACACAGATCACTCGGCTTTGAAATACCTATTTGCAAAACAAGATGCAAAGCCGAGGCTTCTTCGTTGGGTTCTCCTCCTTCAGGAATTTGATATCATTATCCGTGATAAAAAAGGAGCCGAGAACCTTGCTGCTGATCATCTCTCACGATTAGAGAACCCTCATCAAGATGTGTCCGAGAAAAAGGAAATAAATGAAACATTTCCTCTCGAGACACTCAATGCGGTTGCTTTTCGTGGTGACTCTACTACCCCATGGTTTGCCGACTTTGCAAATTACCATGCGGGTAACTTCATAGTAAAGGGGTTAACGTCCCAACAAAAGAAAAAATTCTTCAAAGACGTTAAACATTACTTCTGGGACGACCCCTTCCTCTTCAGAATCTGTGCCGATCAAGTCATCAGGCGATGTGTATACGGACAGGAAGCCATTGATATTCTCAAGGCTTGCCATGCTGGACCCACCGGGGGCCACCATAGTCCTAACTACACCGCCAAAAAGGTGTTTGATTCCGGTTTCTATTGGCCCACAATCTACAAAGATGCCCACGAGTTAGTCAAAGCCTGTGATGCTTGTCAGCGTCACGGGAATATTTCACAAAAGAACGAAATGCCACAAAATGCTATTCAAGTTTGTGAAATCTTTGACGTCTGGGGTATTGACTTTATGGGGCCATTCCCATCTTCTCACGGAAACAAATACATACTCGTGGCTGTTGACTATTTGTCAAAATGGGTTGAGGCAAAGGCCTTACCCACTAATGATGCCCGAGTAGTCGTGAAATTCTTGAAATCCCTCTTTGCTCGTTTTGGAACCCCACGTGCCATCATTAGTGATCGCGGTACTCACTTTTGCAATGATCAATTTGCAAAAGTCATGCTGAAATACGGTGTTACTCATCGTCTTTCTACCGCGTATCACCCCCAAACAAGTGGGCAGGTGGAGGTTTCCAACCGTGGTATTAAACGGATTCTTGAGAGGACAGTAGGTGAAAACCGTGCTTCCTGGTCGGATAAACTAGATGATGCACTCTGGGCCTTCCGTACAGCTTACAAAACACCCATTGGGTGCACTCCATACAAGCTTGTATACGGGAAGGCATGTCATTTACCGATCGAACTCGAGCACAAAGCCTACTGGGCCTTGAAACATGCTAACTACGACCTTCATAAAGCGGGTGATCACCGTAAGGTTCAAATCAATGAATTAAACGAACTTCGTGATCAAGCCTACGAGAACTCTTTGATCTACAAAGAAAAGACAAAGAAGATTCACGACTCTAAGATTAAGAACCGAGTTTTCAACGTCGGTGACAGAGTCCTTCTTTTCAATTCAAGATTAAAGATCTTCTCGGGGAAATTAAAAACCCGATGGACCGGACCATTCACCATTGCTAAAGTTTACCCATACGGGACTGTTGAGTTATCTCAACCCGAAGGTCCCAACTTCAAAGTGAATGGTCACAGGTTGAAACATTATTTTGGAGAGGACACACCACCCATGGTTGTCCCGGATCTCCAAACTTTCCCCATGGACCAATGAATTCGGGGATCGAGTCAAGCTAGTGACTCGGTGAACAAAAATTAGCAGCATATATGGGTTTTCACCCGTATTTCTGACTTCTTTCTACTTTCTACCACCCTAGTGTGGGGGAGTGGCCATCCCCCACCGTTTCAAAAGTAAATATTTTTCAAAATTCAATAAACATGTTTTGTATGTATATTATGTCATTCAAATCCCGGGCTGTCAAGGCAAAATTTACTACAGTTAATCATTCACAAGTGATTAGCTAGCGTGGTAAACTTGACACAAGCCTGGGAAGTGTATGTATATTATTATTCATCTTCCAGGCGGTCAGGGCGGATTTATTACAGTTAATCATTCACAAGTGATTAGCTAGCTTGGTAAACCTGACACAAACCTGGAAGGTGTATGTATATTATAAACTTTATCATTCAACTCCCGGGCTGTTAGGGCAAATTTATTACAGTTAATCATTCACAAGTGATTAGCTAGCGTGGTAAACCTAACACAAGCCTGGGAGGTAGTGAGCAAAAAAAAAAAAAAAAAAAAAAAAAAAAAAAAAAAAAAAAGATTGTATGTACAGATAAAATAAAGTGAAAAATAGAAATTTCCACAGTTAGAATCGAATATTAGCCTTTCCATTCAGAGATTCGGCATAATAGCCGGGACTTTGAATATTGAGGACAATATTCAGTTCTAGTGTGGGGGGGGGGGGGGGGGAATTCTTACGAATTTTATCACAAAACTTTCCAAGTACCCCCATTTTAGGCCAAAATTTTTTTCAAAATTTTTCACTTTATTCCAAAATTTTTGTGGTTATCAGTCCGCCAAAGTCTAAATGACAAAGGGATTGGCTAGTCCAGGAGCAAACGGCTCTTGGTAAAGACATCTCAAACCCGTTGATGGCTGGCAGTTTGCCAAAAATTGCATGGTTCCTCAGCTCCCCCGCATCCTCATAAGCAAATGAGTTGGCTAGCCCACAAGATTATGGCTTGTGGTAAAGGCAGTGGAAAATCCATAATTGGTAATCAGCTCACCAAGATGTTGACTTAGTCCATCAAGATGCTGGCTAGTCCAGAAGCAAACGGCTTTTGGTAAAGACAAATCAAATCCGTTGACAGCTGGTGGTTTGCTCAAAATCACACGGTTATCAGGTGTGCCACAGTTCTTACACCTGGCTACTCCAGAAGTGATGGCTTTTGGTAAAGAGTTTCAAATCCATTAAGTTTTTCTCAAAAGATTGCTAGGGACTAGCAATGTTTTAGCGTGGGGGATTGATGAGTGTGTAAATACTCATCATTTTTACCAATTCTGAACTGCCAAAACATCCAAAAACACTCAATAATGAATCAAAATAGTGAAAATATCCCAGGAAAGTGTTTTACATGTTTCAAATGCAAAAATACCAAAAACAGATGAAAAACACATAAAGTTTGCATAATTGGCAGTTTCAGTCCCCCAACTTTCAAAAATTGTCAAATCTGGTCCCTGGTCATTCTAAAAACTTGAAAAAGTCACCAAAGGTCCTTATAAATCAAAAAGTTACATGAATAGTCCTTTGGTGAAAAGTTTCACAAAAAGTCAAGTTTAGTCCCTGGAGTTTGAAAATTGTCACAAATGGTCCCTGGGATATGAAAGTCTTTGAGAAAACAAATTTTGATCCTTGTGTTACTCATATTTGGCAAGAATAGTCCTTGGATGGGAATTTTGGATGAGTTACAGGTTTGGTCCCTGGAATTTGAAAGTTTTGCAGAAATAGTCCCTGGATGTAAGAAATGGAAATTTATCACTAACGACCCTTGGACTATTCACATTTGGCACTTTTCACCCCTTTAATATATTTGAAAAGTTGCTAAGTTGAACCCTTTAAAAAATCAGAATTTGCAAAACTAGTCCTTGAAATATCTACACTTAACCAAATCCGGATAGAAATTAAACACCCAAAATCCAATCCACCAAAAAAATAACAAGCCCACCCAAGCCCAATGCCATCTCAGCCCACACCCACTTTTGACCCGAGTCCAGTTGACTTCGGTCAACTCCCAGTCAAAACGATACCCTCTCCCATTTCCCTCTCAGACCTTCCCCCACAAACACCACCACTTGCTCACCTCTCTTCTCCTCCAATCACAAGCAATGACCCCCCACAATTAATGCCACCACCCCCCTACACCTACCCTTTCACACCACAATTAATGCCCCCTCCTCCTTTGCGTGTATCAGACCAAGCTGCAAAAGCAGATTTTCCCGCCAAAATACGTGTAAGCCTAAGAGTGGACCAAAAGATGAAAAGAGAGGTGGGAAATGATTGAAGTGCATCTGGGAACCCTAATTGGGAGCTATAAATAGAAGAGGAGGCACAAGGATGAAGCAGTAGTTAATTTTAGTTTTATTTTATGTCGTGTAATTGTAATTTTAAATTCTAGGATACACCCAAGCTCTTAAGCAGTGGTAATCCTCTTTTTATTGTATTGTAAACTTAAATTCAGTTATAAATTTCAAGCTTCTTTAATTATTCCATCGTATGCAATTTTAATCAAATGTTCAATATCTCACATTGTTCAATAAGTTGTTTTGGCATTATGAACTGGACTCTTAGGCTCATATAAGTTCCATTAAGCTCATGGAAGCTATTAGAGATCCTAAAATCCAGAGTTAGTAGAAGATAATCAAGAAACAAAAATAGTCAATGAAAGTCAACTGTTGCATGTTTGATGTTTGTTTCAGGTATTGAAGATCATTGGGGAGCTGGATTGAGTTTGATATTGCCTATCTAAAGATAGGCAACTGTGGAGAAACCCCTTGTTCAGCTAGGGGTTGGATGTAAGATTTGTTTCATTTTAAAGTTTCCACTAAATTCATAGTTACTAGTTAGATTATAGATTGCTTGTTTGTATCTGTTTTAATTTGTTCTTGTGTATTCAATTGGTGGAATTTAGTCATAATCTAGCATAATTTAGTTAAGTTGTTTGTTAAAATTAGTTGTAGTTTAAAATCTTGATTTCAAAGTGAAATTAGCATAGTTGTCATTTATATGACTCATACTGATATGGCTGATGTTTTGTGCTTCTATGGTCTCATAAAATAGTGTTGTAAGCTTTTAAATCAGTATCGGGATCTAAATCATCAACTTGTAGTGAAAATTACAAAAATCAGTTTGTAAAGGGGTGTTTGGATTAGTATAGTATGCTGTGTTATTTGTGTTGGTTTGTTGTTGTTTTAGCATGAGCATGTCATATTAGTACTAATTAGAATATTTCAAGCCTCAAACTCAGGTCTCAAACACCCAAAGTCAACAATCCACTCCAATCACCTTGACAGTTAACTGTCAAGGTTTTAGGGTCTCACAACTCACCATTCCAAAGCATAACTAGTTAGTCTAGCTTAATCTAGCTTCTAAATAGCTTAGTGTCACTTATTTAATCAGTAGGGACTATTAGAATCTCACAAAAGTCAAAATATTGAGTTTTATCAAAAAAGTCAAAGTACTTGTCTCAGGTTTTTACCAAACTTGGGAGAATTGTTTAGAATTTAGGATTAGGTTTTAGGCCATGAAATTTTGAGGATAAGTAGTCTCCCACCCCAGTGTTACAGTCCCATAATCACCATATTTTTAGGATTTATCTGGTGGGCCCCACAATCCTCCAAAGAGGACTGCAGGGCAAATAGCTGCCCTGTGCAGCAGATCATCCACCCAACACCACCACTTTGGTGGTGTTTTGTGACCAACCCAGTGGTCCCCACACCTAGTATTTAGGTTCCCCCAACCCCCCTCCTGGTAAGCTTTCACCATTGACCATTAGTTTGACCTAGATCTTAGTGGACCCCACCTGGAATTTGCTTCCAAATCTGTCCCATAACTGAGTAAAACTTAGGTTAGCTCAAGTGCTTAAATTGGTCTTAAACAGCTTATTAGTGATCTAGTGTTTGTGTTTATTGCTTATTTGTGTTTGTTTAACTTGCTGAGACCCTTGTTTACCATTGTGGACCCCACCTTAGGCCATTTGACCAAAATTGACCACACAGTCAACACAAGTCAACTGTGTAGCCAAAGGGGTGCTTATAGCTTATTTATAAGCTATTTTAAAAAAGTGTTTTCATTAAAGTTTGTCATTTTAAGGTGTTAAGTAGTTCTGTAAAAGAAAAATCCAAAAAAATTAGTTTTAAAATAAGTGATAGTTTCTATTTAATTCAAGTTAAGTTTAATTTTCATTTTTAGATTTTAATTAAGTAACTAGTGTTTTTATGTTTTTATTAAATACCTCATATATTAAAGTAGTTATAATAAATTTTTCAGATTTTTATTTTGTCATTTAGTGCTAATTAGATTTAATTTTAATTTTCTTTATTATAAATTAATATCAAATATTAAATAGCTTAATTAGTTTTTATAAGGTTAAATCTAGTTTTTATAATTTTTCTAGTTCTAATATAGTATAATAAGTTTTTAGAAAATAAATTTTAAGATTCTACTGTTCATTTTCTATTTTTCTTATTTTATTTGTTTAAAATAGACTTAAGTTAATTAAAAGGTAATTAATTAGTAGATTAATCTTAAAATATAATTTTTAGAGTTTTTATAATTTTTTAGGATTCCTGTAATGGTTAAGTAATTTCATAAATTTTCTTGTAATTTTCCAAGTTAATTTAGTATTAATATAAATTAAAAGTAGTTTAAATAGTTTAATTAAGTTAAATAGTTTTTAATTAATTACAAAACCACAAAAAGACAAAAATATTATTTTTAATTTTTTATACTTTCTTTAAGTTCTAATTTAGGTTTAGAAAATATTTTTGTTAATTTTTAGTATAATTTAAATCATTTGTCATTTTTAGTTTATTTAAGTTAGATTTTAATTTAGATTTTAAATAGTTTAATTAATTAAATAATAGTTTAATATTATTTTAATCACTTTTATAATTTCTTTTTCATTTTTAATTTTAAGTTTTGAAAAGTGTCAAAAGCACCCCCTGTAGTTTCATAATTACCAAAAACCCACTTTTCCAGTCCGATACGTGTTCTTAATTGTCAATTTGTGCATATATCTGGTATCTGATTATTGTGAATATTATATCTGTTTGTCAATACCAAAATAACTGTAGCAATATCATTCCCACATCATCTGGCTACTGTCCTCAGTGCCACTTTCTCATAAACGATTCCAAAAGCACCATTGCAATCTCGTCGGGACTTTAACGACCCGGGAAAACACTACACTATCACCGGAGAATTGATTCTAGGCTGTCTTTGACTTGTTGACCTTGGTCAATAATAATCTGACGGTTCGGAAGCAATCAAACCCTAATCCACTTTTGCAGCTATTTTGAGGTTTCCAAACCTTTTTTCTTCCATGTTTAATTGAAGATAAGTAATACATCAATCATTCAATATGTCTATGTGTTGTTTGATTCTATCTTACGCTTGTCTTTCTTTTAACATGCTAGGCTAGGTTTGTTTATGTTTGCTTAGATGTACTGAAACCTAGCTATCCATTATTGATTGATGGTTTGTTATTAATTTTTGTTGGATGAATGATATCAATGTTAGGCTTAAGAAAACTGGCTAATTTCCTATTGGTAACTTGCTTGATGTCTTAAGAAACATGAATCGGATGTGTACTACGATTAGTTGGTTGTGTTTAATGCATAAGAGAATATTAATAAGGCCATGCTAGGATACTTAACGTGTCGTCATAGGAAGAGATAGGATCTTATAGAGTTGGGGAAGGACATACATGCCCCCACGAATGGTATTAAGGAATACAACCCGTCATCCACACAATTTTAACAAACTAATCAATCAATGAAAGATAGACAGGGAGTAGTGAAACCTAAATAAACACGTTTGTCTCCTTATTAGAAGTTTCAGATATTTATTTTTTGTTATTTTATTTTTATTTGCATTTGTAGTATTTGGGTTAGTTGACTAGCAACTAATTCCGCCCACTCTTCCAAAAACCGAGATTTTACTTGCGTTTCATAAAATTATAAAAATACAAAAAGAATCATCCCTCACCTCTAGACCTAGTTTAGATCATTTTCAATCCTAACGAAAACCATTCCCTATGGAGAACAATCAATCTCCTGGTACTTACCACTACACTATACTACATCGGTCAGGTACACTTGCCTGGCGGGGATTGGAAGCTTCTCAAGATCCCTTGAGAAGTAAAACTTTTGTGTGACAATCCAAATCGCATCAATGTTTTTGGCGCCGCTTCCGGGGAATAGTTATTGTTTAGGTTGAATTTTATTTTTATTAGGTCTACTCATTAGATTCCTTTCTAGTGAGATTTTTATTTTTATTTTTATAGGTTTTCTTTAGTCTATCTTTTTCTTTGTTCCTTCGTTCGTAACCGTTACCATCCGACATCATGGAAAGTGGTAATATCTCTGACCCCGCAAACCTACCACAACAAAACCTACCACATCCAAACCAACCTCCTAGAGCCCGCACTTTAGGAGAGTACTCCTGTCCTAGCCACCAAGGCTATCGAAACACCATTGAGCTCACTCAAGGAACCAATGTAGCCCACCTACGATCTGACACCATCCGGTTGATGCAAAGCGGATATGCATTCCATGGACTTCATTTCGAAGATCCAAATCAACACCTCAAGGATTTTCTTAAAATCTTAGATTCCATAAACCTTGATGTTGAAACTCGAGAGACGACTCGATTTCGTCTTGTAACACCCCCAAAAATTGTAATGAAGCAGCGGAAGTCTAATTGCGGTATTACATCTCGGATCATAGTCACAATTATAGAAAACGAATCAAAAGAGACGTTTTGAGAAAGTTTGTTATCATTCATCAAAGATAATTCCATAGCATTTAGAAATACATAGAGAAGATGTTTTAAATAAAAATGAATGATAACATTTTTGGACGTCGTCCAAAAGGGGGCCCTAGTCCACTCTGTGCCAGTATGCATCTTAGTTACCTGAGATAAAACATGCTAAAAAGGTCAACACAAGGGTTGAGTGAATCCATAGTCTTTAATTAGTAATAGTTTGAACACAAGTTAAATAGTAGTAAAAATAATAGCATCGTAGTGTAATATATTGCCCTAAGCCTCATGACATGCAAACCTTAACATAGGGTGATATCATAAATGTTATAAATAGCCTACATCATGAAATGATGTAGGTGACAGTGCCCTCGTCGTTGGAATTTTCCAACTGCCTATTTATATTCGAATAAAGTGCATTTGGTAACCATTTCAGGCTAACTTCAAATGGGGCATCAACTGCCAATAGACCTATTCACTAAATTCGCGTTCACTCGCAAGTGATTAATGGTTCATGATATGAAGGACTTTTGGCAAAGGTGTTAACTTAGGCAATATCAATCGGGATAGCATACAGAAAAATGGTTGTGTTCAGTTTTATAGCATGTATCTCCCCATGAGATTTGAAAATATAGTAAAAGGGGACTATGAACTCACCTCAACAAGTAGTAGTCTGAAAAGCAATAGAGTCAAATAGCAGGTGGTAGTTCCGACGCGTGACCTAGATTAGTATGGCATAATTTTGGTTCGCAGTTTTAGTTTAAGATTTCGATGAACATAAATACGTTTAAAAGTTTTCCAAAACGTTTTTGTTATAGTTGCTTGTGTGGCAGCATTTAAGTTGAAAATAGTTTTTAAGTAATTGCGAGTATTGGCTCTTGGGAGTGCATAGGAATTCAAGTATAAAATAACAAAAGTATCAAGGACGAATAATTCTTCGGTTTGTAAGTAACAAAAGTATCAAAAGACGATGTGTGGAAAGTAGTCACATATAATTGGTAGATGTTTACAAGTATATATATATATATATATATATATATATATATATATATATATATATATATATATATATATATATATATATATATATATATATATAGCTAGGTATTAGTTAATAAAATTGTGTAAAAATGATATTTTAGGTAGTAGTTTATTAAAAGAACTTGTATTTAAAATAAATTTGTAAGTTATGCATAAGTGTAGGATTTTTATAAAAACGGGCATGACCCGAGTATATGTTCTTAGTTTGTACGCGGTGACTAGGTGTCACGAATTACAATAAACCGTTGTTATATTATTTTTCAAGTTTGTGAGTTTGTAATATCAAGAAAAGTTTCGTTATAAATAAACCACTGTAGGACATATTAACTCATGATCAAACATAAGTTAAAATTTGTATTTGCTTATCATTAGTTGATACATAATTTAATGTTTTAATGTTGTGAAAAGTTGAGTTTCAATTGCTAGTTTAGAATCTGCTTATAAAATACGCTTAGTAAGTTTACAATACGTTGTGCAATAGTTGTCGAGAACGAGTAAGACGAGTGAGTTGGGAAAGAGTAAGACGAGTGAGTCGGGAATGAGGCGTGAGATAAGCCAAGGAAGAACAAGCACATGACTAGATTCGTATCACTATCCGAGCTTACATTTACTCTAATTCATTTGTTATGGTAAGTTGAAAAAAAGAAGGTAACAATCTTTTGAAAATCTGTTTTGTGCAACAATATCAAACGCACTCTAAATGTAAGTGGGCTCGGCCCAATTACTTACCCAACACTGGATTCTCTTAACCATTTATACTTCTAAAAATCTGTTTAATACAAAACCAGGAATACACCCTGCGACTTATGCCTTAACTCGACACAAACCTAAGACGCGAGGACTTGTGAGCATCTTCTCGGTTTAGAAAGGTATAAACCCGAGACTCACACGACTACCCTCAATGTCTGGTGTTAGTCGCAGATGTCAAGCACTACCATGGAACACTATCCAAAAATACTTAAGGGTTAACCATTGAACCATTTGGCCAAGAGGCGAAAAGAAAATATCAATATCCATGTTGTAGTTCAAACAACAGTAGGCTCAATCTAGACCACGACATCGAGCATTACATTACGCCACAATTATCAAGCAAGAATGAAAAATGTCACTTACGAGCCATAGAAACTTAGGTTTTTTACTTGATTAAAATTTCTACCACACAAGGATCAACATAACAGTTTCTTATTATTATTCAGGTTTTCATCAATACCACATAATCGGTTCAAAAAGGACTTTACCACACAAGTTTCAGTTTCACAAAAAGGATAAGTATAGGTCGATTGGTGTAAGTATTAACTATTATTGATTCATGTTTATAACCAACCAAAACAATTCCAATAATTAGTCGACCAGGAACAAAGTTAATTAGTCGCTTTAAAAACCAAATCAACAAATTTCAACATCATAACAATAAATGAAAGGAATTATTGGAACCTTACAACAAGACGAGAAGAGGTCGGTTTGAAGAGAAAATAAGGTGAAAACCAAGGAACTCGAATCCGAATTCAAGCAATCCACACACCCTTAGAAGACTAACTATCAATTTTGTTTTGGTTAAAGTTTTGAGTGTGATTGTGGTCTTGCTTATGGATTTTGAGTGGCCTTATAAAGAATTAACACAAGGGGTTTGCCCCTCCTCAACTTCACTTGTCAGTTGGAATGGTAGCCAAAAAGGGTGTTGAATTCTCATAGCCTCGTCAGCTCTTGTGGATATGTGTTGAATTCGAGGTTAAGACAAGGAGAGGGGACCGATTTGATTCTAATCTTCATCATGGTTTAGCTCTATTTTCGATTCAGAAGGGGTAGCAGGAGCGGCGCAACAGTACGGTTTGTCACCATGGTGAGGAACACGCGAGATCAATAGCACCATGTCCTGGAGCTTTGTGTAACGAACAAGCAAATTAGATGGGTTGAGATCAGAGATTTGTTGAGTGGTTTTGTGGGGTTCGCTTGTATCAGAAGTGAGAGAGAGGAGGAAGACAAGAAGGAGCGGCGTGTGTTTATGAGGTGAGGTACGGGTAGGTTTACATGTTTAATATTATTAATTTTCTTTTTTTTCGTATTTAATTATTTGTAAAAAGGAATTTTGTGTTGGGCATTTATTTTAAGATGTATATAAGTTTAAAAGGGTGTGGAGTGGAATAAGAGTAAAATGTGACGATACATTTGACTTCATAATGCTAGGGAGAATTTAAGCGAATCATGTGTTTTATTGAATTACAGTATTTAATTATTAAACCTATGCCATACTATCCTAGCGTCGGTACGCGTACAGTTTTAGTAAAATGGGATGTGAGTTACCACATTGTTTGCTTGATAATATTCATTGTTGCTTTATAGTTTAAATGAAAGCAAGAGTTTAAATGAGAGAATTAGTGAAACTACTAAATATAACATTCATAAATAAATTTTTCGGGTTTACAGGAAATTAATAACTTGAAAAATTACGGGTTCTTACAGTACCTACCCCTTAAACTGAATTTCGTCCCAGAATTCTTAGTTTGTGGTAGTTGTCGGAGTTGTCTCGGTGAAAAGGTGTGGATATTTGGTAAGAATTTGATCTTCACGTTCCCAAGTGTACTCTATTAGAGTTCCATCGAACCTCGACGATGGGAATGTGGCTTTGTTTTAATTGCTTCACATCTCGATCCATGATTTCTACCGGTTTTTCAACAAGATTGAGTTTGTCGTTGAGTTGAATTTCCTCTAAAGGAACGATGAGTGATTCGTCGGATACACACTTTTTGACCAAAAAGTGCCTCGAATTAGTAGCCTCTATACTAGTTTGATGATTGTTGTTGTAGAAGGATTTGATTAATAACGAATGATTATCTAACTATTATCAAAATTAGTTACACATGTTCTCAACATGTTTCCTAAAGTCTAAATGGTCCTTATTTTCCAGGGGAAGTAGGTGAAGTTGCTAATGTCGAAATGAAACGGTGGATCTACTTTGGGTTGGAACAATGAGGACAGATATCTCTAATAGTCTCACGGTGAATGTAGGGCATTTAAGGGGGAAAAAAGGCCCTTTGGTGCGGACATCAAGGAAGAATGTGCCAACAAGCCTACATAGCTAGTCAAAGTGATGATCTATTAATCAAGGGGTCTAAGGGCAGAATTAGATGCCATTGATTAGGAACGTTTTGAAGTTATTACTAGATAATGCTTGCGATTCTAAGTGCTTAACTCATTAAGGCGGAACCATGATGTAGATTGACTCGAAATCGTGCTATTAATTGTTAAGTGGGTATGATGTCGAGGGATGTTTGTCTTGTTACATGTGGAAGCTAAAGATCTTACGGTCAGATGCGACCTCTTATTGTCCCAAGGTAAAAGTGATGTCATGACTCAAAATGATAAAGTTATCTAAACTACAGAAGGGCACGTCGTTTCTTGAGTAATTGATTATTTAATTCAACTTGTTTCTACGAGTGTGAGAATCTTATCTTACAGGATGAGTGGGAAGGTTGTACTTCAAAGGAATGGTGTCAAGGTATGGCATATCACTATTGTCAATCTTAAACAGGTCAGGTATTATATATGTGTAGCGGTTATTTTTGAGGATTTATCCTAAGATTTGTTCTGGGATTCTGTGTTTTCTTGCTTAGAGGTATTGATGAAAAAAAATTTGTTCAAATTTTTTATTTGGGTCAGCGTTTACACGAATTTGACCAAATCAATAATTCAGAAGACACAAATTTCTCTGTTTGGGGTTAATAGTCGTGTATAACGATACACCCTGAAAAATTTAAAGTTTAGTAGAACGAATTTTGAAATGTGGTGTAAACAAGACAATTTCACAAAAATCAACATTTAGACGTTTCTTAATATACGAAAGTTTGGTAAGGTTTGACAAAAAAAATTGACCCGTTAAAATAAGTATTTTAGAAAAGTATCAGTACGAGTTTTAGGAAAAGTTCCTTAAGAGTGAAAACATCAAGGAATCAAGTATAGTTGGATACGTATAAATTTTTAAAGGTTTAAGGGCATAGCCTAGTTTCCAGTGCTTGGTAGTGTTTGGTGGCTAAATGTGGAGTTTGTTAGACTCCATGGACCGTTTTGAGCACTAGGGTTCAACAATAACATAGACAATATGCAGCAGAATAATTAAAACAATATGTTATTGACACAAGGTTTTTCACCATCATCACCTCCAATTACTATTTGATCAGAATAATAACGTGTTACCTATTGTAACAAGGATCTAAGACACCTCAGACCTTAGAGGATTCAAACTAACACTAACTAGTTCTAGGCGTTTATAGTTTACACGCCCTAGAACACACACACACACCTTTAGTCAACTACATTGTGAAAGACATATGAAAACCTGTACCCTATGTCTCTTTATATAGAGAGATATTAGGGTTTACAAAGAGATAAGAATAAAACTAAAATACAGAATATTATCAAAATCGTTTCTTCATAATAGAATATTTCCTGTATCTTTATTCTTTGTAGCTTTCTCTCTTTGTCATCTTTAGCCCTTCTTGTTTCATTCTTTTATCTATTTTGTCACATCAAATCAAGAATCCCAACAATCTTCCCCTATTTGATGATGACAAAACAAACAAAGTCGTGTACTAACTTCCCTAGACGAAGTAGAGAAGTTGAGATGTATGCATCTCCCTGAATGAAACAATTATGTCTTCCCCTTAATCCATGCCATGCCACTCTAAAATCTCTTCCCCTTTTTGTTATCAACAAATAGGGAATGAATAAACCGTAGAAACTTCCCCTCGAGTGGTGCATGTAGATGGTGAAACATTTAATAAATAATCTTCCCCTGAAACCAATATGTTTACCATCTTCTTGAATCTTCAATTCTGTAGGCTCTTATGTAATGATCACTTGATGAAGAAAACTGAGTATAACGAATTTGTTGAAGAAGTAGAATAACCCAAACTTGTGTCCAATGTCTTGTACTAACCACGTGACTTCAAACTTATATCCAAGACCAAATATATAAGTAGACCGTAATCTCTTGACAAAATCCTCATCTTCAATGAGTCACTGAGCACAATAACGTAACTCCTTCAAGTGATAGTTAACTAGGTCTTCGTCCATCCTCCCCTTGACCTATGGAAACTAGATTTGACAAGTCTTCGTCACCACCGTATAAAACAAACAAGTTATCTTCAAAGTGTAACACCCACTTTGAGATATGATAAGAACACAAACTTGTGAAACTTAACTACAATATCAACTAAGTGATAATCAACCTTCTTCGTAATCAATTAATTAAATAAGAATGAGCCTTTAAACTTTTAAGAACAAAAACCAAACTCCTTCCTGTGTGTGTAAAACCAAGTAACCATTCTGTAAACGCAGCAGCAGAATAAATCTTTCGAGCAGCAGAATCAAATAACTAGCAGTAGAGTCTCGAAAGTAGCAATAGTATGCAACAGCAGAATCACAAAGTAACCTTTCAATAAATGCAGCAGCAGAATACTAAAGCTAGCAGCAGAATGAATTTTGTAACAGCAGAATAAAATTCTACGAGCAGTAGAATCAAATACCTAGCAGTAGTATCGAGCAGCAGGAACAATTATGCTAGCAGCAGGTTCAAACATGTAGCAGCAGAATTATTTAACCTTTAAGCGCATCAGCAGAAAGATTCATAGAAGTAGCAGCAGAACAACAATATACGTAGCAGCAGTATAATATAATCAGCAGAATCTTACAACGAGCAGTAGTTTCCAATAATGCTAGCTGTAGAAACTTTACGAGAACAACATACTACGAATAGTGATTAGGGTTTAGTGAATAACGCGACTTTTACGAGAACAACATACTACGAATAGTGAAGTATAAAGACAACACTTCAAAGTGTCGCGAAAACCCTAAAATCATCAAAAATCACTCATACACCTCCACAACTGCTTTCTTTCATGAATTCTTCAATACCAAACAATGTATATCCAACTTCCATGATGAATTATAACAAGTAGCACAAATTCAAGAAGTTGAAAGAATATAGAAACCCTAAAAATCGAATTTCTGAAACTTCTTCTGCAGCAGTTTTAAACAATTAATACATGACGATTTAGTGCTCAGATGGAAGATCCCTCCGGTGAGAATATACCTTGATATATAGAGAACCTCCAGAAAAAAATTTCAGCCCAATCCAACGGTTAACGAAGGAGATATCGCCATTTGAAAACTGACCTGCAGAAAGTTACGAAAATTGAAACCAAATTCGATTTTGAGCATCATTCTTCGACTAAAAACCTTGTGAATCCCTAGGTAACGAGCTCCCCAAGCTCTGATACCAATTGTGGAGTTTGTTAGACTCCATGGACCGTTTTGAGCACTAGGGTTCAACAATAACATAGACAATATGCAGCAGAATAATTAAAACAATATGTTATTGACACAAGGTTTTTCACCATCATCACCTCCAATTACTATTTGATCAGAATAATAATGTGTTACCTATTGTAACAAGGATCTAAGACACCTCAGACCTTAGAGGATTCAAACTAACACTAACTAGTTCTAGGCGTTTATAGTTTACACGCCCTAGAACACACACACACACCTTTAGTCGACTACATTGTGAAAGACATATGAAAACCTGTACCCTATGTCTCTTTATATAGAGAGATATTAGGGTTTACAAAGAGATAAGAATAAAACTAAAGTACAGAATATTATCAAAATCGTTTCTTCAAAATAGAATATTTCCTGTATCTTTATTCTTTGTAGCTTTCTCTCTTTGTCATCTTTAGCCCTTCTTGTTTCATTCTTTTATCTATTTTGTCACATCAAATCAAGAATCCCAACACTAAATGTCGGGTGAAGTATATAGATATGGTACTTAATTCACTTCGGTAGTACTGGAAGGTATCATGACTTATATTGTTATGCTAGTAGTCTGAAATGAATGAATCAATTGGATATTATGTCAGGAGGTGTTTTCCTTGGTTGCAAGTGAAAGTTGTATATCAATGGTCGTTCGGTATGTTGAGACTTATTGGCATCTTGGTGTGGGAGTGAGGTCATATCAAAATGGAGTTTTTGGGGCCGAATAATCTAGAACTCCTAGAGGATACAATGTTGTAAGTGTGGTTGTATATCGATGGTACTATCCAAGGTATTCCTTACTTACGAGGGAGATCTAACTATATAGGGTGGAGTGGGTGAATCGTACATTGACAGAACAGTGTCAAGTCATGGTATCTTGTCATTCCTAGTCATGCACAGAGATGCTTGATTTACCTCTATGGTTTGGTTAAGTGAACAACAGTGTTTTGGATCACTCTTACGTCCCAGCCAGGCTAACACCCTTAAAGAATAAGTGAAACATTTGGCAGTTGTCCCAAAAATAGAGGCTTAGGTTACTCCATAAGGTCTTAAGACTTTCGTTAGGTTATAAGTCAGCCTATTGTATGTTTGATGCATGGGAATTGCACTAGGCTTTACCTCTCGAGGGATCTCGAGAAGCTTACAACCCCCACCAGGCAGTGTACCTGATCGTTGAAGTATAGTATAGTGACAAGTACCGGGGATTGATTGTTCAACTCATGAATAGTGTCGCTAGGATTAGAAAGCCTAAAAATCAGGTCTAGAGGTGAGGGATGATTCTTTTAGTATTTTTATATTTTTATAAAAGCAATTAAAATCTCGGGTTTTTGGAAGAGTGGGCGGAATTAGTTGCTAATCAACTAACCCATTAACTAAGATGCAATCAAAATAAAATAACAAAAATGAAAATATAGCTAATTAAACTAGTGGTGTGAACAATAATGGGGAGAATTGTGTTTACTTAGGTTTCATTACTCCCTAGATATCTTTTACAGGTTGATAGTTTGTTACAATTGCGTGGATGACGGGTTATATTCCTTAATACCATTCGTGGGGTGGCGTACGTACTTCCCCAACTCTATAAGCTCCTACTTCACTCCTATGTCGAGCCTGCAAGAAGCTCCTAACATGGGATCATTAGAATTCGCTCATGCATTAAATACAACCATAATAACCTAGTACGCATTGGTTCATGTTTCTTAAGACGGTCAAGCATGTTACCCTATGGAAGTCTGCCAGTTTTCTTAAGCCTAACATCGAAATCAATCATCCTTAACAACTATAAACAAACAATCAACCCATAATCAACATCTAGGTTTCACTATATCTAAGCAAACACACAAGAGATCTAGCCTACCATGTTAAATTCAAGACAAGCGTAAGATATATTCAAACAACACATAGACATATTGAATGAATTGAAAGGATACTTATCTTAATTGAACATGAAAGGTTTCAAAGGGTAAAAACCCTTGAAACAGTAAAATTCGTGCTAGGGTTTCTCCAAAGTTATCCCCTCTTAAGTTAAATTTAATGAATGAAAATTGCAAAACTATATATAGATTTTACAAGGTGATGGCGTCAAGAAGAAATGTCTGAAGCCGTCAACTCGCCGCCCATAATGAAATCGGATTGCCTAGATCCAAGTTTGACGCCGTCATGTGTAATATTACTCTGGGCCGTCACCATATCTTGAACCTTGACGGCTATACGTGTCGCCGTCACGTTTTCTCTGGACCGTCACCACTTCCAACTCTTGACGTCGTCATATGAAGAATCTTGACGCCGTCAGGTGCTGTTCCCAGCAAGGAAAATTAAGACTTTGCTGTTTTCTTCACTTTTATGCTCAAAAAACGTCCAAAATGCTTCCTTTTCCAGAATTCACTCCAAAAGTACCTAAAATCACAAAAGGAACGATTCAGGGAAATATTTGATCAAATAAATTCAATTCCGGGCTTAAATTACCCCCTAAAAATGGCTCATTTTTCGCCTCATCATATACCCTTACACTTGAGATTTGCTTGTCCTCAAGCAAATGCGCTTTTATTCTAGTCAAAATACAAGTTAGGGGTCATTTAACACTAATATAAAAGTAATTACAACAAATAATCTGTAACACCCCCAAAAATCGGGTCCAGCGGAAGCATACATTCATTGGGGTACTACGAAATCGGTATCACAACACTAGGTACAAAGAACGGTTTTTACCTCAACCATTTAGAAGAAATTTCATATCAAAAGCATTATGTTTACAACATTTCAAAAACAATGTGGAAACATAGGCCCATAAAAGAAATAAAACGGTCCCAAATACATCAGAGTCATCTATGACCATGCCATGCCTTGCCAAAAGCCTTCAATAGTAGTTATTGCCTTAAACCTGAAAATACATGCTAAAAAATGTCAACACGAGGTTGGTGAGTTCATAGGTTTGTACAAATGGCAATTTAATATAAAAGAAATGTGAGTTCGATAAGAGTTTTGTGACCATTGTGTCGCTCACAATGTCATGAAAATATAGTTTACTTTCAAGTAAATGTAGTAACGTGGACCACAAGGTTTTCGAGTGTGAATAATCTTACACATACAAATCGAGTTCAGTTTTAGTGACTACTGCTTTACTCACAGCTTCATGAAAAATATCAATAAAGTAGACCATAAGTATTAAGCATAGAGTTGGACCATAGGCAAAGTATGTGATCATTACAACGAATATAATGTCACATAGAAGTAAAAGTCTATTACGCTAGCACTAAGTTCATGCAACCGAAGCTACGACAGTGTGCATGCTCTAGAAGCATGTTAGATATAAAGGCCCGGCAAGTGTTTATCCCGATACACTTGTAATTCGACATGTTATACGTTCACGTTTGCCTATCCGGTCAAACTGAACGGGAGAGTCACCCCCAATAGATCTATTTATAACATTCGCGCTTCCCAGCAGGAATTGACGGTTCATGAGTTTGGGCATAGTGGGATTCAAAGGCTTAGGCTAATCCGCGTAATAGTTTTAAATAAAGCATAAGTTTCAGTGTGGTCCATAAAAGTGTTTGCATATAAGCAATAATTCATAGAGTGTATTGCATAAAAGCAAGAGTTCATAAAGTGTGTCGCATACAAGCAACAATTCATAAAGTGTTTGCATGTTTCTCAAAGTTTGTAAAGCAAAGTAAAGTAAAGAGTGGGGCAATAAACTTACAGTAACATGTAAATGTTTAGAGTACTTGTAAAAGTAAAAATAAGTAGTTGAGCATGTATCTCCCCCAAAGAGTTTATAAAGTAATTAAACGAGTAAAAGTGGGGCTATGACTCACCTCAGCAATTCAGTCGCCTGATGTGAATAAGTCAAGTGGTAAATGTGCACGGCTCCGACACGCAACCTAGATTAGTATGGTATGGTTTTAGTCTAAGTCATGAATTCAAATACATGTTGTAAAGTTTGGAACAAAGTTTTAATTGTTAATCATGTATTTGTGTTATCGCAGCTTATGTGGATTTTTATAAGTTCAACAAGTCTCGTTGTTCATTGAAAAATGTACTTATACATTTTAGTGTATGTATATAAGAAATGTTGTTGTCAAAACATTCATAAGTATTGGCTCTTGGAATAAATGTGAAAATAATGTGTACGAATATATCGTATAAGTGTTGGCTCGAAGGATAAATAAATATATGACGAAAAGTATTTATTAATTTCGTTTGGCATCGATATGTATAAATATATATGTTTACGATATCGTGAGCAAATAAAATATTTGGACAATTATATTATTCATAGTTTACGCAGAGTTCGTCGTTAATTAAAAATATGTGTTAAACATATTTGCTTAGATGAAAGGTGGTAAAAATATATAAGTTATTTAAACCCCTAAAATTTATTGAGAAAAATGTAGACTTGGTCCAAGTCGAGGGACTGAAATGGTAAAGATATTATAAGTTTCGAAATTATAAGATTTTAGGAAAAAGTGATAGTTTGTTCAAAGTTGAGGGGCTGATGTTGTCGAAAACAATATAAGTTTCAAACTTATGTAAAGTGACAAGCGATTAGAAGTGGAGGGGCTGAAAGTGTAAATATCGCATAAATAACAAAAATATCAAAAATTTGACAAGGGCCAAGCTAGAACTCGGGTCTGATGGGTAGCATATGAACGATCCAACAACTGAGCCAAAGGCTCTTTTGTTTTATAGTTTACCAGTTACTGTATTTAAATGACTTTATGATTGTATTTCATTTAGTTGTAAAATCCCACTTAGTGAAATACTGAGATCAAACTTACTCAGTGTACGTTGCATACATGCGGTTTATATATGTGTGTGTTTCTTTCTCAACTATTTTATGTTTGTGTATGTATATAAGCTAGTGTTTAGAATAAGCACTTGACCACGAGGAGTAAAGCATTTCAGCTTATTTTGGCTTCTCGAACTCAAAACAAATTGTAGACCAAAAATCTTTAAACCGATTACATGAGATTTTCCAAATGGGTGATTCGAGCAACACACATGTTTTCACTTGGTTTAATTTCCCACTGAAGTAATTGATTAAATGTTTCGAAATAAGCTGGAAAAAAAAGTTTGGTATAAGCTATCGAATGAGCATTTTTTTTCCAAGAGTGAGCCAATAACTTAATAAGGTCTTTCATATATTCATTTTTCTTTAGTTTATATATGTTCCAATATGAATAAAAGTTTTAAAAATCCATTTGAAAACCGAATGAGCACCAAGTGCTCATTTGCTTATTTTTACGATCGAAAGTTACCACATAATCATACAAACACTTTAAAAGAGCGACTAGTACATAATAGTCGAGAAAAGAAGTGTTTCGATATAGTTTTCATTTTTACAAGAGGATGTATGAATATATGTCGACAATATTCAAATATTAAGCAACATCTTTTAGTTTGTTTGTATTACTCAAAATGACGCGCCACATATAAGAGTATGTCTAAGGTTCAAGAACAATGGGTTAAACCAGTTAAGGCTTTGACAGTGAGTGTGAGAGTTATGTATGTCGAAATAGGCAAGAAACCAAAAACATGTTATATGTATATTACATACATGCACCACATGCAAAGTTTAACAAAAAGAAACAAAGGGAATACAAGTAGTAAAAAGGTTGAATCCTTACAGTGGGTGAGTTGTGGATCGAGCAAGGAGAAAGAGGCAAGAAAAATGTGTAACCCAATTACAAAATGTATAACCCTTAAGCTTCCCAAAGTTTATTAATTACCCAAGTTGCTTCCAAAGCAAAAAGACCTTGAACTAAACTTTTTGTTTTGCAATTGCTTTTGATAGAAAACTGATGGGTGTGATCGTTTGATAGAAAACTTTTGATAGAAAACTGATGGGTGCAATTGCTTTTCATATAAGGAGCAAGGGAAAAGTGACTTTGACCAAAGTCTTGTTAATATTTAAAGTGAGGCATGGTGCTTATTATTATTCAAATGGACTACAAAATGGAAATGGGCAAAGTTGATGGTGCAGGGATTTGCTCGGCTGAAAACATGGGCGAGAAGTCACATCTAATTTTGTTTTCTCCTTTTTCATAGTACACATTGAGTACAAGTTCCATTTTGTGGTTTAATAAGTCTTAGTCACAGTGTGGTATATCTAATAAAATAATTTGGTAATTTGCATGTGATGAAAAAAAAAAGTGCAAGTAAGGTAAGGGAGGGGTTCGGCCTAAATCAAGGAGGTATGATGTGGTTTGATTTTGTGTAAGATTTGCAAGTAAATGTTGGTAAATATCTTGGATATTTATAATTTATAATGTATTAATATTGGTTCCAAAATGTGTTTATTTAGACTAAACCATTCTATCTATGGGTCGGTTCGTGCGCGAGCTCGTGTTTCAGGTAAAGCGAGATACCCTCTCGTTGTTGAGTTTGAAAACTCATAAATGGTCAGAAAATTAATATCTCACATTTTCTGATAATAATAATTAGTTTTAGTGTGTGGGATAACTTCCCAAGATTTAGTCAAGTGAGCTAAAGCATGCTCAATAATTAAGTGTAATAATAATTATTAACTTTTCATTATAATAAAATCAAATGTGTTCTAGTAGTTAAATGAGCGTCGTAGTAGTACCAATATACTAAAATATGTAGACCAAAATTTGGTCCGAAGTCGTAGTGTACCATAAGGTGTTTCTTGGTTACGCGATTTAACTAAAAAGTTTTGCGTAAAAAGTGTTCTTGTAAAATTTTAAAGTAATAAATTTAGGTTTGGAATTAAATGTTGACGTGGAAAATTACGAGTTGTTACAGTCTCACCTCCATAAACGGAATCGCGTCCTCGCGATTCAATTCTAGTTATCCATTATGGTCGAAAAGAGATGAGTATATATGCACGAGAATTCACCTTCACATTTCCTCACGTGAATTCAGGACCATTTTGCGAGTTCCTACAAGCTTGTCGATAGGGATAGGGGTTGGTACTCACAACCGATTTTAGTCTTACCAGGTGGTAAAGGCTCCTCTTTGTCTGTTAGAGAGTAATACAAAATTCTTTGCTGAAAATTTGCAGTTAGGTAAACTGGTGCGATTTCAAAATACTCGTAATTTCAGTAAGAACAGTCTTTAAACATGGTATGGATAATATGTTTTCACGAAAGTTATCGTCTAATCACTCCTTGTTATGCAAAAATTTGATGAAGTTTGACTTGAAACTTTTAACACTTCAAAATGAGTAAATAGTTCATAGGGTGATTGCAAAATAGTTTATAAAACGGATTGTGAAGCAGTTCATAGAACGACGAGAAATTAGTTTATTATTTGTATTATAGTAGCAAAACTGTAGTTTGTTTCATAATGCCATAGTAGGACAGCAAACAGGTTTATAAAATCACTAGCGAGATGATTTGCAAAACAGTTTATAGAGCAACGGGAACAATGTCGTTTACCAAATAGTAGTAAGATCGAAATTTTGATTTCATAAAGTAACAGTAAAACATTTGTAGAGTGACCGCAAAATGGTCTGTAGAATAAAAAAAAAACAACTTATATGGTATTAGCGACATAGTTTAGTATCTTATAAGAGGGTAGCAAGGAATATTACTGGTATTCCCGAGAGACGAGTGAAGGATTTGGTGTCTGTCCCAAGGAACGCGGTTCAAGTTACTCCTTAAGGTCTTAAAGTTTTTGTTGGGCATAAAATTTGCCCGAAAGTTCTCTTCCGACTGGAGAGTTTAGCAGGTTCAGAGTATGACTTTGAAGGAGGATGTTGATTGTTACTAGCAACGTAAGGTAGAGGCGGAAAGTACTACCTCGATTGAACATCATCGGTTAAGCATAAGGTTAAGGTAGGGGCAACTGTAACAGGATCACAAACAAAACATGCTAAATAAAACATAGCTAAATAAACAAATCCAAATCCGCAATGAGGTCCAAAAATCACAAATCAGCAATCCGAATTCAAACGTAGCCAAAATCAATTCCGAACAGGGCCAAAATAAACTCCAGCCATTCTAATAATCTCGAAAGGGTTTATTACGATCTCAAGGGGTCACGTAAAACACTCGAATCCAATCGGTGCCAATCGGGTCTAACACGACCCGATGCGAGCTACGGTGAACGGCCACAAACAAGAATTCCATATAAATGAAGACGTATAGTGACGTCAAGAATATTACAGTTCGTGAGGTGTTGTGATGCCAGTGTGTCGTGTGTAGAAATAAACTTTCGTGATATTCGATGTTCGTATACACACACCAAACTTAACCATTCTCAAAATCAAAAATCATCCAGACATAATTCTATTATAACTGCTCCCAGTATTGCAAAGTTCACCTCTGAGTCGAACATAGGTGATCAGGCTATGTCCCACTGTCCCTGGTTGAATATAGGTGATCAGTCTATATTCAACCGAGGTTCAATGAATTTTGAAATACTCGGTTCAGTTACACTAGTAATATGTCTCTAACATTCAAAAGTTGTTTTGAAAGACTACGACAAGTGTCCACACTCGAGAACGGACGATGAGATTGCGTAGATAAAAGCGGTAACGCTACGCCAAGTACAATACGTAAGCATAAGTATGTCGAACATACTTATAGTATATATAGTGAAAAATAAATGGATATACTCATCCAATTACAAAGTGTACATCTCATCAAATATAACAGCAACTAAAATCACAAATGAGGCATCAACTTGGCAGGCAGGCACGTGGCGGTCATAGAGTTAAGTTTTCGTAAAAGTAGTTATAGTCTAGGTTTTAAAAATACCTAGTTCTCTATAACCAAGGCTCTGATACCAATCTGTAACACCCCCAAAAATCGGGTCCAGCGGAAGCATACATTCATTGGGGTACTACGAAATCGGTATCACAACACTAGGTACAAAGAACGGTTTTTACCTCAACCATTTAGAAGAAATTTCATATCAAAAGCATTATGTTTACAACATTTCAAAAACAATGTGGAAACATAGGCCCATAAAAGAAATAAAACGGTCCCAAATACATCAGAGTCATCTATGACCATGCCATGCCTTGCCAAAAGCCTTCAATAGTAGTTATTGCCTTAAACCTGAAAATACATGCTAAAAAATGTCAACACGAGGTTGGTGAGTTCATAGGTTTGTACAAATGGCAATTTAATATAAAAGAAATGTGAGTTCGATAAGAGTTTTGTGACCATTGTGTCGCTCACAATGTCATGAAAATATAGTTTACTTTCAAGTAAATGTAGTAACGTGGACCACAAGGTTTTCGAGTGTGAATAATCTTACACATACAAATCGAGTTCAGTTTTAGTGACTACTGCTTTACTCACAGCTTCATGAAAAATATCAATAAAGTAGACCATAAGTATTAAGCATAGAGTTGGACCATAGGCAAAGTATGTGATCATTACAACGAATATAATGTCACATAGAAGTAAAAGTCTATTACGCTAGCACTAAGTTCATGCAACCGAAGCTACGACAGTGTGCATGCTCTAGAAGCATGTTAGATATAAAGGCCCGGCAAGTGTTTATCCCGATACACTTGTAATTCGACATGTTATACGTTCACGTTTGCCTATCCGGTCAAACTGAACGGGAGAGTCACCCCCAATAGATCTATTTATAACATTCGCGCTTCCCAGCAGGAATTGACGGTTCATGAGTTTGGGCATAGTGGGATTCAAAGGCTTAGGCTAATCCGCGTAATAGTTTTAAATAAAGCATAAGTTTCAGTGTGGTCCATAAAAGTGTTTGCATATAAGCAATAATTCATAGAGTGTATTGCATAAAAGCAAGAGTTCATAAAGTGTGTCGCATACAAGCAACAATTCATAAAGTGTTTGCATGTTTCTCAAAGTTTGTAAAGCAAAGTAAAGTAAAGAGTGGGGCAATAAACTTACAGTAACATGTAAATGTTTAGAGTACTTGTAAAAGTAAAAATAAGTAGTTGAGCATGTATCTCCCCCAAAGAGTTTATAAAGTAATTAAACGAGTAAAAGTGGGGCTATGACTCACCTCAGCAATTCAGTCGCCTGATGTGAATAAGTCAAGTGGTAAATGTGCACGGCTCCGACACGCAACCTAGATTAGTATGGTATGGTTTTAGTCTAAGTCATGAATTCAAATACATGTTGTAAAGTTTGGAACAAAGTTTTAATTGTTAATCATGTATTTGTGTTATCGCAGCTTATGTGGATTTTTATAAGTTCAACAAGTCTCGTTGTTCATTGAAAAATGTACTTATACATTTTAGTGTATGTATATAAGAAATGTTGTTGTCAAAACATTCATAAGTATTGGCTCTTGGAATAAATGTGAAAATAATGTGTACGAATATATCGTATAAGTGTTGGCTCGAAGGATAAATAAATATATGACGAAAAGTATTTATTAATTTCGTTTGGCATCGATATGTATAAATATATATGTTTACGATATCGTGAGCAAATAAAATATTTGGACAATTATATTATTCATAGTTTACGCAGAGTTCGTCGTTAATTAAAAATATGTGTTAAACATATTTGCTTAGATGAAAGGTGGTAAAAATATATAAGTTATTTAAACCCCTAAAATTTATTGAGAAAAATGTAGACTTGGTCCAAGTCGAGGGACTGAAATGGTAAAGATATTATAAGTTTCGAAATTATAAGATTTTAGGAAAAAGTGATAGTTTGTTCAAAGTTGAGGGGCTGATGTTGTCGAAAACAATATAAGTTTCAAACTTATGTAAAGTGACAAGCGATTAGAAGTGGAGGGGCTGAAAGTGTAAATATCGCATAAATAACAAAAATATCAAAAATTTGACAAGGGCCAAGCTAGAACTCGGGTCTGATGGGTAGCATATGAACGATCCAACAACTGAGCCAAAGGCTCTTTTGTTTTATAGTTTACCAGTTACTGTATTTAAATGACTTTATGATTGTATTTCATTTAGTTGTAAAATCCCACTTAGTGAAATACTGAGATCAAACTTACTCAGTGTACGTTGCATACATGCGGTTTATATATGTGTGTGTTTCTTTCTCAACTATTTTATGTTTGTGTATGTATATAAGCTAGTGTTTAGAATAAGCACTTGACCACGAGGAGTAAAGCATTTCAGCTTATTTTGGCTTCTCGAACTCAAAACAAATTGTAGACCAAAAATCTTTAAACCGATTACATGAGATTTTCCAAATGGGTGATTCGAGCAACACACATGTTTTCACTTGGTTTAATTTCCCACTGAAGTAATTGATTAAATGTTTCGAAATAAGCTGGAAAAAAAAGTTTGGTATAAGCTATCGAATGAGCATTTTTTTTCCAAGAGTGAGCCAATAACTTAATAAGGTCTTTCATATATTCATTTTTCTTTAGTTTATATATGTTCCAATATGAATAAAAGTTTTAAAAATCCATTTGAAAACCGAATGAGCACCAAGTGCTCATTTGCTTATTTTTACGATCGAAAGTTACCACATAATCATACAAACACTTTAAAAGAGCGACTAGTACATAATAGTCGAGAAAAGAAGTGTTTCGATATAGTTTTCATTTTTACAAGAGGATGTATGAATATATGTCGACAATATTCAAATATTAAGCAACATCTTTTAGTTTGTTTGTATTACTCAAAATGACGCGCCACATATAAGAGTATGTCTAAGGTTCAAGAACAATGGGTTAAACCAGTTAAGGCTTTGACAGTGAGTGTGAGAGTTATGTATGTCGAAATAGGCAAGAAACCAAAAACATGTTATATGTATATTACATACATGCACCACATGCAAAGTTTAACAAAAAGAAACAAAGGGAATACAAGTAGTAAAAAGGTTGAATCCTTACAGTGGGTGAGTTGTGGATCGAGCAAGGAGAAAGAGGCAAGAAAAATGTGTAACCCAATTACAAAATGTATAACCCTTAAGCTTCCCAAAGTTTATTAATTACCCAAGTTGCTTCCAAAGCAAAAAGACCTTGAACTAAACTTTTTGTTTTGCAATTGCTTTTGATAGAAAACTGATGGGTGTGATCGTTTGATAGAAAACTTTTGATAGAAAACTGATGGGTGCAATTGCTTTTCATATAAGGAGCAAGGGAAAAGTGACTTTGACCAAAGTCTTGTTAATATTTAAAGTGAGGCATGGTGCTTATTATTATTCAAATGGACTACAAAATGGAAATGGGCAAAGTTGATGGTGCAGGGATTTGCTCGGCTGAAAACATGGGCGAGAAGTCACATCTAATTTTGTTTTCTCCTTTTTCATAGTACACATTGAGTACAAGTTCCATTTTGTGGTTTAATAAGTCTTAGTCACAGTGTGGTATATCTAATAAAATAATTTGGTAATTTGCATGTGATGAAAAAAAAAAGTGCAAGTAAGGTAAGGGAGGGGTTCGGCCTAAATCAAGGAGGTATGATGTGGTTTGATTTTGTGTAAGATTTGCAAGTAAATGTTGGTAAATATCTTGGATATTTATAATTTATAATGTATTAATATTGGTTCCAAAATGTGTTTATTTAGACTAAACCATTCTATCTATGGGTCGGTTCGTGCGCGAGCTCGTGTTTCAGGTAAAGCGAGATACCCTCTCGTTGTTGAGTTTGAAAACTCATAAATGGTCAGAAAATTAATATCTCACATTTTCTGATAATAATAATTAGTTTTAGTGTGTGGGATAACTTCCCAAGATTTAGTCAAGTGAGCTAAAGCATGCTCAATAATTAAGTGTAATAATAATTATTAACTTTTCATTATAATAAAATCAAATGTGTTCTAGTAGTTAAATGAGCGTCGTAGTAGTACCAATATACTAAAATATGTAGACCAAAATTTGGTCCGAAGTCGTAGTGTACCATAAGGTGTTTCTTGGTTACGCGATTTAACTAAAAAGTTTTGCGTAAAAAGTGTTCTTGTAAAATTTTAAAGTAATAAATTTAGGTTTGGAATTAAATGTTGACGTGGAAAATTACGAGTTGTTACATAATCGTTCCACTAAAGACCAAAGACAAGCACAGAGGTCATACACTAGCACCTCACAAATAGTGTTTAGATACTCACATCTCTCGGGTGTAATAAAGTATATATCACAATATGGAAATGGAAAACATCTCTCACTACTTGTCATAGCAAAATAGATTACCATAGGCTTGGAAAAGGATCAAACCTCCACCACATGGCTTAAGCACCTAGGATAAACTATCAAAGAGGTCTTTTAAAAGGTTATAACGTTAGGTGTAGGGATATGGAATACACGATTTTGTTGGATATAGGCAATCTTTACAGGTGGCGAGTTAATAATCTTGGTTGATTACATGTACAATATGGCGTTGCTAAGCCAAGACTAGACTCAACTTAAGCTAATAAACGAAAAATAACAAAAACATAAAATAAACATAGAATGAAACGGGATGGTAGTCCGTATATTTTTCTCTTTTTCTTTTTTTTTTTGTTTTTCTTTTTCTTAATTTTTTTGATTTTTTTGATTATATTATTTTTTGATTTTTTTTTTTATTTTTTTTGCATACACTCTTACCATACCATCCAAAATAATACATCATAGGGAATGAACATTCACCTTCCACTTGAATTTTTACATACTTTACAATAAACTACTCTAATGACTCAAATCAAGATAATTAAAACACTTGGAGTACTTTTAAGATTAACGCACATATGGGGGTAATATAAGATGTTCTTCCCCATTACTCCATAACACATGTACTTTACCCATGAGTCCCAATCGTCCCAAAACAATATGTACAAGATATGACTCGACTTAGCAACCATGTGATCAATTAGATAATTAACTAAGGGTTTAAACAAATAACAATAATGCACTAAAGATGAATGCATACACGGAAGGCTAAGGCGATTTGGTTGTACATTTAAGTGGGTTGTAACAAATTCTTCCTTTAAGTAAGACGCTTAAAGTTAGAAACAAAAAGATAGGCTTGGAGGGGTGTACTAGTGGTTTCGTGTACTAAAAATGAGTACAACGCTAAGGTGTGGGAAAAATTAGTTGACTTTACTAGCCAAGTAATATGACTTAAATGGTCAAGTAATTATGATACGGGTTTAACACAAGGGTGATCCTAATGCCTCTTATCATGTAGTAAATCCTACTACACGAATGTAGTCTCATTAGCGGTCTCGAGATGCATCACTAACGCAAGTTCTAGAACCTAAATGCTACCAACACACTCATAAGCACTAATAGTAAATGCTTTTCCTATCAAATCTAAAGGCGAACCTCACATATTTGGGTGAAATTTTTTTCTGAATGGTACGGTTTTGTGCTAGTCATACAACTCCTATCCATGAGATGCTTGCTAAGGCTAAAGTTTCACTCCTAAATGTTCTAAAAAATTTTAAATTTGGCGCTAAAATTACACTAACAAGTATTCCTCTTAGTTTTATTACACACCTACCAACAAACAAACAAACTCAAGTGCAATTGTATCCTATAAGGTATCATCATTTACCCTCCCCTTACACTTAGGATGAACATTGTCCCCAATGTTCAATTAAAGAATGTAAAAGTGAAATAGGTAAAAGAATGAAATCGAATACTCCCCTGATTCGCTCGGTGTGGATAGTGTGTCAACAAGGTTATACTAACAAATCATAGAAAAACAAAAACTTCAAGACTCCGTTAGAAAAACAAAACTAGCAAAATTTCCAGAATTTTACACATGACGCCGTCAGGAGCTAACTTATGACGCCGTTAGAAGTGACCTGCAGAAATCTTTACGTTAAGTTTCTGGAAAATTTCTGGAAAAACTTATGTCCTACTTCCTAGAAAATCCTGCAAAACATCATTACGACTCGATACAAGCATTTGACTCTAACAAATACGAATATACATGTCCATTTAATATTGTGGAGAATCATGATCAATATCGTTCTTAAAACAAATTTGGGGTTTCGCTTTACACTTATCTTTTGCGAAATACCTTTGTATGAAGTTAGGATGAATTTAAACGACAAAATAAAGTATTTTCACCATTTTATTTTTGAAACATGATCTACCAACAATAAAAATAAAGTATGCATACGGAAGCAAATAACAATCAAACAAATAAAAATCACACAAAGCATGGGTTGCCTCCTAAGAAGCGCTTTTCTATATTTACGAGTCTTGTAGCTAGACTCAAGGTCATGGGCTATCGTGTGTCGCTTATGCTCACATACCCAAGGGTGAGCCATCTAATAGTCGCCTCATCTTTCTTATAATCATCACTTAACTCTAAACATCCGCGATAATACCTTTTATTCTTTTCATGAGGATATTTAAGCCCTTTTCTTCTATCATTCTCACTTAGCATTTCTAGGGGCGGATACCTACTACATTTCTCCATGGAAAAATCCTTGAACCTAGGGTGTGCCCGGGGCATTTGGTAGACAAAATCTTCATCCCCATCCGAGAATGTAATTAACCCTTCCATAAGTTTTTCATCAAGGTTGGTTAACCTTTTGAAGGGTTTCCCAAATACAACTTGGGTTAACTTACTATCAATAAATTCTCCTAGATTCTCCATAACCATGAACTCAACACGATAATCAAAGCTTCCTAAAAACACATGCAATGACATTGTCCTAGCAATAATATTATCTCCATTGTATTCTAACTCATCTACCATGATTTTATTGTATTCACTACGCGAGATTATGTTCATTGGTAGAGATGAGTTGAGGTAGGTATCAAAGCTCCTAAATCCAATTTTACAAGGAAATTGCATATTAAATGGGCTATCACTCTCAATCCTTGTTCTAGGGTCGACATACCTAATAAGGTCCACTTCATCTTCCATCCTACCCTCATTAATTACGTCACTATCATCAAGGTCCTCATCGGAGTCTGAATAGTAAAAAGGACTAGCCCTATGGTCATCATCATGGTCAGACTCCTCCACTTCAAAATTATTGTCAAAGTGATGGTTGGGCGAGAGGTTAGGTGGGTTCTCGTTTTCCACTAAACGGATTGGGTCGGGCATTTGGAAAATCCTACGACGAAAAACACGAATAACAGGAATCAAACGATCAATGCTATTGTTATCCATCGAGATAGTTTACGAACAAAGGAAACAAAGAAATAAGATAGACTAAAGAAAACCTAAAAATAATAAAAAGAAAATCTAACCTAGACAAAAACTATTCCCCGGGCTGCGGCGCCAAAAACTTGATGCGCGGGAATTGCACCAGGCTTTACCTCTCGAGGGATCTCGAGAAGCTTACAACCCCCACCAGACAGTGTACCTGATCGTTGTAGTATAGTATAGTGACAAGTACGGGGGGATTGATTGTTCAACTCAGGAATAGTGTCGCTAGGATTAGAAAGCCTAAAAACTAGGTCTAGAGGTGAGGGATGATTCTTTTTGTATTTTTATATTTTTATAAAAGCAATTAAAATCTCGGGTTTTTGGAAGAGTGGGCAGAATTAGTTGCTAATCATCTAACCCAATAACTAAGATGCAATCAAAATAAAATAACAGAAATGAAAATAAAGCTAATTAAATTAGTGGTGTGAACAATAATGGGGAGAATTGTGTTTACTTAGATTTCATTACTCCCTAGATATCTTTTACAGGTTGATAGTTTGTTACAATTGCGTGGATGACGGGTTATATTCCTTAATACCATTCGTGGGGTGGCGTACGTACTTCCCCAACTCTATAAGCTCCTACTTCACTCCTATGTCGAGCCTGCAAGAAGCTCCTAACATGGGATCATTAGAATTCGCTCATGCATTAAATACAACCATAATAACCTTGTACGCATTGGTTCATGTTTCTTAAGACGGTCAAGCATGTTACCCTATAGAAGTTTGCCAGTTTTCTTAAGCCTAACATCGAAATCATTCATCCTTAACAACTATAAACAAACAATCAACCCATAATCAACATCTAGGTTTCATTATATCTAAGCAAACACACAAGAGATCTAGCCTACCATGTTAAATTCAAGACAAGCGTAAGATATATTCAAACAACACATAGACATATTGAATGAATTGAAACGATACTTATCTTAATTGAACATGAAAGGTTTCATAGGGTAAAAACCCTTGAAAGAGCAGTAAAATTCATGCTAGGGTTTCTCCAAAGTTATCCCCTCTTAAGTTACATTTAATGAATGAAAATTATAAAACTATATATAGATTTTACAAGGTGACGGCGTCAAGAAGAAATGTCTGACGCCGTCAACTCGCCGCCCATAATGAAATCGGATTGCCTAGATCCAAGTTTGACGCCGTCATGTGTAATATTACTCTGGGTAGTCACCATATCTTGAACCTTGCCGGCCAAACATGACGCCGTCACGTTTTCTCTGGA
Source organism: Artemisia argyi (assembly GCA_030686995.1). Lineage (NCBI taxonomy): Eukaryota > Viridiplantae > Streptophyta > Magnoliopsida > Asterales > Asteraceae > Artemisia > Artemisia argyi. The sequence goes on from CM060702.1 coordinate 101,354,699, forward strand.
CCGTCACCACTTCCATCTCTTGACGCCGTCATATGAAGCCTCTTGACGCCGGAAGGTACTGTTCCCAGTAAGGAAAATTAAGACTTTGCCATTTTCTTCACTTTTATGCTCCAAAAACGTCCAAAATGCTTCCTTTTCCAGAATTCACTCCAAAAGTACCTAAAATCACAAAAGGAAAGATTTAGGGCAATATTTGTGTTGAGGCAACATGATCAAGATCTCTTTATGTTTTAATGATGACAAATAAACCATCGAAACACATAAAATAACATACGTTAGCTCAAAATCGCTGGAGCCAATGTCTGCTCCTGGCGCGCTGCCCGCGCGTCAACGTGCGGGTGATGCACCAGGAGTCTGTATGGTTCCGGGTAATTTTTGAAAGTCGGCTTTCCCGTTACCCGACAAATATGGATCTTTCAATACAAGTATGAATATGTTATGTGCTTAATTGAGAACACTCGAAACGAGTTTTGAGATTCGAGAAATCCCACATTTAATACACCCATTTACGGGTAAACGCCAACTCATGTTTTCTAACTATCGCCTCTAGCCAAGGCTTCTCTAAACCTAGGGAGCTTATATATTTCACGTAACATCGTGTTGAAGCATCCATATGCTCATATCCCGTGCTTACGTCCTCTCTAATTATGTAATGGGTTTACTCCCTTATTTATCAAAACTAAGTCAAAGGTCACTTTGCGTAAACGCATCCTTTCCCACATGAGTTATGCTTTACATCAAGGCAAAGCACTTAACTTGTTTGAACCAAGGTATTAGTTGAGAACGTCGAGTCGTGGAAAGTCACAAGATATGGAACTATGGATTCTCGATGTTGTGTTACTTGAACTTATAAGTACCCTATCATTTTCTCAACTTATAATCTTAATTGTCTAAACCTTTTCTTCTTAATGTCAATTAGATTATCCCTTAGTCCTCTCTTAATCCCATTTTTACAAAAGACAAAACCAATCATATCCAAGTCAAATATTCTCTTACACAATCTCTTACACCCTTACATATTCCCTTACACACTACATCATAACCATCCATTCCCTTACAACACATCCCAACCCTTCATTTTCAACACATGCCAATTATTGGAAACCCTACTATGGCTCCTCTCATCCTAGCCATTGATTTCAAATTACAACACATCATAACCATCCATCCAACCCCTCATCTCTATATCACCACATGGGCTTGATCTTAGCCATTGAATTCAAATCAAACACATCTCAACCATCCATCCAATCTCTCTTCTCTATACCACCACATGTGATTGATCTCAACCATTGAATTCAAACTAAACTCATCTCAACCATCCATCCAATCTCTTCTATCTATACCACCACATGCCTTTGATCTCATCCATCCATTTCAAATGAAACCATCTCACCCTCCATTTCTCCTTTCCCCCCAAGCAAAGCATTTTCCTTGGAATATCCTCTTCAACCCTAACCTATGCATACTTGATCTTAGCCATCCATTTCTAATGAGATCATCTCATCCATCCACATTCTCCACATGCCAAATTGTTTGAAAACCAAGGGAGGCTCCCTTTGATCCTAGCCATTCAATTCAAACCATTTCATCTCAACCCTCAATCTCATTCTTCCCCCCCCAAGCATTGGAATATTCCTTGGCATATTCTTTCTCTCTTTTCTATGACATATGAGGAGATACACTTCTACCCCTTCCAAATTACCCAATCTACACTTAAAACCCTTGGTAATTTGGTTTTTCTTTAAGCACTTCACAAATGATTCCCAAATTGGCTATTTGAGTTGGTAAACCTTATAATGATTAATGTTAAGCTTTAGTGTGAAGTACAATTGGGGGTTTAGCAAGGATAGGTATTTGTAAGATCCAAACTCCCAACACTTGGGAAAAAGTTACAGACGCCTGGCGCGCTGCCCACGCGTTGACGCGCTGGCCTCGGTAAAATTTCCCAAGTTTGGGTTCTTGGCCTATAAATAACACCCTTGCCTATTGTTTTCCTCACCCTTGCCATTATTCTTTCTCTCTAGGTTCTTTCTCTCTAAAATCTCTCAATCTATCTATCTCTAATCTTGTGTTCTTGATTTTCACACTAACATCTTTGGAAGAACACATATCTTTGCAAGGGAAGAATCACAAGAACCTAATCCAATCTTGTGATTGTGTCAAGGGTCTTCTTATCTTTACCCTTTCTACTACAATCGAGTCTCTAGGTTAGGTTAGGACTTGATTGAACAAATATTCATTCATTCATTCAATTGTTTGTAAAGGAAGTCTTGTGTCTTGATGACCAAGCCTAGATCATTGGGGATCTAGTTGGGGTTTGATACTTCTGGGTGGAAGTCTTGGTAGTGATCTTTGTGATCCTTAGGTAAAGTCTAATCGTGAGATTCTTTTGGGTGGTTTCTGAGGGCGGAATACCGTTGGTGAGTAACTCCTTCTTTGTGAGCATATATATTGGTGAATATCGGTGGAGTGAATTGTAACGGTTTGTAGTCCACCAAAAGGATTATACTAGTGAATAGTATCGGAGTCGCGGATTCGCAAATGGACGTACGGATGGTTTAAACCCCCCATCCCGAACCAGTATATATCGTTGTGTTCTTTACTCGCTTTATATACTTTGATTGTGTTTGTGGTTGTTTGGATTGATTATACAACCACTTGGTTTTCTTTGAGGCTTAAAGTTTTTTAACGTCTTAAAACCCAAAGAAACCGTATTCACCCCCCTCTACGGTTCTACAATTTGATCAAATAAATTCAATTCCGGGCTTAAATGACCCCCTAAAAACAGCTCATTTTTCGCCTCATCAATTTTCCTTGCCCTTATCAATAGTTCTATTGGTCCCTTCATCGTTTACTTCCCTTGAGGGGTCCTCCTCGTATTATTAAGATCTTATTTCCATAAGGTACGCGAATAAGTTTGTCATCGTATTATTTGAGACCTATGTTAGGGCTAAGGATTATGATTTATGGGATATCTTCCAAAATGGTGATTTTGATACTAAGGATAGGAAGAGGGTCGACAAGAATGATCAAGCCAAAATGATGATATGTGATGCCCCACCTCAAAAGGAGCTTGAAAGGGTATGCATATGCAAGACCACTAAGGAGATTTGGGACTTACTCCTTTTCGTTCATGATGATACCACACAAGTCAAGAATTGGCAATTTGAAGACGCGAAGATTGATGAAACAAGAAGTTTGGGACAACTATCTTTTAAGAAGATAAGATCTTCATTCTTATGAAGAAATTCTAGATAATACTAGAGTCTTCACCAAGGAAGAAGGCAATTCACTAGATCTTTATGATGATGAAGTCATTGTGACAACAAGGAATCTTAGTAACCACAATGAACTAAGAAGATCCAATAATCAAGAAATGGCATTTGTCGGAGCGGTTTGGAGCAAGAGTGAAGATGTTAATCACTGACATAAAGAGTCCACTTGCCTTCCTACATTTGAAGCTCTTAAGGTATCATCTAACCCTTCCTTGTCCAATCATAATGTTCATAAATTTCAAAAAGAAAATGAGGAATTAATTAAACTTAACAAACATCTCTTGAGAAACATTGAGAAACATACAATGGATATACATAAACTCAAGAAAGAAATTAGTAAAAACAAATTGATACTACTTAAATTTGAGAAAAGTGGTATGGATTTAAACAAGATATTAAGTGAACAAAAACCCTTTCATGATAAAGGAGGTCTTGGCTTTTCTCAAAATGGTCAAAATACATTTACAAGACAAGATAAATCCATCGTGTTCATAAAAGAGGGTCATGAATAAAAAATTACCGACACTGACGCGCTTGCTGACGCGTCAACGCGTGACAAACGCGCCAGATGTCTGAGTAAAAATGGTTCATCATTAAACGCTTTCTCTAAATCATACTTTCCTCAAACTTCTTGCGTAAACATCCCTAATAACACTCTTCATGACTTTGTAGAATTTACTAATGATGAGCATGGTAGCAATTTAAACTCTAAATTTTGTAGTACAAGTAATCTAAATGAGGATTTTAGCATTATGTTTACCAATGTAGATTGCACTATTAGTAAAAACGGTAACATATTAGCTAAAGGTCATAGACAAAATAACTTTTATACTTGTTAATCTTAGATTTTGTGTAACATGATATGCTTTTCGAACATGGTAAATAATCCAACGTCTCGGCTTAGGTCAATAGGTCTTGTCGACAAGCTAGTAAGCAATTTACCATATGGTAGATAACCCAACGCCTCGACTTAGGAAGTTAGGTCTCGCCGTTTAGCTAGTAAGCAATTTATCATTGTTAAGTTTTGAAAGGCATTATTGTGTTACATTTCTAGGGAGTCAAGGTCAAATCAATAATAGGAATAAAAGGTTAGTGTCAACTAGTAAGGTTTTAGAATTGATTCATGTAAATTTGTATGGTCTATCTCCGATCCAAAGTTATGGAGGAAACTTCTATACTTTAATGATCACAGATGATTATTCAAATTACACTTGGATATTGGTCTTAGAAAACAAGGATGGTGTCTTGAATAAATTCAACATTTTATGAAAGAAACTTGAAAACCTACTTGATTGTTCAATTGCATCAATTAAAACAAATCATAGTAGCGAATTTGATAAAATGCAATTTGGAACCTTTTGTGAACAACATGGAATATCTTATAACTTATCGGGCCCGTTCACTTCTCAAGCGCGAGAGATTGTTGAAAGAACACATCGTAAGTTAAGAAATATGAGTCGTACAATACTTGACGAGCAATCCATTCCACAAAAGTTTTGGTTTCATGCCCTAGATACCGCTTGTCATATCTTTAATAGAATATACATAAGAAAGGTAATTAATAAAACACCTTGTGAAATACTTAGGAATAGAAAACCATCCCTAGAGTATTTTAGAATATTTGGTTGCAAAGTATTTATACTTTACACCAAAGAATATCTCACCAAATTTGACCCAAAGTCGTATGAAGGTGTGTTCCTATGATACTCTCAAACTAGTAAAGAATACATAGTGCTTAACAAGGAAACAATGAGGATTAAGTAATCTCTCAATGTAACCTCTGATGAGAGCATGCCCGAGCCTAAATCATTTCCTTCGGTAGAAGATGATATGATCAACGAACCTTTAGTTCAAGATCAAGAAAGGTCGCCAACATTACAAGTTAATGATTCGGATGAAGGCAATCCTAAGGAATTGAGAGAAGCGAGGGGTCATCCTATACAACAAGTCATTGGTGACTTGAATAAAAGGATACTTAGGTCACAAAACAAACAAGTCTAAGTTTTTTGCATGACATTTTTTTTTCTTTAAAAAGTCCAAATTACTTTTGGATAGGTTTTGATGCTAAAACATGCATCTTTGGAGAACAATCTTTAGGTGCTCTTAGAGCTTATGTAATTAAGGTTTATGTGAAGGCATGGATGGAAGATCAAACATGTGACTTCCAAGAGGAAAGATATGTATCAATTCATTATTCAAACTATGATTGATAATATCCAAGATTCTACATGTCTATACTATGTGTTTGAACAAGAAAACTTGACACAAATTATCTTGATTCATCTTGAAAATTTTGGCTATGTCAAGTTTGCAAGATTAGATAAAATCTCGAAACACAATTCAACTTGTGTACAAGATCTTGTATCTAATTCTTCTTGTTCACCATTATGTGTATATTGCATGCTTTGTGCTTAGGAAAGAAGAGAAACAAATGACTTTATGAAAACATACAAACTATTAACATAGTTAAAGAGAATTCTTATGAATCAAATTCAGTATGGTTTTTCATAACAAACTAAAATTTCCAATTAATAGACTAAATACGCTAAGTTCTTCGTCCGAGATCTTAGGAACCTATGGAGTTAATGCAAGTAACACATAAGGGTTATTTATATCGACACACTACACAACGAACTATGAACCGGAGATATCATGTATTGTTTAATGTCTTTCTATACAATGGGTGATGGTTCATAAGACCTAGCTTGTGTACCTAAAATGAAGATGCACTTTATAATCATAACACTTATAACTAAACTCATTGATTATCCTACATGAAATACTTGCACCTGGTTCATGTATTGGGTAGTTGTAGGTTCCAAATGGTGGTTGATAAAGTCTCTTTCAAAAGATTTGATGCCTCTTGATCTTCACTCATCAACTATGATATATTCATGCATATCTTTTATAAAGAATGCATGCAATTATCATAGGATCAACCATGCGCATTCAAATCCAACTACACTCATAACTAACTCAATCCTACTCACTCATATCATACAAGAATAATTGTCTTTCCCATACAAGAATAATTGTCTTTCCCATACACCACTTTCTTTCAACTCATTTTGTACTAAGATTCTTAGTACTTTTTCTTTCGACTTTTGTTCCTCCTTAAAACATACCAAATTCATATTAATTGACTATAAAAGGAGTAACCTTGTTATCACATATTCTCACCACAACCCTCATGTTCCTTAAATACAAATATCTTCTTTTCATAAATGGCAACTAAATTCTTCATGAAACGTGTTGATGAATCAAACCAAACTAATGTGCACGAACCTTTTGAGTACCAAGAATTTAGTGAAGGACGAGAATGCGACAAAAACTTCATGTGTGCCACCGATATTAAAAAAAACATTTATCCAAGCCAATGCCTTCTCCTTAATCCGTGATCTACCCATAGAAATCTATCCTAGACATCTTTAAGAGTTTTATGCTAGGTTGTATCTAGACCAACCCTCTCTTACTCAAAATTTTAAGATGTACGGTCATGGGTATGCTTCGAGTCTAAAGAAGTTGGGAAGGGTTTTGAATGTATGCTCTAAGGGGAACTTGTTCTACACAAGATCCACTAAGACTGCGGATTTCATGAAAATGAAGCACTATCATCCGAGCACTTATGCTCTAGAGCCTCCAATTCATGGCGTCTTCATTCAAAACACCATTCTTCGACCCGACTACCATTGTGAGGGGGTCCCATTTGAACATTGGAACAAGTCTCAACTTCTTTTCAAGTTGATGCCATGGGCGGAGGTCTTGTTGAAGAATATGTTTGTTGAAGTTGAAGCTCAAGAGAAGTTTCCCATCATTGTTGGTACATGCTATATTGTATGATGACCGATACTCCCTTTAATTTTGCTTATTTTATAGCAAAAAGAATGGAAGCATTGGACTTCAACAATGAGCCCCTTCCCTTTGCAAGACTTTTGTCACACATCTTCGATCACATCAAGAGCAAACACCCAGATGATCAATCAAGAATGATTGAAGTTGATGATGTGACTCCAATGGAGGATCCCTTCACAATGGACTCTCTTGACTTCTAAGCCTTTGTCATATGTTGTTGTAGTTGTTCCCTAGGAGCCCTAGGATGTGTTATGTGTTGATTACTTGGTTGTTTGTATGTGCCATGGTGTTGTCCTATGAAATAAAAGTTTGTGTTAAAATAATGCTTGTATGAATGTATATATACATATATATAGTATTGCTCGTGCTCATCATTTAGACTATAAAAGTCATAAAGGAATAATCTTCACAAAATCTAATTAAATTGGACAAACATATACACAAATATATATTGTTATGATGCGAACTAACCCATGTTGCAAGTATCCAAATGGTAATCTAACCCATCTTGGACTTCCACATGTGAGGATTTTCTCGTTTGTTGCATGTTGTGGTATTTTTATGTAGCTAGGCCACCGAAAAGGTGAGGCTCTTGACCCATGGATCCCCGCCTTGAATAAGGGGGAGCAACGATCTAGGGGGAGCACGTTCGAGTGCTATTGAAACAAGCTACTTTACCATTTTAAATGGAAGTCCCACCTTTTTTATTCGACAAAAGGGGGAGAAAGAAAGCAAGAGCGTGAAGACCATTCAAGAAATGTTAAAGGTTTCACCTAATTACAAGGAAAAGGTCAAGACGCAAGCTACACCAAAGGCGCGCTTTGTGTTCGCTAAGTTTGGTAATTTTATTTGCTTTCGGTTTTTGTTTGTCATCATCAAAAAGGGGGAGATTGTTGAGGCAACATAATCAAGATCTCTTTATGTTTTAATGATGACAAATAAACCATCGTAACACATAAAATAACAAACATTAGCTCAAAATCGCCGGAGCCAATGTCTGCTCCTGGCGCGCTGCCCGCGCGTCAACGCGCGGGTGACGCGCCAGGAGTCTATATGGTTCCGGACGATTTTTGAAAGTCGGCTTTCCCCTTACCCGACAAATATGGATCTTTCAATATAGGTATGAATATGTTATGAGCTTAATTGAGAACACTCGAAACGAGTTTTGAGATTTGAGAAATCCCACTTTTAATACACCCATTTACAGGTAAACGCCAACTCATGTTTTCTAACTATCGCCTCTAGCCAAGGCTTCTCTAAACCTAGGGAGCTTATATATTTCATGTAACATCGTGTTCAAGCATCCATATACTCATATCTCGTGCTTACGTCCTCTATAATTACGTAACGGGTTTACTCCCTTATTGGTCAAACTAAGTCAAAGGTCACTTTGCGTAAACGCATGCTTTCCCACTTGGGTTATGCTTTACATCAAGGCAAAGCACTTAACTTGTTTGAACCAAGGTATTAGTTGAGAACGTCGAGTCGTGGAAAGTCACGAGATATGGAACTATGGATTCTCGATGTTGTGTTACTTGAACTTATAAGTAACCTATGATTTTCTCAACTTATAATCTTAATTGTCTAAACCTTTTCTTCTTAATGACAATTAGATTATCCCTTAATCCTCACTTAATCCCATTTTTACAAAAGACAAAACCAATCATATCTAAATCAAATATTCTCTTACACAATCTCTTGCACAATCTCTTACACCCTTACATATTCCCTTACACACTACATCCTAACCATCCATTCCCTTACAACACATCCCAACCCTTCATTTTCAACACATGCCAATTGTTTGAAACCTTAATATGGCTCCTCTCATCCTAGCAATTGATTTCAATTTACAACACATCACAACCATCCATCCAACCCCTCATCTCTATATCACCACATGAGCTTGATCTTAGCCATTGAATTCAAATCAAACACATCTCAACAATCCATCCAATCTCTCTTCCCTATACCACCGCATGTGATTGATCTCAACCATTGAATTCAAACTAAACTCATCTCAACCATCCATCCAATCTCTTCTATCTATACCGCCACATGCCTTTGATCTCATCCATCCATTTCAAATGAAACCATCTCAACCCTCCATTTCTCCTTTCCCCCCAAGCAAAGCATATTCTTTGGAATATCCTCTTCAACCCTAACCTAGGCATACTTGATCTTAGCCATCCATTTCTAATGAGATCATCTCATCCATCCACATTCTCCACATGCCAAATTGTTTGAAAACCAAGGGAGGCTCCCTTTGATCCTAGCCATTCAATTCAAACCATTTCATCTCAACCCTCCATCTCATTCTTCCCCCCAAGCATTGGAATATTCCTTGGGATATTCTTTCTCTCTTTTCTATGACATATGAGGAGATACACTTCTACCCCTTCCAAATTACCCAATCTACACTTAAAACCCTTGGTAATTTGGTTTTTCTTTATGCACTTCACAAATGATTCCCAAATTGGCTATTTGAGTTGTTAAACCTTATAATGATTATTGCTAAGGTTTAGTGTGAAGTACAATTGGGGGTTTAGCAAGGATAGGTATTTGTAAGATCCAAACACCCAACACTTGGGAAAAAGTTACAGACACCTGGCGCGCTGCCCGTGCGTTGACGCACGGGTGACGCGCCGGCCTCGGTAAAATTTCCCAAGTTTGGGTTCTTGGCCTATAAACACCACCCTTTCCTATTGTATTCCTTACCCCTTGCCATTATTCTTTCTCTCTAAACACTCTCAAATCTCTCAATCTCTCTATCTCTAATCTTGTGTTCTTGATTTTCACACTAACATCTTTGGAAGAACACATATCTTTGCAAGGGAAGAATCACAAGAACCTAATCCAATCTTGTGATTGTGTCAAGGGTCTTCTTATCTTTACCCTTTCTACTACAATCGAGTCTCTAGGTTAGGTTAGGACTTGATTGAACAAATATTCATTCATTCATTCAATTATTTGTAAGGGAAGTCTTGTGTCTTGGTGACCAAGCCTAGATCATTGGGGATCTAGTTGGGGTTTGATACTTCCGGGTGGAAGTCGTGGTAGTGATCTTTGTGATCCTTAGGTAAAGTCGAATCGTGAGATTCTTTTGGGTGGTTTCCGAGGGCAGAATACCGTTGGTGAGTAACTCCTTCTTTGTGAGCATCTATGTTGGTGAATATCGGTGGAGTGAATTGTAACGGTTTGTAGTCCACCAAAAGGATTATACTAGTGAATAGTATCTGAGTTGTGGATTCGCAACTAGATGTACGGATGGTATAAACCCCCCATCCCGAACCAGTATATATCGTTGTGTTCTTTACTCGCTTTATATACTTTAATTATGTTTGTGGTTGTTTGGATTGATTATACAACCACTTAGTTTTCTTTGAGGCTTATAGTTTTTAAACGTCTTAAAAGCCAAAGAAACCGTATTCACCCCCCGCCTCTACGGTTCTACAATTTGATCAAATAAATTCAATTCCGGGCTTAAATGACCCCCTAAAAATGGCTTATTTTTTGCCTCATCAATGTTCCTAGCCCTTATCAATAGTTCTATTGGTCCCTTCATCGTTTACTTCCCTCGAGGGGTCCTCCTCGTATTATTAAGATCTTATTTCCATAAGGTACGCGAACAAGTTTGTCATCGTTGATGATTGTGGTATATCGGCAACCAGACCATACAAAAAAATTTCTAAGCCTCAAGCTCTGCGGACACTAGGTCTATGTCTTATGGGTATCTAGTAGGTTTAAGGTGCAACCTCAGAAGATGGTGTTGGTTCTTGTTAGCAATCCAATGGATAGTTCAGTGATACCCTTAGTAATTAACACAGAGGGTATGATTTGAAGAATGGTATTGATTGCTACTAGCAATCACTTGGTTGATTTAGTAGCTACTTTATTGTTGCATGCAGAAGGTACGGTTTTGATTAAGGGAGTGAATGTAATCTTATTCGTGATTGACATTGATTAAAGTGAAGGTATGTCTTAGTTACTCTTGGGGTTTCATTCGGTAGTTATTGAATTTAAACGTTGTTTGTTTTGATGGTGGGATTTTTCAAAATCGGGGGATTTCAAGTAAAGCGAGATGTCATAAGGTTAATTTCGTACGAATTCTTACGGTCATGATCGTAGGCCATCCCATTGATTGAGGATACGTCGGTTGGTAGGTCGTTTCCATGATGGCTAATGATGTTACTGATCCTTGCGGTCTAGAACATGCAGTGAGACTAGACTGATTTCATGTGATAAGATGGTGTCGAAGTCTATTTGGTGATTTTGCTTCTTAGTATGGATGCCCATGACTTGCACAACTTTTGTGTTTTCTCAAAAATGGAAATAAAAGGTTTGACTTTTCATAAAAAAATTTTGATTATTATTCCTAGCAGAGCATGGTCATACCTGAATTATACATAGGTGATCATGCTTTGTATAATTAAGGTTCAACGATGCAATGTTGGGTTTAGTTTAAAAAGAAGTATCGGTTATCCTATTCATGAAGTAGTAGCTCAAAATACTTTTGAAAGAGGAATTAGTTCATAAGGTGCTTACAGAATAGCTTATAAAATGGTGTATAGAATAGTTTATAGAGTAATAGGGAATCAATTTATTAATTGCAAAATAGTAGCCAAGTTGTGGTTTGGTTTGCGAGATCACAGTAAAATAGTTGGTAAAGAAACCGGGAAATAATTTATATAGTGATAAATACACAATTTATTGTTTGACCAGACAGTGGCTAAAGTAGCTCATAGGGGAGCGAAATAGTTCATAAGGTGATTTTTTTTGAATAAATGTATCATAGTTTACTAAATGTTGGCGAAACCATTTGTTGGTCTATGGAATAGTATTTAAGTAGTAAGTCGGTTTATTACATACGATAAAATGGTTTTGTAAAATAATTAGTGACATAGTTTATAGAACAACAGGGATGATAATTCATTATTCATAAGATGGTAGTAAGGTCGAAATTTTTGATTTTATGGTAGTAAAAACAGTTCGTAGCATGACGGAAAATTGGTTTGTAATGCATTTGCGATATAGTTTGTAGAGCTAGCAATGCAATTTGTTGTTTTATAAATCAGTGGTTAATGTGGTGCTCAGAGGAGCAAAATAATTTATAAATCAATAGTAAAAGTTGTAGAGCATTTGCAACATGGTTTACAGGGTGTTAGTAAAAACATTTGTTGGTTTATAAAATACTAGTAGGGTAGTAAATTTGGTTTTATTGCATTGATGTAAAATAGTCTGTAGAATGATTTGTGAAATCGGTTGTATGTGGATAGCGACATTGTCTATTATTTGGTAAGAGAGTAATGAAATGATTGATGGGATAATGACAAACAGCGTATAAAATTTTAGCGAAATAGTAAATTGTTTTATAAAGTAATAGCAAGACTGTCTGTAAGATGTTTACAAAATGGTTTATATGAGACAAAACAAAACAATTTACAAGTGGATAGTAAGTCTGGTTATTAGTTTATGAGGTTTCAATAAGGTAATTCTTAAGAGCATATTAAATTTCTTCGTAACATAGTGAAAGATAGTTTATAACAAGGGGTTAGTGAACTATTCATTGATAGTGGTACGGTATCAAATTTTTCTGTTACATAGTATTAGTTCGTAAAATGGTATAATAATAGTTTGTAAGATAAGTAGTAAAATATGGAGTGCAATGGGCGACGATTGACACATCTAGTTTGGTATGAGATTGCAGATAGTTGTGAACAAATAAGTTCACAGCTCAATATAAACATACACCAATTTTATGAAATGCGACAAGGTTTGTAGGAAAGTACATATTAGAAGGAAAGGAGAGTGAGCCATAGTAAGGATGTTCCTATTAGTAGACGTATGTAATAAAATGAGATTGTCTCAACCAGGATAAGAGTGGAATAAATGACAATCGTAATATAGTCACAACATGAGTAGATACAATCACCACACATGTGAATACATGACGGAAAATCTTCGCTCTTATAGGCAAATATCGATACATATCATAATCAATCCACATGTCCAAATGATAACCTGTCTCAATTTGTTATACAACAAAAAGGTACTACAAGTGTCACTAATTTGGCCACACATCCCGTGGCTAGGATAGAAGCTACTAATGATAATAGTGTAGTTGAAGAACTGCCCGGTGCTCTTGTAGGTGGATCCTCAGTGGTGGCATGATGTGGTGGTCATGATGGTCGTGACACTATCCCTAATGTGTCTTCCAAGTCTTCGTAGGTATGCATGCCAGGAATCCATAATGGTGGTGGCGGTATGAGTGGGCGCACTAGGCGGCTCATGGTGTGTACCATCTTGGGTCCAGTGGGGTGGTATCAGAAAATGCAATGGGGTTGGATACTCATCCCGGGTCTGATGAGCATGGCGGGTTTAATAGGTGGTGTGAACAATGTAGGTACAGTGGTGTGTCATGAAGGGGTAACTTCACCTTCCTCGAAGGGCTCGGTTTCCTCAGATGCCATTGCCGGTGCGGTGGGGGAAGGAATCAGTGGGGGTATTAGTACGACAGTCGAAGACATGGCATCCGTAATGTCCGAATCTGATGATAAGGTAATGAGGCGCGAAGCCAAAGACATGGTACTGTAATAACCCATTAATAGTAATTATAAGTCATTTAATTCGAACTGTCTGCTAGTCATGATGTCTAAAAGTTATGCATCATCTGCCAAGAAAATCTCAATGCATGATGTTCGATAAAATGTTGGCACGGAGGGCATAGGGTGGTAAAGTGTAAGTGATTCGTTTTGAAATGTGGTTATAGTCTAGTGTTGAAAAATCACTTGGTTCTCTATAACCACGTCTCTGATACCAATCTGTAACACCCCCAAAAATTGTAATGAAGCAGCAGAAATCTAATTGGGGTATAACATCTCGGATCATAGTCACAATTATAGAAAACGACTCAAAAGAGACGTTTTGAGAAAGTTTGTTATCATTCATCAAAGAAAATTCCATAACATTTAGAAATACATAGAGAAGATGTTTTAAATTAAAATGAATGATAACATTTTTGGACGTCGTCCAAAAGGGGGCCCTAGTCCACTCCGTGCCAGTATGCATTTTAGTAACCTGAGATAAAACATGCTAAAAAGGTCAACACAACGGTTGAGTGAATCCATAGTGTTTAATTAGTAATAGTTTGAACATAAGTTAAATAGTAGTAAAAACAATAGCATCGTAGTGTAATATATTGCCCTAAGCCTCTGACACGCAAACCGTAACATAGGGTGATATCATAATTGATATAAATAGCCTACATCATGAAATGATGTAGGTGATACTGCCCTCGTCGTAGGAGTTTGCCAACTTCCTATTTATATTCTAATAAAGTGCATTTGGTAACCATTTCAGGCTAACTTCAAATGGGGCATTCAACTGCCAATAGATCTATTCACTAAATTTGCGTTCACTCGCAAGTGATTAATGGTTCATGATATGAGGGACTTTTGGCAAAGGTGTTAACTTAGGCAATATCAATCGGGATAGCATACACAAAAATATTTGTGTTCAGTTTTATAGCAAGTATCACCCCACGAGATTTGAAAACATAGTAAAAAGGACTATGAACTCACCTCAACAAGTAGTAGTCTGAAAAGCAATAGAGTCAAATAGCAGGTGGTAGTTTCGACGCGTGACCTAGATTAGTATGGCATAATTTTAGTTCTCAGCTTTAGTTTAAGATTTCGATGAACATGAATAAGTTTAAAAGTTTTCCAAAACGTTTATGTTATAGTTGCTTGTGTGGCAGCATTTAAGTTGAAAATAGTTTTTTAAGTAATTGTGAGTATTGGCTCTTGGGAGTGCATAGGAATTCAAGTATAAAATAACAAAAGTATCAAGGACGAATAAGTCTTCGGTTTGTAAGTAACCAAAAGAAGATGTGCGAAAAGTAATCACATATAATTGGTAGATGTTTAGAAGTATATATATATATATATATATATATATATATATATATATATATATATATATATATATATATATATAGCTAGGTATTAGTTAATAAAATTGTGTAAAAATTATATTGTAGGTAGTAGTTTATTAAAAGAGCTTGTATTTAAAATAAATTAGTAAGTTATCCATAAGTGTAGGATTTTTAGAAAAACATGCATCACCCGTGTATATGTTTTTACTTTTTACGCGGTGACTAGGCATCACGAATAAGAATAAACCATTGTTATATTATTTTTCAAGTTTATGAGTTTGTAATATCAAGATAAGTTTCGTTATAAATAAACCTCTATAGGACATATTAACTCATGATCAAATATAAGTTAATATTTGTATTTGCTTATCATTAGTTGATACATAATTTAATGTTTTAACATTGTGAAAAGTTTAGTTTCAATTGCTAGTTTAGAATCCGCTTATAAAATACGTTTAGTAAGTTTACAATACGTTGTGCAATAGTTGTCGAGAACGAGTAAGACGAGTGAGTTGGGAAAGAGTAAGACGAGTGAGTCGGGAATGAGGCGTGAGATAAGCCGAGGAAGAACAAGCACATGACTAGATTCGTATCACTATCCGAGCTTACATTTAGTCTAATTATTTGTTATGGTAACTTGAAAAAAAAGAAGGTAACAATCTTTTGAATATTTGTTTTGTGCAACAATATCAAATGCACCCTAAATGTAAGTGGGCTCGGCCCAATTACTTACCCAACACTGGATTCTCTTAACCATTTATACTTCTAAAAATCTGTTTAATTCAAAACCAGGAACACACCCTGCGACTTATGCCATGACTCTACACAAACCAAAGATGCGAGGACTTGTGAGCATCTTCTCGGTTAAGAAAGGTATAAACCGGAGACTCACACGACTACCCTCAATGTCTGGTGTTAGTCGCAGGTGTCAAGCACTACCATGGTACACTATCCAGAAATACTTAAGGGTTAACCATTGAACCATTTGGCCAAGAGGCGAAAAGAAAATATCAATATCCATGCTGTAGTTCAAACAACAGTAGACTCAATCTAGACCACGACATCGAGCATTACATTACGCCACAATTATCAAGCATGGATGAAAAATGTCACTTACGAGCCATAGAAACTTAGGTTTTTGACTTGATTAAAATTTCTACCACACAAGGATCAACATAACAGTTTCTTATTATTATTCAGGTTTTCATCAATACCACATAATCGGTTCAAAAAGGACTTTACCACACAAGTTTCAGTTTCACAAAAAGGATAAGTATAGGTCGATTGGTGTAAGTATTAACTATTATCGATTCATGTTTATAACCAACCAAATCAATTTCAATAAATAGTCGACCAGGAACAAAGTTAATTAGTCGCTTTAAAAACTAAATCAAAAAATTTCAACATCATAACAATAAAGGAAAGGAATTATTGGAACCTTACAACAAGACGAGAAGAGGTCGGTTTGAAGAGAAAATAAGGTGCAAACCAAGGAACTCGAATCCGACTTCAAGCAATCCATACACCCTTAGAAGACTAACTATCAATTTTGTTTTGGTGATAGTTTTGAGTGTGATTGGGGTTTCGCTTGTGGATTTCGAGTGGCCTTATAAAGAATTAACACAAGGGGGTTTACCCCTCCTCAACTTCACTTGTCAGTTGGAATGGTAGCCAAAAAGGGTGTTGCATTCTCATAGCATCGTCAGCTCTTGTGGATATGTGTTGACTTTGAGGTTAAGAAAAGGAGAAGGGAACGATTTGATTCTTATATTCATCATGGTTTACCTCTGTTTTTTATTCAGAAGGGGTTGCAGGAGCGGCACAACAGTAGGGTTTGTCACCATGGTGAGGAACACGCGAGATCAATAGTACCATGTCCTGGAGCATTGTGTAACAAACGAGCGAATTAGATGGGTTCAGATCACATATTTATTGAATGTTTTTGTGGGGTTCGCTTGTATCAGAAGTGAGAGAGAGGAGGAAGACAAGAAGGAGCGGCGTGTGTTTATGAGGTGAGGTACGGGTAGGTTTACATGTTTAATATTATTAATTTTTTTTCATATTTAATTATTTGTAAAAAGGAATTTTGTGTTGGGCATTTATTTTAAGATGTATATAAGTTTAAAAGGGTGAGGAGTGGAATAAGAGTAAAATGTGAGGATACATTTGACTTCGTAATGCTCGGGAGAATTTAAACGAATCCTGTGTTTTATTGAATTCCAGTATTTAATTATTAAACCTATGCCATACTATCTTAGCGTCGGTACGCGTGCAGTTTTAGTAAAATGGGATGTGAGTTCACCCATTGTTTGCTTGATAATATTCGTTGTTGCTTTACAGTTTAAATGAAAGCAAGATTTTAAATGCGAGAATAAGTGAAACTACTAAATATAACATTCATAAATAAATTTTTCGGGTTTACAGGAAATTAATAACTTGAAAAATTATGGGTTCTTACACGTCTCTTCCAATTCTATCTACATGACCAAGCTAGTCAATGGCTTGAGCATTAACCAGTAGGATCCATCACATCCTGGGATGATCTCACTTCTCGTTTCCTTGCTCAATATTTCCCACCGGGAAGAACCACAAAGTTAAGGAATGACATCTTGATGTTCCAAAAACGTCAAGGCAAAAACTCTTTATGAAGCATGGACTCATTTCAAGGACTTACTTCAAAAAGTCCCTCATCATGGCATAGATCTTTGGTTCAAATCCAAATCTTCTATGACCACATCAATCTCTCCACGAGGCAAACCATTGACCAAGTGGCCGGTGGTAGGCTACGTGATCGAATTACGGAAGAATCATGGGAACTCATAGAAGATCTTGCACTCTATGACAACGAAAGTTGGAATGATCCCCGTGATTTGAACAAAACGGTCAAGGCAATATCTTTGCCTACGAATAATTCTAGCACTCCTGACCAAAGGATCATGGAACTTGAGGACCAAGTCAGGTTTCTCAGGAAATCCTATGAGGCTCCTAAACCTTCAAGCTAAGTGAACAAAATCACTTCTTCATGTGAATATTGTAGTGGTCCCCATGACACTCGTGATTGCATGGAACTCCCCGAACAAGCTTTTGCGGACTACGCATCCTCGCATACCGACGGAGCGGGAGATAAATGGTACACTTTCAAACCCGAGCTAAACCCGTACGGTGATGCATACAACCCCTCTTGGAAAAATCACCCAAACTTTAGGTGGAAACAAAACCAAAACACACCTCAAACCAATTCTTCTAATCAACCTAATCGTTCTCAATCAAACGGTTCATCCTCAAACCGTACTTTCAACAACACTCCTTCCAACAACTATGGTAGTTCCAACAACTTTGAAGGATTGATGTAATAATTTATGGCATCTCAAGAAGCTCGTTTGGCTATGTTTGAGTCCGAATTCAAACAAAAACAAAGCGAGATGATGGATAAAATTGACACCTTGTTGAAAGTTCTCGATGACCAAGAAATGGGAGAACTCCCAAGCGACACGGTCAAGAACCCAAAGCTAAACGTTAATGCCATCTCTTCGGTTACATCTCCTAGTTCTTGTCTACAATACTATCCGGTCAACGCTATGAGCACCTGTTTCAAGCAAACTCAAGTTGTTAGAAATGACCAACAAAATGAAACCACCAATAAAAAGTTGGTTAACAAAGTAATTGAAATACCTCCAATCCAAAACCTTGACGATGAATTCAAGGAACTCCACCTTGAACGTCCGGTTATTGATGTCTTAGCTCGAGCCCCTTATTACAATGCCCTTTTGGAGAAATATGAGGAGAAACTTGAGTTCGGGAAAAATGGGACAGCCTTCGTTCAAAACAAGCTCCCTAAAAAATTAGATGATCTAGGCATATTTGTTTTACCTTGCAAGATCTGAAATTATGAGGCTTTTGACACATTAGCCGATCTTGGGTCTTGCGGGTGGAAGTGTAGCATACCCGGTTGGGGTAGTCAAGAACGTATTAGTGCATATAGAAAGTTTAACAATTTTAGCCGATTTCCACGTCCTTGATATGTTTAGTGACACTACATGCCCCTAGTTGATAGGTAGAGGATTTTTAGCCACCGCAAGTGCGATGATTGATTGTAAGGAATCTAGAATAGCGGTAGGAGAAGGAGAAACTTGGTTAGTATATGAAGTTAAGAAACATGCCAACGATACTAATGAGGAACCAACACCTCATTGGGTAGATTTGAATAGGAGACCATCTAGATACGGACCTTGGGTTTATAGAGACTTTATAGGACCCCAACTCCCATTTTACCTTGAAGAGGAATTCGTGAACCGGACACACACAGTAGAACAACTTTTGGCTAGGGACATAGAGTTGAACCCATTCGAAGATCCTCTAGTTTTTAGAAAGATGATTGAATTCCTAGGAGTCTTACCCATTAACCTAGGAATGAATAGGTAGAAAAGCGAAGGTGACAAATGCAAGTGGAATTGGAATAAACCACCTAAGGAAGGAGATGGATCATGGCACCTAAAGATGACACTATATGATCCGGATGGAGAAAAGTTTGAAAAGTCATACCGTACTAAGCTTACTGATAGGAAATTAAAACCTAAGATTGATCCCAAAGATGTCCTCGATGAGGATCTCACTCACATAGGATAGGCGTGATTTGACTCTAGCTACAAGACTCGTTAATAAAGAAAAGCGCTTCTTGGAAGGCAACCCAAGCTTTTTATTTGTTTGCTTGTTTGTTTATTTGTTTTATTTGCTTCCGTATGTGTGTTCTTATTTCTATTGTTTATAAGTCATGTTTCAAGTAAAATTGTGAAAATTCTTTATTTTGTTTTTAACTTCGTCTTAATTACATATAAAGGTATTTTTCAAAAGATAATCGTAAAAGAAATCCAAATTTGTTTTCAAAGCACGAATTGAACATGAACGATAAGAATGAGATATAGACATACATATTAGTACTTGTTTGAGTCAAATGCTTGTATTGAGTCATAATGATATTTTGCAGGAATTCCAGGAATTAAGGTATACGTGTCTATAAATTTTCCAGAAACTAAACATAAAATTTCTGTCAGATCAATTCTGACGGCGTCAACAATTAAAACCTAACGACGTCAGGTAAAAATTTTCTGAAATTTTTTTTGCAAGTTTTGTTTTTCTGCCAGAATTCTAAAGTTTTGTTAAATCTTTAACTTATAAACTCCAGGAATCAGCAAACATTCATTCCACAAGCATTATAACTTTATTTGATTTTTGGGATTTTATTTTGATATAGATTTTACCGCTGATGTTACGCTAGGCTTTCTTGTTTGTTTTGTCAGGTTTAACAAGTTGTATTGGACAAGAAGATGTACATGGATGGTCAAGTCTTTGAGCATCAAGTTTCAAGTTTTTGGCGTTCTTTAATCTTGAAGATTGTTACATTCTCTTGGAGGAGGATTTAACCATGTTACCGCATTATCCACACCAAACGAATCAGGGGAGTGTTTGTTTCATTCTTTCTTTTTCTTTACTTTTACATCTTTTAATTGAACATTGGGGACAATATTCAGCTTAAGTGTAAGGGAGGGGGGGGGGGGTAAATGAAGATACTGTAGACAATACCATGGCACTTGATTTTTGTTTGTTTAACAGTGGATGTGTAATAAAACTGAGAGAAATATTTGTTAGGGCAATTTTAGCACCAAATTTAAAATTTTTTGCAACATATATGAGTGAAACTTTATTCTTAATAAGCATCTCATGGATAGGAGTTATATGACTAGCACAAAAATAGTACCACTCAAAAAAAATTTATTAAAAAGGTAGTGATCATCCGAGTATTAGATTAATTGACTAACGTGCCAACAATCTAGTGTATGACTTGGTGACCATCCGTTATGCAAATAATGCGCCAGCGATCCAAGAAGTGCACTAGTGACCATCCGTTAGTTGAAGCGTCAAAGACTCGTGCTAGCGATCTACTGAATTTATATAGGTGAGGTTCGCCCCAAGAATTGTTAGGAAAAGCCTTATTGCTTGTCAGTGTACCGGTAGTATTTAGATTCTAGAACTTGTGTTAGTTATTCATTCCAAGACCACAAGTGAGACTACATTTGTGTAGTTAGATTTTCTACAGGATAAGAGGCACTAGGATAACCCATGTTTTTACACCTGTGTTTTATATAATTACATTGACTTCATTGGTCAAGTAATTCTTCCACACCTTTGCGATGTACTCATTTTTAGTACACGATACCCCTAGTATACCCCTCAGAGCCTATCTTTTTCGTTTCTAACTTTAAGCATTTTACTTAAAGATAGAATTTGTTTACAATCCACCCCAAATGTACACCCAAATCGCCTTAGCCTTCCTTGTATGTACTTATCTTTAGTGCATTATTGTTATTTGTCTAAACCCTTACTTAATTGTCTAATTGATTACATGGTTACTAAGTTGAGTCATAACTTGTACATTTTGTTTTGGGACGATTGGGACTCATGGGTAAAGTATTAATGATATGGAGTAATGGGGAAGAACATCAATTATTACCCCCATATGTGCAAAACGGTTTAAAGTACTCCAAATGTTTTAATTATCTTAATTCGAGTCGTTAGATTAGTTACTTGTAAAGTATGTAAAAGTTCAACTGTAAGGGGAGAACCGAGGCCCCTATAATGTATTATTTTGGATGGTAGGGCAACAGTGTATGCAAAAAAAAAAATAGAAAAAGAAAAGAGAAAAACATACGGACTACCATCTCGTTTCTTTCATTTATGTTTATATTTATGGTTTTGATTAGCTTAAGACGAGTTGAGTCATGGCTTAGCAACGCCACATTGTACATGTAATTGACCTAGATGATTAACTTGCCACCAATAAAATATCCTTTATCCAACAAACCGTGTTTTCCATATCCCTACACCCAACATTATAACCCTTGAAAAGCCCTCTTTGATAGTTTTTCTTAGGTGCTTACGCCTAGTGGAGGAGGTTTTTGATCCTTTCCCAAGCCTATGGTAATCTATTTGCTATGACAGGTAGTGATTGATATTTTTCCATTTCCATTAGTTATATAGGTTTATAACACCCGCGAGATGAGAGTATCCAAACATTATTTGTGAGGTGCTAGTGTATGATTTCCGTGCTTATTTTGATTAAGGTGGAATGATTATTTGTTGTAATTACTTTTATATTAATGTTAAAAGATCCCCAACTTGTATTTGATTAGAATAAAAGCTCATTTGTTTGAGGACAAGCAAATCCCAAGTGTAAGGGTATTTGATGAGACGAAAAGTGTTACGCTTTTAAGTGGTCATTTAAGCCTTAAATCGTGATTATATGATCAAATATTGCCTTAAATCGTTCCTTTTGTCATTTTAGGTACTTTTTAGAGGAATTATGGAAAAGGAAGCATTTTGGACTTTTTTGGAGTATATAAGTGAAGAAAACGACAAAGTCAAGAATTCAAGCTGAACAGTACCTAACGGCGTCACACACTACCAGGTGTTGGCGTCACTTGTTGATGAAGAGGTGGATAATTATTTTACACGTTACGGGCCAGAAAGGAATTTTGGAGTTTAAACGTGATGGCGTCATATTATATTTAACCAAGGACGTCACGTGTTATTACAAAGAGAGATGGCCCAGAACCTTATTCAACCTGACGACGTCAAGAGTGGATCTAGGTCATGAAAGAACCCTAAATACAGTGAGGTGACGGCATCACGTCCCAAAAGGTAACACCGTCAAGTTGTAAAATCTATATATACTTTTCTAATTTTCATTCATTGTGTGTGGAACTTTGGAGAGAAACTTAGGGTATGAACCCTATTCGAATTTTGCAGCTATTTTGAGGTTTCCAAAACTTTTTTCTTCCATGTTTAATTGAAGATAAGTAATCTATCAATCATTCAATATGTCTATGTGTTGTTTGATTCTATCTTACGCTTGTCTTTCTTTTAACATGCTAGGCTAGGTTTGCTTGTGTTTGCTTAGATGTAATGAAACCTAGCTATTGATTATTTATTGATGGTTTGTTATTAATTGTTGCTGGATGAATGATATCAATGTTAGGTGATGTGTGCTTATTCACACATCCTTTTTAGACCCAAAATCATACCAAAACTACCAAATACTAACCAAATATGCCAAGAAAATGTGTGTGTTTTTGTATTTTTTTATGTGTAGGTACGGATATGTGAAAATTGGACAAAAATAAAGCAAAATCGACAAAAACGAGCACAAGAATGGAAAAAGGTCAAAAGCCAGAGCCGGGGAAACTTAATGATCAAAGAAAGCTCAAAATGTGTTGGGAATTATACTAACAGTTACCACGGCTAGTGAAGATATTATAACTGCTGTAGAATGCACTTGCAGTGGAAACACTTTACCACTGCAAGTACATATATTACAACTGCTATTTGGATAATTGTTAGGAAATGTGTAAAGATAAATATAGAATAGATTTTGTGTATATCTTATTCTATTAGAGTTATACGTATCTTGTAGAAGAGGACTCCTTGTGCTATAAAAGGAGGTCCTAGGTTAAAGGTTAGATATACATTTTTCTAGAGCTTCAAGGTGTAACCCTAGTGATACAAAGATCACTCGTATTATTATCATTAATAATATTGGAGCTTATAGTTTGTTACATACATTGTTTCCATTCATAAACAACTGTTTCATTCACAAGCAAACTTCTAACTATTACTAAGTAGATTCCGCATACTTAGTGATATAACTCAAAGTATCAATCTAACACAGTTCAAGGTGTTTAGATCCATCAAGTGGTATCAGAGCCAGGCTTTGATACATTGATTTAGAAGATCCCAAGTTCACTCAGAAGAATCAATGGAGACAGAAACCAGTCAATCAAACATTGCTGCTAATCTTCCCAAGCTTAAGTTGAATGACTATGAGATGTGGAGGCTAATGATCGAAAAATTCTTTATGGGCAAGACTATACACTCTGGGAGATCATTATGTTAGGTAATTCCTTCAAACCAAGTACTACCTCAGAGACGGTTGGTGACAAGGAAGTAGTAAAGGTTAACACTGGACCTGTCACAAATGATGAAAGACTTCAGATGAAGAATGATCTAAAGGCAAGAGGTTTATTGCTGATGACCTTTCCCAGAGATCAAGTTCTAGCATTCAGCAAGTACAAGACTGCACAGACTCTGTTTGAGGAGATCTGTAATGTTTTTGGTGGTAATGATTCCACCAAGAAGACTCAGAAGACCCTGCTGAAACAAACTTATGAAAACTTTTGTTCAACAAGTAATGAATCTATTGATAGCATCTTCACAAGGCTACAAAAGATTGTTACTCAACTCACTATTTTTGGAATTGAGGTGGAAAGGGAAGACCTCAATCTAAAGTTATTAAGAAGTTTACCCTCTGAGTTTGGAACCAATGTTGCAGTGTGGGAAGACAAGCCAGATTTGGAGACTATGAAGATTAATGATTTGTACAATAACTTCAAGGTTATTGAACAAAGATTGAAGAAAGCTGGCAAACTAAGCACAGGTTCAGGAAGCGTAGCACTCATATCATCATCAATTGATGATAGTTCAGATGGACAAAGTGATAGTGGTGATGATAATGCTAACATTGTTGTTTCCACTGGTAGTGGAGGTGTTTCCACTACTAGTTCAAAAAGACAGATTGCAGGACTTAGTGATTCTACCTTTTATGCCTTTATATCAAGTCAGATGGGTGGTTCAATTCTCAATCATGAGGATTTGGATCAAATTGATGAGGATGATATGGAGGAGATGGACATTAAATGGCAGGTGGCATTACTAAGCTTAAAGGCAAAGAAATTTTGGAAGAAGACTGGAAGGAAGATTACCATTAATGGCAATGAGACAGTAGGTTTTGACAAAAAGAGAGTGGAGTGCTATAATTGTCATAAAAAGGGGCACTTTGCCAGGGAATGCATGAAACCAAGGAAACCTGAGAACAGGTCAACTTGGTATAAGCAGGACAAGAAGAAAGAACCTACAAATGAAGAGCCAAAGGTGCTATTGGCTATTGATGGAGTGAGCTATGATTGAAACTTTATGGCTGAGGATGAAGAAGATGATTCAGAGTCTGCAATGCTTGCTTCTGAGCTTGCACTAATGGCTTTTTCTGACTCTAAGGTACAAATTAATAATGCGTGTTCTAAAACTTGTAAGGCCTTAAAAGAGTATGAGAAAATTAAAGCACAATATGATGAACAATTGCTAGAGTTAAATCATACTAATTATAACTTAGCAAATCATAACAGAGGTCTTGGTGTTTTAGAAACTCAATTAGAGCAATATAGGGCAA
Source organism: Artemisia argyi (assembly GCA_030686995.1). Classification (NCBI taxonomy): domain Eukaryota; kingdom Viridiplantae; phylum Streptophyta; class Magnoliopsida; order Asterales; family Asteraceae; genus Artemisia; species Artemisia argyi. The sequence goes on from CM060702.1 coordinate 101,380,038, forward strand.
ATGAATCTAAGTTCAATGATGATATTACTGTTTTGAAAAGAGACTTAGATTATCAGGTTGCTGTAAACAAGGTTCTTAGGGAAGAACTAGAAAAGGTTAAAAGGGCTAATGAGAATATACAAATAACTTGTAATGCACTGGATCACCAATCCAAGTGTATTGACAAAATTTGGGAAGCTGAACAAAGCCAAATCAGGAGTTGGATACAAAACTGTTCCACCACCTCTAAGAGGTGTTCCATCACCTCCTGGCATTGACTTAGCTCACACAGGATTAGAAGAATTCCAGGAACCAACCATGAACTATGGACCAAAATTTGTTAAAGAATCTGTTATTGAAAAGGTTCAGGTTGAGGTTGATACATTTGATAGTGCTAGTGACTCATCTCTTAAAAATGAAAGTTTGAATGTTGAGTCTAAACCTAGTGTTCCTGAGAATGTACATGTGGATGTTAAAAAGAGTATTCCTGATGTTGTCAAAGAGAAGCCTAGGTCACAACCTAATTTCACTAGGCCCACTACTAGATATGCAGAGATGTATAGAAGTAGGTCAACAACTCCTAGGGGGAATATGAGGAGTTGGAATCATGTTAAATCTAGGCAATTTTGTAGCGACTTTGAGTTCAACAACAAACCCTGTCATATATGTGGTAGCTTTGATCATCTCTCTTATAATTGTAACTATCACATGGGTAGAAGGGAAGTGTTTGGGTATACTAGGGTGAATGGACATAATGCTAATAACTTAACTCACCCAAATCCACTTAGCAAGATGATTCCCAGGTCTGTTTTGCTTAACTCTGGCATAAAACCTATTTCCACTGCTAGACCAGCAGTTGCCACTGCCAAAAATAAAAACATAGTTTAACCTAAGTCCCCTGTTACTACTTTTGTTAAATCTACTCAAACAGGGAAAAAGACCAATTTTGAAAAGAAAGTTTACAATAATCACAAGTGGGTACCCAAAATTTCAAAACCAGCTGTTTCCACTGCTAAGCCAGCAGTTACCACTGTAAGGCCAAAGGTTTCCACTGGTGGGTCTGTGAACAATAAGAGGGTAAATATGGGAAATGCTGTTAAGGCCTCAGCACGTTGGGAATGGAAACCAAAAGGAACCATCACCTCAAACAATCCCAATGGCGTATCAATGACCTTTGACAGATACAATTATATTGATACACGAGGCAGATCCAAGTCATTTGTGGCTTGGGTCCCCAAAAGGAACTAATTCCTTTATTTTGTGTGCAGGAACATTCAAAGACAACAAATGATCAAGGATACTCAGACAGTAGATGTTCTAGGCACATGACTGGCATTAAGTCCTATCTTTCAGATTTCAAACCTTATGATGGATAATTTGTCAGCTTTGGAGGAGGAATTGGTGGCAAAGTTTCTGGCAAAGGAATAATCAAGGCTGGAAACTTGGACTTTGAGAATGTGCACTATGTGAAAGAACTCAAGTACAACCTTTTCAGTGTGTAATAGATGTGTGACAAGAAGCATAGAGTTCTATTCACAGAAGATGAATGCTATATCTTATCTAAGGATTATAAGCTCCCTGATGAAAGTGAAATTTTGCTTAAAATCCCTAGAAAAGGCAATCTATATAGCATTGACATGAAGAACATAGTGACTAATAATGATGTTACTTGCTTGCTTGCAAAAGCCACTTTGGATGAATCCATGCTTTGGCACAGAAGACTTGGTCATGATAATTTCAAGACCATTAACAAGATTGTGAGAGATGGTCTAATCAGAGGTTTACCTGAGAAAAGATTTGAAAATGACCAAACATGTATTGCCTGTCTCAAAGGAAAGCAACACAAAGCTTCATGCAAGACCAAAGCATTTAATTCTATTGATCATCCACTTTTCATGCTGCATATGGACTTGTTTGGTCCTACATCTGTGAGCAGCATCAATTTGAAGAAGTATTGTCTTGTTGTGACTGATGACTTTAGTAGATTCACATGGGTTTTCTTTTTAAGAACCAAGGATGAGACCACTGGCATCCTTAAGACATTCATCACTGAAGTTGAAAATCAAGTTGAAAAGAAAATCAAGATCATCAGGTGTGACAATGGGACAGAGTTCAAGAACAAAGTTATGGATGATTTCTGTAGAGACAAAGGTATTAAGAGAGAATTTAGTGTTGCAAGAACTCCTCAACAAAATGGAGTTGCTGAAAGAAGAAATAGAACACTAATTGAGGCTGCTAGAACCATGTTAGCTGATTCAAAGCTTCCAGTGACTTTTTGGGCTGAAGCAGTTAACACTGCTTGTTACATACAGAACAGGGTTTTAGTGGTTAAAACTAAGAACAAGACACCTTATGAGCTATTCAGAGGAAGACCCCCAACTTTAGAATTTATGAGGCCATTTGGATGTCATGTTATGATTCTCAATACCATTAATCATCTGGACAAATTTGAAGAAAAGTCTGATGAAGGCTTCTTAGTTGTATATTCTATGGTTAGCAAGCCTTTTAGAGTCTGTAACTTAAGAACAAAGAAGATTGAAGAGAATTTGCATGTTGAGTTTCTTGAAAATAAAGCTAACATGGCAGGTTCAGGACCAGAATGGCTATTTGATCTTGAAACATTATCCAATACAATGAATTATGTACCTCTTACTTCAAGTACAGGAGACAAAGATCTTGAAGATTCAGAAGAATTCATTGATGAAGATGAATCTTGCAAAGATGATGAAGATGATAAAGATCAAATTGTTATGCCACTTTGGGACTTTGTTGATAATTCTGAAAAGAAAAGTGATGCAGATGGTGTGAATTTTGATGTTCTGAATAAAGAAATTCCTGTTAGCAGTGGTAACTCAATTCCCACTGCTACACCAGAAGTTTCCACTAACAGTCCTAATGTGGAAAGTTCATCTCAGGAATCACCCAGTGATGATGTAGAGATCTCAAACATACCTACAACATATGATATTCCTAGCACATCACAAACTTCAATTCACAAAGTGCATGCACTTGATAATGTTATTGGTAAGCTACAATCAGGTGTGAAGACTAGAAGACAGAAAAAGAAAGATGATATTCATGGGTTCATTAGTGAAGTTTATGAGTTCAAGAAGCATAGGAGAAAGAATGAATGTTTGTTTTTCTGTTTTCTCTCACAAGTGGAGCCTAAAAATGTATATATGGCTTTAAAAAAATCTAGCTGGGTTGAAGCAATGCAAGAGGAGTTATTGCATTTTAAACTTCAAAAGGTTTGGGTTCTTTATGATTTGCTTGATGGTATGAAGGTCATTGGTACTAAATGGGTTTTCAGAAACAAGAAAGATGAAAGAGGTATAGTAATCAGGAACAAAGCTAGATTGGTTGCTCAAGGATACACTCAAGAGGAGGGTATTGACTATGAGGAAGTTTTTGCTCCTGTTGCAAGGATTGAGGCTATTAGATTGTTTCTAGCCTATGCATCCTTTATGGGCTTTACTGTCTATCAAATGGATGTTAAGAGTGCCTTCCTGTATGGTACAATTGATGAGGAGGTCTATGTCTCTCAACCTTCAGGCTTTGAAGATCCTCAACACCCAAATAAAGTGTAAAAAGTGGTTAAGGCTCTTTATGGCTTACATCAGGCTCCAAGGAAGTGGTATGAAACCTTAGCTACTTATTTGTTGAATAACGGGTTTCATAGAGGCAAGATTGATCAAACTTTGTTCATCAAGAAAGACAAGGGTGATATTCTACTTGTTCAAGTATATGTTGATGATATTATCTTTGGGTCTACTAAACAAGAGATGTGCAAAGAGTTTGAAAAGCTGATGAAAGATAAATTTCAAATGAGTTCTATGGGAGAACTTACATTCTTTTTGGGGCTGCAAGTACAACAGAGTAAAGAAGGCATCTTTATCAGTCAAGACAAATATGTGACTGAGATTATAAGGAAGTTCAAGTTTACTGATGCAAAACCTTCAAATACCCCTGCTGATAAGACCACTCATCTATTGTTGAAGAATGCTAGTGGTGCTGATGTTGATGTGCGTACTTACAGATCTATGATTGGTTCTTTGATGTACCTTACTTCATCAAGGCCAGACATTATGTTTACTGTATGTGCTTGTGCAAGATTTAAAGAGACTCCAAAGACATCACATATGATAGTAGTAGAGAAGATTTTTAGGTATTTGAAGACATATCCTAATCTAGGATTATGGTATCCAAGAGAATCCCCTATGGAATTAATCACATACTCAGATAGTGACTATGCTGGTGTAAGTTGGATAGAAGGTCAACTACAGGAGGATGTCAATTTCTTGGATGTAGATTGGTGTCATGGCAGTGCAAGAAGCAAACTATGGTAGCTACTTCAACCACTGAAGCAGAGTATGTAGCGGCTGCTAGTTGTTGTGCTCAGATCTTATGGCTTCAGAATCAATTATTGGATTATGGGTACAATTTCATGAACACCATTATATATATAGACAATAGTAGTACCATATGCATAATTAAAAATCCTGTGTAGAACACAAAAACTAAACATATTGAAATTAGACATCATTTTATCAGAGATTGTTTTGAGAAAAAGCTTATTAATGTTGTCAAAATCCATACTGATGACAATTATGCTGATTTATTAACAAAAGGGCTTGATATAGGTAGGTTTCAGTACTTGGTAACAGGTATTGGAATGATAAATCCATAAATCTTTGATGTCTAATACCTTTTCAGTGTTGCAGGATAGTTTTTAGGTACTAATATTGTTTGTATATGTGTGTATGGTTTTCTACTAACTTGTATGTAGAGAAATTAAAGCACAGTGGAAATTGTTATACAACAGTGGAAAGATTGGTGATAAAAGCAAAAGGATCAAGCACTTTTATTGATTCATTAGAAGAGTACAGTACAACTATTCAGAGAGATAAGTCACCAGAAAAACATCACAAAACAAAAACCAACAACCTAACATCTAAACCTTCAGCACAACTACTCCATGGGTTTCTTCCCTTTTCCCTCATACTCATGCTTGCCTTTCGAAGCTCTCTTTCTCTTGTCATCAAAAGAAAGTTGCTTTCTTGGACAAGCAAGGCCCAGAACTTGCTTGGGAGGCTTTGGTGCTTGTGCAGGCTTCTCAACAGCAGGCCACTTCATGTTGCTTATGGCAGTCTCCAATGCTGTAGTGAGGGCTTTTGGAAGTTCTTTGGATAGATTGAAGGTTGGATCATCATCATCAGAGGAAGAAATGGAATAGAACTCCAGGGATGGAGCAGGAGAAGCTGCAGTCTTTTTGGATTTCATGTTGGATGATGTAGATGTGGCAGCACTTGGAGGAAAGTAATCACTCCACCCAGTAGAAGGTTCCTCTGAATTTGAGCAATAACTAATCTCCTCATCAGATGAATCATTGTGTTGATGTAGGGTTTGTGTTGTTGAAGATAAGTGTTGATGAAAACTAAAGGTTATTGAGCCCCCTTTTATAAGCAAAGTCAAGGTCGAATTCTAATTAATGAAGGATATTTACTCTTACCTGTTTTGGTAGGTTGGAGGAGTAAATTTGGATATTATCGGGTTGACTTTGGGGAGATATTTTGTGAATAGTAACTTGGTTAAAAAGTTACTTTGGGTTAATTTTTATGGGTTAAGTTGGGTGTTACTTAATTCTGCAGCATACAAACCCATATTGTTGGAGTCATTGGAGTTATAAGGTGTGTATCTCAAACACACAACAAATGGTTATTGATTCACCATGTCTAATCCACATAAGAATCAACTAGTCCAGAGCAAACGGCTCCTGGTAAAGACTTAACAAATCCATTTCTGGTTGATAGTTTACCAAAAACTATATGGTTATCAACTCACCATACTCTAAGTGATGAAGAGTTGGCTAGTCCATAGCAAACGGCTCATGGTAAAGACATATCAAATCCGTTAATAGCTGATAGTTTGCTAAAAACTATGATAAGAGCAGCAAATTTACATGTTTTACTTACCACTGCTCTTTGATATTTTGTGAAAATTTTACCCCTGCTAGTTCACTATTTACCACTGCAAGAGTAACTTTTCCACTGGTGAACTAGCCGTTACAACTGTTGTGTCAGTAATCTATTTTTTACTAGCCGTTGTGAATATAACCGTCTTTCCTTATTAATAGGGTAAATTTTTGTGAATTATCTACTTACCTACTTTAATTTATTCTTTTCCAAAGATAAATCTTTCTAAAGATAATTCCCATTACGCGATCTCCTCAAACCCTATTAGTATAAATTGATCATCATACGGCTTGCTTTTTATCTTGATTACTAACATTTTTATCTTCTTTTCACAAATATCATGGCGATTCTAAAATTTTTCGAGGAGCACAACCAAGTGGCCTACCTACAAAAGTCAAACGAAAAGAGTGGCCCTGTTTTTCATCAGATTGTAGATTTTCTTAATACAACCCATATAAGGTATGCTTTAACTATTAATCTCACAATCTATGTCTCTCATATCAAACAGTTCTAGAAAACTGTGGAGTCCATAACTCTTGAACAGGGAGACACACACGAAACTGTGGATGCTCAAAGAGCCACAGTGGATGGGGTAACCATTGATGTTATTGAGTCATCCTTGAGGAGAATTCTCCAATTGGATGATCTCAATGGTATCATCACATTACCCAATTCAGATATTTTCCAAAATATTGCTTCCATGGGGTATGATACATCTGAACAATAAGTAACTTTCAGAAAAGGATGTTTTTGTCCCCATTGGTGATTTTTAATTCACACTCTTTTACATTGCCTAAGTCCTAAGAAAACATCTTATGAACAATTTGCATCAACCATGGCTTATCCTTTGGTTTGTTTGGCTACTGATAGGACTTTCAATTTTTCAAAGTTTATTTCCAACAATATGAAAGGCAATGTAAAGAGTTCATATAAATTTTTGATGTATCCAAGGTTTGTGCAAGCAGTGTTAAATGAGTTTCAACTGCAACCTCACAATAGAATTTATGAAACTCCATGTCTTAAGCCAAAAGTTTTACAAAACATGTGTAAGGCTTCAGAACTTTGGAATGGGGAGTTTCATCCACTTTTTCCTCAAATGCTTGCTAAGATTTCACAGGTACAGGGTGAAGATGCAACTATCCCAGTTGTATCTCATCACACACCCACTATTGTTGTTCCACCAATTCACCATATCCCTGCAGTAACTCACACTTATGAAAGGAGGCATAAATAGCCAGCTTCTCTCATCTCAACATTGCATGTTGCTGAACCTTTTGGTTTAGGAACAAGCAGTGGTGGTTCAAGGCTTCTTCCTAGTCCAACTAGAGAAGAGTCTGAATCAATGCCCCATGATTCACCTTTCCCAACAGGTAACACAGTTGGAAGTGTTGAGGGCAGTTTGCAACTAACTGAATTGATGGAACTATGTACAAAATTAGTCAAGCAGGTTCAAGCTCTGGAGAAAGATCGGGCACAGACTAAACTACAACATGCCACAGAGCTGAATCAGATGAAGGCAGAGATTCAAAGGTTACATAATGAAGTTGAGAATCTCAAGAAGAAAAGATCTGTCAAAGTTGTGTTTTCATCTTCATCTTCACCTCAGGATGAGTTCTCTGCAGGTTCTATTAAAGATTTGGGAGATTCTTCCAAACAGGGGAGGAAAACAGATGCTGAGACTAAGGGGAGGAAGATAGATTTTAGAGAAGATTATGATTTGGATGCTGATGCTGATTTTAATTTTGATGATACAGTTGGAACTACTCACCCAATTTCCACTGCTGCAGAACAAGTTCCCACTGCAAGTAAAAATATTCCCACTACAAGTGAAAATGTTCCCACTGCTAGTCAAGATGTTACCACTACAGAGGAAGAAGCTGCCAGAATAAGAACAGTCAAAGGTAAAGCAGTTGTGACAGATACAGAACAAGAGTAATCAACAAAGATTTCTAAGAAAGATCAAGCTCAGATTGATTTTAATGCAAGAATGGAAGAGCAATTAGCAGAAGCTGAGATTGAAAAGAAGAAAAAGCAATAGGAAGATGAAATTGCTAGTTTTATGGAAGCAAAGAGGTTGGACAAATTGGAAGCAGTAATGGCAGAACCACTTTCAGTTGTTCCACCAACTGTAATACATGAGAAACCTCCTATGTTCACTTATGTGCCTACAGAGGAAGAGATTCATTACATGATTACTCATGATCCAGTGATCAGAAAGAAGGATGTTGAACTTATTGCAAATACAATCTTGAATGAAGAACAAAGGTCTGCTCAACTGAAAGATTTCAATCAAATAAAGAATCAGCAGGCTCTTGATGATATCATTGGAGATGTAAGAAAAGGTCAAAATAAGCCAAGACAATCTACAAAGGTACAAATCATTGCTGAGATGAAGACTTTTTGCTGTCATGTTGGCAATATGAAAAAGGCACAGTTCAAAGGAATGTCACATGATCAAATTGAAGGTATTTACTATAGGATTAAAAGACAAGATAGTAATTTCATTCCTATGGATAAAGAACATGTAGTGATAAAGTCAAAAAAGTCAGGAGTGAGTCTTGGATCCAAAGATGCAAGGAAATTGAAGACTCGGGAGTCATCTCAAGAAGAAGAAGGTGCTAGCAAGTTGACAGAAGAACAAGTTACCAGTATGATGTTCATAGAGACTGATGTGCTTAATATTGAACCTTTACAAACAAAATATCCAGTAGTTGGTTGGGAGATCTATTCTGATGATTTTGGAGTTGCTTGGAAGATTATCAGAACTGGAAGTGTCACAAGTATTTGTAGAGACTTTGAAGATATTGTTAGATCTTGTGATAGAGAAGACTTGGATACTTTGTGGAGGATTGTTCAAGATCAGTTCAAGAAGGATGAACTTGTTGATGTCAAGGCTAAGGAGTTATGGGTTCACTTTAGAAGATTATATGAACCTGACCCAAGTGACAGACATTTGAGATTTGAAGCTTACAACATGAATACTTTGTGGAAATTTTATGACTCAAGTGATGTACATCATCTTTATACTCAAGATGGAGTTGATGTGTTTATGCTTGCTGAGAAAGAATATCCATTGAGAGCTGGAGTCTTAACTGTGATGATGTCAGTAAAGCTTAGATGTTGGGAAAGAAGTGAAGTCATAGAAGATTTGCTGCAAAGGATCTATGATCAAAGTGTGAGAGCTGATAAGGAATTAAGAAGAAGAAGATAAGTGTTTGGAAGAATTCCCATATCCTCATGTTTACTGATCACTTGAAGAAACTTATTGATTTACATATTAATCATAAGTTTAGGGGAGGATTGTTGGGAATTATACTAACAGTTACCACGGCTAGTGAAGATATTATAACTGCTGTAGAATGCACTTGCAGTGGAAACACTTTACCACTGCAAGTACATATATTACCACTGCTATTTGGATAATTGTTAGGAAACGTGTAAAGATAAATATAGAATAGATTTTGTGTATATCTTATTCTATTAGAGTTATACTTATCTTGTAGAAGAGGACTACTTGTGCTATAAAAGGAGGTCCTAGGTTAAAGGTTAGATATACATTTTTCTAGAGCTTCAAGGTGTAACCCTAGTGATACAAAGATCACTCGTATTATTATCATTAATAATATTGGAGCTTACAGTTTGTTACATACATTGTTTTCACTCATAAACAACTGTTTCATTCCCAAGCAAACTTCTAAGTATTACTAAGTAGATTCTTCATACTTAGTGATATAACTCAAAGTATCAATCTAACACAGTTCAAGGTGTTTAGATCCACCAAAATGTCAAGAGAAGTCCTCAGAGATTCATAAAGTTTCAATAATAGTCCCTGGACAAAGTTTGAAGAAATTACAACTTCAGTCCCTTTACTTTCAAAAATGGCCCTTTGAAGAATTATTTGAAGAAAAGTCAAATGAGATCCTTCATAAATCAAAGAAAGTCAACAAGGGCCGTTGGATTTTATTTTGGAAGATATACAGATTTGGTCCCTATAATTTTCAGAATTACAATATTGGTACTTATCAAAATTACTAATCCTAAAACCAAATTCACTTAACCGGATCCACTAATACTTAAACCCAAAAATCCAGCCAAGCCCAAAACCAAAACATAAGCCCACTCCTTTTATCCCCAAAATCCGATCCACTAATATCTTACCCAAGTCAAACCCGGTCAACATAAATAAAAAATACCCAACTCACATTCCTGCCCCCCAATTCATTTTTTACCCAGAATTTGTAACTATACATATGAACCCTAAATTACCCTCCCACAAAATTACCCCAATTCGTTATAATACCCAATCATTTGGCCTTCTAGAATCTGACAGTTGACACTTGACGCATGGAATTACACGTGGACCAATCATTGAGGACACACATGATTCACAAGGCTTGCGTACATGATCCAAGGGTCTTAATTAAAGCGTATGATCAAAGCAGGAATGAAGGGAAGCACACATCCAGAAACCTCCTCAACCCTAGGACCTCCTCTCATTAGCCTACAAATACCCCCTCCTCATTCACTTAGGGTGTGTAGTTTTATATAGTGTTATGCTGTTCATTTACTTTTTCAGTTGGAATTTTCAATTCAAACTTTGTAATTAAGTTTAATCTTAATGAAATTCTAGTAAATCTCTTTTATAATTCTCTTGTTTTTAGCTTATTATTATTCTCCTTTAACTGATTTTAGCTTATTTCAAATTATTTAATTCTTATAACAGCTAGCTTACATTTATTGTTTACCTAGATACAAAAATCACAAAAAAAATCAGAAAAACAAAAAAAAATACAAAAATATTTTAAAATTCTTAATTCTCAGCTTCAATTAGCACTTTCTTAGCTTATATAAGTTCATACTAGCTGCTTATAGCTTTTGTGAGACTTTTATTAATATAATTCAGTCAGTTTCTCTCAATCTCATAAAAGTCAACTAAAGTCAACACTCAGCTTTTCCAATAAGCTGAGCTTATTCAGAAGGGTAATTTGATAGTCCAGTTGGAGCTTGGAAAGCCATTGGCCTGTCTAAAGACAGGCAAGCATAGTGAACCCCCTCTGTTTGAGCTGAGGGGGAATAACCTTGTGAGTTTCTCACTTAAATTTCTTTATAAATTGCATAAATAGTAGTAGTAGTGTAGATCTGATTACTTTTGTTTATTTTTGTTTCAATTCAGTAGTTTAATCATAATTTAGCTTTACTTTATTAGTTTATAGCTTATTATAGTAGTTTGCATTCTTATTTGATGCTACTGTTTCATTTCTGTTTCATTATTTGAATCTGTGTTTCTGTTGGTATTTTAGTCTAAGATCTGTGTTTTTGAGCTTCTACTGATCTATTTGATCATAATCTCAGATTGTGTGGTGGATTAGTGGTTTATTTCTCACAGTTGTTTCACATAAGTTCACAATAGATACAATAAGGGGTGTTTGGTATAAGTTGCATTAGGTAGTATTGAGGTTCATTTGTGGTATCCTTTGCACCTAGTAGTCTACTATAGTCATATACAGGATAGGTAGAGCATCATTTAGATAGTTTATACACTTAAATTCAAATTAGCTTGTAATTCTTCATAACAGGTAGTATTAAGTAGAATTTAGGTTGCATAATCTTTAAAATAGTTACATAAGTAGTTTAAATAGCTTAAATTAGGTTCATATTAGCTTATAACAGCTTGAGTAATCATTTAGGATAGATTTAAACTCAGTATAGTCAATATTGCATAAGAAGATCAAAAAGTCAAAAAGAGTTAAACACATATTTGGTCTGATTTTCGTAAGCTCTTGTAGGGTTCGATATTGGTTGGAAATAAGTTTAGTTTGTTGATTTGTGAAGTTCACCAGCTTAAGAATCATAATCAATAAGAAAATCTAGGTTTGAATCTTATTTGCTTATTAGGATTTTGGATCTAAGTTGCCTGTTTGAACTAAATCTCCCCTATACATCTGGTTTCATCAACTTTTCTAGGTAGCATTTAGGTTAGTAATTAAGAGTTTGTGTGAAGGCTTTTGGTGTTTTTCTGTTCTCAGTAGTGCTAATTAGCTTTTGCCCCCATTAGTTTGCATCTCAGAACTTATTAGTACAACATATTGTGTCCTTAAGTTTCTAGTATTACATCAACATACACTGAGTTAGTATACTGACTCAGTATACTTACTCATTATACACCTAGCTTGTTGATTTTTAGCTTGTTGGAGCTTTTAGCTTGGTTATTTAGTTTACTAGGTTAGAATCTAGTTGCTTGAGGCTTATTTCATCATTTGGAAGCTTAAAGTGCTAACTGCTTATTCCTTGTGCTTATTTCAAACTGCTTATCATCCATTAGTATGTTTCTGTTTTTCATTTGGCCTAATCTCATTACATTTGAGCTTATTTGAGTAAAAAACACCTTTAGTTTAAGTTTGGTACACGTTGGTCACTAGTGCTTATTAATAAGCACTTTAATTAAGTTGTTTATAAGCCATTAAGCACTTCCTCAGCTTATTTTTCAATTTTTAAATTTTTCGTTGGTTTCATATAATATTTTAGAATTTTCCTAAAATTTTCAGATTTTTCTGAGTTGTTTTGCTATTTTTCTTATTTTATTTTAGATTTTAATCAATTTTTAATTACTTTTGTTAAAGAAAAATCATATAAAAATCATAAAAAGCTTGAAAAAGTCCAAAAATATTTTAGAAAATAGTTTTTAGTTATTTCAGATTTTTCAAAATTAATTTTGCGTTTTTCTCACTTAATTTCTTTTTATTTGCATTTTTGATTACTTTTTAATTAGTTAAAATAGTTTTTAATTCATAAAATTAAATAAAAAGCCAAATTTTTTTTCTTTTTCTCAAAATTTTCTTTAAATTCACTTTTTATTTCACGCGTTTACGTTTAATTTACATTTTAGCTTACAGTTTTAATTCTACGTTACATTTTAGGTTTGGTAACTTGATTTACTTGCTTAATTGGTTAATTGTGCTTTATTTTCATATTCATTAGTATAAATCTCATTGAAATCACTTTTTCTCACTTTCACGACACATTTCACGAACCGGGAATTTCAAATTCCATTCACACATTTACACAGACTACGATCTCGGGATTTGTATTTCCTTCAAATCCTTTGGAGAAATATAAATACTATACTATAAACTATATTTGATTTTCACCCAATCAAATTTTGGCGTCACTGTCGGGGAAGGTTGAAGTGAATTTTTGATTTTCGTTTTCGAATCATGTTTTGAAAACCTTCCTTATTATTGTATATATTTTCTATAAAAAATACAAAACTTAAAAAATTAAAAACACTTTTACTAAAGTGTTTTCAAAAATCCAAAAATAAAATAAACATCCTCACTCTCGAGGGAGTGTTGTAAACATTCCGAAAAAACAATAAAAGAAACCGAGAAACTATACGTATTTGGATTACTTTATTACTACAACCAACTAAACGGGGAATACAGAGGTCTTGACATTAAATTGCAGACCGAAGAGAGATCCATTCTTCTCTCCCGCTCCGCTGCACGTAGTATTAAAGGAAACGGTTACGAATAACGTAACGGTTACAAAAAGAGAATAAAAGTTTTGTGATTTTGTTTTTCAATATTTAAAAAAGCCAAAAATAATTCCCAACCAAAAATACAAAAAGATTTTCCTTTTCTATTTGATTTTCTTTTTCATTTGTGTTTTTGTGGTGTAGGACACCCGTTCATCTTCTAAACGTCTTATTTCTCCACTTTCAAATCCAGAAAGTTTATTTCGACACAATCACCGAGTTCTTTTCCCAACTGTTGAGGAAATGAACCAAAACGAACATCACTTGGGACCCCCGCCGATGGGTGGTGCTCAAAACAGCGGGATCCCTCCGATGGGACGCCAACCGGCTTACGATTTATGTCCAATGGAGGAACAACTCCAATCACCATTCAATGGTGTGAGGAGGGCCATCGTGATTCCCGATATCACTGCAAATTAATTTGAGATTAATCACAGGTTACTCAACCTCATCACAAGTATCTCATTTCACAGTTTAGAAAGTGAAGATCCTTCTGTTCACATAAGGAATTTCACCGACATCACTGAAACTATAAAGTTAAATCAAGTTCCTTATGATGTGGCTAAAATGAAATTGTTTCCTTTCTCCCTTAACGGAGCAGCCTGGACTTGGCTAGAAGAGGAACCACCGAACTCAATTCAAACTTGGGATGATCTAGCTTCCAAGTTCGTGAATCATTTTTACCCTCCATCTAAAATATCTAATCTCTGCACTCAAATCTTTCGATTTCAGCAAGCTTTCGATGAATCGTTCAGCGAAGCTTGGGATAGATTTAAGGAGTTGTTGGAAAAATGTCCAAATCACGGGTTTTTACCTTTGCATCAGATTGATACTTTCTACAACGGGTTAAGTCTTGCCGATCAAGACTCACTCAATTCTGTTGCGGGTGGAAACTTGTTGACCCGAAACATTCAAGATGCCTTCAAAATTATTGGGAATATAGCTAAAGTGAGGATAGCTAGAAAAAAACTCCAAGCTTCAACTGCTAGTAGCAAATCTAATGATGAAGTTATGAATGATATAGCTGCCCTCACTTAAAAAGTTGAATCAATGGCTATTGAAAGATCTTCTAATCAAGTTAAAAACCATCAAGTCAATATGGTTAACCATAGTTGTGAGACTTGTGGTGGTCCTCAATCGTATTTTGAGTGCCCTGCCTCCGGTGGCTTCACTCACGAGAATGTGTATGCTACTTTGGGAACCTACAATATGGGCGGTAATGGTTACCAACCACAGGGAGACCGTAATCTTCTTAGCTACCGTTCTAACAATTATCTTGGTGATGCGTGGGAATTGCAGCAGGCTTTACCTCTCGAGGGATCTTGAGAAGCTTACAACCCCCACCAGGCAGTGTACCTGATCGTTGTAGTATAGTATAGTGACAAGTACCGGGGGATTGATCGTTCAACTCAGGAATAGTGTCGCTAGGATTAGAAAGCCTAAAAACTAGGTCTAGAGGTGAGGGATGATTCTTTTTGTATTTTTATATTTTATGAAAGCAAATAAAAATCTCGGGTATTGGAAGAGTGGGCGGAATTAGTTGCTAATCAACTAACCCAATAACTAAAATGCAATCGAAATAAAATAACAAAAATGTAAATAAACTAAATTAAACTAGTGGTGTGAACAATATATGGGAGAATTGTGTTTACTTAGATTTCACTACTCCCTAGATATCTTTTACAGGTTAATTACTTGTTATAGTTGCGTGGATGACGGATTGTATTCCTTAATACCATTCATGGGGTGGCGTACTTACTTCCCAAATTCTATAAGCTCCTACTTCACTCCTATGTCGAGCCGACTAAGAAGCTCCTAACATGGGATCATTAGAATTCGCTCATGCATTAAATACAACCATAAAAACCCAGTACACATCGGTTCATGTTTCTTAAGACGTTCAAGCAAGTTACACAATGGAGATCTGCCAGTTTTCTTAAGATTAACATTGAAATCATTCATCCATTACAACTATAAACAAGCAATCAACCTATAATCAACATCTAGGTTTCATTACATCTAAGCAAACACACAAAAGATCTAGCCTAGCATGTTAAAATCAAGACAAGTTTAAGATATATTCAAACAACACATAGACATATTGAATGAATTGGAAGAATACTTATCTCAATTGAACATGAAGAGTTTCAAGGGGTGAAAACCCTTGAAAATACTATTATAAATGAGCTAGGGTATATTAGGTTCGTCCCTAAAATTCTCCATACAAGTTCCTCTTTTAATGAATGAAAAATAGAAAAGTATATATAGATTTAAGGAGGTGACGACGTCAAGAGGAAAAATCTGACGCCGTCATCTCGCCGCCAATAAAGTTCTCGGACTGCCTAGATCCAAAGCTTACACCGTCATGTGTAATTCTACTCTGGGCCATCACAAAAATTACTCTTGACGCCCTTGTTCTGACGCCGTCACGTTTTCTCTGGGTCGTCATCCATTTTGCTCTTGACGCCGTCATAAAATCCTTCTTGACGCCGTCATCTATTGTTCCCAGCAAGGAAAATTAAGACTTTGCCGTTTTCTTCACTTTTATGCTCCAAAAACGTCGAAAATGCTTCCTTTTCCAGAATTCACTCCCAAAGTACCTAAGATCACAAAAGGAATGATTTAGGGCAATATTTGATCAAATAAATTCAATTCCGGGCTTAAATAACCCCCTAAAAATGGTTCATTTTTTGCCTCATCACTTGGACCACCCGGTTTCAATCAATCGAATCAAGTCAATCAAGTTAATCAACTGAATCATAATGTGCAAAACCAGCACAATCAATTTAACCAGAATCAAATCAAAACCGGATGAACAATGGTTTTCAAATTCAAAATCAAGGTTTTCATCAAAATTGGGGGAATTACAATCAAGGCCCGAATCAAGGGAATTTTCAAAACCAGGGAAATTCTAGAAATTTTCAAAATGCTAATCATGGGAATTACAATCATGGAAATCAAAATTATGGAAATTTTCAAAATCAAGGTTTCAACAACAATAACGGTGGACAAAATTTCCAAAACCAAAATCCAGTTGTGAATCAAAATCAGTCGTCCTCGGATGAGTTACTTAAGAAATTTATGAAAAGTCAAGAGAAAATTAATAAAATGCTAATTAATCAAAGGACTGAATTGAATAAGCGTTTAAATGATCGACCCTCGGGTTCGGGTACTCTTCCAAGCAACACGATCACTAACCCGAGGGGCGATGTTAAAGCGATCACGACTCGAAGTGGTGTTTCATACGATGGACCCATGGCTCCGACTACCTCGTCTTCTCTTCCTCCTAAGGTAGTTGACAGTGAAACCGAGGAGACAAAGGACCTGGTGCTTCCTACTAATAACGGGAGTACTGAAAACATCCAACCTCCGGATGTCCAGCCGTCAAAGCAGAAGGAAAAAGTTGTTGAACCAGAAAAAGAAGTTCCAATCAAGACCAAATTGCCTTATCCATCAAGATTGAACAATCAGAAGCTCCGTGACAAAGCCAATCATCAAATGGAGAAGTTCTTCCAAATTTTCCAAGATTTGCACTTCGACATTAGCTTCGCGGATGCTATTCTTTTAATGCCAAAATTTGCGTCTATGGTTAAAAATCTTTTGCATAACAAGGAAAAATAGTTTGAAATGGCAAAAACCCCATTGAATGAGAGTTGCTCGGCAGTTATCCTTAAAAAGCTTCCCGAAAAGCTTGAAGACCCCAGCAGATTTCTCATTCCTTGCAATTTTCTGTGGATCGGTGAGTGCTTCGCCTTGGCCGATCTTGGTGCTAGCATTAACCTAATGCCATTATCTATTTGGAAAAAGTTGTCTTTACCCGATTTGACCTCGACTTGCATGATCCTCGAGCTTGCCGACCGAACTACTTCCCGCCCGATGGGAATAGCCGAGGATGTCTTCGTCATTGTGGGAAAGTTTCATTTCCCCGCCGATTTTTTCATTGTTGATTTTGATGCTGATCCACGGGTACCTCTCATTCTCAGGAGAGGTTTCCTAAGGACTGGCCGTGTGTTAATTAATGTTTACGATGAAGAAATTACCCTCCGCGTTGGTACTGAAGCCGTAACGTTTAATTTGGATCAAACCACGAGATACTCCTCCAATTATAACCATTTTTCTGTGAACCGGATCGATGTTATTGATATTGCTACGGAGGAGTATCCTCAAGAACTTCTCGGTTTTACTGAAAATGCTTCGAGTGGCAATCCCACTCCTTCTTCTCAACCAATTGTTTACGATCCTTCCGCTTCCCTCACTCCATTTGAGGGAAGTGATTTCATCTTGGAAGAGATCGAGGCCTTTCTTTCTAATGAGTCGATTTCACCGGAAATTGATCATTCCGATTGAGATCCAGAGGGAGATGTTCTTTTGATTGAAAAATTATTGAATGAAGACCCGACTCCATCTCTCCCTCCGATGGACCTTAAAATGGCCGATGTTAAAGAAGTTAAGCTGTCTACTAAGAATCCTCCAGAGCCCTAGCTCAAGGATTTACCACCTCATCTTGAATATGCTTTTTTAGAAGGAACCAACAAATTACCCGTCATAATTTCGAAAGACCTTAAAGATGAGGAGAAGACCCGTCTCTTAGATGTGCTCAAGAAGCATAAGAGTGCGATCGCTTGGCAAATTTCCGATATCAAGGGCATAGACCCTAATTTTTGTACCCACAAGATTTTACTTGAAGACAATTAAAAACCTTCCGTCCAACAACAAAGACGGGTTAACCCAAAAATTCATGAGGTTATCAAAAAGGAAGTTATCAAACTCCTCGATGCCGGAATGATTTATCCAATCTCGAATAGCTTATGGGTTAGCCCGGTCCACTGTGTTCCGAAGAAAGGTGGTATGACCGTCATGACTAATGAAGATAATGAATTGATTCCAACACGTCTTGTTACCGGATGGAGAGTATGTATTGATTACAGAAAATTGAACGATGCGACAAGTAAGGACCATTTCCCACTTCCTTTTATGGATCAAATGCTCGAACGTTTAGCGAGAAATGAGTTCTATTGTTTTCTCAATGGCTTTTCCGGTTATTTTCAAATTCCGATTGACCCTCAAGACCAGGAAAAGACCACTTTCACTTGCCCTTATGGAACGTTTGCTTACCGACGTATGCCTTTCGGCTTATACAATGCTCCAGGAACATTCCAGAGGTGCATGATGGCAATTTTCCATGATATGATTGAGAAAACCATGGAAGTTTTCATGGATGATTTCTCGGTTTATAGAGATTCCTTCACTTCTTGCCTCTCCCTTTTAGAAAAAATGTTGGAACTGTGTGAAGACACCAACTTAGTTCTAAATTGGGAGAAGTGCCATTTCATGGTTAAAGAGGGCATTGTCCTCGGCCACAAGATTTCGAAATCTAGGATTGAGTTCGATAGAGCTAAAGTCGACGTGATTGCTAAGTTACCTCATCCCACGACCGTAAAAGGAATTAGAAGTTTTCTCGGTCATGCCGGCTTTTACCAACGTTTTATCCAAAAGTTTTCCAAGATAGCCCGGCCCCTGACCCATTTACTTGAAAAAGATTCTCCGTTTATCTTCTCAAATGAGTGCATTAAAGCATTTAATATCCTAAAGAAGAAGTTAACGGAGGCCCCTATTTTAGTTGCCCCCGATTGGAACTTGCCTTTTGAGCTAATGTTTGAGGCTAGCGATTATGCTATTGGTGCAGTCCTGGGGCAACGTAAGTCAAAATATTTTCAGCCGATACACTATGCTAGTAAAACAACGACCGATGCTCAATACCATTATACGACTACTGAAAAAGAAATGTTAGCCATCATTTATGCTTTTGAAAAGTTCCGAGCATATCTCGTCTTGAAGAAATGCATAGTGTATACGGATCATTCAGCTCTTAAGTATCTAATAGCAAAGCAAGATGCTAAGCCAAGATTGATGCGGTGGGTTATGCTCCTTCAAGAATTCGATGTTGAAATTCGAGACAAACAGGGAGCTGAGAACCTCGCTGCCGATCACCTTTCACGTTTAGAGAATCCCCATCAAAGTTATTTCGAGAAAAAGGAAATTATCGAAACATTTCCTCTCGAGACACTTGGGAGTTGATCACACAGTGATCCTAGTACCCCATGGTTCACCGACTTTGCGAATTATCATGCGGGAATTTCATAAGAAAAGGGATGTCGTTCCAACAAAAGAAGAAATTCTTCAAAGATGTTAGGCATTATTTTTGGGACGACCCCTACTTGTTCAAAATTTGTACGGATCAAGTGATCCGGCGGTGCGTTCATGGCAAAGAAGCCGCTGAAATTCTTATGGCATGCCACAATGGACCCACAGGGGGACATCATGGTGCCAACTTCACCGCTAAGAAAGTTTTCGATTCCGGCTTCTACTAGCCGACGATATACCGGGATGCCCATGACTTGGTTAAGTCATGTGATTCTTGCCAGTGTCAAGGAAAAGTCTCTCAAAAGGATGAGATGCCTCAAAATCCTATTCAAGTTTGTGAGATCTTTGACGTCTAGGGTATTGATTTCATGGGACCATTCCTGTCGTCTAGAGGAAACAAATATATACTCGTGGCCGTCGATTACTTGTCGAAATGGGTTGAAGCAAAAGCGCTCCCCACCAATGACGCCCGAGTTGTTGTGAAATATCTGAAAAGCGCTCCCCACCATTTCTGTAATGACCAATTTGCTAAAGTTACGCTCAAATATGGTGTCACACATCATCTTTCCACTGCATATCATCCGCAGACGAGCGGTTAAGTTGAGGTGTCCAATCGTGGCTTGAAACGTATCTTAGAAAGGACCGTAGGAGAACATCGTGCTTCAAGGGCTGATAATTTAGATGATGCATTATGGGCTTTCTGGACCGCTTACAAAACACCCATTAGGTGTACTCCTTACAAGCTGGTTTACGGGAAGGCCTGCCATTTGTTCTTTGAACTTGAACACAAGGCCTACTGGGCCTTGAAACACGCTAATTTTGATCTCAAAACCACGGGTGATCATCGTAAAGTTCAATTGAATGAATTAACTGAGCTTCATGATCAGGCCTATGAGAATTCTTTGATCTACAAAGAGAAAACGAAGAGGATTCATGATGCTAAGATTAAAGATCGCGTTTTCAATGTTGGTGGTCGAGTCCTTCTTTTCAATTCTCAATTGAAGATATTCTCGGGGAAGTTAAAAACCCGTTGGTTTAGACCATTCACCATTACCCAAGTTTTCCCTTTTGGCACCGTCGAGTTAGCTCAACCCGATGGTCACAACTTTAAGCCGAATGGTCATCGTCTCAAACACTATTTCGGAGGGGAGATACCACCCATGGTTGTCCCGGATCTCCAAACTTTCCCCAAGGACAATTAAATTTGGGGATCGAGTCAAGCTCATGTGACTCGGTGAATAAAAACAAGTGCTTCGTGGGACGCACCCCATGCTTATCCATTTCATCTTCTTAATTTTATTATTTCTTTAGTAACGTGACGTGAGGGGGGCGACCCTTTCCAAATTCGTGCTTTCGTGGTTGTTTGTGAATGTCCAGGAATTTGCCCGAAGATTGAGGACTCTCGTGCTCGTGTTTTGTCGTTCTCTCCACTCGAGTCTCATTCTTCGCTGCTCTTTCGGAAATTCATCATATCCAAAATCTTATCGACTAACGTTTATCTCTTGGCATACTTAATAAACGGCCTTAGATATTACATAAGACTACCCGTACCCTTAAAACATTGAGGACAATGTTTCACTTTCGTCTGGGGGTGAATCTTCTATCCGATTTGTCCTGAAACTTTCGTCTGAGCTGTTTACTTACGCAACTCCGTTTTCCACCAAAATTAAAATTTTTTTTCACATTTTTGTAAAAAAAATGGATAAAAAATATTAAAAAAAAAAGAAAAAAGAAAAAAAATGATATGATATATGATATGATAATAAGATTTGACACCTTGTTTGACTTTCCTACTAGCAAGAGTAGGAATAAATGTTCCGACTTGAGCGGTCGTGTTGAGCCCTAGCTCGTCTCCCTTAACAAATGATAATCACATAAGCTTGTAGTAGTTTTGTACACCAGGAGCTATAAAATGCGAATTCTTTCTTAAGAATCTGCAAGTTCCTGTACTTGACTTTATACATGCGCAACTTAAAAGCTTTCGCTAGTCTTTTACACAAGGAGCTATAAAACGCGAATTCTACTTCTAGAATTTGCAAGTTTTCATAACTGACTTTAGATATGCGTGGCTGATTATCAGCTAAGCATTCGCTGGTTTCATTATTTGAGATCTTATATTGCGAAGAGCGAGAAATGATAGAGTTTATTTAGAAGTTTGATGCTAAACGTCGAGTAGTTGGTTCTCTTTATAGCTCATGGAAGGTACTTGTGACTTTTTGCTCCCACCAAATTGTTTCACCGATATAAAATAGATGTGCTAGGTTAATTAGTCGTATTTAGGTTTGGGCAATATTTAGTTTCTTATTTTCTTAAAAGAATCTTTAATTTAGAAGTTGAGTACATATCAAGGACACATGAAAAGCAAAAAAATGTAAAATCAAAAGTTGATATGTATGTGGTTTTGGAGCTACCCGATAAGCTTCCATTGTTGAAAAAGTATGAAAAAATGAAAAAAAGAAAAGAAAAAATGATGAAAAAAGTGAAAGAAAGAAAAAAAAATGAAAAGTGAAAGTTGTATCGAATAAGAGCTTAAGTGTATAAAAGTTGTTGGCGCGTGAGGTGCATGTGGATGATTCTGAATTAGTCACATGAGGTGCACGTGTAGTACTCCGCAACGTATATATGAGATTATATGTACCAAAAATCCTTGATGTGGACCGAATTTCTAAAGCAGCGGTTCTTAAGAGAAATGAAAAATTACTTAGCGTTATAAACTTGGTATCTCTATTGGACTAAAAAGTTATTGATACGTGGGAATTGCGCCCTCGCAATAGGTTTTACCTCTCAAGTATCTTGAAAACGTTACAACCCCCACCAGGCAGTGTACCTGATTGTTGAAGTATACTATAGTGACAAGTACCAGGGGATTGATCGTTCAACTCAGGAATAGTGTCGCTAGGATTAGAAAGCCTACTAAACTAGGTCTAGAGGTGCGGGATGATTCTTTTTGTATTTTTTATATTTTATGGAAATGAAGTAAAATCTCGGGTTTTGAAGGAGTGGGCGGAATTAGTTGCTAGACAACTAACCCAATTAACTAAAGATGCAATCAAAATAAAATAAAAGAAATGAAAATTAAACTAATATACTAATGTGGTGGAAAAAATAATGAGAAAAGTTGTGTTTACTTAGATTTCATTACCCCTAGATATCTTTTACCGGTTGATTATCTTGTTACAATTGCATGGATGACGGGTTATATTCCTTAATACTAGTCGTAGGGTCGTGTACAATATTCCCTAACTCTATAAGCTCCTAAAATGGGATCATCAGAATTCACTTATGCATTAAATACAACCAAAAATCGTAGTACACCTCAGAACATGTTTCTTAAGACGTTCAAGCAAGTTACCAATGGAAGTCTGCCAGTTTTTTAAGCCTAACATCGAATACAATCATCTGTAACAATTATAAACAAAGAATCAACCCATAACAAACATCTAGGTTTCACTACATCTAAGTAAACACAATAAAAGCCTAGCCTAACATGTTATATGAAAGAAAAGCATAAGATAGAATCAAACAATACATAGTCATATTGAATGATTATTGGAGAACTTATCTTTATTAAATAATGGAAGAAAGATGGGTTTGAAACCCCTTCAGTATGCTGGAAATTCGACCTAGGGTTTGTGTGTGATATTCCACAACTTGTTCCACACTTTACAATGAAAAATTGGAAAAATATATATAGACATAGCATCCTGACGGCGTCATGTATTAGCCTCTGACGCCATCAACTCGCCGCCAAAGTGAAATTCGTATTGCCTAGATCTAGTCTTGACACCTTCATGTGCAAATCTACTCTGGGCTGTCACTAGTATTTGGACCCTGACGGCCTTGGTGACGCCGTCAGGCGATTAAGAAAGAAAATGTTCTGGGCCGTCACGTTATAAGTTCCACATCCACCTCTTTTGTCATTCTTGACGCCATCATGTGTTAAGGCTTGACGTCGTCAGGTACTGTTCCCAAAAAGGAATTTGAGACTTTGCTATTTTCTTCACTTTTATGCTCTAAAAACGTCCAAAATGCTTCCTTTTCCAGATTTCTCCTCAAAAGTACCTAAAATGACAAAAGGAACGATTTAGGGCAATATTTGATCAAATAATCTCGAATTCGGGCTTAAATGAGCCCTTAAAAGCGGTACACTTTTCGCCTCATCAAATACCCTTACACTTGAGATTTGCTTGTCCTCAAGCAAATGCGCTTTTATTCTAATTAAAATACAAGTTATAAGTCATTTAACACTAATATAAAAGTAATTACAACAAATAATCGTTCCACTAAAAACCAAAAACAAGCACGGAGGTCATACACTAGCACCTCACAAATAGTCTTTAGATACTCACATCTCTCGGGTGTAAT
Source organism: Artemisia argyi (assembly GCA_030686995.1). NCBI lineage: Eukaryota > Viridiplantae > Streptophyta > Magnoliopsida > Asterales > Asteraceae > Artemisia > Artemisia argyi. Next base: position 101,404,032 of record CM060702.1, read on the forward strand.
AAAGTATATGTCACAATATGGAAATGGAAAACATCTCTTACTACCTTTCATAGCAAATAGATTACCATAGGCTTGGGAAAGGATCAAACGTCCACCACTTGGCGTAAGCACCTAGGATAAACCAACAAAGAGGTCTTTTTAAAGGGTTATAACATTAGGTGTAGGGATATGGAAAACACGGTTTTGTTGGATAAAGGAAATATTTACTGGTGGCGAGTTAATCATCTTGGTTAATTACATGTAAAGCATGGCGTTGCTAAGCCAAGACTAGATTCGACTTAAGCTAATGAATCAAAAATAACGTAAACATAAAACAAACATAGAATGAAATGGGATGGTAGTCCGTATGTTTTTTTCTCTTTTATTTTTCTATTTTTTTTTCTTTTTCTTGATTTTTCAATATTTTTTTTACATACACTTTTACCCTACCATCCAAAAAAATACATCATAGGGAATGTACATTCCCCTTACACTTGAATTTTTACATATTTACAATAAGCTACTCTAATGACTCGAATTAAGATAATCAAAACACTTTGAGTAATTTTTAAGATTAATGCACATATGAGGGTAATAATCTGATGTTCTTCCCCATTACTCCATAACACTAGTACTTTACCCATGAGTCCCAATCGTCCCAAAACAATATGTACAAGATATGACTCGACTTAGCAACCATGTAATCAATTAGACAACTAACTAAGGGTTTAAACAAATAACAATAATGCACTAAAGATGAGTGCATACACGAAAGGCTAAGGCGATTTTGATGCACATTTGGGTGGATTGTTAACAAATTCTATCTTTAAGTAAGATGCTTAAAGTTAAAAACGAAAAAGATAGGCTTGGAGGGGTGTACTAGGGGTATCGTTTACTAAAAATGAGTACAACGCAAAGGTGTGGGAGAATTACTTGACCTATGAAGTCAATGTAATTATATTACAGGTGTAAAACAAGGGTTATCCTAATGCCTCTTATCATGTAGTAAATCCTACTACATGGATGTAGTCTCACTAGCGTTCTCGGGATGCATCACTAACGCAAGTTCTAGAATCTAAATGCTACCGGTACACTCATAATCACTAATAATAAATGCTTTTCCTATCAAATCTAAAGGCGAACCTCACATATTTGGGTGGAAAATTTTTCTGAATGGCACGGTTTTGTGCTAGTCATACAACTCCTATCCATGAGATGCTTGTTAAGGCTAAAGTTTCACTCCTAAATTTTGTAAAAATTTTTAAATTTGGCGCTTAGATTACACTAAAAAGTATTTCTCTTAGTTTTATTACACACCTACCATCAAACAAACAAACTCAAGTGCAATAGTATCCTATAAGGTATCATCATTTACCCTCCCCTTACACTTAGGATGAACATTGCCCCCAATGTTCAATTAAAGAATATGAAAGTAAAACATGTAAAAGAATGAAAACAAATACTCCCCTGATTCGTTCGGTGTTTTTTTTTTTTTTTGGAAAAAGGGACATCCCCGGCAAATATATTAAACACGAAAGATTACAATAAACTTATATGGACAAGTCCACATAAGTACGTTCAAATGACATTCCCAAAACATGTTTTGGAAACATCGCAAGAAACAATAAAGCTCTACAATATCTAGATATATTACATATCAAATGACAAGAAAAATAAAAGAGCATCATACGAATCACCATGATCTTCCACCAGCAATCCAAACAAGGCACCGTGAAGAAGGGAAATAAGCATGACACCAAGTGAGATTGCCTCCTAAAAAAAATACAACTCTCACTTGTGATTCCCATGAAAACAATGACCAACATCAACTGATTATAGTCCAAATACCACACCATAGTAACATCAATCTTCAATACACCCATCTCATAATCAATGTTGACCCAACAGAAGATATAATATGACCCAGACCCAGTAGCGAAAGCAGACCCAAAATACCAGTAGCCCACAACCAGCACCAAACACCCCTTATACTCCACAATATCCAAGTACACATATACCAAACACCACTTATGCATCAGAAAGCAGCACTTAACAGTAAAACACCAGATATTAACACCAAAATTTCTCAACATAGTAGACAAACTAACCCATTCAGAGCCATGCCATATAAGAATCAACATTTAGAATCAGCATCACCCCCTAAATTTCCTTGAATCACATGAAATCCCCAAATATTTGCTGCCACTAAAGACCTAGGGTTTGAAACCCCTTCAATATGCAGGAAATTCGACCTAGGGTTTGTGTGTGGTATTCCACAACTTGTTCCACACATTACAATGAAAATTGGAAAAATATATATAGACATAGCATCCTGACGGCGTCATGTATTAGCCTCTGACGCCGTCAACTTGCCACCAAAGTGAAATTCGTATTGCCTAGATCCAGTCTTGACGCCTTCATGTGCAAATCTACTCTAGGTTGTCACTAGTATTTGGACCTTGACGGCCTTGGTGACGCCGTCAGGCTATTAACAAAGAAAATGTTCTGGGCCGTCACATTATAAGTTCCACATCTACCTCTTTTGTCACTCTTGACGCCGTCATGTGTTAAGGCTTGACGTCGTCAGGTACTGTTCCTAGCAAGGAATTTGAGACTTTGCCGTTTTCTTCACTTTTATGCTCTAAAAACGTCCAAAATGCTTCCTTTTCCAGATTTCTCCTCAAAAGTACCTAAAATGACAAAAGGAACGATTTAGGGCAATATTTGATCAAATAATCTCGAATTCAGGCTTAAATGACCCCTTAAAAGTGGTACACTTTTTGCCTCATCAAATAAACTTGATACGTGGGAATTGCGCCCTCGCAACAGGTTTTACCTCTCAAGGGATCTTGAGAAGCTTACAACCCCCACCAGGCAGTGTACCTGATCGTTGTAGTATAGTATAGTGACAAGTACCGAGGGATTGATCGTTCAACTCAGGAATATTGTCGCTAGGATTAGAAAGCTTATTAAACTAGGTCTAGAGGTGAGGGATGATTCTTTTTGTATTTTTATATTTTATGGAAAGCAAGCAAAATCTCGGGTTTTAAAGGAGTGGGCGGAATTAGTTGCTAGCCAACTAACCCAATTAACTAAAGATGCAATCAAAATAAAATAAAAGAAAAGAAAATTAAATTAATATACTAATGTGGTGGAAACAATAACGAGAAAAGTTATGTTGACTTAGATTTCATTACTCCCTAAATATCTTTTACCGGTTGATTAGCTTGTTACAATTGCCTGGATGACGGGTTATATTCCTTAATACTAGTCGTAGGGCCGTGTACAATATTCCCTAACTCTATAAGATCCTACTTCACTCCTATATCGAGCCGATTAAAAGCTCCTAACATGGGATCATTAGAATTCACTTATGCATTAAATACAACCAAAAATTGTAGTACACCTCCGATCATGTTTCTTAAGACGTTCAAGAAAGTTACCAATGGAAGTCTGCCAGTTTTCTTAAGCCTAACATCGAATACAATCATCTGTAACAAATATAAACAAACAATCAACCCATAATCAACATCTCGGTTTCACTACATCGAAGCAAACACAATAAATGTCTAGCCTAACATGTTATAAGAAAGAAAAGAATAAGATAGAATCAAACAATACATAGACATATTGAATGATTATTGGAGAACTTATCTTTACTAAAACATAGAAGAAATAAGGTTTGAAACCCCTTCAATATGCAGGAAATTTGACCTAGGGTTTGTGCATAACTTGTTCCACACTTTACAATGAAAAATTGGAAAAATATATATAGACATAGCATCCTGACGGCGTCATGTATTAGCCTCTGACGCCATCAACTCGCCGCCAAAGTGAAATTCGTATTGCCTAGATCCAGTCTTGACGCCTTCATGTGCAAATCTACTCTGGGCCGTCACTAGTATTTGGACGCTGACGGCCTTGGTGACGTCGTCAGGCCATTGATTGGCCTGAAACGGTAAGATAATATCAACCAAGTTATGGTCAATAAGTCAAACAGCTTAGGCCAATGCTTCCGTGGAATACAGTGTTTCCCCGGGTCGTAATGTCCCAACGAGGTGTGCGATGGTTTATTAAAAACGAATCTGTGATCGAGTGAATATGAACAGGAAAGGTATAAAAGTATGTGTGAGTGATTACACTAGGGTTTTATAAAATAAAATAACTTAGATAAACTATTTGAACGATTACGTGAAAGCTGGATATCTAAAAACGTTTAATAACTAAAAACGCGTACGTTTAATTTAATTCTACGTAAACGTACGAAACAAAAACGATTTTAACTAAAGAAATAATTTATATGCCTTAGGGGCTTAAATGCAAATTAAATAAACTTAGAATATTTATTTTATAATTACTAATTATTTAATTAATTATTATTATTTAATAACTATTATTAATTATCTAATAATTCACTAATAATTAACAAAATGTAAAATAAGTCTTAGAAAAATAAAATTAAAATTTCTAAAAGTCTAAAATATTATAAAACTTATTTTAAAAATAAAATTATATTTTTCACACTATTATTCTAATTATTATTAATTATTAACTATTTAATTATTAATTAACTATTTATATGATTTAAATTATTATAAATACTAAAAAGACTTAGATAATTAAGAAGATTTTTATAAATATAAATAACCATCATAGGAATCCTAAAAAATTATAAAAACTTTATTTTATATATTTTTAAACTAGTTTACTAATTATTATTCTATTTATTGATTAATTACGAATTAAACTATTTAAATTATAAAAACTAGTAAATGAACAGTGAAAATTCTTGAAAAATTACTAAAATTATATTATGACTTATAAAAGCTAGGAAAAATATAAAATCTTGGTGTTGCTTTATAAAAATTAATTATGCTATTTAAAACTTATTTATTGATTAGTTATTAATAAAACTAATATTAATTATAATTAATACTAAAAGACAAAATAAAAATCTGAGAAAATTATTAAAAATACTTTAATATGAAAGTAAATTAATAAAAATATAAAAATATAGCTTACATAATAAAAATCTAAAAATGAAAATTAAAATTAAATTAAATTAAATAAAAACTATCACTTATTTTTATATTTGTTTTTCTGGATTTTACTTTTACCAACCTACTTTATACCTAAAAATGACTAACTTTTGTAAAAACAATATTTTTATAACTTAAAAATAAGCTGTGTGGAAGCCTATTACCACCACAGTTGACTTTAGTTGACCAACTAAAAAAATAAGCTCAAATAGATTATTGTGGGACCCACTATGGATTATTCTGGTTCACTAAAGTTAAGTAAACATGTATAAGCCAAAATAAGCACCTGTGGTACTCAGAATAAGCTATAATGTCAAAATAAGCACTTGGCCAAACCAAAGCCAACTCAGAAAAGGGACAAACTTTAGGGTCTTATTCAGGTGGGGTCCACTGGGTACTAGGTCAAACTAAGGGTCAATACTAAGAGCCGGGTAGGAGGGGGTTTCAAAGAACCCAAAACTAGGGTGTGGGACCCACTGTGGTGACCTACAACTACCACCAAAGGTTGTGGTGTGGGTGTGATATCTGCTGCACAGGGGAGATGTTCTCCGTGCAAGTAACTTTGAACACAAGATTTCCACAAATAACAATAATAACAAGAGAATGCATCAAACAAATTTATGACTTACAAATGGTATGTGACTGAGAGTTGAGTAACCATGACCAAGATCATTCCTAACAACCTTCCACAAGGTTACTAATACCAGAACAATCCAAATCACACCCTGCTCAATCCTTCTTCTTGTTCTTCCCTCTATTTTTTATTTTTCTCTATTTAATTTATTATTTTTGGTATTTTTTTATTTATGGCTAAACAAACAATTAAGGTATTCTAAAACTTATCTGAGCTTTGTTAGAGCTTATATAAGCTTATGAATTGCCTTAACAACAACTAACAATAACACTTGAACTTTTTGTGATCTTTGAAATAAGGAAAAATTGCATAACTGAGATACACACTGAAACTTGAAATTGACTTGAAAATAAAGATTGAAATACATGAAATTAACTTAGTACAAACTGTTTCAATTGAAAATACAACTGAATAAGTAAATTACACTACCTACGATTGAATTACACTAAATCTAATCTAACAATCCTTCTCCACTGCTTCTTCTTCCTTTTGTATAGACTTTTGAGGTTTGTGGGACCCACTGGACCATTTCCCACCACAATTTAGAGCCCTTGGATCACTGGTACTCATCCTGGCCATTTAAAAGATTTTGGCGCCAAACGTTTTGGGGGCACTGTAGATTGCGTGGAGAGGGTTTTCAGGGTTTAATGGGGTTTGGGAGTATGTGTGAGGTGGAGGGACAGGTGGGAGAGCTAGGAAGGTGAGGTGGAGGTGGAATACCAGGGTGGTTTTAGTAGCAGTGGTGGTGGTGGTTTTGGGAGGGATGGGGTTTGACTGGGGGAGTTGACCCCGTTTTTATTAAAGGGTGTGTATTGGATTGGGCCTGGTGGATCAGATAACAAAAAGGGCCAAGCGGTGGGTTTTTTAAAGTGTTGGGTTTATATTTGGATTGGGTTTTTGTTTTGGGTATTTTTAATTATAAGGGTCCGGTTGGTTTAATTTCACACAAGGACCAAATTTGTAAATTATGCAAAGTTTAGGGGACCTTTTGTGTAATATTTCCATAGTTTAAATTAGAACTAAACTTGGCAAGATTAAATACCCCAAGGACCAATAATGACAAATTCCCGTATTTTATATCCGGGGACCAAAGTTGCCAATTAACCAAACTTCAGGGACTAAATATGTAACTTTGTGAAACTTTACACCAATCCTGTAATTACTCCAAACTTTTCACCCAAGGACCATTCCTGCAAAATATTAGTAGCACAAGGACCAAAATTGATTTTTCTCAAAGTTTTTACATCTTAGGGACCATTTATGTCAATTTCCAAAGTATAGGGACTAAACTTGTAATTTTTGTGAAACGTTGCACCAAAGGACTAAATATGTAACTTTATGATTAAAAAGGACCTTTGGTGACCTTTGGAGTATCCAGATGTAAGAGCTGTGGTACACCTGATAACCGTGTGATTTTGAGCAAACCACCAGCTGTCAACGGATTTGATTTGTCTTTACCAAAAGCCGTTTGCTTCTTGACTAGCCAACTCTTGATGGAATAGTCAACATCTTGGTGAGCTGATTACCAATTATGGTTTTTCCACTGCCTTTACCACAAGCCATAATCTTGCGGGCTAGCCAACTCATTCGCTTTTTAGGATATGGCGAGTTGAGGTACCATACAATTTTGGGCAAATTGCAAGCCATAAACGGATTTGAATTATCTTTACCAAGAACCGTTTGCTCCTAGATTAGCTGTAACAACCCGCATTTTTGGGACATTTCTCCTATTCACTATTCACCAGTTACTATTCATCGATTACTATTCACCAGTCACTATTCATCATTTTCGGAGTCAGTTTGTGATTCCGAGAAACGTTCAAAAATTTTACTATTCATGTGACACTATTCATTCCCGAAGGGAAATCACTATTCATGATCATCGTTCGTCTTTTCGTAAACTGAGTTTACGAGTCTTTAAATTCGCGTAACCAGTTAGGTTTAGCTGCGAATTCATGCATCATTCATTAATGACATTTCATATAGACTAGAATAGTCTACACATCATCATCACATTAGTTACTACACGGATATGCATTATTTCCATTTACGTATGCTTAATTTGTAATTAACGATACCACTCAGTTTTACTACTAACATATACCCAATACTCCCGACTATGATCCTAACATATTTACATACTCATAATAATAATATAAAAATTATATTATTATTTTACCCGGTGTTTTCTAATCAATTACTATATTTTACGGTCGGAGCTTATAACTCCGTCGGTTTGCGCTATTTCAATTCAATAATTATTTTAACACCCGATTATCATCTGGAATAATATTTTACAACTTTTACAACTTTGTCGTATTTTATTTTAACTCGGTAACAATTATTTTAGTTAACTCGGTACCCGATAACGCCTAATACACAAAAGAACTAAACTAATACATACACTTTGGGGACAAGCTCATTTAATGAGCCACCAACAAGCCACCCTTGTTTCCCTCCTTTTGCCGCCCCATTGCCCCCCCACTTGGACCAACTTTTGACCATTGACACCACATGGATATATATATATACACATCTATACTTCATTTCTTCCACATTTTCTTCATTTTCCACCTCAAACAAAACACCATATTTCCTCTCCTTCCTTTGTGTATAATCAGCCAAACAAGAAACACAAGAAGAAATCACTAACGTTTCAAGATCCAAGTGTTTATCAAGTCCTAATCATGATCTAGTTGGAGTTTTGTGGTAAAAACCCTAGGTTATTATACATTTTCTTCTCAAATCACTCCAATATTTCAAGTAAGCTTCAAAAACACTTTTGATCTCTTCATACTTTCATTTACTTTATATTTTTATGTATTTTCAAGATATATTGGTAAAACATGCAAGTATGTAAGATCCATGCCACTTATTACTCATTTTTTTCTCTTTATAAACATAGATCTATAATTTTTATCATCAATCTCATTAGATCCACCAAGATTGGTGATGTTTAGGCCCCCATGACACCCTAAGAAGGTGTATGGTAGGATTGGGTATTTGTGGAGTTGATTTGAGATAGTTTGGTAAAGATTTGAACAAGTTATTAACTAAGAAAATCAAATTTTGACACACTACATAACCTACTGTCCCTATTTTCAAAACATGGGAAACTCAGGGTCTAGGGTGTAACTTTGGACCAAAGATTTAGAAAACACATTCCAAGACGAAACTATGGCCGAAAACGGGGATAAAATCCGAGTTACGACGAATAAGATATGCTATTTTCAAGATTAATGACGAAAACTATATTTTCTGAAAATATTCAATCTGTCCCGAATTTTCTAGCTAGGAAAACTGAGATTTAATAATATTTAGACTATCCGAGACCTTGAGAAACCTAAAGTATACTTGATTACCTTCGCGGGGATATAAAGAACATAGAAAACGAGCTTATAACGAAAAAGATACAAGTGTTTGAAATCCGACGATATATATATATATTTCCATCAGCTTTTCTATTATTATTTTTGCCGCAAAACTGTCTTTGCGAGACACCACTTTCTCGGCTGTTTTTCTTTATGATCGAATCAGTTTGAGCCCGAGCCGTAGTTTTATGAAATCAAGATCTTCCAGCAAGCTTTTCAAATCAATTGACCGTTCGGCGAATGGACTTATAACGAATAAACTACGACCTCATCTATATACCCGATAAACTATTGAACATAATACTTTCAAGTCACAACAATGAAAGTCGATTTTCTCACCGATCAAGAACCGTATATCCAAAAGTTAAATAACACGACTTCAAGATATTGTTACAAGGTTTTCAAAAACGCCGAGTTTCATCACCAACCCTTAACGTACAACATTTCGCGACATGTTTTGCGAGGCCATTTTGGGCATATTTTCAAGTTATGAAAATGCTATTTTTTGCGACGAAAACCTTATATTTTCCGATAAGACACCAAACAAGGATCGTGGAGTACCATTTCAACATATTTACCTGAAAAATGGTTATTAACTTAACGAGACGTCAAAAATATATTTTCGACGATAAACGTTATTTTCAAAACTAATGAGTGGTATCGATAACATACGTACTTGCATGTGTAGCATCATTTCATTTCTTACATTAGAAACTATCATTCATATTAGGTTGCGATTAGAGATCGTGCCTCATTTCAGTGTATCCACTTTTGTCATCGTAGCTATTGCACCAGGTGAGTTCATACCCCCTACTTTTACCTGTTTTTATAACTGTTTTAGGGGAGAATACATGCTCGTTTTTGACTAAACTCAATGCTTGAATGTGCAATTGTTTACTTAAACACTACTGTTTCTTTGAAGGCTTGATTGATTATTTAAATGCACCTATGTGTATATCGGTTGCATACTTGATTATTTCCTCACATACACAAATGCTTTATAAACATGCAACACACTTTATGAACTCTTGCTTTTATGCAACACACTTTATGAACTCTTGCTTTTATGCAAACACTTTTATGGACCATACTGAAACTTATGTTTTATCTAAACTATTACGTGGATTAGCCTAAGCCCTTGAATCCCACTATGCCCAAACTCATGAACCGTCAATTCCTGCTGGGAAGCGCGAATGTTATAAATAGATCTATTGGTGGTGACTCCCCCATTCGGTTTAACCGGATAGGCAAACGCGAGCGTATAACATGTCGAATTACAAGTGTAACGGGATAAACACTTGCCAGGCCTTTATATTTAACATGCTTCTAGAGCATGCACACTGTTATAGCTTCAGTTGCATGAACTTAGCGCTAGCGTAATAGACTATTTTTCTATGTGATATTATATTTGTTGTAATGATCACACACTCTACTCATGGTCCACAATTCTAATTTTACTGTAAGGTAAACACTATTTTTCATGACATTGTGAGTCACACAATGGTCACAACACTCTCTATTGAACTCACAACACTATCGTTTTATTATAAACCTATGAACTCACCAACCTCATGTTGACACTTTTTTAGCATGTATTTTCAGGTATTAAGCAATGGTATGCTACTGGAGGTTTTGGCAGGGCATGGCATGGTCATAGAAGACTCTGATTATTCATTTGGGGACCGTTTAAAAGTGTTTTAAAGGCCTACTCCTGCACTACATTTAACAATGTAAATCCAATACTTTTGGTTAAACAATTTTATTCTAAATGATTCAAGTGAAAACCATTTTTGAACTTGTGTTGTAATACCAATTGAGTTACACCCCAGCTACATGTATGCTTCCGCTGGACCCGATTATGGGGGTGTGACAGATTGGTATCAGAGCCTTGGCTATAGCGAACTAAGTGTTTTTAAAACCTAGACTATAGCTACTTTCAAGAAAACTTAACCCTATGACCGCCACGTGCCTGCCTGCCAAGCTGAAGCCTCATTTGTGGTTAGTTGCTGACATAGAGGATGAGATTTGTATCTCATTATCTGATATATTATATGCATTTATTATAGTTGATTACTATAATCGTATTTCATATACGCATGTTCACGTATCATATATGTCACCACGTTATGTTGTTCCTTGCATAGTTTCATAAATTGACCTCGAGTTTGGTCACTTGCTTTTGTTTTTCAGAACGTCTTGGTATTTGGGAAGGACATAGTCTTAGTATAACTGAGCTGAGTATTTCAAAATTCATGGAACCTCGGTGGAATATAGACTGGTCATCTATATTCAACCCGGGATAGTGAGATATAGGCTGACCACCTATGTCTGACTCAGAAATGAATTTTGCAATACTGAGAATGGTTATAATAAAATTCTGTCTGGATTGAATTCTCTACTCAATTTCCAAATGTTTCATTTACGTGTGTGTAAACACTCGTTGGCAGAACATTCATACTTTTCACCATCTTGTTAACCACCGATTGGAAGCACGCCAACTGGACATTTCATCTCATGGACATTTACGTCTATGCACGATACACTTATATCACAGTATTTTCTTTTATCACAATCTCATTGTGTCGCAGTTGTCACAATCTTTCCCCTTCTCACCCTCATTATCATTTCCTTTCCCATCCCCATATATAAGGAATTAGCTAACACTCTATACACTCCGATGTCACTCATCCCTCACTACTCCTTATATCGATAAGTGGATATTATCAATGACCTCCCTAGGAAAGACTTTCCATACCATATATAAGGAGGATCCCTCGGTACATTGAAACCCTTCAAAACTCAACAGAAATCTCAGGATACCACAAAACCATTCGAACCACTATCACTGGCCTGATTGCCACAATTCCACCATCTGGAAAGTATTGGCTTGATTGAATTACAAGATTGGTTTCGATGCGAATGCTCACTAAGCAACACCATAGAGATAAACCCAACCTCCTAACCAAGACTATAGATTGAACATGTCCTCACCAATAGACTTTATTTAAACATGTTACACACCTATGCATTTGTGCAGACATACATACCTGACTATTTTATCCTCTTAATACTTTCAATTTTAAATGGATGTTTCTCCAAACTACAGTTATACAAAACATATATCTTGTAAGAAATACTTTTCTGAGGCACTTATTTTGACAAGCAAATTCCTTTTGGTTAATCTTTTACAAAACTATTGAATGTTATGAAATTTTAAACATCGATCTTTGGTAAACCATATTATCCACCTTATGTTGAAAAATTGTCCTGTCTTGCATAACTATTAAATTTTGAAACATCAAGAAAAAGGTTACTTAGAAAGCCGTTTGCTTAAAATTGTAAATTCATTTATTCAGGGAAGGTTTATGAACAAAACACACAATCTTAACACAAACTTTGAAAATCAATCACTATATTACATCACTTATACATTTAGGATTTTGTGAATTGACGACATAGACTTTGGGGAAAATCTTAGTAATGGAAACAAAGCATCGCAGGGGGAAAGAGACTCGATTCATGACATCCTGCGGAGGATTACAACCTTATCCTAACCTAATCTTGCTAATAACACCCTTTGACGGACTTAACCTTGTAAGTTTTTCCACAAGATTCAGGATACCCATTTCAATTATCCCTAATAGAGGAATTTGATTCACCTCGAACTCCTAGCGATTTCATTAAGATTCCTTTGGAACCACACCACCTATTATCTTCAGACCAATTGTCAGAATTTGAGGTTGATTCAAACATAGGGAGATATGCCCAAATCGGGTGTGATTGACACTAGAAATGGTTGGATTAACCATTTGCCATAAATCAAATTCAGTTGCAATCTTAGTTACCACACGAGTGTAGAGATTACACCATTTGAAGCACTCTATGGCCGAAGTGCCAACATCCATTGACGGATTGAAATTTGGAAAAACTCAACTCACTAGTCCCGTAAGCATTCATGAAATAACCAGGAATTTCCTACAAATCAAGAACCAGTTACAAATTCAATAAGTTGCAAACCATTAGAATTTCAAGTTCGTGGCAGGATTATGTTGAAAATTCTGCCTAGGAAAGGCATGATACCATTCAGAAAACTTCGGAAAGTTAAACCCGATACACACTGAACCATTTACTATTTCTGACAGAGTAGGCCTAGTGGCCGTCAGACTTGAACCTTGTTAGAGCTCAATAGCTTACACGATAAAAATCATCATCTTTTCACCAATACCACTCCAGAGACCAACACAAACTGAACTTCGGGACGAAGTTCCTTTTAAGGGGGTGAGACTGTAACAACCCGCATTTTTAGGACATTTCTCCTATTCACTATTCACCAGTTACTATTCATCGATTACTATTCACCAGTCACTATTCATCATTTTCGGAGTCAGTTTGTGATTCCGAGAAACGTTCAAAAATTTTACTATTCATGTGACCCTATTCATTCCCGAAGGGAAATCACTATTCATGATCATCGTTCGTCTTTTCGTAAACTGAGTTTACGAGTCTTTAAATTCGCGTAACCAGTTAGGTTTAGCTGGGAATTCATGCATCATTCATTAATGACATTTCATATAGACTGGAATAGTCTACACATCATCATCACATTAGTTACTACACGGATATGCATTATTTCCATTTACGTATGCTTAATTTGTAATTAACGATACCACTCAGTTTTACTACTAACGTATACCCAATACTCCCGACTATGATCCTAACATATTTACATACTCATAATAATAATATAAAAATTATATTATTATTTTACCCGGTGTTTTCTAATCAATTACTATATTTTACGGTCGGAGCTTATAACTCCGTCGGTTTGCGCTATTTCAATTCAATAATTATTTTAACACCCGATTATCATCTGGAATAATATTTTACAACTTTTACAACTTTATCGTATTTTATTTTAACTCGGTAACAATTATTTTAGTTAACTCGGTACCCGATAACGCCTAATACACAAAAGAACTAAACTAATACATACACTTTGGGGACAAGCTCATTTAATGAGCCACCAACAAGCCACCCTTGTTTCCCTCCTTTTGCCGCCCCATTGCCCCCCCACTTGGACCAACTTTTGACCATTGACACCACATGGATATATATATATACACATCTATACTTCATTTCTTCCACATTTTCTTCATTTTCCACCTCAAACAAAACACCATATTTCCTCTCCTTCCTTTGTGTATAATCGGCCAAACAAGAAACACAAGAAGAAATCACTAACTTTTCAAGATCCAAGTGTTTATCAAGTCCTAATCATGATCTAGTTGGAGTTTTGTGGTAAAAACCCTAGGTTATTATACATTTTCTTCTCAAATCACTCCAATATTTCAAGTAAGCTTCAAAAACACTTTTGATCTCTTCATACTTTCATTTACTTTATATTTTTATGTATTTTCAAGATATATTGGTAAAACATGCAAGTATGTAAGATCCATGCCACTTATTACTCATTTTTTTCTCTTTATAAACATAGATCTATAATTTTTATCGTCAATCTCATTAGATCCACCAAGATTGGTGATGTTTAGGCCCCCATGACACCCTAAGAAGGTGTATGGTAGGATTGGGTATTTGTGGAGTTGATTTGAGATAGTTTGGTAAAGATTTGAACAAGTTATTAACTAAGAAAACCAAATTTTGACACACTACATAACCTACTGTCCCTATTTGCAAAACGTGGGAAACTCAGGGTCTAGGGTGTAACTTTGGACCAAAGATTTAGAAAATACATTCCAAGACGAAACTATGGCCGAAAACGGGGATAAAATCCGAGTTACGACGAATAAGATATGCTATTTTCAAGATTAATGACGAAAACTATATTTTCTGAAAATATTCAATCTGTCCCGAAATTTCTAGCTAGGAAAACTGAGATTTAATAATATCTAGACTAGCCGAGACCTTGAGAAACCTAAAGTATACTTGATTACCTTCGCGGGGATATAAAGAACATAGAAAACGAGCTTATAATGAAAAAGATACAAGTGTTTGAAATCCGACGATATATATATATTTCCATCAGCTTTTCTATTATTATTTTTGCCGCAAAACTGTCTTTGCAAGACACCACTTTCTCGGCTGTTTTTCTTTATGATCGAATCAGTTTGAGCCCGAGCCGTAGTTTTATGAAATCAAGATCTTCCAGCAAGCTTTTCAAATCAATTGACCGTTCGTCGAATGGACTTATAACGAATAAACTACGACCTCATCTATATACCTGATAAACTATATATTTTGACAGCTTTTACTATAATGAAATTTCCTAAGTATTGAACATAATACTTTCAAGTCACAACAATGAGAGTCGATTTTCTCACCGATCAAGAACCGTATATCCAAAAGTTAAATAGCACGACTTCAAGATATTGTTACAAGGTTTTCAAAAACGTCGAGTTTCATCACCAACCCTTAACGTACAACATTTCGCGACTTGTTTTGCGAGGCCATTTTGGGCATATTTTCAAGTTATGAAAATGCTATTTTTTGCGACGAAAACCTTATATTTTCCGATAAGACACCAAACAAGGATCGTGGAGTACCATTTCAACATATTTACCTGAAAAATGGTTATTAACTTAACGAGACGTCAAAAATATATTTTCGACGATAAACGTTATTTTCAAAACTAATGAGTGGTATCGATAACATACGTACTTGCATGTGTAGCATCATTTCATTTCTTACATTAGAAACTATCATTCATATTAGGTTGCGATTAGAGATCGTGCCTCATTTCAGTGTATCCACTTTTGTCATCGTAGCTATTGCACCAGGTGAGTTCATACCCCCTACTTTTACCTGTTTTTATAACTGTTTTAAGGGAGAATACATGCTCGTTTTTAACTAAACTCAATGCTTGAATGTGCAATTGTTTACTTAAACACTACTGTTTCTTTGAAGGCTTGATTGATTATTTAAATGCACCTATGTGTATATCGGTTGCATACTTGATTATTTCCTCACATACACAAATGCTTTATAAACATGCAACACACTTTATGAACTCTTGCTTTTATGCAACACACTTTATGAACTCTTGCTTTTATGCAACACACTTTATGAACTCTTGCTTTTATGCAAACACTTTTATGGACCATACTGAAACTTATGTTTTATCTAAACTATTACGCGGATTAGCCTAAGCCCTTGAATCCCACTATGCCCAAACTCATGAACCGTCAATTCCTGCTGGGAAGCGCGAATGTTATAAATAGATCTATTGGTGGTGACTCCCCCGTTCGGTTTGCCCGGATAGGCAAACGCGAGCGTATAACATGTCGAATTACAAGTGTAACGGGATAAACACTTGCCAGGCCTTTATATTTAACATGCTTCTAGAGCATGCACACTGTTATAGCTTCGGTTGCATGAACTTAGCGCTAGCGTAATAGACTATTTTTCTATGTGATATTATATTTGTTGTAATGATCACACACTCTACTCATGGTCCACAATTCTAATTTTACTGTAAGGTAAACAATATTTTTCATGACATTGTGAGTCACACAATGGTCACAACACTCTCTATTGAACTCACAACACTATTGTTTTATTATAAACCTATGAACTCACCAACCTCGTGTTGACACTTTTTTAGCATGTATTTTCAGGTATTAAGCAATGGTATGCTACTAGAGGTTTTGGCAGGGCATGGCATGGTCATAGAAGACTCTGATTATTCATTTGGGGACCGTTTAAAAGTATTTTAAAGGCCTACTCCCGCACTACATTTAACAATGTAAATCCAATACTTTTGGTTAAACAATTTTATTCTAAATGATTCAAGTGAAAACCATTTTTGAACTTGTGTTGTAATACCAATTGAGTTACACCCCAGCTACATGTATGCTTCCGCTGGACCCGATTATGGGGGTGTGACATTAGCCAATCCTTATGTGGGTTAGACATGGCAGACTGATAACCATTTATTGCGTTCTAAGTGAGAAAAAAATTTTAAAATTTTGGCTAAAATGGGGGTTCTTGATGGAACATGTGTTTAAATTCGTTAGAATAACGAATCTCCCCCCACACTTAGAACTGGATATTGTCCTCAATATTCAAAGTACCAGGTGTTAAACCAACACTTAGAACGTAAGAAGAAAATACTCTATAGCCTTTATTTAAGTTTATGTACACACAATTTTTTTTAGAGGATATATATATATATATATATATATATATATATATATATATATATATATATATATATATATATATATACAACATGTGGGTTAGTATTTCCCCCACACTTAGGGTGAAAACCCTAAGTACATGCTACTGTTTTTATTTACCGAGTCGCTAGCTTGACTCGACCCCGAATTCATTTGTCCATGGGGAAGCATGATGTGGAAGAGACAATCTGCATCGGACTTTCATTCAAGATATTTGGATAAACATTTGAAGCACGTGAAAGCTCCACACCGATGAGATATACAGACATCCGGCTTATAAATGATACATGAAAATGCCGGGGTCAAAGATAGTGTCCTCATTCCCGAAGGAGTGAAGAACAGGAGAAATCACCTGGTAGGTGAAGGAAAGTAGGGAGATCTGAATAGCAATTAAGATAAGAACTTCCTCCTCAAGAAATGCATATTCAAGTGGAGGAGGCAAGTCCTTAAGCTTGATCTCATGAAATTTATCAGTTTCCTCAACTGATTTGATTTCCTCATTATGAAGTTGTTTGGGTGGAAGAGGGGGAAATGGATCTTCGTTTAACAAACTTTCTAGAAAAAGAATGTCCCCCTCAGGATCAAGATAATTATCATCAACTTCGTATGAAATTGAACTATCTTCAGTCATAAAAGCCTCGAATTCGTCCAAATCATTTTCACTTTCCGGAGGAAGTGGGTTGATCTGAATGAGTTCAATCGAAAGATCATGAGTAGGAAAGAATTCTAACTCTCTCAAATCCGCTTCAAAGTCAAAGACTTCATTTTCATTCCTTGGTGGGATGGGATCCATATGAGAGAGTTCATCAGCGAACTCTTCAAGAAGATAGTCAACATTAGACTCGGGAAGTGATGCCTCAACATACTCAATTTCTCCATAAGATGTACAATCATCGTTAGAATCGGAGAGAGTATCTACATGATCTTTTGAAAAATCAAGAGGAGAAGGGATATCATACATATGATCAAAAATCCCCTGTGATTCACTTGGGATTGAGATAAGGTTCTCAACACTAGACTTTATGAATTCGTCCGATTCCTTTTTAGGAATAGTGTCAAGATGCTTATCCCCCATGCTCAGAGAGTGAGTGGGAACCTCGGGTATGATATCAGTAGATTGAGGGAGATTAGAAGGACTAGCATACATGGATTTTATAATTTCCGTTTGTTCAGCTGCTAGTAATTCTCCCATACTCTTTTCTCCTTGATTTTCCATGGAAGGAATTGCAATAGATGAACTCGATGAATTATTTTGAATAACAATGTTATAATCATCACTGTCATCATCGTCATCAAGAAGAGCAGTATTGTAAAATGCGGCATGTATTTTAGATGCATGCTCTTTGACCATTAATTCCTCCATTCCGTTCATAACATCTCGTTTTTTTGCAAGTAACTCAATAGATGTCTCACGAGAATTCTGAAACGATGTAGTAGCTAACTCCTCCTTAAGTTCTTTTAATATCTCAAGAGCCTTTAAACAAAGGACTTGCTGAGTTTCATGAGGAGTTGCTTGGATCATTTGGCACTGTGGAGGTGGGTTTTGAAACGAATAGTCGTAATTATTACAAGGAAATGGATTCCTTGTTTGATAATCAAAGGTAAAGTGTGGACCTCCACAGTACTCACAATAGTTAAACTGATGTGGTTGTGAGTCAAAACTGTTATTAGGAAACTGCTCATAGACAAGCGTGTTTCCTGATTGACAATCAGAACTGTAGTGTGAACCACCACAGTACTCACAACAGTAAAACTGCTGAGTCTCATGGTGTGGAAGCTGGTGGAATGAATCAGTCATGTCAGGGTAGGAATAGGGATTCTGGTTATAGACAGACCCGTTTCCTGACTCTACCATGCCACAACCGGGGCAATTACCACCATTATAAGAACTACCACACCATTGACAGACAAGAGGGTGAGAATAAGACATAGAAAGAATAAAAGGGTTTAGGGGATGAGAAATGAAGAATCAAATAGGTAGGAGGGTAAAGGTGAATATTTTTGGTATTTTTGAAAAAAATTTGTAGTACTAATAAGAAGGAAAATATTTTTGTATTTTTGTGTTCGTTAAAAACTGATTTTAAAAAGTTTTTGGGAACTGTTTTGGTTTTATATGATAATAATATGAACAAGGATGGATAAATATACAATGAGCGTGTATTCAGGTTCACTAATACGCAAAATCGTTTAGAATAAGCGCACAACCTCCCCGGCGGCGGGGCCAAATTTTGATTGGCCTGAAACGGTCAGATAATATCAACCAAGTTATGGTCAATAAGTCAAACAGCTTAGGCCAATACTTCCGTGGAATACAGTGTTTCCCCAGGTCGTAATGTCCCAACGAGGTGTGCGATGGTTTATTAAAAACGAATCTGTGATCGAGTGAATATGAACAGGAAAGGTATAAAAGTGTGTGTGAGTGATTACACTAGGGTTTTATAAAATAAAATAACTTAGATAAACTATTTGAACGATTAGGTGAAAGCTGGATATCTAAAAACGTTTAATAACTAAAAACGCGTACGTTTAATTTAATTCTACGTAAACGTACGAAACAAAAACGATTTTAACTAAAGAAATAATTTATATGCCTTAGGGGCTTAGATGCAAATTAAATAAACTTAGAATATTTATTTTATAATTACTAATTATTTAATTAATTATTATTACTTAATAACTATTATTAATTATCCAATAATTCACTAATAATTAGGAAAATGTAAAATAAGTCTTAGAAAAATAAAATTAAAATTTATAAAAGTCTAAAATATTATAAAACTTATTTTAAAAATAAAATTATATTTTTCACACTATTATTCTAATTATTATTAATTATTAACTATTTAATTATTAATTAACTATTTATATGATTTAAATTATTATAAATACTAAAAAGACCTAGATAATTAAGAAGATTTTTATAAATCTAATTAACCGTCACAGGAATCCTAAAAAATTATAAAAAATTTATTTTATATATTTTTAAACTAGTTTACTAATTATTATTCTATTTATTGATTAATTACCAATTAAACTATTTAAATTATAAAGACTAGTAAATGAACAGTGAAAATTCTAGAAAAATTACTAAAATTATATTATGACTTATAAAAGCTAGGAAAAATATAAAATCTAGGTGTTGCTTTATAAAAATTAATTATGCTATTTAAAACTTATTTATTGATTAATTATTAATAAAACTAATATTAATTATAATTAATACTAAAAGACAAAATAAAAATCTGAGAAAATTATTAAAAATAATTTAATATTAAGGGAAATTAATAAAAATATAAAAATATAGCTTACTTAATAAAAATCTAAAAATGAAAATTAAAATTAAATTATATTAAATAGAAACTATCACTTATTTTTATATTTGTTTTTCTGGATTTTACTTTTACCAACCTACTTTATACCTAAAAATGACTAACTTTTGTAAAAACAATATTTTTATAACTTAAAAATAAGCTGTGTGGAAGCTTATTACCACCACAATTGACTTTAGTTGACCAACTAAAGAAATAAACTCAAATGGATTATTGTGGGACCCACTATGGATTATTCTGGTTCACTAAAGTTAAGTAAACATGTATAAGCCAAAATAAGCACTTGTGGTACTCAGAATAAGCTATATAGTCAAAATAAGCACTTGGCCAAACAAAAGCCAACTTAGAAAATGGACAAACTTTAGGGTCTTATTCAGGTGGGGTCCACTGGGTACTAGGTCAAACTAAGGGTCAATACTAAGAGCCTGGTAGGAGGGGGGTTCAAAGAAAACAAAACTAGGGTGTGGGACCCACTGTGGTGACCTACAGCAACCATCAAAGGTGGTGGTGTGGGTGTGATATCTACTGCACAGGGGAGATGTTCTCCGTGCAAGTAACTTTGGAGGCCTGTGGAGCCCACAACAAAAATCACAAAAATAAAAGGATGATGGAAAATCAAAGAGGAGGTGGTAGGCTAGAATTAGGAATAAGTTTCAACCTTTGAAAGCAAACATAAAATTCTACATAAATCCTTGAAGTTTTGAGATTTTCTGCAAAAGCACAATTTGACTTTTTTGTAATACTTAACTAAGTTGACTAATTTGGATTTCTAGCACTTCTAACTGATTAATTAAGTTATATTAGACTGAAATAAAACTTACTTAAGTGAAATTAACTACTTATGAAGAGATTTGAGTGAGTATGGGTCTTAATAACCAAACAGTTAACTGTTATGCAATATGGAATGTGATTTTGACTTTCTGATATAACTACTGATTATGCAATGGTTGTTCTATGTTATTTTACCACAGATAAGGTTGTTCAACACAACTTTAGTCAATAAAATCAGCAAATGCTTATCAAAACAGATAGTTCCAAACACCCCCTTAAATCTTGATTATACTACTAACTTAGATTTTAAGACTAAATATATTGATTCCAAGTTTTACAACAGATAATCTACACTAATTAAAGCTTAATGAACACAAGATTTCCACAAATAACAATAATAACAAGAGAATGCATAAAACAAATTTATGACTTACAAATGGTATGTGACTGAGAGTTGAGTAACCATGACCAAGATCATTCCTAACAACCTTCCACAAGGTTACTAATACCAGAACAATCAAAATCACACCCTGCTCAATCCTTCTTCTTGTTCTTCCCTCTATTTTTTATTTTTCTCTATTTAATTTATTATTTTTGGTATTTTTTTATTTATGGCTAAACAAACAATTAAGGTATTCTAAAACTTATCTGAGCTTTGTCAGAGCTTATATAAGCTTATGAATTGCCTTAACAACAACTAACAATAACACTTGAACTTTTTGTGATCTTTGAAATAAGGAAAAATTGCATAACTGAGATACACACTGAAACTTGAAATTGACTTGAAAATAAAGATTGAAATACATGAAATTAACTTAGTACAAACTGTTTCAATTGAAAATACAACTGAATAAGTAAATTACACTACCTACGATTGAATTACACTAAATCTAATCTAATAATCCTTCTTCACTACTTCTTCTTCCTTTTGTATAGACTTTTGAGGTTTGTGGGACCCACTGGACCATTTCCCACCACAATTTAGAGCCCTTGGATCACTGGTACTCATCCTGGCCGTTTAAAAGATTTTGGCGCCAAAAGTCTTGGGGGCACTGTAGATTGCGTGGAGAGGGTTTTCAGGGTTTAATGGGGTTTGGGAGTATGTGTGAGGTGGAGGGACAGGTGGGAGAGCTAGGAAGGTAAGGTGGAGGTGGAATACCAGGGTGGTTTTAGTAGCAGTGGTGGTGGTGGTTTTGGGAGGGAAGGGGTTTGACTGGGGGAGTTGACCCCGTTTTTATTAAAGGGTGTGTTTTGGATTGGGCCTGGTGGATCAGATAACAAAAAGGGCCAAGGGGTGGGTTTTTTAAAGTGTTGGGTTTATATTTGGATTGGGTTTTTGTTTTGGGTATTTTTAATTATAAGGGTCCGGTTGGTTTAATTTCACACAAGGACCAAATTTGTAAATTATGCAAAGTTGAGGGGACCTTTTGTGTAATATTTCCATAGTTTAAATAAGGACTAAACTTGCCAAGATTAAATACCCCAAGGACCAATAATGACAAATTCCTATATTTTATATCCGGGGACCAAAGTTGCCAATTAACCAAACTTTAGGGACTAAATATGTAACTTTGTGAAACTTTACACCAATCCTGTAATTACTCCAAACTTTTCACCCAAGGACCATTCCTGCAAAATATTAGTAGCACAAGGACCAAAATTGATTTTTCTGAAAGTTTTTACATCCCAGGGACCATTTATGTCAATTTCCAAAGTATAGGGACTAAACTTGTAATTTTTGTGAAACTTTGCACCAAAGGACTAAATATGTAACTTTATGATTAAAAAGGACCTTTGGTGACTTTTTCATGTTTTTATAATAACCAGGGACTAGTTTTGCCAATTTATAAAACTTGAGGGACTGAAACTGCCAATTATGCAAACTTTATACATTTTTCATCTGTTTTTGATCATTTTGCATTTGAAACATATAAAACACACTTCTAAGATATTTTAAGTATTTTGATGCATATTTGAGTATTTTTGGATGTTTTGGCAGTTCAGATTGGTATAAAATGATGAGTATTTAGACACTCATCAGCCATTAACAAAGAAAATGTTCTGGGCCATCACGTTAAAAGTTGTACATCCACCTCTTTTGTCACTCTTGATGCCGTCATGTGTTAAGGCTTGACGTCGTCAGGTACTGTTCCCAGCAAGGAATTTGAGACTTTGCCATTTTCTTCAGTTTCATGCTCCAAAAACATCCAAAATGCTTCTTTTCCAGATTTCTCCTCAAAAGTACCTAAAATGATAAAAGGAACGATTTAGGGAAATATTTGATGAAATAATCTCGAATTGGGGCTTAAATGACCCCTTAAAAGCGGTACACTTTTTTCCTCATCAAATAAACTTGATACGTGGGAATTGCGCCCTCGCAACAGGTTTTACCTCTCAAGGTTTTACCTAGATATCTTTTACCAGTTGATTAGCTTGTTACAATTGCATGGATGACGAGTTATATTCCTTAATACTAGTCGTAGGACCGTGTACAATATTCCCTAACTCTATAAGATCCTACTTCACTCCTATGTCGAGCCGATTAAAAGCTCCTAACATGGGATCATTAGAATTCACTTATGCATTAAATACAACCAAAAATTGTAGTACACCTCTGATCATGTTGCTTAAGACGTTCAAGCGAGTTTCCAATGGAAGTCTACCAGTTTTCTTAAGCCTAACATCAAATACAATCATCCGTAACAATTATAAAGAAACAATCAACCAATAATCAACATCTAGGTTTCACTACATCTAAGCAAACACAATAAAAACCTAGCCTAACATGTTAAAAGAAAGATAAACATAAGGTAGAATCAAACAATACATAGACATATTGAATGATTATTGGAGAACTTACCTTTATTAAAACATGGAAGAAAGAAGGGTTTGAAACCCCTTCAATATGCAGGAAATTCGACTTAGGGTTTGTGCACAACTTGTTCCACACTTTACAATGAAAAATTGGAAAAATATATATAGACATAGCATCCTGACGGCGTCATGCAAATCTACTCTGGGCTGTCACTAGTATTTGGACCCTGACGGCCTTGGTGATGCCGTCAGGCCATTAACATAGAAAATGTTCTGGTCCGTCACGTTATAAGTTCCACATCCACCTCTTTTGTCACTCTTGACGCCATCATGTGTTAAAACTTGACGTCGTCAGGTACTGTTCCCAGCAAGGAATTTTAGACTTTGTCGTTTTCTTCACTTTTATGCTCTAAAAACGTCTAAAACGCTTCCTTTTCCAGATTTCTCTCCAAAAGTACCTAAAATGACAAAAGGAACGATTTAGGGCAATATTTTATCAAATAATCTCGAATTCGGGCTTAAATGACCCCTTAAAGGCGGTACACTTTTCGCCTCAACAAATACCCTTACACTTGAGATTTGCTTGTCCTTAAGCAATTGCGCCTTTATTCTAATCAAAATACAAGTTAGGGGTCATTTAACACTAATATAAAATTAATTACAACAAATAATTGCTCCACTAAAAACCAAAAGCAAGAACGGAGGTTATACAATAGCACCTCCCAAATAGTGTTTAGATAGTCACATCTCTCGGGTGTAATAAAATATATATCACAATATGGAAATGGAAAACATCTCTCACTACCTGTCATAGCAAATAGATTACCATAGGCTTGGGAAAGGATCAAACCTCCACCGCTTGGGGTAATCACCTAGGATAAACTATCAAAGAGGTCTTTTAAAGGGTTATAACATTAGGTGTAGGGATATGGAAAACACGGTTTTGTTGGATAAAGGCAATATTTACTGAGTTAATCATCTTGGTTAATTACATGTACAATATGGCATTGCTAAGCCAAGACTCGACTCGACTTAAGCTAATAAATCAAAAATAACAAAAACTTAAAACAAATATAGAATGAAACGGGATGGTAGTCCGTATGTTTTTTTTTCTCTTTTCTTTTTCTATTTTTTTTCTTCTTTTTCTTTTTTTCGATTTTATTTTTTTTTTTTTGATTATTGTGCTTACACTTTTACCCTAACATCCAAAATAATACATCATAGGGAATGTACATTCCCCTTACACTTGAATTTTTACATACTTTACAATAAACTACTCTAATGACTCAAATCAAGATAATCAAAACACTTGGAGTACTTTTTAAGATTAATGCACATATGGGGGTAATATATGATGTGTAGGACCGAAAGTATAGAGATTTATGTGATTCGGGAGGTCTAGATTGATGATTAAAGATGAACTCCATATTTAGTTTTAGAGAGAGAAAGTAGAGAGAGGGTGAAGAAAATGGAATATATTAAGATGAATGAATGAATACACAATTTCCCACACCCCTCATGGAGAGTCATGAGGGGTATTTATAGGCTCTACACATCACAAGTTTGCCTAGTTAACATAAGTAGTCCCTATTGGCACAACTTGCTACATATCTAGTCCATTTCACGTATGTGACGTTATCTTTATAAAAGAGTGAGGCTAACAATCTCCCTCCAAGATATCGTCACACGTGAATGGTTACAATGAGACCTATAAATACATTAACAATGTAAAATTACAACAATAGTAAACTATGTTGACGTTGTTGAAGCGCAGAGTCTCTGTAGTCTAGATACTGAGGCAGACTTGAAGTTCTCTCTTCCGACGAACTCGGCGTATTTGATCTTTGGCACTGACGGCACAGATCTTTGTAGCTCTGAACTTCAACTGTAATGGTCTAGTTAGGTTATTACTCCCTCCTAACTAGTGAGCCTTTATTCTTTTTCCTGCTCCCTCCTGAACCGACAACTCTCTTTTCATCACGCAGCGGATAAAGTAGATTCATAAGTGTAGGCACATGGTTGTCGTTCAGGGAGCATCATGACAATATAACTCACATAACATTGCACAGAAGGTTGGTAATACGCTCCGATGTACACATCATTAGTACTTCTTCGGTTCCAGTGTAAGCACAATTCCCTCGATCAACCAACGTACTAGAGATGAAACACTACTTCTTTTGGCATGTTCTTCTCCCTCCTGATGGTTGCGATGTATCGAAATCATCATACTATTGTGTGTACATGCCAAAATTACCCGTACTTTACACTTCTGATGCAAAATAGATAGACCGTGTAAGCATAATATGTGAGTATATGTCGCAAAAATATACTCTCAATACTATTCTCTCAAATCAACCTTTAAACAAACCTCCTTGTAATTCACCGGCTACTAGTAATGACCACATATGGAGACTGCCTGATATGATCAGTTTGAAAAGGAAGTAATCATCCCATCTTGTGACTTAATGCTTGTACGATAGATGTGACTTAATACCTATACTGAGCACTACAATGTAACTCCTTTAAGTATGAGGTTGCACGAAATATTCGCCACTTGAACAATCCACTACTTCGTGTGACACTGAGTACTACAACGTAACTACTTTAAGTGATAGCTATACTGTGAGCACTACAACGTAACTCCTTACATCAGTAATAACTAGATTGTCAAGAATGAATTTTTTAATTTGCGCAGACAAGTTATCTTCAAAAGTCGTGCATCCAACCACCCCTAGACTTTGAGATAAATAAGTACACTTTGTGAAATGCCACTTCAAAATCAAATCAATAATACCGTGCAAGAACCCCGTAGTCATTTTTCCTAAAACATAACAATTCTAGCCGTGAACGATGTATCCCCGTGAAATTTATGAGACCAAAATACCATTCTTAATACCAATAATAGCAAAAATTTGTATCCAATAGTTTTATATAAAAAACATTCGGATAACAATTTTGATTGACCAATATGCAACAGCCCGTCATATTATGTTATATAATAACTCAGCTCATAACAATTCCAATAGCCCAGTCCAAATAATCTTGTCAGCCCAATATTCACAATGAAATACCCGATCCAAATTCAACACTTACTAAACGGTAGTTAATAAGTTGAATCCAAAACACGCTCCTTAATATTTGACTTAGTTTATCCAACCCTAAAAAACATACACGGATAAATCCGCCCCCCTCCTAAACTTTTCTCCTACCAGAGTACCAAACTCATCAACACAAACTCATCATATCTCAGCTCTTTATCACCGTAATCCATCATCTTATATCAAATACAACAAATAAAACTCGTGACACATCTTCATCCATCATATTTATCCAATACACGAACCAATAAACATACATGACCCGTTTTATGTTTAAGACAGAATCGGCTTCAAGATCTCATATGAGGTCTCGGGTAGGTATGCTTGTTGTTTATGATGTATTGTTGTTTGGTTTGGTTTTGTCGAGGTCGTGGGTTTTTACATCTTCGATAAATTATCTTTATCATAAAAACAATATGGACCGATGATGTTATGGAACTGAGGTCACTTTGAGTGTGGTATTTGGTTTGTGGTCGTGGTCTCTTCTTCTCTTCTCAAAAGTTTTCAAAAGATTTCGAAAGTTTGCACTTTTGAGATTTCGAAAGTTTTTGCAAAGATTTCGAAATTATGTAACCTTGTGTTTGCGAAATTATGAAATCTTTTATCGAGAAAACCTTGCATTATCGAGAACTTTGACGAGAATACTAACTTTGTCGAGAATACAATTTTATCGAGAACCAGATTTTCAAAACTTTTAATTTATCGAGAACTTGGTTATCGAGAAAACATGGTAAAGTGTTCTCGAAAACCACTAGAGTTCTCGAAAAACAGTACATATTGAGATTTCTTATACAAGAGATCCGATTTTTCCGGCGATGATAACCCAGATTCCGATGAGTATTCCGATGTGTTTCCGACCATGTTATGACCTTTTCTGGACCACTTTATTCACGGATGGAACAAAAATAGCCATAAGATGATATAAGTAATACAGAACTGCAACTGATGTCTTAAAAGACCAAAAGAAACAGTTTGGTGGACTATTTTGACCATTTGGATACATAAAATATGTATAACACTGTTGTAACCCACAAAAAGATAAGAAAAAAAAAATTCCGATCCAAAAAATATGGGATAACAAACAGCTTCATACCCTCAATCGAACCACAAAAATCATGAAAAACAAACACCGTGGCTCTGATACCAATTGTAGGACCGAAAGTCTAGAGATTTATGTGATTCGGGAGGTCTAGGTTGATGATTAAAGATGAACTCCATATTTAGTTTTAGAGAGAGAAAGTAGAGAGAGGGTGAAGAAAATGGAATATATTAAGATGAATGAATGAATACACAATTTCCCACACCCCTCATGGAGAGTCATGAGGGGTATATATAGGCTCTACACATTACAAGTTTGCCTAATTAACATAAGTAGTCCCTATTGGCACAACTTGCTACATATCTAGTCCATTTCACGTATGTGACGTTATCTTTATAAAAGAGTGAGGCTAACATGATGTTCTTCCCCATTACTCCATAACACTAGTACCTTACCCATGAGTCCCAATCATCCCAAAACAATATGTATAAGATGTGACTCGACTTAGCAACCATGTAATCAATTAGATAATTAACAAAGGGTTTAAACATGTAACAATAATGCACTAAAGATGAGTGCATAGAAGGAAGGCTAAGGCGATTTGGTTGCACATTTGGGTGGGTTGTAAACAAATTATTCCTTTAAGTAAGATTCTTAAAGTTAGAAACGAAAACTTAGTCTCGGAGGGGTGTACTAGGGGTATCTTGAACTAAAAATGAGTACAACGCTAAGGTGTGGGAAAATTAATTGACTTTGTTAGTCAAGCAATGTGACTTAAATGGTCAAGTAATTATGATACGGGTTTAACACAAGGGTGATCCTAATGCCTCTTATCATGTAGTAAATCCGACTACACGAATGTAGTCTCACTAGCGGTCTCGGGATGCATCACTAACGTAAGTTCTAGAATCTAAGTACTACCGGTATACTCATAAGAACTAATAATGAGTGCTTTCCTAACAAATCTAAAGGCGAACCTCACATATTTGGGTGAAAAATTTTTCTGAATGGTACGGTTTTGTGCTAGTCATACAACTCCTGTCCGTGACACGCTTGTTAAGGCTAAAGTTTCACTCCTAAATGTTGTAAAACATTTTAAATTTGGCTCTAAAATTACACTAACAAATATTTCTCTTAGTTTTATTTCACACCTACTATCAAACAAACAAACTCAAGTGCAATAGTATCCTATAAGGTATCATCATTTACCCTCCCCTTACACTTAGGATGAACATTGTCCCCAATGTTCAATTAAAGAATGTAAAAGTGAAATAGGTAAAATAATGAAGACAATTACTCCCCTGATTCTTTCGGTGTGGATAGTGAGTCAACAAGGTTAGATCTTCCTCAAAGAAAATGAACGTTGAAAGATTCCCTCCAGAAATATAAATCATCTTCTTGTCATATATAACCTGTTAAACCTGAGAAAACAATCAAGGCAACCTCGCGTAAAATCGGCGGCAATCTATATATACTAACAAATCCTAGAAAAAATAGCATATGTATCTTTATGTTGCTTTCTAGGATTTAAAGGGATATTGTGGAAAACTAGAAGGGGGGGGGGGGGGTTGAATAGTTTTACGTCCGTTTTAAAATTTATAAAAACAAGTTTGCTTTAAAAACTTTGATTCTAGTTCATGTGATCTCAATACTTGCACTATATGAACAATTATATAGTAACTAACTAATTAAGCTAATATTGTATAAGTAAATAAGTAAGTAATGAAAAGAGTTGGAAAAATCAAACCACAACACAAGGATTTATAGTGATTCGGCTACAAGGTCACCTTCCTTGTTCCTACTCCACTCCCCGAGTCACCTACTCAAGAGTTTTCTTCACTATGTCAACAAACTCCCTTATGGCGAAAAAAACCTTACACACCAATGTACACACCACAACTTCATCACAACTTAATCACAACTTCTTCACACCAATCTACTTCACACCTATCTTCTTCACACCAATCTTCTTCACACTAATCTACTTCACACCTATCTTCTACACAACTACACTACTTCACTACTTAACAACTTCTTCTCCCTACACAACTTCTATTTATTCTAAACTACTTATTACAAGCACAACACAACTTCACAAATAATATACACAATGTACACAACTACTCTTCAATACTTCTTGAACTTAGTTGTAGAAGGAGTATTCTTCTTTTGCACTTTGGATGAGGATGGATGAGAAGGGATTGAATCACTTGAAACAAGGATTAGTATTCTAATGATCAAAGGGTTTTGGAAGATGTTTAGAGAACTTTAGATCTGAAATTTTTGTGCAAAAGGTGAGGAAAAATTCCAGATTTAAGGTAGTATTTATAGGATAAAAATTTTGACAGATTCTGACACAGGAGCCTGGCTGGTCCCCTTAATTCATGGCCGGTCCCCTTAATTTTAAGGGGGCCGCTCAGCTGTAATGGCCAGAAATTCTGTCATTTAGTGGGGAAAGTTTATTTGGTGAAAAACTAGCTGATTTTGGTTAAAAATTTGAATTCATATATTTAGTATGATTAAAAAAATTTTCTTTATTACCAAAAGTGTTTTTCAAAAATATATAATATGTTTATATAATTAAATAAACTTTGTATTAATTAATTAAGTACCCCTTTGATCATGAGATGTATTAAGCACTTGTTTATTCATACCTTAAGTGATTAAGTTGGATATAATGATATAAACTAGCTCAATACTTGTTTACTTAGTAATCTTACGTTTGATGATTTTATATTTTGTGATCGTCAAAACATAGAGATATCGAAAAATATAAATAACGTTTTTATGCATTATTTATGTCAACAATCTCCCCCTTTTTGATGATTACAAAATCTAAACTCATTAAGCGAAAATTAGTATATATACAAGTATTATTGTCAGTTTATATCAATTCTCGCCCTTTTTGTTAGCATCAAAAAGTTTATCCCGGTTTTATTGGAGCTCCCCCTTGATGTATACTCCCCCTCTTTTTAAGGTTAAATGACAAATCGAGATATGGAATGCTTGTAAAAATATTTAGAACAAACAAAATATATATGCATGCAACAATAATATATAAAGATAAGGCAAGCAATATAAGCATGGAAGAAAACACTTCATTAAAAAGATAAAAACACAAACATCATATATTCAAGATGTATGATCAATACAACAATACAACTAATACAACTAATAAACCAAAACTCTAATAGAAATGTTTTTCCTAGAGCTTGTCATCAAAATGGTTTAAACAAAGTTACTCTCCACCCATGAGTCATGATTAATTTGGGAGGAGCAATGTTGTAGGTGGAGATGATGGAGTGGATGGAGGAGTGTTTGATGGAGGTGGAGGTGTGGTTGATGTTGGTGGTGGAGGAGTAGATGTTGTTTGTTGAGGTTGAGGAAGTAAGCTTTCAATATATGAAAACATGTAACGGATTTCATCTTTTAATCCAAAGATGATTGTGCGGTTATGGATGCAACAAAGACAAGTATCACCATGAGCTTCAAGCAAGCTCCATGGGATGGGATTGTAGGTTGGTGGATTGAGTGGTGATGGTGAAAATTGTGCATCAAGAGGAGTGATGGGTGATAATGAAAGTGTTATGTTTAAGGTTGCATTTTCAAGAGGTGATTGTGGTGGAATGCTTGGTGGAGGTGATAGATGAGTGTTGATGTAGTCATTGATGGATGATGATGATGGTATGGAAGAGGTGGAGGTTCCATGTGTTGATGGTGTTTTAGATGGTGCATTTGGAGCATTAGGAGATGAACATTGAGGTGGTGGTGATGGAGTGGTATTGTCTTCATTTGTGAGATCAATAAAGAGTTGTTTTGGTGGAATGATAACAAGTTTTTGTTTCTTGGCAGTGTTGGAGGTGGTGGTTTTTGGTGATGACATGATGGATTTGTTGAGGTTGATGATGATAAGGAAGTGTGGATGAAGGTGGAAAGGGTTATATAGCATGAAATCATGATTAGAAATGGTAGTAATTTGAAATTGCATTGTTTGATTCCAAAATCAATTTAGTTTTTAAGGGAAATGGTAGTTGGGACTAGCAAAAGAAGTCACAAGTTGCAAAAGAAAACAGTGTAAAAACTGTTCCAGATGGCCGATCCCCTAAAATGCAGGCCGGTCCCCGTAAATTTAAGGGGGCCGCCCCTTATGAATTAAGGGGGCCGCCCATCTGACGACCCAGAAATCAAAATTTTTCAAAAAATTTTTCTGGAAAAATTTTATATTCTGTTTTGTTTTTACAGCAAGCTCTATTTGGACATTTCACATTTGTTTTGGTTTATTAGAAAGCATACATGTTATTTATATATATATATATATATATATATATATATATATATATATATATATATATAATCATACACAAATCATGCAAGCATAGATTAAAAGTAAGTATAAAAACATGCATACATATAGAGCAATTAATAATAAGAAGTAAATAACAATATAGTTCAAATATGTCTAGAAACATAGCAACAAATAGAACATAAGAAACA
The DNA here is from genome assembly GCA_030686995.1 of Artemisia argyi. Lineage (NCBI taxonomy): Eukaryota > Viridiplantae > Streptophyta > Magnoliopsida > Asterales > Asteraceae > Artemisia > Artemisia argyi. The sequence continues at coordinate 101,436,792 of CM060702.1, forward strand.
TATTACAAATAGTTTAAGAAGAATAATAAAGCCAATTTCATAGTCATCATCACTACTTTTTCCTTCCTAGCACCCCATCTACAGCAGTGGCAAATGACTATAAGTCCTCCTCATCGTCATCCTTTAGATATGAGAACGTAACAAGAATACTAGGACGATGAGATTTAAACTTACGAGTTTTGCGGGTTTGAGGAAGAACGAGAGAGCGAAGGGTTGGATAAATAGATTGATAAATGCTATCATCGAGATCGGGATAGTTTTCAATGACATGCTTGTGGAGACGAGTGAGAAACATACCATACGGAAGAATAGCTTTAGGATTTGCTCTTGCACATTCAATATATTTGATAAAGAAGTAAGCCAAATTGTAAGGTTGCTCGGCAACAATACAATACAGCATGTGAGCGAGATAAGCTGGGAGATGGTCGGAGTGTTCATCGGAACCGAACGCATTCTCACAAACTAGTTCTTCCCAATACTCCATGTCGGGCCTTAATTCTTTAAGAAGAATTTGATTTTTAGAAATAGAGACATGTTTGGACTTGATGCTTTGGGTGGAAGTTTCACATTCCAACCCGAGCATTTGACGAATATCTTCTGGAGATGGAATTTCTAAGACATAAGGACCATGAGTAGATGAAAACGTTGGAGAGCACAAAGATCCCATTCATTAGTGAATACGGATTGACCGGAAAAAGGAATTTGAAGGATTTGACCAAATTGTGCAAGAGTGAGAGTAATAAATTCATGTTGGATCATGAATGAAATGAGGATGGAACCAAAGTCATCAGTTTGAACCGTGACTTGGCTGTAGAAGTCAAGGATGAAGCGAGGAATGATGGGTTCATTAATTTGGAAGAGACATTCAAAATGGATATTTGTGAACGAACTTTCGATGAAATCGGATTGATAGTAAGCTTGATCTGCAATGGAGGGAGAGGTAGTGGGAAGTTGAGAAACTTTGGAAATGTAGTTTTTAGTTAAGGAAATATCTTTGGTAGTCACTTTTGGCATTTTCACCTAAACACACCAACAATACAAAAGACTAAAATAAATATAAAGAGGAATAAAAATGTATATATTGTTAAGACTTATGTTGGAACGTAAACATACTTCGACTCTAAGACGATAATCCTAAGAAGTAGTTTACCATGTTCCTTATTTTAATTTTTAACTTGTTCTAGATATATTTTACGATGTTTAGCGAGTAGTTATGGACAAATCAAAACGCCCTTTTAAACATCTTAATATATCATGAAATTTACTAGATTTACTTTAGGTTGTAAAACTAGCCATTTCTTACGAGTTTCTTATGCATGTGATTTGTTTTCGAAAAGGATGGTTTATGTTTTGACTCAAAAATGTCATTTTTCGTACTAAACCAAATGCTTCCTTAACTAGACACTTACACTACTAGTATGTCAATATATATATGAATTATATATCTTGACAAGTCCGAATTACTAGTTTTAGGTTTATAATCTTGACAACGTTTTATTACAACAACTTAAGTTTGACATTTTTTGGACATAATCCAAACACCCTATTATCATTTACACAAATATATTTACTTAGTTGAAAAATATAGTTTCATGTTTTACAAGTTACAAAAACATAGTATGATTAGTTTTAACAAGTTTTTATAGCATTATTCAACAATGTGTTTACCAAAAATTTTGAAAAGGAGTGTATGAAATTTTTCAAAAATTTTCGACAAGAGGGTTTGTAATTATTAGTTTCTAGTGTTAATTAAGCATCCTAATCCTAAGGGAAGCATTTAGATATGGAAATTTTAGACCCAATTCGAAAGAAATTATGAATTTAAAAAAAATTATTAAAACATGCATAATATTGAGTATGACCAAATTAGATTGAATTAGATGAAATGTGTTACGAAAAACTTACAATATGTAATGGTGATTGTGTTAGATGAATTTTCCCTTTGCGAAATAACCCGAATTATGTGATTTGGAAGTGGTTTTAGGTGTTTATGGGGTTTGGATTTTCATCACAGCAGCAGCAGAAAATGTGGGTAGTGAGAAATAGGAGTTTTTGGCAAAAGAAATAAGAGGGAAAACGATTTGGAACAATAAGATGGCCGGCCCCCTTAAACATTAAGGGGACCGCCCTTTATTTGGCTGCCGGTCCCCTTAAATATTAAGGGGGCCGCCCTTCAAAACTTGATTTTTCGTGGTTTTGGTTTCTAGAATGAACAAGAAAATATTTATATATATATATATATATATATATATATATATATATTAGATTTATATTCAATCAAAAATACGTTGGAGAGTATTCGTACGAAAGGAATTACTTGACACTTTTACTTGACATTTCGTCAATTAAAACTTCTTGATCATTTCGGATGAAATTTATCAAGTTTTCAAGTGGACGAGAGAGTTGTGGAAGGTTTATATATATATATATATATATATATATATATATATATATATATATATATATATATATATATATATATATATATATATATATATATAGTATGGGCATATAAGACGAGAATATAGGAGGGAGACGTATGCAACGGAAGACGGGAGTTTGTTTCATCCATAGATTTTTCGACTCATTTTTCAACATCAACATGAGTGTCGTTGAACATTGAAGTTCAAGAAGGCAAAAGAGGGGAAAGAAAAGGTTCGTAAACGAACAATTTCTAGTTCTAGAAAGTCAACAAATGAGTTTTCTAGGTTATAAGATCCTAGATATAGCTAAGTATATATATATATATATATATATATATATATATATATATATATATATATATATATATATATATATAGATAGAATATAAATAGATAAGTATATATATATGTATAGATATAAAATCTAGAGGAAACTATAAGCCAAACAAAATCGCATAAATACTAGAGACTAAACTAAGCATGCATATCTTGACAAGGAAATAAAAGGAAATGTGTACCTTTCGTCTTGAATGCGTCTTTCTTCAAAGTCTTCAAGGAATTGTACGAGCTAGAGGTGACAACTAAAATTTCCAAGTTTGAATGGCGAATCTTCTACGTTGGTCCCCATTGTCTCATTTGACCAAAGTTATTTGATCCGAACATATTTTGTATTTGACTCGGGTGCATATATGGTGGAAACATTCCCCACGGATTGAAGCTCCACATTTGTTGATTATTGTTAAAGTTTCGTCTATTTTGGTTTGCTCTTGGTTGAGTTGTTTTAGATCTAGGGTAAGAGTTATTTGGTTTCCTAGGTGGTGGAGTTTTAGATCTTGTTTTAGGTTTAGACGATCCTACATCGGTCCTTGAAGATGGTTTATAAAACGGTTTTATTTCTTTATCACTAGCAAGAGGTATTTTCTTATTTTACTAAGTGATTGACTACTATTTTCAAATTTATCAAGTTTACAAATTTCTTCCCTGAGTATTTTGTTTTCGCCTTTAAGCTCTTGACATGATTTACATTCTTCAAAAATCTCCTTACCTTTTTCAAGTTGATGTATTTTCATTTTTAGTTCTAGTACTTCATTTTCCAATTGGTTGTTTATGTATTTTAGTGATTTGTTTTTAGCCATTACTTGTTGTCCTAGTTTGCATAATCTATTATATTCACTATCTAAATCTTTTTCATCTAATGATAAGTTTTCATCACTAAAGTATTCGGTTTCGGAACGTACCTCACTTGATGTCTTAGCCATGAGACACTTTTCTTCCATTGTTGTTTCTTTCTCATCTTCATCGCTATCACTCCAAGCTCCTCCAACAAATGCTCTTTGATTTTGATATCTTGTCATCATTGGACATTTTCCAATGAAATGATTTGGATCACCACACTTGAAACATTTCTTGTCATTCTTGTTATTCTTGTCATCCTTACTCTTTTGAAATGATTTCCTTTCATCATGTGGTTGCCTTACGAATCTTCCTCGCCTTTTAAAGAATTTCTTGAAATCTCTTACGGCCATGGTATATTCTTCGTCATCACTTTTGGAAGATGAGCTATCTTCGTTGTTGGATTCCTTTCTAGCTTACAAGGCGATTGACTTGCTTTGCTCTCGTTTTTCTTTGACAATTTCGGAGTCCTTCTTTATAATTGCTTCGTATACTTTCAAATTTCCAATTAATTCATCAAGTTGCAACGTTGACAAATTCTTTGATTCTTCAATGGCCATCACTTTAGCTCGTCATTTTGGGTGAAGAGCCCTAAGAAAAGTGCTAACAAAATTCTTACTAGAAAATTCTCATCAAGTGCTTTTAAACTTGTGATGATAGTGTTAAATCTAGCGAAAGCATTATCAATTGATTCCTCTTCCGCAATCGTGAATTGCTCATATTGTTGAACAAATAGATCTATTTTATTATCTTTGACTTGATTATTACCTTGGTGAGTTATTAATAAAAAGTTCCAAATTTCTTTTGCAGTTTCACACATAAAGATCCTTTCGTACTCTTTACGTGGTAGCGCATTATAAATAACCATTTTTGCTTCATTATTTTTATCAAGTTTTCTTTTTAAATCATCATTTTGTTTTTCAAAATGTACGATTTCATCTTTCTTTGTTTCGGGGTTATTTAGAATAGGTAAAAAATCACCATTGGTAATAACATGCCAAAGATCTAGATCTTTTGATTTCACATAAGTTTCGAATCGATTTTTCCAATATAAAAATCCATCACTTTCAAATAGTGGTGGTCTTTGCATAGATTACCCTTCTAAATATTTTTCAGATTCCATAGATCGTTACAAGTTTTAAAATACAATATATTTTAAATATCTTGTAAGACGTGGCTCTGATACCAATTGTGGAAAACTAGAAGGGGGGTTGAATAGTTTTACGTCCGTTTTAAAATTTATAAAACAAGTTTGTTTTAAAAACTTCGATTCTAGTTTATATGATCTCAATACTTGCAATATATGAACAATTATATAGTAACTAACTAACTAAGCTAATATTGTATAAGTAAATAAGTAAGTAATGAAAAGAGTTGGAAAGATCAAACCACAACACAAGGATTTATAGTGGTTCGGCTACAAGGTCACCTTCCTTGTTCCTACTCCACTCCCCGAGTCACCTACTCGAGAGTTTTCTTCACTATGTCAACAAACTCCCTTATGGCGGAGAAAACCTTACACACCAATGTATACACCACAACTTCGTCACAACTTAATCACAACTTCTACACAACTTCTTCACACCAATCTACTTCACACCTATCTTCTTCACACTAATTTACTTCACACCTATCTTCTTCACAACTATGCTACATCACTACTAAACAACTTCTTCTCCCTACACAACTTCTGTTTCTTCTAAACTACTTATTACAAGCACAACACAACTTCACAAATAATATACACAATGTACACAACTACTTTTCAATAATTCTTGAACTTAGTTGTAGAAGGAGTATTCTTCTTTTGCACTTTGGATGAGGATGGATGAGAAGGGATTGAATCACTTGAAACAAGGATTAGTATTCTAATGATCAAAGGGTTTTGGAAGATGTTTAGAGAACTTTAGATCCGAAATTTTTGTGCAAAAGGTGGGGAAAAATTCTAGATTTAAGGTGGTATTTATAGGAGAAAAATTCTGACAGATTCTGACACAGGAGCCTGGCCGGTCCCCTTAATTTTAAGGGGGCCGCCCAGCTGTAACGGCCAGAAATTCTGTCATTTAGTGGGGAAAGTTTATTTTGTGAAAAACTAACTGATTTTGGTTAAAAATTTGAATTCATATATTTAGTATGATTAAAACATTTTTATTTATTACCAAAAGTGTTTTTTAAAAATATATAATATGTTTATATAATTAAATAAACTTTGTATTAATTAATTAAATACCCCTTTGATAATGAGATGTATTAAGCACTTGTTTATTCATACCTTAAGTGATTAAGTTGGATATAATGATATAAACTAGCTCAATACTTGTTTACGTAGTAATCTTACGTTCGATGATTTTATATTTTGTGATTGTCAAAACATAGAGATATCGAAAAATATAAATAACGTTTTTATGCATTATTTATGTAACACACCAACCCGACATGGGTCCGGAGCGCTACAGTATGTTGACATATCAAAGCATACAACGCAAGCGGAAGACATAAAACAAAAGGTTACAAGGGAAAAATCTAAAAGTACAAAAGAAATACTAAAACTATAAAAGAAAGGAAAATACAAACTAAACAAAGTCTAATCTAATCCAAGTCCAAACTAGTCCAAATGTAATGTGCTTCTAGTCCATGGGGTAGTCCACTAAAGCTTCTATGCTCTCTCTTCACCCAACCCCAGCTTCCAACCTATAACCTGCCGCAGGAAAGGAAGTGCGGCTGAGCTTAAAAAGCTCAGTGAACAGATATATAACAAAGCAAACGAATGAATGAAATGTATATAAGTATAAGAAGTAGGAAACCTTAAGTTTTTGCTGAACGGAATATCATCTGTCAAATGCATAAGAGATCAACATACACTGAACGAATATCATAAGTCAAAGGAAAATGAAGTATCAAAGATATATCACATAATCATAATCATAAGAAACGTACAGAGAAGGTATCAACAAAGGTGCGTCTAACGAGATACGTGAATAGACACAAGAAACATAGGAAAGCCACGAGCCGACCTAACGAGATACTCGAATAGGTCTCAAATCACATAACCACATATCCGTAAATTCATAGGATGTACATAGAGTATCTAACTCCAATGTACTAGAAGTGAAAGGGGTACAAGGCACGTACAGCCAGTCACTGTCTTCTCAGAACAAAACAGAACCTAGGATGCATCCATACACTCCCTGAATCAAACAAAATACACATGCCAGCTCATGACTGGACACATATATAACTAATTGGCCATAGTGCACATATATCAAACAAAAGGGAATGCCAGGGATCAATCACACCTCCCCAGAAAGTGTCATGCCAGTGGTGCCACCACTGACACGCCCATGGTACCTCCATGAGTAGAATAAAAACTCGGGCATAAGAACAAAATCATGTCAAACAAAGCATATCCATAACAAATGAATCATATCATAATCAAACAGAATCTCAACCAGGAGATAGTAATCAGGTAATCAACAAAATGGATAGCAACGAATCATATCAAAGGGATCATAGCAAAGGCTTATATCAATGAATCATATCATAGCAAACGAATCAAAGTCAAGGATCGAAAATCATGAGATTGGAACCCTTACTGAGAAAGTGTGGAATATCTTTACCTTAGACCGCAGTGCAAAATATAACAGAAACAATACAATCAGGAGCAAATTCCTTCTTCAGCGAATCTACACGAATATATGACCGTCTAATTATTTACTCATTTTAAATCAGATTACTCATTTTAATCGGCTTTCTATTTTTTTTTTAGTAACTTGCCAAATGTAGTAACTTTCTATTTTTATTAATTTTCCCGAATTAGTAACTCAATGCTTTAAGGTTATAATTGACAATTAAATGTATTTAAGAGTTTAAAAATGCCTAATATAATAGTTTAAAGTTAAATATGTCAATTTAGTAAGGCTTAGGGTCAAAAATATAAATTATTAAAATTAAATAGTAAAAATGTCAAATAAATTATTTTAAAGTTGATACTATAATTTTATATTATGATGATAATTTTGGACCCCATTGTTCATAATTTTATTAACGTGCCCTCGACATTAATCTTAGACCCCGACGACCAAAAATAACCCATGATCGACCCATAATGCGAACAACGAGCAAAACCTTTTGACCCGGCACACACCACACACGACACAAAACACATATGTTCTCTTGTTTAGTTTGTCATATATAATAATTATGCACATCTAAGTAGCTATCGTTTTATATTCTTAGATCCATAACTGATTTAGCCTAATACCCCATGTACAACTTAAGTTATCATAACAGTGATGCATGGTCATGTGATTATGGCCATAATATTTCTACATATGTTAACGTCCAGAAATCTACAAATATCAATATCTTTCTCGATCTATTATAGTATGCATGCATGGTTATCAAATCCTTATGTTAGTTAACTCTATTAGCATGCCCATCATAAATGTTAAGACCTGACATGGAAATTCATCAATTCAACCAAAACATTCTGTTCCAAATGATTCATATATAGTGATCGATCATAACATGTTTGCATAATTCTAACACTATACGCTACCATGATGGATAGAACGGACCCGAGACTAACTTGAAAACACACGCGAACACTAATACAAGTACAACGCCAATTTTAACGTGGCACCATCGAAACTTAACCACTCGAATACGAATGAATGAACACGAGACTCAGCCCAATCGCGAACCAACAAATCAAGATTTTTTTTTAAACCCGATATAACCATTATACATACGATGCTGATCCTAACCTTTAAATCTTCACGTTTACATCATGTACAACCCCTTTCCATTCTTTTAGTTTTCTTTAAGTTTAAGACCATGTTTATATCACATATCATATGCATGTTCTAATGACACATATTAAAGACGTACATAACAACAGTTTCGAAAGATCAAAAACAGAAACAAGATCGACAATAGTGTTTCGTACATTCATGATTTCATGTGATACGTTCATAATTTTATGTGTGGTTTTCATGATTTTATGTAGCTTCTTACGGTGTCGTATGTTTTATGATTTTATGTGACTTTCATGCGTATACATATACATATATTCAAGCTGATTCATTTAGCTTTTATTTGACATGTTTAATACGTACATATACTTAATATGTCGAGCAAGAACACAAGGACGAAACTAAATGATACCTCTTGAGTTGGATCGAACGAATGAAATCAGAGACAACGAATCAAAACCCAAGACCTTCGAACCCCCAAACATACAATCACACAAAAGATAATCACCACGACCACCACAGCTTGTATGCCGATGCCGATCACCACTTTGTTACCCCTTCGTCGTACCACATGGATTTCATGGAGCTCTATGAACAGCCGTTTGGTTGATGTTTTTAGGGTTTTATGTGGGAGATAAAATTGGGTATACGGTTGATAACAATGAGCGGCTAATAGGTGAGATATAGGAGGAGGGTGCTGATTTTTAGGAGAGTATAGGATGACCAAATCTCCTTTCCAAATATAAATAATATTTTCGATTTACTTCTTGTGATTTTCAAATCATGTACCATTTTATAAAGTTTAGGAAATGGGTCCAATGCACATGTAACATGGGATAATATATGTATTGAGGTTATACGGAATGTCATATTTATAAGTAACTTAGATTAGGTCGAATACATAAAATCTTCGGTTATCAGTTTGTACACGTTTGTAAAATAAAGTTGAGCCTCTATAGGCTTAGTGTATGTATACAAGTAAAGATTGAATTCAAGCCTTTTTAATTTAGTGAATGTATGTACTCTTATATAAATAATCGGCCCATATATCCTTATAAACATGTGACATTTATTTTATAGCAAAGGTGAGTCGATTTAGTTGTCATGTATAGATTATAAGTTCATACTATGTAGCCTTCCAAATATTGAAATTCCAATACTTAGGTTATATTCACCAAACTTAGGAAAAATTCAAATTATATGAGAAATTGAAAAGAAACAAATTTTCGGGTTTTACAATTCTTCCCCTCTAAAAAGAAAATTTCATCCGCGAAATTGAAGTAACAAAAGTTAGACGAAGACGTACCAATTCACGAAGAGAAACTTACCATTAATAGCCTCACGCTCGAATAAGTTCTTCCAAAAGAATCTTCACAACAGAAATTTTCTCATGACTCGATCTAATATAACATAATCATAACAAATCTAATCCAACGAATGCGAACAAATGAGTAGCAGATGACAGATGACAGATGATAATTGGAATCTCACAAGGAGATACACGAAGCACATAAACCTACGAAGCCAGCATAGCGATAGTACTAAACGATATATCTTCATCAACTCCTACCGAATTCTAAACGAACAAAGGAACTTGCCAAGTCGAAGGAGCACAAATCCAATCATCAAACATATCAAGAGTCTCATAAAGAGATGGGTAACATATTAATAAACACATTCCAAATCACAAATCAGGGTATCAAAACGCATCAGAAGGCCTAACAGAAAAGGTAGAATAATCATACGAATAAGAATGAATCAAAGTTCTAATGCATTGCAAACCAAAACTTCTTCAATTGCCTAGACGTCTAGCTCTCCTATACCTCTTCTGGAAGTGTAAGCCAAAATGGATTATTGTCACGATCACTGTAGGTGCGCCACGTAGCTTGAATATTCTTCTGCCGAAAGAAATCTCTGCCGATCTTTCAAGCAAACCGTCCTAGTCAATGCTCCACTGCAACTCTACTCGTGTTGTCCTTCCTTCTGTGCTTGGAAATCACCGATGTAGTCACCACCGTCTTCATACCATCCCGTTCAGCTCCTGCTTCAAGACTCTATGCATATTAGTACAACTAATATGAATAGAGTTGATAGAACCGTGTGCTTTACTTTAGGCTACTTCCTTCCATCGTAGAAATTCAACACCAAAAATGAAGATGATTCTCGTGTTTCTCTTTAGTCTCTGAACACACTAATATGTCATACTATGACAATTTGTCCAAGTATTCATGAAAGGCACGATTGATCAATTTCATAGGGATAGAATAGGTAAGGTCCAAAATCAACAATGAAGAAAGAATCAAAAGCAAGGAGAAGTCATAGAGTGTGTCGAACATGTAGGATTCATACATAAGCGAATCTTCAAACGAACGAAAGGCATCTAAACGAATGTCAAACGAATCAAGAATCGAAGTTCAAAAGAAAGTAATAACTCCAGGAAATGAAACTTATAAGACATACTACGAAGTCTAAAACATCCTAAACACATGTCGCGAATCCTGATAAGTCTTCTAAGTCTCTGAAACGAATGATCTAGTAAGAGCTTAACGAAAAGCAAAGGCATAAATCAGAGTAAAGCGGAAGCAAGAAAACCAACGTCTCATCATATATCTACCCAATCCTCACCGGTCGTACTTCTTAAGGGGAGAAACTTAAGGCAAAACGTTCCAAAGTTATTCCTAAAGCTTCTAAGGTGCAAACATAAGGGTCCAAATCTTTACAGGTCATAACTTATGTACTACAAGTCGCAGCCTGGGCTCTGATACCATAATTGTAACACCCCAACCCGACATGGGTCCGGAGCGCTACAGTATGGTGACATATCAAAGCATACAACGCAAGCGGAAGACTTAAAACAAAAGGTTACAAGGGAAAAATCTAAAAGTACAAAAGAAATACTAAAACTATAAAAGAAAGGAAAATACAAACTAAACAAAGTCTAATCTAATCCAAGTCCAAACTAGTCCAGATGTAATGGGCTTCTAGTCCATGGGGTAGTCCACTAAAGCTTCTATGCTCTCTCTTCACCCAACCCAGCTTCCAACCTATAACCTGCCGCAGGAAAGGAAGTGCGGCTGAGCTTAAAAAGCCCAGTGAACAGATACATAACAAAGCAAACGAATGAATGAAATGTATATAAGTATAAGAAGTAGGAAATCATAAGTTTTTGCTGAACGGAAAATCATCTGTCAAATGCATAAGAGATCAACATACACTGAACGAATATCATAAGTCAAAGGAAAATGAAGTATCAAAGATATATCACATAATCATAATCATAAGAAACGTACAGAGCAGGTATCAACAAAGGTGCGTCTAACGAGATACTCGAATAGACACAAGAAACATAGGAAAGCCACAAGCCGACCTAACGAGATACTCGAATAGGTCTCAAATCACATAACCACATATCCGTCAATTCATAGGATGTACATAGAGTAGCTAACTCCAATGTACCAGAAGTGAAAGGGGTATAAGGCACGTACAGCCAGTCACTGTCTTCTCAGAACAAAACAGAACCTAGGATGCATCCATACACTCCCTGAATCAAACAAAATACACATGCCAGCTCATGACTGGACACATATATAACTAATTGGCCATAGTGCACATATATCAAACAAAAGGGAATGCCAGGGATCAATCACACATCCCCAGAAAGTGTCATGCCAGTGGTGCCATCACTGACACGCCCATGGTACCTCCATGAGTAGAATAAAAACTCGGGCATAAGAACAAAATCATGTCAAACAAAGCATATCCATAACAAATGAATTATATCATAATCAAACAGAATCTCAACCAGGAGATAGTAATCAGGTAATCAACAAAATGGATAGCAACGAATCATATCAAAGGGATCATAGCAAAGGCTTATATCAATGAATCATATCATAGCAAACGAATCAAAGTCAAGGATCGAAAATCATGAGATCGGAACCCTTACAGAGAAAGGGTGGAATATCTGTACCTTAGACCGCAGTGCAAAATATAACAGAAACAATACGATCAGGAGCAAATTCCTTCTTCAGCGAATCTACACGAATATATGACCGTCTAATTATTAACTCATTTTAAATCAGATTACTCATTTTAATCGGCTTTCTATTTTTTTTTAGTAACTTGCCAAATGTAGTAACTTTCTATTTTTATTAATTTTCCCGAATTAGTAACTCAATGCTTTAAGGTTATAATTGACAATTAAATGTATATAAGAGTTTAAAAATGCCTAATATAATAGTTTAAGGTTAAATATGTCAATTTAGTAAGGCTTAGGGTCAAAAATATAAATTATTAAAATTAAATAGTAAAAATGTCAAATAAATTATTTTAAAGTTGATACTATAATTTTATATTATGATGATAATTTTGGACCCCATCGTTCATAATTTTATTAACTTGCCCTCGACGTTAATCTTAGACCGCGACGACCAAAAATAACCCATGATCGACCCATAATGCGAACAACGAGCAAACCTTTTGACCCGGCACACACCACACACGACACAAAACACATATGTTCTCTTGTTTAGTTTGTCATATATAATAATTATGCACATCTAAGTAGCTATCGTTTTATATTCTTAGATCCATAACTGATTTAGCCTAATACCCCATGTACAACTTAAGTTATCATAACAGTGATGCATGGTCATGTGATTATGGCCATAATATTTCTACATATGTTAACGTCCAGAAATCTACAAATATCAATATCTTTCTCAATCTATTATAGTATGCATGCATGGTTATCAAATCCTTATGTTAGTTAACTCTATTAGCATGCCCATCATAAATGTTAAGACCTGATGGAAATTCATCAATTCAACCAAAACATTCTGTTCCAAACGATTCATAGTGATCGATCATAACATGTTTGCATAATTCTAACACTATACGCTACCATGATGGATAGAACGGACCCGAGACTAACTTGAAAACACACGTGAACACTAGTACAAGTACAACGCCAATTTTAACGTGGCACCATCGAAAATTAACCACTCGAATACGAATGAATGAACACGAGACTCAGCCCAATCGCGAACCAACAAATCAAGATTTTTTTTTAAACCCGATATAACCATTATACATACGATGCTGATCCTAACCTTTAAATCTTCACGTTTACATCATGTACAACCCCTACCTAATTTTATCTCCCACATAAAACCCTAAAAACATCAACCAAGCGGCTGTTCATAGAGCTCCATGAAATCCATGTGGTACGAAGGGGTAACAAAGTGGTGATCGGCATCGGCATACAAGCTGTGGTGGTCGTGGTGATTATCTTTTGTGTGATTGTATGTTTGGGGGTTCGAAGGTCTTGGGTTTTGATTCGTTGTCTCTGATTTCATTCGTTCGATCCAACTCAAGAGGTATCACTTAGTTTCGTCCTTGTGTTCTTGCTCGACATATTAAGTATATGTACGTATTAAACATGTCAAATAAAAGCTAAATGAATCAGCTTGAATATATGTATATGTATCCGCATGAAAGTCACATAAAATCATAAAACATACGACACCGTAAGAAGCTACATAACGGTTGATAACAATGAGCGGCTAATAGGTGAGATATAGGAGGAGGGTGCTGATTTTTAGGAGAGTATAGGATGACCAAATCTCCTTTCCAAATATAAATAATATTTTCGATTTACTTCTTGTGATTTTCAAATCATGTACCATTTTATAAAGTTTAGGAAATGGGTCCAATGCACATGTAACATGGGATAATATATGTATTGAGGTTATACGGAATGTCATATTTATAAGTAACTTAGATTAGGTCGAATACATAAAATCTTCGGTTATCAGTTTGTACACGTTTGTAAAATAAAGTTGAGCCTCTATAGGCTTAGTGTATGTATACAAGTAAAGATTGAATTCAAGCCTTTTTAATTTAGTGAATGTATGTACACTTATATTAATAATCGGCCCATATATCCGTATAAACATGTGACATTTATTTTATAGCAAAGGTGAGTCGATTTAGTTGTCATGTATAGATTATAAGTTCATACTATATAGCCTTCCAAATATTGAAATTCCAATACTTAGGTTATATTCACCAAACTTAGGAAAAATTCAAATTATATGAGAAATTGAAAAGAAACAAATTTTCGGGTTTTACAATTTATGTCAACAGATATAATACATGTGGAATGAATGTTTGCAGATTTCCTGGGGTTTATAAAACTAAAGAATTAACAAAACCTTTAAGACTCCGGTATAAACAAAACTCACAAAATTTTCAGAATTTCAGTACCTGACGCCGTCAGGTTTTAACTCTTGACGCTGTCAGAATGTTCCTGGATAAAATTTATGTTAAGTTTCCAGAAAATTTCTGGAAAAACTTATGCCTTATTTCCTGGAAAATCCTGCAAAACATCATTATGACTCGATACAAGCATTTGACTCTAACAGATAGTAATATACTTATTCATTTAATATTGTAGCAAATCATGATCATTTTCGTTCTTAGAAACAAATTTGGGTTTCCCTTACACTTAGCTTTTGCAAAATACCTTTATATGTAATTAAGACGAAGTTAAAAACAAAATAAAGCATTTTCACAATTTACTTTGAAACATGATTTACCAACAATAAAAATAAAACTCGCATACGGAAACAAATAAAATCAAACAAACAAACAAACAAGCAAACAAATTAATAAATAAATAAAGCTTGGGTTGCCTCCCAATAAGCGCTTGTTTTTGTTCGAGTCACGAGCCTGACTCTACCCTTATTTAACGGAAATAGGGGAGGTTTTCCCTACACTTAGGATTAAGTGTGGGTGATAGTAGCAATACACACCCTTAGGGTGGAAATATGCCACGTGAGGAAAGAGTGGTGGATGAATTATATGCTCAAAGGGTTGTGCTCTTATCATCATAACCTTACCTAATTCAATTGGGTTAGTGGGCGGATTAAGATTTTCTCTTAGAAAGGGATCAACTTCTATCAACTTCGAGAGACTCCTAGTTGGGAATCCATCTTGACCTAATAAACCCGGTTTAAACCCATAATGTTTTTTTGTGATCAATCATAAATGGGTGATGTAAGCATGTAAGGTCATTTTCCACTACTATATTGGCTTCCTCTCTACAAGGCTTAGAGTCCACTACCTTTATCCTAAGACTACCCGGATTATATGGTTTGATGGGTGGATTTGAAGTTAGATGAGTTTTATGACAAAGATTTGAGCTCTTGCCATTTTCATAAATAGTATGCTCTAACGGTTCTTCATCCATTCTGGTTCCCATCTTTTTTATTTCAACTTCATCTTCATCTTCGTACTCAAACTTGCTTTCGCCAAAGAAGTGGAGTGTTGGCATTTTGAAGTTGGAATGTTGGAAAGAGGTTTTATGGGTAATGGGTTTGGTTTGAGAAATCATCGAGACCCTATGCATCAAGGTTGGTTTGAGTGATTTAGAGGTTATGGTATAGGCGTGAGAGTTCCCTTTCTCAAAAGGAAGCTTATGAGAATAGAAGTTATTCTGGGTTGAACTCACAGAGAGAGGTGTTTCATTGTGTCTATCGCTGCTTGTTTCATTAGGGATTGGGAGTTCAAAAATCTTTTCGATCTTCTTGGGTATAGCTTCTTCCCTAATTTTCTCCTTAATCCTTGATATAAACTTATCAGCCAAGTCCATGAAAACACTTCGGGTGTTTTCCATGCGGGCTTCTAATTGTTGGATTTTCCTCTCTTGGTTGTTTCATTGTGTCTATCGCTGCTTGTTTCATTAGGGATTGGGAGTTCAAAAATCTTTTCGATCTTCTTGGATATAGCTTCTTCCCTAATTTTCTCCTTAATCCTTGATATAAACTTATCAGCCAAGTCCATGAAAACACTTCGGGTGTTTTCCATGCGGGCTTCTAATTGTTGGATTTTCCTCTCTTGGTTGTTTACAAAAGTCAGCATTATCCCTTCGAATTCCTCTTGTCGTGAATATTCCGGAAACGTATATTTACTGTCTGCATTCACATATCCAAAGGGATTAGCCATGGGCATCTCGGCTCTCATCAATTCCTCAACCTGACTTTCGATGTTCTCAAATAACTGTTCTTGGGTTGCATTCATGTAATCTAAACTTCCTTCCTCTAAGAACCTTGGATCCTCCTATTCTTCTTCTTCGTATTGTGCTAATTCCTCAATGACCTCCCAACACTTATCAACACTGAGCTTGCTCAGTCTACCATTGGCAGCGTGATCTATAGATTTTCTAGTTTGTTGATTAACTCCATCATAAAAGATTTTGATTTGAAACCAAAGATCAAGGCCATGATGGGGGACTTTGTGGAGTAGTTCCTTGAAACGAGTCCATGCTTCATAAAGAGTTTCACCTTGACGTTGTTGGAACATCAAGATGTCATTCCTTAGCTTGGTAGTTCTCCCCAATGGGAAAAATTTAGCAAGGAAACGAGTGGTGAGATTATCCCAACTCGAGACAGATCCCGCGGGTAGACGATCAAGCCAATGGATAGCTTGTTCACGAAGAGAGAAATGGAAGAGACGCAATCGGGTAGTATCTCTAGTAGCACCGTTAAGGTCAATGGCATCTACGATTTTAAGAAAGTCCTTAAGGTGTTGAATTGGGTCTTCAGACATATGTCCGTGGAATACACATCCGTTTTGCACCAATTGGATGGTGTCAGGTCGCAGGTGGGCTACAATGGCTTCCTTGGGAAGCTCAATGGCGTTTCGGTAACCTTTATGGCTTGGTTGGGAGTACTCTCCTAGGGTGCGGGCTCTAGGAGGTTGGTTTGGTTGTTGTGGGTTTGATTGTGGTGGGATGATGGGATCTAAGATATTACCACCTTCCATGATGGCGGATGGAAATGGTTACGAACAAATAAACGAAGAAATAAGATATACTAAAGAAAACCTAGAAAAATAAAATAAAAAACCTCACTAGAAAGGAACCTAATGAGTAGACCTAATAAAATTAAAATTTCAACCTAAGCAATAACTATTCCACGGGCTGCAGTGCCAAAAACTTGATGCATGGGAATTGCGCCCTCGCAACAGGTTTTACCTCTCAAGGGATCTTGAGAAGCTTACAACCCCCACCAGGCAGTGTACCTGATCATTGTAGTATAGTATAGTGACAAGTACCGGGGGATTGATCGTTTAACTCAGGAATAGTGTCGCTAGGATTAGAAAGCCTATTAAACTAGGTCTAGAGGTAAGGGATGATTCTTTTTGTATTTTTATATTTTATGGAAAGCAAGTAAAATCTCGGGTTTTGAAGGAGTGGGCGGAATTAGTTGTAAGCCAACTAACCCAATGAACTAAAGATGCAATCAAAATAAAATAAAAGAAATGAAAATTAAACTAATATGCTAATGTGGTGGAAACAATAATGAGAAAAGTTGTGTTTACTTAGATTTCATTACTCCCTAGATATCTTTTATCAGTTGATTAGCTTGTTACAATTGCATGGATGACGGGTTATATTCCTTAATACTAGTCGTAGGGCCGTGTACAATATTCCCTAACTCTATAAGATCCTACTTCACTCCTATGTCGTGCTAACTAAAAAATCCTAACATCGGATCATTATAATTCACTTATGAATTAAATACAACCAAAAATCGTAGTACACCTCTGATCATGTTTCTTAAGACGTTCAAGCAAGTTGCCATTGGAAGTCTGCCAGTTTTCTTAAGCCTAACATCGAATACAATCATCCGTAACAATTATAAACAAACAATCAACCAATAATCAACATCTAGGTTTCGCTACATCTAAGCAAACACAATAAAAACCTAGCTTAACATGTTAAAAAAAAGATAAACATAAGATAGAATCAAACAATACATAGACATATTGAATGATTATTGGAGAACTTATCTTTATTAAAACATGGAAGAAAGAAGGGTTTGAAACCCCTTCAATATGCATGAAATTCGACCTAGGGTTTGTGCACAACTTGTTCCACACTTTACAATGAAAAATTGGAAAAATATATATAGACATAGCATCCTGACGGCGTCATGTATTAGCCTCTGACACCATCAACTAGCCGCCAAAGTGAAATTCGTATTGCCTAGATCCAGTGTTGATGCCTTCATGTGAAAATCTACTCTGGGCAGTCACTAGTACTTGGACCCTGACGGCCTTGGTGATGTCGTCTGGCCATTACCAAAGAAAATGTTCTGGGCCGTCACATTATAAGTTCCACATCCACCTCTTTTGCCACTCTTGATGTCATCATGCGTTAAAGCTTGACGTCTTCAGGTACTATTCCCATCAAGGAATTTCAGACTTTGCCATTTTCTTCACTTTTATGCTCCAAAAACGTCCAAAATGCTTCATTTTCCAGATTTCTCTCCAAAAGTACCTAAAATGGCAAAAGGAATGATTTCGGGCAATATTTGATCAAATAATCTCGAATTCGGGCTTAAATGACCCCTTAAAAGCGGTACACTTTTCGCCTCATCAACCGAATTTCTAAAGCAGTGGTTCTTGAGAGAAAATGAAAAATTACTTAGTGTTATAAACTTGGTATCTCTATCGGACTAAAAAGTTATTGAAACAAGAAAATATGAAGCAATTCATTTCTCAAAAAAAGTAAAAAAATCTAGATACATTAAGAAAATGGGAGTAAGAGGTTTTCACAAGTAACTCTTATGGGTAGTGTTAGCATCTAACTTGTTGATAAACTGTGATCTCATTTTTACGCTTAGTTTGGGGGCTTGTGAAAAATCAAGGATGACTATTTTTATCCGTATGGTCTCTTCTCCATGAGAAGTGTTTCTACTCTTTGACCCTAATAATTATTGAAAGATAATGAAAGTCAAGCAAACCGTCACATATATAAAAATGAGAAAAATTCAAAATTAGTAGTAGTAGTTGGTATTTATGAAACTCGGAAAACAGAGCGTTTTCGGGAATAAATGATTTCTAGATCTCTTTCGAATATCCTTGCTACTTTCCAAAGTCAGTAAAAAGAGGTTTTGAAATTATTTATCTCTTAAGCGTGAAGTGATGACATTGCGTGAGGGCACGGCAATACCTTCTTCTGGGGGAGTTTTGATGTGTGCTTATTCACACATCCTTTTTAGACCCAAAATCAGACCAAAAATACCAAATACTAACCAAATATGCCAAGAAAATATGTGTTTTTGTATTTGTGTATGTGCAGGTACGGATATGTGAAAATTGGACAAAAACAAAGCAAAACCGACAAAAACGAGCACGAGATCAAAAGCCGGAGCTGGGAAAACTTAATGATCAAAGAAAGCTCAAAAAGTCAAGAGAAGTCCTCAGAGATTCATAAAGTTTCAAGAATAGTCCCTGGACAAAGTTTGAAGAAATTACAACTTCAGTCCCTGTACTTTCAAAAATGGCGCTTTGAAGAATTATTTGAAGAAAAGTCAAATGAGATCCTTCATAAATCAAAGAAAGTCAACAAAGGCCCTTGGATTTTATTTTGGAAGATATACAGATTTGGTCCCTATAATTTTCAGAATTACAATATTGGTACTTGTCAAAATTACTAATCCTAAAACCAAATTCACTTAACCGGATCCACTAATACTTAAACCCAAAAATCTAGCCAAGCCCGAAACTAAAACATAAGCCCACTCCTTTTATCCCCAAAACCCGATCCACTAATATCTTACCCAAGTCAACCCCGGTCAACATAAATAAAAATACCCAACTCACATTCTCGCCCCCAATTCATTTTTTACCCAGAAATTCTAACTGTGCATATGAACCCAACATACCCTCCCACAAAATTACCCCAATTCCTTATAATTATCCAATCATTTGGCCTTCTAGAAGCTGACAGCTGACACCTGTAAGATATTCATAATTATAACATGTATGGTTCAAGTGATATGGTTCGAATTAAGATGATAGAAGAGGGAGAAATAGAAGAGTTTAGAGAGAGAAATAGAAGTTGGGAACCTTAGAGAGAGAAACATACATATATTAGATTGAACTATGTGAAAGGTTCAACCCTCTCCCTTGGTGGGAGAGGGGTATTTATACAAAGAATAAAAACGCCCACACCCGGGCTGTGGATCAGGCATACAGTGGGTAAAGACCCGTCCTTCTTCCACGATGTTACTTAAACTAATTCTAACTAATAACTAAACTAACTACGAGCTAACTTAATGCTATTACAATAATTAGGTGACCGAGTCTTTTACAGGAATATTTGTATTCCTAACAATCTCCCCCTAAGCGAGGTCACCTTGGAAATTAAGCTCTTTGATCTTCAAGCATTCTTTAGACTTTGTAGCTCGTAGGTTTTGATTCTTCACTTTTCAACACACTTTGTACTTCAAGCAATGAACTTGTGATTTGGATTCCTTTGTGATGTGTGATCTTTGAGCTTCTTTGAGATCATCAGCCACAGTAAATCTCCAAGCTCATCCACATCAGTATTGCCTTCATGTGATGTAGTGACTTTAGGACCATCATGATCACACCCTTCTGGATCAGGAGACTTTACATCAGAGTTTGCGGATCAGGAGACTTTTCATCAGAGTTGCGGAAACGTTGTTGGTAGTCTCTCAACATTTGTTGTAGTAAGTCTCTCATCATCATTGATAGTGAGGAGGACGTGTAAGCATGAGGTATTGATTGACCCGATTCAGCTGGAAATAGGAGACATCAACGCCATCTTTATATATGTTCCTGAAATTAAACAGTTAGCAATAAAGATAGAGAACGAATATGACTTTATCATTCATTTTGCGAGGACAGAGTACCCTCCGGTTTTTTGAAAAACAACCTGTGATCTGGTAGAGACTCTTTTAAAGTGGACTCTCCTTGACAGGAATTTCCAGCTTGTAGTAATGAATTTTATTTGGAATCTTCATACTAAGCATGTTCTCATACCGGAACGTCTCAAAGCAGACAGCACAATAGAGTGAATCGGTGAATTGATATTCACGGATTGATGAGAAATTGATTTATAGAAATCACTCGCGTGTCATATGATAAACAATTTTGAGACACGAAGAGAGTTTTATTCTTTGAGTCACATTTCCATCAAAAATACTTTTGTTTGAAAGATTTTATACAATCAATGTCCTGGAACATGTTTGATTTAATTTTGAATCGCACCATCGTTGCTTTCCAGTTGTCACTTGATCATTGATCCAAGATGGATCTCACATGTCACCTACCAAGAGCTTGAATGATGTTCGCTCTAGAAGGATGTCCATCTTCATTGTGAATATTTTCATATCACTTGGATGTTCTGGCAATACCACAAGGATAATGCGTAGGACTCTAAATATTTTATCTTATCTTCCACATTGTGTGAAACAATAAGCATATTTGGAAGTGTATCCTAATGAGATTTATGGACGATCTCATGGCTCTAGACTCAATAATGCGTTTTGATCCGCTCCTTGAGACTGGGGAGGCGTCTCCTGTTTAGGTATCAACATAGCTCGCAATGAGCGGTCAATACATTGCACAGGGTTCCCCGTGAGAACGAAACAAGTTCTTTTAAGAAAACTTGAGTGGTTGGGAAGTTTAGTGCAGTGGGTCACTGGGTCCATGATGCCTTGTCTTCAATACCGGTGTTACCTTAGTAACCACCAGTAGATTATGAATTGAACCCGGTTTCTGCCCAAAGGTTGAATATATGGAGGGCTATTTATTTTCACCTTTTCTCATTTCATTTCTTTTTCATTCTTCAACCCCTTCCATGCTTACCGAGACTTCACCACTAGAACCTTGTTGGGTTTGTTCCAGTCCTAGCTCTATCTCAGTCCGCACTCTTCCCTTTCTCACTTTACTCTTTTTTTTTTCATCATTCCTAAGGACTTCTAATCTATCTAGAGGATTGTCCCTAGGAAGATCCTTCCGGTTCTGGTAGATCATGGGAACTCATACCTAACCTTAACCATCCTTATAACTCCATACATAAAGATAAATGGTCGGTCTTTGGAAGTACTTCCACAAACGCCTTTTGCTCCCCCTCAATATGTGCATCGATATTCGGAAGTGTTTAGCACATATGTGGGAGCCTATTTATTGAGTCCAAAAGATCACTTTTGATTATCAGATTTCATATTTAAATCACATTCTCTCCCCCGATCAAAAATTTCAAATCTTTCGAGATTTCGGATCTCAATTGATTTAAATAAGTTATAAAGCTTTCGGGAGAGAAATGCGGTCAGTTTTAATATTTTCTGATAAAAGGAACCTTTTTCTTGCTCCCCCTTAATCAGTGAGGGAGGTTGTATTGTGTCAGATTTGAAGAGTTTACAAAAGATTTGAAGTTATAACAAAGACTCTTTGAAAATTTTCTCCTTCTGACACATAACCATCACAAATTGTTTTATTGCAAGGTTTTTGTACAAAGTGTGGAGAGTTTTGACGATACATAAAATTTTGAGAAATCACTCTCCCCCCCCCCCCCCCCAATCAATGACGGATTTTAAAACTGAAATATTTTAATAAAATATTTAAAGTCATTGATTGAGTGAAAAAAATTATCAAAATTTAGTTCAAATTGATTTCCAAACAAAATCTCATGGTACCACCAAGTTTTACACAAATACTTACCGGAAAAATCATAGAAGGGAAAGCCTACTCGTGTTCCTTAAACTAGGATCTCTATCAATAAAATCATAGAAGCGAAGCAGGCTACCAAAAAAGGTAGGATCTCTATCAATAAAGAATGCTTTTGCCTATTTGGGGGCGAGTATCAACCTCATGCCTCACTCTATGTTCCTTAAACTAGGATACTCTGGATTAAAGCCTACTCGTATGAACATCCAACTAGCCGATAGATCAGTCAAATACCCCGTAGGGATATGCGAGAATGTGCTAGTCAAGGTTGGGAAATTCAAATTTCCAGTCGACTTCGTAATCTTAGAGATGGAGGAAGATGACTTGGTACCCATCATCTTAGGGAGACCATTTCTTGCTACCGCTCATGCAGTTATTGATGTTCATGACGGAAAGTTAACCTTACGAGTAGGAACCGATAGCTTAACCTTCGACATTAAGGACACTATGGATCTCTCTCTCGAAGCAGCTAACCGACTCTATTTCATTGGAGAGGTCGATGAACTGACGGACGTCATTGATGACTGTGTTGATGAACAGATCGAGGAAGGTTGGTTACGGGATGAGAGTTTTCTCCCCTTGTTGGAGGTGGAAAAGATGGAGGATGTTGGTGCAGTCTCCTTCTACCCTAGGCAAGAGGCCACGGAGCATCTCGAGCTTCAAACCCTGAGCTTGATCTTAAGGAACTTCCTAACCATTTAGAGTACGCCTTCCTTCAGGGAGAGGACCAACTGCCGGTAATCATAAACTCTTCCCCTCGAACATGAACAAAAAGGTAAACTCTTAAAGGTCCTAAAGAAATATAAGGGGGTGCTTGCATGGAGTGTATCCGACATTAAGGGGATTGACTCAACTTTTTGCACACATAAGATTCTCATGGAAGAAGATTATAAACCTACCGTGCAACCCCAGAGGCGGGTGAACCCCAACATTAAGGAAGTGGTAAAGAAGGAAGTCATCAAACTTCTGGATGCAGGATTAATCTACCCGATTTCGAATAGCCCGTGGGTTAGTCCTGTACAGGTTGTACCTAAGAAGGGTGGAATGACTATAGTTAAGAACTACAAGGGTGAGATGGTACCCCAAAGAACAGTTACTGGATGGCGGGGATACATCGATTATAGAAAGCTCAATGATGCCACGAGGAAAGATCACTTTCCCTTACCATTCATTGACCAAATGTTAGAGAGATTGTCTGGGCACGAGTACTATTGTTTCTTGGATGGATTCTCAGGGTATTTTCAAATTCCTATAGCACCTGAGGACCAAGAAAAGACCATGTTTACTTGCCCCTATGGAACGTTCGCCTACAAAAGAATGCCTTTTGGGCTGTGTAATGCCCCCGCCAGTTTTCAACGATGCATGACCGCAATCTTTCATGAACTTATGGAAGACAGTATGGAAGTTTTCATGGATGACTTTTCGGTCTTCGAGAACTCCTTTGACTGCTGTCTTGCTAATCTAGAAAAAATGCTTAAACGCTGTAAGGAGACCAACTTGGTGTTAAACTTGGAAAAGTGTCATTTCATGGTGAAAGAAGGGATTGTGTTAGGACATACGATCTCAGGGAATGGGATAGAGGTGGACCAAGCTAAAGTTGAAGCTATATCTAAGTTACCATATCCCACGACTGTTAAAGCAATACGCAGCTTCTTGGGACACGCCGGGTTTTATCGGAGATTCATCAAAGACTTCTCCAAAATAGCTCGGCCAATGACTCAATTGCTAATGAAGGATGCTCCTTTCGATTTCTCCCAAGAATGCAAGGATGCATTCGATCTCTTAAAAAAGGAGCTCACACAAGCTCCAATCATGATTACACCCAACTGGGAGTTACCGTTTGAAATCATGTGCGACGCTAGCGATTTCGCTGTCGGGGCTGTATTAGGCCAACAGCGTGACAAGCTATTCCAACCTATTTACTACGCTAGCAAAACCATGAATCTCGCTCAAGAGAATTACTCTACCACCGAAAAAGAATTGTTAGCCGTGGTGTTCACATTCGACAAATTCTGGCAATATCTTGTCCTTTCAAAGACAGTCGTTTTCACTGATCACTCGGCTCTTCGATATCTTTTTGCTAAGCGAGATGTTAAGCCACGACTAATTCGGTGGATCTTGTTGTTACAAGAATTTGATGTTGAGATTCGTGATAAGAGGGGGGCAGAAAATCTGGTCGCAGATCATCTATCTCGTCTTGAAAACCCCTTGGATGAGCACGATAGAAGTGAGATTCAGGATTCATTTCCTGACGAACAACTCCTGTCAATAACTGATTCGGAGCCTTGGTACGCCGATTTTGCCAACTATCTCGCAAGCAAACTCATTCCAGAACACCTGACAAGGTACGAAAGGAAAAGGTTCTTTTCTCAGTTAAAATACTACTTCTGGGATGAACCATTTTTATTCCGAAGGTGTCCTGACCAAATAATAAGACGTTGTGTTTCGGAGAGTGAGGCAGTAAAGATTATGAGGGAATGTCACTCTGGTCCCTCTGGAGGGCATCATGGGATAAGCACCACCGCCCGAAAGATTTTCGACGCGGGATTCTATTGGCCCACAATTTTCCGTGATGTCAAAGAAATGGTACAGGCATGCGATGCATGTCAACGGGCCGGGAACATATCACATAGGGATGAAGCGCCTCAGAATTTTATACAAGTATGTGAGGTCTTCGATGTCTGGGGAATTGACTTCATGGGACCCTTTCCATCCTCAGGGGGGAACGAATATATTTTAGTTGCCATCGATTATGTTTCAAAATGGGTAGAGGCACAAGCCCTTAGGACCAACGATGCCAGGGTGATTATTCATTTCCTGAAAAAGCTTTTCGCTAGATTCGGGATTCCTAAAGCCCTCATCAGTGATAGGGGGACCCACTTTTGCAATGCGTAAATGGAAAAGGTCATGAGGAGGTATGGGGTCTCCCATCGGTTTTCCACCTCCTATCATCCACAAACCAATGGCCAGGTCAAAAATACAAACAGGGCTATTAAAAGAATACTAGAAAAAATGGTTAGTCAAAATAGAAAAGACTGGTCATTTAAACTCGACGAGGCCTTATAGGCATTCCGAACCGCCTACAAGACACCCATTGGAACGACCCCGTTTCGCATGGTGTATGGTAAGGCATGTCACTTGCCAATAGAGTTAGAACATAAGGCTTATTGGGCGCTTAAGGCATGTAATTTAGACTATACAATTGCAGGATCCAATAGGTTCTTACAATTACACGAGCTTGATGAGCTTAGATTAGAAGCTTATGAGTCCTCCATTACATATAAAGAGAGGGCAAAAAGATGGCATGACCAAAGAATTAAGAAACCCAATGAATTTTAAGAAGTGGACAAAGTCCTATTGCACAACTCTCGGTTAAGATTATTTCCAGGGAAACTCAAGTCTAGATGGTATGGACCATTTACGGTGAAAAATTCCTCTAAAACTGGAGCCGTTGTGTTATTAGACGATGAAGGTAGAGAATTTACTGTTAACATACAACGTGTAAAACATTATCAAGAAAATAATAATGAAATGATTAGTGAGGAGGATGTAACGTTTGATGATGAGGTCACGTAGTAACCCATGACCTTGAATCTAGCTACAAGACTCGTAAATAAAGAAAAGCGCTTCTTGGGAGGCAACCCATGTTTTGTGTGATTTTTATTTTTGTTTGTTTGTTATTTGCTTTCGTATGCATACTTTATTTTTATTGTTGGTAGATCATGTTTCAAAACTAAAATAGTGAAAATACTTTACTTTGTTGTTTGGCCTAGTCTTAACTTCACCCAAAGGTAGTTTTGCAAAAGATAAGTGTAAGGGGAAACCCCAAATATGTTTTTAAGAAACAAAACCGATCATGATTTTCCACAATATTAAGTGAACATGTATATTCGTATTTGTTAGAGTCAAATGCTTGTATCGAGTCATAATGATGTTTTGCAGGATTTTCCAGGAAGTAGGACGAAGTTTTTCCAGAAATTTTCTGGAAACTTAACATAAGAATTTCTGCAGGTCACTTCTGACGGCGTCACGAGTTTACTCTTGACGACGTAACGTGTAAAATTCTGGAAATTGTACCAGTTTTGTTTTTCTAACGGAGTCTTAAAGTTTTTGTTGAATTATCAGTTTTATAATCTCCAGGAAATCTGCAAACATCATTCCACAAGCATTATATCTTATTTTGTTTTCTAGGATTTGTTAGCATATGTAGATTGCCGCCGATTTTATGAGAGGTTGCCTTGTCTGTTTTCTCAGGTTTTACAGGTTATGTATGACAAGAAGATGATTATTATTCTGGAAGGGAAGCTTTGATTGTTCATTTTCTTGGAGGAAGATCTAACCTAGCCACCTTATTATCCATACCGAGCGAATCAGGGGAGTATTTGATTTCATTCTTTTTACTTATTTCACTTTTACATTCTTTACTTGAACATTGGGGACAATGTTCATCCTAAGTGTAAGGGGAGGGTAAAATGATGATACCTTACAGATACACTTTCGCTTGAGTTTGTTTGTTTGATAGTAGATGTGTAATAAAACTATGAGAAATACTTGTTAGTGCAATTTTAGCGCCAAATTTAAAATTTTTTACAAAATTTAGGAGTGAAACTTTAGCCATAGCAAGCGTCTCATGGATAGGAGATTGTATGACTAGCACAAAACCGTACTATTCAGAAAAATTTTCCACCCAAATATGTGAGGTTCGCCTTTAGATTTGATAGGAAAAGCATTTACTATTAGTGCTTATGAGTGCACCGGTAGCATTTAGATTCTAGAACTTGCGTTAGTGATGCATCCCGAGACCGCTAGTGAGACTACATTCGTGTGGTAGGATTTACTACATGATAAGAGGCATTAGGATCACCCTTGTGTTAAACCCGTATCATAATTACTTGACCATTTAAGTCATATTACTTGGCTAGTTAAGTCAATTAATTTTTCCCACACCTTAGCGTTGTACTCATTTTTAGTACACGAAACCCCTAGTACACCCCTTCGAGCCAATCTTTTCGTTTCTAACTTTAAGCATCTTACTTAAAGGAAGAATTTGTTACACCCCACTTAAATGTACACCCAAATCGCCTTAGCCTTCCGTGTATGCACTCATTTTTAGTGCATTATTGTTATGTGTTAAACCCTAAGTTAATTATTTAATTGATTACATGGTTGCTAAGTCGAGTCATATCCTTGTACATATTAATTTGGGACGATTGGACTCATGGGTAAAGTAATTATATTATAAAGTAATGGGGAAGAACATCATTTATTACCCCCGTATGTGCGTTAATCTTAAAAGTACTCCAAGTGTTTTGATTTTCTTAATTCGAGTCATTAGATTAGTTTATTGTAAAGTATGTAAAAATTCAAGTGTAAGGGGAATTTTCATTCCCTATGATGTATTATTTTGGATGGTAGGGTAAGAGTGTATGAAAAAAAAAATAAAAAAAATAAAAAAAAATAAAAAAAACAATCGAAAAAATCAAGAAAAAGAAAAAAAAAATAGAAAAAGAAAAAAAAGAGAAAAACATACGGACTACCATCCCTTTTCATTCTATATTCATTTTATGTTTTTGTTATTTTTGATTTATTAGCTTAAGTAAAAAAAGAGAAAAACATACGGACTACCAGTAAAGACTTCCTATATCCAACAAAACCGTGTATTCCATATCCCTACACCTAATGTTACAACCCTTTAAAAGACCTCTTTGATAGTTTATCCTAGGTGCTTACGCCATGTGGTGGAGGTTTGATCCTTTCCCAAGCCTATGGTAATCTATTTTTCTATGAAGGTAGTGAGAGATGTTTTCCATTTCCATATTGTGATATTACTTTATTACACCCGAGAGATGTGAGTATCTAAACACTATTTGTGAGGTGCTAGTGTATGACCTCCGTGCTTGTCTTTGGTCTTTAGTGGAACAATTATTTGTTGTAATTACTTTTATATTAGTGTTAAATGACCCCTAACTTGTATTTTGATTAGAATAAAAGCGCATTTGCTTGAGGACAAGCAAATCTCAAGTGTAAGGGTATATGATGAGGCGAAAAATGAACCACTTTTAGGGGGTCATTTAAGCCCATAATTGAATTTATTTGATCAAATATTGCCCTAAATCGTTCCTTTTGTGATTTTAGGTACTTTGGGAGTGAATTTTGGAAAAGGAAGCAATTCGGACGTTTTTGGAGCATAAAAGTGAAGAAAACGGCAAAGACTTAATTTTCCATGCTGAGAACAGTACCTGACGGCGTCAAGAGGAAGATCATGACGACGTCAAGAGTAAAAACCATGACGACCTAGTGAAAACCTGAAGGCGTCACAACAAGGGCGTCAAGACAATTTTTGGTGACGGCCTGCATAAGGAGTATACATGACGGCGTCAGACCCAGATCTAGGCAGTCTGAGAAACTATTTGGCGGCGAGATGACGGCGTCAGACATTTGTTCTTGACGCCGTCACCTATCAAAATCTATATATAGTTTTCTATTTTTCATTCATTAGAGAGGAACTTGTGTGGAGAATTCTAGTGCCGAACCCTAAAAACCCTAGGTCGTTTTTTACTGTATTTTCAAGGGTTTTCACCCCTTGAAACCTTCCATGTTCAATTGAGATAAGTCCTCTTTTAATTCATTCAATATGTCTATGTGTTGTTTGAATATATCTTATGCTTGTCTTGATTTCAACATGCTAGGCTAGATCTATCTTGTGTTTGCTTAGATGTAATGAAACCTAGATGTTAATTATATGTTGATTACTTGTTTATGGTTGTAATGGATGAATGATTTCAATGTTAGGCTTAAGAAAACTGGCAGATCTCCATTGTGTAACATGCTTGAACGTCTTAGGAAACATGAACCGATCTGTACTAGGTTTTATTTGTTGTATTTAATGCATGAGCAAATTCTAGTAATCCCATGTTAGGAGCTTCTTAGCCGGCTCGACATAGGAGTGAAGTAAGCGCTCATAGGATTGGGGAAGTAAGTACGCCACCCCATGAATGGTATTAAGGAATACAATCCGTCATCCACGCAACTATAACAAGTAATTAACTTGTAAAAGATATCTAGGGAGTAGTGAAACCTAAGTAAACACAATTCTCCCACATATTGATCACAACTTTAGTATAAATTAGTTTATTTTCATTTCTAGTATTTTATTTTGATTGCATCTTTAGTGTTGGGTTAGTTGACTAGCAACTAATTCCGCCCAACTCCTTCAAACCCGAGATTTTTATTTGCTTTTATAAAAAATATAAAAATACAAAAAGAATCATCCGTCATCTCTAGACCTAGTCTTTAGGTTTTCTAATCCTAGCGACACTATTCCTAGCTGAACGATCAATCCCCCGGTACTTGTCATTATACTATACTACATCGATCAGGTACACTGCCTGGTGGGGGTTGTAAGCTTCTCGAGATCCCTCGAGAGGTAAAGCCTGGTGCAATCCCTACGCATCAACTTTAAAGAATGGCATGACCTCAGTTAAATAACAACTCTTTGTTTGTTCAAAACCCCTTTCCCCTTCAGTAATACCCATTGGCGTAATTCTCTTTTTACATGTTTTTTTCAAAATCAGTGAATAATTGACCAAGAACATATAGAGCAATTAGTGTATTATTTTGCGTGGGGATAGTGACAGGGACAAGATGCATGGGTGTATTTAGTGGGTATAACGTTGGATTAGCTATCTTAAACATGGTACGAGTTTCACCCTCAATTCTTTCTGCTTTCATTCTTTCAAAGTCAAAACTCCAAGATATTTGCTCTGGGGTAAACTTTTTTTTAGGGACAAAAAGAGCTAATCGATTATCTTCAAAGTAATAATATTTGTACAGAATTTTGTTTGCAATGCACGAGGGATCCTTTAATTTTTCAGCCAATTTCTCTCTAGTTCTATCTTCTATCTCATTGGTCTCATCATCGGATCGCACATCAGAAGGGGCATGACCAGGCTTAAGCATAACATTTGCATCATATAATGCAGGTTGGGCATCTCTAACGCTCCTAAGCCAATTAGATTTGGGTTCACCTACATCCTTTTCACTGTTTTCATCACACAACTTTCTATGCTTTTGTATCATTTGAGCAGTTTGAATGTTTGGCCTTGTGTGTACAACTTGTTTTGAAGGTTGTTCTTTAACGTCTTAAGTCTGGAAAAATCATTTAAGAGTTTTGTTTCCTTATCCTGAAAATCAAGTTTTTGAGTAATCATACTCTTTTGTATCTTATGTTCACGTTTGACAGTTTGATCAAGTTGATTTTGTAAAGATTTTAACTCTTGTTTCAATGTTTATTCCTTTAAGTTACGTTCAATTATATATGCATGCATTTTCCAATCCATTTTCTGTTCATGTTCAGTTAGCTCAAATTTTGCATGTTGCTCATAACACCTAACTTGATCCTTAAGAATATTAATCCTAGTGGTTAGGGTGTCATCAGGGATATAAATAGTGTGCTCATGCAAATCAAAATCATTATCGACAACAGAAGATGCACTACTTGGTACAACTGACTCTTTGTTCTGTTTCACATATTGTTCACATGGGAAAATATCGCTATTTCCCATATTAGCAGTATTTGAGCCAACAGCGTTTGTTAGTTGTACTTTGTTGGGAATCTCATGTTTATCGACCATGTCATTCTGTTTGAGTACCTTAGCACATGAAGCATGTTCTTTCATCGGTCTGATATATGTATCCACATCCTGTGTAGCACGAGTCATTAAACTGTTGGTAGAGTCAAGCTTATCAGTCTCTGATCCTCTGTCATCGGTGACAACTCTCCCAACACCCGATGCTTTACCCGAATCCACAATACCATCACTTGATTGCACCCGGCATGCCTTCACCTTGTCTTCATACTTGAGTTTGTGCTGTGCTCTTTCCATAATGTACTCCTTCACATTACCCATGAGTTGGAGTAGTGTGACTCTGAACACGTCAACCTCGATTCCCGTGTGAGTAGCAAAGCCCTTTTTCGTCATTTGACTCTCATGATCATACTCCTCAGTGAATCGTGAATCAATGAACGCTTGGAGTTGGTTGTTGATCACACATAATGCAGCCATAGATCTTCCTTCAGAAAATTCACTTTTTTCAAGTTGTTGTTGAAGTTGATCTAAGTATAGAGTCATTTGGACTGTGAAGGTCTCAACATTTTGACCAAAAAGTGTTGCGAATGCACGATTGTAACCTACCAAGTATCCAGGTTGTGCAAAGAGAACCTTGAGATGTGAGGGAAGTAATCGAAAACATTCTATGCAACTATCCTTTGCATTATCGGTCAATTTAATTGGCTGATGAAGTTCATTCTGTTGAGACTTCGAGCACGGAGATTCCATTTCAGCATTATCAGACTCAAACATGTTAATTTGTTGTGAAGGGTTGGAAGTCTTATGTTCATCGATCATGTCGTACAATTTGAGTATTTCAGGTATGACTGAATCTGAAGAATTTGACATGATGTGGACGTGCACGGGATTTTACACTTCTATGATCTAAACCGAGAAATAGATTATTTCGCGGGATTTTACAAAATCAAGATGAAACCGTAAGACACCGAAGACTTGAGATGAACTTGATGATCAGTTGATGTTGTTTAGTTGTGATCTTGGTTCGGTTGATGCATGTTTAGCCTTGAAAATTTGGTGAAAATTTGGTTTAAAAACTTAAAACCTCAATAACTTCACTCCGGAGGTGATTTGGGCGTCAAAAAATTCGTTTCACGACTTCCTAGTGAAACCTCACAATATTCAGCCTGTTCCGGACGTTCTGACAGCTAATTCGCTGAAAACGGTGTTACAGTTCAAAAGTTATGACCGTTTCGACGTAAAAAGTCAACTTTGGTCAAACTGCAACTTTAGCAAATCACTAGAAGAGGTAAACGCTAGTTGAAGGTAATCGCAATCTGAAAGTAAACGCAAACTGGAGTTAATTGCTAACTGAGCTAAACGCTACAATGAGCAAACCCCAGGAAATGGTAATCGCTATCCTTAGCAAAACGCAAACCAGAGTTAACCGCAGGATCAGGCAAGGTAACCGCAAAGAGGAGCAAACCGCAACAGAAGCAAACCGCAATAAGGTGTAAACCGCAAAATGGGTTAAATGCAAGTGAGGTAAATGCATAAAACGCAAACTGCAGGAGCAAACCACAATCACTTAACCGCTAACCACCAAACTGCAAAAGCAAGTCGCAGTTCACAAAAGTCCAAACCAGTCGTAGTCCTTGCGTTTTGTCCTTATACCCAAAATAGTAATCGCTAACTAGCAAACCACAGGAACCAGTAGCTAACCGCAGCCAAGAAATAAAATAGTAGAGCTAACCGCAGACAAGAATAACACCCCAAACACAATCCAAACTTCGAAAATACATATGATATGGTGAAACCAACTGAAAACTTATGTAGTACTAACACCAATGATCACGAAAGTACACCCATAACATATCAAATAACACTAGAATGATCAAACTAAGATGTTTTCAATAAAAACTCTTCTAACTCACAAAAATTACACAAAACCACACCAAATCCGATTCTACAAGGCCCTAAGATGAAATCTTGGCTCTTGATACCAATTGTAAGATATTCATAATTATAACATGTATGGTTCAAGTGATATGGTTCGAATTAAGATGATAGAAGAAGGAGAAATAGAAGAGTTTATAGAGAGAAATAGAAGTTAAGAACCTTAGAGAGAGAGAAACACACATATATTAGATTGAACTATGTGAAAGGTCCAACCCTCTCCCTTGGTGGGAGAGGGGTATTTATACAAAGAATAAAAACGCCCACACCCGGGCTGTGGATCAGGCATAAAGTGGGTAAAGACCCGTCCTTCTTCCACGATGTTACTTAAACTAATTCTAACTAATAACTAAACTAACTACGAGTTAACTTAATGCTATTACAATAATTAGGTGACCAAGTCTTTTACATGAATATTTGAATTCCTAACAACACCTGATGAATGGAATTACACGTGGACCAATCATTGAGGACACGCAGGATTCACAAGGCTTGTGCACATGATCCAAGGGATTTAATTCAAGCGTATGATCAAAGCAGGAATGAAGGGATGAGATGAAAGCAGAAGAAGCACACATCCAAAAACTTCCTCAATCCTAGGATCTCCTCTCATCAGCCTATAAATACCCCCTCCTCATTCACTTAGGGTGTGTAGTTTTATATAGTGTTATGCTGCTCATTTACTTTTTCAGTCGTAATTTTCAATTCAAACTTTGTAATTCAGTTTAATCTTAATGAAATTCTAGTTAATCTCTTTCATAATTCTCTTGTTTTTAGCTTATTATTATTATCCTTTAACTGATTTATCTTATATAGCTTATTTCAAAGTATTCAATTCTTATAACAACTAGCTTACATTTATTGTTTACCTAAATTCAAAAATCACAAAAAAAATCAGAAAAAAAAAATACAAATATATTTTAAAATTCTTAATTCTCAGCTTCAATTAGCACTTTCTTAACTTATATAAGTTCATACTAGCTGCTTATAGCTTTTGTGAGACTTTTATTAGTATAATTCAATCAGTTTCTCTCAATCTCATAAAAGTCAACTGAAGTCAACACTCGGCTTATTCAATAAGCTGAGCTTATTAAGAAGGGTAATTTGATAGTCCAATTGGAGTTTGGGAAGCCATTGGCATGTCTAAAGACAGGCAAGTGTAGTGAACCCCCTCTGTTTGAGCTGAGCAGGAATAACCTTGTGAGTTTCTCATTTAAATTTCTTTATAAATTGCATAAATAGTAGTAGTAGTGTAGATATGATTACTGTTGCTTATTTCTATTTCAATTCAGTAGTTTAATCATAATTTAGCTTTACTTTAGTTGTTTATAGCTTATTCTAGTAGTTTGCATTCTTATTTGATGCTACTGTTTCATTTCTGTTTCATTATTTGAATCTATGGTTTTGTTGGTATTTAAGTCTGAGATCTGTGTTTTTGAGCTTCTACTGATCTATTTGATCATAATCTCAAGTTGTGTGGTGGATTAGTGGTTTATTTCTCACAGTTGTTTCACATAAGTTCACAACATATACAATAAGGGGTGTTTGGTATAAGCTGCATTAGGCAGTATTAAGGTTCATTTGCGGTATCCTTTGCACCTAGTAGTCTACTATAGTCATATACAGGATAGGTAGAGCATCATTTAGATAGTTTATACATTTATAGTCAAATTAGCTTGTAATTCTTCATAACATGTAGTATTAAGTAGAATTTAGGTTGCATAATCTTTAATAGTTACATAAGTAGTTTAAATAGATTAAATTAGGTTCATATTAGCTTATTACAACATGAGTAATCATTTAGGATAGATTTAAACACAGTATACTCAATATTGCATAAGAAGATCAAAAAGTCAAAAAGAGTTGAACACAGATTTGGTCAGATTTTCGTAAGCTCTTGTAGGGTTGGATATTGGTTGGAAATAAGTTTAGTTTGCTGATTTGTGAAGTTCACCAACTTTAGAATCATAATAAATAAGAAAATCTAGGTTTAAATCTTATTTGCTTATTAGGATTTTGGATCTAAGTTGCCTGTTTGAACTAAATCTCCCCTCCACATCAGGTTTCATGAACTTTTCTAGGTAGCATTTAGGTTAGTAATTAAGAGTTTGTGTGAAGGCTTATGGTGTTTTTGTGTTCTCAGTAGTGCTAATTTGCTTTTGCCCCCATTGGTTTGCATCTCAGAGCTTATTAGTATAGTTTATTGTGTCCTTAAGTTTCTAGTATTACATCAGCATACACTGAGTCAGTATACTGACTCAGTATACACCTAGCTTGTTGATTTTTAGCTTGTTGGAGCTTTTAACTTGGTTATTTAGTTCACTAGGTTAGAATCTAGTTGCTTGAGGCTTATTTCATCATTTGGAAGCTTAAAGTGCTAACTGCTCATTCCTTATGCTTATTTCAAACTTCTTATCATCCATTAGTATGTTTATGTGTTTCATTTGGCCTAATCTCATAACATTTAAGCTTGTTTGAGTCAAAAACATCTTTGGTTTAAGTTTGGTACACTTTGGTCACTAGTGCTTATTAATAAGCACTTTAATTAACTTGTTTATAAGCCATTAAGCACTTCCTCAGCTTATTTTTCAATTTTTAAATTTTTCCTTGGTTTCATATAATATTTTAGAATTTCCCTAAAATTTTTTCTGAGTTGTTTTGCTATTTTTCTTATTTTATTTTAGATTTTAATCAATTTTTATTTACTTTTATTAAAGAAAAATCAAATAAAAATAAGAAAAAGCATAAAAAGTCCAAAAATATTTTAGAAAATACTTTTTAGTTATTTTAGATTTTTCAAAATTAATTTTGCATTTTTCTCTCTTAATTTCTTTTTATTTGCATTTTTAATTAGTTAAAATAGTTTTTAATTCATAAAAATTAAATAAGAAGCCAAAAAAAATATTTTCTTTTTCTCAAAATTTTCTTTTATCATTTTTAGCTTAGGGAAATTTTTTTCAAACCCGTAGGATTAGTCTAGCTTTAAATTCACTTTTTAATTCGCGCGTTTACGTTTAATTTACGTTTTAGCTTACGGTTTTAATTCATTAGGCTTAAGAAAACTTGCTAATTTACTATTGGTAACTGGCTTGATGTCTTAAGAAACATGAATCAGATGTGTACTATGATTAATTGGTTGTGTTTAATGCATAAGAAAATATTAATGAGGCCATGATAGGATACTTAACATGTCGTCATAGGAAGAGATAGGATCTTATAGAGTTGGGGAAGGACGTACACGCCCCCATGAATGGTATTAAGGAATACAACCCGTCATCCATGCAATTGTAACAAACTAATCAATCAATGAAAGATAGCTAGGGAGTAGTGAAACCTAACTAAACACGTTTGTCTCCTTTATTAGAAGTTTCACATATTTATTTTTTGTTATTTTATTTTTATTTGCATTTGTAGTATTTGGGTTAGTTGACTAGCAACTAATTCCGCCCACTCTTCCAAAAACCGAGATTTTACTTGCTTTCCAAAAAATTATAAAAATACAAAAAGAATCATCCCTCACCTCTAGACCTAGTTTAGATCATTTTCAATCCTAATGAACACTATTCCCAGTGGAGAACGATCAATCCGCTGATACTTACCACTACACTATACTACATTGGTCAGGTACACTTGCCTGGCGGGGATTGTAAGCTTCTCAAGATCCCTTGAGAAGTAAAACTTTTGTGTGACAATCCAAATCGCATCACTATTACATTGCATTCTTACTCACTTCGTTCTAACTTTTTAATCAAGGACTATGTGTCACTTGAGAAAATTTGCACCATTTTGGCTTTATATAAGTCAATTAGTGACTAATACGACTTATCTTTCTCACATTTATCATAGTTATTTTATTACCCTTCTAACATTTTGCTTTAACACCTTACTTTCTTTACTTCGTTTAAGGATTTTCGCTAAGTGTTATGAATCACTTAGGAAATCTTAGATCGCATTTGCCTTTCACAAGTCAACATAGACTAATACCTTTACATTCTACTATGGTCATTCAAATATTTCATTTACGTTTTCATTGTAGGACCTTGTTTCCTTTACTTCTTTATATAAATTCCTCGTCAAAGACTACAAGTCTCATAGGAAATTTCATTACTTTGACTTCATAAAGTCAAACTCTAACTTACATCGTTGCAGTTACACAATAGGGTGCCAATAAAGATTAGCATCCATTATTATCATTACTCACTTTTTGTACCACCCATCAAGGTAAATTATAACATTATTACAAATTCTTAATCTTTTCCAAGTTATACTTAAGACACTTAAATGATTGGTTTGACTTAGTGTCTCAACTTAAAAATCACATTCTAATTCTATTCCACTTATCTTAGTCCTTAAGAATTTTAACTAATCCTAGGCCCCCATTTTCTATTCTTTTCTTACTTACTCATGCCATGACGAGAATACATAAGCCCACTCATTCATAGTTCCCCATTTACATAGAGAGGCGTCCCAAACAATGTAAATAAAGAAATACAAAGTCATGGTTCGGTGATTCACAACTTCTTTATTTAAATGAAAAGGCATCCCAATCCATTTAAATAAAGAAACCATAAACCATCCTACTTATACACTTCTGACATAACATTCGTACTCATTACTCGTTTTAACTTTACTTTCTTTCTCTTCGTTCTTATTACACTTTACATTACCTTTTTAACCTGGATCCATACCTTTATTACTTTTACTTTGGGGTTACTTTTATATGCCAAAGATATAGGCAACCCCTTGCCGATGAAGGTAATACATTCCATCCCGAAGGATATCGTTATTAACATCATTACGTTGGCACTCCCGAAGGATACCACCGTTCACATCATTACATTGGTTATCCCGAAGGATACCACCATTAACATCATTACATTGGTCATCCCGAAGGATACCACCATTAACATTAACTCGATCATCCCAAAGGATGCCATTATTAGTCATCATTAACTCATCGGTTATATGATAACTATCTTTAACCTTTCACATTTAACATTGGATCCAAGCCATTAATATTTTAATGCACACATTATTCCATTCATGCTATTTAGCTAAAACAAATGTCAAAGGGTATATGAAACTCGCTTATCATACTTACACATTAACTATGTGTTTACACTTCTTATTATAACTTACATTCTTTTAACGTGCGTTAATCATTTTCACATCTTTACTTTTATCTCTTCAGGTTACTCGATTCTATTCCACATCTAACCTTACATAGGTTAGTTCAATAACACTTTCATTAACTTACATTTATCCTTTATATTCAGTTTATTCATTAACACGATCTCTTCGTGTTTAACTTAACCACGTATCATCACGTTCTTACTTACATTCTTAACTCATTTCTTTTAGTTATTAGCACATTAGCTATACCATTTTCTTTTCATCATTACTTGTCATTATTCTTTAATCCCATTCTATACTCTTCATATTTATAGATAGTTAACCATTAGTGTGCCAATTTTCCTTTTAGTTTCACACGTTATACTTTAGCACACTTATCATTACTACGTTCCACACTATAAATGTCAAATCCTTTGACTCACTATTAGCCCATCTCTAATACCGCTTACCATTCTAGTTACATACCATTATCATTATTCTAACACATGATCATATAATCATAATACGATAACCAGCACTAAACGAGGTGCATAACAATCTAATCACTTAAACATATTAAGTGCTCTACGGACTTACATTACATACACATTATCACCAAAGGACACATTCATCATTATCAACTTAGGTTCATGTAACCTATAACATAATTCACTTCAAACTTAAACATTTATTTTCCTGTATCACCTTCTCTTACATTTAACGCATCAAATAGTGGTTAAAGACTAGGCAACCTATAGTGGAAACCTAATTCACTTAAACCGAAGCTCTGATCCCAAGTTGTTACACCCCGTGAACAATTTGACCAAAATTTAAAACTTTTACGCGGAAACGCTTTGACCCGTTACTGACTCCTGTCATTCATTTATAAACTGACTAAAATCAGTTACAAAACAAACATTGAGACTATTTTTAGATGAACTAAACTCTAATACTTTTAAAATGAGTGGTGGCACCCTAAAGTGCACTATGACCCCCTAGTGCACTGTGACCCCTAAAGTGCACTGTGACCCTTAAAGTGAACTATTTTCTCAAAATGATCCGTAACACTTTTTAACATAAAAGCAACACTTTAAACCTATATTTAAATGCATGTAATCCACATTTAATTAAAATATACATTATACCTTGTTTCCAAAAATTCTTGACCCATTTGACCCAAAACGGGTTAAAATGGACCTTGTCCCAAACACCCATTTTTTCTGCATGACCCTTTGGTGCACTATTGACCCATTTTCCGGAAAAACAACTTCAATAACATGACATAACACCAAAACTTCTAGAAAATCATTAGAACATTATAAACATCAAATATATACATAAACTTGGTCATAATGACCCGCAGAAATGTGCTTTACAAAGTGACGGGTGGAAACACCCGTTTTGACCCATTTGTATACTACACTTAACCATATCACCTTTAACCATAAAATTAACAATTTAACCATAAATCAAACACTCACTTAACATTAAAAACCATGAAAACTTTGATCCATGATTATGGACCCATTCAAATCCCAAAACGGGTACAAACATAAATTAATCCAAATACCCCTTTAAACATGGTCATAAATACTTAACCCATGTTATGACATTCCATTTGGTGACTCAATTACTTCAACGACCATAACTTATACCTTGACACTTGACAACACACTTACAAACCATTTTAGACTTTTAGGGGTACAACATTGACTTGAGCTCGGTATCTACCTAAGCTCTACTTTCTTACCATTTTCTAACTTCCGCATAATCCAACCTTAGACCTTAGTCTAAGTCAAGCATCATTGCACAACCTACAAAGCATTAAGCACTTAAACCGTAAGCACGAGGCTTAGTAAATAAAGCGGATATAATTCAACATCATACATCATTCATACATTACACATCATAACCCTTCATTCTTTCACAACATTAATTGTAAACGCATACCTTAAGCCTCTTAAGCATCATCATTCATTCTAAAATCAACTTCCAACCTATTGTATCATTCTTATGCTAGTTATGCCAAACTAGCCTTATAATCTACTAGCACATAAGCACATACACGTCAAGTATTTCGTTAACCTTAACATCAACAACACATAACATATAATGCATTGAAATCTATATAACATTAACTTATAACCGGTTTATTTACCTCGATCCCAAGCTAATGAAACCAAGGACATCATCATCTCCATTCTTGTCATTTAGGCCAAATCACTATTATCATAAACATATAATAAATCAACTATGTCATGGCTACCATAACCATAACCCTTTTTAATCATCACTAATTATCACATAATCATATGATGATTATATGATAATCAATCCTATTAAATTCATTAACTTGAACCCAAAATAGGCATCTCATAATTTCTATAATCTTTAATTAGCTTCAAACACCATTTACCCATTTCCCCAGATTGGGTACATAAATCCTAACCCTTGAATTCATCAATTAGCTTAAGATAGAAGATTACTTACTTGAAAGGATGATTAGTAATAACTTATTTCAAGATATGAAGCACTAATCCTTCACCAACTTTATCATTGGAAAACCTTGGTCTTCCCTCCTCTTTCTCTCTAAACCGCCACACACACACACATATACACTCCTGGATAATCATGAAGTGTGTATATCATGGATATTTCTAGTTAGGACTATGTCCATACCAAAGTTATGTAACCACTTGACACTTTTGGTCCTTCAAGTCCTTTTGCTTATAATTTGGCTACAATAACTTTATAACACATTAAACACTTGCCAACCTTACTCCCTCAAGTCCTTTTCTTATAATTGTGACCCATCATATTTGTATAACCATTACATAACCTTTAATGCTTATAGATTGACTATTGGGGTTGACTAACCAATCCCGTAAGTCCTTAGAACTTATAAAATTCATAGTCAACTATTCCAATGGCATTCTTGTAATAAAATACTTAGGCCCGGCTTCAAGGTGTTATACACGCGTTACAATGAAAGAGTGGTTTGCATATCGCATACAGGAAAGGCCAAAAAAATTCTCTATTTCACAATGATTGAGTCTGAAAGGATGTCCTTTAATAAAAAGAATAATAAGGAACTTAGAAGTGAAACGTACTCTAAGCTGGCAAAACTTGCAGAGAATCCAGAGTCCGGGGTTAAATTGCGCGGCAGAAAAGTGGTGTTGTCGTCGTCATTTACCGTAAGTCCCAGGTATATGATGTAGAACTATTTAGATGCCATGACAATTTTCAAGTTTTATGGCTATCCAGACTTATTCATAACCTTTACATGTAACCCTAATGGGCCTGAGATCAATCATTTTATGGCTGCGAGAGGTTTGAAATCCGAGGACAGACCGGATGTAATTACATGAGTATTCAAAATTAAGTTGGGCTGTCTTATGCAGGATTTAAAGGATCGACGCACGTTTGGACGTGTTAAAGGAGGTAATCTCAGTATACAACTTTATCATCTTTTTTTTATGACTAATATAATTTACTTTCTTTTCTTACTGTTGAGTTGGATAATGTATTTCTTAACGATACAGCTTGTTGTTCCAATAATATCA
Organism: Artemisia argyi; assembly: GCA_030686995.1. Classification (NCBI taxonomy): domain Eukaryota; kingdom Viridiplantae; phylum Streptophyta; class Magnoliopsida; order Asterales; family Asteraceae; genus Artemisia; species Artemisia argyi. Next base: position 101,478,887 of record CM060702.1, read on the forward strand.
CGTCTACAACTAATCTAAATATGTAAAGTAGGTGTGAGCACTTTAGAGAGAAGAGAGAGAGATATCAAAAGTCTCGCATTACTAGAGAAAATAACACACACGTCATAACCCATGAGGTAGGGGGTATTTATACCCAACGTCTAGCCAAGCCTCCATTGCGGATATACAAGTTCCGCGATGGTAAACTTGTGTCGCATACAACTATAGTTACACAACATACCCTATACTAAGATAAAGTATAAATAGAAGTCCTAAACTAATTACTTACACTTTTCGGGTTCCAACAATCTCCCCTAAGGGTAGATCATTCGGGTCTTCTATTTGTGGGTATTCGGTTGGGCCAGCTTCGACATCCGATCTTTGTTCCATTCTTCTCCATGATGCATGAAGCATGAGCCTTTCCTTTATCACTTTCATGACTATTGTCAACAAACGATGATTGCTTGCTGTCATCTCGATCTGCAGTCTCTCTACACGTTTCTTAATTTGCTCAAGTTTCTTTAGTATCTTGAGTAGAGTACCTGAGGAGAACTTAGCTACTTCAATGACTCTGAATAATCTTTTCTGCCTTTTGTCGCTCTTGTAAACAACACAAAGTCCAAGTTCGGGTCTAGTGAAGCAAGTTCAGCACTTGATCTATTGTATACCGACGCAAGCTAACATAGGAGGAGTCAAGTTGACTTTCCTTTGATAGCTATTGATCCCCATCTGGAAGTCTTCAATGTGAGCTACTATAGCATAGGCTTTCATGAAAATAAAACTGATTCAATCACATCTTGATCGATGGCTTTCTTGTAGTAGCAGTCTCTTCTTTTCTTCAGAATATCTTCAAGGTCATGAGGATGAAGATTCAGATAATCTGATTCACTGTAGCGGTAGTGTTGATTGTCGATTCGAACAACGTGATAATCAACATAACCATGTGAATGTTGATGCTCGGAGTTAACTTCATCATATCTAAGGATTCTGGAGCTTGAGTAGACATCATCCCGAGGCTTCCTTTTGAGTTTCCTGAGTCGGTAGAAGCCCTTAGATCTTTCATTAAAGTTAATAATCCCGATAAAAGCATCGAAGTTGTAATTCTCACGATCAACTTCTGTATCAGAGAATATGCCTAGAAATCTTTCTTCTTCTAGAAAAGGTTCTGGAATTTCCTTATATGTAGCAACTTCCTTTGTAGATGGTAGGTATTTGTAGGATAAACACTAAGTCATAAACATGATGTACAAGGTGGTAGTTTGGTGTTAAATTAGAAGAGGAAGAAGAAATAGGATGGAACCTTTAGAGAGAATGAGAGAAATAGAAAGATTAGATTACTTGTCAAATGAAAGGTCCAACCCTATCCCTTGGTGGGAGAGGGGTATTTATACTTACAACATAAATGCCCACTCCCGGGCTGTGGATCAGGTATACAGTGGGTAAAGACCCATCCTTCTTCCACGGCGTTACTTAAACTAATAATAACTACTTAATAAACTAACTACGAACTATCTTAATGCTATTACATCATTTAGGTGACCGAGTCTTTTATAGGAATATTTGTATTCCTAACAATCTCCCCCTAAGCGAGGTCACCTTAGAAATTAAGATCTTTGTTCTTCAAGCATTCTTTTGATCTTGTAGCTCGTAGTTCCTGATTCTTCTCTTTTGGCTCACTGTGTACATCAAGCAATGATCTTGTGATTTGTGGTTCCTTAGGCATAAGTGTGATCTTTGAGCTTTCTTTCAGATCATCAGCCACCGTAAATCTCCAAGCTCATCCTTAGTCGTATTGCCTTCATGTGATGTAGTGACTATTGGACCATCATGCTCACACTCTTCTAGATTAGGAGACTTTTCATCAGAGTTGCGGAGGCGTTGTTGTTAGTCTCTTTAACATTCATTATTGCAAGTCTCTAAACAGATATGATTTTCATTTAGAATGAGTAGGCAGTGTGAGCATGAGGTATGGAATGACACGATTCAGCTGGAGTTGGGTATCACCATCGCCATCTTTATATGTTCCTGAAATAAAACAGTTAGCAATAAAGATAGAGAACGAATATGGCTTTGTCATTCGTTCGGCAAGGACAGACTACCCTCCGGTTCTATGAGAACCTACCTGTGATCAGATAGAGTCTATGTTAAAGAAGACTCTCCTTGATAGGAATTTCCAGCTTGTGGTAATGAATCTTCCAAAGAATCCACTTCGGAATCTTCATACTAAGCATGTTCTCATACCGGAACGTCTCAAAGCAGACAACACGATAAAGTGAATCGGTGAATTGATATTCACTGATTGATGAGAAATAGATTTATAGAAATCACTCGCGTGTCTCTTAATAAACATTTTTGAGACACGATGAGAGTTTTATATCTTGAATCACATTTCCATCAAAAATACTTTTGTTTGAAAGATTATACACAATCAATGTGCTCGAAGATTAGTTTGTGAGCACATTGAAAGGTTTTTGCAAAAGTATCCGTCAATCCATTTCCTTGAACAAGATTGATTCAATGTTGAATCGCTCCATCGTTGCTTTCCAGTTGTCACTTGATCATTGATCCAATACGGATCTCACATGTCACCTACCAAGAGCATGAAAGATGTTCGCTCTAGAAGGATTTCCATTGTCATTGTTAATAATTGCTTATCACTCTGATGTTCTTGCAATACCAGAAGGATAATGCGTAGGACCCTTAATATATTATCTTACTTTCCATGGTGTATGAAATAGTAAGCATATAGGAAATGTGTCCTAATGAGATTAATGGATGATCTCTTTGGCTCTAGATTCAATAGTGAGTTTTGATCCGCTCCTGGAGACTGGGGAGGCGTCTCCTGTTTAGGTACCAACATGGCTCGCAATGAGTGGTTGATACATTGCACAGGGTTCCCCGTGAGAATGAAACAGGTTCTATTAAGAGAACTTGAGTGGCTAGGAAGGTTAGTGCAGTGAGTCACTGGGTCCATGACATCTTGTCTTCAATACCAGTGTTACCTTGGTAAACACTAGTAGCATATGAATTGAACCCGGTTTCTGCCCTAAGGTTGAATAAATGGAGAGCTATTTCTTTTCACCCTTTCTCATTACATTTCTTATTAATTCTTCAACCCCTTCAGTGCTTACCGAGACTTCATCACTAGAACCTTGTTGGGTTTGTTCCAGTCCTAGCTCTATCTCAGTCGGCACTCTTCCCTTTCTCACTTTTCTCCTTTTTTTTAATCATTCCTAAGGACTTCTATTCTATCTAGAGAACTGTCTCTGGGAAGATCCTTCCTGTTCTGGTGGATCATGGGAACTCATACCTAGCCTTAACAATCCTTATAACTCCGTGCATTAAAGTAAATGGTCGGTCTTTGGTATTTTTCCACAAACGCCTTTTGCTCCCCCTCAACATGTGCATCGATATTCGAAAGAGTTTAGCACATATGTGGGAGCCTATTATTGAATCCAAAAGATCACGTTTGATTATCAGATTTCATATTTAAATCACATTCTCTCCCCCAATCAAAAATTTCAAACCTTTCGAGATTTTGGATCTCAATTGATTTAAATAAGTTAGAAAACGTTTGGGAGAGAAATGCGGTCAGTTTTAATGTTTTCTGATAAATGGAACCTTTTTCTGCTCCCCCTCAATCTGTAAGGGAGGTTGTTATGTGTCAGAATTGATGAGTTTACAAAAGATTTGAAGTTTTAATGAAAAACTCTTTGAAATATTCTCATAGTGACACATAACCATCACAAAATATATTATTGCTTATTATGTACAAAGTGGAGAGTTTTGATGATACATAAAATTTTGAGAAATCACTCTCCCCCTCAATCAATTACGGATGTTAAAGCTAAAATAATTGATGTCATTGATTGAGTGAAAAATTTTATCAAAATGTGGATCCAGTTTGATTTTCAACCAAAATTTCATGGTACCACCAAGTTTTGCACAAATACTTTCCGGAAAAATCATAGAAGGGAAAGTATTGGCGATAAAAAGAAGATTCTCTTCTTATACAAGAAATGATGCACTGAATCGTACATCAGATCGAGGGTGCACGAATGTAAAGTAATTCACGCTCGGATGAACGACAACCTTTGCTAGGAACAACCGTCTTTTTGGTGACGTGTTTTCCTCATTTTGAAAAACGGGTTGCTATCTGAAGTAATAGCAAGCCATAATTTTAAGACTGGGTTATAGTCTGAAATGACTTCAAGACATTATTTTTAGAATGTTTTGAGAAACGACATGTTTTTTTTTTTTAAAATGTTATTTGAAATTAAAAGAAAACTCTTGCTTAAGCAGATGTATGTTTCCGTGTCATTATTGAACGAGATTTCTAGAAACGTACATAATATTGATTACACAAGAGACATGTCATAAGAGGAATATTTTTGGATTTTATAGATTTTCAGATTTTTATGGTGTTTATAGATTTTATGATTTTATATTTTCTTTTTGATTTAAAATATGTACAAAGGATATGTGGAAGCAATCCTTTACTCCTCATTTTCTTCCTGAAGACACTTAAGAGTTTCAGGTGTGAGGCTCTTCATCCCAAGTCGTGGAAGAATGAACTGGAATCTTTCACGAGAGAGAGCCTTTGTAAAGATATCCGCCATTTGAAACTCTGTCCTCACGAAATAGAGTTCCACTACCCCTTTCTCCACTTGTTCTCTGATGAAGTGATAATGGATGTCAATATGCTTGGCTCTGGAATGCTAGATATTGTTGCAGCACAAAGCAATGGCACTTTTGTTATCACAATACATCGGGATTTTGTTGAAGTCAAGCCCATAATCTGATAGTTGAGATCTCATCCACAAAATTTGAGCACATTACGAGGACATGGCAATGTATTTAGCCTCTGTGGATGATATCGATGTGCACATTTGCTTTTTAGATGACCATCTTACAAGTTTCTCACCCAAAAATTGAGCACCTCCTGACGTACTTCTGCGAGTATCTTGACAAACCGCATGGTCAGCATCTGAGTAAGCCGTGAGAGCCATTGCATTGTCTTTAGGGTACTAGAGACCCATGTGAATGGTCCTTTGTAGATACCTAAATATTCTCTTGACAGCTTCTAAGTGCTTTTTGGTAGGCTTAGATTGATATCGGGCACACATACATACTAAGAATAGAAGGTCTGGCCTGCTTGCTGTGAGGTACATGAGAGATCCAATCATGCTTCTGTGTTTGGTCTGATCAACAGATAATCCTGCTGAATCATCATCAAGTTTGGATCTTTCAACCATTGGTGTGTCAACTGTGTCACTTGAATTAAAACCAAACTTCTTCAGAATGTCACTAGCATATTTAGCTTGATTAATGAAGATGCCGCTTGGATTTTGTAAGATTTGTAACCCTAAGAAGAAAGACATTTGTCCCATCATAGACATTTGAAACTTGGAACTCATTTCCTTTGCAAATCGATCACATTCACTAGAGTCGGACGACGCAAAGATGATATCATCTACATAAATTTGAACGTGGAGTAGTTTGTTTCCAGTCTTCCTAGTGAGCAAGGTAGGATCAACAACACCCTTGGAGAATCGGTTTGCAAGAAGAAACATGGACAAGGTGTCGTACCAAGCTTTAGGACCTTGTTTTAGACCATAAAGTGCCTTATTCAAACGATACACATGATTTGGTCGTTCAGGGTCCACAAAACCTTCAGGCTGAGTGACATAGACCACTTCTTTCAAATCTCCATTCAGGAAAGCAGTCTTAACATCCATTTGGTAAACAATCATGTTATTGCTAGCAGCATTGGCAAGGAAGATTCTAATGGCCTCGATACGAACAACCGGTGCAAACGATTCTTCAAAGTCAATACCCTCTTGTTAACTATAACCTTTAGCAACTATTCGTGCCTTGTTTTTCAAGACATCACCATGCTCCTCAAGTTTTACTTTGAAGATCCACTTGAGAGCAATGATCATTGCGCATTCAGGTGGTGGTATTAATTCCCATACATCAAGACGATCAAACTCATGGATTTCTTCTTGCATTGCTGTGAATTAGGATTCTTTAGTTAACACATCCTTGAAATCTTTGGGTTCGATTTTGGATAAAATAGAATTGAAGAAGCACCACAAGGCATCTATGGCAAGTTGTTTTCTGGTGGACACAGGTCGCGAGGGATTTCCTATGATGTTGTCAATAGGCTGATCATTTGTCCATTTTCTGAGATGTTCGTGGGGTTGAGGGTAGTGAACCGATATAGCAGTGTTGGATTCTCCTGAGGATGATGCTTCGTTGGAGGATTCAGGAGCGAACACATTTTGAAATGGTGCATCTTCAGGTGGAGCAAAAGGATTAAGTTCACAAGAGTTATCTGTTGTCGTTCCTTGTTGTTCAGAAAATGATTGTACATTTGACGCATGTTGAGAGCTTCTACATTCTGGAGCATCCAGATTTAGAGAGATGGAAGTGGATGGACCATTAGTGGCATGAGGGGCATCTACAGCCATATCCTTAGGATCCGCAGCCTGCTGTTCAGGTTCATGAGGTTGCTGTGACTCGAAGTACTCATCAAACATAGGGTCAAATAACTTCTTCAATTCTTCACAAGTGGGAGGAACATAAGGAGTAACAGGGTTGGTATTATGTACAAGTCCCAAACTAATTGGTCCAGGAGATAAAAGATTTGGTGAGGGTCCAGAACTGGTGTGTCCTGAAGCCGTATGCTCTGTCAGCTCATCAAACGTGACATGGATCGTTTCCATGATTTGTCGGGTTCTTTTATTGCAGATTCGGTACCCCTTTCGATCTGGCGCATATCCAACAAATACCCCAATATCAGCCTTAGCCTTGAGCTTCCCTAAGTCTTCACTATCGTTAGTTGGATAGCACAGGGCTCCAAACACACGAAGAAAGGAGATATCAGGCTTTTTGAGATGCACCAGCTCATAAGGTGTCCTGTTGTGAAGAGGATGTATCAACGACCGATTTTGAGTGTAACATGCAGTAGCAATAGCTTCAGCCCATAGAAACATTGGTGTTTTAGAGAATATCAGCATAGTGTGAGCAGCTTCAACTAGTGTACGATTCCGTCTTTCAACAACTCCATTTTGTTGGGGTGTTCGAGGAATACTCTTTTGATGACTGATGCCGATACTTTCATAAAATTGAGTGAGTTGTTGGTTGACAAACTCAGTTCCATTGTCAGTGCGAATGATTCTAACGGTCTTGTTAAGCCTTACTTCCAGTTGTTTGATGATTTCGGGAGTTTCATCCTTGGATCTTAAAAACTTCACCCATGTAAATCGTGAGTAATCATCCACAATTACAAGAATATATCTTTTCCCATTGAAGCTCTGCACTCTCATGGGTCCGCACAGATCCATGTGAAGGGTATGGAGGACTTCAGTGTTGGAGTTGGCAGGTTTTGATTTGTGAGTGTGGATCTTGTTTTTACCCAATTGACATGCTGAGCAAAGATGGTCTTTTTCATACTTCAATTTGGGCATACCTCGAACAAGATCTTTGCGAGAAAGTTCATTAATGGTGCCAAAGTTCAAGTGATTCAAACGTCGGTGCCATAAACATTATTTGTTCTTAGAGGCCTTAGAGAGCAATCAAATAGGAGAGGACCGCATCATGTCTTCGATAGAGATAGTATACAAATTAGTGCCACGACTTCCTTTAAGAACATCAATTCCATCCAATTCTCTAACAAATCATGTATGCTTTCTGAAGGCCATTCAAGATCAGAGTCGCAAAATTGTCCAACAGAGAATAGATTATGCCCAAGTCCTTCCACATAGTAGACTCTAGAAATCACACTGTCACCAAATACATAATCACCATACCCCATAATGGCTCCAAAATGGTCGTTTCCGAATCTGACAGTCCCTATAAACTTTTTCACAAAATTTCTGGGCCAAGAGCGATCCCCAGTCATATGTTTTGAGCAGCCTGAGTCCAAATACCACAGGACAATTTGTACGACCTGCATTTGAAATCAGACAGATATGGATAACTGAAAAACGTGGATCCCCAAGTGTGATTGGGATCGAATTGGTTAGCACACACATACTTAGGAGTAACAGGATTAGTACATGCAATGGTTTCCACAGGTGAAACAGCACTAATGGGTGCTACTGACTTGTTATCAAAGCATTGTATCCCTAAAGGAAAATTTCTTCCAGTTACCTTCCATTTCTTAGCCTCTAAAGGCTTGGGATTGGTCATATCTGTCAATGGGCATTGGTTTCCTAAAACTTCCTTCCTGTAGGTCTCCATTGATATCCTACATTGGTGAACATTTTTCCTGTGGTCTTCCAAGTATAGTTTTCCAGTTTATGTTTCTTAGCCATTTTTACTGAGGATAGGTGACAAGATTTCAAAAATGACACAACACAATCATCATGATTACCAGAAATCAAACAACCATTACATGTCTTACAAGTAGCTTAAGAATTCGAATTAATTACAGTACGCTTATAGTTAATACTAGAATCAACATGATTCTTTTCATTCAAATCAATCTTATTGTTCCTAAGGTGGTCTTCTACTTTCTTCCCTTGAACACTCTTAGCTGCCGAAGTCCTATCATTCCTTGTATTGCCATAAGGCTTTGACCTGCTAGCTTTAGTGTCATTCCTTAATCCTGTAGAATTAATGATGGGAACATTAGATTGTTGCATAGTTGTTTGTTTTCTAGGAGGTGATGTGCTATGTTCATTTCTTGCCAAAGGTATGTCAAATGTAACATGCTTATTAAGATTCTTAGATGAAGGTGTAGCTATTCTATCTCGCATGTTGAGAATCTTAAGACACGTTCCTATGGCATATTCTAATAGTTCTTGTGACCGTTTCGTGAGAAAACTAACATCTAATAGTATGTTATCAGAGGGTCTCGCCATTCTATCTTCTTCAATGGTCTCACGAGTCATGTCGAGGCAAGCCTTAAGATGTCTAAGGTAGTCACTATGGACCAACTCATTGTTCCTAAGAGGAAGTGGTATGTACACGGCCTCACATGCATACTTTTTACAATCACAGACCTTTGAAATACCAATGTCACATGCAGTGACAGACATTTTCCCTTTCACCTTGGTCTTTAGATTCTCAATTTCATTAATCAAAGAAGTTATCTTTTCGTTGGTTTTATCACGTGTGATCTTAATTGAATCATATAACTCTTTGAAATGATGTTTGACTTTTGAATTTTCATCTCTAAAACAATCATTTTCATGTTTGAGTTTGTTGATCATGTTTTGTAGTTGAAAATCATGAGAATCTGCAGACTTTGGTTTATTGGAATCGATCACATCATTCATGGAAGATTTCAATTGGGCAATTTGATCTCCCTCAATTTCCGAATATGTATCAAATTCAAAATATGTTGTCATGATGTTTGACTTTTGAATTTTTTCATACCTTTTTGCTAATTCAAAATATGTATCAAATTCAGGAACATCAGAAGATGTCTTGGCCTTTAATATTTTAATCCTTTCTTTTAAATGTTGATATTTTAATTGTAGGTTAAGATTATCAACTTCTAGTTTAGAAAAGTGCTTGACCATGTTGTCATGATCATCATTTTGAATTTTTTCTTGCAGTTTCAAATTCTCCCCCTCAAGCTCAACAACACGATTTTGGAGAACATTCAAAGCAATAGACATTTCATGAAATTGACAAGCATTTAACGTAGAATCTGTAGCAGTGTAGAACACATCTTGAGAGATACATTTAGCAATCAAATTGTCATTCATGATAAGAATATTTTTCCTTGCTATCTCACTATGTTGAAGATCTATTGCACTTTGTTTTTGTGTTATTTTCCACATTTTTAAACACTTCTTTCATTTCTTTCAGTTCAATTTCAAGAGACTGTCTTAAACCCTCAAAGTGTTCTTTGATTAGTTTAAAAAATGGAATAACTTCAGTTAAATAACACTCTTTTGTAAGCTCAAATCCCCTTTCACGCTCAGTAATTCCCGTTGGCGTGATTCTCTTTTTGCATGTTTTATCAAAATCAGTGAACATTTGACAGAGGGCATATATGCCAATAAGACTTTTACATTGCGTGGGAAGTGACAACTGAACTAAGTGCATTGGTGTATTGGGGGTATATACCGTTGGGGCAGTAAACTTTTGAGGAATCCTGGCCTTAAGTTCATCAGTTTTCATTTTCTCAACATCTAATGGCCAAAATACCTGTTATGGTGTTAACTTAGTCTGAGGTGCAAAAACAGTCACTCGGTTTTGTTCATAATAATCATGGGGTTTAACAATGACACGGTGTATAATGCACTTGTGATCCTTCATTTTATTATCAAATTTCTCTCTATTGGCAGACTCAAGATCATCCACTTCTTTATCAGACCAACTATTTGGGAGGCATGATTAGGTGTAAGCATAACCTTGGCATCATACATGGTCGGTTGAGAGGCACTAACGCTCTTAAGGAAATTTGTTTTAGGCACACCTAAATCCTTGTCACTATGCTTATCTCTAAGTTTCACGTGCTTTTGAACCATTTGAGCTGTTTGAATGGTTTGGCCTTGCAGGTACAACTTGTTTCAAGTTTGTTTTTCAACTCCTTAAGGTTAGAATATTCATTTATTAGTTTAGTTTCTTTTTCTTGAAATTCACCTTTTAGAACACTTAAACTCTCCTCAATTTTCAGTTTTTCCTTACCAATTTGATCAAGTTGATTTTGAACTGATTTTATTTCTCGTTTCAATGATTCTTCCTTAAAGTTATGTTCAGTTATATAAGCTTGCATTTTCCAATCCATCATTTGTTCACGTTCAGTTAGCTCAAATTTTGAACGTTGTTCATAACACATCACTTGATCCTTAAGAATATTAATCCTAGTGGTCAGAGTGTCATCAGGTGCAACAGCAGTGTACTCATCTAATTCACACACATTATCATCAACAGAGGATGCATCACTTCATACAATAGGTTCAGCGTTGAGCATTACATATTGTTCGTATGGGACCACATTGCTATTTCCCATATTGGCAATATCTAATTCTTCAACGTTTGTTTGTTGTACTTCATTATGAATCCTTTGTTCATGCATCACATTGTTGTCACAAAGAACAGGAGACATTCCACTAGATACGTCAGAATTAATGTTGTGATCCGATTGTTGCTTAGTTGGAATAACATTATTGTTCTCCAATTCAGCGTCATTTAGTTCAACAGCATTAATTGGTCGTATATTTTTGAACGCCTTCTGTTCACCATTAATTACACATTCATCATATAACTTCAGTACCTCAGATATGATGGATGATTTGGAGGGACTGGATTGTTTTGATGCTGAGACAACAGATGATAAATTGGCCATGAAGATAATCTGAGCAGTGGGTTCGTCATCAATGTCTGAGTCAAAGGCATCACAATCATCAGCTTGAAAGATGTTTGGATCATTAAGAGCTAAATCCTGGACGGGTTGTTCATCTACATCATCATCAAACGTCTTTCCATCATCCCCAGCAAGAAAAGCCAATTGTTCCTCATTTAGCATAGCTCCATTCTCTTGAGCTTGCATGAGCAACATTTTTTCCTTGAAGTAGTCCGAGTTCTGAGGATGCTTTGGGTGAGTGTAGTTCCTTGCGATGTGACCCAAACCCCGACAGTTGTAACATTTGGGTTGCCTTCCTTGTCCCTGATTAACATTTCCAACCCTGTTCTGCAAATTGCCTCCAGCAGTATTCCTTTGATTCACATTTTATCTGCCCTGAACATTTTGTACCATTACTCTTCCATCTTCAACAACAGCTTGATTTCGTAGATTAGAGGAAGCTCTGAGTTGGTTGTTGGTTGGTGGAAATGCAGCTCTGAAGTGTTGAACGAGTAGAGACACTTGGTCGGAAAGGTTTTCAGTCATTTTATCCGTATGAGAATACCCTGAGTCGAGATGGGTATTCATGGCAACAGGTGATTGTAGAGATGAGTGATCCACTGATGACACAGGTTGATTAATTAGCAACATACTAGTCATGAATGTAAGTGAGTCATTAGTAGTTGTTGGATTGAGTTTTTCCCTCAATTGACGATGAAAAACTGCATGCTTCTCATGTTGTTGTAAGTAGGCAAACAACTGAGTACTCAGTTTTTGTGTCTAAGTTCCAAGCCCCCTCCTGTGTTCAATTGTGGAATCCAAAGCCTGTTTCTTGGCTTCTTGAAAAGCCAATAAGCTCAGCTTATTGGATCCTTATTTAGTTTGGTCTTCCATTCTAGCCTGTGGACCCCACAAGGCCTGACAGTTAGGCCATTTTGCCTGTTTGATACTCAGTCTTTACCTTAAGTGCTTATTTGCTCATCCTAGCTTATTCAGTGTGCTTATCTGTGTCATTTGGCTTATTTCAAGTTTGTATCCATCTGTTTTAGCTTATGTGATCATTTGGTAGCTTAAATACAGCTTTTTCATAAACCACAAGTCCGAATAAGTTAAAATTCCAACTGTTAAGCACTTGGGGGTGCACACAGCTTATTAATAAGCTACAATAAAAGTGTTTTCATAAAAGTTGTTTGTTTTCAGTATATAATTAGTTGTCAAAAAGAAAAAATCCAAAAAAACCAACTTTAAAATTAGTGATAGCTTCTATTTAATAGGATTTATCTATTTAATTTTTCTTTTCAGCTTATTATTAAGCACTTCATCATTTTTATATTTTTCTTAATTTTCTTTTATATTAAATTATTTTCAGTAATTTTTCTAGATTTTTCTCTTTTAATTTCGTATTTATTAGAATTAATATTATTTTAATTAATAATTAAGTAATATTAGTTAATTAAATAGTTTTAGTAATTTTTACTTAACAACAGTATTTTTTTTATATTTTTCCTAGGTCTTATAAATCATAAAGTATTTTTAGAAAATAGTTTCTTAATTACTACTGTTAATTTTCTAATTTTCGTAATTAACCTAGTTAAATTAGATATTAATTAATAAATAAGTAAATAATTAGTAAAATAGTCTAAAAATAAGTTTTATAAACTTTTTATAATATTTTAGGATTCCTGAGATGCTTAATTAGTTTTATAAATTTTCTCAGAATTTTCTAAGTCTATTTAAATTAGTTTAATTAGTTTAATTAATATAATTAGTATTTAAGTAATATAAAATCCACAAAAAGACAAAAATATAAATTTTTAGTTTCTGAATTTATTTGAAGTCATTTTAGAATTTTAAAAATTAATTTTGCAATTTTCTAGTTAAAGTTTGTATTATAAAGCTTTTTAAGTAATTTAGTTTTAATTATATATTAAATAGTTTTTATTTAAATAATTAATATTAAATAATAAAATAATCAAAAAAAATATTTTTCTTTTTAATTTAATTTTCTTTTAATATTAAGTTTGTAAAAGTTCCAATTTCACCCCCTGTAGTTGTAAATTGTTTAAAACTCACCTTTTTCTCCGTTTGTAAGCAATTCTGATATCTAATATGTGTACGTGTAATCATATCTGTGTTTCTGTAATTGTTAATACTGTTACATTTGCTTAAATACCAAGTATTCAGTAGTGTAATCAAATCCAATCTTTATTGGTTACTGTCCTCAGTGCCACTCATTCCCACAAACGTTTCATAACACCATTTCAATCTCGTCTAGACATAACGACCCGGGGAAACTCTATTCTATCCACAGAGCATTGACCTTAGACTGTTTGACTTTCTTGACCAATTTCCTTGGTCAATATTATCTTACTGTTTTAGGCTCAACCAAAATTTGGCGCCGCTGCTGGGGAGGTTGTTGCGTGTTTTAAAAACATTTTAGGTTTGGTGGTTTTCAAAACCCTCCCTGTACAAATTTCACCACTTTTGTAAAAAGTTTTTGTAAAAATCTTAATCATACCAAAAAGTTCATTAACACTTTTCCTAAAGTATTAACAACACAAAAAAAAAATCAAAAACAATAAAACAATCGTGAAGTTAAATTACTTCGATTTCTTTAAGATTACAACCTACATAGGTGGAATACGGAAGTTCTGACATTAAATTGCGAACTGAAGAGAGATCCATTCTTCTCTCCCGCCACCCTGCGAGTAATTTTAAAGGAAACGATTTCGGTTAACGACTCGATACCAAAAATATTTCCAAAAGTTTTTTGCACACACACCCAAAAAACCAAAAACATTCGTCTTTTTCTTGTGAATAATTGTAGCACCCCAGCCCGAAAAGGACTAAAGTGTAACATTATGGGGTCAAATCAGAACATAAGCAAGCGGAATACATTAGTAATACAAGGTTCACAAAACAGTTCTAAAGAAAAGATAAGGGACTAATTCAAAACATTACAACTTCCAAACTAATTACAAACTAAGAAACCAAAAGGGAAGCTATCAACAATGTAGTCCACTAAGAGCTTCTAAGCACTCTTCACCCAACCCAGCTTCCTTCTAAAACCTGCCGCAGGAAAAGAAATGCGGTTGAGCTTAGAAAGCCCAGTGAACAGATATAAACAAATGAAAACTAATAAACAAAGGGAAAACGCAATTGAATGCGAAATGAATCCAAGCAGGCCTGCTGAGACAAAGGTCAAGGAATATGGAACATATAGTAGGACTAACAGAATATAATCAAAGAAAATACGAATATGGAATGTCAAACGAATCAAAGGAGAATGAAACGGACCATAAGTGTAAGCAATTGAAATAAGGCAAACATAAGTCAATCACAATGGAGAAGACAACATAATAAGGATCATATAAAAGTAGAACTAATAGAAATGCCCAAACAAAGAAATGAGTTGTGAATATGTCTTGATATATAAATTAGGGAAGTCACAATATTATTAGTTCATAAACTTAAGTTAATATGCATAACAATCCAATTGTCATATAGCACGAGGTTTAATTACTTATATAAAATCACAATACTTAGAAAAATTCAAATTATATCGGAATTTAGTAAAACGGATTTTAGAGTTTTACAATTCTTCTCCTCTAAAAGAAAATTTTCGTCTGTGAAATTGATGTCATAAAAGTTAGACGGAGACGTAGCAAATCACAAAAGGACGGCATAATTAATCTTACGCTCGGAGAAGTCCTTTCCAACAAAATCTTCACAAACAGAAAATTTCTCATGACTCGATCTGAAATAAATAGGATAGCCCCGGGTTTCCACAGAAAACAATTCTGATCCGACGAATACGAAATGAACATGAAACAGATGATAGTCGAAATCTCACAAGAGATACAGGAACATCAGATGAATATGGACTAAATACGGAAGTGATACTGGGGGGTAGAAAATTTCACGAATCAAATCGGGTTCTGAACATACTAAGGGACTTGCAAAAAGGAGTCAGAGAACCATATATCGAATTTTCAGACATACCAAAAGTCTCCTAAAGAGGTTGGTGTCCTATTCGTATTGACGATTAACTAAGCACAAATCGAAATATCGAATCGTATCGAAAAGTATACAGGGATAGGAAAGGATAACGACACGGACAAGAATGAATCTAAGGACTAACGTAACATGAACCAGATCTCCCTTAATGCCAACATGTCTAACTCTTCCGTACGCAAACATCATATGGAACACACAATTTCCTATCGAAAATTTCAAACTTCCTCTTCCACAAGGTCAGCAAATCCATCGGTCATTGTAACCAGCTCCAAACATTTAATGAGCAGCTTCTGGACTTAATTCAACCCGAAATTGTTCTACATCTCCGTTCGTACACTATCTGAAGGACAACTTGTCACTTGCATGCCATCGATCTTAATGAGCAACACTTCTTCCAAGTCCGAATAATTGTTCTGCTTATCCATCAGTCTGTAGGTGAAAGCATTTCTATACTTGAGTCTGACCCCTCAGACCTTCAGTAGTTCTCCTTAGGGCGATGAAGCAAAAACACGAATATCTGATACGATCACTGCAGGTGTGCTAAGTAACTGAAGAATCTTCTACCGAAGGTTTTATGCCAAACTTGCTAACTGAATACACCTTCTAAGAGGAAAAAAGAACTGACTAACTCAAGCGATCTACCATAACTTGAATTATGTCATTCCTCATAAGTGTACGCGGAGATTTCGTTCTATGGTTCATGAAAATTCAAATCCGGCTTTAGGCCCCTGATATATCTTAGTACAACTAAGAGGGATAGAGAAGGTAGAAATGTGCCTCAATCATAACGATTTCTTTCCAGCCTCCTAAAACCATGTCATATTTCGTTACCTTGCTCCTGAGCTTCCTAATACCTGTAATTGGATTCCATCTTCATGTAATATATGTCTTCAATTCTTGAGAGCAAACATCACTGCCACCAAGTCCAAGTTACTCATTGAACAATTCCCTTCAAACGGTTCTAGTTGTCTTGATGTATAAGAAATAACATCTCCGTGCTGCATAAGGGCATAACCAAGTCTCTTCTCGAAACGTCTCAAAATTGATACTCACTTGAAGGTATGGAAGCAAATTTCTATTTCAGCTTTTCCAAAACTCCGTTCTCCTCCAAGCTAAGTTTCTCTTCCCGACTCATAAAACTTTTCAACAGTAACACAAGTCGTGAACATCTTCCAACCAATATCATGCTCCCAGAATATACAAATAATCCTCACATTTCCAACCTAATACGAAAATGATTCTCATGTTTCTTATTTGTCTCTGAATGTACTAAGATGTCATACAATGACAACTTTGTATAAGCACTCGCGAAAGACACGATTCATCAAGTCCATAGAATAGTCAAAGCATCAGCTAATACTATTAGCATTACTAACAGTTATAAGGGTTGTTACGAATACGAAAGACAATTTCTAGAAATAACTTCAAGCCATAACTCCATCTAAAGGGAACCTCGCGTACTAAGGCTAATCAGAAACATCTTCGATTCGAGGTAGGGAATGATGATTTCTAACAATGATACGGTTCAGCTTCCGGGTGCTAATGCAAAATCTTCTGCTACCATCCTTCTTCATCGCGGATAGAACTGAAATACCCCAAAGAGAAACACTAAGACAAACAAACCACTTCATAATTTTTGGTTGCTGCTCCTTCAGTTCTCTCAATTCAACTGATGTTTATCAATAGGGAGTTTCAAAAAAAAAAAAAAAAAAAAAGGCAAAACTTCGTTCTATACGGATAGGGTTCTGTCTCATCAAACTTTACTGTTCTCAGGCACTTCTCAAAGACATCCTATGATCCCCAAAAGTTCAAGTTATATGATGTAATTATTATCACGTTGGCCAATCGTCATAATACATGCATCATATAAACATGCCTTTATGGAAACCATACTCAACCTCGAGTCGTGACTAAACAATCTCTCAGTGCTAGGTCAAAGCAAATTCACAATCTGATGTAAATTTTGGTGGTTCATTCAGGGATTATATAAAAAATCTCAGATCGCAAAATGACTCTCAAGGTGAGATTCATCCCACGGGAACAAGAATAGATGCTAGGAAAATTTTAGAACCACGAAAATAACGTACGAGTTTCCAGGTTATCAAGGATAACAAAAATTAACAATCAAAAATCATGATAGAAGTAATCAGAGTGGTTCAAAATGTCAAAGGAGAGACGTAGTATGACAGTAGTTAGCATCTTGATGCTCATTCAACCAATCCTTACCGGAATAATATCGAATTTAACATTCCAAGGAAGGACATATCAGCATAGCAAACCTTATCATTCAAAGGTTTCTCATAGGAATTGATTACTCATGATTATGGGAGATATTCCCATACTCATGATTAATTACCACAAGATTTCTCATAGGAATTGAAATGAATAGGGCAAAATATAATAGTGTGGGGAGACTTAGATAAGCTCACCAAAAGTAAGAGAAATCATAGAATGTGTCAAACACATCATGGTCGTACGAATTCCCAGAATGCTCGAAGAGGCATCTAAATGGTTAACAAATGAATCAGAGGTTGGAATCAAATGAGAATGAAGTTTATGTAATTTCAAACATTACTGCAGAATTCTCAACGCGTTCTAAATTTACTTAGTCACTAATCTCATGTTGTGCAGAATCATAAGGTTCAAATCTCCGGGAGGAGAAATCTAAAAAGGACTTAACTAAAAGCAAAGCACGAATCAAAGTGATGCGGAAGCAATGGTACTTAAACAAATGCCCTATAATCTACCCATACCTCACCAGTCATAACTTAAGTTTCAGAGTGGAAGTCCTAAAGCAACCTTTTCAAAGGTTGTTTCATAACTCCTATGGTGCAAAACTTAAAGGCCAAATACTCACAGGTCATAGCCTAAGCTCTACGGGTTTTGAATCCGCCGATCAAACCTGTCTATGATACCATAATTGTAACGCCCCAGCCCGAAAAGGGCTAAAGTGTAACATTATGGGGTCAAATCAGAACATAATCAAGCGGGATACATTAGTAATACAAGGTTCACTCACAGGTCATAGACTAAGCACTCTTCACCCAACCCAGCTTCCTTCTAAAACCTCTCGCAGGAAAAGAAATATGGCTGAGCTTAAAAAGCCCAGTGAACAGATATAAACAAATGAAAACTAATAAACAAAGGGAAAACGCAATTGAATGCGAAATGAATCCAAGTACACCTGCTGAGACAAAGGTCAAGGAATATGGAACATATAGTATGACTAACAGAATATAATCAAAGGAAATACGAATATGGAATGTCAAACGAATCAAAGGAGAATGAAACGGACCATAAGTGTAAGAAATTGAAATAAGGCAAACATAAGTCAATCACAATGGAGAAGACAAGATAATAAGGATCATATAAAAGTAGAACTAATAGAAATGCCCAACAATCATATATCAAATTGTACATAGAGTAGCTAGCTCGATGTACCAAATATGAAATGGAGTGTATCGCACACACATACCCATTCACCAAATTCAAAACGAAACAAAGTACCTAGGATGCATCCATACGCTCCCTAAAAAAACAAATATACATATACCAAGCTCTAGGCTAAGCATACATACAATAATAATAATGGACATGGTGCTATAGCATAATAGCGAACGCTGTGGACAAAAACCCACCTCCACAGATAGTGTCAATACCACTGGTGCATCAGTGGCAAGGCCATGGACTCCCCATGACTGGCTACAATTTAATCAAATAATGGGCAGCATATAAGGGTATAGGAATGCTATAAGAAATGGAATATAGCATACAATAAATATCAAAGCAAATCATAAAAGAAATAGATCGATCAAATATGGATCATACAAAGGGATCATAGCAATGGTTCAAGTCAAAGGTCCAAATTAAAGGTTTATAATAGCAAAATGGTTCATAGCAAAGGTTCAAAATTTGAAGTTAAATAATCAAAAGATGTTAAAGAAAGTCATGAGAAATCTTAGAGAATAAAACAGATTAAGGACTTTAGAAAATTATTTAAAACCTTTTTATCGTAAAAGTATTCCTCTAAAAACACATTTCAATTAAAGTCATAAGACCTTCATATAAAACTGGCATTGTATCGTAATCACATGAATCATTTCAAAAATAGTTTTTCTCAAAAGTCATTAGGTTATATTTTTAAAAATGTCTTCATATGAAATTATACTATCAAATGAACCAAGGATATCAGGCGTATAAAGATCAGAAATCATAATAGTGGCAATGGAACGGATCATGAGTTATAAGAAACCTTACGAAAAAGTTAGAATATCTGTACCTTAAACCGCCAATGAAATCATAACATACGAATAGGAAGTCACTCCTTCTTCAGCGAATCTACACGAATTAATGATCGGCTTGTTATTACTAACTTATTTTAAATTAGATTATTCGCTTTAGCCGGCTTTCCATTTTTAGTAACTTTCTATTTTTAGCAGGTTTCCCGAATTAGTAACTTAATACTTTAAGGTTATTATTGACGATTAAAAATATTTAAGGTTTAAAATGACCAATATAATAAGTTAGGGTTAATTATGACAATTTAGTAAAGTTTATGGTCACAATATAAATTATCAAAAATTAAATATTAAAAATGTCAAATAAAATTATTTTAAGGTTTATACTAAAATTTTATATCAATATGATAATTTTAGACCTCATCTTTTCATGATTTATTTAAACGTATTCTTCGATATTAGTCTAGACCGTGATGACCAAAAATATAATAAACACTCACGTGCACTCGTATACAAGCATCTTATATTAACATCTTTCTTTTGGAAGAGCCAAACTCACACAACTCTATTTCATCTTACACGTATAAACAATCTTTAGAAACCATGACCCATGTTACCTCTATATGTCATATCTGTTTATACATGTATATATATAATCTAACTTGACATGTTAGTATTTAGCACCATGCATGCCTAACATCGATCTATACATTTTTCTTTAAGGCTCGCCTAGGTTGAGATTAGAATTGACATCAACACTGCTAAAACAAGACTCCAAAATATGCATAAATGCTGAGCCATGAAGACACAAAACTCCCAACGTAACATGCAAAATCATACACGACTTAAGGTTTCTTGTTGATTTACAAGAATACCACACATCTCCATGCAAACTTTATGACATACAAATATATAGTTGTTTTAATCTCATTACACGCTTTATTCATCAGGTTACTAAGGTGCGTTTTATTTATTACATGGGCTTGTAATACACAACATAAGCAGCCACAACACGCGACACCAGGCATCCACAACCGCGACACAAAAACAGACACACCCACAACTCACAGCATAGCCTACACTCGACACCAGGTTGCCACGAAAATGACATAAGGGTCGACTTATCTCGTCATAAAAACATATGCGAATTATAGGCTGTTTATTTAACGTAACATGTATCTAGCTACTTCGTACAGGTTTGTCACTAACGAAACGAAACTTAGGTCTTTTATATATATTATCACACGAGGAAACCGTTTAGACGAATCAGAAGAACATTAAAACGAATATGAGGATACCTTAAGATTGGTTTTATGAATGATGCAAGAACAAGAGACGTATCACAAACGACCCGGCCTACGAATCACACAAAGTACCCTTCGAACAAACGGCACCACTATCAAAACTTCTTTCTTCACTTATCTTGTCGACTTCTGATTATCAAAGGTAAATGGTTCGGTTTTGGTTGATGTTTGTTGTTACTCTGTGTCTTTTGTTTTCAATTCGAATGTGAGGAAATGGAAGAAGATATGCATGCGGTTCATAAAAGAAAATGAGTGGGGAATTAATATCAATTAGGGAAATCGTTTATTAGGGGTGAGTGAGATATGATTGGAGACAAATTAGGGACCCATTCATGGTGATAGCCGAAATTCATGGAAGTGATAAGTGAATGAGTCAGACCGAATCTTAGGATGATTAGGTGAGGGATTTATAAAGGTTGCCATATTTACAAATAAAATATGTCTCACAGTTTAAAGAAAATCGGTTCTTGTGATTTGTTTTTAACGTGTGATATGATCCAAACAAAGAAATGAGTTGTGAATATGTCTTGATATATAAATTAGGGAAGTCACAATATTATTAGATCATAAACTTAAGTTAATATGCATATCAATCCAATTGTCATATAGCACGAGTTTTAATTACTTATATAAAATCACAATAATTAGAAAAAATCAAATTATATCGGAATTTAGTAAAACGGATTTTAGAGTTTTACAATAATAATTACATAAAATCTTACCACCGCAAACCAAGGCAGAACACCTACCAACTGGGGGTGTGAACATAATAAGTTTCCAAACATAAGATTAAAACTTGCATTTGTATCCTTGTGATTGGTGTACCTTTTTCAAAGAAGTCATTCATTTGAGATTATTGGTTTAAGTTCCCTGTTGTTTTGCCTCGATCTTGTTTTGAAAATTTTTTTTAGTGCATGCGCAATCGTTCATAAACAAAGCGTAAAAGCCAGAAAAACGTACCCGAGCTACGTACTGTTATTGAAGAACCAAACACAGAAATGGACGACGGGCCCCCACCACCCCCTGACCCTCCCAAGGATGAGACAGCTCCCGATCTCCGAACGATGGAGGAGTTGTGTCAGCCAACCATGCAAGCGAGGGGCGGACCTATTGCACCACTCACTATTGAGGCTACGGACTTTGGCCTCAAGCACTACATGATCCAACAAGTCCAAAATTTGTATCAGTTTCACGGATTACCATGTGACGATGCTAACAAGCATCTTAACAATTTTTTGACCGTCACCCAAAGCATGAAACAAAATGGCGTCACCGAAGACGACCTTCGTTTGTACATCTTCCCCTATTCTCTCACTCATCATGCTACTGCCTGGTTTGATCGTCTTCCTAAAAATTCGATCCACACTTTTGATGAGATGGTTACCAAATTCTTGGCTAAATACTTTCCACCATCCATGGTAAATAAACTGAGAAATGATATCAGCAACATTAGACAGCGTCCTGATGAGTCCTTATTTGAGGCATGGGAACGCTATATGCTTGCAATTGATCGATGTCCAAATCAAAATATGCTTCTTGTCACCATTATAGATACCTTCTACAATGGTTTGACACTTCGTCATCGTGACACCATCAATGCTGGTGCTGGGGGCACCTTTATGAAAAGAACCCCCGAAGAGTGTTATGATCTGATCGAAAACATGACTGCCCATCACAATTTCTGGGATTCCTCAGCCGAGAGGAATGACTCGTCATGTAAATCTGTCACTCCAACAAACAATGATATAGTTGTCCTTGATAAAAAACTTGATGATTTGTCCACTGCAGTCCTATGTATACATCAGTCTAGTCAAAATCATCACGTCAAAGTTGTCAACCCAAGTTGTGAAATTTGTGGTGGTCCCCACCTGTACACTGAGTGTCAAGCCTCCGGTGGCTTCACTCATGAAAACGTGTACGCAACTCAAGGTTCCTATAATGCGGGAGGTAATTCCTACCAACCACAAGGGGACCGTAACCTGTTGAGCTACCGTTCTAATAACTACCTTGGACCACCCGGGTTTAATCAGTCTCAAAATCAAAACCAAAACCGGAATCAAAATTTTAATCAAAACCGAATGAACCAAGGTTTTCAAAACCAAGGGAATTTCCATTCCGGTAACAATCAGGCTTTTCAAAACAAAAGAAATTTTAACCGTAATCAAGGTCATGGTAATTTTAATCAGGGTAATAATTTCCATCAGGGTAATTTTCACCAAGGGAACAATTTTCAGGGTCATAATAATCAAAATCAAGGGAATTTTCAAAACAACCGTGCCATTGTTCCAACTGGACCATCATCCGATGAGTTGTTGAAACAGTTTATGAAATCCCAAGAAGAAATGAATAAATTATTGGTCAGCCAGATCTCTGAACTTAAGAAGTCTTTAAATGATCGACCCTCAGGCTCAGGTACACTACCAAGCAACACGATCGCTAACCCGAGGGGCGATGTTAAGGTGATCACGACCTGAAGTGGAGTTTCTTATAAAGGACCCACGGTCCTGTCTACCTCTTCTCCTATTCAGGTAGAGGAACGTAAAACTAAGGACATAACGGATACGGTACTTCCTACTAATAACGGAGGTACCACTGACATCCCTCCTCCAATTATCCCGGTCCCGACCCGCAAAACTGGGGTCGTATTTGAACCTCCCGAGACCTCTGTTGAAAATTCAAAACCAAACCCGAAACCTTAAATTCCGTATCCATAACGTTTGCAAGATCAAAAGCTCCATGAAAAAGCAAATCATCAAATGGAAAAAAATTTCCATATCTTTCAAGATCTTCATTTTGATATCAGCTTCGCAGATGCTATCCTCTTAATGCCTAAATTTGCATCCACAATCAAAAATCTGTTAAATAACAAGGAAAAACTGTTTGAGATGGCAAAAACTCCCCTCAATGAAAACTGCTATGCGGTTTTGTTGAAACAGCTTCCCGAGAACTTGGGAGATCTTGGGAAATTTCTCATTCCATGTATATTCCTGGGAATGATTGAATGCTATGCCTTGGCCGATCTTGGTGCCAGCATCAACCTGATGCCTCACTCAGTATGGAAGAAACTCTCTCTTCAAGAACTCACTCCCACCTGCATGACTCTCGAGCTTGCAGATCGTTCAATATCTCGTCCCCTCGGTATTGCCGAGGATGTATTTGTCAAAGTGGGAAAGTTCCATTTTCCGGCAGACTTCGTGATTGTTGATTTCGATGTAGACCCAAGGGTTCCCTTCATTCTTGGACGGGGATTCCTCAGGACGGTTCGTGCTCTGATCGATGTATTCGATGAGGAAATTACGTTACGTGTTGGTTCCGAAGCCATAACCTTCAATCTTGATCAAACCTCGAGATACTCCTCGAATTATGATTCCAAATCTGTTAACCGCATCGATGTTGCTACATAGGAGTACTCTCAAGAAATTCTTGGTTTCACTGATGATTCTTCGAGTGGCAATCCCACTCCCTCCTCTCATCCTATAATTACTAATTCTACTCCTTCCCTCACTCCGTTTGATGGAAGTGACTTCGTCTTGGAGGAAATAGAGGCCTTTCTCTGAAGTGACTCAATTCCCGAAGGAATTGATAACCATGAGATTGACCCGGACAGGGATATACTTCTCCTTGAGAAGCTACTCAATCAAGATCCCTCCCACCCTCCCGTTCTTTCACAATCACTTCATAAAGAGAAAATCAAAAATGTTGAGAAAACTGAAGATTTCCCCGAGGTTGAGCTTAAGGACTTACCTCCCCATCTTGAATACGCATTCCTGGAGGGTAATGATAAATTACCCGTCATTATTGCAAAAGATTTAAAAGATGAGGAGAAAGCTGCTCTCATAAAGGTTTTGAAATCTCACAAACAAGCAATTGCTTGGAAACTCTCCAACATCAAGGGTATAAACCCTGAATTCTGTACTCACAAAATCTTAATGGAGGATGATTTCAAACCAGCAGTCCAACAACGGAGACGGGTTAATCCCAAAATACATGAAGTTATTAAACAGGAAGTTCTCAAACTTCTTGATGCAGGATTAATTTACCCCATCTCTGACAGTCCTTGGGTTAGCCCAATTCATTGCGTTCCAAAAAAGGGTGGCATAACTATTGTCACAAATGAAGAAAACGAGTTGATTCCAACTTGGCTCATTACGGGGTGGCGAGTATGCGTTGACTATCGTAAGTTAAATGATGCCACCCGTAAAGACCATTTTCCTCTACCCTTTATGGACCAAATGCTCGAGAGATTAGCAGGGAACGAGTACTATTGTTTCCTAGATGGTTTCTCGGGTTATTTCCAAATCCCCATTGATCCACAGGATCAAGAGAAAACTACCTTCACATGCCCTTACAGAACATTTTCCTACGGACATATGCCTTTCGGCTTATGTAATGCTCCTGGCACGTTCCAAAGGTGCATGATGTCAATATCTTCCGACATGATCGAGAAAACCATGGAGGTGTTTATGGATGACTTCTTAGTCATCGGGGATTCATTCAAGTCTTGTCTCTCTCACTTGGAACAGATGCTAAAACGTTGTGAAGACACAAACTTGTGTCTCAATTGGGAGAAGAGCCATTTTATGGTTAAAGAGGGCATTGTCCTCGGCCATAAAATTTCAAAAAATGGGATTGAGGTTGACAGAGCCAAAGTTGATGTAATAGCTAAATTACCTTATCCCACTACCGTCAAGGGTATTAGGAGCTTTTTGGGTCACGCCGGTTTCTATTGTAGGTTTATTCAAGATTTCTCCAAAATCGCCCGGCCTATGACCCATCTCCTCGAGAAGGATGCTCCCTTTATCTTATCACCTGAGTGCATCAAAGCTTTTGAAACTATGAAGAAAAAGCTTACTGAGGCACCGATTCTTGATGCCCCCAATTGGGACCTACCTTTTGAAAGTATGTGCGATGCCAGTGATTTTGCCATAGGTGCGGTCTTGGGGCAACAAAAAGCAAAATACTTTCAGCCTATACACTATGCAAGCAAAACTATGACCGAGGCTCAGAGTCATTACACCACCACTAAAAAAGAACAATTAGCAGTGGTGTATGCCTTTGAAAAGTTTCAACCGTATTTGATATAGACCAAATGCATAGTGTATACGGATCACTCGGCTTTGAAGTACCTCTTTGCAAAACAAGATGCAAAGCCGAGACTACTCTGTTGGGTTCTCCTCCTACAAGAATTTGATATCATAATATGTGATAAAAAAGGAGCCGAGAACCTGGCAGCTGATCATCTCTCCCGATTAGAAAATCCTCACTAGGATGTGTCCGAGAAACAGGAAATAAATGAAACATTTCCTCTCGAGACACTCAATGCGGTTTCTTTTCGCGGAGATTTGACTACCCCATGGTTTGCCCATTTAGCAAATTACCATGCGGGTAACTTTGTGGTGAAAGGGATGTCGTCTCAACAAAAAAATAAATTCTTTAAAGATGTAAAACATTATTTCTAGGACGACCCCTACCTTTTCAAAATCTGCGCGGATCAAGTCATCCGGTGGTGTGTTTATGGTCAGGAAGCCACTGATATTCTCAAGGCTTGCCATGCTGGTCCCATGGGGAGCCACCATAATCCAAACTACACCACTAAAAAGGTGTTTGACTCCGGTTTCTATTAGCCCACAATTTATAAGGATGCCCATGACTTAGTCAAAACTTGTGATGGTTGTCAGCGTCACGGGAATATTTCACAAAATAACAAAATGCCACAAAATGCCATTCAAGTTTCTGAAATCTTTGACATCTGGGGCATTGATTTTATGGGGCCATTCCCATCTTCTCGTGGAAACAAGTACATACTCGTGGCTGTTGACTATTTATCAAAATGGGTTGAGGCAAAAGCCTTACCCGCCAACGATGCCCGAGTTGTTGTGAAATTTTTGAAATCCCTCTTTGCTCGTTTTGGAACTCCCCGTGCTATCATTAGTGATCGCGGTAACCACTTTTGCAATGATCAATTAGCAAAAGTCATGCTTAAGTACGGTTACTCACCGTCTTTCTACCGCATATCACCCACAAACTAGTGGGCAAGTGGAAGTTTCTAACCGTGGTATAAAACAGATTCTGGAGAGGACCGTAGGTGAAAACCGTGCCTCTTGGTCAGATAAACTGGATGATGCACTTTGGGCCTTCCGTACAGCTTACAAAACACCCATCGGGTGTACTCCTTACAAGCTTGTATACGGAAAGGCGTGTCATTTACCGATCGAGCTTGAGCACAAAGCCTATTGGGCCTTGAAACATGCTAACTACGACCTTCATAAAGCGGGTGATCACCGTAAGGTTCAACTCAATGAATTAACGGAACTTCGTGATCAATCCTATGAGAACTCTTTGATCTACAAAGAAAAGACAAAGAAGATCCATGACTCAAAAATTAAGAACCGTGTTTTCAACTTCGGTGACCGAGTCCTTCTTTTCAATTCAA
Organism: Artemisia argyi; assembly: GCA_030686995.1. Taxonomy (NCBI): domain Eukaryota; kingdom Viridiplantae; phylum Streptophyta; class Magnoliopsida; order Asterales; family Asteraceae; genus Artemisia; species Artemisia argyi. The sequence continues at coordinate 101,506,166 of CM060702.1, forward strand.
GATTAAAGATCTTCTCGGGCAAACTAAAAACCCGATGGTCTGGACCATTCACTATTGCAAAAGTATACCCATATGGGACTGTTGAGTTATCTCAACCCGAAAGGGTCCTAACTTCAAAGTGAACGGTCATCGTCTGAAACACTATTTTGGAGAGGACATACCATCCATGGTTGTCCCGGATCTCTAAACTTTCCCCATGGACAAATGAATTCGGGGATCGAGTCAAGCTAGTGACTCGGTGAACAAAAATTAGTAAAACATGGTTTTTCACCCATATCTCTGACTTCTTTCTCTTTTCTAACGAACTAGTGTGGGGGAGTTGCCCATGCTGTTGTATATAATGTAATCCTAAAAAAAAAGGATATTCCCACACTTGCCCAAGTTTCAAAATTTCAAATCTAAGTTTTTCAAAATATCGGCATAATAGCAGGTACTTTGAATATTGAGGGCAATATTCAGTTCTAGTGTGGGGGGGGGGGGAATTCTGGCAAATTTGATCACATTTTTACCTTATAAATGCCATAATACCCCCGTTTTAGCCAAAAAAAAATTTAGTGGAAGTGCTTCGCACTAAACACAACAAATGGTAATCAGTCCACCATGTCTAAATCACATAAGGACTGGATAATCCGAGAGCAAACGGCTCCCGGTAAAGAAAACTCAAAACCGTTGATGGCTGACAATTTGCCAAAAATTGTATGGGAATCAACTCACCATATCCTTAATCGTGAAGAGTTGGCTAGTCCAGAAGCGAACGGCTTCTCGTAAAGACAAATCAAATCCGTTGACAGCTGATGGTTTGCTCAAAATCATATGGTTATCAGTGTACCATAGTTCTTACATTGAACTGAAACATTTGGCAACTCCAGAAGTAATGGCTTTTGGTAAAGAGACTCCAAATCCATTAAGTTTTCATAAAAGATTGCTAGGGACTAGCAATATTTTAGTGTGGGGGATTGATGAGTGTGTAAATACTCATCATTTTTGTCTCATCTTACTGCCAAAACATCCAAAAACACTCAAATATGCATCAAAATACTGAAAATATCCCTGGATTGTGTTTTATATGTTTCAGATGCAAAATGATTAAAAACGGATGAAAAATGAACAAAGTCTGGATAATTGGCAGTTTCAGTCCCTCAACTTTCAAAACTTGTCAAATCTAGTCCCTAAGCACTTATTTTGGAAGAAAAGTCACCAAAGGTCCTTTTGGAATCACAAATAAACATATTTAGTCCTTTGGTGTGAAGTTTCATAAAATTACAAGTTTAGTCCCTGCACTTTGCAAAATTGACAAAAATGGTCCCTGGGATTTAAAAACTTTGAAAAAAAATCAATTATGGTCCTTGTGCTACTCATCTTTGGCAGGAATGGTCCTTAGGTGAAAATATTGGTGAAATTACATGTTTGGTCCCTGGAGTTTAAAAGTTGACAGATTTAGTCCCTGGAAAATTTAAAAGTGGAAAATCAACATTTGGTTCTTATACTATTCACATATGGCAAGAAATATCCTTCGACTAACTTTGGAAGATTGACAAATCCAGCCCCCTAAACTTTTGGCATATTACACATTTGGTCCTTGTAATAAACTTACAAAACTAACCAGACCCTTAATACTATAAACCCAAAACCAAACCAATCCACCCTTGTCACTCCTTTTGATCTAACACCCAGGCCCAACCATCACTACAAGCCCAATCCAACACCCTCTTTAATACAACACCAGGTTCAAACGTTTGACCCTTGGTCAAACCCAGTCAAACAAACACCACCACCCCTCCTTCCCTCTCTTCCCCAACTTGCCTCCCATGTCACATCCACCTCTCCCACCATCACCATCCCATCAAACCGCCAAATCCTCTACACTCTACCCCTCACCTCAGCATTTAATGCCACCCCCCCCCCCCCCCAATTGGTATAAATCAGAGCAAATTGCTCTATTTCTAATTTGGTGCCAAAAACACGTGTACGGCTTAGGATGCATCTCAGAGATCCAATGGTAGTGGGATATGATCTGAAGGGTACCCCAAACCCAAATTCTCAAGTATAAAAGGAAGAGAAGCAGTAAGGAAGAAGATATAGTTTTAATTTTTGTTTCATGTATGTCGTATAAGTAATTTTAAAATTCCTAGTGTATGATTTGGCTTTCAAGTCTTGTATTAAGCATTTTCAGTGTACTCTCAACCTTTTTCATCAATAAAAAGTCAAGCTTTAGTTCAAATTTTTAGTTTATGCATTTTTATTTTATTTCAAAAAATCTCAATCAGCTTAATGGTAGTTTCTAGTTATTATCATGGACTTCTTAGGGTCATATAAGCTCCTAGAAAGCTCATTCAAGCTTTTAGAAACCATAAAAAATCAGTTAGTATCAAAAAGCAAAAATATTAAAAGAAAATCAGAAAAATAAAAAGAAAATAAAAAATTAAAGAGTTCCTGAAGAAGATGGTAGGAGCAGGGTAGATATTGGATGGCCCTGGGTTAGAGAACCTCTTAAGGTTCATTAGGAAGTGAATCTGTGGTTCTTGGTCCTTGGAAGATTGCTTGGAAGGCAGTTGTAAGCTCAACCATTTAATTCTCACTCTTTATTGCTTCCTGTTGATTGTTTGTGCATTTCTTTGCTTATTTATGGCTTATTAGAACAATTAAGATTATTAGATTGTGCTTTGGTTTCTTTTTAGTTTAGTTACATTATCATCTGTCTCTAATAAGAGTGTTTGAATTTGTCTGTGACTCTGTGATCAAACCTGAGTTTGTTGTTGTTTTCAGTTGACACAAGTCACCTAGTGTCATATTAACTCAGTGCAACCTTAAAACACTGGCATTATTTGATAAAAAGTCAAAATCACATATAACTTGGCCTAATTAACCCTCTGTATTAGATTTAGAGTGGCTTATGCCCCATTTCCACTCACAAGTGAGTGGTGTAGCTTATTTTAGTCTTAATATAGCTTATATAACCTAAATCAGTCATAAAATCAAGATTCAAGTTCATATTAGTCAAACTAAGCTTCAATTAAAAAAGTCAATTTTAACAGCTTTATCAAAAATCCAAAAATCCAAGAAATTTTCCTGAATTTTGTGGGTAGTTTCAAACCTCAAGCTTTTCACAAGTCATTGTCCCTCAGCTTAACTTTCAAAATATGTGTCCAGCTTATTTTTGTGATTTTTATTGTAGCTTGTGCAAAGGCTTATTTAAGCCTGCCGGGCAAGTTCCCCTTTTACACCAGGGCACATTGTGAGTTTGGTCAAAATTTCAAACCTCCCTCCAGGGTGTAAATGGAAACCTTAAGCTTTGTTTTCTAGCTTTCTGGAAAGCTTGTCAGCTTATCTTTTTAGATTCTCAATAAAATTGGATCTCAGTTTTCTCTAAGGTAGCTTAATTGGCCTTTGAAATTTGCTTATCCCACAATCATATACTGAGTCATCAGTATAAGTCCATCAATTTCAATAGACCATATATTGTTCATTAGTGGGCCTCACCCTTAGCTTATTGGCTTTTTAGAAACCCCATAAGACCATCTCTAAGGTTCTGAGCTTATTTGCTTGTTCCTGGCTTATTTGGTAGGGCTGCTAGCATCTTTTAGTTTGTCCATTTCTTTGTATACACTCAGTACTCAGTTTTTGTGTCTAAGTTCCAAGCCCCCTCCTGTGTCCAATTGTGGGACCCAGAGCCTGTTTCTTGGCTTTTTGAAAAGCCAATAAGCTCAGCTTATTGGATCCTTATTCAGTTTGGACTTCCAATCTAGCCTGTGGACCCCACAAGGCCTGACAGTTAGGCCATTTTGCCTGTTTGATACTCAATCTTTACCTTAAGTGCTTATTTGCTTATCCTAGCTTATTCAGTGTGCTTATCTATGCCATTTGGCTTATTTCAAGTTTGTATCCATCTGTTTTAGCTTATGTGATCATTTGGTAGCTTAAATACAGCTTTTTCATAAACCACAAGTCCTAATAAGTTAAAATTCCAACTGTTAAGCACTTGGGGGTGCACACAGCTTATTAATAAGCTACAACAAAAGTGTTTTCATAAAAGTTGTTTGTTTTCAGTATATAATTAGTTGTCAAAAAGAAAAAAATCCAGAAAAACCAACTTTAAAATTAGTGATAGCTTCTATTTAATAGGATTTATCTATTTAATTTTTCTTTTCAGCTTATTATTAAGAACTTCATCATTTTTATATTTTTCTTAATTTTCTTTTATATTAAAGTATTTTCAGTAATTTTTCTAGATTTTTCTCTTTTAATTTAGTATTTATTAGAATTAATATTAGTTTAATTAATAATTAAGTAATATTAGTTAATTAAATAGTTTTATTAATTTTTACTTAACAACAGTATTTTTTTTTTATATTTTTCGTAGGTTTTATAAATCATAAAGTATTTTTAGAAAATAGTGTCTTAATTACTACTATTCATTTTCTAATTATCTTAATTAATCTAGTTAAATTAGATATTAATTAATAAATAAGTAAATAATTAGTAAAATAGTCTAAAATTATTTTTTTTAAACTTTTTATAATTTTTAGGATTTCTGAGATGGTTAATTAGTTTTATAAATTTTCTCAGAATTTTCTAAGTCATTTTGCTATTTTTATTAATTCAAATTAGTTTAATTAGTTTCATTAATATAATTAGTATTTAATTAATATAAAATCCACAAAAAGACAAAAATATAAATTTTTAGTTTCTGAATTTATTTTAAGTCATTTTAGAATTCTAAAAATAAATTTTGCAATTTTCTAATTAAAATTTGTATTATAAAGCTTTTAAAGTAATTTAGTTTTTATTATATATTAAATAGTTTTTATTTTAAATAATTAATATTAAATAATAAAATAATCAAAAAAATATTTTTCTTTTTAATTTAATTTTCTTTTAATATTAAGTTTATAAAAGTTTCAATTTCACCCCCTGTAGTTGTAAATTGTTTAAAACTCGCCTTTTTCTTTGTCTGTAAACAATTCTGTTTTATAAGTTGTGTACGTGTAATCATATCTGTGTTTCTGTAATTGTTAATATTGTTTCATTTGCTTAAATACCAAGTAATCAGTAGTGTAATCAAATCCAAATCTTTATTGGTTACTGTCATCAGTGCCACTCATTCCCACAAACGTTTCATAACACCATTTCAATCTCGTCGGGACATAACGACCAGGGGAAACTCTATACTATCCACGGAGCATTGACCTTAGACTGTTTGACTTTGTTGATCAATTTCCTTGGTCAATATTATCTGTCTGTTTTAGGCTCAACCAACTACGATTTTTTGTTGTATTTAATGCATAAGTGAATTCTAGTGATCCCATGTTATGAGCTTTTAGTCGGCTCGACATAGGAGTGAAGTAGGAGCTTATAGAGTTAGGGATTATTGTACACGGCCCTACGACTAGTATTAAGTAATATAACCCGTCATGCATGCAATTGTAACAAACTAATCAACCGGTAAAAGATATCTAGGGAGTAATGAAATCTAAGTAAACACATCTTTTCTCATTATTGTTTCCACCACATAATTACATTAGTTTATTTTCATTTATTTTTATTTTATTTTGATTTCATCTGTAGTTAGTTGGATTAGTTGACTAGTAACTAATTCCGCCCACTCCTTCAAAACCAGAGATTTTACTTGCTTTCATAAAATATAAAAAGAATCATCCCTCACCTCTAGACCTAGTTTAGTAGGCTTTCTAATCCTAGCGACACTATTCCTGAGTTGAACGATCGATCCCCCGGTACTTCTCACTATACTATACTACAACGATCAGGTACACTGCCTGGCGGGGATTGCAAGCTTCTCAAGATCCCTTGAGAGGTAAAACCTGTTGCGAGGGCACAATCCCCCGTATCAAGCTTTTGGTGCCGCAGCCCGGGGAATAGTTATTGTCTAGGTTATAATTTCTTTTTATTAGGTCTACTTGCTAGATTCCTTTCTAGTAAGATTTTCTATTTTTATTTTTATAGGTTTTCTTTATTCTATCTCATTTCCTTGTTCCTTTGTTCGTAACCATTACCATCCGACATCATGGAAGGTGGTAATATCCTTGAACCCTTCAACCCACCACAACAAAACCACCCAAAAAGCCTACCACAACCAAACCAACCTCCTAGACCCCGAACTTTAGGAGAGTATTCCCGTCCTAGCCACCAAGGCTATCGAAACACCATTGAGCTCACTCAAGGAGCCAATGTGCCTCCCTTGCGATCCGACACCATCCGGTTGGTGCAAAGCGGATGTGCATTCCATGGACTTCGTTCCGAAGATCCTAATCAACATCTTAAGGATTTCCTAAAAATCGTAGATTCCATAAACCTTGATGTTGCAACTAGAGAGACGACCCGACTTCGTCTATTCCAATTCTCTCTACGTGACCAAGCTAGTCAATGGGTTGAACGTTTACCCGCTGGATCCATCACTTCTTGGGATGATCTCACCTCTCGTTTCCTTGCTCAATTTTCCCACCGAGGAGAACTACCAAGCTTAGAAATGACATCTTGATGTTCCAACAACGTCAAGGTGAAACTTTCTATGAAGCATGGACTCGTTTCAAGGACTTACTCCAACAATTCTCTCATCATGGGATAGATCTTTGGCTCCAAGTCCAAATCTTCTATGACCATATCGATCTCTCCACAAGGCGAACCATTGACCAATCGGCTGGTGGCAAGCTACGTGATTTAAGTGCGGAAGAATCATGGGAACTCATAAAAGATCTTGCTCTCTATAACAACGAAAGTTGGAATGATCCCCGTGATTTGAACAAAACGGTCAAGGCAATATCTTTGCCTTCGAACAATTCAAGCACTCCCGACCGTAGGATCATGGGACTTGAGGACCAAGTCAAGTTTCTCATGAAATCCTACGAAGCTCCTAAGCCTTCAAGCCAAGTGAACAAAATCACTTCTTCATGCGAATTATGTTGTAACACCCCAACCCAAAAACAGCTAAAGTGTAACATTATGGGGTCAAATTAGAACATAAGCAAGCGGAATACATTAATAATACAGGGTTCACAAAACAGATCTAAAGAAAAATAAAGGACTAATTCTAAGCATTTCAACTTTCAATTTAATTACAAGTTAAGAACCAAGAGGGAAATCTCTAAGTCTATCTCTAATCCATTGGGAGCTATCAACAATGTAGTCCGCTAAGAGCTCCTAAGCACTCTTCACCCAACCCAGCTTCCTTCTAAAAACCTGCCGCAGGAAAAGAAATGCGGCTGAGCTTAAAAATCCCAGTGAACAGATATAAACAAATGATAACTAATAACAAAAGGAAAAGGGCCAAGCGAACCTGCTGAGATAGAAATAAAGAATATGGAAACATGGAATATGATCAAAGGAAAATATGGATAATGGATATCAAACAATCAACGAAATGAAATGAGTCATAAGTGTAAGCAAAAGAAATAAAGCAAGCATAAGTTAATCACATTAGAGATAACAAGATAATAAGAATCATAGAGAAGTAGAACAAATAGGAATGCCGAACAATATATATATATATATATATATATATATATATATATATATATATATATATATATATATATATATATATATATATATATATATATATATTAAATGTAACATAGGAGTCATAACCTCCATTGTATCAAATGTGAAAGGGGTGTATTGCACACACACCAAAACATTCACCAAATAATACTAAACTGAGTACCTAGGATGCATCCAAACGCTCCATGCACAACAGATATATATGCACAAAGCTCTAGGCTAAGTAAACATATACAATAAAAAATATAGGCCTAAATAGCTATAGCATAATAGGGAACGTTGTGGACAAAAACCCACCTCCACAGATAGTGTCAATACCACTGGTGCATCAATGGCATGGCCATGGACTCCCCATGACTGGCTACAAATTAATCAAATAATGGGTAACAAATAGGGCATATGAATGCCATAAGAATAAGAACTATAGCATGCAAACAAATATCAACTCATATCAAATCACAAGGATCAACAAATAGGAATCACACAAGGGGTACATAGCAATGGCTTAACTGAAAGGATCATAATCAAAGCAGTAAACAAAAGAGAGAAGGATGGCCTTTACTAAAAAGGCAGAATATTTGTACCTTGAAATCAAATGCAGAAATGAAACCAAGAATGAGAAGGGAAGGCAGATCACTCTTTCTTCACACGATCTACATAATAAAGGTTTACATATTATTTACCTGCTCATTAAAGACTCAACTGATTTTAGGTTGTCAAAATTAGGGTTTACTTGTGATAACTGTTTCCAGATTAGGTTTAGGGTTTCCTCTTTACAAAATTAGAAGTTTTAGGTTAAGTATTGCCTAATTAGGGCTTTAAGTTTAGTTTCCAAAACTAGACTTTCCATGAATAGAACTTTCAAAAATAGTAACTTTCTAATTTTAGTTGTTTTATCCAAATTAGGTAACTTCCTAGTTTTAGCAGGTTCCCATATTTAGTAAGTTTCCATATTTAGAAAGTTTCCTTATTTAGTAGGTTTCCATAATCAGTAATATTAGTCATTCATGATTATAATCAATGTTTGGATAAGTTAAGTGTTCAAAATGTTAATTATGCAAGATTAAGGTTTATTTTGGTAGTTTAACATATTTTAGGGTTAATAATATCAATTACATAAGTTTAGGGTTTAATATGTAAGTTCACAAGTTTTAGGGCTTAAGTACAAGTTTACTCATTTCACACATTTACCCCTTAAGTTTCATTATTTACAACTTAGTCCCTTATGTTTAATTAATTACAAAATGTCCCCTTAAGTTTAATTATGTTCAAAACCTTCCTTAACATCAAATTAATTGAAAAATCATAGCTTATGATCAATTTCACCTTCCATGACCAAGTTATAACCTTAATTAGTCTTTTAGTTGTATTTTCAGCTTTTATTCATAAACAGGTCACCAGTTTCCGAATTTTTAGACCACATCAGAACTCAAAAGTAAAATTCACCAAAATTCACACATATACTTCAATGTCTTTAGAACCTACACGAATTTTCCCAGAATTTATTTATAAGTACAAATTCCCTTACAAAAATCATTTCCCCTGACCTGTCCAGAAAATGAACTGCAGAAACACCCCGAATATTGGCCCTTGGTTTACCCATTTAAACACTTCAAAAAATTTACAAAAATTCCAGAAGGTCACAAATATACCAAATATCACTCCTGGAAAAGGAGAGCCCTTAACTTTTTACCCATTCAATGCGACCCAAATTTTCTGACAGAAACTGTTCACAAAAATCACCACAAACCATGACTCTTATAACCCAAATCAACCCTCAATTAATGCCTAGGGTTTCTTATTGCTATATTCGGGTTGACATGGGGCTGGAAGGATGACACAAAAACAGTCCACAAAACCGAGGCAAAAACAGTTTCACCAAGTTCATGATTTCATGTGCATATTTCATGTGTATGCCCTTTTAAACAATACATTCGATTCAACCCTTGTTAACATAACGATTTCCATACGTAAAAGGAACAAAGAAACAAGATGAAAATATCAAAAGATTACCTAAGCTTGAATGTGAAAGAATTCGAATGACAAAGGAAACAAAAGAAGTCGAAACCAACACTCCTTGAACCCTTCATGTACAAATTGATATACCAACTGAAGAACACTCCAAGGCCTTGCTCTTGCACCCTCTCTTGTTGTTCGAACAGAAGAAGAAGAAGATCCAGGAAAAAAAATGAGCCGCTACTTGTTTCCTAAAAATTAGTTTTAGGGTTTTAAAAGAAAACGTGTAGTGTTTGCTTGTGTAAAAAAAATAATGATCGGCCTCCCTTCTTATTTTTGTGGTGATTTCGAATGGGCTAGGACTAGGAGGTCATGGGCTTAAGTTTCATGGGTCATGGGTTGAGCTAGAGTTGGTTTTAGTAGCGTAACAAAAGAAAACGGCCCAAGACAAATGTCCACGAAGCGTAAATAGTTTTCCTCGTATTTTATTGATGTCACAAAATTATTTTGGAGTTCAAAAATGTTCAAAGATTTCTAATATGATGTTTCGTTAAAATTTTGTGGACTTATTGTTAATTCGTTAAATTATATTTGCGTTTTTAATTATTTGTATCGTTATTTAGAAATTTTCAAATTATACCCAAAATTAGGGTTACGAAATTTAGGGTTTTACAACTCTTCTCCTCTAAAAATAAAATTTCGTCCGCAAAATTGAAATGAAGAGATCGAACGGAAAAGTACCAATTCACGAAATGACACGGAAGTGATTAACTTATTCAGAATAGTTTCTCCTAGGAAATTTAACAAACGGAATTAAAATAGGATAACCCCGGGTTCTCCACATAAAACAAATCTGATCCAACAAATACGAAATGAACATGGACAGATGATAGTCGTAATCTCACGAAGAGATATATGAACATTAGATGAATCTGGAAAGAATATGGAAGTGAAACTAGATGATAGAAAACTCCACAAATCGAATCAGGTTCTGAACGAACTAAGGATCTTGCTATAATCAGAAGAACATATATCGAATTATCAGTTATACCAAAAGTCTCCTAAAGAGATTGGTAACCTAATTGTATTAACTATTAACTAAGCATAAATCGGAGTATCGAATCATATCAGAATGTATAATGGGATAGGTAGGATAATCGCACGGATAGAATGAATCTAAGGACTCGTGTATCATGAACCAAAGTTTCCTTAATGCCAACACATCTAACTCTTCTGTACGGTAACATCATACGGGACACACAAATTCCTGTCTAAACTTTCAAACTTCCTCTTCTACAATGACAACAAATCCATCAGTCATTGTAATCAACTCCAAACATTCATTGAGCGGCTTCTCGACTTAATTCAACCGAAGGTGTTCTCCATTTCCGTTCATACACTATCTGAAAGGACAAACTTTGTCACTTGTATGCCATCAATCATAATGAGCAAACACAATCAGACCACACACTTGTCAACTTCCTGCTCAACACTTCTTCCAAGTCCGAATAGTTGTTCTGCTTATCCTTCAGTCTGTCGGTGAAAAGCATTCCTATACTTGAGTCTGGTCCATCAAGCCTCCAGTAGTTATCCTTGGTATTGTGAGGTAGCAACGCAAATCTCTTACACGATCACTACAAGTGCGCTATGTAATTGAGAAATATTCTGCAGGAGGATTTATGCCAACTTGCTAACTGAATACACATTCAAAGAGGCAAAAGTGAGCTGACTAACTCTACCATAACTCAAATTATGTCATTCTTTTTAAGTGTGCGTTGAGATTTTGTTAGCAGGTTCATGAAAATTCTAATCCTACTTCTAAGTCGGAAAGTTCATAAGTTAAAGGAACTCCCTTGCATGCTGAAGTTCAATCTTGACTTGTTAACATACTAAGCACATCGTCACTAATGTGATCACAACCAGTTTCATGCCATTCCATCTGAAAATTTTGCTTAGATCCCTTATACATCTTAGAACAACTAAGAGGGATAGAGAAAGTAAAATTGTGCCTCAGTCATAACAACTTCTCTCCAGTCTTCTAACACAGATCATAGTTCGCCATCTTGCTCCTGAGCTTCTAAAATTTGTAATTGGATTAAACCTTCATGTTCGGCACGACTCAACTTCCCTGAGTTCTAAGTCTTGATTTTCTTAAGCTCAATCTCCAAGACAAACCGAAACTCCAAATTTCTTCCTAAATGCATCTGCCACCAAATTTACCTTGTTAGATATGTCTTCCAATCTTAAGAGCAACCACACTGCCGCCAATTCCAAGTCATGCATTGAATAATTCTCCTCAAACGGTTCTAATTGTCTTGATGCACAAGCAATAACCTTCCCGTGCTACATAATGGCATAACCAAGTCTCTTCTTGAAACGTCTTGAAATTGGTACTACCTGAAAGTATGGAAGTTGAAGCAAATTTCTATTTCAGCTTTTTCAAAACTCTTTTCTCATCCAAACTAAGCTTCTCTTCTTTACTCATAAAATTCATCAACGGTAACGCAAGTTGTGGACATCTTCCAACCAATATCATGCTTCCAGAATATACAAATGATCATCATATTTTCACATAACACGAAAATGATTCTCATGTTTCTTCTTCGTCTCTAATTGTACTAAGATGTCATACTATGACAACTTTGCCTAAGTACTCACGAAAACACGATTCATCACGTCAAAGCATCAGCTAATACTCTAAGCATCATTAATAATCATATAGGCCACTACGAATACAAAAGGAAATTCTAAGAATAATTCAAGCCATAAATCCATCTAAAGGAAAAATCCACGTACTAAAATTGATCAGATACATCGTCGATTCAAGGTAGGGAAATAATGGTTTCTAACAGAAATACGGTTTCGCTTTCAGAAGTTCATACAAGTCTCTTGCTCTCATCTGTCTTCATTGCGAATGAAATTGAAGCACTCCAAAGAGATACACTAAGACAAATAAACCATTTCATAGCTTTTGGTTGCCACTCCTCCAGTTCTCTCAATTTGGTTGGTGTTGTTCAATATGGAGTTTCAAAATCAAGCAAAACATCGTTCTTATACGGATAGGGTTCTGTCTCATCAAACTTTTACTATATTCGGGTACTTCTCAAAGATATCCCATGATCCCCATAAGTTCAAGTTATATGATGTAATTATTATTATGTTGGCCAGGCGTCATAATACTTGCATCATATAAACATGCCTTTATGGAAATCATATTCAACCTCGAGTCGTGACTAAACAATCTCTCAGTGCTAGTGCAAAGCAAATTCACAACCTGGTGTAAATCTTGGTGGTTCATTCAGGGATTACATCGAAAAAATTCGGATTGCCAATTGACTCTCAAGTGAGATTCATCCCATGGAAACAAGAATAGATGCTAGGAAAACTTCACAACCACGAAAGTAATGCATGAGTTTCCAGGGTGGTAAGGATAACAAAAGTTTAACAATCGGGAATCATGGTAAAAATAAATCAGAGTGGTTCAAATGCCAAAGGTGAGACATAGTATCATAGTAGTTAGGATCTTGATGCCCGGTCAACTAATCCATACCAAATAACATCGAAGTTAACTTTCTGAGGAAAGACAGATCAACATAGCGAATCTTATCATTCATAAATGAGGGAGACATTCCTATTCTCATGGTTAATCACCACAAAATTTCCCATAGGAACCGAATAAAAAGGCAAAAAATCTAGCAGTGTAGGGAAAAACTTAAATATGCTTATCGAAAGCAAGAGATTACACAAAATGTGTCAAAAACATCATGATCATAGAAATTCTCAGAATGATTGAAGAGACATCTAAATGGTTATACAATAAAAAAAATGTTGAAATCAAAAGAGGATGAAGCTTATGTAGTGTCAAAAATTACTGCAGCATTCTCAGCTCATTCTAAACTTATTTGGTCACTAATCTCATGTTGTGCAAAATAATGAGTTTCAAATCTCCAAACGGAGAAATTCTTAAAAGGCTAAAAGCAAAGCACGAATCAGAGTGATGCGGAAGCAAGGATACTTAAACAAATGCCCTATAGTCTACCCAATCCTCACCAGTCATAACTTAAGTTTCAAAGTGGAAATCCTAAAGTAAGTTCTCAAGGTTATTTCATAACTCTTATGGTGCAAAACCAAGTGGGCCTAATACTCACAGGTCATAGCCTAAGCTCTACGGGTTTTGAATCCGCCGATCAAACCTGGCTCTGATACCATAATTGTAACACCCCAACCCAAAAAGGGCTAAAGTGTAACATTATGGGGTCAAATAAGAACATAAGCAAGCGGAATACAATAATAATACAGGGTTCACAAAACAGATCTAAAGAAAAATAAAGGACTAATTCTAAGCATTTCAACTTTCAATTTAATTACAAGTTAAGAACCAAGAGGGAAATCTCTAAGTCTATCTCTAATCCAAGGGGAGCTATCAACAATGTAGTCCACTAAGAGCTCCTAAGCACTCTTCACCTAACGCAGCTTCCTTCTAAAAACCTGCCGCAGGAAAAGAAATGCGGCTGAGCTTAAAAATCCCAGTGAACAGATATAAACAAATGATAACTATTAACAAAAGGAAAACAAAGGTGAATACGACATAGGACCAAGCGAACCTGCTGAGATAGAAATAAAGAATATGGAAACATGGAATATGATCAAAGAAAAATATGGATAATGGATATCAAACAATCAACGAAATGAAATGAGTCATAAGTGTAAGCAAAAGTAATAAAGCAAGCATAAGTTAATCACATTAGAGATAACAAGATAATAAGAATCATAGAGAAGTAGAACAAATAGGAATGCCCAACAATATATATATATATATATATATATATATATATATATATATATATATATATATATATATATATATATATATATATATATATATATATATTAAATGAACATAGGAGTCATGACCTCCATTGTATCAAATGTGAAAGGGGTGTATTGCACACATACCAAATAATACTAAACTGAGTACCTAGGATGCATCCATACGCTCCCTGCAGAACAGATATATATGCACAAAGCTCTAGACTAAGTAAACATATATAATAATAAATATAGGCCTAAATACCTATAGCATAATAGGGAACGCTGTGGACAAAAACCCACCTTCACAGATAGTGTCAATACCACTGGTGCATCAGTTGCAAGGCCATGGACTCCCCATGACTGGCTACAAATTAATCAAATAATGGGAAACAAATAGGGCATATGAATGCTATAAGAATAAGAACTATTGCATGTAAACGAATATCAACTCATATCAAATCACAAGGATCAACAAATAGGAATCACACAAAGGGAACATAGCAATGGATTAACTGAAAGGATCATAATCAAAGCAGTAAACAAAAGAGAGAAGGATGCCCTTTACTAAAAAGGCAGAATATATGTACCTCGAAATCAAATGCAGAAATGAAACCAAGAACGAGAAGGGAAGGCAGATCACTCCTTCTTCACACGATCTACATAGTAAAGGTTTACAAATTACTTAGCTGCTCATTAAAGACTCAACTTATTTTAGGTTGTCAAAATTAGGGTTTACTTGTGATAAGTGTTTCCAGATTAGGTTTAGGGTTTCCTCTTTACAAAATTAGAAGTTTTAGGTTAAGTATTGCCTAATTAGGGTTTTAAGTTTACTTTCCAAAAATAGACTTTCCATGAATAGACCTTTCCAAAAATATTAACTTTCTAATTTTAGTTGTTTTATCCAAATTAGGTAACTTCCTAGTTTTAGTTGGTTCCCATATTTAGTAAGTTTTCATATTTAGAAAGTTTCCTTATTTAGTAGGTTTCCATAATCAGTAATATTAGTCATTCATGATTATAATCAATGTTTGGATAAGTTAAGTGTTCAAAATGTTAATTATGCAAGATTAAGGTTTATTTTGGTAGTTTAACATATTTTAGGGTTAATAATATCAATTACATAAGTTTAGGGTTTAATATGTAAGTTCACAAGTTTTAGGGCTTAAGTACAAGTTTACTCATTTCACACATTTACCCCTTAAGTTTCATTATTTACAACTTAGTCCCTTATGTTTAATTAATTACAAAATGTCCCCTTAAGTTTAATTATGTTCAAAACCTTACTTAACGTCAAATTAATTGGAAAATCATAGCTTATGATCAATTTCACCTTCCATGACCAAGTTATAACCTTAATTAGTCTTTTAGTTGTATTTTCAGCTTTTATTCATAAACAGGTCACCACTTTCCGAATTTTTAGACCACATCATACCTCAAAAGTAAAATTCACCAAAATTCACACATATACTTCAATGTCTTTAGAACCTACACAAATTTTTCCAGAATTTATTTCTATGTATAAATATACTTAAAAAAATCATTTACCCAGACCTGTCCAGAAAATGAACTGCAGAAACACCCCGAATGTTGGCCCTTGGTTTACCCATTTAAACACTTCAAAAAAAATTTACAAAAATTCCTGAAGGTCACACATATACCAAATATCACTCCTGGAAAAGAAGATCCCTTAACTCTTTATGGATTGAAAATGAAAAATCCCATACTCCAACTGATTTTATGTTCCCAAAACTCAGGTTTGACACACGATCCCGTAAAATTCAAAAATCTTACCTCCCGAGCTCCAATGACCATGAAACTTACATTTCCAGAAAGTAGACAAGTAGTACTTATGTTTAGACTCAAAAATCGAGCAAAGAAACGTTGGTCTCATCAATATTTACCCCATTCTATCCGACCCAATTTTCTGACAGAAACTATTCAAAAAAACCATCACAAACCATAACTCTTATAACCCAAATCAACCCTCAATTAATGCCTAGGGTTTCTAATCTTTTAACACATCATTAATAGCTTATTATGACAGATAATAAGGGCTTTCTTATTGTTATACTCGGATCGACATGGGGCTGGAAGGATGACACAAAAACAGTCCACAAAACCGAGGCAAAAACAGTTTCACCAAGCATAATGTTCATGATTTCATGTGCGTATTTCATGTGTATGCCCTTTTAAACAATAGATTCGATTCAACCCTTGTTAACATAACGATTTCCATATGTGAAAGGAACAAAGAAACAAGAAGAAAATATCAAAAGATTACCTAAGCTTGAATGTGAAAGAATTCGAATGACAAAGGAAACAAAAGAAGTCGAAACCAACACTCCTTGAACCCTTCGTGTACAAATTGATATACCAACTGAAGAACACTCCAAGGCCTTGCTCTTGCACCCTCTCTTGTTGTTCGAACAGAAGAAGAAGAAGATCCAGGAAAAAAAAATGAGCCGCTACTTGATTCCTAAAAATTAGGTTTAGGGTTTTAAAAGAAAACGTGTAGTGTTTGTTTGTGTAAAAAAAATGACCGGCCTCCATTCTTATTTTTTTGGTGATTTCAAATGGGCTAGGCCTAGGAGGTCATGGGCTTAACTTTCATGGGTCATGGGTTGAGCTAGAGTTGGTTTTAGTAACGTAACAAAAGAAAACGGCCCAAGACAAATGTCCACGAAGCGTAAATAGTTTTCCTCGTATTTTATTTATGTCACAAAATTATTTTGGAGTTCAAAAATGTTTAAAGATTTCTAATATGACATTTCGTTAAAATTTTGTGGACTTATTATTAATTCGTTAAATTATATTCGCGTTTTTAATTATTTGTATCATTATTTAGAAATTTTCAAATTATACCCAAAATTAGGGTTACGAAATTTAGGGTTTTACATATGTAGTGGTCCCCATGACACTCGTGATTGCGTGGAACTCCCCGGATAAGCTTTTGTGGATTACGCATCCTCGCGTACCGACGAAGTGGGAGACAAGTGATACACTTTCAAACCTGAGCCAAACCCTTACGGTGATTCTGTAACACCCCCAAAAGTTGTTAATAACAGCGGAAGACTTAACATGTCAGCGGAAGACTTTCGGGGTATTACTTCAAGGATCTTTGTCACAATCATAGTAGACAACACAAAGTGAAGTATTAAAGTTTAATTTATTTCAAAATACCAAATATCTGGGATACAAACGTTATTAAGTTAAGAACGTGCTTTATTCTGAAGGAAAATAAGTAGTTTATTATGGTTCTTGTCATGCTTTTGCCCACTCCGTACCATCCAGATCCATCTTGTTTAGTTACCTGAGATAAACATGCTAAAGTCAACATAAAGTTGAGTGATATTCATAGGTTTGAGTTTAAGAGTTAAATCACAAGTTAAGAATGTATTGTAATCACATACAATCAATATGTTAAGAAAAATCAATGTTCCTGTTATTGCCTTAAGCTCATGATACTCAACGATTAACAGCCAATCATAAATATGAATTATGATGGTAAGTAATAGGCCCCCAAAGATAGGTATTTGTCAATAACCTATTTATAAGAACAATAAAGTGCGCCTGGTGTTTTCTCCAACAACCAAACGAGGATTGTTAATCACTAATAGTACTATCCACAATTATTTACGTTCACCCTTCAGGTGATTAAGGTTCATGATAGAGGGACTTCTGACAATAGTAACTTAAGCAAATAACATTGGCCTGACGGTATTTCAATACCCGGTATAAAAGACTTGTGATCGAGTTTTAAGCATGTATCTCCCCACGGGAAAATAGTTAAAGAGTGGGCTATGAAATCACCTTAGTAGTACAGTGGTATCGTAGTCTCAACAAAGCAAGGAAACGGCTTCACACAACACAACCTAAAAGATAATGCAAGTTTCAGTTGATAGTCTAAATCTGGTTCTATCGCGATTGCTTGTTATTTAGTTACGAGTAAATCTCGTGTTTGTTTAAGTGTTTAAAAACAACGTTATATATAATTATATCTCGTAAGTAAAAATATCGATGATTGATATAAAGTTAGTTTTTATAACAGAAATAACCGTATCGTTTTACAAGAAATAAATAACGTATTGTTATATCGTTTAAATTTGTTTATCGTTATATAAGTTTTATTCGTATTATATATATATATATATATATATATATATATATATATATATATATAATAAGTTACGTTTTATTATTTATCGTTTTAATCATATATATATATATATATAATATAAATATAGAATTATTACTAAAAGTAAATATTTCAATTTGATCCTTAATGTTTTCTCAATTTTTATACTTTTTACCCTTAACGGAAAATATTTACGCCGTTAGTCCAAAAGTTATATATATATACATTTTTAGTCCAAACATTAAATATACACGTTTATTATCCTTAAGTTTTAATATTTACAGTTTATACCCCTTATAAAACAGTTTTTATACTTTTCACTAAAGTTTACCAATTTGTCAATTCTAGTCCCTAACTTTCGAACATTTGCAAAAATAGTCCCAACTTTACCAAATTCAAAACTTAGTATTTTTATTATTTCATTAAGCTCAAAATATTTAGAAAAGCTTATTTTCACAGCTTATTAGCTTTTTATTAGCTTATTTCTTTTCTTGGGCTTATCGATCCAATATTAAGGGCCCGTTAAGGTTTTATGATCCAAAGGGTTTGGGGGAACACTAGGTTCATAGAGATCCATCATTTTAAGTTACAAAAACGTTTCAAAACAGCTTGTACCCTCAGCTTATCGTAATAAGCTGAAAAGAGCTTTTTGGGCTTTTAAGCCCACGTAAGGTTTTAAAGTTTCTGAAAATAGTTTCAATGTCGGTTTACTTTGGGTCTTGTTAGGTGATCAAACGATGTTTCTAACTTCAAACGTTTATCAATCCTATTTCTCTACTAGTAGAACTATTAGTATACGTAAAAATATATGTAGGTTATGTGTCGAAATAATTATATACAAGGTCAAAGTAAATGATAGTTTCGAATTTGAAAATGGTTAAAGACTTAGAAAAATATTCTAAGTGTTTTGAGATTTCGAATAGGTCAAGTGAACTTTCTAAACGTGGCCAAAACTTGGTTTATATGTTGATATTATGGTCGAATCCTTGTTGTATCTAATTGTTGGTATGGTATACATATTGTTCGTGCAAAAATAACTATACTTTACTAATCTCGTTTACTAAATAATTAGCCAAAGTAAACGTGATAAATTTGTTTTGTAATATTTCAAAGTGATCCAAAATAATCTAAGTGTTTGCAAAATACGATTCAAGTGCCCAAACAACCGATTTAACGTGTTGATTAAGTTAAGTAAACGTTATTTTTAGATTCAAATCTTTGTGGCTCTCGTTTGTTAGCGTATTAATCATCTCAAATGTTAAATAAAACGTATATGTCGCGTTCAATATTAACGAAATATTAGTGTCATGTGTTTGTGCAAAACTGAAAATAACAAAAGTTATTATATGGAAAAAGGAGTGAAAAGGGTTTTACCTCACCTAGAAAAGGTGGTGTAAAACGAGTGTATGGTTCGTGTGATGGTTCAACAGCTCCGTGGTTCACTTCACGTTGTTCCAATGGTCCAAGAGGTACTTTGTTTGACGTCCTAGGTTCTCTTGACTTGTGGTTCACTTGAGCGATCCGAGCGTCCTCCAAACTATTCCCTTCGTTGTCTTTGATGAGTTTTTGGTACGTATATGTTTAGTTATTGTTTTGAGTTTGCATGTGATCGTTATATAGGAGATTTTAGGGTGGTGAGGATAAGTACAAAAGTCACAAGACTCATGCGTTGGCTAGTATACACGATGGCACCAATTTCTTCACCAATCGAGACTTAGTAATAATAGGAAATGTTGCATGCAATCTCTGTTCATTATCTGACATTCTACTGTGCATTTGAGTTGGTCTAGAAGTCATTGGGCAAATGTGGTGGCGTCTAGGAATATTTGCACACGTTTTGAGTTATCTTGTGATATGGTTTTTGCGTTTTACTTTGGTCCTTTCTAGGGTAGTAAACGAGTGTGAGGAAGTGTAAGTTTTATCGTTTGTGATTATTGGGCACTAGGTGAATTGAGATGAGCAAAAATATATAAGTGTTGTGTATAGAAATCGTATGAAATAGGGTACGTTTGGTTGTGTATCGCGACAGAAACAAAACAAGGAAAAAAAATAAAAAGGGTGCGTTTGGGCTTTGAGCCCTTTGGGCTTGTGTTTGGTTTCGGCCCAGCAGAAGGAAGAAAAAGAAATTAGTACAAGGGTCCGTTTGGTGTAGCTGATGGGTTTAAGGGTCCAAAGGGTTAACGGGGCCCACCTGGAAATTTTAGGGAGTCGGGATAAGTTCAAGTAACGATAGTGAGTAATCTCGGGAATTTTCGTAGGTTCCGGAATATATAATTATTGTACGGTATAGATAACGAAACGTATAAAATATAAATATTTTTAATATATATACATTCGCGATAATTTAGACTATCTAGGTTTGTGTGCAAGCAACGTTTCTAAGCAAAAGATAATTCATAATTTACTGTTGTGAATTATATATCAAGTCTAAAAAAAAAATTTTGTCATACGTAAAAGTGGGTAACAGCTTGTAGATATTTACTAACCGTTGGGAAAATTACGAGAGGCTACAGTACATACATCTTACAGTGAATTCCGTCCCGGAATTCGAGTTTAGGAGGGTTGCCAAGGGTGTCTATTAGAAGAGGTGTGGGTACTTGGTGCGAAACTGGTCCTCGCGTTCCCAAGTATACTCTGGTCCTCGTTTAGAGTTCCATCGAACTTTTATGATAGGGATACGGTTTTGTTTCAGTTGTTTGACTTCTCTATCCATGATTTCTACTGGTTCCTCGGTAAAAACGAGTTTGTCATCAAGTTGTAATTCTCTCAATGGAATGACCAAAGATTCATCGGATAAACACTTCTTGAGATTTGACACATGGAAAGTGTTGTGAATTCTACTAAGTTCCTCGGGTAGTTCAAGTTTATATGCCATGGGTCCAATTCTTTCTAGGATTTTGAATGGACCGATGTATCTTGGGTTTAACTTTCCCCTCTTTCCGAATCGTATCATTCCTCTCCATGGTGATACTTTTAACATAACTTTATCTCCAATTTGAAATTCCATGGGTTTTCTTTTTAGGTCGGCGTAACTTTTCTGTCGGTCTCTAGCGGTTTGTAAACGTTGTTTGATTTTGATGATTTTCTCGGTTGTCTCATGAACTAGATCCGGTCCTGTGAGTTGTATTTCTCCGACTTCTGCCCAGCAAACGGGCGATCTACACTTTCTACCGTAAAGTGCTTCGAATGGTGCTGCCTTGATACTGGTATGATAACTGTTGTTGTATGAGAATTCTGCCAATGGTAAGTGTTTGTCCCAACCTTTTCCGAAGTCTATAACACAAGCGCGTAGCATATCTTCTAAGGTTTCTATAGTTCTCTCACTTTGACCATCGGTTTGTGGGTGATAGGCTGTGCTCATATCCAGCTTTGTTCCTAAAGCTTTTTGCAATGATTTCCAAAAATGAGACGTGAAACGACTGTCACGATCTGATATAATGGAAATCGGCACTCCATGTCGTGACACAATTTCCTTCAGATATATCTGAGCAAGCGTGTTCATTTCATCAGTTTCTTTGATTGGTAGGAAATGAGCTGACTTGGTGAGACGATCAACGATAACCCATATCGTATCGTAGCCAGTAGAGGTTTTGGGAAGTTTGGTGATGAAGTCCATTGTAATACGTTCCCATTTCCACATGGGGAGTTCAGGTTGAGTGAGTAATCCGGAGGGTTTCTGGTATTCTGCTTTTACTCTTGAACATGTTAGACATTTACTGACGTACTCAGCGATGTCGGCTTTCATATTCGGCCACCAATATAGTTTCTTAAGATCTTGGTACATCTTGTCGGAACCTGGGTGAATGGAGTATTTTGACTTGTGAGACTCATGCATGATAAGATCACGAATACCTCCGAAGAGAGGAATCCAGCTTCTTTCCTTGAAACAAAGCATTCCATTTGATCTTTTCACAAATCCGTTTTCGTTTTCCGGCATACCAAAAATCTTTTCGATTGGTCGATTTTCTTTCTTGAGAGCCTCGCTCTGGGCGATAATGATTTGTGTTGGAAGGGGTGAACAAATAGTCATGCCTAATGATCTAACCCTGAGAGGTTTTAGTCTTTCTTTCCGGCTTAGTGCATCTGCTACTACATTAGCCTTTCCTGGGTGATAACGGATTTCACAATCATAATCACTAAGCAATTCTAACCAACGGCGTTGTCTCATGTTTAAATCCTTTTGATCTAGGATGTGTTGGAGACTTTTGTGATCTGTAAACACGATACACTTAGTGCCGTATAGATAGTGTCTCCACAACTTAAGAGCGAATACTATTGCTCCTAGTTCTAGATCATGGGTTGTGTAATTTTCCTCATGTTTCTTCAGTTGACGTGAGGCATAAGCTATTACCTTATCTCGTTGTATCAAAACTGCACCTAAACCATGGTACGAAGCGTCACAATATAGCACAAAATCTTTGTTTCCTTCGGGCAATGCTAGTATTGGGGCCTCACAAAGCTTTTGTTTTAATAGTTGGAAGGCTGATTCTGCTTCTTGTCCCCAAACGTACTTTTCGTTCTTTTGGGTCAATTTGGTCAATGGTTTTGAGATTTTAGAGAAACCTTCAATAAATCTCCGGTAGTAACCTGCAAGACCTAAAAATTGACGTACTTCTGTGGGAGTTATAGGTGATGACCATTCTTTAACTGCCTCTATTTTTGTAGGATCCACGTGTATTCCTTGGCTATTGATTACGTGTCCCAAAAATTGCACCGTGGGAATCCAAAAGTCGTATTTTGAGAATTTTGCGTACAACTTTTCCTTCCTAAGTAACTCTAGGATTGTTCTCAAATGATCGGCATGTTCCTCTTTGTTACGAGAGTAGATCAGAATGTCGTCAATGAATACTATCACGAATTTGTCCAAATATGGCTTGCATACTCGGTTCATTAGGTCCATAAACACAGCGGGTGCGTTCGTTAGACCAAATGGCATTACCTGAAATTCATAGTGTCCATAACGGGTTCTGAAGGCTGTCTTGGGAATATCTTCTTCCCGAACTCTCAATTGATGGTATCCTGACCTTAGATCAATCTTCGAGTATACACTCGATCCTTGTAATTGATCAAACAAATCGTCTATTCTAGGTAAAGGATATCGGTTCTTTATAGTGAGTTTGTTTAACTCTCGGTAATCTATGCACATTCGGAATGATCCGTCTTTCTTTTTAACAAATAGAACTGGGGCTCCCCAAGGTGATGAATTTGGTCTAATGAAACCTTTATCGGATAATTCCTTTAGTTGTTCCGATAGTTCCTCCATTTCGGAAGGTGCCAACCTGTAAGGTGCTTTTGCTACTGGTGCCGCTCCAGGCACTAGTTCAATTTGGAACTCTACTTGACGAGTCGGTGGAAGACCGGGTAGATCTTCAGGAAATACTTCGGGGAATTCCTTAACGATAGGTACATCTTTAAGTTGTTTCTTGGTTAACTTACTTTCCGTCACCTGAACCATGAATACATGACATCCTTCGTTCATGTATTTTATCATTCTGAGGCATGAGATGATTCCGTATCGGTTTTTATTCTTGTCGCCATGGATAACGAGGGTTTCATTCTTAAAAGGAATGTGTATGGCTTTCTCGTCACAATGAATCTTAGCATGATGTTTGGATAACCAATCCATTCCGATGATAGCATCAAAACTACCGAGTTGGACAGGCATCAGGTCAATAGGAAAAGATTCTCCTACGAGGGTTAGGGTACAATCCTTTAAAACAGAGTTGGTGCTAATTAAGTTCCCATTGGCCATTTCTATCTCGTATGTGGTGTTTAGCTTAGAAGGGTTAGAGTTAATGAAAGGGGCAAACGTATCTGACACGAAGCTCTTATCTGCTCCAGAATCAAATAATACTCTAGCATTATGATGATTTAATAAGAACGTACCCGTGACAACGTCGGGGTTTTGTGGTTCATTTTCATTTCCCATCACGTATGCTCTTGCTCGTGCAGTGTTCTGACCATTTCCTTTTGGATAGCGGTTCTTGAAGTGTCCGGTTTCTCCGCATGAGTAACATGTTGGTGCTATTGGTTGTAGATTGCTGCCGGTAGCAGGGGTCCTACAATCTTTGGTGGCATGACCTATCCTTTGGCATTTATGGCATTTTACTATACAAGCACCATTGTGATGGAGCTTGCATCGGTTGCACTGTGGCTTAATACCTTGGTATCCATTACCATTGGTTGCCGTAAATATCTTAGGTGGTTCTTGTCGTTGGTTCTGTTGTTGGCGATGTGGGTTCTTGTTCTGGTGTTGTTGTTGGTTGATCCTGTTGTAGTTGTTGTTGTTGTTGTGGTGATGGTTGTTGTTGCGATGGCTGTTGTGGTAGTGATTGTGGTTTTGGTGGTGGGTGGTTCTCCTGTCATCGAGCTTTCTTTTGAGTTCGTTGCACTTGATTTCGCGGTCTAGGAGTTTTTGTGCTAACTCCATTGCGACTTCTAGTGATGGTGGGTTGGATGCTGTGACGTTTCCTTCAATATTCCGGGGAAGACCTTCAATATACTTCTCCAGAGTTTTCTCTAAATCTGGTACGATAGAAGGACATAATGCCATCAGCTCGTGGAATCTCCTGTTGTAAGCCCTAAGATCGATTCCTTTGACTGCAAGGACATGGAATTCGTCTTCCAGTTTTCTTATTTCGGATCGAGGACAGTACTTCTTTAGGATCTTGGCTTTGAATTCCGTCCAGGAGAGTTGGTATGCTGCTTCTGTACCTAAAGTTTGAGTTGTAGCGGTCCACCATGACAAAGCGTCATCCATTAAGGTTCCGGTGGCAAATGTGACTCTGTTGTTTTCTGAGCATCCACTCCTTTGGAATACCGTTTCGCATCTCTCGAACCAATGGGCAAGTTTAGTTATCCCTTCAGTACCCATGAAGTAAGTCGGCTGACAAGCCATAAAGTCTTTATAGGTACATTGGCGAGGTGCGGGAGCAACATTTCTTGCCGGTTGTGTGTTAGCATTTGCTTGTTCGGCTAAGGCTGCATTGATTCCATTGGTGATTGCTTGTTGGATTTCTTCCGGGGTCACGGTTGCTGCTGAGGTAGTGGTCGTGGTTCTCTTAGGTGCCATATTCCTAAAAATGAGAATATATTTTCAGAATTTTCATAATAACCATCTTGTGTTAGACTATTTAGTAACATCAATAGGTTCAAAGTTATAATAGTGTCACATATATCACGATGCAATATACGATATCATAACACTTATGAAAATAAAGCAAACATAACATCATTGATTAGATTGTCGTTTTGAGTTTACATCACTTATTTATTCTTGTTGACATATCTCTAGGACATTCAAATACAAGTTATTACTGTGATGTGGGTGAGGCTACGTCGACAATCTATGGAATTCTAGGGTTTTCCTTGGTTATCATCAAGACGACGTTCTAGTTCCTGAATTTTGGCGGCCATGGTTTCTATGATTTGGTCTCAGTCTCTCTCCCTAGCTTGTGTTTCTTGTTGTGCACGTCGCAGAGACATGACTTGGGCTCTTGTGGTGTCGAGGGCTTGATCGATGTCACACATGATGTCCTTGTTTATGGTGTTAGCAGAGCAAAGTAATCCGATGAATTCCATAGCTTCACCGAATTGGGTACTTAGTTGTTCAATCATGGTTCCCATCTCTAGGTGTCCCATCACAAGTTGTTCTATCTCAGCTGACATAACTTCTATCAGTTCATTAGGGATGTTGTTTACCAAGGTGGCTATGGCGTCTAACCTGTCTTCATGTCTTACTAACCTAGCTGCCAAGAGTGGTATAGTATGGTGAATGGGTTCTCCAGTGACTGGAAGGATCTTAGATGTAGCAAATGATGATCTTTCACCAAGTTCTCTGTTGGTGGGTGTACCTTCTTGAGATCTCCAATACTTAAGGATTGGTAGTAGAAATGACCATTTGCGAGCATTGACTCGCTTACGAGCCTTATGGTTGGTTCTTGCATAATAGTAAGGATCTGAGGAGGTAGGACGAATCTGGTAATTCCTTGGTTGATAAGTCAGAGGAGCACTGGAAGTTTTCACAGGTGGTGGACTGTTGATTGTCACTGGTACAGTAGTAGTCTGCTGATAAAATATACTAGGTAGTATCACTGGTTCTGCAGTTGGAGCAATTTCCTTTTTCCATTTAGTATCATTCCAGATGTCTTTTTCTTCCGCATATGAAAGAGCTTTTCCAGCTGTGGCTGGTTCATAAGGCTGGAATGGAGAAGTTTGCTTACTGCGTCTGATTGGACCAGATGATGCTTGAGGTGAAGTAGAGGATTGCTGACTTTCCTTATTCTTATCTGTTGTAGGTGACACAGTCATTGGAGCAAGAGTTGGTACAACAGGTGTAGAGCTCTCAGTTTCCGAATCCGATAACAAAACAATGAAGTTGGGTTTGGAAGACATGGTACTGTAATAATCCCGATTAGTAAACATAGTTATTAGCAAAATCATAGCATGTAAGCATATATCAAGTTATATAAGTAAGAAATAATGAGAAGTAACTTTTCTACCAGATGTTGGAATGTAGGCACGGAGGGCATGAAGTGGTATTTTGTAAAAATGGTCCAGTTAAAGTGTAGTTATAGTCCAATGTTTAAAAACATCTGGTTCTCTATAACCGTGGCTCTGAATACCAATCTGTAACACCCCCAAAAGTTGTTAATAACAGCGGAAGACTTAACATGTCAGCGGAAGACTTTCGGGGTATTACTTCAAGGATCTTTGTCACAATCATAGTAGACAACACAAAGTGAAGTATTAAAGTTTAATTTATTTCAAAATACCAAATATCTGGGATACAAACGTTATTAAGTTAAGAACGTGCTTTATTCTGAAGGAAAATAAGTAGTTTATTATGGTTCTTGTCATGCTTTTGCCCACTCCGTACCATCCAGATCCATCTTGTTTAGTTACCTGAGATAAACATGCTAAAGTCAACATAAAGTTGAGTGATATTCATAGGTTTGAGTTTAAGAGTTAAATCACAAGTTAAGAATGTATTGTAATCACATACAATCAATATGTTAAGAAAAATCAATGTTCCTGTTATTGCCTTAAGCTCATGATACTCAACGATTAACAGCCAATCATAAATATGAATTATGATGGTAAGTAATAGGCCCCCAAAGATAGGTATTTGTCAATAACCTATTTATAAGAACAATAAAGTGCGCCTGGTGTTTTCTCCAACAACCAAACGAGGATTGTTAATCACTAATAGTACTATCCACAATTATTTACGTTCACCCTTCAGGTGATTAAGGTTCATGATAGAGGGACTTCTGACAATAGTAACTTAAGCAAATAACATTGGCCTGACGGTATTTCAATACCCGGTATAAAAGACTTGTGATCGAGTTTTAAGCATGTATCTCCCCACGGGAAAATAGTTAAAGAGTGGGCTATGAAATCACCTTAGTAGTACAGTGGTATCGTAGTCTCAACAAAGCAAGGAAACGGCTTCACACAACACAACCTAAAAGATAATGCAAGTTTCAGTTGATAGTCTAAATCTGGTTCTATCGCGATTGCTTGTTATTTAGTTACGAGTAAATCTCGTGTTTGTTTAAGTGTTTAAAAACAACGTTATATATAATTATATCTCGTAAGTAAAAATATCGATGATTGATATAAAGTTAGTTTTTATAACAGAAATAACCGTATCGTTTTACAAGAAATAAATAACGTATTGTTATATCGTTTAAATTTGTTTATCGTTATATAAGTTTTATTCGTATTATATATATATATATATATATATATATATATATATATATATATATATATATATATATATATAATAAGTTACGTTTTATTATTTATCGTTTTAATCATATATATATATATATATATATATATATATATATATATATATATATATATATATATATAATATAAATATAGAATTATTACTAAAAGTAAATATTTCAATTTGATCCTTAATGTTTTCTCAATTTTTATACTTTTTACCCTTAACGGAAAATATTTACGCTGTTAGTCCAAAAGTTATATATATATACATTTTTAGTCCAAACATTAAATATACACGTTTATTATCCTTAAGTTTTAATATTTACAGTTTATACCCCTTATAAAACAGTTTTTATACTTTTCACTAAAGTTTACCAATTTGTCAATTCTAGTCCCTAACTTTCGAACATTTGCAAAAATAGTCCCAACTTTACCAAATTCAAAACTTAGTATTTTTATTATTTCATTAAGCTCAAAATATTTAGAAAAGCTTATTTTCACAGCTTATTAGCTTTTTATTAGCTTATTTCTTTTCTTGGGCTTATCGATCCAATATTAAGGGCCCGTTAAGGTTTTATGATCCAAAGGGTTTGGGGGAACACTAGGTTCATAGAGATCCATCATTTTAAGTTACAAAAACGTTTCAAAACAGCTTGTACCCTCAGCTTATCGTAATAAGCTGAAAAGAGCTTTTTGGGCTTTTAAGCCCACGTAAGGTTTTAAAGTTTCTGAAAATAGTTTCAATGTCGGTTTACTTTGGGTCTTGTTAGGTGATCAAACGATGTTTCTAACTTCAAACGTTTATCAATCCTATTTCTCTACTAGTAGAACTATTAGTATACGTAAAAATATATGTAGGTTATGTGTTGAAATAATTATATACAAGGTCAAAGTAAATGATAGTTTCGAATTTGAAAATGGTTAAAGACTTAGAAAAATATTCTAAGTGTTTTGAGATTTCGAATAGGTCAAGTGAACTTTCTAAACGTGGCCAAAACTTGGTTTATATGTTGATATTATGGTCGAATCCTTGTTGTATCTAATTGTTGGTATGGTATACATATTGTTCGTGCAAAAATAACTATACTTTACTAATCTCGTTTACTAAATAATTAGCCAAAGTAAACGTGATAAATTTGTTTTGTAATATTTCAAAGTGATCCAAAATAATCTAAGTGTTTGCAAAATACGATTCAAGTGCCCAAACAACCGATTTAACGTGTTGATTAAGTTAAGTAAACGTTATTTTTAGATTCAAATCTTTGTGGCTCTCGTTTGTTAGCGTATTAATCATCTCAAATGTTAAATAAAACGTATATGTCGCGTTCAATATTAACGAAATATTAGTGTCATGTGTTTGTGCAAAACTGAAAATAACAAAAGTTATTATATGGAAAAAGGAGTGAAAAGGGTTTTACCTCACCTAGAAAAGGTGGTGTAAAACGAGTGTATGGTTCGTGTGATGGTTCAACAGCTCCGTGGTTCACTTCACGTTGTTCCAATGGTCCAAGAGGTACTTTGTTTGACGTCCTAGGTTCTCTTGACTTGTGGTTCACTTGAGCGATCCGAGCGTCCTCCAAACTATTCCCTTCGTTGTCTTTGATGAGTTTTTGGTACGTATATGTTTAGTTATTGTTTTGAGTTTACATGTGATCGTTATATAGGAGATTTTAGGGTGGTGAGGATAAGTACAAAAGTCACAAGACTCATGCGTTGGCTAGTATACACGATGGCACCAATTTCTTCACCAATCGAGACTTAGTAATAATAGGAAATGTTGCATGCAATCTCTGTTCATTATCTGACATTCTACTGTGCATTTGAGTTGGTCTAGAAGTCATTGGGCAAATGTGGTGGCGTCTAGGAATATTTGCACACGTTTTGAGTTATCTTGTGATATGGTTTTTGCGTTTTACTTTGGTCCTTTCTAGGGTAGTAAACGAGTGTGAGGAAGTGTAAGTTTTATCGTTTGTGATTATTGGGCACTAGGTGAATTGAGATGAGCAAAAATATA
Source organism: Artemisia argyi (assembly GCA_030686995.1). NCBI lineage: Eukaryota > Viridiplantae > Streptophyta > Magnoliopsida > Asterales > Asteraceae > Artemisia > Artemisia argyi. The sequence continues at coordinate 101,536,339 of CM060702.1, forward strand.
TAAGTGTTGTGTATAGAAATCGTATGAAATAGGATACGTTTGGTTGTGTATCGCGACAGAAACAAAACAAGGAAAAAAAATATAAAGGGTGCGTTTGGGCTTTGAGCCCTTTGGGCTTGTGTTTGGTTTCGGCCCAGCAGAAGGAAGAAAAAGAAATTAGTACAAGGGTCCGTTTGGTGTAGCTGATGGGTTTAAGGGTCCAAAGGGTTAACGGGGCCCACCTGGAAATTTTAGGGAGTCAGGATAAGTTCAAGTAACGATAGTGAGTAATCTCGGGAATTTTCGTAGGTTCCGGAATATATAATTATTGTACGGTATAGATAACGAAACGTATAAAATATAAATATTTTTAATATATATACATTCGCGATAATTTAGACTATCTAGGTTTGTGTGCAAGCAACGTTCCTAAGCAAAAGATAATTCATAATTTACTGTTGTGAATTATATATCAAGTCAAAAAAAAAATTTGTCATACGTAAAAGTGGGTAACAGCTTGTAGATATTTACTAACCATTGGGAAAATTACGAGAGGCTACAGATTCCTACAATCCTTCTTGGAAAAATCACCCGAACCTTAGGTGGAAAAAAAACCAAAACATGCCCCAAAACAATTCTTCCTATCCACCTAATCATTACCAACCAAACGGTCCACCCTCTAACCGTACTTTCAACAACAATCTTTCCAATAACTATGATAGTAACAATAATTTTGAAGGATTGATGTCCAAGTTTATGGCATCTCAAGAAGCTCGCATAGCTAAGTTTGAAGCCGATTTCAAACAAAAGCAAAGTGAGATGACCAATAAAATTGACACATTGTTGAAAGCTCTCAATGAGCGAGAAATGGGAGCACTCCCAAGCGACGCGGTCAAGAACCCGAAACTAAACGTTAATGCCATATCATCGGTTTCGTCACCTACTTCCTGTCCACAATACTATTCGGTCAAAGCAATGAACACGTGTTTCAAACAAACCCAAATTCTTCAAAAGGACCAATCGAATAAAACATCTGATACTAAACCGGTCAAAAGCATAATTGAAACACCTCCTACACAAAACCTTGACGATGAATTCAAGGAACTTCGCCTTGAACGTCCATTTATTGAAGTTTTAGCAAGAGCTCCCTACTACAACGCCCTTTTAGAAAAATATGAAGAGAAACTTAAGTTGTGTAAGAATGGGACCGCCTTCGTTCTGAATAAGTTGCCTAAGAAATTAGATGATCCGGGCATATTTTTTTTTTACCTTGTAGGATCGGGAAGTCCGAAGCTTTCGACACACTAGCCGATCTTGGGTCAAGCCTTAATTTACTTCCTTTGTCCCTTTACACCACCCTTAAGCAGGGAAAATTAGATGACACGGAGGTAATTATAGGTCTTGTGGATGGTAGTGTAGCATATCCGGTAGGCATAGTGAAGGACGTACTAGTGCATATAGGGAAATTAACTATACTAGCCGATTTCCACGTCCTTGATATGGTAAGTGACTACATGCCTTTTGTTAATAGGAAGAGGATTCTTAGCTACCGCAAGTGCGATGATCGATCGTAAGGAATCTAGGATAGCGGTAGGAGAAGGAGACACTTGGTCGGTCTATGATGTTAAGAAGCATGTTTATGACACTAATGAGGAACCGACACCTCATTGGGTAGATTTGAATAGGAGACCATCTAGATACGGACCTTGGGTTAATGGAGACTTTATAGGACCTCAACGCCCATTTTATTTAGAAAAGGAGTTTAGAAATAAAACACATTCGGTAGAGCAACTCATAGCTAGGGATGAAGAACTAAACCCTTTTGAGGATCCCTTAGTCTTTAGGAAAATGATTGAATTCCTAGGAGTGATGCCTATCAATTTAGGAATGAACAAGTGGAAAAGGGAAGAGGATAAGTGTAAATGGAATTGGGACAAGCCACCTAAGGAAGGTGACAGATCATGGCATATGAAGAGGATTCTATATGATCCGGATGGAGAGAAGTTTGAGAAATCATACCGTACCAAGAAAACCGATAGGAAATTGAAACCTAAGCTTGATCTCAAGGATGTCCTCGACGAGGAGCACACATGTATAGGATAGCCCATGACCTTGAGTCTAGCTACAAGACTCGTAAATAAAGAAAAACGCTTCTTGGGAGGCAACCCATGTTTTGTGTGTTTTTATTTGTTTGATTTTTATTTGTTTGATTTTATTTGTTTCCATATGCGTTTTTTATTTTTATTGTTGCTAAATCATGTTTCAAAGTAAATTGTGAAAATGCTTTATTTTATTTTTAACTTAGTCTTAATTACATATAAAGGTATTTTGCAAAAGGTAAGTGTAAGGGAAATCCAAATTTGTTTATAAGAACGAAAATAAGCATGATTCACTACAATATTAAATGAGCATGTATATTAGTATTCGTTAGAGTCAAATGCTTGTATCGAGTCATAATGATGTTTTGAAGGATTTTCCAGGAAATAAGGCATAAGTTTTTCCAGAAATTTTCCAGAAACTTAACATAAGATTTTTCCAGGAACATTCTGACGGCGTCAGGAGTCATAACCTGACGGCGTCAGGTACTAAAATTCTGAAAAATTTTGCGAGTTTTGTTTAAACCGGAGTCTTAAAGTTTTTGTTGATTCTTTAGTTTTATAAACTCCAGGATATCTGCAAACATTCATTCCACAAGCATTATATCTTAAATTGTTTTCTAGGATTTTTTTATATATATATATATAGATTACCGCCGATTTTACGCGAGGTTTGCCTTGATTATTTTTTCAGGTTTAACAGGTTATATATGACAAGAAGATGATTTATATTTCTGGAGGGAAGCTTTCAAAGTTCATTTTCTTGGAGGAAGATCTAACCTTGTTGACACACTATCCACACCGAACGAATCAGTAGATTATTAGTTTTCATTCTTTTACCTGTTTTACTTTTACATCCTTTAATTGAACATTGGGGACAATGTTCATCCTAAATGTAAGGGGAAGGTAAATGATGATACTTTTGAGAATACAATTATGCTTGAGTTTGTTTGTTCGATAGTAGGTGTGTAATAAAACTAAGAGAAATACTTGCTAGGGCAATTTTAGCACCAAATTTAAAATATTTTACAACATTTAGGTGTGAAACTTTATCCTTAACAAGCGTCTCATGGATAGGAGTTGTATGACTAGCACAAAACCGTACCACTTAAAAAATTTTCCACCCAAATATGTGAGGTTCGCCTTTAGATTTGATAGGAAAAGCATTCATTATTAGTGCTTATGAGTGTACCGGTAGCATTTAGATTCTAGAATTGTGTTAGTGATACACCCCGAGACCGCTAGTGAGACTACATTCGTGTAGTAGGATTTACTACATGATAAGAGGCATTAGGATCACCCTTGTGTTAAACCCGTACCATAATTACTTGACCATTTAAGTCATATTACTTGACTAGCGAAGTCAATTAATTTTCCCACACCTTAGCGTTGTACTCATTTTTAGTACACGAAACACCTAGTACACCCCTCCGAGCCTATCTTTTTCATTTCTAACTTTAAGCATCTTACTTAAAGGAATAATTTGTTTACAATCCACCCAAATGTGCAACCAAATCGCCTTAGCCTTCCTTGTATGCACTCATCTTTAGTACATTATTGTTATTTGTTTAAAGCCTTAGTTAATTATCTAATTGGTTACATGGTTGCTAAGTCGAGTCATATCTTGTACATATTGTTTTGAGACGATTGGAACTCATGGATAAAGTACTAGTGTTATGGAGTAATGGGGAAGAACATCAATTTATTACCCCCGTATGTGCGTTAATATTTAAAAAGTACTCCAAGTGTTTTGATTATCTTAATTCGAGTTATTATAGTAGTTTATTGTAAAGTATGTGAAAGTTCAAGTGTAAGGGGAATGCAAATTCCCTATGATGTACTATTTTGGATGGTATGGCAAGAGTGTATGAAAAAAACAATCAAGATAAAGAAAAAAAATAGAAAAAGAAAGAAAACATACGGACTACCATCCCGTTTTATTTTATGTTTGTTTCATAGTTTGTTAGATTTTGATTAGCTTAAGTCGAGTCGAGTCTTGGCTTAGCAACGCCATATTGTACATGTAATTGACCAAGATGATTAACTCGCCACTAGTAAATATTTCATTTATCCAACAAAACTGTGTTTTCCATATCCCTACACCTAAGGTTATAACCCTTTAAAAGACCTCTTTGATAGTTTATCCTAGGTGCTTACGCCAAGTGGTGGAGGTTTGATCCTTTCCCAAGCCTGTGGTAATCTATTTGCTACGACAGGTAGTGAGAGATGTTTTCCATTTCCATATTGTGATATATAATTTATTACACCCGAGAGATGTGAGTATCTAAACACTATTTGTGAGGTGCTAGTGTATGACCTCCGTGCTTGTTTTCTATTTTTAGTGGAATGATTATTTGTTGTTATTACTTTTATATTAGTGTTAAATGACCCTTAACTTGTATTTTGATTAGAATAAAAGCGCATTTTCTTGAGGACAAGCAAATCTCAAGTGTAAGAGTATTTGATAAGGCGCATTTGATTAGAATAAAAGGTCATTTAAGCCCAAATTCGTGATTATTTGATCAATTACTGCCCTAAATCGTTTCTTTTGTCATTTTAGGTACTTTTGAGAACAAATCTGGAAAAGGAAGCATTTTGGACGTTTTGGAGCATAAAAGTGAAGAAAACGCCAAAGTCTCAAAATCCTTGCTGGGAACAGTACCTGACGATGTCAAGACCTCACACATGACGGCGTCAAGAATGGCAAAAGAGGTGGAAGTGGAAAATACACGTGACGGCCCATAACATTTTTTAGTGTAATTGACCTGACGGCGTCACCAAGGCCGTCTGGGTCATTTTGCATGTGACGGCCCAGAGCTTAATTTCTACATGACAGCGTCAAGACTGGATCTAGGCAATACGACACTTAATTTGGCGGCGAGTTGACGGCGTCAGAAGCTACAACGTGACGCCGTCAGGATGTATTATCTATATATGTTTTTCCAATTTTTCATTCATAGTGTGTGGAACATTAGGAGAACTTTGGAGAGCTTAAATCCTAGACGAATTTTCTGTAAAAATAAGGGTTTCAACCCTTATTCCATCCATGCTTAATTGAAGATAAGCTTTCCAATAATCATACGATATGTCTATGTGTTGTGTGATTCTATCTTATGCTTGTCTTTATTTTAACATGCTAGGCTAGATTTTTATTGTGTTTGCTTAGATGTAGTGAAACCTAGATGTTGACTATTGGTTGATGGTTTGTTTATAATTGTTGTGGATGATTGTATTCGATGTTAGGCTTAAGAAAACTGGCAGACTTCCATTGGTAACTTGCTTGAACGTCTTAAGAAACATGATCAGAGGTGTACTACAATTTTTAGTTGTATTTAATGCATAAGTGAATTCTAGTGATCCCATGTTAGGAGCTTTTAGTCGGCTCGACATAGGAGTGAAGTAGGAGCTTATAGAGTTAGGGAACATTGTACACGGCCCTACGACTAGTATTAAGGAATATAACCCGTCATCCATGCAATTGTAACAAACTAATCAACCGGTAAAAGATATCTAGGGAGTAATGAAATCTAAGTAAACATATTTTTTTCTCATTATTGTTTCCACCACATAATTACATTAGTTTATTTTAATTTATTTGTATTTTATTTTGATTGCATCTGTAGTTATTTGGGTTAGTTGACTAGCAACTAATTCCGCCCACTCCTTCAAAACCCGAGATTTTACTTGCTTTCATAAAATATAAAAAAAATACAAAAAGAATCATCCCTCACCTCTAGACCTAGTTTAGTAGGCTTTCTAATCCTAGCGACACTATTCCTAAGTTGAACGATCAATCCCCCTGTACTTGTCACTATACTATACTACAATGATCAGGTACACTGCCTGACGGGGATTGCAAGCTTCTCAAGATCCCTTGAGAGGTAAAACCTGTTGCGAGGGCGCAATCCCGCATATCAACAATTGCCATGTTTGACAAGTTCTTCAATAAGTGTGTGTTCACTCACATCCATATCACTTGAAGAGTTCAAGGGGTTAACCTTTTGTTGAAAGTGATTGGTCTTTCCTTATCCATATGAGAGTTGTTAAAAGGAATTGTTGAAGTTGATTCTGAAAGAATTGTTTGCATTCGGTCCATGTGGAAATGGATACCATTCTGAAGATCATGTTTCATGAGTTGATGTTCTTCTTTGTTCTGTAATGATTCAAGTTCTCGCCACATATCATGAGCATTGTGATGTTGATCCACAAGTGAAACCAGTTCATTGGAAATGGCTAACATTATAAAATGTTTAGCTTTGAAATCAGCAAGGTATTACTTGAGTTCATCATCATTCAAATCATTTTGTGATTGTGGGATATTAAAGTCAGGATGATTTGGATCAGCAATTTGTTTCATAACATAAGGACCATTGTTGATGGAGTTTAGTAAGTATGCAGCATCATCAAAGTGACACAGCCAAGCTTTGAACCTAAATGCCCATGTAGTGTAATTACCAGAAAAAAGCATTAGTGGTCTTGTTGATGATCCCAATATCATACTAGCATAACTTGAATCATAATTAGTAGACATAGTGATAATGGATCTTTGATATGATATGTTGTTTTGTTTGAGTGAGGTGTTTTAGTTTGTTGGAGTTGTGATGGTTGAATGTTTGGAAAATTGATCTAGTGCAAAGAGTATGATTAAAGTCTTTTACAAATTTTAAATCTTTTTGAGGGATTTGTTAAATTATAAAAGTCTTTAGGTCAAAGTATTGCAATAAAGTCTCATGAAAAGTAACTATCGCAGCTTCTGGTGAAAATTGGGCAGAGTTTTCTTTCGTAAAAGTTGGATAATAGTAAGTCTCGTAAAATCCAATGTCGAAGAGTCTTAAAAGTATCACTCATACACAAGAGCTATCGCAGAAGTCTGATGCGATCCAAGCAGAGTTTTCTTTTGTAACTAGTGGGTAACAAAAACTTTCGCAGAGAAAGCTAGTATCGCAGCCAGTTCTTTCGTATCACAAAAACTCTTATCACAGACAACTATCGCGGAGACCACAACCCTTGTATCGCGGCCTAAACCCTTTGCGATGCGAACAAAACAATGCGAACCAAGCTTAACCCCTACTTTTACGAACAAAAAGTACACTACTTCAAAAACCTTAAAACCACAAAAATCAACCTAGATCATCACTAAATACTTAGAAACCATGAATACAATGATGAAAGACTCTTTCTTTTTCATAAATAAGTTATCCTAACATACGTATAAACGTATAATAAGATTAACCACGTAAATGAGTAATCTAATCACTAAGAATGAAGCATAAGCTATTTTAGAGAGAGAAAGTGAAGAACACCAAGAAAAACAAAGCTTCTGAATATAAGAAAAGATTTAACAACACTAAAACAAACACAACAAGAAACAACAATTCATATTTGGCTCTTGATACCAATTGTTGTTCCAATAATATCACGTCTACAACTAATCTAAATATGTAAAGAGGGTGTGAGCACTTTAGAGAGAAGAGAGAGAGAGATATATCAAAAGTCTCGCATTACTATAGAAAAGAACACACACCTCATAACCCATGCGGTAGGGGTATTTATACCCAACGTCTAGCTAAGCCTCCATCGCGGATATACAAGTTCTGCGATGGTAAACTTGTGTCGCATACAACTATAGTTACACAACATACCCTATACTAAGATAAAGTATAAATAGAATTCCCTAACTAATGATTTACATTTTTCGTGTTCCAACACAGCTGTTTACACGATTGAGTTTCAAAAGAGAGGACTACCGCACGCTCACATCTTACTATGGCTTACCACGGAAGATAAGATTACCATAACAACAAATATCGATAAATATATCTTAACTGAAATACCAAATAAGGACGAGGACCCTGAGTCGTATCAGATTGTGACAGATCACATGATGCATGGCCCATGTGGTGTTGATTACAAATGTACCAAGAAATTTCCTAAGCAATTTAACGAAATGACGGTCATTGATGACAATCGTTATGCAATATATAAGAGAAGAAATGATGGAAATACTATAAGAAAAGGTGGAAAAGATTTGCATAATGGTTTCATTGTTCCTTACAACCCAGGCTTGCTCAGGCGGTACCAGTCACACATTAATGTAGAATGGTGCAACCAGGTTGGGTCAATCAAGTATTTGTTCAAGTATATCAACAAAGGTCCTGACAGGGTTACTGCTGCTATAGATGGCAAAGAAATCGATGAGATTAAGGATTTCTATAATTGTAGATATCTTTTGGCTTGTGAAGCAGCTTGGCGTATTTATGGATTTGACATTCACAATAGGACTCCAAGTTTTGAATGTTTGCCATTTCATTTGAAGAATGAACAACCCGTCTTATTTGATGAAAGCGAGATAGCATTGATTACACACTTGAAAAATCATCAGTTAACGAGACCAAATTTCTACAGTGGATGGAATTAAACAAGACTGATACATTTACACAAACATTGCTATATGTTGAGATTCCTAAATTCTATGTGTGGAATGCGCAAAAAAGAATTTGGACTCTAAGACAAAGAGGTGAGAGTTTAGGCAGGATTCAT